>CM046869.1:5939351-7361081 GCA_025617745.1 Heliocidaris erythrogramma | reverse complement strand
GCACATTAATACATTTTTTCCTGTATGTAGCGCTACTTCGTATAATTGATGAAAGTGTACTCAAACAAATATTGCACATGTAACATAAAAACAATACCCAAACTCTACGTCAAGCCTTTGCCGAAGTATATTAAAAGTGATTATCATACTGTTTTTTTTTAAATCAACAGAGCATAAATATAGGAACTAAAGATATGAATTGAATACCAGTCCAGAGGTTTAAACGTTCTCGAGTCGTAGAACCTTAATAGCTTATTGATAATAATCAATAAGCTATGAAATAATGTTCTTATATCATGTAACTTGCAACAAAATTATAACGTCTAGTGAAACACTTTGCACGTATCCCATAAAAATATGCTGTGGCAAATGTGTGAAAATTCTTTCACGAACCAACTTTGCGAAATAGGAATACACGAGTCTGGAATGTATCGACTATTGACAAGAAGTATACAGAGGACATATGATTGGAATGGATGATTGAGCTTATCTGAGGGGACAAAATTAAAGGAGAATTAACCTCAAAAAATAAAGACGATAGTGTTCAAAGGTGTTATTTATTCCTACTTGTTAGACTATATGGCTTCGCGTCAAAATATACGAGATCGATACGAATCAAGATTTTCTGAGCAAAATTTATCATCTGCTAGCAATATGTATCGTCTGCTAGCAGCACATGGGGGCTGCCATTTTTTTATGTGTACAAGAAGATTTTCTTAATCCAAATGCCCAATTGCCTTTTTCAAAATTAAAAACCCATTTGAGATTAAAAATATAGAATAGATATGTCAATTTATTTTTAAACTGAAGATTTCCTTATATATTTCTGTTGAAAATCGATATTCGCTTAATAGAAATCTATTTTCTCGATACTGTGACGTATGGGACGGAGCAAAGTAATTCAAATGTTATGGATGCTTCTTCCCTGAGCATCTATAGCGGCAAACTATGCATTCACCTGCTTTCGGATAATGGACTTGAAAAGTCAGAATGCATGCTGCATATATTATGTTCTGCTCTGTTTGGCAAACCCAAGAAAATAGATTTTTGTTAAGCAAACCCAGACAATTTAAAAATATCATTATGAAGATTTAATTTTATAATACATGTAAACACCCACTTTATATTTTTCGTCACATATGGGATTTTAGGTAATGAAGAAAATCAATTTAGGTCTTGGATTCAAAATATCTTCCTGACTGGAACATTTCTCAATGGTTCATGTACAACTCCAAATCAGCAAGATAATGGCAGCCCCCATGTAAATGAGTAGGAGACGATACCGGGTGTTGGAATATCTTTATTTATACCCTTTTCTGATATCTTATTAGAAAATGATTTAGGCCAATAAGTAGGAATATATTACACCTTCCAATATAAGTAAATTTGTAATTAGGGGTTAATTCTCCTTTAAACAGTGATACCTGAGTCACACCACCAAGCCGACTCCCAACCGAACTATTCTTTGCCCATTGGAGGTAATGTAAATTTTTGTTCGGTCTGTTGTCGGTCTGTTGGTGTGACCGAGATATAAGATCATTTCTTTTCAGCCGGTCTTAACATCCCCAGCATAGTACAGCTAAGAATGCGTTACATGTGTGAGGTGTGCCAAGAATAAAAGCAAAATTTGAATGATGAATTGAAATTAGCAAAAATAAATACATTATAACTAAGCAACATAATTTGTCATGGAATGTGTAAACTTACTTATTTCAAGACATAATTTTTCTGTAATGTTCTTAAATCGGACTTTGTGTCATGTAGACCTCCCTGTTTTAACTTCAAATTGTTATCAGTTAAACCTAGTTTTATAATATACCGTGTAATTTTTTATTAACTTAACTGATGATTTGTTCATTACCAAAACAGGCGTTTAACGTATATTCTTATCCAAACGCGAGTACATTTGAGAGAGTCCAAGCTCTACTTTTTGGAGCAAAGTGTGAGCCGCTCTGTAGGTAAAAGCGCACAGATTTAGTCTGGAAATCTGTCGTTAGACTGATATTGCACATGCCATTTCATATTCTTACCCCTGATATATTTTCAAGCTGAGTACCAGACGTTTTGATTGCCTCTCGGCTTTGAAACAATAGAGTACGTTTACATCTAAAATCACAATCATATAAGCACGTTCTAGTAAGGAATGGGTTTCGTAAGGTTTGCAAAAAACCGGAATGATTTTTTCAAAAAGTACTGTCATTTAGCGAATATCGTACAGAATTCATATTAATAAATTGCCATTTTAACAGAAGTTAGCACAAAGTCATTGCACAAAGGTTTCAATATAATATTATCAGATAGTACAAAATATGTTCATCTTTTTAGTTAAATGGAAATGCGATTATGAACTTATATTTCCATTGGACGTACACCAACAAGATACCCGATCGTAAATCGCAGTTGGAAAAAAGGCATGATATTTGAAGAGCAGCTCTCTTTACACGAAAGCTAATAATAACTTGAAGTGTTTCTCAGAGAAAATAGATACATGAAAGTGAAGCAAATAAGTACATCTTTTGTTTGATGATGCAACGAACTTCATATATAAAAAAAGCATTGTGAAGTAGAGTAGCAAAACAACATGTCGAACACTGGTAAAAAAAACTGATGTTTTGAAGTCATGTCTGACAACATAAAGAAGCCATCTCAGTGATCCAACTCCTTTAGCATTTACATAATCATTACATAAGACAACCTTACCAGGAATTGTATCCATTATTTCTTCAATGACGTCCTTCATCTAATATAACGCAAAAGAAAGGAAAACATACTTTCTTTCTTAATCACCTGTTCAACTGAAATTTTTAAAATTTCAAATATATTTTTCTCTGAAAAAATGAATTAAAACTTATAATCTTTTTAAGTGTTCTTTATCAGTGACGTAATGAATGACATTGATTATGTTACTTTATGTCTCATAAATCTGACCATAACATGTCGAGACAGTTTAGCATTCTTTAAAACAATTTATTAGATTATTTTCTCCGAATGTCAATAAAGTGACAAAACTTACTGAAATATTGTCATTACGAATGTTTTCTGTTCTGTGCAATAGATACACGTTTCTTTGTTTTTTCTTCAACTTTCAGCTTGGAATTTCATCGAAACTGAGAAAGGTCCATATAATTGGTATAATTCGCAGTGGGTAATGTACATAATTATAGCCAGGACAGGAGTGCATGAAGTTCAAGAATTGCACGTTGATGTAAAATATATTTTTGAAAGTTAAATATACATTTGTTTTTTAATGAATTGCATAGCACGGCAAGTAATTTGAATTAAATTAAGTTGGGAATACAGTTTATGGAGTCACAGAATCTATCAACATTTTATCAAAATCAATGCAAAAAGTGGAATAAATTAAATAAATTAATATAATATCCATATACTTGTACAAACACGTTGCTAAATGAAATCCATGACATTGCAAACACTTTTCTTCACAAAAATGATTAAAATTATATCCGTGTGATTAAATTCAAATTCAAATTCAAATTGCACGCATTATGATACAATGTTTGATAATAACAATTGATCATTATCACAATCATTAAAAACTGGAGTACACCAATTGTTTCAAGCGCTATTCTTGCGAAGTCCATGCAGCTACTGATAACATTTTTTCACAACATTACGTTTCGTTTTTGAACAGTCTGGCAAATTTGCATAATATGCATAATCATTCGGCAACCACGAGGTCAGAGTTCATACTAGTCTTGCAGTGTCCAGTCGTTTTCTCCTGTGATTCCGGTCTTAATACTGATGTTGGAGTGGGTGTGGGTGTGGTGAGGGTGAGGGTGGTGGTCTAACCAGGGACCGGGGTGCGGATGGGGAAACTCTTCATGAAAGCTTCCTGGAGGTGGGGGCGGGGTGACCACGCCCATGTCGCCACCGGGGTTGACAACGGCCCGCATGGCCTCGCCCAAGCCGTGACTGGCCGCGCTCATGATGCCGGGCATGCCTGCAGCCTCAGAGAAGGGAATTCCGGCATCCCGATGCCGTTGGTATGGTGGTTCGGGGAGAGTTGCACGGGGAGTGTCGGGGATGGGTTGTTAACCGGGTAGCCGCTGGAGACCGAGGGTGTTGTGGGCGGTGGTGAGAGGAACGACTCACAGTGGTTCAGGTAAGGGCTGGACACGGGCACTCCTGGAGGTCCGTGCTGTCTGTCGTTCGGGAATGGGATTCCGTGATCAGGCATACTCGGTGAGTGATCTGTGCAATCAGAAAATGAGAAAATTTGATTTTACAAACAATATAGATTATCTACTTTTTACGAAATAAAACAGAAAGGAATTTCTCATTCTGATTTGATAATCTTAGCCAAATTATTCATATAAGCTCACACTCATACATATTGCTCTGCACATGTATTACATCGAAATCATGTGGGATTAAAGTTTTAAAATAATTTGGTGAATTTTGCAATTACCATCAAACATAAAATGAACAAGTATTTATTACTATATACTTACATTGAAATTATTTTTATTTGAGTGAATGAGCTACAGTCGCAGATCAACATTCTTGAAAATACTGATATGTTTTAATAAATGTTTTTCTTCAGAACTCATTAACTTTTCATGCTTTGGTCCGCTTAAGTTCTGATCGACATTGATTGATTTTGGCCTTTTGTTCATTCTGTTGTTTTACTCTTCTTCAAAGCTATTCTTCGATTTTGTAGTACTAATCATCTCTTTGTTGATTTTCATATATTTCATAATCATAATATCGCGGGGGCACAATATAGTTTCTACTCTAACTTTACATGTATGTAACACCTCCTCACATCCCTTCTACCGCCCTCACCCTCTTCAAAAGCCAGCTCACCGTCAAAGACGGTAGTGTCGTCCAGATCCGATGGCTCAAGTTTGACCGGTGAAGCAAGAGGTTCGGGACCACTGGCTGGACTACTGGCCTCGTTGACCCTCTTGATGTTCCTGAAGTAGTGGCCCCAGCGCTGACGATTCGCGTCCTTCTTCAACCGCTTCTCCTTGGCCCCGTCGGTTCTGGAACCAGACCTAATTGTGAGGAGGAAATGAGAGTGGATGATTGGTTGATTGATAGATTGCAATATCGAAGGAATGATTGAGTGATTGATTGAAAGGTTGATGTTCATCTTTGCGCTCGTGAAAGAAAGTCTCGCGTAGAAAATATTTTGAAAACTATGACCTAATTTCAGTATATTTCCTGTACCTTCTCCTTTCCCGGACTATCGGTATTGCTCAGAGAAACCAGCAAGGCCGCGAATCCATATAAAGCAAAGTCATCCCAGCTTCGTGACGTGAGTGGACACTGTCGTGACCTTACTTGGATCCTTATGAATTAAATTGAATTGAATTGACTTCATTATTTTTTTTATTAAACATCGTTGACATTATTATGTACATCAATATTTTGTTGCAAAAGAGAACGAGAGAGAAAAGATAGTAACAACTTATATAGATTTCAAATAACAAAATGTGTAAACATATCAGTGTGTGTTAATAATATTTGATTCGTATATACATGACATTGCACATATACATCATGTACATAGTCACATGTACAAACATTGTGACTACACAAATGCTAGGCATCAGAATTTGACCCAAAGTCTGAAACCTATTCAAGATTTGAAAGCACCTTTAATGGGGCATGGCTACAATGATAGTCTTCCCCATGGAAAGAACTAATTGACGTACCTGTACCACCCTCATGTCGAGGCCAGTTTCTTGAGCGAGCTGCTCGCGAACGTGCCGAGCTGGTTTAGGACTGTTCGAGTAGGCAGTCTTCAGGGTCTCAAGTTGCTTGGCTGTGATTGTCGTTCGGGGGCGCTTGTTACTGTTGTCCATCTCCAGCTCTGTAAATGAGGGGAGGGGGGGGGGAATAAAACAAGAAACTGTTAGAAGTATGGTTTCAATATTTTAGAGAGATAACATTGTGCGTCAATGCTCGTTTAGACCGGTAATGCACATGGGGCGTCATGTAACTTCGCCAATTCACAGGAAACAGCGAACAAAACAGCCGTTATTGGTGTGTGTACATTCCTTGAATTACTCTGCGAATTTTTTAGGGGAGGGGATCTGAAACCTTGCGCTAGACAGTCATACACCTGTGTCAAGGGGTCGCGTCTGCGCCCAATGACTGGCTGCGCCTGGGCCTGTTCTGTAGACCCGAATGTATGCCCGAATGTCCTTGGATGGCGCTCTGGAAATGACGCAAGGTGGTCGAAATGAGTTGCAATGATGATGCAACCGATTATATTTTGACGCAGAGGCATGTGTGTGCCATTTTTATTTTTCATTTGAATTTGAAAGGCAGTTTGAATACACTCCTGGGACTCATTTGCTATTATAAACAGCTCAGCGTCCAATCATCCCTCCCACCATAAGAGGGAAACAGGGTGAGGGGAATGTAATATCATCATTATCTGCGGTTTGGTGGTGAAAATATTGAGAGATATAGGTGCTATCAATAGCCCGTGACAAAATGGTCTGTGACTTTAGGCACCGAGTATACAGAAGATGAGAGAGAGAGGGGAGGTGGGAGAGATTGTGTGATGGGGAGAAAGATGGAGACATAAGTGAAGAGAAAAAAAGATGAGAGGGAGGGGTCATAATGGATGTATAAATCATTGAGCGGCGTAATGCAAGCGAGAGAGTGCAGAAAATGACAAAGCCGACACGCATCGCGGCCGACGCACATATTTTTCAATACTTGATATTTACATGATTTTCTAATGGCTTCCCAGCTACCTTGCCCAGGTCCCTGCATCGCATGCATAGACGATGCAATTTCACCATCGATGTACCCCCGCAAAAAATGGGTTAGGTGGGCGAAAGAAATTGTGGTGAAATAAAAGCCCAGTGAAATGAAACGATGGGTATGAAAATACGTGGAGCATCAACAATGAAATGGAGGGGGTGATAGCAAAAAATGATTATCATGTTATTGTCATCGGGAGTACGAGAGAAGGTAAGGGCAGAGCTCATCGCCGGCAAAGAAAATCGTGGCACACTTCACGAGACGAGAGAGTGAAAAAAAAGTGCCGACGTAAAGCATTTGCGATGAGATCATGGCAGTGAAGTTGAGAGATGGTCATTAGTTTTTCATCAGGGTGCATTTTAGCGGATGAATATTTAATGATCCCTAGATGAGGGGAGGAATATAGCGGGTTTTTTATATTGTTTGGCAGGTGACGAAGCCGAAAGCTGCTCCCGGCAACCTGTTACATTGCTATCATCAAGTAGGAGCTTCGTGTCTTCGATTTAAATATTATATACTTGCGCCGGAGATTTCCAGCAAAATAATCAGTTTCTGAATTTCCACCAAACGTCCGTTTGAATAAGGATTCATTTGCCAGCCATTATGAGAAACAATGTAATTTGACTACAGACTTTTCTGATCAAGGGCGAATATTCAGATAAGTTTTTGTTGTTTCCAATTATTTTGAAGATTCGTATCACCTTTTGCGGATATTACTTGGGTGAATAAACTTAATGTATTTGTTTCCTTTTTTATAAAGATCAAGTTTTCAAAATGTAAAATTTCGAAGGAATAATCATCTACAACACAGGTCGTAATATCAGCACATACTTTCTAAGATAATTAAACTTATTTCATGATAGGTGTAAACAAATGCGCTTGTTAGAGGAAACTTTTTAAAGTTGTAAACAAGTCTTCTGGAAAGAACCGTGTATCAGTGCTTTTTAATAGTAAGACTTTATTTGACAATTTTTTACTCTTTCGTTGTAATAAATTCTTATTCTTTTTACCCTTCCCCCTATAATAGTGCAAAATAAATAGATGAATTCATCGTTTCACAACTTTTATCAACATATGACCCCGTAGTCCGACGCGTGTCTTTTCGCGCTGAGAGAATAGCCACATGATCTACGCCTCATTTGACGCAACAATATACTAATGACATGCGATTAGAGAATGATCCAAAGAAGATTGCTTTAATCACCATTAGTTCCATTTAGCTTGGAAGCTTTATGAGGGCCATGATATTGATAAACGCACGACATTAATTTCCCACGATGCATTCGAAGCGTCGGCACATCGACCCGGCTATTAGTTCCGCATTTGCGAATATTTTTCGGTTTGGCTTTAGGTTTGTTCTCAAAATTTTTCCATCATAAACGCCCGTCGTTTTCTTCGGAATAATCTTCAGACATATAAATATCAATAACTATAGGTTGCGAGGAATTTCTTGGAAAAAAGTTTGACATAATAAAAACGAAAATTGCCTTTTTGCAGACATTCACTTTGATCTTAGGACAAAAGGGTTCTCTCTTTTTAGGGGGCTGATATCCTACGTCTGTGTACTCTTTAGGACTTACAATACTGCGTCATTTAATCATACATCCAATTCGACGAAAGTGCAAGGGTTTATGGTTATGATGGTGGATATTTACGAGAATGGCGGATTTAGAACAGAAATCTATATATTGGAGGAAAGTAACATGAAAGAGTATATAAGTCACATTTTGGAGAAAATTTTGCCCGACAAAATAGTACAACAGTTCACACTGGGTAAAAATATGATAATCTGTCTTGATAATACGACAAAATCTGTGTCAAATTTTCAATTATCTTTAATGGTCTGGGGATTTTATTTGCACAAAAGACCCGCCAAAAATGATTTAATATGTATATTCACATTACGCCTGGTTATTTCATTCCATGATATTCGATGCAAATTGTAATAATATCATCTTAAAAAGCACACATCATCGATGTTCCTAATGGTATTACATTCTTATAGAGCTCAGCTATTTTTTTTCTTGCGAGTTTACCAATTAAATTAAAATCATTGCTAATCTACTTTTAACTCACTTGGATCGTCATCCAAAATGCAGCTACATCTAAACTTTAACGCGTGAGTATAAAAAATGAATAATTTATATCAACATTGTTATGAATAGGATTGTGTGTTTTCACCACGTAAAAATATACATCGTATTGGAAAAGGGAAGCTTTCTACAGTGCTATCACATACAAAAAGAGAGGGCAAATATAAATTATAAGATGTAATTAGATTGTATTTAGGGGCTTTTAAATACCTTGATTGAGATGTTCTTGTGGATCTCGGCAAATCCCTACGAGATAAAATACAGATAAAAGCAATTGTTAATTTTCTTTTTCAATTAGGGGTCATCGAAATATTTTTGTATCATTCTGGAGGGGGTGTCTGATTTGTGGCCCAAAACCAAAAATTAGGGGTTTACGTTTGGAGAATGAAAACTTTCACTTATACCGTCATCGCGTGAATATACATTTTCAAATCTTCTTTATTCTATTAGGGGTTCGGATAAAACAATGGTACGGTATATATTTACGCGGGAAAAATTGTGTCATTAAGAAAAAAAAAATCTTTTTGTTCTTATTCTATTATTGGATTGACTAAATAGATGGTGAAATTGTGTAATTTAATCTTCGTACAAAATGATTTCTATTTTTTACTACTCTTATAGGGGTTGAATAAATCACTTTACGTGGGAAAATATTGCCTCATTTCCTAGAAGAAAAAAAAAACATATGTCGCTATTTTTCCGGGACGGTGGTGACGGGGGCAGTGGCTCGAAACGAATGGACTAACATGGGTAACGTAATCATGGTAATAAGCCAGGTTTATGGGACAAAATGATGGAACGATATCTATGGGAGACGTCCAGTGCGAGAAATACTGAGAAAGAACAAAAATGACCATCTCACGCCGCTTCACTATATGGGTAACGTCATGCCACGATGCGCTTGTTTAAAGATGAATAGCAATGCGAGATTAAACATGTATCTAGCGGGAACCTCACGTGTTGTCATGGAAACAGACGATTGTAAGGATTCGTATTATTTTATCACGTGTACCACAGTCACTTATACTAATCCCAAAACATATTACATCAGACATGGGTATATATAATATATGAAGCTATTCATGGATTGTTATCTAAACATATCTTGAACATAAATTCTGATTTGTTGACCTCTATACATTTTTGCTGTACGTCTTCAAACGCCTAGATAAGCTGGAAAATACAAGAGATTAAAATGCCTTTCTTGAAGTTCTTTTTAAATAGTTTATTATTATGTAATATCTCCCACTTCTTCAACTAAACTTAAATCACGTGGTAAACAGACGGTGTGTAAAATACATGTAGCTGTGAGGGGAATCGTTTCTCGCAGATAGATACCATTTAGGAAGTAGACACGTGTATTTTGGGGAGGTAAAACCTTGCAAAAGCATGGATGTTATAAGCTCCAAATTGTGGAAAAAAATTCTCATGGAAGCAACTCACTTCCCGCAATTTCCCACGAAAATTACGCAACTACTCAACCCTGCGTGCATCACGGTCTCACGCGTCCTAAAACCGTATAAAATGACATTAACCTGATGTCAACACGCGGCGATAATGGTACCTGTCATTGGAGCTTATTCTGGTATCACTCCCCTTTCTAAAGGCTATGCTTAATTACTTGCAATTGATCACCACGCTCAATTTTACAAGATAATTATAATCTAATATACCATCGTAGCAGACCGGTTTTGGTATAAAATACTCTACATATAGTATCGTCAAAATACTTATGACATACGATATAAATCGAGTAATGATCTACAAGAACAGCGCAAAAAAAATAATACGCATGCTCAAGATGATAATATTGTAACTTAAATGTTGAGAAAAATAAAGTATTCCCTTATCCCTCTCACGATAAGCGAGCTTTTCTATATACACTGATATATACAAAGCAGTAATACGGGGTTTATGAGAATACGGATAAATCTTTCAACCATAAAATGTGAATCTTCATTTGAGTTTGCTATTGGCTAAACTAGATAATGCTGCCGAGAGATTGATAAATACATTGCACATAATAGCTATATAACAACACTTGTAAAACATCCTAAGTCGCCGCATTATGTTTACTCGTATGTAATGTATGTACACCAAGACGGATGGCAACAAATACTTTTTCTTTTCAAGATCCCTCATAATTTGCAAACGTTGAACTAATGCACGCTAAAAACAATTTTAAGAAAACAAAAATGCACAGTTTTCATTCTCGTTCTCGTAGGCATAAGCCTTTACTTTTATTAACCGTTATGCAATTTAAAAGAATGAAATAAAACTGATGAAGAAGTAAAAGAAAAGAAAGGCCATAATTTTATTTCAAGGAGACAAGGGAAAAGAGGATCGGACAGCAGTTAATAATTATACTATTTTGCATCATTTTGACATGATAGTGAAAAAAAGTTCAACTATTCATTCATTTTGTCTTGGAAAGTATGAAGATTTCATGGAAATATGATCAACGTTTATCGTTAGGAGAAATCAATATTCATTTCCAATATCAATGATTGGAATTTTATTCATACGGCAGTACGAATAACCGTAAAATCATCTGAACTATATAGTATATAGTAATTTCAAGTGGATTCTACTATTTCCACCGCCCTTGTCATTTTGCCCCTCATTATCTTTTGCACTTATTTTTATATGTATTTTTAACATTTTGAATAGTACCATCAACTTTTATGCATACTCGCTTAATGCAGAGGAGAGGCAATTCACTAGTTTAAGGAGACATATTAGGGATCGCTTCCTTTGGAGTTGAATACACTCCAATCGTTGTGGATCCCACACCAAAGTAGTGGTTGAATTACTCTTTTAAGAGTGGATTCCGCTATTTTGAGCATGGATTCCACTCCATACGAAGTGGTCTCTAATAATATATGATTGTCCAAGAGTGGATTTCCACTCCTGTATGCACATTTTAAAGAGTATTTTGATTTTGTTTCTTACCTCGTGCTTTTGCTGCCTCGTAGTCTTGTTTGCAGACCAGTTTGTTGTCGGTCATGAGGAAGAATTCGTCGCCCGTGGACAGCTGTCGTGTGCAGATGATACAACAAAAGCAATGGAGGTGGTAGACGTTGTCGAGGGCGCGACGGACGATCTCGGTGGGGGCGATACCCTTGTCACACGAAGAACACTTGGTACCGAATCGCCTACATGGGCAGAAAGGGGTGGTGTTCGTGATGAAGAGGAGCAGATGATGTGTGAGAGGAGAGAGAGAGAGAGAGACACACACACACACACACACACACACACGAACAAAGCGGGAGAGAGGGAAAAGGAGAATGAGACAGAAAATAGAGGGAGAAGCGAGAAGAAGATAGAGAGAAGAAAGGGATAAATGAGCGTAGGGGAGAGGGGAGGAAAGACAAAAGAGAGCGAGAAAAGAGAAAAGGAGAAAAATAGGGAGAAAGCAAGGAATTTGTGAGAGAAACAGTATGAAGAGGAAAAGGGAGGAAAAGGGAGGTACAAAGAGAGTGGGTAAGAGAGAGAGCAGGAGATAGGGAAAGAGAGAGAGAGATAGAGAGTGATGTGGATGGATAATGGTGGGAAGGAGACCAAGAGGGAGAAATATTTTGATTCGGTCATTTTGGTTTTTGTGCAGTCATGAAGTCTGGGCATGGTTCTTTAACTTGATAATGCTTTAGCGCGTACACATTTTTATTACAAATATTGAATGATCGAACAAGAAAATTGGCCTTTATCAAAAATTTAATGATTGAAACTTTACAAAAGGTAAAGGTCAATGAAATATTAAAAGGGAAGAGACTAACATTATTTTACTAGTTAATTTATGAATTCAGAAAAAACAGTCGATTTTGTTAACAGGTAATATGCATTCCTGAGCTCCCTTCTCACATCAAAATTATCATGAATATAAAAATTACGCCAAAATTATGCCATGGGACAGAAATGGTTTCAAAACAACACTACACAATTTTTCATTAATCTATGGCAATTATTACCTTCATGAAAAAGCACTATTCCCATTATTAAGTTTAGTAATTTTTATTTTTAAAAAATAATATTGCATACAAGGATATTTTTGCAACCATATCACTCTCTCGCTCTCTCTCTCTCTCTTCTCTCTTCTCTCTCTTCTCTTTTCTCTGTCAATATATTTATATATCTCTCTCTCTTTCTCTCTCACATAGAAGTGTATCACCTTTAAGCTCATGACAAATATACGTATTCATTCATATCTTGATAGTTACAGTGAGATCCTTCATTAAAAATGGGAATACCTTCAAAAAGGTAAACAACCTTTCTAGGGCGATGCACGAAGACATCGAAAGTGGCGCCAACGCAATCTGTTCTGGCGCCACGGCCAGGCGCGGCCGGGGCACAGTTAAGCGGTATCCGTAGGGCTCAGATAGAGGAAGGATAAGCTTTAGTTCGCGCCCTCCCGCATTCCACTGCAGGCTACATGATGTAAATTTCATTTCGCGCGCCAAAACACCTTGCAAATGTCTCCTTGTGTTGGGAGATAGGGTTTGTAGGGGTTATTATCTGGAAGCGAAGGGAAATATGCGCTAACACCATTCGGTGAATGAACCTTGCTCCGTCTGCCGAATTGGAGTTAACCCTTTTACAGCCGGTGCTAATGCGATCATAGGGTGAGATGGGTTTTGGGGGAGAGTTGGTGGGTTAAGGTGTCAGCGGCCAATAGCCGAGCATTTCTTCACCCCCGGCCATCGGCCTAGCTCATCACGGCTGGTCGGGAGGGTGTTCGCGGCGGTGTCAACGCTACCCTAAGGGGGAGTGTCATCCTTGTATCTTGTATAGAAAGCTGGTAGAAGCAAGTAGTTTGTAGGAGTGATTCTTCAGGGCGTTGTCCTAATTCACATGACGCGAACAGACATCCCTCAGGCCCAAATAAGCCTGATTAATAGGCTCTATGCCCCCCCCCCCTTCTCTTCATCCTCTAGCTCTACAGTTCATTCTCTCTGTCTCTCTCTATCTCTCCCTCTCTCTCTTTATCTATCTAGCTATCTATCTATCTTTTTTATTTCCCCTTTCTAATTCAATATATTTTTGTAATGTAATTAATATGCTCGTTGAAATGTCTTTACATTATTTTCGAAGGACATGATGGACATAATTTTTCTTCATGAATCTCCGAATGTTTTCCTCTGTTTGATACCCCATATGTCGGCATACCACTATATTCCTACACATTTTCTCAGACTAAACACGGTCTTAAGCATCAACAACAGAATAAGACGGAAACTCATTGTGTGTGACGTAGAATCAGCACAATACAATTTGTATCAGAAAATGAACCCCTTTTCACAAAATACCAGTAATGTTGGATTGGACAAAAAATATTCTCAAATGAAGGAGAAAAACTATAAATAGCAGAATTGGGTAGAAACTTCTAAAAATAAGAATTAAAAAAATTACCCAATAATTTAAAATCCCTCCCAAGTAAAGTATGCAACATTAACCACAATGATTTTGCACAAAAATTCTGAAAATAAAAAAATGAGAAAGAGATTAGAAAAAGGATCTTAAAATCGACGCAATTTTTATGAATGTGTGTGTATTTTATGAGCTTACTTGAAGAAATCTTCTTTGCAGAATACACCACCGTCTCTGGAAAAGCATCGGTCGGTAAGCTGAGCGTTACAGTCGACACACCGCAAGCATTTGGCATGCCAGGCTCGGTCCACTACCTTTAGTATGAAACGGTCTAGGATAGGATGATCGCATCCCGCGCACAACGAGATTGATTCTGCAAGGGAGGAGAAAAATGATATTGATTTTATATAATAATATCTACAAATCTATTTATCTATTTATGTATTTATTTGTTCATATATGTATTTATTTATTTATATTATTTATTTGTAGCTTTATTTATACATGGTAGCATTATCAATAACAAAACTGCCTTGCACAAAGGCACACTTGCGTACATTCATTATACAACTAATTATGTTTGAATATCGAAAAAAATTGATCACTTTTCACATGACATTATATATTTATATATATAATAATAATAATTTTTTGAAACAATCCAAGAAAACTTCATCATAATGTAGAGAAATTCTAAACTTCTTTGAGCATGTCTAAAACATACAAAAAAGGACAAAAGGTAAATTTAAACATACTATTTCAACTAACATTATTATGAAAATAATGTTTAATTTGAATAATATATAATCAAGTTGATTAGATTAATGATAAGGTAAATTAAATCAACACACGCGATTTATTAAAGCTCCTTTATTCATGAGCATGATTAAGTCATTAAGTATATTCCCTTTTCGAATTGATCATTAATCATTAATTTAAATAAATATATCTCTTAAAACATACTGTCAACACGTTTTAAAACATAAAATGCGTTTAGATAAATAAAAGAAACCTGTAAATGATAACGTAATTTGAATTCTATGGAATTCTAAAATACACCTTGTTCTAGTTAAATATTGAATTATAATTAATTATTAATTAAAACTAACATTAACACAATAGATTCCTGAGAAAGAATTACACGAACAATAGTTCAAATATTATGGACATGAGTTTAAGATATCAGCTAAGATCGTACTATGATTAAACATTATCTATATATCATGTTGCACTAGGAAAAAGCCTGCTATCAATATCTTCTTTCCTCTAGAAGTACTTTAAAAAAAAAACATATAAGCCCAAAGCACATTCATAAAGTCAATTGCTTTTTTTTTTAAAATCCACTTTAACTTTCATATATTTATTTAGAGAAATTAGTTACAGTATATTAATTTTCAAATTGGTTATTTTATTAACGATTGATTATAAACGGATATCAGTATGTTACTGCATCTCATAATATCAACAAAGAAATAATCATTGTTTAGATAATGATTATCACAAAGATTCGAACAGTAATTGTAGTATAACTAAATTTCACTCCATTAGTTCATTCCATTTAATTCATGAAGTATTTTAGAACATTAAAAAGAAATTAGCAGGGAAATTCAATATTCTGTAATAAGACGTAAAATCATTATTTCTTAAACTAATAACAGCTGAATACAATAATGATATTCATAATAATAATGAGATGGTGTTGACAATGACGGTAATTATTGATGATGATGATGATGATGATAATGATGACGACGACAATGATGATTAAGATGAAGATGAAGATGATGATAACGATAATCATAATGATTGAAATGATGATGATGATTAAATTAAGATGAAGTTGATGACAACGATCATGATAATGATTAAAATGATGATGATGATGATGATGATGATGATGCTGATGATAACGATAATAATGATAAAACGTATGAAAATCTAGTTAACGAAAATCTGTCAAGTTTGATGATCAGATTTTGTCTTTAGCAGGAAAAAAATAAACCCGCCTTGGTGACATTACAGACTGGTTTAGAAATTCTTAATATTTCATTTCTAAAACATGTTGGTTTTCATTGATAAAATTTAGATGGCTGTGCTTCAAGCTAGAAACAGCACGTAAACTGTGTCACTCGCATTGACATATAGAGGATGGGTGCACAATATCCCTTTACATTAGCTTGCTAATTCAATTACGATAATGTCAATGGTATGATAATTAAAATTTGGGCCTATTGGGAACCGATAAAATAGTCATTGGAAATGTTTTCGTTTGCATTTCTATCTCTACGTAGAATGTTCGTGCCTAACAATATTTGAGCAATGAATATTTGACTTTGCTCTCCAAGTGTGCAATGCATTAACCACGCAAATCATACGCAAGTAAAATGAAAAACTAAAATAAACCTTATCGAAAATACATCACGTCAAATAGAAAGATGAATTCATAATCAGTGTCCTTGTGAAGTGAACTCAAGTTAATAGCGTGACTGAATCGTAAATATAGCTCAAAATTTTGTTTATTTAGGACTTCCAGTGGAAGCGATATCGGGGGGAAAGTTGATTATGATAAGCAAAAAGAAAATATATAATGACGTATCACAACAATGGACACTAAATGTCCACAGCCCGCATATGTCTACATCTGAACTATTCATAGTACATGAACTTGCTTGTGTATACCTATCTAATTTAGTAATAGGCCGTATAATCTAATTTCGTTAATGAAATTGCATTTCTCGTAGCTGTGGTGGGTTGGCATGGAGCGCTCGATCGTCTGGCAACGGTAGGCAGACGTGACTCTTCGCCGGTTGTCATGGCTATCAAATCGCTCCCTAACCGCTAAGTTTTTTCCGAGGGTGTATTTCTGCGGCAGCGTATATAACCAGCGCTCCAAGTGTGTTTCTTCGAGTTCTTTGAACGAATTATCATTAAAGAGACGAAAATATGTTCATATTTTGATGTGGAATGCCTTAAGAAAGGTCTTAGCATACACCAAGTAGAAAATAGACGGTTTAAAAAGTCTTAAATTCTGCCTAACATGAATTTAGAACGTAGGTTTAAGATGTATTCATTTTTAATAGCACTTTCCTTTACTTTTAAACGATCATGAAGTACGATTGTTATTATAAATATCAGGGGTTTTTTTAAACTTCGACTGTAACTTTCCATTGTATATTAATTTTTTGGGTGGCCTCACCCTATTCTCATTTTATGCGACGTTCCTAATTTAGTAACAATTTCTAACAAAAAGCCTCTATTTAATATCTATGCATATTTCAACATAGTGATACCCAAGTTTGTTTTTAAATGTCATTATCCTTTTTTGTATGTGTGCTCATGAAATTGGCAACGGTAATTCTTACTGCAAATGAGATTGATAGTCTTTAAACATTATCAAAAGAGATATGAATTATCATTACATATCTTTGCTCTCATGACATGTAATTATAAATTTAGGAAATTTTAGGAAATGTTTAAAAGCTGTAATGACTTAATGGTAAAATGAACAGGGTCACATTCTAAAATGAATTAATCCCTTGTATCTTAAATAACATGAGTATCCTTATCTTCACATTGAAGAAATAATTAAATACACTTACGAAACGTATAGCGTCGTCCTATTTTCTCTTCAGTGCGAAACAATTCCTTGACATAAACATCTAATATATTCTTTAAGCATCATCAATATAAAATACAATATAAACCTTAACAAATTACAAAGAATATAGATGAACCATCACTGATAATAATCTGATTATAAATTATCATACAGAAAGTACAATTTCGATTGAACATAAAAGCACTCAATAAACAAACGAGCAGCAAAAAATAGAACATCGGGAATTACGGAGAAGGTACGTGTATACTGCAGAAATGTATAAGAACTAATCGGTTTAGCATGATAATCAAAATTCTCATACATTTCACAAAAAGGTTGTTTGAAACAGATGGCTTTTAAGATCACGGAGAACTCGTATAAAGTCTGATGGAGAAATCAAAGTAAAATACGGGAGAAAATGCAAAAATAAGCGACTTTCTCTATTATTCTGTTGAAACACATGCCGCATGGTAATAGAGTCGCTAAAATGAAAGAATTTGTAGCAATGCGACATTCGGGGGAAAATGGAGATAATTACGTGCCGAGATCGACTTGAACGGGAGTAAATTCAATTGAAGAGGAAGGAAAATCGAATTATGATGAATATAAGAATTGGCTTAGAACGGGCCCAAATCAGATCAAGCAACGCTGAAGCGCGCTTGATGTGATTATGCTCTCCCCGTCCAGCTCTCTAGTTTCAACTCCTAACTAAGTTGGTGAGGGAGAGAAACGGGGTAAAGGGAAGAAAACGAGATAAAAGATGCATGATTTAGAGAAAAAATGCAGCATCAGGGGGTAAAAATGGAGCGTTAAGAGGATGGGAAATTCGAATTCGTTCGCGCGAATAATAGCTTTACTGATGAGGCGGATTTAAGGGATTTTGAAGTGAATTAGCAAGGGGTTAAAGGAGGATAGGAAGATGACGCGTGAATAGTAAGGACTGGAAATAAAAATGAAGAGGTTACGGATTCGAGTCTGATTCAGGATTTAGAAATGAGTATTCACCGGAGATTCACGGCTAAATAGTTTTGATTGGAAATGGAGATGACAAGCTGAAACTCGGATCGGGATTATTGGGGGTTTTCCCTCGCTATACTAATTCATTACGGCGGGTAGACATAGGAGGATGTAATATTGACGAGAAAGCACAGACAATTAAGAAAATTAGTTTTTTTTTCTGGCTCTCTTACTCTGTTCTTGGAAAGAATCGTTGGTCGCCTGTGGCATGTTTCGTTCGATCTGGAGAGGTCCTCCGATAAACAAGTCCTGTTTCATGACACAATCTCCTCTGTTCTCTCCCGATGGTAAACTTTGCCTCTCGTTTCCGCTCTGAACTTGGAAGAGATGATGGTGGTGGTGGTGGTGGTGGTGATGGTGTGTGGGATGGATCCTAGCTGTGAGAGAGGTGGCCGTGCACGTCGTCTTGGCTTGAACGTAGCTGCCTGAGTGAATGAGGAGAGAGGGAGGTTGGTGAGATGCGATCCGAGAAGCGCTGGTCCTTGTTTTTCCTCTCCCTCACTCTCTCTCTCTCTTTCTCTGTCTCTCTCACACGTGCGTGCGGGGGCTATCCCTTCGTAGATAGCTATCCGACCGCACGATCGCTATGTTAGCAGACGACACTGCCACGTACGATACACGCGATGACTCGAAAAGTCGTCCTGCCCGCGCGAGTCAGCGCCGTGCGCACGCGACCATGCACACGTCATTATCACTTTGGCCGCATCCCATTGGTCAAGAGCGTGGGAGGGCGTGGTTTATTGGCCAATCAGGTGACGAGATTCGCTCATGGCTTGTATTATTAGTGCACTAGAAGCTCGCCTTTCTCATTGCTCAAACTGTCAATTCATATTCCCCCCTCTTCGGATGAAAGGGGGAAATGAATTACAAGCGTAATATGAAGGGACATGAAACAAAGTTACTGGAAATTAGGAACGATTTGAACAGCATTTATGAGATAACAATGCATCAATGGGACAAAATTGTTGGGCAAAATAGGTGCCATGTCCCAAATTTTCTTTATTCATCTCTTTCCTTTTTTATCAGTTATAATCATATCACATGCAATAATTATGAGATTCACGGTGAAATGTTTTAATTTCAAATTTCTTGCATTTTTTTTTTTTTGTTATCGGGACAGAGCCACATAAAAATTACACATCCAGAGCGATAGCAAGTAATTAGATGTGAATCTAAAGAAGATAACTACCTCATTGGAGCAAACAAAAAAGAAAACAAGATAACAACTCCCTGTTTTATCCACATTATAGGCCCATTAATCTTCGGACATACCTTTTTATGGATATGAATGCCAATACTTTATTTGTAACGACGCTGTGCCCCCTCCCTTCCATAGACAAAAATGTATACAGTCGCTAAACAATATGCGCTACTCAGGTATTGTGGACTTCCGCAGTTTTCAATTTATTTCCACTATAAAAACACATTACAAAAATCAAGTACAGATTAATATCATAGATAATAGTGGTAGTATCATGAAAAGCACAGAAAGGCTTGTTGAAGATGACTCCTTAACGGAAAGTGCACAAAAGACAGAAGGTAAACAAAAATTAGTGATTCAGAAATCAATATGAAGAGATCAATGCGATAGAGTGAGACAGTATTTTCAAGATTTTGTAAGATGTGAGAAGAAAAGGAAGTGGGTGGTGATACGGAGAAGAGGGGGCATAGGGTCGGGGTTCCATCAGGTTAAACAGGCAGAGGTGTAAATTGACGGAGCTCTGATTAAACTGTCAAGAGTTCGGCAGCCACCTTCGTGAGACTGTCGCCTCAATCAATGTTTATTAGCAAGACGCACGCAGGCACTATGCGGATGATAGGGGCTCACCAAGACGTAATCATGACTGTCTTCTTGGACGCACCCATGTACACGCTTGCATGCACGTGAATTATTAAATGCCGACCCCGCAATCGCCACGAACGAGTTATCATGTAACTGTTCGCCCCTCTGTCCGTCTTTATCCCTCTTGTTCTTGTGCTATCTTATTTGCATTTCTCTCTTGTCTACTTCTATATATACAAGTATCTCATAGTTTTGTGTAAACTTAATAATGAGATTATACATTTCGAACGAATAATAATAAAAACGATACTAAGAATAATAATAAAAATAATAATAATAATAATAATAATAATAATAATGACAATAATAATGAAAATAATAATAACTATAACGAATATTTATACAGCGCAGTATCAATTACGCAAAATGTTCGAGGTGCTTGAGAAACAAAAATACGTCTGGAAAATACATTAAATTATATAACAAATAAATAATAACAACAAGATATGCTACAAAATATATAAAAAAACATATAAACAAAACAACATACCTTAATACAGAATATGTCACATGAAGCAATGTAAAGAGGTTAAGAAGTCTAGACTAGCTAGTAAAAAGTAAAATGTGGAAACGTAATCATTATCTTCTCTTTTTTTAATATTATTTTGCTTCTTCTCTGTACTGCTTCTCTACAAGCAGCAGCCTAACAGTAGAAAAGGCAGAAATAGAAGTAGCTGTTGACATATAAAATAATAGATGTAGATGTAAAAGAAGTTGAAGAAACAGTATTATGACGACATAAAAGGAACAGCGTGAAAGCAGTATAGTTGAAAAATATGGGAATATGTAAAATGAGGAATTATGTGAAAGTAGATAATAACTTAAGTGCAAGTAGAAGTAATTGTCAAAGTAAAGGTAGACGTAGAAGAAGAAGAAGAAGTAGCAGTACTATGTAAAAAGTAAAATAAAAGGGAGACATAGGTATTAGTAAAATAAAATTGAAGTAAAAGTAGAAACTTTATCAAAAGAGGATCTAAATGTAATTAAACGTAGCACTTAAACAGTAGCACTACTAGTAGTAGAAATAGTAGTAGTAGGAATAGTAGCAGTAGTAGTGGTAGTAGTAGTAGTAGTAGTAGTAGTAGTAATAGTATAGTCGTAGTAGTAGTAGTAGTAGTAGTAGAAGCAGAAGTAGAAGTAGTAGTAGTAGTAGTAGTAGTAGTAGTAGTAGTAGTAGTAGTAGTAGTAGAAGTAGCATTAGTAGTGGTAAAAACAGTAGTAGTAGTAGTAGTAGTAGTAGTAGTAGTAGTAGTAGTAGTAGTATAGTAGTAGTATAGTAGTAATAGTAGTAGTAGTAGTGACAGTAGAAGTACTGGTAGCAGTAGTAGTAGTAGTAGTAGTAGTAGTAGTAGTAAGTAGTAGTAGTAGTGGTAGTAGATGTAGTAGAAGTAGTAGTAGCAATAGTAGTAGTAGTAGTAGTAGTGGCAGTATAGTAGTAGCAGTAGTAGTAGCAGTAGTAGTAGGAGGAGGAGGAGGAGTAGTGGAAGTATAGAGCAGTATAGGCGAAATCGGTATTTAAAGTATAAAATAAGTAGATGCTGGACTAGAAGTAAAAGTAGTATAGTTTCAGTAGATGTAGTAGAAGCAGAAGTAAAAGTATCATGAATTAACTTAGGTAATGTAAATAGAAGTAGACATTAATCATTATTACCATGATCGGATGATAAATACGTCATGGAATTCACTGCATAAGATTATTTTGAAATATGGCGACGCCAGGCATTGAGAAAATATACATCTGTAGAGAATAAATGGAAAGGCACATGCCCCACTATATCACGTGACTCATGAAGATTGTGTCATCGAGTCTAAATGGAGCAAACACAGTCGTAACGTCGACAGACGAAACTTTGATTAAAAAATGTTTCCCCGCCAAGGAGCTGAGCTCTCTACTGTTTGCTAGCTTACTTCCTCTTAGCTTCTATTCGACTCAAATACTCTAGCGGAGTTAAAACATGAGGCTAACAAGCAAATTTGAATTTCAGTTTTATTTGTTCCTTTTCTTCATATCTGCATTGGAAGAATAAAAATTGTAGGATAATGATAGTATCACCAGTAACAGTAATATTGGTGGTGGTGGTGGTGGTAGTAGTAGTAGCAGTTGTTGTTGTTGTTGTTGTTGTTGTTCTTGTTGTTCTTGTTGTTCTTGTTTTAGTAGCACCGGTAATAGTAACAGTAGTGGTGGTGGTGGTGGTGGTGGTAGTAGAAGTAGTAGTAGTAGTAATAGTAGCAGTAGTTGTTGGCTTTCTTGTTGTTCTTGTTCTTGTTCTTGTTTTAGTAGCACCAGTAATAGTAACAGTAGTGGTGGTGGTGGTGGTAGTAGTAGTAGTAGTAGTAGTAGTAGTAGTACAGTAGAAGTAGTAGCAGTGTTAGTAGCAATAGTAGTAGCAGTAGCATTAGTAGTAGCAGTAGAAATAGCAGCACCAGTACTAGTAATAGTGGTGGTGTTTGTAGTATTAAAAGGAGTAGTAATAATAGTAGTAGTATAATATAATATTTTCTGGAAAATACATTAACATAATTATATAAAACATATAAACAAATAATACAAGATATGCGACAGAATATACGAAAAGCTCATAAAAATACAATAGAACAAACAGCAGCCTAGCAGTAGAAAATGCAGAAGCAGAAGTAGCTGTTGAAATATAAATAGATATAGACTTTTGTAGAAGTTAAAGAAGCAGTATTATGATGACATAAAAGGAATAGACGTGAAAGCAGTATAGTTGAAAAATATAGGAATATGTAAAATGAGATGATGTGAAGATAGATATTAGCTTAAGTCCATTAGAAGTAAAAGTTAAAGTAAAGGTAGACGTAGAATAATAACAAGAAGTAAAAGTACTGTATTAAAAGTAAAGGGAGCAGACATAAGTATCACCATAATTTTTCATTGAAGTAAAAGTATCAGAAGTAGGAACTTTATCAAAATAGGAACTAAATGTAATTTAGAAGTCGGACAGTAGTTACTACTGGTAGAAGTAGGAGTAATAATAATAGTAGTATTAGTAGTAGTATTAGTAGTAGTGGTGGTGGTAGTATTACTACTAATTTTACTACCACTACTACATTACTATAGTAGTCTCTCTCTCTCTCTCTCTCTCTAAAATGTAGAGTACTTAAGAGGGTGAACGAAGATGAAGTAAAAATAACAAATAATAATAATAATAATAATAATAATAATAATATTAACAATAATAATGATAATACTAATAATCATAATAATTATCATAATAATAATCATAATAATAGTAGCAAAAATTATCGTAATAATAATAATAATAATAATAACAATAATTATAATAATGATAATAATAATCTGGATTCACATATCGTCTAATACATCTACGATGTTTCTAAGCGCTTTACAGAATATATATTATTACCCCGGTCATCGGAAAAATAAACAGCAGTAGGGGAAGGAGAAGGAGAAAAATAAGCAAAACAACAAGAATAAAATACTAATAGATGACATCTTAATAGAAAAAACATCCTTATACCGAACTTCTTCTTCATCTTCTGATTACGCAAAACGGCAAAGTTAAGTATACTATGTTGACCTTGCGTTCACTCATAGCAACCGTAACGGCATGAAATTTGAATTAAAAATAACTAATCAAGTCGCAGGTACAGCCTAACCACTGACGCTCAATGACGTAATTTATTCTTTTTCGTTGATAAGATATTGGGAAAAGTACATGATGTGTAAGCTTTGTTTTCCATCAAGCTTTCCCTTTTAATAATTTTTAAAAAGGCTTTGAGAGAGATGAACAATACAGGTTAGATAACCCTATCTCTTAATATGAGGTCTTTAATTAGAGTCAACGCATTTATTATTTAGACTCCAAAGATTCAACGTCAAAAGTTAATTAGCTTTAAACTATCGTGAATTTTGAATACAGAAAGGTATTACGAACCCTCTAACTAACAAAATACATGCCCTTCAGAGCCCTAGGTGTGACAATAATTACGCTGATTAATTCGACACGGCATTCTAGGTCGCTTTTTGCTTGTTATATGGCAATGAATTACTGATCACAATGCCAGTAAACGGTGAATTACCTTTGAATGAAGTGAAAATAGCGGCGGTGCATGTTGTAAGAATTTGGTCTTATCAAGGTCTTTCATTACTAGCAAATATACTTTGAAAAAAGGAAGCTTTATGTCGATAACGTCGTCAGGTACATGTATATACGGAAGGATTTGTCCTGCAGAGGTGACACAACTTTAGTGATATTAAAAAACGCTGCTCATTACTATTTACACACACACAAATAAAATCTGTACGGAATGAAATGGAAGAGAAGCCAAATCCTAAATTTTTGTGCAGTTTACGTTCCCTCATATCATTGAAGATGACTTTATATGAATTTTAGGACTATTTATAGTAATCTAATATTTTTCAATTATTAAAAAATGTTTTATTTATTGATATAGGATTTTAACCACAGCAACATTTAGGCCTAACTCTAAAGAGTGCTGACGTAAAATGAAATCTGGCTTCCATTTTCTGATACCTAACAAAACAAGGAGAGGAAGTGGAAAATGTATCATATATTTATCTTTTCATTTAGAATAAAGATAAATAACATTAAGGTAGATTACCTGTTATGGAATACGTATATATTCATTTTATTATTGTGATAAAATCACCATAGTTACCCAACAAGAGACATTCTCCCTCATCAATTTTATTATATCAGAAGGCGATTGATTGCTAGGTGTTGTATTTAAAGTTATTTGATTCATGTTACTTTATATCATAGTGAGCAAAATGTCCACAAAAGCGATGGAAGAAAATAAATGTTAATTTGAATGAATATTGAGTGTATGCCACACATTGGCTCGGCCAAAATTGTGTCTTAAATACACATCCTTCCCCCCCCCCCCCCTTCTTCCCCAACATTAAAATGCAAGGAATGTCACATATCTCTGAAATTGAAGTCGGTACGCCGAAGATTGACTTTAATTGCCAGAATATCCGCTCAAAAACCTTTCAAAAATCATCATTCTTAATTCCCTGTTTGGTATCCGTCCCACAAATTCTACAGTTTCAGAGATTTTCTTGTATACGTTTTCACAAGAATTACAAAACAGGTGTCAACCGCATATTTCAAAGAAAAGGGGAAATTGAAGGGAAGTCGGGTGCCATCTCGTTTTGAAGATTTGCAAACAGAAAAGAGCACGGACTGCGTGACGGCAGACAATCGGTTAGCCCGCCAAAACCAGCTAGACTTTCTCGCTTCGAACAGATGCGTACTGGGCGGAGAGAGACCGGGAAAGAGATGCGGGGATGGAGAAAGAGAAGAGATATATTGACACATCGTAATGATGAGTTTGTGTGACTCCGCATTTCACACGTCGCGAAAATTTCCTTTCTTTTTTTCCCTGTGACTCTCACTTACTACGAATATGTGTGAAAATTAGGAAAAAGAGAGAAAAAGAAAGTGTAAATGAGAGATTTGCTTTGCTCTCTATACATTACAGACGGGTTTGTCCAGCGCAGCGCTGCGGTGACATGGGATGACAGGCGGCGTCCAGCCCAGCGAGGCGGGGGAAAGGACGAGCCGAGTATTCGCTGACCGCTCGTGTTTTGTTATAAAGACTTGGGTCAACATTGTGTATGCGGTCACCGCAATAAGATTTGGAGATTGGAGAATAAACATTCTCCAACAAAAAATGAGATGGCGGTACCTAATTGCAGGAAGAGCCACTTCCAAGTGGTCGGATATAAAGAGTTGAGGAAACATTTAGATAAGGGATTACCGTTATGGATACGTAGTGGCCACGAATCTCATCATACAGTTGTTATTAAAACGCCCTTTTTGCGGTGTACTTTTACATGCATATATCCCCTGCGTATTACACTCTTGTTAGGGCCTCTCTGTGTTTGATTTTCGACTTTTGCGATATGGCCCACAATTTCACCCCTTCACATAAAGAAATTGTTTTGTACTACACTTCTACCCTTCTATATCTTTTCCCTTTCTTAATCTCTCTTCCTCTCTTCTGTTTATTCACATCTAGAACACCCACTCTTTCTGTGAAATGTATTGAAAATAGAAATGAATACAACCACGTGGAGAAGGATAGCAGAGATCATATTTAGCTGTTTCTTATCTGTCTCTACTGGTAGTTATGACGATTCCTTCGAAGTTCCGCCTTCTATCTACTTCTCCTCTCTCTCTCTCTCACTGTATATGCCACCTGCTTAATTATATGTTGAAAGGGAGACAGACATGTCCTGTCAAAATATATCTTAATAGTTAAAGTAAACAAATATCATGAATACATACATCAAGATACATATCACAGAAAGTCGAGAGGTGACAATTCCAAATATGAAGAGAGAGATACAGAGAGACAGACAGACAGACAGTCATGCAGACAGGGCAGACAGAGAAAAAAACTTGGAATATAATTATTCTAATAAAAAGAGAGAAAAGGAGATAAACTCTGTCAGAAAAAAAATACAGTGAAATACATAGAACATTATAGGCAGGTAGCAGGAAAGAAAGAGAAAGAGATATAGAGGGAGAAAGAGAAAGAGAAAAAGAGATACAGAAAGAAAAGTGAAAAGAAATACATTATAAAGGTAGCAGGAGAGAAAGAGAAAGAGAGATAGAGGGAGAAAGAGAGAGAGAGAGAGAGAGAGAGAGAAAGTGAGGTATAGAAATAAAACTGGAAATAAATGGAGAGGGGAAATAGGGAAAGGAAGATAATGACACAAAGAAAAAGGAAAGAGAAAGAGAGACAGATAGATGGACAGAGAATGCACATCAACTCATGGAAGCTCCGACTGTAATGACGTCATTGTTATCCATCGTATATCGCCCCAACCAGAGTGGCGCCACATTCGCGACGCCACTGGTATACCGGCACGATAAGAAATGTGTAAAGCAGTGATTCTAACGCATTGAATATAGCGCATATAAGAGCGGTATACATTTTTATGTAAAGACTCATATTAACTGTTATTGGAATGTGCTACAGTGGGGTTTTAAAAGAAAATTAAATGTGGCATTTCATCTTAGATTTTGATCTTTTCTTCTCTGTCTTTTAGAATAGGTTTCCCCACACTGATTCATTTGCCCTTTTCATATGATATTTTGTAAAAGGTAATTCGCTATTATTCTAGTCAGAGATGATTACACTAAATAAAGTGAAATATTACCTACGTAAATGTATATAATATTTTATGTTAACACTGCACACTGAAGCATAATAAAAAAAAATAAAGCAAAACCTCATTTGCAGATAGTGTAACCTTAGTTACTTTCTGGGGATGTACAATTATGTGTGTTATAGCATAGTATAGTTATAATAAACAACAAGTTCAAGATAATTGAGTATAAAACATAACGTGATAGTTTTAATAAGAATAAGATATACATGTACTTATATCTACATGTATATAGCGAGGATTAATGCTGCACTTAAATGAATAAAAAATATTCGAAATTTAGATGAAAATATATTTGGTTTATACTCCAAAATTTGTAATTTTATCATGATGTAGATAATACTTTTCATATTGCTTGATTGATTAGCGTATAGGGCCATATCAAGCAAAGTGGTTTTTCTTTCGGACTGAAAAAAAATCAATATAATTTCTTCTTTTTTTTTCTTCAACTTTTGTACTTTATAGAGAATGCGAAAGTTCACATTGCTCTAATGTGTGTGTGGTGCTTTCCTGTCAGTATTCCGAGTCCAGACTGGTAAAATATTCACAGAGTTAGAAGGTACGGGTGACTTGAAGAAACAGCATTCCCAGGAGTTTACAACAACAACAACAAAACTCGAGATATTGTAACAATTTCATAACCGGTTGGCCTCTGCACTTTCCAGCCATACATCAGGCCCATTTGTCTGTGTGTTTAGGGTGAATAGTTCCAAAATAAATGTTCCACGGGGGTTTGCCGACGGGCTGTTGACTTTCCAGAATTGTATCGGACAAAAAAGCATTTAAAAAGGCTCTCCTCCGCCCCATTTTTTAGTTCGTTGTTTGGCGTGCTATTTGTAACTGGTGGTATAGCCTAGGCGGGGTGGGTTTGTGATTGGGGAACTTAGGTTCTAAAATAGCAAGTATATCTAGTGCATCCGCGTGGGACATAGGAAAGGACGCTCGGGTAAATATATGTGACAATGGTGTGAAGGTTAAGGTGGAATTTAGCCTGATAGTTTCCATCATGTTTTCAAGACAGAATCCATTATTAGATTCCCCTTTTCTCTCTTCCTTACTCTCTGCCACTCTCTAAGCCCCCCCCCCCCCCCCTCTCTCTCTCTCTCTCTCTCTCTCTCTCTTAGCTTTCTTAGCATGCCCCTCCGTTTCATTGTATATGTTAGGTCAATGATGATCCGTTTGTGTAAATTCTTTTTGTACTCTTTATCTTTGTATTGTTAGTTTGGTATATAAAAAGTTATTACATTGTTTTATGTTTAATCATTGAATCAATATGTATCATGTAGGATTATATCGAAACGGAGAAATAAATGAATCAAATCAAAATCAAATCTTTCTCGAACACCATCGCTACTATGAACCCATTTCTATCTCTGTTTCGCTCTCTCCCCTTTACATCCCCTTCTCTCTCTCTCTCTCTCTCTCTCTCTCTTCCTCTTCCTCTTCCTCTTCCTCTCTCCCGTTATACACTCGCTATTTCTCTGCTTCAAGTTCCGTTTATGTATTTCGTACCATTCCTTTTACATTTCAAAGCAATGGTTATTCTTATTTTCTAATAATCTGATCAAAGTAGGTAATAGTATTCTTCTCTCAATATAAAGACTGGATTTAGATTCCCCCCCCCCCCCTCTCTCTCTCTCTCTCTCTCTCTCTCTCTCTCTCCCTCTCTTTATGCCCTCATGTTCTAATCACAATGGCTTTATTCTGCCCACTTTCGATTTTATTTTTTTTTTTGAATCGTAACCGCTTAATGAGTGTTTACATATTTCCAAGAAACTCCAGGTCCATGTCTCAGTCATCGATGTATTTGGCACGATTTCCTTCGCTTCATCCTCATCATTTGATCTCCCCCCCCCCCCCCCCCTCTTATCCCACCCCTCTTCTCCTTTACTCTTTGGATCAATTATATTTGTATCTATTTGTACTGTTTTGGACGTGCACGTTTCTTTTGTCCTAAGTAATTCGCATTTTCATCCATTTTAATATCTTCTCTATTATATTCTTATCTCACACCTCATCCTAATCTCTCTCTCTCTCTCTCTCTCTCTCTCTCTCTCTCTCTCTCTCTCTCTCTCTCTCTCATTTTCTTTCTATCTTTTATCCTAATTTCGTATCTCCACTTTCCACCGCTCACTCAAGGATACCGAACATGTATACTTTGCGGTCCCCGCGAAAGAGGAGGCAAAACAAAGTTTAAGCACCGCAAACAGTACCGTATGTCACCCAAGCAGTGTGTATAGCCATCTTCCTTCACTGGCCCTGTCATTGTCATGCCTCCCTCCATCGCTCGCGCGCGCGCGAACTTGGCCTCAAAAAAAAAATCTTCAAGTGCTGCCCCTACAGTGGCTGAAGAGGTAGAAATTGTTCGAGAGAAGGGGCCAAAGAAGTGCAAATAGATCCCATCAAGAGGGGACGTATTGAACTTCCAATCATCGAGTAATTAATTACGGACGCATATCAAGGACATACAATAGGTGGACGGGACACGATAGATGATGATGTGCTCGAGCGTTGTCACTTTACTGGAACGAAGCGCGTCAAAAAATACACCTCCAGTCCTCGTAGCGTTTTCAAGGGTAATTGTCGCTGTATTGGGTTTTGGGGGAGACCGTGCTTGTTGAGGGATATAAAAATAATCATTTTAAGAGTGTTGCTAATCGGCTCATTTATCTTTGTTTGACGCGTATGGCGTCAACAGGGAGATGATACGCACTGTCACTCGTGCAAAGTGACACGTTGTCATAATCCCTTTTACATCTAATTTTCTCTTCATTTCCGATCAAGTCTTACATATCATTTCGAGTTGCCCCATTTCCGTATAATACTCTTAAAACCTGATTTCCTCTAAAATTTTCCTATTTATTGTTTATATATCATTCAGATCAATCAGTTTCAATTCAGTTTATTGTTCCATATTTCACATTTTACAATGATTGTCTACAAACCATATGATAAATTGATTTAAAGGTAAGTTTTGTTGATGAAAACTAAGACATAATGTGAATAATTATATAGATCAAATCGTTTAGTTTAAAGATAAAGTTGAGTTCTGGCCATGTCTTTACACTGGGAAAGAAACCGTCTCAAAACATTTGGGAAAGGTTGATCACGTCTTCATAAGAATGGGTGTATACTGTGAAGTTTTGGAATCATCAAAATGATAAGAAAATTACATAATCTCGCCGAAAATCACGTGCACAGCACACAGAAATTGGTATATATGGGACTACACATACATGTGGCATGAATGTTCGGCCAGAACACTTCAGGTATTTCATGTCATATTTCGAAAATGAGGGCATTTGAAGAGTTATCCGTTTCAAGGGACATTTCTACTATGATGTTCTTCCAAACTGACATACAAGGACAGAGAAAGCTCACAAATTATTTTTCACCCCTCCCAGAACTCAACCATCTACATGTATTCAAATGCAATAGGAAATCAAGACTGGGCTTAAATAAGAGATGTGATGGAGCCTGAGGTAAAAAGCTACCCTTTTAAGTTATAGGCTCCATTTATAGCATTATATCAACATGTAAAATTGTTCCAAATGTTGGAATACAAATCGGTTTTTTCAAAAGAAATATTGCAAGTGCCATGCTTGTTCCAACGATTTATTTACTACTACACAATTTTTTGGAGTTATGCTCCTTCTTCTTCAAGTATAAAGTGAAGTTGTAAATTAATTAACATGCACGACACTTGCAAGATTTTATATTATAAAAGCTACGACCGTTTCATAGTGATCATTTTTTTCACTATACCTAAGAAACTATGGATGGCCACCAGCGTTTTGTTCGAGGAACATTTCTGACAATATATATATATATATATATAGAACTATAACTATTTCAGTTATTTGTATGATACCTTATCATTTATTGTTCTCCTGAAGAAGACTCCAGGGAGCGCCGAAAATTCGAGTGTAAAAATAAAATTGGCCACAATACATTACAAACGCTTTTAGCAGTTTTCTTTCTATATATATATATATATATGTGTGTGTGTGTGTGTGTATATAAAATCAAAAGTATGATTATCTTTATTAGTATCATTATTATTATTATTTTTATTGTTATTATCATTAGTATTACTATTATTATCATTATTACTATAATAATTATTGTCATCATTACCATTATTACCATTATAACTATTACTTGTTATCGAGTGATCCCTGATGTGACTCCACTTGGAAGTGAAAATATAGTAAAAATAGAGCGGAAATTCACTTTTTTTTTAAGAGAGCATTTTTCTTTTCTTTCTTATCTTTTTCCCCTCTTTCTCATTCACCACGCACACTATTTCATATTTGTATATATACATGTGTGTGTGTGTATATATATATATATATATTGTCAAGTTCAGTATACCAAACCCTTGAACAAACGTATATAACACAAGGGGATATAAGTATAAACACTTAACCCATTTGCTACTGTAGCTCCTGTATTAAGCCTATATTATGGGAATGAGATAATTCAGTAAACAACAGGTTAAGGAACTAAATACCAAACATAATATTATATAGAAAGCCCGAGAGAGGCTAGAAATACAAAGAGTGAAAGAAGTCATGATGAATAACTTTTCACTGAGATAGCAATAATTGAAATAAAATTTGAATTCACCAACTGAACAACTGTTTTGATTCCAGTAAACCTGCTTTCGAACTATTTTTTTTTTATAACCGGTCTTCCTAGAAGCAGGACTTGTCTATAACAAAAATCTCTTTGATTGTTAATATTACATGGAGCCTTTGTATTGGGCTACAGTTTAAATGTGCCAAGTAGCTGAATCAGGGCGAACCATTCTGATGATGCTTGTATGTTGTATGAGTTTGATTTATGGTTCATAGATATTGATCGCTCTATGCTCTATAAATAGAGTTCTTCTAGTCACTTTTATGTCTGAAAACATACACAAAGGCCAGGAGAAAAGCCATTTATAGTACATACGCATGAAATAGAGAATACATCTATGACTGTTGGTGAAAGGAAGTGACGAAAATGCAAAGAAACCGATATAAAATAGTTGTAATATGGTTCTATGTTTTATTGCTGAGTACGCAATGTTAATTGTGAATTTTGAACAAGCTGGTACAAAATAAGGTCATATTATGTGCTTAATATTCAATCAATTTGAATATTTAAATTTCAAATATGAACTGAATTTTAAGGATTGCTTATTACAAAAATGTGTACATAGTATAATGAATAAACTGTAGATGTCGAATTTTATTTATTTTATTAAAGGAAAAATTGCCTCAACAGATGGGGAGTAGTTTTCTTCATTTCTGATATCATTGTCTGTCTGTTACCCAATTTTTCATTTTCGCAGTTCAGTTTTGGAAAATGTAAAAAATCAGAATCATTAATATCCATGTATCTATGTGTGGATGTGTGAACGTGAGTTTGTGTGTGTGTGTGTGTGTGTGTGTGTGTTTGCGCGCGAGGCCTACAGTTTTGTCTAATTATTTTCTCCTTTCTTTCGTTTCTTCTTTCCTTCTCTCCATCCTCTCCTCTCCTCGATTTCTTCCTTTTGCTTTGTATTTGATTTCTGCCTTCTTGCTCTATTCTTCATTATACTAAATAAACATACTGCAGATGCGATAATTTACAGCAGGCAAATACGCACAATATTCCCAGTATTTTTTAAACAAAGAATTAGAAAGAAAACAGACATATCATGAGGTGTCACAAATCACACTTCCTCGTTATTGTTCTAACACCCACCGTGCACGAGGTAATGTTGAACAAAATTCCCCTGAGAATTTAATTCAATAAGCCGAAGCTCGGCAGACGACACGAATTTACGCGCGAAAAATACTCGGACATAAATTATTTTTCCCCACGTAGACGCAAGCATGCAGAAAACCCGGTCAAGATTGACTTGCTTGCTTACATACAGGCGTGTATATTTGATTTGTTGAAATGTATCTCCTGTTGAAACCTTTGGTCAACATTTGAAATGTGCGTTCTGAATTTTTGATCGTTGATTGAAAAGATTTATGACAGAATCTGAGAGGAAAACCCTTTTTTTTTTCAAGAACAGACATGGCTGAAAGCGATGCTTCGGCAGTACAACGAAGCGGGACTGCGATATGCGTTTTAGCCGGGTCCATCGGGGACGGAGGCCAGATGGATGGTGTTGTGTCCGAGTGGTCTTAAATCGACAATACAAATAGATTTTAACCATAGGCCAACAGAGGTTAAGTGACGATGAAGAAAAGCTAAGTAAAATCCACTCGGATGACGATGGGTCTCGGACTTGACTTCGGGAGTGAGCAATTTAACCTCCAAGGAAGAAGAAGAAAAAAGGACGCTCATTGTTGGATGTGTTTCTTGACAAACGCCTCGCCTTAATGCAGATAAGCAATCAGAGGAGATATTTGAAGTGTGTAATTACACATTTCGAATTTGTAGTCTCGCCACGATGACAAAATGGAGCTTGAAAGCATCTCTTTCCGTTTATTTTTCAAGTTTTCACAAAGTAATCTGACACAAGTCATCTTTAACAGGGGAAAGATTTTTCTTCTTCTCCTCCCTCTCGCTCTCTCTCTCTCTCTCTCTATGCCTAGTTTGCTATTTCCCTCTTTTCTCATCTAACCCATCCCACTCCTTTCCAGATTCAGCTTTTCCATATTTTTTTAAAATATGAAATAATACATGTACAAATATATATATATATATATCTTTTTCTTCTCAATAATAATTAAAAAGAACAAGAAGATTAGCTCAAAGTCATGATCAATCACGATCAATTTCAACACGCATTAGAGAACAAATATTTGACAGGGCAGAACAGAAAACTTGACATGATCTCACGACATAATCAAACAATAATTCTAAAAGTCATATCAAGTCAAATAGGCTTACACTACCTTACAATTTGTTTAGACAATAATGCAATCAGTTAGGCCTATTACGGCGTTAGAAAAAAAAAAGTTAGCCATTTTCACATAATTTGTTCCTTAAATCTACCGTAGACGTAAAAGTCGTGGAAATGATCCATCATACGGAGGTCTATTAGGCATATTCAATAACTTACTCGTTTCTCGTATTCCGGGCAGGCATTAAGTAAATTCCAGAGTTACGACTTCTAAAGATCTAGTATTTGAGAATTCAGTGCTGATAAATTGAACAGAACTGATCAGAGCACCGATGAGAATATTGCCTTTCTCCTGTATAGGTGTGCAGTACTCGAGATATTGGAGCTTATTAAGAAAAAAACTCCCTGATCAAGTAGTCAAGTCTCAAGTAGACTTCCAGTAATGCAGAAATCACAAGACAGCAGACATACCTCCAGGAAAGTGCAGAAAATACAGGTTAGCTCGGAAATTTATAACATAACAAAGAAAGTTTGTGCATTTTTTCCGGAGTCTATTTATCGCATTTCAGACATAAACAACATCGCAATAATCCTATAACTTGTAAACGCTTTGGGTAGTACCGTCAGTTTTCCTGTTAAACTCGTACTAACCTGAAATGAAGTAATGAACCATTTTAAATGAATATTCTTGTCCCTCCACTGTTACCTGTTCGATCTATAGATGAACTTTCTTCTGTGGCATCAATCATCAGCAGAAAATTGGTGCCCAAGTAGAAAAGGTCAAGCATCATTTACACCAGAAAACCAACTCCACGTCCTAACCAAACATGTTTGGTATTTGGTGACATTTCCCATTAGTCTGATTCCAGCCCACTATTACTTTTCAATCCCGGAGGTGAAGGCCTTATAATGTTTTTATTAGACCTATTTTCATTATTGTCATCATTATCTTTACTGATGCCAAGCTTAGGCCAGCTTCCCTGCCGTGCCTGCAATGGTCTGTCGAAAATCAGTTGACATTTTATGCTAAGTACAGTATTTCGTTTCCCTTTAAAAATAAATCCATATTTTTATTATCAAAGTCTTGAAATGAGAATAAAAAATATGATGTTAACCACTGATATCTATAGTGCAGTACTGTAGATGCCCTGCTGAGACCTCGTTATTTTGTTTGTCTTTCCCATAATCCTCGCGCGCAGTCGAGAGGAGGGCGTGTGGTGATGCATCGATTGGATTTATGCGAATCCGATACGCAATCGATCACAGTACTTATCGTCTGTTCGCAGCGCGTCATAAAGCTGACAGGTCGCACGGCTGTACTGTGTAATGCGTCTCTGTGATCTCGAAAAACAATACACCCTGATTACGCGATGGAAAGCAATGGACTGCGGGGGGGGGGGGGGGGGTTAGCGCCGTCGGCCATTTTGACCACAAAAAAAAACAGCATCTCGACGAGCAAAGAATCGTAATAAAGTTTTAGGAGGTCGTACATGTATATTAAGCATGAAAGATATCTTTAATCAGCCATCGGCATTTCCGCATACGGAATGCAATTAGCAAACGACTCTAAGAAATAATGATATAGCAAATAAAACAGATCGCTCGGTATAATGATATCAGGCTGGCGAATGACAAAATAATAGAGATAGGGTTTTTACTTGTGACATAAAAAAAGAGTTCAGATTTGGGCTTAAAGGGAAATCCAACATTAATTGCAAGTTGTTATGAAATATAAAGAGGGAAAATTAGAAAAGCTGATTAGTGAAAGTATGAACGAAATCGGACAAGAAATAAGAAAGTTATGAATTTGGAAAGATGTAATCACTATTGGGGATTTCAAATCGGTAAAGTCAGAAGTGTTGCTCCAACACACAAAATTACTAATATGTCATTTTTTCCAAATGGATTATTACTCAGTAGGATCTTTTTCATGTGTGAGCTATAACACTAGAATACATATTGAGTACTGCCCTGAGGGAAACAGCGATTAGAAAACTGCTAATTAATGATATTTTAGTGTACTATAAACGGGACAGTTGACCGCTAATATGTCACAATCGACCAATCAATTTGCCAATTTCAGATTCGCATAGACGTAGTGATCTCCGTTTTAAAACATCAGTAACTTTCTTATTCCTTGTCTGATTTCTTTCAACCTTTCACCATCCTGTTTTTCTTATTTTCTGCTTCCACACAGATCATTTTATTACCACGGTTAGTTGCCCTTTAAAGTCACAAATAGTACCAGTTACGAGGCAAACTTTGAAGTGAAAATGTATCACCGTGGTCTCATATCGTTTCATTATGTATGAAGCAAATGGCCTCTAATTATGATGCCGTCTAGGACTTCCCGTGAATTTCAGAGTAAAATATCTTTAGGAAAAACCAAGTCTAAATATCTTGAAGAAAAACAAGGCCTATAAGATAACTGCTTGGTTTCTTAAGGGTAAAGTTGAGTGCTGGTCATGTGATCGCAAGATGAAAGAAACTATTGAGCAAAAAAAATATTGAGATAAGAAGATTATGTAGTAAATAAGAATAATTGTGCATTTTTTTAGGTTTTGAGAATATCCAAATAAGAACATATGGGATAAATCATGCTGGAAATCATGCATCAACAGTTTGTCAAATTTCAAATATCAGGGCATTTGCTGAGCAATCCTTCCAGGGGACACATTTCTACTATGATGTTCTTCCAAACTGATTTTAAAACAATGAGAAAAATCACAAATCATTTTCGCCCTTACCAAAACTCAACCTCATTGATTAGACATTGTTTATTTTTCTTCAAACATTTAGGGTGTGTCTTCTTCGTTTTTGAGACAAATAACTGAACAATAAAATATATTCAAGTACTTTCACAACGGGGTCAGACAGTACGTGAGCGTAAATGACAAGGAGAAAGTGCATGTCATGGAAACAACTGCATAGTTGATGCCATGCGCTCTTGAAGTAGTTATTATGAAAGAAGCTGCGTGGTTTGGGGTGCGGATCAATTCAGTAGGACCTGCTTCAGACTCACTCCGAAGTCGACCGTTAATTAACTTTTTAAAAATGCATGTTTAAAAATCTGTCGAGACGTTTCTGTGACAAATAAATGAATAATAAAAAATATTCAAGTACTCTCACAGCGGAGTTAGACAGTACGTGAGCATAAATGACAAGGAGAAAGCTTTGACGTGCCATTAAATAGAGGAAGCTTATATCATGTATATGCAACATATAAAACTCGAGTGAGGGTGAAATGGGAGGACGTAAAAAAAAAGACTCGATGAAGAAAAGATGAAGAAATCAAGAACATGAAGAAAACAAAGAAGGTGCGGAAAAGAAATGATAACGAAGATGATTATGAAGATGATGATGATGATGATGATGATGATGATGGTGATGCTAATGATAATGTTGGTGATAAGGAGGAGGATGATGTCTGTGGTGGTGGTGGCGGTGGAGGTGGTGCCGGTGGTGGTGATGTTGGTGAAGACATTATAAAAAATGAAAATATCGTATGAAAAATGTTATGAATGACAAAAGGTACAAAATTTCATTATAGAAAGATGATGTGAATGTGGACTTGGGGGGTGTAAAATAAATCCTTGAACTGATTTTCAGCACATAATGATTTTGAAAATATCTCTACATGCCTTGAAAGGAGGAAAATCAGAATAAATAAACATTCGTTAGTTCTAAAGGGGAAGGTTAACATGGTTAAAGATATAAATGGTAAGGTTAACTTGGACACGTTATTCGAAAGTCAAGGATCACGAATAACAAAACAGGAAGAAAGAGAAGGCAAGTAGAAATAAGACGAATGAAAGGTTGGTAATGAGGAGGAAAGTGAAGACAATTATCGTAATCATGATCACACAGATGATATATCGTGATGATAGTAATAATAATCGTCCTTGAATTTCGCTGCATGATTGGCACTTGACACTTTGGGACCTCTAGTGTTATAAGTATATAATAATAATAATAATAATAATAATAATAATAATAACAATAATAATAATAATGATAATAATAACAATAATAATAATAATAACAATTTGGTCTTATTTACCCAGGGTAGGCACATCAGTATTGATACTGTTCTTTCCTGCGGGCCCTGCAATTATTACCCCAGCATTACCAGGTACCCACCTGGGTCGAGAGGGACAATGAAGGCAAAACACCTTGTCCAAGGATGTAAGCACCGAGTAAGGATCGAACCCAGGACATTTCGTATGAGATTCAAAAGCCTTCACCAATATACCACCGTGAATAATATGAATAAACATCGAAAATCGTTAGTGGGGATAGATATGATAAACACGAAAATTTCCACTACCAGATTCGTAAGTATTGTTTGAAGTCTATGCACATAAAACACTGGCGAGGAACGAGAAACGAAATTTAATTTCGCTGGTCGGTGGCACCGCGGACTAGACCCAACCTGTTAAACAAGGCGGTGATGATGAGATGGCGGGGTGAGTCAGCGCAAGGATCAAAATATTACAAGTTGATGACACGAAGGAATGGGCCACCTTATCCCATATTTTTACCCTAAATTCTCTCAAAATCCCACCGCGGGAACGTACTTCATCTCCAAAGCGAAAAAGTTTGAGTTTTTGCAGGCTGAAGCGGTTGCAAGGCAAGTCGCGTCATCATAAAATATTATGAGGAGTGCATTTCAGTCACGGTTTGGGGAGGATTGGGGTTTTATGTTCCTCTTTTTAATACGAAAAGGCGAATTTCTGGTGTAAATTTGATGAGTTGACGGGAGAAGTCTTTGGAGAAATCTTATAGCGAAGGCACGAGGATCTCCAACACGTGATAGCAACGTGCAAGAATCACACACCTATCTCTCTCTCTCTCTCTCTCTCTCTCTCTCAATCCCTCCATCTTTCTGTCTATTCTCCTCTATCTTTCTCTCTCTCTCTTTCTTTCTCTCTCTCTCTCTCTCTCTCTCTCAATCCCTCCATCTTCCTGTGTGTTCTCCCCTTTCTTTCTCTCTCTCTTTCCAAATAACTTTGAATATGAAAATCATTATAGTCATTAATGCAATTTTATCGCAGCTAACACATACATCCGCTGCATAGGGCAGGTAAATTCAAGGTGTTTTTTTTTTGGGGGGGGGGGGCTGCCAAATTTGTGTTTCCTCCCCCTTTAAAACCCCATATGGCATACCTTAAGTACACTATAGAAAGTGTACCCCCAATCGGGTTTGTGACCCCCTAGCAAATTTGTATATCCAAAAGGCACCAGAAAAATGTGGTGCCTTTGGGGTAACAACATTGTTGCTTGCTTGTCAGAAATTATTTTCTGAATTGTGCCCCCCCCCCTTCCAACACACACACACACACACACACACACACACACATCTATGTTTTCTATTGTTCGAATTTCTACCGATGACTCTACTATTGAATTGCGTCACAAAATTAATTGATGACAACCGATGACCTATTGAATTACTACCGATGACCCATTGTTCTCTTTGTTCGATGTCATCGGTTTGAATGCGTAAACATGTACACCTACACACACACACACACACACACACACACACACGTTTACATGGCTTTACTTCCGAGGACAACTATTGTTCCTCTATTGTTACTCGTCCTCGGACAGTCGACGGAATAAGGCATAAATTCATTGTTCGACGTTCGAGGACTATTGTCCGCCTTCCTAGGACCATTGTTGTCATGATTTTTTTTTTTGTTCTCTGTCCGAAAATGTCCTCGGACATAATGCTAAACACACACACACACACACACATTTCTTTTACAGAAACGTGATAGTGGGAGTGTGTGGACTTAAATAGAAGGTTAAGTTCTGGGAAAGGTAAAAAAATAATTTGTGAGCTTTCTCATTCTTTTTATGTCAGTTTAGAAGATTATCATAGAAGATATGTCCCCGGAACAGGATTGCTCTTCAAATGCTCTCACATTCAAAATGTGACAAGAAACAGCTGAAATGTTCGGTCTGGACATTTGTGTGTAGTCCCATATACACATTTCTGTGTGCAGTGCATGTGACTCTCAGCAGGACTGAGTCAATTTCTTATCATTTTGGTGATTCCCAAACCCTACAGCATACACCAATTCTTATGTGCTATATAATCAACCTTTCCAAATCGGTGTGAGACAGTTTCATCAAGCGTTTTGTCAGTGATTTTTTTTTTACCGACAACTGTTATAAGCTACTGAAATCCTTGCATCTGATTGGCTGAGAGCAAATTTGTCAGTAAAAATCACTGACAAAACGCTTGATGAAACGCTCCCCAGAAATCAGAAAGTCCCATTCTCCAATCAAGGTATCGTGAAACCCCGCAAATAACATTTTCATGATAAAACACCGGAATGTAATTTACAACATGCAGTGCGTCTCAAAAATGTTTACAGTAGGAAAAAGCCTCGATCCCAAATAAATGTTTCAAAACATTTTCAGACAATGTTAAATCTTGTGAATAGCTTAGAAGCTCTTTTATGACAACCAAAAATCTGATGATATATTACGCTTGAGTGAGCAAAGGCAACTTTTGTGAAGGGGTGCAAAATCCAGAACTGACAAGAATTAGTATTTTTCTGGCTGGTATCACTTAGCAAAGTTGAGAGTCGTGTAAGGCTTAGAAATTTTCATATTCTGATGGTTTTATTACAATTTATGAAAGAACATGCTTTGTTGGGAGGTGTGTTTTTTTCAGACACACTGTATGGTTGAGGGTTATCGACCTTCCATCTATTTCATAACCATTTTACATTTTCTTGATCAGTTACAATCGGTACAGTATACTTTGTCCAGCAAATAAATAAAGGAATATATATTTTAAAATGCGGGAACATGGTACTGGAGCTGTGTAGATATATATATATATATATATATATTGCAAAATGAGATATGAAAGTCATGCTAATGATGGATAATGACTTTGATGATTATGTAAAATTTGACACGAACTAGTTATTTGGTAAATTATCAGTAAGTCAAAATCCTACTTTGATGTATAAATCTTTGAAACATAATGCCACCGCTATGTCTTTTTTTTTTCTTTTACTGAAAGACGGTATGCCTATATTTTTTTCACTTAAGTTTGGAGTGCAAACGTTCGACGATGTATCACTTTAGTTTATTTTTTCTTGCTTTGAAAGGAAACAATCGCAAATTGTGCATCGCGTTCGTCTCAAATGTCATGTTTATTCTATCGTGTGGGTATCGTTTCTCCCCACAGAATAAACGACACGCGCAATTTATACAGATTTATGTCGATTGTGCTATCGATTTTATCACGCTGTGAAGAGCGATCGATAGCTACTCGCTGTCGAGTCTTATCGATCTGAAGACTGACTTCGTAAACCCGGTTCGTAAACCTACTTCGTCACCCGCATGCTCAGCGTAGAAATCAACAGCTTGTTTTCATGATTCTTCCCTTAATGGCGGGTAATTGTGGCAGCTTAAGGCCTGTCGCATGCACAAGATGCGTCAATTCGCTTCCGTCATTACCTGCGCTAATATACCCTGTGAAAGCAATTAGCCCATACGCCAGTAATTTGACTGGGTGTGTGCATTGTTCATTTTGCAATCATGTTTTTGTACGAGGTCATAGATTCACATGACGCGTCAAAGGCGGCACATGTTGATGACGCATTTCTGCGTCATGTAGATGACGCCTCGCGGACAACGGGCATAGCATAGTTAAACGTCTTGTGTGGGATACAATGTTGCACAATGATCTTATTTACTGAGGGGAAAATACTCTGAAAGTAGTTCATAAGTGAATTTTTGACACCATCTAGAATATACAACAATAGCCTATAAAGCACAGCCCACATGTTTCGATTGCGTCATTACCTGCGCTAATTGATCCTGTGCAGGCAATTAACCTATACACCATTGTTAACACCGTTCATTTTGCAATAAATTTTCAATGATATCACTATTTCATGGTTTGCAATTAATAAGTCAGTGACGCTTGCCTATGATCCTCTTTGCCATGTTTACTGAAAAGCAAGGAATTTGAAAGTATTTCACAGACGTCACCCAAACTATGCAACAACAATAGCCTAAAGTTCTTTGAAAGCTGACGCACAAGCAGTGGACGTCACAGAGGCGGATCCAGAGGAGAGAAAGCAAAAGGGGCATACCCCGTCTATTTTGGCTACAGTGGACTAGATTGACAGCCCACGAATGTCGGTTTAGCGAACCATCAGTAAATTTAACAGTCTAAAGCCCACGAGACCGACAGCCCTCAAGACCGAAACGGTCTCGAGTCCCTTTTTTTTTTTTTTTTTTTTTACTTTTCTGAGGGTGGTTCACTAGACCGACATTGTCGGTCTCGTGGGCTGTCGTTCTGCTGGGATGTCCCGGTCCATAGGGCAATTCGCGTATGGCACACCTTTTTAAGGTTTTGCGGACTTCCCCTCTATTTCAAAATTGTAATACCAGTTGCACCTGTGCCGTCCTTTGCTGACGTGGCATTGCTTCAGCAACCGGCGTGTCGTTTATCTTTTGTTGTATCTCGAATAGTGACGCCCTATAATGTTTGACACAAGCATGACAGCCCGATATTTATTTGACCTTCTTTATGGAATACATATCTATGGTACTGACTGGATCATGGAATCAATCATAAGGTTAAAATCTTATGGTAATCGGGTCCCAATCGTTTGATGTATCTGGTTAATTTTTGTAACATTGATTGGGCTCGTTGTGGTATAAGGTGTCTGTCAAATGTGATCTTCTCCATCACGTGACACATCCGCTCAATCAGCATTCACTACATTATTTTGTCATGTGACTTTAATATCCGTATTTTTAAAAGAACATTACAAAGCACACTGTGATAGAATTTTAAGAGCAGGTACAGAGAGATAGTCTTGATTTATCGAGATTCGTGAAATTATGTCGTTATACTTTAACAGGCCCAGTTCCTTCTTTAAATAAACAGGACCAATAAACGTTTTTGACTGACGAAAAACCTCTCCGGAAGGGAACATGTTTGAGGCCGTTGTATCTTCTCGCGGAGATGTCGCCTCATCCTGTTTCTTTTCAGTTTTCAGTTTTATAGCTCTGGCGCGCTTTCAGAGTTGGTCATTTTATCTGTCGTGCGATTGACTACTCGGTTTCCCTTCCTTCGAGCTCACTCCCCAAGGGAAATCAAGTCCCTGCATTTTAACGCTGTGTGCCGAAGAGGGATAGACTGAGGTACCAAAAAGGAGAATGGCGAAAAGGAGATGTGGAATTGAAAGAGCAGGAGCGAAATATAGAGGAGAATAAAAGAGAACATTGTAGTTGAAGTCAGAGGAAAAATTGTCACGAGGGAGTAAGAGAGAGAGAGAGGGGAGAGAAATAGGGAGAATGAAAGAAATTAAAAAAGCGCAGAAGCAAAAGTTATGTGGAGAACATAGATGAAATTTGACTAAATATTCAAAACAAGTTAAAAGAGAAGTTATAAAGGGAGGGGGGAGTCAGCGACAGAGAGAGAGGGGGAGAGCGCACAAACAAGCCAAAATTAATGAAGAATATTTAAAGTGACTTAATATCATCAGATATAATTGAAAAATTTAATGTTCGGCAGTATAGAAACACGTGAAACAGACGAAGATACAGAGCAAATCAGGAAAAGAGAATGATGTCTTTAAATGTTCGGGGAGGGGGCCAAGAAGATGATAGTAATGATGATTCACAGCATTTATATGGCGCCACATTTCTGTTTAAAACATCCAAAGGCGTGAAAGAGAATTAGGATGGTTGATATGGTTGAAAGAAACAGAGAGAAGAAACAATAAATTGTCGACAAGGAGTAAGAGGAAGATGAAAAATCTAAAGAAGGAGAGGGAAAAAGGAAGAATGAAAAGGGATGGAGAGAGTAGTCATGATGAAAAGGAAGATGGACCCACGATGATGGAAATGGCAGGTGAACATCGAATGGTGAGTATATCTCCAGCTAGACATGGAATTACGTTTTTAAAGGTACCAAACAGATTTTACAATTCGCCTACGAAACAGCTTTACTGGCACGTTCGTGTTGCATATTTAGGAAGTATCTGATGTGGTTTGATCTAATTTGATCTGATTTCAATTCATCCGTCAAAGTATATACACTGAAATTTATTTAAGATTGGAAGGGCTTTGTACCTTGGTATGATAAAACTGACAATTGGATTTTTTTTTAAGTCTGCTTTTTCACTTACAAAATCTTTAGAATATATTTACTCCATTGTACATCTAACTTTGATTTATAGTTCGTTTAAGATACTTTATTATTGGACTAAAACAATTACAGAAGCAAAATGACTACAGACATTTGTATTTCATTTTGAATTCCTCGTTCTCGATTTTAAGTGCGACTAAGCCAACTCATATTAATTTTAACTACATTTATGCTGTAATAATTATCTTATCGACAATCACAATTCAGACATTATCTGTCATGACACCTTTACTGCTTGATAATAAAATGATGATGATAAAATGAAATGAATTGACATGAAATTATATCGAATTTGAACGTTGCATATATCCCACTTAAACTGCTTAAACAGTACTGTGAAAAGTTTCGGGCAAAAGGATTATCGTGAAGTTTGTTATTACATATGTTCATTTTAATTTCATTGTTGTCTAAGTGCGTTTTGCAAACTCACAGAGATGGAAAATGCCCAAATTACACCAAAATTATATAATTTTTAAGAGAAAATATTTCAAGCGGTTATTGTATTAATTGATTTTTTTTTATTATCTGTTTTGTTTAGATTGGAGGGCTAGCGGGATATTTTGCCCTGGCCAGAAAAAAAGTTAGGTAGTACCTTTAAGCATAACGTTCATATGCTCTTTTATCTAAAGCTTCTAAACGATTGAATGACAAAATGACATTTCGTACTAAGGTTCGAGCAATTAGTTGATTAAAACTCTCAAGAATAAAAAAAAAAAACCTAACCAGCACTCTGCAGTAACAAAGTATGCTCTCTGACTTATTCGGAGAATCGTCAGGCTGAAGCACTGGACGAAAATTAGGTGGCATATGTCCTTAATTTTCCTAAATACTAGCCAAATCCTCTCTCCAATTCTTTCCTAATAATACAAAGCGAATACCATTGGAATTTTCCTGTAGCTCGTATCTCGCGTCATTGCTTGAAGTCAAAGAATCGCATGTATATCCGCCAGCTTAGACATTGTATTTTCCTGCATGAATTATGTTTTTTTTTCATAAATGACAAAAGGGGGACTAGGGAAAGAAAAGGGCAAAAGGGATGAAGACGGGAGAATAGAAGAATAGAGAGCGGTGAAAAACTAATCAAGATAATATGCTGCTCACGTGTCGCGAAGAACAAGTCCGTTACGATTGGTTTGAGAACAACAAGTGCGACAGAGAGGGACAGAGAGAGAGAAAGATAGGTGGTGTAGGAGGGGGAGACGGGCGCATGTAAACAGTACGTTTAATTAAGCTAATGGTGTGAGTAAGCAGCGAGAAAGGTCGACTTGCGATTTGAAGATGGAGAGCGGAGGGGAGAGCCGAGGCGAGCGGCAGAGGGAAGCGATGCCACAAGATACCGGTTGCTCAAACTACGAACGATGCAGAAGTACGGGGAGGTTAAAAAAAGTGACCGACAAACTTTCTTGATTGGAAAGTTGTCAGACCTTTAGAAGTTTTAACAATTTTCACTTTGATGCTGATATACATATGTTTCAAGTTACTAAAAACAGAACAGAGAATAGATAATTCTACATATGTCTCCTTTCTCTCTCTCTCTCTCTCTCTCTTACTTAATGTTTATACATAACGTTGTAAAAGTCCACTTATTGGCGTAGTAATAGACGAATAACGAGGTGGAGATGCATATATATATATATATATGTATTTCATTTGTCCTCAAATATGTTATCATTTATATTGTTTGCTGATGATTCCAGTGTTTTTTTGTCACACGATAATCCTTTGACTCTCCTAAAGAGGATGAATAGTGCATTAGATAATGTAACGAGATGGATTCGCGCAAACAAGTTATCTTTGAATGTTCAAAAGACTCATTATATGCTGTTTAGTAATTCTTTACATGATTTACCAGGTGATGTTATACTTACAGGTGTTCCAATTGATAGAGTGAGTTCCCTCAAATTTCTTGGATTGCATATTGACGATAAGTTAACATGGAAATTACATATTGATAGTATTGAAATGCAGGAGTGTTGCATAAATTAGGGTTTATCTTTCCAAGAGGTATATTGCGTATGCTCTATTCAAGTTTAATTCTGCCGTATTTTAATTATGGTGTTCTCGCATGGGGTAATTCATTACAGATGAATGTAACTAGATTATTTCTACTTCAGAAGCGGATAATTAGAATTATTCATAATATGCCATATTTAGCACATACTGACAAACTTTTTTATGAAAGTAAACTATTGAAAGTAGAGGATATATACAAGTTACATGTAGGAACAATAATGTATGAGTTGAATGCAGGATGTCTACCTAGAGTACTGACTTCAATGTTCGTGAAAAATCAGGATATACACAAATATTATACTAGACAAGCTTCAGGCTATCATTTACCATTTCTTAGAAGCAAATTTTCACAAAGGACTTTGATTTACGCTGGCTCCAAATATTGGAACTCGCTTGATGAAGGCCTTACTGGGGCAGCTAGTCTGCCTGTATTTAAGCGAAAATTGAAAGAGTCCCTTTTGGAACATTGCTGTGTTGGATTATAAAAAGTGTAATTCGTGTGCTACTCTCTACACCTACAATATGCTAGAATATGTACAACTCCAATTGTGAAAGCGTAGCGATTTATCTCCCATGTGTTGTTAAATAGTCTTGTGATTTTTGTCTGTTATCTTGTTCTTGTTTTGTTCATGTATTCGTCTAGTCTCGTCCTGTATTTCTCTTTCTGTGTTCTTCCTAGATTAGATTCCATGTTTCATTGTAAATATTGTCATATTATGTTTCTCACGTATATCTATACCATATATCACAATGTATGAAGTCTGTGTTCTTATTGTCTAGTTTTGCTATTTTATGAGGAGCCTGATACAACAAGCCATGCTTCTACCAGGCTACCTCGTCTTTCTGAACAATATTCTTGAATTATACCTCTGTAATATTAATGAAGTATGTTTGTACTACTATTACCAATGTCACGAACGTTGTAAAAGCAGGAATTACTACAGAAAGACAAATAAATACAATACAATACAATACATGTGTATCCATATATCCGGAGGGGAGAGCCGAGGCGAGCGGCAGAGGGAAGCGAAGTCAGTAAGGAGAAACAATGAATTTTTTCAAAATTATTTCTCTTATTCAATTCAATTGATTCCTCACATTACATATATATATATATACAGCCATGGAAAAAATTATTAGACCAAGAAAGGTTACTGATAGTGTTATAATTGTGGTAAGAAGGAAATAAGATATCATAAAAGCAAGGTATAATTGCTGGAATTTGGTATTCATTCAATGAAATAAATTTCAAAGAGAAATAAATGTTGTAATTTTGTATGCATATTACAGTACCCTTATTACAGAAGCTTGGTCTAATAATATTTTTCCAGGGCTGTATATATATATATATAATTCTATAGATATGTTTATACGAATATAGACATGTACCATAAGCTGGGTAAAACGAAATATCAGTATTTCCGTGAATTACGATATATTTTTTTAAAAGTACAATCGTGTACATCACTAAATAATAAAAAAATCAACTATGTATGTGTCTGACTGTAAAACCTGTAACAAAGTGTCCATTTACACACCTTATATTTGGATTTTTCATCAAATCACCATCTCTAAAGGTTTCAAACCTGTTCGTCCCGGATGAAATAACGGCATGTGAAGTAAACGATTTCACCATGTCTACCGCGTTACCGCATCGCGCCTCGGCATGATTGTTTAGAGAATATTTATGGGGTTTTATAATCACAATAACGATATGTCCGCTTGTTCATCACCATTTTTACATGTATTTCTTTCTCTCTTACTATATCTCTCTCTCTCTCTTTCTTTCTCTCTCACCCTCATGTGTATATGTAATTCTCTACCGGCCAAGAGCTGTCATACGCAGCCTGTGGGAGAGAATGGAGAGAGAAAGATTGCCTTAGGTATCGCCGGGCATTGCGGAAACTAATCTCACAAATTGCCCCGGAGTAATCACAATGAGAACAAAGCAGGCATTCGTGCGTAGACCCCAATAAAAACATATCCAGTTTATTTTTTCATGAGATGAATCTCCAGCTATACACTGTACCCTCTCTCTCTCTCTCTCTCTCTCTGTTGGTTATGATGCAAACTTTTGAGACGATATCCTGAATCACGATTAGTCTGTATGTACTTTTCTCTAGTTATTCCAATTATATCTCTCTGATACTGTACAATAGTAGATATTCTATGTATATTTGTTTAGTAAAATTATGTACAAACTTGGAGAATATTTTGCATATATATATGAGATAACATACATAGCAGCTTTGGTAACTCTCGAGGAAATTTTCATTTCTCACCTGTCCGACATCATTATTTATATGACAATGCATTTTGTTTCAAAGGAGGTTTATTAAATCTCATTCATATATATATATATATATATATATATATATATATATATATATATATATATATATATATAATTATGAGAAAGGAAAATGAGAGAATAACATATATATATATATATATCTGTACATATAAAAACTTTTGAGTAGTATGTTTATTTAATAGGGAGTGGCACATAGATACTGAAATACTATATATATATATATATATATATATATATATATATATTATGAATGAGATTTAATCAACCTCCTTTGAAACAAAATGCATTGTCATATACATATAGAGTGAGAGTATTTCTTAAAGTTATTTCATTGTTTATTTTACCATTCGCTATTAATAGTAAATGCGATTCTCAGATGCTTTAGAGAACCCAATCAAATTAACTCCATATTAAATGAATTCGTTTTCATGTTCTTCTGCTTTATCAATACCCAATACCTTTTTTTTTCAATCCTTTTATATCCGATATCTTCCATTCTATCAGATGATTAAAAAAAGGTCAAGAATTTTCCTTCAGTATAATGATAATAACCATAATAACAATATTCAGTTCTTGTATAGCGCCTATCACAATTATGATATAACGTCTTTCGAAGGACTGTGGATATGATTACTCTTGCTATAGCTCCGGCAAAACGTAGCGCTCTGTGCATTCACGGAATAAATCATACCAGGTACCTATTCACTACACTTGGGTCGAGTGTGGCAATTTTAGATTAATCGCTTGTCAAAGGACGTTTGCGCTGCGCCAGGGATTCGAACCCCGTTCACAGTCCAGAGACTTACCCACTAGATCACAACACCTCATAAGCATCGAATAACGAGGTGTGGTTAGTTTTAACCCCCCCCCCCCCCCCGCCCACTCCCACTGATAAGTATATTGTGAGGGTAATGACTGTTTTACCATTTGCTCTCGCCTAAAAAACGAAACAATAATCTGAGGACACCTTTTCAGCTTCATGTTGCCAAACAGTACTTTCTATCAGCTAATTTACCTGCAAATTTCTTCGGACACCCCGCCCCCATTCAAAAACGTTCTAGAGACGCCCCAGTTTCTAATTACGCTCTTGTTTTTGAGATGAACGGTAAAATAGATGACTCTTTCCAAACCCCGGCAGGTCCGCTGTCTTCTTTTTGCATGGGCAGACCAATTAAACGAGGATCTCCTGAATAATGAACGCAAACGCCATGCACACAATAGCTCCGGTGCGCACTCAGTAGTGCGTAAACCTTTATACACGGAATGTGATTCTGTTTCCCTCAAAATGTTCCATCATAGTTCTATTAATAGTGCAGTATTAATTGTGAATATTTCAAAAAAGTGCCTTTGTTTGGTGGTTGCAAATAAACCCATAAAAATATCGGTGGAACCATCAAAGCGGTGAGCATTAGTCGTTAAGAGTAAACCTACAAGTGCATCACTCATTGAAACATTAGTGTTCATTATTTTGAAAAATAAGGCAAACATTGAAATAAGGGAGTATAGTGGAAGAGATTAATAGATAGAAATAAAGGAGCTATACAGGAAGATGCAAGGGGTATAATGGTAAAAGAGAAAGAGAAGGGGTGAGGAAGCTCACTATCTCTACTGTAGAGGATCTGTAACACCACCCTTATCTAGAATATACAAACTACATTGGTAGATACATGTATATATGAGATAACATACACAACAGCTTTGGCAGCTCTCGTGGAAATTTTCATTGCTCACATGTCTGACATCATTATTTCTTCAATTCTAATGGAATAAAGCACAATAATAAGAAGACATAAAACGAATTCTCTGAAATAAAGCCATTCTATCATACAATAATTTAACGAAAGTCCAAAAAGATAAATTTTGAAAAAGATCGAATTGCCGTTTCCATTTTGCACCATCTAAAACATTTATATATACAAAAAAGGTGTATTTTCTCAATCATTTACAATGCATTACACTAAACGATCTTACAAGAAATATTTAGTCATTTTCTAATATTAAAAAAAAAACCTCTTACTCTCTTAATTTCTAAGACTTAAACCAGTAACAAAACAAGTCATAAGGACTGGTTTAAAACTCTCTTGGACCTAAATATAAATCCTTTGGACTTAAAAATAAGTCTTAGAAATTAAGAGAGTACAGCTCCAATCAAATTTAAAATCACACGGATGTGTTTAGATATTTTGCTAGCATCCAAAGCCGAAGGTTTTGTACGAACCTCAGAGCTCTGAGTCTGCATTTAGTAAAAAAAAAATATATATAAATAAACATTTTGAAAATCTAATGTGTTCCGATCAGAATTCCGTCTCAGTATACTCATTGTTCATCGTTTTCCTTCAGTTATTTTCTGTAGATTTTTTTTTACATTTTTGTTACTTTTCGACCCACAGCGCATAATAGACATAGACATAGATATTTTTAGTATGCTTTATACAAAATAACATCATAAATTATTTTCATTGTCAGTACACTTGTCTTGTTGATAGGGTGTGAAATAATGTCTTACAATTTATTCCACATGTGTCACTTAAGTTTATATAAAACGTATTTTTATTGACCAATAATCCTAATTATAGCGGTACAAACAATACAAAATGCTGGTACTGTTGAAATATTCAAGTGCTTTTGTTTTAAATTTGTACCAGCAACAATGCATAACATGTTTTTGAAAGCTAGAATTTAGTAAAAAAAAAAAAAAAATCTGGCTTCTACGTTAATTCATGAACGCGAAGCTCTTTTGGATGCACCGGTAAATTTCTCTTTCTCTCATATTTGTCTCGTATTCTTCTCCGCTAAGTTAATTAGACAAAATGAACGCAGAAATAAAGGGCCTGACTACAATAGTCTACAATATCGACTAGAAACTCTGCCATTTTGTATCTTGGAATTTCGAATTAGTCCACGGAGTTTCTTCTTAATTCGAGGTCGATGGATGCTCAACGGGACAAGCTCTGGAGAGCCTTCCTTGGAGACGATAAAAAAGGGAGATTTTATATCAGGTTTATGGGAAATCTTTGGGGAAATCAAGGATTAATTCGAGTTTGAATTACCCTTGATTTAGCTTCATCTGCCTGCATTATATCTCAAGACAGGCTTCGACAGATATTTATTCTCGTGGATAAAGAAGGTCTTAAGTGGTGTACAAATATAAGTGTTACAGGTAGAGTTGAGCTCTGGTCATGTGATTACACTGAGAAAGAAACTGTCAGTGAATAATTTTGAAAGGCTGATTATGTAGAACATAAGAAGCAATGTATACTGGACCTCTAGGAAGAACAGAGCCATTAAGTTAATCGCTCTGAATTGAGCTTTCAAGCCGTTTTTCTTCTTAAATTCTTGATTTCATTCTTGATTTATATATTCTTGTACATGTATATTTATATATATGCATTGATGATCTTTTTATATAAAATAAATAAAATAAAACCAACCAACCAACTGTGAGGTTTTGGAATCGTCGAAATGATGAGCAATTGACTCGGTCTTGCTATAAGTCACATGTACTATGCATAGAAATGTGTATATAGGACTACATACACATGTAGTATGAAAGTTGGGTCCAAACATTTCAGATTTATCCCGTCATATTTTGAATATTAGGGCATTTGAAGAGCTTTCCTTTTCAGGGGACATTCTTCTATGATATTCTTCCAAACTGACACCCAAAGAATAAGAAATCTCCCAAATTATTTTTTTATTCGATAGCAGTCGATTCCAATAACATCAATTACTGGACATAAATATGATAATCAGTTGGTATTTACTATCATTTGGGTATATGCTTCATTTAGTGTGTTTTTTTTCTAGATCGTCTTTTTTGACATATCTCATGTAGACATTCTAAATAATAATTATTTTTCGCACGTGTTACCGAAAATGTCTTCAAACTGTTGCATCCGAAAAGAATATTTTCGTGGCTTTAACAGTATGAACTATTGTATTGGTTTTACAATTTTTCTTAGCTCTTTTACACACAAAACCGCTCTTGGTTCTGTAATATAATCAAAGATCTTTCAGCCAGAATATGTAGAGAGATGGGGAAAGGAGAACAAAGAGGGAGAAACCTAGAAAATCAAGGATCGGACTCAAACCAGTTCACACAGTCTACAAATCTTTCCACCATGATTGAAACCCATTTATAGTTTTGGCGCATATATGACGCCCTCACTTTTCGACAACTTTCTTTGAGTTTAGTTGATAAATATCAAGATACTGATAAGCCTAAACTGCTGTGAATTTTTTCCTCGTTAAAAGCATATTTTCAAAAAATGAAATATGAAAAAACAAATTTACATGCTGGACCAGGACGTAAATTCTCACCAGAGACAGACACATAATTATGTTAACGTGTGTATGTCTGGGGTGAGACGCAGAACAGGTACGTGTGCACGGATTTGAAAGAGCCTCCGTTAGATTGCTTTGAGGTGCGATTCGACTCACACAGAAAATAACAGATAGCCTCGATTTGGAGTTCTTTTCAGATATTTATCCTAAAATTCATCAGAAATAATTGACGCAACAGCAGAATATTTGGCAATTTGTATCTTTTGATATTGGCAAGTGGGACAATATGATTACAAAAAAAATAATAATTTCTATTTTATGAAAGTGTCCTTCCAATTTTCGCTACCAGAACTGAAAGTTGCATTTAAGTGATTTGAATGTGCAAGTGCTTGATTATAATAATAATAATAATAATAATAATCTGCATTTATATGGCGCCTTTCCAGTTAGTAACTGCTCAAAGCGCTTTACAGTATATTATTACCCCGGTCATTGGATCCTTTTACGATTCTGCACTTATAGTGTACATTCTCCACTCCACATGGGAGCATTCCAGTCTGGCTGTCATTTTACAGGCGCACATATACTATTCCAGTCACAGTGACATTCGCATCCTACCGGGTACCCATTTAACACCTGGGTGGAGAGTGGCAAATGTAGATTAATGTCTTGCCAAAGGACATTAGTGCCGCGGCGGGACTCGACATATATAGCGCATAGCTCTTTCTCTCTGACTAACTTGCCGATTAGAGGATGAGTCAAAAAAGATTTATTAAAAACAAAAAAAAAGTTTTTAAAGATCTGTAAGAAAATCGAGGGGAAAAAATGAGTTTTTCGTTAACGTAGGTGTCTTGCCTATTCAACATTAATGTAATAACCGATTACACGATTGATCGAAAGTCCAATTCTTACTAATTGAATTACCAGCTGATCAAGGACATTTACCAGTAAACGAAAATTACATTTCCGCATAGAATGGGCTTGAAATGACAACAAAAAGAAGACACGCAACAGTTGCGCCATTCTTTATTTCCCTCAAAACATAGCGATTTTTTGAGGCTTTCCAATCGATGTTAATTTTTCGTCGCCTCCCGTCACGAGCGGTAGATGGTTATGTGAAAATGGAAGGACACTTTAATATCCGCAGCAACGAAATTAAAAGAAAATATGCCAGGTAAAGAAAACAAGGAGGCGTCATATTTTTCTGTTTAGAATTCAATTTTTGACATAGCTTTACTTGAATGATTATAGTTATGGTGACGAGCATTACTATGATGACCATGATAATGATGATGATGATGTTGGCGACGGTGATTTCGTTCTCCTTATTTAATTTGATTTGAGCACACTTAAAATTAGAATCCAATAGAGGCACATTTTACCATTAACCACCGCTAAAAGCAAAAGCTAAAGGATGGAGTTAAGAAACGAGTGGATGAAGAAAGTTGTGAGGTAATGTTTGGATGAAGGGCATTTCAGAGAGTGACAAATGATCATATAATTCATATATCGTATCTTGGTATGTGGGAACTTTAAAGGGACGGTTGAGTTCTGGGAAAGGTTAAAAAAAATGGGAGCTTTCTCATTCTTTTTATGTTAGTTTGGGAGATTATCATAGAAGATATGCCCCTTGAAAAGGACTGCTCTTCAAATGCTCTCACATTCAAAATATGACAAGAATCAGCTGAAATGTTCAGGCCGAACATTTGTGTGTAGTCCCATATACACATTTCTGTGTGCAGTGCATGCGACTCTCAGCAGGATTGAGTCAATTTCTTATCATTTTGGGGACTCCAAAACCTTACAGCATACACTAATTCTTATGTGCTATATAATCAACCTTTCCCAATTGCTATGAGACAGTTTCTTTCACAATTCAATCTCATGACCAGAACTCAACTTTATCATCAACTTTAGCATTGATAGTTTAATTTGAATCATTTGATGTTGGTATTAGTCACATCTAATCAGGTGACAATAACTCTTTTACATCGTCGACGCTAAGAACAAAGATCGCTCTGTAAAAAAAAAAAAAAAAAAAAAACACCTATAACCTATACCCGAACATGCCTCATGATAATGGGTTATTATATTGCCAACCATTGCAGCAGATGGACATTCATGAGACAAAAAAGCATCTATATTATCTTATTACCAACAGACTCTTCCAGGGGCGTCTATCCATCTATAGGGGGTGGGGCGAGCGCAATATAGGGAGATTGTCAGCACAGCAGTTCTAGTTGTGAAATTAACAGGCAAGAAGTTGATCGACTTTTGTTGGCTTGCAAACTGTTGTTGACGTGCGTGAATTTATATAGGCTCATGAAGAGGCAGTATGAATTGCACACAGCTGATTTTCTGTATTGTTCATTCAATCATTTCATACATTATTTCGTTCACGTATTAAGCAAATGATCTTGATGAATCAGAGTGACAACCAACCCCCCCCCCCCCCCCCCATGTATCCAAAATAACCCTTTCAGAGCAATAATTATTTCAAGGCTAAATTGATCACATTTTTTCCTTCAAATTGGCAACAATAATATTTTTTCTTTTAGTTCTACATGGTTCTAATAAGGTGTAATGTCTTTGAAAACAATATACATGGTTAGAAACTTTGTCGAAAAGTTGAAAATCTTGCCAATTTGGATAATAAAACAATGATTTTGAACCTCTCAGTGTGTTGCCAATTTTAGGATTCTAAAACGTATTTTAGATTTAAAAATACCTGGCATCAAACGCATTATGGTCATCCAACAAAAATGGACATAGAGTGTGTGCAGAAATTTTTGCTCTTTCTACTCATACATTTGGTATATTTTTTAGAGCTCTGAATCCAGCGTTATTGAGCCAAACCACAAAATGTGGTTAATTGTCTCGAAAGGGCTAACTTAAGAGGGGCTACTACCCCTATGCACCCGAAGATCGACGCCCGTTTTACATGGGACACCTTGCAGACGACATTGAGAGCACGGAGATAACGCCCAGAGAATCCCGCGCTTATGGAATTGCCACGCTATCGATCACTGTCGGCTGACTGTCCAATTTCACCGATAACTTTCATCCTTCGCCGTCGTTTCTTATCATAACAGTTATGATCTCATAGAGCACATGAAAGAAATATCAACCCTGTGAACAAATGCTAAACGACATCTCTCTCTCTTTCTTTCTCTCTCTCTCTTTACTCGATATCATGCGCGAGATATTATATTCTGGAAGATAATGTTTATCTAAAGATCATTGTCACATTGTGCAGGTGTCAAAATGTGATACAGAAGGATAGGATTTTTAAGAAAGTGGCGTATTATGTGGAGAATAATAAGTTTCAGCATCATAACCTTTAGGTATGGAATAATGTACGAGAAAGATGATGTGAGATCAGTGTTTTATACATCCATTGTTTCAGTACAATTTTTTTCATTATAATTTCACTGTAATTCATTATTATTCATGTTTGAAACCAAAACAATCATGTCATTATGCTTTAATCTCTGTATTAAAAAGGGCAAATTTGTCGGTAAATTATTTTTTTCATAGTCCAACAAAAAGAAGAATAATTCGACCAGAGCCATAGTAGTAATCATTATTGACACCTCTAATACAAGAATCATTTTTCTCTTTTGTTTGTTTTTTCTCTCACTGCAACTTCAGCCATACTTAATTATTAACCTCTTTTTATTAACTTCTTTTCTTCACCAAGACATCAGTAAATTTGTTGTTGTTTTCTTTAAGGGAATGAAACTCGACAAACATTAGCTGACAATCATGTGGAAAATTGTCAGCCTGTTCAAAATATCTTGAAAATACTCCTATTCGATTACTCTGTAAGAATGTCACAGTCGTACATGTTCATTGACCTGTACACAATGGACATGATGTTGCATTATGAATAGCTATTGTACAACTAAAGCCACCAATGCAAAATGGCAGCCATCTTGGTACCCCCATTGTCTCGCACAGGTGATACCTGAGAGCAGTTGTAGGTCTACTGTTCTTTGAAGAATTGACAAACCTTTGTCTGACCAAGCAACAAATTGTGCATGCCAAATCCTGCTTAACAAAAGAAACAGCTGAACCAAATATTTTGACACAAATAGGTTACATGACAGGATAAAAATATTTTCATTTGAATGACTACAAAAATGGTTTATTATGAGAAAATCCAGTGTCATGCATTCCACAGGTGATCGTGAGTTTTAGCTAGTGTACAGGTCAGTGGGTATCTCACAACTAGAACTGCTCTGACATTATTTTGTAAAGAAAATGGCAGCCCCCATGTGATAATGTCTAGCAAGGAAAGTGAAACTTTTGGAGACACTGTTCTCCTTCTTAAATAATCAAATAGGAGTAATTTCAAGATATTTGTAATAGGCTGACAATTATCTACATGATTATAGGCTCTACATTATTAAGGTAAGGTACCCACATTCTTTTTCAGATTTCGTGAATATTTTGCTATTGTGTATGAACACAGGTCATCAGCCTCTCTATAGTCTCTTCCAAAAATGCGAGGCGCTGAACTTTTAACTGAGACAAAATTTGTATTTCATTTCCTATTTGGCTACTGATAGACACGCAGCTTTAAGTTGAAACACTTTTATGATTGTAAGTGAAATAAAGTAACACTATGGCGGCATAAACAATGTTCTCTACGTATATTGTAGCAGAAGCTTTAACTGGTAACTGGTACTAAACACGTTACGTATACTAGTCTATTTTTGTTGACTAATTCCGGTCAGCGGTCACGTTTTTCTCAGTCGACGCGCGCGCCGCACCCGTTGTAGTGGCACGCGCCGATTCGAACCCTTTTGTAAACTTTTGCCTTTCTTCCAAAATAGGGGAATGTACCGCTTTGATCTCGTAGGGAAGTTGGAATGGTGGCAGCTTTGTACCCCCACGCGACTCACATTATTATGTCCCACTTATGACTTGGGAAACGAATTAAATTCGAATCGGGATAGGTTAGAAATGTGACTCTTGCTTAGCCCATGGACTGAATTAAAAGAGGTACAAATTCGATGACTTATTCGTTCTGTCAACGGAGGTATAGATCATAATCTTATAATGCTCTCCATCTGTTCTTCCATGCGCATCACACATTGCGTCGAAAGTAAAGAGTTTGCCACTTGCCTCAAAAAGAAAAAAAGACCGCTTTTAGGACTTTTAGTCGCTAACCAACGTTCTCGGTGCTAAAATATATCTGAAGTTGTATTTATGGGGATTAAAATAATGATCATTGTGCTAATGCACAATATTACGTCCTCCACATGACATATTGTTTTCGGGCAAATGCGAGAGGCATGGAGAAAATTTATAGCATATTGCTTAAGGAAATGCAATGAGAGGCTTATTAATTTTCACTAATAGATTATAGGGTTTCTACTAACAATCCTGCTAAAGGGCTTTCAAATGATTCGAGAGACAATGTGGCGTAGGGCAGCAAGGCAGTTGTATGGTGTCTAGAGATTTCATCGTATACCACACCAGAAAGTAAACCTTGCGTACAAGTACGGACTTTCATAGAACGCACTCTTTCAATCCCCGTGGCAACTGTAATGACTGTATGCTTTTGTAATCTACATGTATAAAATAGAATGAAAAATTTAACAATCGTTACGGTTCAATAACATTTATCACACTTCGACAAAGCTAAAATTCGCGTGTTAGTGCAATTTGGACACCCCTTTTCAGTAGGTAACAAAACAGTACACTGTATTAATAGTTATGGAAGCTAGGCGTCGTTATTTTAATAACGACGCTTAGCTTTAAAAAGTGCATAGTTTTTCATAGGATAACACAGTAAAGAAAATTAACATTTACGTTTGATATGACATTGATTGATGGGAAATGAACGATCGACAGACGAAGGGGGGCATTTATATAGCTGATATCTTTCAAAGTATTAAAGGTTATCTTCAGTTGTGATAAAGACATAGCAAACTTTCATAGAATTCAAAGAAATCCACTCTGAGGTTTGAAAAAACTACAAATAATATGATGACAATTTGAAAGGAAAGAAAAAAGCTGAGTAGGAAAGACGGATGAAATCTCGTGTGACAACTATACAATACCTTACATCAAATAATTATGTATTCGTGATTTTGATTGCTAATTGAAACAATGGAATGGCATTTATGTTGGCCCGCGGTTTGCAACTCGTTGAGAGTACAATAGTAGTAGTAGTCGTAGTAGTAGTAGTAGTTGTAGTAGTAGTAGTAGTGGTGGTAGTAGTAGTAGTAGTAGTAGCAGTAGTAGTAGTAGTAGTAGTAGTAATACTAATAGAAGTAGTAGTAGTACGTGTAACAGCAGTATATAGTAGTAGTTGTAGTAGTAGTAGTAGTAGTAGTAGTTGTTGTTGTTGTTGTAGTATAGTAATAGTAATTGTAGTAGTAGTAGTAATATAGTAGTAGTAGTATATAGTAGTAGTAGTAGTAGTAGTAGTAGTAGTAGTAGTATAGTAGTAGTAGTAGTAGTACGTGTAACAGCAATAGTAGTAGTAGTTGTAGTAGCAGTAGTAGTAGTAGTAGTAGTAGTAGCATGGGCGTCGGAGCCGGCCCGGCCGGCCCGGCTTGAGCCGGACCAATAATCTACCTTTTTTTTTTTTTTTTTTTTTTCTTAGAAGTTGCCCATTTCTGCCCTAGGTTGCAGGAAATTGCACCATTTGGTATTCATATTTCAAATTTTCCCGGGGGAGCATGCCCCCGGACCGCCCTAGGCTGGCGTGCCTGCGGCACGCACCGTGCCTACGGCACGGCGGGCGGAGCCGGACCAATCAAAAATCCCTTCCGACGCCCATGTACAGTAGTTGTTGTTGTTGTTGTTGTTGTTGTTGTTGTTGTTGTTGTTGTAGCAGTAGTAGTAGTAGTATAGAAGTAGTAGTAGTAAGTGTAACAATAGTAGTAGTAGTAGTAGTAGTAGTATAGAAGTAGTAGTAGTAAGTGTAACAACAGTAATAGTAGTAGTAGTAGTAGTAGTAGTAGTAGTAGAAGTAGTAATAGTAGTTTTATCTTGATAAGACGATTGTCTTCAACGATGATAAGTGAAACAAGCAAAGGAACAAGTAAATTACTCCAGGTCGAATCTATTCGTGGTTAAAAAAATCTTACTGTGTATCATGATAGTTCACACTGATAATCCTGGAATATTGCTACGATGTTCGAACTTGCACATTGAAATGAGAATTAAGTATACATTTTAGTTTTGTATAACATTATAGTCCGACAGAGGTAAATGCAATGCACAATACACGGTACATTATCCAGTATAAAAGTGCCGTGATTTCGAAACAAGCCGTTATTATACGTTCATGTTACAAAACCAATCTTTGCATGAATGATATCAAAGAATGTAAATAGTTTATACAGCGTAACAAGATATGAAATCCCACAATGAAACACAGTACACGTCCGAGAAATACGTGTGTACTAAATAAATCAAACAAACATGACAAACCAACATGCAAATTTCGACTACAGCTGTTATCGGAAAAAACACAAAACTGTAGATATTAATTTAAAAAATAGTTTAACACTACATAGTCAAATGTAAACGTATTTAAAAGCAGAATTCTTACTACAATTATTGATGAAATAAGGAAGACATAGGAATAGTTCTTACTCTATGACGTAAAGGGTATCGATGTATCGAACGTACCACGGGAGACGTGCACCACAAGTGTCTATATAGATCACGATGAATAATAGTTCCATAATCCAACATGGCAAATCTTAAAATGTGTGTACTCTGGATGCCGAAGTATTGGAGATAAAATATGGCGGGGAAAATATTTTTGTAAGTGATAGCTTGTCGCGTGTCCCTACAGCTACACGCAAGATAGTCAGAGTGAGTAAATTTAACGCTGTGAATCGAATGATATATAAGACTGGATATTGAATATCTTATGGACTTTTAGTTTATTACTCAATAGGAAGAGGACGAGGAGTGGATAGCCGAGGTTTTTTTCATCATGATAATTGATGAAAAGAGGGGTAGAAAAAGCAATCTATCTAATGTGCACATCGCACGTCTAATATCCCATATTACGCAGCTCCCCACTCCCCAAAACTAATTTATCTTCAAACAAATAAAAGAGAACTGCACCGGCATGCCATACCCCCTTCGTGTGGTGTTTTCGCGTGTGTGTGCGTGTGTATTGTGTGTGTGTGTGCGGTATCGCTTGAGTGTGTACGCAGTTTGTGTATAATCTCAGTGTGGGTATTTGGGGAGTCAGGAGGTAAGAATAGAAGGTTATAAAATCAAATTGATGATGAAGTTTAATCGAGAAAATTAAAAAACAGAGGGATAATTGGATCAGTGCTCACCTTGTGGTACTAGATTTAGCGGCGGTGGCGGACCGGGCTCGACCACGTTGTACATGACTCGTGCTCGGCGGCTGGAAGCAGACGACGATCGTGCCTAGATGCGGGCTCGAAGATTTTTAGACAAAATAATGGCGCCAGATTCTCACCATCTCTCTCTTCCGATTCAATAGAAAGCACGAAATCCTGACACGTTGACTAAGACACACAAATATATATATATATATATATATATATATATATATCTTACATTCGAGCATCAACTCTCTGTTGTGATGTAATGATGGGCTAAACTCCACCCGCTATACGTCCATATCGGTGGCGCTTTTTTGCCCTCTCTGTCTTCCTCTCTCTATTTCTCTCTCCCTCTCTTAGAAGGGTTTTTCGACTTTCTATTTCTGGCGTGTATTATTACCTTTAGAGGAAAATCTGTGTCACTCCATACGCATTAGTGGGGTGTACTTTGCAGAACCTGAGTGTAGTATGCAAATTAACATTTGATGCTTGATTTGCATCTGAAATCAGTAAGCAGAAAATGCTCCGATTATATTCTTCTCCATCTTCTCCCCTCTCTCTCTCTCTCTATCTCTTTCTCCATCTCCTGCCCTCTTTTCTCAGTGTAACTTTAGTATGTTTCAGCCACTTTTTATTATCAGTAGCTTTGCTGTCCTTCGTTAAATATTTTTTAATTTCATTTTTTCTCTTCGTATTTTAAATATCAAGCGTCACAAAATTTTGTTTTTCTTCTTTAAAATTTCTCTCGCTCGTTTTTCCTTTTTTTTATTAGAGCATATTTCGTTTCTTTTTTGTATCATCCGAGGGGAGAGTATTTACCTTTCTCCGGTATTCTCTTTGGGGAGTTGCGAAGAAAGAAGCAAAATGCCGGAGGAAATCTAGGGTTTCCTTTTAATGTAATAAGCGGGATTTTGTCCGCGCTGGAATTTTGAGGGTAATGCGGCAAATTTGATTACGACCAAGTCGCGGCGGGACGATGGAGTGAGGGCCTATCGATCGTACGTCAGTGTATCATCGGGCCAGAAACTCTCCGGTAAGTATCTTCTCAGCTCGCTCTCTTAGAGGACCAGACAGCGGAGGAAGAGAAGGAGAAAGCCGTTGTGTACGCACTAAAGAAGTCATTCAAGGGACACTTGCAAATAGAAAAAAAAGAGGAGCACGCCGGGAATTCGCCTTGTATCAAATACTAGACAGCGATAAATGGCGATAAAACGTTTAGATTTGATTTGACGAATTCCATTTTTGGCTAGGCCCATCTTCGCCTTGACTTGAAAAGCTCTGTAGCGGGTTTCATCGAATCAACGAGAAGAGCCGTGTGGAAGTGGACTTGATGTGATTAGAGCCGTAGAAAGCACTTAGATGGTGTCGGAAAGACCTCGACAAGTCCAAATGTTTCTCGGATAATGAAAGGAAATGGGTTATACATTGTACGGGAAATCACTAGATCAGATGCGGGAGAGCTGTTCAATTCAACCGTAAATTGAGATGAATTGGTGGCGAAAAAACCGATGATTTGTAAAAATTGTATTTAGGTGACCTGCCCGTCAATAAAGCTGGCTTGAGAACATGTTCTCTTAATGTTCTGAATGATCCACGTCAAGAAATTCCAAAATTTAGTCTCAAGAACGTTTGTTAATTAGACAGAATAACATAATGCAAAACCAAAAGCACTTTACCATCATGCAAATCTCTTCTTAAATGTTTCCAATCAGTATATGCGTCAGGAAATGTTGACCAAGCAATATAAGAATATTAAGATTCAACACACTGTATTTTATGTCAAGAAATTGCTGTCAGAATCGACAATTACATATTTACCTTCAAATTTATGTTCTCAGAAGCATTCATTCACAGGGGCCTAGCTGCCTATGCGATCAGAATGGTCATTGGGGGGATTCGAAAATTCGCTATTTTAGAAAAATAAAATCATGATATCGTTTCCAGGATAAAAACCACAAAATGCATGATTTGGCATACGACTGATACGACAGCAATATCTTGTTTGTAAAAAGAATCTCGAATCCGCCACTGGGAATGGTTGGGAAAAAACGGCCAGAATCCAACAGAGTTACTTCTTATATATAGGATCAAGACTTTAGTGTCTTAACCCTTTGTCTACGGGAATCGGGTGGTTCCTGTAGTAAGCATATGGGAATGAGGGAATTCAGAGTCATCGGGTTAACTGTAGCTCTTATAGCTGTAAAACTGTAACAGTAAACCTATTAAAGCAATGATCAAAGTGAAGATCCGCTTATATATGACGCATAGACAGATCACCAAACACCATTTATAGGGATTTTGATAAAATTATAATACCACTTTTAGACGTTTTGCACTATTTCACGACCACTTATTATAATAACAAACTCCCAGTGATAAACATTGCTGTAGTGTCTACCTTTGATTTTGATGACTGTATAATTATAGAACTCGATAGTCTACAACTCAGAAGGATCCACGGAATGAAATATGGGCGCCGCCCCTATACTAAAACAAGAAATATATATACGTAAACGATGTATGTTACGCTCTCCAGAGGATTGTACACTTTTATGGGGCGCTTCCCTCTCCTCTTCCTGCATGGCTGTCCTGGATCCGCCGTTAGCTGACGTAATGTGATTTGAGATGAATGAATATATAGTATCCATCATTGATTGATGAATCTAATGCCTATATACTATGGAGGCATTTTGTCTTACTTGTGAGCTTGTAGTTTCAGGGGACAAAATGATATCAAATTTTACCTTATTTTTTTTAATCTCCGGAGAACCCCAATTCAAAATCTAACATAATAGCCCTGTTGCATCCATTTATGATTTGTCGAAAACATTGTCCGAGTCCTGAAATAATATGCCATGACATTTAGAAAAATATTAATCTTATTAAAATATATATCATAGAGCTATAAAAAAAATTGCACTAAAGACGCGCATAAATAAAATCACCAGCATTCCAGACGAATTTGATTATCATTATAATAGAAATGAAAAAGACAGTGTGACTACAGCATAAGCTAGATTACTTTTAAATGGACGACCCTTGTGAAGTTATAAACAAATGTACACAATAATACAAACATATGGACAAGATTGGACCTCCCGGTCGCGATGTTTACCTAAATATAATTGACCAATAGAGTAATCGCATTAATCAGGGCGAATTTTCCAAACAAAGTCCGTCTTGATAGCTGCAAAGTAATTGAATCATTATACATCATAGGGGCAGATCTCATGCTGGCGAGTCAGAGGGCCAAGTATCCAACGGTAAATCGCATTAACTCCTCCCCGCCAGTCTCGGTGAAGGCGAATCCCTCGAATCCGTCCGCTCTTGATGTATTTACACGCATGGATGCCGTTTTAATCTAATAAATTAGTTCTATTGTTTGCCTAGATGCCTTTATCATGACTTTGAACATGAAAATCCTTTCTTCTATACAGAGCCGTCATCTTTGTTTGAGTACAGTCATAATCAACATAGATAGATTGCCTTGGTATAGCATGAAGCTACATGGTAGGAGTACAATAGATACACGAAAGCCTGGCGTGGTGAGGTATTGGGAAAACACCGCTCTGATTAGAATCTCATTCTAGTTATAGTTATACGCACACACACACACACACACACACATAGATATATATATATATATATATGTGTGTGTGTGTGTGTGTGTGAAAGGAAATGAGAGAATAATGGTTGCGTAACTTAAATCAAAGTTCCCCAGAGCTGTCCTCCCTTTTTGAAATTTTTGCAAAGGTTGGAAAAATGTCTCCGCCGAGAATCGAACCCGGGTGCTTAGAACGCCAATGCCTTAACCACTGGACCACGGAGACGGGTCAGTGGTTTCGGCGACACCAGATTCAATTGACCGACAAATGGATAAATCTTCAACCTTATTAATTAATTCCTTTGTTGGGGGCAAGTGTAATTTCCTTACAATTATATATTTACATGTATATAATTGTGAGAAATGAAAATGAAAGAATAATGGTGGCTTAGCTTAATTCAAAGTTCCCCAGAGCTGTCTTCCCTTTTTGACCTTTGCAAAAATTTCAAAAATGGAGGTCAATAGACCGCTTCTGTAATGTATACAAATTTATGAACATATATTCTCTGAGCAACTAGTGACGAGCTATTCCATTAACCTGCTTTTTATAAATGAGCCTCAATGCTTGGAATCCAGTTTGCATACATTATTTGTTGCTATGTCCGGCAAGCTTTCAGGTTGTCAAGAACAACCTTTGTTTGAAAGGTATGTATAAAATTTGCATACATTTTTATTTATTTTATTTATTTATTTCTGATCTTTTCTGATCTTTTCTGATACAGTCTATTGAATCTGGTGTCACCGACGCCACTGGCCCGTCTCAAGGCATTGGCGTTCTAAGCCAACGACCCGTGTTCGATTCCCGGCGGAGACATTTTTACAACCTTTGCAAAAATTCATAAAGGGAGGACAGCGCTGGTGAAATTTAATTTAAGCTATGCACCCTTACAAAAAAGTACCATGGTAATACCATGGTAATACCGCGGTAAATTGGGACGGTATTACTGTGAAAGTACCATGAATTTACCGCGTTACCCATTGTCAAGATGAAAATACTATGAATGTACCATGCTTTTCATGGTACACGATGCAAATACTATGTTTTTCGTAGTAATACTGTGGCAATACGATGTGTACCACGGATTTACCATGTTTTCGTGGTATTATGGCGGTAATACCATGAAATACGTAGTATTACCATGGTATTTTTTATGAGGGCAACCATTATCCTCTCATTTTCATATCTCACAATTATATTATTTCCACGAGAGTTGCCAAACTGTTGTATCTTTTATATCCTTAAAATTATATACATACATATTATATACATACATAAGGTACAGAAGTATAAAATAAGCGTCTCCATCGCCATACTGGGAAATTAAGCGGGAAATCAAATAGATATATAACTGTGTATAGTCGTCATTGGTCAAATTCATTATTCCCCATGGCGTCAAAAATGGAGAAACGGGAGAACATTCCAAAAGGAATAGCAGTTTGTATATATAGTTGTAAATAGAAATGAGATCTCAGGGAGAGGGAGAGAGGAGAGAGAAGGTGGGAGAAGAGAGAGAGAGCACAATAATAGAACATGAATCGCTCCTGTCGTCTACCGTAAAGGGAATGTTCACTTCTGGGAAAGATAACAAATAATTTATGAGTTTTCTCATTCTTTTTATGTTAGTTTGGAAGATTATCATATTAGAAATGTCCGTTGAAAAGGATTGCTCTTCAAATGCCCTCACATTCCAAATATGACAAGAAACGGCTGAAATGTTCTGGCCGAACATTTGTGTGTTTACATATGTCTGTATGCAGTGCATGTGAATCTGAGTAGGATTGAGTCAATTTCTTAACATCTCATTTCCTACAGTTTCCTCCATAGTTTCTCTCCCGATCACAGTCGCATTTCCGGTCAAGATATGTTTTCCATCTTTTTAAGACTGGGGGTGTTCCATCAAACTTATATTCACACTTTCTTCTGATTATGATACCTTTAGAAATCAACTTTTAACATATTATATTAATTTGCAAAACCTGTTTTCAAATTTGTCATTCTAGTTAATTGTTGGGAGAACAAAACAGGCAGTATATCAATTTCAGGACATTTTATTCCCAACTTTTCAATAGAGGTATACAAAGTAATAAATAAGCAAAATAATGTACATGTATTTTTAAGAAAAAATATGACAAAATATACATTCATGTGGTACATACATGTGTTGGAGGACACACCTCTAAAAGCAAAAGCTTGGGGCGAGGGTGCCCTTACTACATAATACATGATATTACATAATAAATATATAAAAAGAAAATATTGTCACCAATCAATAATAAAATCACAGTGACAAATTTAAGAAGGTCAATCATTTACATGTAATGAGAAGAGCAACGGTCACAACATACTGCCTTGTGGTACACCACTCAAAGTAGATGAGAAACCATAACACATGTATACAACAAGTGTATAATTATGTAAAATTAAGTTAAATAAAGATAAAATGCGTTTATAATGTAATCACTTTTTCCCTTTCTTGCTAGTAATGATAACTGGATAATTAGATTCTACAATCTTTAGACTCTACAAAGTGGTGATCACTTGTTTTCAAACTTTAAGGCTTTACTGCCAACATTTTTTTTATTGCAAAATATGTTAATTAGAGTTGATATAACCATGGAGATATGGATACAGTATCCCCGTGACAAATATCACTGGGAAACAACTGCGATACTATGATACCTAAACTACATTTGGATTCATTTGATCGATTTTGCTAATCGAATGCCATATGATTAGATGAATGTTGCAATCTGGTGTTGACATATGTCATTCTATTGCGGTTACGTGCACGGTATGATAGATTTTAGAATGTGCTTTGTGTGTTGAAACGGAGATAGCATTATGACGATGAATCCGATACAAACAAATCAATCTTATTTTGATTACTGACATAATAACAGTGAGTACACCAGGAACGCTTGACTTTATTGCAATTAATCATTATCCTGTTTTGAGCCTCTCCCTCAATAAAAGGAAGAGAAAATATTTGTCAACTAATGACAAGCAGTTACACAAAACAAAAGATACACTCATGCGAGCATGAAAAATGACGGAAAGCCATTTTCCGCGTAGTTCATTTTCCCAGCATTTTTTATTCATAATAACCCCACCGGGCCTTTTAATAATCTAGAGCTCACATAACGTAAATCGCTTTGTGCAAAGGTGGCCGCAAAAAATGTCTAATCCGTTACACATGCACAAGCACGTTGAACCGCGAGTGAGTGCGTATGTGTGTGTATGCCGTTGTTTGTGTATGATGAGGTTTAATACGGAATAAGAAAAGGCATAGGGTAATACATGGAACTGGTAGACGGAGAAAGGGATACAAGCTGATACGTGCTCTTGCATCGGAGGCGCCACTCTGCCTATATAACCCCGTGGAATTGAACCAGATATAAAGCACGGTCTCTCGTTGATGTACTCTTTCAAGAAATCGTCTTGGGTCGTGTAAAATCAAGCACATGAACATTCTTTTTATTTTATTTTAAGAAGATAGCGTATTACATGGTATTACAGTACTTGTACGGATACTTTCAAAGGTGATTTGACATTTTTTGTGCTGTGCCCTTATGTTTTAATCGCTGAATTGGTGATCTTGGTTTAGAAAGAAAATACGAATATGAAATAAATGCAGACAATAATCAAATTTATATTCAACAGTAGTTCTGGTAATATAAAAGACGAGGCAGAAAACAGACATTCATTAATATATAGATAATTGGAATGTCCCAAAAGTACCTGTAGTTTCTTTAGACTCCTATAACAACTACCAATTTCTCCACACACAAAAAAATCATTCTTTATATTTAAAAAAAAAATCGAAGATGCAAACTATTCCATATTTTGAAGGAGTATTTTGGGAAATCCTTTAAAGCCTCCCCCACTTTCGTTCACAGAAGTAATTGTCTATAAATTGGGCGCGCTAAATACGAGGATTTTCGCTTCCGAAGATTTCTGATTACGATTAAAGCCAAGCCGTCCCGGCAAATTTCCTCTTAAATGACGGAGAGGAGTTACTAATCAAGTAGAAAGGTTACCCCTATTACTCTTACCAACTCCTCCTCACTTCTGATGAAGAAGAATGTGAAGTCTTATGCCCGCCTCAAAACAAAGAAGGTTGGATAGATTGAGCTCTAAAAAAAAAGTTGAGAGGGGAAATGCCTAAAAATGAAACGAATGACTCTCCAGCGAGTCGATAGAAATATGCTCCTTTATGGCTATGCACATTAACTGATGAAAAATGCCTTAAGACAGCGACTTCACCAATATACTAAATATAAACTTTATCCCCACTTCTCTCGATCTCTCAGTTTCCCCCGCGTTCCCTTTTATGTGTGTGTGTGCGTGTGTGTGTGTGTGTGTGTCTCTCTCTCTCTGTCTCTCTCTCTGTCTCTCCCTCTCTCTATCTTTCTCCCTCTGTCTCTTTTTGTCATAAATGGATTCAGGTTCCTATTAATACTTTCATATTATCTATCTTACCTCTCTATATCGGTGTTCATCTCTCTCTCTCTCTCTCTCTCTCTCTCCTTCTCTCTATCTTTCTCCCTCTGTCTCTTTTTGTTATAAACGGATTCAGGTTCCTACTAATACTTTCATATTATCTATCTTACCTCTCTATATCGGTGTTCATCTCTCTCTCTCTCTCTCTCTCTCTCTCTCTTCCTCTCTTCCCTTTCTAACACGCTGGAGAGATAGATAGAGAAAGAGAGAGAGACAGAAAGGGAGAGAGAGAAAAAAAGAACTACAGACCTACAGTAATAACGAACGAGAAATACAGGCATAGAGAAAGAAAGAGAAAGGAAATACAGAGACAAGATGAGACTTAAGGAGAGAGAGAAAAACCTATTGAGATATAGGGAAATCTAAAACAGAAATAAAGACATTAGAAATGAATTTTAAAAAAACAGATGCATAGTAAGAAAGAGAGGGGAAATTATGGGATTGGACGAGGGATATAGCAAGAGAGAGAAAGAGAGAATGGGAAAGAAATGAGGGGGGTAGAGAGTAAGACCGTCCCTTGCAGCCCCGTATTGATACATCCCCTCGCTGGCGGTAAAATCTCGGGGACGGTTCGGCTGGCGTGCGGTGAGGGAGCCGCTCAATTAGTACCTTGGGAAATCAAGAAATAGTGACTTAAATCGAAAGAGCCTGCGACCTCAACACTTAATCACTCTTGAACTGAGCGAACCAAATCTTAATAAAAAAAAGACCCAAACAAGAAAGAAAGCAGAAATGTTCACTTCCACGCACGGAATCATCAAATTGCATCATCGCCTAGGTGGGGAGCAAAAGCTGTCTCCAACTCAACATCAAGACAGCCCAGCTGTTATGAAAGTATAAAACATTGCTATTGTACGATGGGACATATTGATAAATTAAAAACAAATGCATTCACATGTCCACATGCAATGCTTTTGATAAAACAGTTAAAAGAAATATCGAAAACAAAAAATTTATCAACGAAATGGCATCTCGATCACTTTGATCAAAGGAAAAAAATCCTTCTTTGTCTTCATAACACAAAAAGGAAAACTAAAAATCGGAATCATCCTTCAACATGACTCGATTAACCATGGTAATTGCTATAAATTTATTTATTGAAATTCAAATTTTGAAGATCTTTACAATATGAATATAATGGTTATATACGTATATATATATATATATTCACAAAGTACATACTAAGAATACGTGTCTGATAGGAATTGGTAATTTGAAAAAATGGCAAAACATAAGCTAATCTTTAAAAAAATAATAAATAAATAATATGCTACGTTTGTATATTCTACAGCGCAGTGTCTGAAAGGTAGTAAAATGACTTCACTATACTTTTAAATACATATAGATATTTGTATAATGTATAGATGATTATTATTATTATTATCATGGGCGGCGATCCCGGGGGACGGGGGTACGCGTCCCCCGGAACTTTTTATGATTGTACAGCAACCAACGGTAAATGGTAGTCGCGTCCCCCGGCCGTGACAAGAAATCGCCGCGCGTGATTATTATCATCAGTAGTAACCATGGTTAATGATCACATAGAGTTGTATTGCTTTGTTAGAGTTGTACATCAGACTTTCTCCTTTTTGAGCAGTCTTTGACGTCTGATATCTCTCTCAGATATACGTATATATGCACTATATCTCCATTAAAACAACAATCGGGGAAAAGCTCTCATAAATTACCAATACATCATTGATTCAACAACCGTATCGAACTAAATGGTTTCTTTTAATCTTTTACCATTTCCTGTGCGGTGACATTCAACAGGTTTCTCATATAGCATATTTCCAATCGTATTTTAGCGGGCATTGCCAGCCGTTGCCATGGTGCGAGATGCGGGATGGATGTGGGAGGATGCATGTCACTCGGATGCACGTAGGAGCAGGGCGGCGGATGCGAGAACTCAACGGCGCGTTGAAGGGTTCTCCATTCGCTTCCGCTCGGCTGGGTGTCTGGTAAACATTGCGTTAAAGATCGGACGGCTAGAATAGGCTGAGAAAAAAAAACATTCATGATTTCTTCCGCTGCTGTCCACTGATATTATAAATTAATATTGAACAAGCGATGGTATAGAAGCTCATTCAGATGTGTCTTCATTATTATTGGTCTTATTTGGTTATTTATTACCGGACTGCAATGCTATAGCCAAATAGAATACATTCAAGTATTTCATAGTGTTTGATTATTATTATGATAATCATGTGATCATAGGGTTCTATTTCTAATTTTTATAGCACTAATTACATTTTTGCACTACATTCTAATATTACATCTAACTTCGAAAGAGACATAAAATCACAATGTTAACGTAGTTGTATATACTATAGAAGTTGATGTGTAACGGTATATAACAACGTTTGGCGGTATTCACACAGCTATATGCGTAACAAGATAATTCGAGAAATACAAATAATAGACAGACAAAATGACAGAAGGACTGGAAAGAAGAAGAAGAAAGAAAGAGACGGGGGTCAGTCAGATAAGTTAACAGACGAAAAAGGTACAAAATGAATACATTGCACAGAACTGAATTGCAGTGTTAGATTAATCTTTTAAATATTTTACATGAATTAAAGGAATACAATAAATTGCTAGTAAAATACTGCATATGCAAGATAGCTCGACAAAAGTACCAACATTTTCTGTTCTTGATGTTTTTCTTATTCATACATTTCATTATGTTTACAGGGGAAGAGCTACATCTAAAGTGCACTGTCCCATAAATTTCCAATTTTAAATTACGTTATAACCATTTCAAACATAAATTACATCCTTTTCTGATTACCATTTCATGTATTGAATTGATACAATTGTGAAAGATTAACAATGAACAAAAATGGAGAAAAAAATAATTTGAAAACGTCAATCATATTTAGCATGAAAACGATGGGACGAAAGACAAAGATTCTGCCTGCCAGAGCTTGTACACAGTGTATATCATTAAGGATAGGTTAAATTCAGTTCAGCATAATTGAATCCACTGAATTATGAAACGCTAAATAACAGCCTCCTTATTCCGAACTAATTTTTTTGATTAATTAAATAAGAAATGAATTCATGAAATAACTAACGAAAAATTAAAATTACATATTGAAAAGAAAGTATCATTTTTATTGATAAAGGGCTTTCATAAGATGGGTACACAATTGTACATGTACTTTGAACATCTATTATTTAATATTGGTCGTCACTTAGAATAGCTAGCGGTACTAAGATTAGAATGATATCATGACGAAAAAAAGAAAATACACTTGACTTGAGTCTCATTTATGCGCAATCTTTGTTGTTGTTGTTGCTGCTGTTGGTTCTTGTTAAATGGCAATGAGTCAGTTTGGACTATTATCACCATCAAAGTTTTTTTTTCTTCTTCATATTCAGACTTTAATCTTAACAAAAAACACAACTGACTTCTCTCTTTTTTAAAGTTATTATATATATATATATATATATATATATATATATATATATAAACGACTAATGGGTACATTAGGAGGACAGTTTTTGTTCTTTTTCTTTGTTCAACTGTCGACCTAATGTAGGGGTCGCTATTATGACGGAATAAACTGCATTGTTAGGTGTCGACTTAATGTACCCGTTAGTCAAATATATGTATATATATATATATATATATTATATATATATATATTTTTTTTTTTTTTTTTAAGATAAAAAATTATGCCAGGTTACCGAATCCTGTCGGTTCTAAAATATGCATTGTTGATTTTTAAGCTTAATGAAAGTCGTTCTTTCGGGAGCTGGAAATTCTTAACGGGATAATGGGCTCCCTTACCCACAGGCCCTCATTGTGAATGGATCAGTTTGTCTGAATCTAGATATGTTACCACGTGTTGGCCTTCTGAAAAAAACATCATGTCGCAATAAAGAAAGGGGCCGTGTTTCCCTACGGAATATTATTATATTTCCATAGAAACAAAAACTCGATCAATAAAGCCAGTTTATCAGTGTTTATACGCATCAATATACATTGTTATTTTAAAACAAACAAAATGTGAAATATCTTGCGTAAACCTCAATCATATCACGGTTAAATTGATGAGAAAAGATTCGGTTGATTTATGGCAATTGCAGTTTTCTTTCAATAAAAGCTAACATGTAAGCGCATGACCCGATTTTCTCGGCAGTTTTTTCCCGCCAAAACTTTGGTCAGAAATTACCGACTTGATTCCCCGCACGTGTAACCAATGATACGGGGTTGATATTTACGCTTCAGGCGATGTCTCTCGCTCATCACAGTTTCTGATGCAATTATAATGATCATTACAAACGTATCACAGCTTGCATGAGTACGTCTTCTTAAAAGAAGATCAATTTTTTACATCCATTCTTTGAGGTGATTCGTAATGAAAATCATAATCACGCAAAATGATATTGAGAATAACCCTTCCTTCTATTCCACTCTTTTGACTGTCTCCCTCCCCATTCATTCTTTGCGTGACAATGAGCGGATTAGGTTAAGTTTATTCATGAAAATTTCTCCCGCGGAAAATGAAATAAGAATAACAGTGGGGAGTCATTATTACTGATGTATGTTTTGGATTTCGGGAGAGCGAGCAGCGCGCACGGATTACGAGGAGAGCTCGTCGGCAGCGCTTGTCAGCTGACGGTAGGGGCTCGGGCGGCTCACCGCTGTCGAGCGGCGCGCTGTTACCTGGCACTGTAATTACTTCCCGAATTACTTATCAAAAACAATCAGCGCTGGTCATCATTCCTCTTCCCAATCTTCCCTTCGACAAATCACAATAAATGAGGAAATGTCAGAGAGAGAGGGGAGAGAAGAGAAATTACCGTTTGCCCTCTGTCACCCGGGGATTTTCTCTTTCACGCTCGTTATGTTTTCTCGTCATAATGAAGACAGAGAAATGAAAGTGAACCCTATAATTTGAGCCGAGAGATGAAAATGCGTTAACCACCTGGCCGATCGATCGAGTGAAGCGCAACCTGACGCATGCGCAATAATTCATCGATTGGCAGCACTTGTCATTCATTCTCCAGTGAAAGTGCTCTTTTTTAACACACCCAACATGCTTCTGAACGCACTGAATTGTTTATCAATTTAACATTTATTCCCTTTTTCTTCATCATTATATTCAATGTTCTTAATGTTATAATTGTATGTATATAGTGGGTTTAAACCACCTGTAGAAAAGTAGAACCCCCCTCCACCCCGACTGGCCATTACAGTGGTCAAATTCTTAACAAATAACTGCAGCGTTTATAAAGATTACATTACTCAAATTGTAAAGGCGCACTTAACCCTTTCATGATAAGATTTATTTTAAGAGCTAAATTGATCACATTTTTTTCTTCAAATTGGCAACAAAAATTAGTTTCTTTTAATGCTACATGGTTCTAATAAACAATGATTTTGAACCTCTCAATGTGTTGCCAATTTAAACATTTTCAATGGTCATGCAACAAAATGGACAGTGTGTGCAGAATTTTTGCTCTTTCTACTTATGCATCTGGTATATTTTTTAGGGCTCTGAATCAAAAGTTATTGGGCCAAACCACAAAATGTGGTCAATTGTCTCGAAAGGGTTAATTAATTGGTGGATGTGAGAGGCAAGTGGAAGGTAGGGGGTTCTAAACCAAACCAGAGCATATATAGCGAGCTACCAAGTGATGATATCAATCCTGGCATTACTCGAACAGGGGTTACAGCCCTATATTATGACTAATTGTTGGTAATCACGTAGTACATATTATATACTGGCTTTCTTCCATCGTAACCACCGTCCACTACTGCAAAATATTGGTTGAAGATAGAGAGAGAGAGAGAGAGTTGGTTGAAAAAAATATCCAGCTTTACAATGCTTATGAATAACAATAATTTCCACCAAGTCCAGTCGTATTACAACTTTCTTTCATTTCATACATTTTACTGAAGACACGAATTTGAACACAAATCTCCATGGACCGACATTACTTCATTACTTCATTACTTCTTGAGGTAACATGAATAGTAAAATTATAAAAAAGGTTATCTTACCAAATTAAGTAAACGTTGACTTCTTGTTGTTGTTGTTGTTCTTCTTCTTCTTTTTCTCCTCCTCCTCCTCCTCCTTCTTCTTCTTCTTCTTCTTCTTCTTCTTCTTCTTCTTCTTCTTCTTCTTCTTCTAAGACTTTTGAATATTGTTTTATCACAAACCTTTCAAGACTAATAGTAAAATGGTCACTTACATGAATTTAATTTACAATGTATTTTGTCACAGAATAAGAAATGAAAAGGGGGGAGAAGACAGAAACAGAGAAAGACAGAGAGAGGGAGGACATGCCATCTTAGCTTTGGGACGAAAGAGATAACACGAAAGTTCCCCTATGTTAAGGTGTATATTTTTTTTTTCGTCTCCGCTCCCCCCCCCCCCTTCTCTCTATCTCTCTTTCTCTCTCTTTCTCTCTCTCTCTTTCTATCTCTCTCTCTCTCTCTCTCTCTCTCTTGCTCTTTGATACTTGTCCCCTTCTTTCTCGAACAAATAGCGCGAGGTAGTGTGTCAAAATAAGTCTTGATGAGCCGCTGACAGCAGAGGGAGAAGGATGACATGGACACGATTTAAGGCGATTTAGAGAGGACATAAAGAGAAAAGAGAAGGCTAGAAAGAAAAGGATCGAGAGACCAAAAACGAAAAGAGGGGCTAAAGGATAGCGAATCCTGCCTGAAATGCATTAAGTTGATTAGTTTTTGTTATGACGCGGGACTGGCCAACTGCGCGCGTCCACAAAAAGAAGGGGGAAAAAGGATGAGAGAGAGAAATACTCCGTGTACCGCGAAAATGTCGTCTGCATGCAACCATACCGAAAGGGTGAGAGACCGCCCGAGAAAAATTTCATTATTCTGATTGCCTGCGAAATGCGAGTCTTTTTAATTTGAGCGGGTATACAGTGATGCGTACCGCAGTCTGTCCAGAAATTTTGCTGTCATTTTTGTTTAGAACCCCCCCCCCCTCCGATTTTTTTTTCTCTTTTCCTCTGGTCCATTATCTCTCTCTCTCTCTCTCTCTCTCTCTCTCTTTTCATCATATTTTTTCTATTATGATGTATTCAAGAGGGAGAATGATTATCAAATAAAAATAATAGTTAAAATATTTTTTTTCAAATTCCAATGATAATTGATTTTTTTGATGTCTCCGTCATTAAATATCACTTATATCACTCTTTCATATCAAGAAAATATAACTTCTTATACAGTGCAATAATGTATCACCATGCTGCTACTGCTGCTGTATACAAAAATAAGAAGAAACATGTCCACATTCTCATGTACGGCAATACATGACGTAGAGTTTTAATGAATTACCGACTATTTTTTCTGATGGAATGTCTCATTCCGCTCTTCCTCTCAAGAATTATATACTCTTCTTTAGAGCATTTTTTTTAAATGTTTCTGTTGATGATATTCTCTTTGCATATCCTGTGCTGCTAATACTAACACTGGTTTAACTACTCTCTACTTCTGTTGCTACTGCTGCTGCAGCTACTACTGATATGAAAATAATAATGATGATGATAATAATAATAACAATAATAATAATAATAATATTAATAATAATAATGATTATAATAATAATAATAATTTAAATTTAAATTTAAATTTAGATTCAATTCCATTTTAAAGACATTTAAAGTGTACAGAGTAATAAATGAACAAAATAATGTACATGTACTTTTAACAAAAATATGACAAAATATACATTCATGTGGTACAGACATAATTGGAGGACACACCTCTGAAAGCAAAAGCTTGGGGCGAGGGTGTCCTTAGTACATAATACATTTACACTGCAGTACATAATAAATATATAAAAAGAAAATAACTACATACAAATGATAATAAGAATAGTATGTAATATATTATAATAACAATAAAATGAATAATAATAACTATAATATTATAAGTTATAATAGTATAATATACTAATTATGCAACGGCACTGATATCCTTTGATAAGACAATTCTCTATATTTTGTATTAACAATATAATAAAATAACCGGGGGCTCTATTCGATACTATTGACCTTCATAATCATGATAATACTCGCTGTTGGCCATGTACCGTCCGTTCTTAGAAATGATGCTATTTCAATACCGCATACGTCAAATGCCTGTGATCCATGTTTTATTTTGTATGTCTTGTTTTGTTGTGTGGTTTTTTTTTCCTTTTGGGAAATGAAAGATATGATTCGTTGAAAGGGTTGAATAGTACAATAGCTGGGTATAAAAAGGTTAGAGAGAGAGAGAGAGGGAGAGAGATAGAGAGAAAGAAAGAGAGAGAGAGAGCGCGCGAGATGATTAGTATACGATGAAATGTACTCATAATACATCCTTGTTTGTCTTCTGGGCACTATTCAAAGTTTAAGGTAAACTGCGATCGGGGAAGGCCCCAAGAAGAGATAATCATGCCTCCCAAAATGGTATCCTTTTTCCTTCTTTTCTTAGCTCGTCAGACTTCCCATACGTAAATTTGATAACAAATTTTGCTTTTTTGTTTTATGTATATTTTTAATTATTGTTTTGTTTGTTTTATTTTGGGGGTCTTTTTTTTAAATCTTTTTAGAATATAACCAGTAAAACGAAATCAGATAGCAACTTAAACCCTAAACGCATCTAATAATTCTAGTTTTTATTTCAATACGGTGATATGAAGTGAAAAAAAGGAAAATGTGTGAGTGTTGTATTCATACTGTCTTAAATGCTATCTCATCTTATGTCACCTCAAATAGAAATTAAAAACGAAATGTGTTTGAATAAACACGATGGGTGTTAAGCCCGGCGCACACTGCACGATCTGACTACGATGCGATTTTGGGAAAAGTTGTTATAACATTTGATATGAACCTTCAAACATGTAAATTCTTCGTGATCAAAGTTCTGAATAGTAGTATAAATACTAAAATCGAAATTCCGGGCTACTGCGAGCCCCCGTGTAGGAATAAAAGCGAATTCAATTCCAAATCGTAGTGACGTCATCAATCTTGCGATCGACTAAGATTTGAAACCGATCTGGCCTTTACTCTAAGCAGAAGAATTGCAGTTAACCAACATTTCGATATTAGTATTCGTATCATTATTCCGAACTTCAAATGAGATAATTTCACTTTTTTAAACTTTCACATTTAATGCAAACTGCAATTTGTTTGAAAATCGGGTCGCAGTCGGATCGTATAGTGTGCGTCGGGCTTTAGATGCAACATTATAATACTAAGTGTTTTAAAAAAGACGTAGGGGGAACTGTTCTTATGACCTTCATTTTGCAAAAAAATTAAAATGATTCGAACTGAAAATTTTCATTTCGGAAGTGAGGATGCAAAGAAACGACACACGAAATCAATAAAATTCATTTTCAGTAAAATATTTAGAAAAAGACTGATATCAAATAAAACGACAAAGACCCTCATAACATTCTTTTTAAATGTCACTTTCAAATGAGAAATAACGAAATGAAAGCATACCAATGTGCGTGAGAAGGACATTGTATCGTTTTGCTTATTGGTAACAGGAAACTTTATTACTATTGATTCCCAACTTTTATTTCAGCTCAAATGATAATGTTACGATAATATTATCGAAGCTTGTTTGTGGAAACATGCACACTGGATCACATAGCTGGCTACTCTGCAAGACTGAATGAGCAGAAATATCATTTTTTAGTAACATGAACTATAATTTTAATTGATCTACGGGATTTATTCAGGATGCCCGCATGAGATTTTTTTCTTCATCACGGAAAGTTTGTCTGGACTTGTAAAGCTGATACTGTATAAATCTACTCTTCTAGAGGCAAGAAATTATGTAATTATTGCAATCGGATCCTAAACATTTCCTCAAACAAGTCCAGGATGGACCTAAAAAGCTTTTACCGTTGAACCTGGAAGGTCTTAAACACTCTGCTTGAAACTCTACACCGCTACTCTGTGTCCTGCAATTACCAATTTTAACGTAACATTTCGTCAGGAGAGAAAGCAAGGATATGAGAGAGAAGAAGAAAAAGAGCAAGGATAAATAAAAGCTGAAGAAATAAGATAGCTTTCTAAGTGCCATAAGAGTATCTTTAACAGGCGACTAAGATGTAAACATAGCAAGCATTTTAGTAGCCATCTTAGTCGTCTTCTGTATCATCACTATTTTTTTTCTATAGGAAGGAATCAATGAGCTAAAAAAAAAAGCACCGGAAAAAGCGGCTTAGGGAAAGATCCGGCTCTTGAACTTGAGAGAGAAGGAAAAAGCCGCAAGGCTGTTTCGGGAACTGGCGAGAAAATAATGACTTCTATTCCTCTAACCTCGCCAGGTTTGCCCAAATACTTAACGTAGGAATCCAATAAAGAACGGACAGAGTTAGGCACGAAGAGTCAATAAATTCTTTGAAAGCTGCTCCAAGATCGCCTGGTTGTCGTCTGCCACTCGTACCTTCAATTTCTGTCTTGGATTCTCCCGCCCTTTTTTCAACTTCAGACGATTTGAAAGATGACGAATTTGTGTTTGCGCGCGCGCGCGTCGTCTTTTCTGTTGACGTTTCCTATTTGGTTGTGTGCTCTCCATCTTGGTGCGAGGGTGAGGAGGCGAAAAGAGAAATTATGTCGAAATTAGCGACCTGGAGATAAATATGAAGTCTCCTCGAAACGGGAAGATGATTTGGAATGTTGCGTGTACATTGGCCACGGACAGTATACCAATTGAACTGCTTATGCAATGAATGAATAGAAAATGCAGTTGAAGACAGGAAACAAAATGGTGACATTCTGCGTGATCTTTAAAAGATTACAAAATCTAACAGTTTGGAGTAGACTACCGTCCTGCACCTTCTCGTCTGCACTTTGACAATATATCATTGTTATTCTCTCTTCAAATGTACTGTTCAGTTTATTCTGGGATTTGATACCAAGTCAATCGATATAATATAAGGAAGGAAAATATCGAAAGTTATATTCTATTAATAAGATGAAAGATATTATTGTTAAATTATTATTATCATCATCATCATCATTATTATTATTATTATTATTCTAATCATTATTCAGTAGTGCTAGTAGTAGTTATGATAATGAAAGTAATAATAATAATATGCCCATTTATATAGCGCAGCCACTATATGGATATACTCTACTGCGCTTAATACAAAGTATCACATTATTACCCCGGCTTTAGCCGAGCTGCCTATTATGGCGCTAAAGCATTTCAAGGAATTTCTTCCTACCGGGTACCCATTTACTTCACCTGGGTTGAGAGTGGCAAATGTAGATGAATGTCTTGCCAAAGGACATTAGCGCCGTGGCGGGATTCGAACCGCGAACCATGTGAGCCACAGTCCGGTGACGTATCCACTAGACCACGACACCTGTAGTAGTAGTAGTAGTAGTAGTAGTAGTAGTAGTAGTAGTAGTAGTAGTAGTAGTAGTAGTAGTAGTAGTAGTAGTAGTAGTAGTAGTAGTAGTAGTAGTAGTAGTAGTAGTAGTAGTAGTAGTAGTAGTAGTAGTAGTAGTAGTAGTAGTAGTAGTAGTAGTAGTAGTAGTAGTAGTAGTAGTAGTAGTAGTAGTAGTTAGTAGTAGTAGTATAAATTCATAAGTACCTTTAGATTCGAAGCCTTACAACACTTTACTGAAGGTGAGCTTCGTGTATAGTTTAACGGCATTTTCATACTCAGGAAGCTCTCATGGAGATGGTGTATAAGGCAGTATTTTTAGGTATGCTGTGTATTCCGCAGCCCGTTTTCTGAAAAAGGTCATAGTATCTCATACTTTTATGATGCAGAGATATATCCAGATGATATCTTTTTGTACATTCTCTTTATTAATATTTGAGGTGTAACTGGTATTTATTTCATAAATTGTGTGTTCGTCATTTTCTTTTTTATTTTCGTCGTCATCTTTCCTATATCTTTATTATCCCGTCATTTATAGTCATCATTTCCTATTTTTTGTAAAGCATTGTCACACCATCAAGCTTTACTAATTTGACAATCCTTCTTAATGATTCATTTTCGTTAACTATACAATGTACTTAATTTACTTGATAATGTTTTAATATTTGCTAATTATGTTGTAATAAGTTTGTAAGATATGTTTGAAGAAAAAAAAAGATCATAAAAGAGAAATAATTAAATCAAATTAAATCAAATCATTATTATTACGTCGCCCACTGCTTGAATCATTTTCACTGCATATTAAAAATTCACCATCGACACCACCATTTTCATTACCTTGGAAACCATCTCACCTTCATCATCATCATCATCATCATCATCATCCTCATCAACCTCATCTTCATCATCAACCTCATCCTCATCCTCATCTTCCTCTACATCCTCATCCTCATCAACCTCATCTTCATCACCATCATCCTCATCATCCTCATCGTCCTCATTATCCTCATCATCTTCATCATCCTCACCCTCATCATCCTCATCATCTTCATCACCATCATCTTCCTCATCCTCATACTCATCTTCCTCTACATCCTCATCATCATCATCCTCATCATCATCCTCATCAACCTCATCTTCATTCTCATCAACCTCATCATCATCACTACCATTATCTTCATCATCCTCATCATCCTCATCATCATTACCACCATCATCATCATCTCTACTATCAATAAAAAATAATATGTTGTCATGGCAACCAGATAACCATTACTATTGCATCACGGTGGGAAAGATGTTGCACAATCAAATGGAATTGAAGATGAGCAAGGTACAGAAATGTTCTACCAAATACCATCATCCATAATCCTATTACCCAAACTACATCCATCCATCATCCATTATGTCATCTTTTCATTCCAACCTGACGCACTATCATCACTCCCATCCGTATCCGCCATCTTCATTCTTGCGAGAAAAAAGACAAGGGAAAGGTTTGCCAACAAAAAAAGAATCCTTGGCATATTTCGTCCTGTTCGATAACTACAAACCAACCTTTCCCATTAGTGAAGTGCTCTGGAAGCTGCGCTCAACGCTCCAACGACTTTGTAATTTCGATAAAATGTCATTTTCATAACGGTTTCGAAAACAAAATTCAAGAAAAGAATTAAATGAGTCAGGCACATCAAATTCTCAACCTCTCCACCTGTTACATGCAGATATTATCCATTTTCTTGGTAAGGCGGGTGGGTGTAAAGGAGTCCATCTCTTTCCTGTGTTTTTATACCGTTGAGAAACTAACTCTCTGTGGCCTTAAACACAAATATCTGCCTTTTGAATGTCGATCAGATCATTCCGAAATTGCAAATTTCTTCAAAGATCAAACGGTATTACAATCGCTCGAAGAAGACACTTCTATGAACAAACTTATGTTTTACCTTGAGAAAACGCTTGTTTTGTTTTCTCTGTTTCTCCTTCTGTGTGTCGGTCTCCCCTCCTCTTCCCCCCCCCCCCCCCCCCCCCTCTCTCTCTCTCTCTCTCTCTCTCTCTCTCTCTCTCTCTCTCTCTCTATTATTCTATTCTTCTTCTTCTTCCCCTCTCTTTCTCTCTCTCTCTCTATCTTTCTTTCTTCCCCTCTCTCTCTTTCTCTCCCTCTCTCTCTCTCTCTTTCCTTGCCTGTTTCACTGTGATGGAGAATATGTCGTGATCACTCGTTCATTATCAGCTTTTGATAGCTTCACCCCTGCATGTTTGGTGAGGGTAACAACAGGTTTCCATTCAGAAACGAAAAAAAAAATGAAAAGAGAAATAATCCCTGAGAGCAATAGTTGATGTCTATATGGTAATATGGGATCCATCAACGTAAATTGGAAAGCGTTTGCCCATGACGAGTCGGAGAAAAGGTTTTAATCGGCATTCTGGCGACAAAGTATACGAAGGTACCCTAGTAACCAAGGCCAGGGTATGGAACACCGTTGGGACAATAGCAAACAAGTGATGAAGTGTGACGGGTTCGTGTGGAGGATGCTGGCGATGATGAGGATGAGGACGATGAATTTTAGTGGTGGTGATGGTGTTGGCGATGATGATGATAATGATGATGATGATGATGATGACGACGACGACGACTATGACGATTTGGATGATTATGCAATAAGAAGGAAGCGAAGGGGGCAAATGATTGTGATACCAGTAGTATTGGCTGTCGTGCTGGTAATGATAAGGAGGTGGTTAGGTAATCATGATGATGGTAACAGCTGTGTTGATGGTGATGAGGAGAATAGTCATGACGATGATGATGATGAATGATGAAAAAAATCTTGTTTTTCAAAACCTGAATTAAAAGCATTACAGTAACTATCTTTAATAAAATTTAATTGGACCTTCAAAGTTATTCCTGTTATATTGTTTCTTCCGGTTTATATATATATATATATATATATATAAGTAGAACACAGTAGAAATGCATTGATTGCCAACTGAAATTTATTAAATCTGAATTTTCGGGGGCCTCCCCCTTCTTCAGGGACATAAACTAACAATGCAAGATTATACAAATAATAACAAAGATGTTGTTTATTATAAGCGAACGCAATCTCAGCGTGGTCATGACAACCATTATATATATATATATATATATATTTCTGATAATGTGGCCAAATTTCTTCATCATCAATAAACACAAACGTAAAATAGCATAGACTTGAATTTATCTACTTGTACAGTGGGATATATGGTAGACAAGGCAAGCCAAGACAACCATCAGCTATGCACGACGAGTATATTAATGTAAATATGCAAGCATATTAATCTATACGTATTGACAAGAAGTCTATTTGTGCTAGAAAATCAATTATGTTAATTAATATTAAACAGGCGATTCGAATATCCCGTAAACTAAAGAATCAAAAGATGTAGCATTTCTTTCCGATTGATGTTTCTAAATCTAAATAACGTGCTACTTCACTTCGTATAACGATTTAATACAACACTGGAAAATACATTCATTATTGATAAATAAGAAATAGTGTATGTATCCGCGCTGTGATTGGTAGGATTCGCATCACGTGACCTGCAAACATTTTGTTATAACAAAAATAGGCCCTGGCCTGATACACAGTAACAGTTAGATCTAGGGGTCTATTTACTATAACAATTAGTGAATGTTCTATTTATGCACCATTACTGGACTATATGAACTCCAAATACTAAATTATTCCTCGTGCAGGTCTATTTCATCTCGGCATGCGGCCTCGGTGAAACAAAACTGCACTCGGGATAATTTAGTATTTGTCGTGCACATAATCTAGTATAGTGCACGATAGACCATGCACTATTTATATAACATATTACAATAATAAACCTGACATTTTAATATTGTATTTACGAGAATAGCGTTGTTAAACGTCTAAGGGAAATAACTCCACCGATATGCACGTATGAAATATGATAGGGTATGGAAAATATCCTACTTTGTGTTTGTGCAATCCGTTTTTGGTCTTAATGAATTAATACGTAATAGTTTGATGGTCTCTTGCTCTATCCACTGAAATATCTGTTTTAAAAAATATATAAATGCATAAAATAAAAGCGGTCAGTAATGTTCATAGTGTATTTCTAGATCGTTGAAAATTCAAATTAAAATAGACTTTTTCATGTTTAAAATCTGTTTAAATGCTCTAAAGATTCACTTTGCATTTAAAGCATATTAAACTCACAAACACGCTTTGGCTGTATATCGATACACGGCCTGTCTCAAACAAAATGTTAATCGGTCACTGGCGCTAGAGCAACCGACAAAATACTTCCTTTGTTTTGATGTTTATATAATTACAAAAAAGGTGTTTTTATATCAAGTCAGATTCAATAAGTCCTCGAGCCATGTAACGCGAGCGATTTTTATGAAAAATATAGGTATATTACGAGTAGAGAAGTGCACGTATACACATCAGCTATGATTCAAGGCGAATTGTTCTATCGTAATTGCTTTGCGTATCATTGTAACCTATCTGTAATGCATCTTCATTTGTGAGGTCATATTATATGACGTCATTCAAACGTTGTAATACGATACCCTCGATCCCAATTAATATCTTAATGCAAATGCTAAACACCTGATATTCTAATTAAGTCAGTATCGATGTTTAACGCAAATAACAAGGATAGTTTATATGTTTCTGATCGTTTAAGCTTATAATCTCTTACCTCATGTAGCCTTTCTATAAGAGCTTTTGTTTATTTAGTTCCCCTATTGTTTATATGTTTTAGTTTATTACCCTTTACGAGAATAAAATAAATATAGTATATCGTTTCGTTTCTATTGAGTATTTTACAATAGCCAAACGGTACATTGAATAGAGAGCTGATAGCCAATGCATTGAATAGGTGTATTTGATACGGTATACAAACGCCAGTAAGAAAAACATGAGATAAATTCCTGAGCGCGACCTTGGATAACCTTTTGTAAAGGCAATCCCGCTTTGATCTTCTTGCTAACTCGATAAAGCTTGGTCAAGTCGGTGCCCCCGAGCACAATCACAGCTAACAATATTTCGAGCGGGAGTTTAACCCCGGACAGCGACGAGCAGGAAAAGCCGGCAACGATAGGAGGCCGAAACAACAGTGTACACATAGCTCCACTGCAGCCCTGCCTAGCCAAGGCTATGCATGGTGTACCGATACCGGCACGAATGCCGAAATGACGTGTAGTGCCCGAAATTCGTCACACAACTTTCTCCAAACTCTGGTGGACCACGAGAAACTTTCTCGAAGGGCGTTCGCGTCGCCGAACCACGTCAGGGTCCGAAGCTTATCTTTTAATCCCTTTCTGTCATTGCAGCGGAGATTGGTGGGGGTTTAATGACCATTTCCACTTTTGTTTCTTTTTGTTTTCCGCTCCTTTTCACCGTCTGAAAAGTATCAAGTGTAAGATGACGATCAAGGTTCGGCAAAGGGTTTTTGGTCGACTCGATAAGGCGCACAGATGCGCGCGCTAAATTCTGCCATATGTTGGATCTTTACTTGACTTGCTATCCCGCTGCCTTGTCTTCCTTCATGCTTTAGTCCCTCTTTTATCGAACATAAGTTTTACTTGAAAAACATTTTGGGGTAAGATAAAGAGAAAGAAGGAGCGATACAGACGAACGCTGGTTGTTAGAGACCGCCGCCAACGAAGGCAGTAACAGCCGAAGTTAGACGGCAGCGCGGGCTGCCCACGGGTGGGAAGGCATTCGATAAGGTACCTACTGCTTCAGGCAGCGGCCCTATACATCCATGAAATTAAGAAATAATAAAAATGGGCGTTGAATAATAATAATTCTTATTATTTAGTCCAATTGGAGGTGGTTTGGGGAGCCTGACGCGCCCTGGCAGTGCCGAGACTTTGGTTGCGGAGTTTTGACGGCGCTGCAACTCTTCCACCTGCTCTAACCATCTGTTGCAGTTTTCAGGCTCTATTCACTCCGCAAAGGGGAATGAGAAAAAAATGCGCACGGTTGACAGGCTTGGGTCTGCACCCACACCCCCGATATAGCACGTTCACTGCCAAAAAAGCAGCAGCGCGCTACGCCGCGTTGGGGAGTATAGAGACCGGAGAGTTTGGGGGAGCACTGCTCGCCAACTCTCGGCGCCCAAGGTTCCGTTCCTTCATCCCATCTGCCGAATTTACCCCCCAAACGCGTTCGAAAAACTCTCTGAAACAGACGTCTCTATACTTTGTTGAAGTTGACTTCATTTTTTTTTCCGCTAGAATTTCCACTCATTGATGTTGGCACACACACACATCTGATAGAGAAATATTAAAAGCGAGCGACAAAGTCTGTTTAGTATGACACCCATACCACTCACATGGACTTGAACATGAACAAAGGCTTCGTCACAACTTTTTAGTCGAAACTTTCAGCAGGTTGCTCTCCTCCTTGCTTCTAAGCTAATTACAAGAAACTTGAAAAAGGACTGAAACCCCAATTTCATCCCCAGTCCATCACTTTTCGTAACTACAAAAGAATGAGTAGTCGCCATCTGCTAGTTTGTTCTCCGTCTTCCAAGTTGTCTAACTTCTCCTTCAAACTCAATCTTCTCTTGGCGATACATCTTCTTCGAGATGCGGATAATGAGGGAAAATTTGTCAAAATCTCGCCATGGATGGCATATTTATGGGCGTAGAATCCGTCCTCGTTTGGTGCGCGTTAAGCCGTCTTATACTGATGAAGATAACCTATTAGGGTAAAAGGCAAGGGGGTTTTGTCATCTATAGGGGACAATAGGTTCTTTACATTTATAATTTGGACATCGCCGGTGGTACAGGCTATTTATGCCCCCTTGGCTGGTGGCAGGATGGATGGTCAACCCCAATTTTTCTTTTATCCTCTCTAAGCTGACACCCTCCTTCTCCTCCTCTTCCTGGAGAACGCTCATCACTTTTTGATCGCATCACTCCAGAAAGCACCTCATAGACTAGGAGTAGATGATTCTGTAAGCTTTACCCTTGCATCTTTCAGCACTGAAATTATCCGATATGTTCCCCCCATTCTCAAGTAATGTAGAAATATACCTTAATCCAATTGAAGGGCAAAAAGTCAACGCTCTCCGTTTTGCGCCTGGATTAAAAAAGGCGGGAAAAATCGGGGCAATTTTAGCGCGACAGTGACCGTGCAGTCATCGTGCCACATTTTTCTTCTCCACACCGTCTGCGGGAAATCTACGCAATCCAATTAGATCTGTTTTTTATCTTCAGGAAATGCCGCATGAGTCAAGAGGAGCAAAAAACTCGTTCCAATTTCGAAGATGAAATTCGAAATTGGCTAGATAGTCTTTATCGGGTGATGGGCAAAATATTTCCCGAGGTAATACTGGCACAGGTCATCCACCTTGTTAGCAATGTGGTAGCACAGCTGATGATAATGATGATGATGAAACGATCTTCCAATGATATTTCATAAATTATTTTGCCCTTTAAAGATAAGTTCCCTTTTTCGACAAGAATTAAAACAGGAAAAATATAGACATAGACATGTATTTGATAAAAAGTAAATTAAATCAATGTTGATTGAAAGAATACGAAAAACTGTCATACCGAACACAAGTTCCTTGCTTCACATAGGTTTGAGACTTCTTATCATATCACCAGCTTACTCTTTAAAAAAAAATCGAGTGATCACTGACGTAACTCCCTGGGGGAGTGAAAATAGAGTGAAAATAGAGTGAAACTCCACTCTTTTCCTCTTAAAGTGCACTCGATAGTCACTCGATATTCATTCCTAAACAAGTGATCACTGACGTCACTCCCGGGGGAGGGAAAATACAGTGAAAATTCACTCTTTTTTTTAGAGAGAGTGTAAATTATACTCCTTAAAGACGATTCTGGAATTGCTTTCGAAAATGACTTGAGGAAAAGTTGTTCCAATCAGAAGCAACCAAATGTCATTTCCGTTGTCATGAACAAACCTCCATCTCAATGACTTCAACCTTGTCTCAATTTATCAACTTCCTTCTTGGTCTTCCACTCGCATCCTCCTTCATTTTTTACTCTTTGTTTTATTTCTACTCTCAACGATAACAAAAATCACATTCCTTTTGTGTGTGTGACGTACGTACCCCCATCATTATATGAAGCAATATAAATGATTGGAAATATCATGATTATTGATCTGGTTGTATTGCCATGATTTCAGCTTGTATGAGATAGAACTTTGCACAGGAAAGAAAAAATCAAGCCAGGTACTCATTTACCTGTTTACAACTCCTGGGTCGGACGGGGCAACTATGATAAGATGCCCCATCCATTGATGTACCGTGGATAAGTACTGTAAAACTCCAGTCACATCGGCGAGACCAACATCAGAACGACAACAGACCGAAAATAAAAAGTTGCAATTTACCCCAGTCACGCAGCAAAACCGACTCCCAAACCAATCGAAAATCGACAAAATTTTGGCAATTAGGAATAATGTTGTTTTGTTCGGTCTATTGTCGTATATCGGTCTTGTGACTACGATATTACCCCTATAGTGGCGAAGATTTTGTCGTTTAATCGATCGGTTTGGGGTAGGCTATTGGCGGGGGGAATGGGGTATAGCAGTTCATCAGTTTAGTTTATTTCCACAAATCAATCAAAATAAAAATCATAAATTCTGGAATAATAGAGACGATGACATAATTCAAGAACAGATTATATCACAATAATGCAAGAAAAAGAAAACACGAGAGTGATTCAAAGATTTACAATCATGTAGAGTGGAGGGGCATAAATTACCCATGTCTTTGACATATGTAAGAATAAGTGTTGTGTCAAGAGGAAAAAGAACCAACGTAATATCTCAGAAAAAGGCTAATCCCTGTGATTATGTGTTTTCATACAGATTCAAACGAATAATTAGGAAACCGTGTAAATACAAAGCACACGAATGATGTAACAGAAATTAAGAAAGAGAGAGAGAGGGAGAGAATGTGAAAGACAGAGAGAGACAGAGAGAGGTGCAGAAAGAATAAGGGAGACAGGAAGAAACAGACAAGGGGAGAAAAGAGAAGAGAAACAAGAATTACAGGTATTGATCCATCTTCAGAAAAGCGGGAGAAAACAATTTGGAATATTTCGTCTAATCTCACACTTAGGCAAAAAAAAAGTTAAATAACATATGGGGGAAACTGCCCCCTTCCTCACCCCCCCCCCCCCCCCCCGCCCGATCGACGCCCCTGCACATAATATCTAAGCATTGACCTATAAAAGGGAGAGGTTGGGGGAAGAGTCAAGTGGCGTGCAATGATGTGATATCTACTTGGATGAATGACAGATTACGGAGAGAAGGAAGAACGGCAGCTTTAAAATAAAAATGTAAATGATAATGTACATATATAGATCGATGCACAAAAATATGGTTTAAGATTTATACACATAGATAGATGGGCAGAACAATATCGGGAGAGGGGTGTGGAGTGATTGGGATTTTCTCGACAGATGGATAGAATAGATTCGTAAAACAAACAGATAGATAAAGAAATGAATGGGGTGGATAGAAAGATAGAAAGATAAATAGACAGGATATACTGATAGAAACATAAACATAAACATAAACAAATCGATAGATAGATGGTCATTACATAGCATCTTAAATAGATAGATAGAATAATAAATAGCTGAATAATGATTATTATATAAGTACACAGAGAGATGAATAGATAGATGGATATAAAGAAAGATAGATAGATAGATAGATAGATATATAGTAAACTATATACATGTAGATAGATAAATAAACCATAGAAAGACATGGGGATGACAATACATAAAGCAGTACAGATAGTTAAAAGGGGGAAGGGGATATTGGAGCAAGCTATTATAGACGTGGTATGAAAGAGAGAGAGAGAGAGAGAAGATGTGATAAATGAAAAAATGAAGGAGAAGTATAGGGTTGACAGAAGAAAGGAGAGGTAGATAATATGGAGGAGAGATCCGTAAAAACGATAAGAATACAAACTCAACTAACCCAAGTCAGCACTTCGGTATACACCAGGGTTTGCCATGGCGTATAGGTATGTGAATTGTACATACAATCGTAGTATAATTATAATGAGTGTACTCTATGTTCAATGCTACTTCATCAAATGCGAAGACTTGCATTAATTTCATCTATGTATACCTTGATTTGTGGTAACCATGAATTTCAACACTGTAAAAATAACTGTTAAACTACAGGACTTGGGGCCCTTGAAATTACAAGTTATTGCCATCATTCCAATTTTACAGTCTTTTTTTTTGTTTTGCTGTAAAACAACAGCAAGCTTGTTGGTTTATCAGCATATATTTACAATCGCCCGACATAAATTTAAGTCGGGCGACTGTAAGTATATGCTGATTTCTGGTTTTTAAAAAAACTGTGGAAAAACGGGTATTTTTTTTCTCTAAAAAAAACGTCTATACGTACAAATCTTGTTACGCTTGGAGCCAAAACAAGCATAGCTTTCACATTAGATTCCCCCATATTCCACTCTTCTTTTCACTAAGTCTTATCATTTAATACTGTAAACAAACAATTATATGAGGTACATACCTTCTGTACGGTATCTGATAATAGAATAATTTCACGTTTGTACCATTCATTTTGTGAAAACATTGTAAAATGTGAAATGTGAAATATGAAAATAGACTGAAACTGAAATAGGAGAGAGGATGGGACTTAAAATAATGCCCATACATCAACTAAGCTTTCGAGAAGGTTGAAATAAACCTTGATTAATGGACAATTAAATGTTTTTTTTTAATTCAATAATAATAATAATAATACCTGGCATTTATAACGCGCCTTTCCCAAAGTGGTTCAAAGCGCTAGATATATATTAAAAATTCATGGACCTTCATAGGGAAAACTGGATGCTCACTTACAAAAGGAGTAATGAGTTAAGTCACTCGCACACTATACGATCGGTCTGCGATGTAATAGCATTTGTTATCAACATCTAAACACATACAATAATTTGATTGAGGTTCGGAATAGTCATAAGTAGTATAATCGAAAATACGGCCTACTCTGAGCTTTCTAGTCAGAGGAAATGCCAAATCGGCTCCGAGTCGTAGTGACGTCAGATCAGTCCTACGATTGTCTACGATTTGAAACTGATCTGGCCGTTATTCCGTATTCCGGATGTAAGGCCGACAGCGCACCAAAACGCTATGTTTAGTATTCATATTATTGTTCAGTACCTGAATCAGGTAGATTTTAGTTATTAAAATGCCTAAATGTAATGCCATTGCGATTTATTTCCCAAATCGGATCGCAGTCTATCGTCTAGTGTGCGATGGGGCTTTACAATATGCTGGAATAATCATCATATTAGTACCACGGTACGTTTAATCTTAAAAAACGATAAACATCAATAGATGTAGAACAGAAGGGATATTCCAATTAAAGCAATTCCATGCATTTTTCCCATTACTTTTTTTGACTAAGTTTCAAAATGTATTTATGATAGCGCCTATAATCAATAAGCTTCATGGTTATATGAAAATCGTTTGAATTATATCATTTGAAATTACCAAAATAAGAACACCATTCGTAAAAGTATTGACCTTGATAATACCTCTTGGGTCCAGTGGATACACAAATAAAAAATTGTCTTAAAAATTAAATAAGGTCAAACATGACAGCCCCTCAGGCTACCTTGACTGATTATCGCTGATCTAGATCTTTGGCTCTAAAAGACGAGACATTGTGACATGTTTGAGGACTCCTCGGGATATTCGACAATAGAGGTGTCATTTCATAAATAACACATACGGACGGTGGAGCGAAATCAAGTAGGGCAAAAACAGCGTGAATAGATGGATTCGGCAGAAGTCTACGACAAATCTAAGGACGGAACGAAACTCTGCGCTTGTGAGATGACCTTGAATGTGTCACCGCGTGGGGGCGTTTTACTTCAACTCGCGACGGGGACCGATATAAACTGGGTTAATGAATGGGGAACCTGGGGAGAGCGTGAAGATGAGGTGTGGTTTTATTTGTGGTTTTATTTCTTTTATTTCCCATTTGTCCCTGACAAGAATTGTATTTCTCTAACTCAATAATAGCATTGGTGAATGCTGTGACTTTATAACAATCTAATTGGTGTTGGAATCATTCTGATTGGTCTGGATTTGTACGACTTGGAATGAGGATATCACGGCAAATATTCTAAGGTCCTTCTCCCCCACCGTTCCCCGCAATCACATCATCATAATAATGACGATTTTGGAAGTTGGTATGAATTTGATTTTAACGTTTGCATTAAACACTTACTATTGTTTAATGTAAATGGGGTAGAGGTAGAATTTCCGCTTCTGATTAATAAAATCTGAAGAAAAAAAATAATAATATTTCAATATGGCACGAAAAAGAGACATGATAACGAAGCATTTCGACCTGCACTCATCAGGTTATCACGCATGTATATAACAAATTACTCGAAATCAACTATATTATACTCGATGATAATATTTACGAGTAAGTAAATAATATTTACGAGTATGCAACACTTACTCTGGCGATAATGGCTCCATGCTCAAGTTTTTAAAAAATGCAGACGTTGCTCCTAGACGCAATAGCTTACCTGAACCCTACCCTAACCTTAAACCAAGCATAAAACCTAAGAACAACACACGTTTCTTGAGTAACAGGAGCTTTAATAATAGGTTTCATGTAGTATCGATTTACCTACGGTATAGTTAGGCTACAAAACTATTTGAAATGTGTTTCTTTCCCTATTTGGTAAAGTCATCGAAGTTCCTTATTTAGAGTAATAATTCAATCTTTCTTTGATTTTTGTAGCTGATTTTGCACCTTAGCACGATGCAGAGCGATGTTGCAACATGGGGATAAGGGGCACAGAAGCATGGGGTCATGCGCCCCAATTAAATGGCAAAAATAGGGATTTGTTTTTGAAATAAAGGGAAAGGGAAAGGGCAAGGTGTAAAAAAAAATGATAAGACCCCTGCCGCACCTTCCCCTGACTCAATGGCACTTACACAATGTCTTCTCGCATTTCTTCCACCAATTAACCCCCCCCCCCCCCCCCACTAGCGCCCCTCATTGTGGCTAGACCCACTCTGCGCCACCGACCTTGCACAATGGCAACATCAGATTAGAGACGGATTTAGGAAGCCAGTTGGCTCAGTCGGTAAAGCGTCTGCCTGTCGAACCAAAGATCGTGGGTTCGAATCCACTCCCGACGGATGACTGAAGCATGCGTTGTGTGTTAACGTGCCCCTCCCCTGTTTCATAGGCACAGGCTATGTTACAGTGGAAAACACTCCGTTCCTCGGATAGAACCCACTGCATTATTCCAAGAATATTAGCGGGAAACCCCGGTGTAGTGGTACACCTGCACTTCCCAGTCAGTTGTATCGGGAGGAGAGACCCGATGGTTATAGTGATTCAGTTCGCTTTACGTCATGCAAGCCCATTTATTGTCATAGTCTGTTATCATCATATTTAATCATTGTCTTACAGAATGATGTTCAATAATACATACTTGGCAACACGCAATGATAAACAGAAATGTGAAAGCCGATGGAGTAAAAAATACATTTCCTCAAAATAATACACCCAGTGCTTATATAAAAAGAAGTAAAACACGACCCCTGAAAAGATCGTAGTAGATGGAAAGTTTGCATTTTCGAGAAAACACATTTATTGTTAGGCCTAAGATTTTAAAAATATTTTAGTCAATGATAAATGTCTTTTATTAAGGCCCATTCACTCGAACTATGAACATCTTTGTAACGAAATTATATCTTAACCTATACAATTCACATGATTGTTACATTTTCTGATTTAAACTCTTAGAATAATGAAAATGGAATTCCCTAAGGACATTGCATATAAAGTTGATAGTGATAAGACGGACATATAACCATGATGTATAATTTTGTTGCATCTCTTGAAGCTAAATGAATACATTTATTTATCGGTTTGGTCCTACACCAACTAGATCATTCACTAAGACTCAATTACATCTAGGAAATTGGCTAACACTGCGTATACTATTCCAAATCGTTCTTTGTCGTATTAGTACATTCGTGAAAATAGATGGCGCTAAACGAAATGAAAAGAAGGGCTTTGACATTACTTCGTATCGTTTCCGTATCCGCATTAATCAAAGGATGTGAATTTTGGTCGCTACTACATTTATCTTTCTAAAAAATCTTTTTCCTATCTTTCTTTATTTATTTCTTTCTTTTTACAACGGAGACGAATTCGATCACTTTTATTCAATTTCGCTTCCACTTTCTTCTTACCTGTTTCTCTTTTTCTCCTCAATTCGGCATATAGGCCGATAAAATGACTTTTATATACACGTATATTTTCCTTATTTTCTTTCTCCTCATCACGCGCCTTCTGTATAGTCCTGTACTACTCTTCAACTTTTCATCTGCCCTGTGTCTTTTCCTTCTTCACCCTTTCCTTTTTTTTTCCTTTTGCCTCTTGCTCAGAACGAATCCCCTATTTATTTCTCAGGGAGCCTAAACTATCGAGGAAGTGTGCCCGAACCCTCCCGCCCAAATCACCTCAAAACAAGCCTAATGACCCCACCAAGTTCCTGAAACAGTACACGTGCCCGTAATTGGCAAAATCTGGATTTGATATCCTGAAAATTGACGATGACAATGTCTTATTGGAATTTATTGTGGTCCGAACGTCGACAGAACAACGAGTTTTCTTCAATTGCGTCGCGAATAATTCTTGGAGCAGGGAGAAAATTACGAGCGTAAAAATAAAGACCTGAGTGACATTCTAACTCATGAAAATGAAAGGGATTTAGTAATTTTGTGAGGTCCTTTGTTCACGGGGCTTGGGGAAATGAATTTGTTGGTGGTTAAGTTGATATTTAATGTCCCAAACTACTTGTTTTTGAGGTATGAGCGATGAAAATCTACCCCCTTCACAGCCACACATATGCATCTCGTTATACCAATGGCAGTATGGTGTTCAAGCGAACGTTTATCACAGCTAAATAATTGATTTATTTTATTCGTTCCGTGAGACAAATATCCATATAAATACGCTAAGACGACGCACAGCTGGTGCCTGGAGATTTCAATCACAGATTAGCATGATTAGAATAATTACTCTATTCATCAGATCGATGAACGGTAGATTCGCCCACCCTATTTAACTTCTAAAAGGTATTTTTTACATAATTTAAAATGTATTAACATAACTAACAGGAAATTTTAAAAATACAATGAAATATCTTTCAGTTAAGAAAATAACCCGAAATAACAAACTTCATGTTGTTCTATACCTCGATAAATTTCCTCCAACACTAAGAAACGCACTAAAAGACTTGCGGATACAAAGAAGCATTTTTATAATATTCTAATAATTGTCGGGAATTTTCGAATATGTTCTCTCTTTATCAAACAGTTGAAAATAGATTTATGCGCAATTTAACCATAATATTTTATATTCAGATAATACCTTAATATTTGTAGCTTTAAGCATGTTAAGGGGAAACAGATTAAATTCAAGCCAAGTGAGAAATTGAACGAACTCAGTAATTATACCGCTTACTCTGTTCTTCACCAAATCTTCTTCTTTTTTCCTGCCTTTTTTTGAGAGTAAAAGATTTTGTCATTCTCGATCCTCTTTCTCAATTATGTTTTTTAAAATCAAATACCTCTACCTTTTTAGAGTCATTTCCTTGCATTAAGACTTTTCCTTTTTTATTTACATGAATTCACTTTTATCCTGATTATACTATGGTCACAGATGGAAAAGCCTGTATGGCACATTAGAGATAATGTGCTGGCACTGACAGTACTTATATAAAATGGTGAAAACATCCACAGAATGCAAAAAAGGGGGTACAGTCGCATAAATTGTATAACTTTATATTCGCACCCATTTCGGAAGTGTTTTTCTTTAATTTCATCTCCCCATTGGCCGAGGGTATCTACTGATTTCCCCGGTGAATAATATCTTCAGTCGACATAGTCGACAAGCAACCCAGATTTGCTCAGCTAAGACTGTCGTATATTCCTCTCTCTTGCACAATCTTCTGTAATTCTTTTGTCTTTAATGTTCGTGTTATTTCCCAGTCCATCTTTTGCAAGCGCCAGCCCCCCCCCCCCCCCTTATCGCCATCCCTCGCCCATCTTCATATTTTCTCGCTTAATTTATTTCACTTTGTGTTTGTCTGCATCTTTCATTTTCTTTCTTTGAGCCAATCTACGTCTCCAATTCTCCCGTTCATTGTCTTCAGATTTCAGATTTAGATTTTATTTCATTTCATTTTCATTTTTTTTTAAGTATGTAACAATAACTACTGCGCAATTAATAATATAAATATAATTGACAGCGGAACTAAGTGCAGAAACAATTTCAATGGTTACAAGCAAAATAAAGAGCATTAACGTTTGAGTTGTAAGAGAAAAACAATAGTGATAACTATATCTTTCCCTATGTGTCATTCATTTTATGTCTTTACATGACTCTCATTCACTAACTTCGTGCTTCCCAAATTCGATTTCTCGCTAAAAAAAAAATTTAAGTCTCCTCCTCTTGAGTGTTTTCTTTGTCCAATCCACGCTTTGCAAGATTTTTTTCTTTTTTAGTTTACTATTAAACCTGAATTTGAGAATCTTGTAAACTCTAGAACACTTTTAAGACTTCCTCATTTTTAAGAGGAAAAAAAAATCATGTCATATGCAAGTATGGCCAAATGGAAGAGAGGGTAAAATAGGACGTAGTGGACGCGGGCATGTTGCAAAGAAACTGATTTCATTATGGTATTTGTTTTCATTATGGTATCTTTGTTTATAGTGAATTTTTGGTAAAAAGATTGAGAGACAAAATCGGTGGTATAAGGCGGTATAAGGTATAAGGTGGTGTTTTCTGATGCACATGTATTGCTCAATAATCAAGAAGAGAGAGAGCGAGACAAACATAGACAAAGATAGAGAAGATAAAGGATAAAAGAGAAGCAACGAGAGAGATGTAAGTGTATTCTGCATCATGAGTGTTTGATAAAATTTCGTTTTCTTCAGTAGCGTGACAACATGGGGAAGAGAATGTTTAGTGTTTGACTCTTTCTAAAGCAAAGAGCTTATCGATTAACAATGTATTAAGCGAGAAAAGGGGTGCTTCCCAAGCCATTAGAGATGTTGAATATTTAAAATAATAAAAGCTTGAGGCGTTGTGAGCGCTTAAAGAGAAAGTTGACCTCTGGGTAGGGTGAAAATAATTTGTGAGCTTTCTCATTCTTTTTATGTCATTTTGGAAGAGCATCATACTAGAAATATCCCCTGAAAAGGATAATAAAAAGGATAATAATAATAATAATAACGTTTTATTTACCCAGGGTAGCCACTTCAGTTATCAAACTGCTCTTCCAGCGGGCCCTGCATAACATAATATGTTACTATTACACTTCTCCATTCTAATATGCCGAGCGCCTGGCTAGGAGGCAGAGGGTCCCATTTTTGAAGTCTTTGGCATGATTCGGCCGGGGTTCGAACCCACGACCTCCCGTTCATCAGGCGGGCGCTCCAACCAACTGAGCCAACATGCTCTTCAGATACCCTCATATTCGAAATATGACGAGAAAGAGCTGAATGTTCGGGCCGAACATTCATGCCACTTGTGTGTGTGTAGTCCCATATACTCATTTCTGGGTGCAGTACATGTGCTTTTCAGCGAGATTGGGTCAAATTCTTATCACTTTGATGATTCCAAAACCTCACACTATAAAGAAATTCTTAAGTAGACATGATCATCCTTTCCCAATTCCTTTGACACATCGCCATTCTTAGACAAAGTCTCAAGGACAACAAAGTTTCGTTGCTGAATTTTCAAAAATAAAACTGACCATTTCAGTGGATCTCAAGAGGTTAAAGAGAAAGTTGAGGTCTTGTAAAGGTAAAAAAACAAAACTTTTCTCTTCCTCTATATGTCACTATGTCATGTTAGCCTTTAATCATGGCGGCATGCTAATTCTTTTCTTCGCTGCTCTACTACTATAGCTCTGTCGATCCTGGAAACGTGCGGAACAGTCCTCTGCAGTCAACTTCTCGCAATCAGAGGACTTCCGTGCGTTTCAAGCGTTGACAGAGCTAAGAGCAGAGCAGCAAAGAAAGGAACTAGCATGCCGCCTTGATGAAAGGCTAATGTCATATATGTGAAAGAATACCGTAGTTGTAAGGTCCAGTAAAAAAAAAGATTTCCATTGAAGTGCCCTTATGCTTCATCTGTCTAGAAATATACTACAACTTTGGACCAAATTGTTATGTAGTTCCATGTACCGGCATCTCGGTGACTAGTTACTTTGGGATTTCAGCAATATTTACAGTAGTGAATTTGTTTGAACCTCGATGATTCAAAAACCTCATGATACACGATTGTTCCTATTTACAACATAATCAGCCAGGCAGAATAATTCCTCGATACTTCTTTCACAATGAAATTGCATGACCGATATGCAACTCTATCATTTCAAAATAAAACTGAGTCCTGATCATGAGCTTACATTGATAAATAAACTGCCTGGAAGCAATTGTGAATGATAAATTATATAGTGCAAAAGAATTGGTGTATACTGTGAGGTTTTGGAATCAAAGCGATTTGAAATTGACTCAGTCTTGCTGGAAGTCACATGCACTGCACACAGAAATGGGTATATGGGACTGCAAAATTATGTAGCATGAATGTTTGGTCGAAACGTGCACTTCAACTTTGAAGAGGCGCCAGTGTTTCAGAGGACATTTTCTACTACGATATCCTCCCAAACTAACATGAAAAGAATAAGAAAGCTCACAATCATTTTTTTTCTCCTTTACCAGAACCCGACCTTCTCTTTAAAAATAGGGCGATAGTTTATGATATTGTGCTTCCTTTGGGGCTCGTGATTTCAGAATTCGTGAGCACTATACTCCGTAAATCAACAAACAAAAATTGCTCTCTTGTCACCCGGTTACTATGACAACGTCACTTCCATTCCAAACGGGCTCTAAACCTTTCTGCCACCAGTTACGCGCTGAAGAATGATGGAAGCTGACTCGATCTGTATTGTCCCGCTATTTTTTTTCTTTTTATGAAATCGTCTGTCTCTCCTAGGCCTAAATTCATCATTCATTCTTATATTTCTCTATATCTCCCTTACTCTTATGCTTTCTCTCTCCTCTCTCCATCTTTCAAATTTCTTTCAGTCTTTGAATCTTAATTTTATTGTTTTGTTTTGCGGTCATCTTTACTACTAGAATAAAGTAGACGTTTCTCCAATTTTCTTGTTTGTTCCATTTTCCTATCTTTTGTTTTCTTCTTATATTTTCATTACCTCTTTTCCTTCCCATCCTCGTCTTCCACCTGTTATTATTCTTCTCTTCCTAATATTGCACCCCATACTCAGCGAAAAAAAAGTCAAATCAGTTCTCTTCTCTTTTTAAAAACTTGTTTTTAAATTATTATTTTTTAATTCCTTGTCCCTCTGTTTTAACATCCAACCTCTTATTCTTCTTCCTGTTCTTTCCTTTTCCTGGTAGTCTGTCACCTCACACCCGCTCATCGAAAAAGTACTATCAATCCTCCAAACTTTAATGATGTCATTGAGTCTTTTTTTTCTCTCTCTTTAATTTCTACTTAAATTATTTTCCTTCGCATACAATCTTCTTCTCCTTATCTCCTACCTGTTAATCTTCTTCTTCTTCTCTTCCTACACATTAATCTCACACCCCATCCCATCCCTCTCAGCATTGCTCAGCAAACGGTCCAATCAACCTTCCAAACTGTAATGGAGTAATTCTCTTCTTTTTCCTTTCTCTCTCTATCTCTTCTATTTTCTTAGTAGATGACTCTTTGTTGTGCCTCTTCCTCACCTCATCTCCTACCTGTTAATCCTCTTGTTATTCGTCTTCCACCTTCCCATATCGCATCCCTAACCCATCCCCGCTCTGCGAAATGGTCCAATCATTCCTCCAAACTGAAGTCCTTCTATCTCTCTCTCTCTCTCTCTCTCTCTTCTATTCTCTTCTCTTAAAGGACAATTAACCCCACGTGATATTCTAGATGCACCTATTGTCTGCTACGTCTTTCCATGGAGGCTGCCATTTTGTGCATGACACGGATCATTAGGTACCATATGCATTGATAATAGCCTACCTTTACAACAGATACGTCGCTTTGTTCTGATTGTATTACGATTGTTATTGGCCATGGGCCTAGATAATTGACGACCCATGAGTTCTAATAGCCATCCTGTAAAGCAGATTCCTCGCTTTGTTTTGGTATTGTTACGATTGTCTCCGTCCTTGACGTCAATTCTCCGTCCTTGACGTATATTTTTTATGAAGTATATTTTTTATGAACAAATTAAGACCTTTTAAAAAATATATAAAACTAAACTTACATTTCAGAATATGTGACTTTATCTAATATATATTTGTCCTCTAAAAATCAATTACAAGTTAACGATGAAGGAAATTTTACTTGGGATGAAAAATATGTTCGTGTACACATAAAGTAATGGCAGCCCCCTTATTATTGCTAGCAGACGATAACTTGGCTGGAAAATAGTGATTTATATCTATATCCTGTGTTTTTACATGAAATTGCATGTATCAAATAAGAGGCATATACTACACCATTCAAAATAAGCTAATTCATACGCTGAGGTTAATTTCCCTTTAACAACTTCGTTGTTATTTATCTTCTTGTTCTTCTTTCATCTTCCCGATCTCGGACCCCACTTCCGCTCAATGGATTCATCCATTCAATCTTCCAACTCTGATGAAGGACTTCTCTCTCTCTCTCTCTCTCTCTTTCTCTCTCCTATCTTTCTTTTTCTTACTCTAGATTTGTTTACATTTCTCTTCCTCATACCTTTTCCCCCTCCTCATCTCCTACCTGTTATTCCTCTTTTTTCCACCTTCCCCCATCTCGCACCCCACCCCATCCCACCCAACCCCACCCCGCTCACCCCCAATCAATCCTCCAAACTTCTTTTGAACTCCCTCTCTCTTTGTCCTTGGCCCTCAACTTCAGTCGGCTTTCTTGAATGCTATGACAGATCACGCGAGCATCGAATAAAATGGTGTTTGGGAAGAAATCGTCTCGACTTTCGATTGTTTTGACGGGATCTACGACCAGGAATGACCAGCTCAACAAGGGCAATCGGTCGCCAAAGGTCTGTCTCCTTCTTTAATGGTGTCTTGTGATCAGGTTTGTTGGTAGCCTCAGCTGTTTAAAGTTGGAGTCATAACGAAGAGGATGTTAAAATTAAAAAGACGATGCCGCAATTGCTAGTTTTTGTTGAAATCATCTGCACCTCGTACGTATAACACACACGTAACACCGCGGCGTGTTTTTCTTTCATACAACTCACGTGCCGATGACTTAACTCCATCTTATTCAAACCCTACATTTTCCAAAGAGTTTTGGATGCTTATTAACAGGTTGTTCGCATGCATACCATCCGTTCTATCGTGGAAAATTGTCCAAAGAGATAGTATAAATTTATTCGACGGGTATTAATTTTTAAAAATGTGATAAAATTTAATAGCAAAGTTTGACACGAGGACGTTTATGGGGAGAAGACGTTTAGAAGGTTTTCTTTTTGTTCGCGCGCCGGGGCTTGCATGATCTTGTCATTTGGGCTTAAATACATACAAGGAGATTTTTACTCTCCCGCACGCGCGCGCTCTGCGGAGTGTGTTGTATGCCATAATACATAAGAAAGTCGTCTGGCGGTAGAAATGAGTGTGGTGCTGGTTTAACATGCCGGAGCTTTTGGTTTTTAAAGCTTCTGGCTTCATTGCTCTGAAATGTTGGCAGGATTGACTTTGAAGTGAGCAGGCGAGCTAATATGTCACCCATCAATAGGGGTATTGCCGCGATTGGTTTTGATTTGATCGGTACCTCATTATGCCCTAGTTCTTCTCTTAAAAACATGTCTGCTATGCCACCAGCCCGACATTTTTATGAGGACCGATACTCAATCTCTTCTCTTGTCCTATCTCTAACTGTTCACGATGACGATCTCCTGCGTTCACAAATACTGATAATTGTAAAATATTAATTTCCCATATACATATTTTCTTTGTATTTAGAAGTACATTAATGTCTGAAAATGTGTTTATATACTTTTTATGTAATATTATATTATTTTGTATCATGCTATTGAACGCAGAAATGAATTCAATCAAATAAACAAACAAACAAAACATTTTAACTCTAAGTAACGAAAAAAAATCGTCCCCTTAAAATAGAAGTCGCAGTTGAGAATGAGTCATCATAATGGAGCATGGAGGGAGGGATAAAATGAGGTTGCTCTCTCACTCTCTCTATCTCTCTCTCTCTCTCTCTCTCTCTTTCTCTTTGACAAATGGATGATTTGTATGAGGATGAATAACCTTTTCCGTTTTTGGAAATTCTCTCGCCATTCACATTTGCTAAATCAATGAAATGTATCATTTAGCTTAAAAGGTATTTGGACTTTGACACAAAGTTTTTTTTCTTTTCAGTTGCGTTACCAGTCAGATGTTAAAAACAAAGAAAACTAGAGGTCACTTTTAAGACACTAAACTACTTTGCTAGAAACTTTCCATATTTACTATATTTTAAGCATTGAAACAAATTAAAGTTCAATTCCGCTATTTTGATTTTAACTTGAAATTACCATAACTATTGAGGGGTAAAGAATGGTAAGAGAGCATGAGGGGTGTTAAAACCAAAAGTATTTACAAAGTATGAAGTGTTAATAACAATTAAACTATAACTGTCATTGGAAACATTAGTGCGTGTACCAATTAACCGACATAGATATATTTATCTTTTTATCCCATGTTGGTGTCTCCGTGAACAATCTGAACAATTGAAATGAAATACTAACTCCTACTCATTGCTGTTGTTTGTTTGTTTTTTTGTGCCAGTTTTGGTCTATGATATGCAGCACAACATCTAAAAAAAAACATGGTTGGGACATTCGTTACCACAAAACCACATGAGAATTGTCTGGTCATGCCACGGGAAAAATATTACTAAAAAGGAGAAAGGGTGGGGTAATAATGACTGCTCACCATACATCAAACATCACAGAGCGCTCGAAATATACAGCGGTTAAGGATTGCGCGAACTGGGAGAGGGGTAATAGGAGGGGTGCGGAGAGTTGAGTCGAGGGGTAAAGCCCCAGTGCGCCGCTCATATGTTTTGCTGGGCATTATGAATGGGTTTAATAAGGGTTTGCGAGTGATGACATCCCATGCGATCACCGCACTCAGCGCCCGGATTCTGCGTCCAATTCATCTTACTAATTGGTTCCCAACCCCTCCTTAAAACAAAACAAAAAAACCGGAGGAGAAGATGAAAGGGGAAAAAATGGGGGAGAGGGGAAGAAAGGAATGAAGGCTCTTTTGACTGACTTTGAGGTTTATTTATTTGGAATAGGACGAAGGTACAACCCCACATCTGCCGGTGAGAAAAAAAATAACACACGCGCGCGAGTTAAGTTTTACTAAGCAAAGCAGAGCAGATATGGAAGGGGCATTATTGAAAACGGAAAATGTAGGTATGTTAAAGCATTCATTCTTAAAGGGAAATTAACCTCAGCGTATGAATTAGCTTATTTTGAATGGTGTAGTATATGCCTCTTATTTGATACATGCAATTTCATGTAAAAACACAGGATATAGATATAAATCACTATTTTCCAGCCAAGTTATCGTCTGCTAGCAATAATAAGGGGGCTGCCATTACTTTATGTGTACACGAACATATTTTTCATCCCAAGTAAAATTTCCTTCATCGTTAACTTGTAATTGATTTTTAGAGGACAAATATATATTAGATAAAGTCACATATTCTGAAATGTAAGTTTAGTTTTATATATTTTTTAAAAGGTCTTAATTTGTTCATAAAAAATATACTTCATAAAAAATATACGTCAAGGACGGAGAATTGACGTCAAGGACGGAGACAATCGTAACAATACCAAAACAAAGCGAGGAATCTGCTTTACAGGATGGCTATTAGAACTCATGGGTCGTCAATTATCTAGGCCCATGGCCAATAACAATCGTAATACAATCAGAACAAAGCGACGTATCTGTTGTAAAGGTAGGCTATTATCAATGCATATGGTACCTAATGATCCGTGTCATGCACAAAATGGCAGCCTCCATGGAAAGACGTAGCAGACAATAGGTGCATCTAGAATATCACGTGGGGTTAATTGTCCTTTAAGTACAGGAAAGTGCATGATTGAAAGGCAAAAGGTGTAATAAATAATTAATGAAAGTAATTTGTTTTCGGAGAGTAAAGAGTAAGAAATAGAGGCTTAGAACGAAAGACAACATACTATTCGACAGACGTTCTTGTGTTCTTACTTTGTGTTTTCCAACAATTTCTTTCCTCGATGGAACAGTCATTTTGTTAGGAGGCCGCATCCATTCAAATCTTTCGTTACAACTTAATTCGATTTGCGACTGAACCAGATTTCCATTTTAAACTCATGACTATAATCTGTTCTACATTTGCTTTTATAGTCGCTCCCTCCCTCCCCCCCCCCCCCCCCCTCTCTCTCTCTCTCTCTCTCTCTCTCTCACACACTCTCTTTCTTTCTCCCTCTCTCTCTTTCCCGCTTATTTTTTCTCAATCTGTTATTTTACCTTCTACTTGTTATCTATTTTCTACTTTACATCTGCTACATAAACACTTTTTCTTTCGCTCTCATTCTTTTCATACTTTTGTTACTTCCAGCTATATTATGATTATTATCTTTCTCTCACTCTTTAAGTTGTTCGTAATCTACTTTTTTTATCTTCCTTGTATTGTAGTTATTTCTATTTCAGCTCCTGTTCATCCCATTGCCCCTTACCCCCCCCCCCCCAACCGCTCTCTCTCTCTCTATATATATATATATCTCTCTCTCTCTGTCTTTCTCACTCCCTCCCTCCCTCATCCCCCCTCTCTCTTTCTATCACGTATTCTCTCTCTCTCCCTCTTTCTCACACCCTCCCTCATCCACCTCTCTCCCTATCTCTTTCTGTCTCATACTTCCCCTCTCTCTCTCCCTCTCTCTCTCTCTCTCTGTCTTTCTCACACCCTCCCTCACCCCCTCTCTCCCTATCTCTTTCTGTCTCATACTCCCTCTCTCTCTCTCTCTCTCTCTCTCCTCCTCCTCCTCCTCCTCCCTCTTCCACTCTCTTTATTTCCCTCTTCACCATCTACCTTGTCTCCCCTGTGCCTTCCCTTCTCCTCCCCTTCTCCTCCCTCTATTCCATTCAAGTCCAATGAATGAAAGAAAAGTAAATCTCAGATGACAGTCACAAACTAGTTCACCTATTCATTAGTGACCCTATTACATGGAGAGCCACGTCCCCCGATCTAGTGGAATCTAGTATTACATGTAAAACAAGAGATGAAATACACTGTAATTTATTGCACTATCTGTCTCATACTCCGTTTTTGGAGTATATTTGGAAGGGATCATGGAAATGTTTGATACTGCTCTAAAGCTTCACCTTTATATCCCCCATCCTCCTAAAAAAAACATAAAGAAAGAAACAAACAAATTATGCTAAATATATTCTGTCTTTCTCTACGTGTGGCTCAACAATTTTCAAATTGACAATTGACTTACGGCAAGATAACCAAGAAAGTGTTTTAATAAAGACATTTGAATTTATGGCAGGTTTGCCCTTTTTTCGCTCTTGTATCACAAAAGTAAGAAAATCAAGTTTTCGAAATACAAGTTGAAAAGAGCAGTCTGGTGGACAGCAATATTAGATGGGTTTTGAGCATGGCATTGAATTTCTTTTAAACGACTCCTCTATTTATGATCACATCTGTGATTTTTAATTTCCGTTCTGCCATGCGAAGTGAATATTGAAAAAATGAACATCAAGTTTTCATTTATTAAACATTGATCATTATCCTTTCAAGGATACAGTCTTCTCCTTTTTTCTCTATAAAACAGTGCTGCATGCAATATAATTTCATAATAATAACTGCAGCTGTGTTTTTATTACTGTAAATGTATATTATTGCTGTCATTTTACCATTTTCAACATGTCTTTTAATAAGTGTCAATATATATAATGATATTCGGGTTTTTTATATTTGTTATGCCAACTATTTGTGTAAACATGAAATATTCAGCCCTGCTGCCCTGCATGTGAAATGTATTGTACATGAATTGCGCATACAAATAGACTATTACTGAATTGAAGGGAATTGAAAAAGGATATTTTTCTTACATTCGTAGTTGAATATCTTTTAAACTATCCGACTATTTTCACGCCCATGTCAAAAAAATTAGTTAACCTGCAACCAACATGTTGTGCGTTTACGTCGTGAGCTCCTTCATGTCTTCACATCCAATTTAAGTTAGTCCTTCATTTACAAGTACATATAAGCAAACCGATTAACATATTATGTTTTATGTACTTACATTTATTTAAAATACATTTGTATTATAATTATTATCATTTCTTGTAAACATGTAATGTGAAATTTGAAACACAAAATAAAGAGAAATTGGGTGAATAAATTATGTCGGGATACTAGTCGACATTCTCATTTTTTCCTCAAAAGTTTCGATCCCTTCCCCTTGCTTAAACATCCTGAGTCCGCCACTGATTTCGAGTTTAAAACGTACAGGAGTTTCTCTTGGTGTCGTTATGTGTTATTCTGTCAACTTGGCACGTCTTGTGACCTCATTCCCCTCGTTCACCGCCTCAACCACCACCTCATATCTTTTACGTCGTGAGCTCCTTCATGTCTTCACTTCCAATTTAACTTAGTCCTTCATTTACAATTAAATACAAGCAAACCGATTAACATATTATGTTTTATGTACTTACATTTATTTAAAATACATTTGTATTATAATTATTATCATTTCTTGTAAACATAACCAACAAAGTGTAATGTGAAATTTGAAATACAAAATAAACAGAAATTGGGTGAATAAATTATGTCGGGATACTAGTCGACATTCTCATTTTTTCCTCAAAATTTTGATCCCTTCCCCTTGCTTAAACATCCTGAGTCCGCCACTGATTTCGAGTTTAAAACGTACAGGAGTTTCTCTTGGTGTCGTTATGTGTTATTCTGTCAACTTGGCACGTCTTGTGACCTCATTCCCCTCGTTCACCGCCTCAACCACCACCTCATATCTCGAGGGCGAAAACCATGCTTAAACCAACATAAACCATGACAGAACTAATGTTGGTGTTTGCCCAGTCCACACGTGATGAAAGTTTGCCTTTCTTGATGTACTTCAGTGGTCTTTATCTTCAATTCTCTGCCTCAATCTCTGTCTCCCTCTCTCTATCTATCTATCTCTATCTCTCTCTATCTATTTCTCTCTCTGTCTCTGTCTGTCTGTCTGTCTGTCTCTCTATCTATATCTCTCTCTGCCCATCTCTTCATTATTTTCTTCTCTCTCCTCCCCCTCTTTTCGTTATTTCTCTATCTATCACCCGCTTCTCACTTCCCTCTTCTCCCCCTCTCTCTCTCCCTTCAAATTTACTTTTATCATGTCTATAACCCCATTTCCTCGTTCCGTTCGCATTTCACTTCAAAACATCGAAAAGAGAAAAAAACAACTAAAATGGTAAAATGTTATTTCATCATCAAATACTCTAGAGAAGATACAATAATCACAACCTTGCTGCCCAAATAGAACTTCTTCGGACGCCTCAGTTGCTGCCCGAATGTGAGATGCCGGTAGCCCGAATACTGGTATTTTTGAAATTCTCGGGGGCTATAGCCCCGAGCCCGCTCCCCCGGCATCATGATTATGCCTACGTATGTACTGCACCAATAGTAATTCATGAATAATAATATGAAGTTATATGAACATGCATTCTACCCTATACATTCATCGCTGTTACTATTATTGCTCCCTTTCTTGATGAAATTTTCATTATCGCTACCATATCTGAAATTACCGTAGATGATTTAATTTCTATTGATATGGTTTTTTTTCAATATTGTTTGATATTTGACTCGTATTTATATTATATGTATATATATATAGATAGATATTTAAATATACAAATCATGTAAATATATAAATATATTCAGTTTCAGTTTCAGTTTCAGTTTATTGTTTCATATTTCACATTTACAATGTGTTTTTACAGTATTAATTGTACAAACAATATAATTGGAACAAACAAGATAATTCGTACAAACAAACATGAAATATATTGTCAGAGAAAATAAACGAAGATGAGTGCCTTATATCTATACGTTTTCATGCAATATTAATTGCAAAGACTGGGCAAGAATAAAAGTGAAATATTGAGGAGCCTATAAGGAGAAAGCTACGCTTGTGAGTTATAAGCTCCAAGGAGTAATAAGATTATTTTGTAATAGTCTTTAAAAATAGTGGGAACGAGCAATGCATGATACAGCAATATGAGTATATAAATAAAATTATTGTGTCGCAGTAATCAAAATCGCATTCAAAGAAATAGTATTGGATAGTTTTAGTCACTTTCATTACAGCAATAATATAACAATTCACATTTTTAGGGTACACAAGAATTTCCTGTACGCCGTGGCAATTCCTGAAGCACATAACCGAAGTGCTGATATGCTTTTATAGCATTATTCTCATTTTTACCGATGGCTTAACGCAATGCACTACATAAGAAAAGACATATAAAACAGCAACCACGTATGCACCAATGAAACGGGATTATGATGTCAGCATTTCAGTATAAATAAATAGAACATTTTTATCAATATGCAGAAAAAGAGCCATCTCCCAGCACCCAGCGACTGCACCCAAGAAGTCAGAACAATGGCTACTGAGGCGCAGCAACTCACTGCAGGCGAGTGAACTGGCCCGTCCGCTGCCACTCGGAGAAAAGGCATACAATCATAATAAACTGTATACGAAAATGGAAAATGGACTATTAAAAAGATTCTTTTGACAGCACTACATGTCGGCTTCTGCCTGTATGGCATAACCATTTAGGAGAAGAAGTTTTAATTTCCGTTTATATATAAACAATGAGGTGGAATCAGTAATTTCAGTTGGGAGTTCATTGGACCTGAAAATGTAACAGTTTTCTTTGCAAATATTGTTCGAGTTCGTGGCAAATGGAAAGAGTTTGACTTTGACGTGTGGGGTATGGGTGGATAGCGTTTTTTTTTTTTTTACAAACAGTGCAGAAATGATCGCAGGTAATTCATTTATATATAACTGATACTAGAATGAATATCCCTAAGTTGTACACATAAATATCTGAGATTCGTAAGAGCTTATTCTTAAAAACACAATTGGCTAGTATGAGAGAAAAATCCAGCGTTATTAATATTTCTTATGGCCCGTCTTTGAATGGTGAGTATCTTACCAAGTTGAATTTTGGTACCCATAATTATATACATACACCCTCTTCTTTCAATTCAGTACCTGACGCAACACGTTTCTTCACATTTTTTCCTGTATTAAACAGCCTATACGTATTGATTTCGGAATAATGCCTCTGCCCCCCCCCCCCCAAAAAAAAAAAAAAAAAAACACACACAAAAAAAACAAACAAACAAACAAACAAATAAATAAAACAGTTTTTTTTTTAATGCGAAGAAAAATAAGGTTTTTACCCCAAAAATAGATTAACACTCAACATATAAGTCTGTTTTACCCTAAATAGAAAGCCATAACATATTTTTCATCATTGACTTAAGTGTGTTTAAGTGCTGCCGAATACCGCTGTGGTATTGTTTACCTTAACGAAGAGTCAAAAAGGGGATAGAGCTTTGCCTTGAGGCCCCTCGCTTAGCGGTTTATTTCCGACTTGAAGAAAATAATACTTCCACCACTTTCTCCTTCTCGATATCGCGGTCACTATTTAAGTGGTCTTTGTTCCCCTATGTGACCACCAAACGTTTATATAGGGGAATAATCGGTGCCCGAAGGGGTGCATGAAGGGGTGCACAAAGCGAATGGTAGACATAGTAGAGGGGTGTAAACTTGTCACTTTTGACCAGCCATACAAAACTTGGTTAGTAGGGAGGGGGTTGGAATTCGCAAAAAAAAACCTTGTGCAATTATTTGTTTTATAATACATAAACGTAACTATACATTATGAGAAGATTAACACAGAATAAGTGAACAATATTTCCTAAAAGTTTATACACAAAATGAAGTTCGTATCTAGCAGAATGCAAAATAAAACTCCATGGGCGTATAGCCTGCAAGTCATTGCTTTTTAGATGTGATCCCAGTAGGCCTAAACATTTACTAAATATATCGGACCTTTATGAAAAAAATATCTCTAAAACACTTTCAAGGTAAAGTTTTATGAAAAAGGGTCTCGTTTATAAAAAGACAATGCTTCATTTAGACAGTATCATCAGCACAAAGCACCTGTTTTCAGTTTTTTTATTCATTCTTTTTTTACTGAAAGAAAACATTCAATTGCTGGTTCGGGGTATAAATTCAAAAAATTATCTCATAAATGATCGGAGGAGACCATGTTTGATGGACATGTACATGATTGAATTCGATAAAGCAGCTATTTTAAGGTGAAGGTCGAATCTATTGTTTGATTTCTGTTGTCCATGATGTTATTGTATACCCCATTTCTCCTCCATTGTGCTACGTATATTGTCAATAACTTCATTTATGTTTGGAGTGATCTGTCTACGACTTTTCACTCATTTCAAGGTCATTGTGAGTCTAGTGCGCTTGCGTCTCTCTCTCCCTCTTTCAATTTCAATCTTCTCTCTCTCTCTCTCTCTCTTTCTCTCCTTCTCTCTCTTTCTCTCATCCATCCCTCTCCCATGACAATAGATGATTGAAGAGAGAGGAAGGATTGGATTAAGCATGCGCCCTTCGTCCTCTTATTTTACCTCCTTAACTGTATAACGCCCTCAAAATATACGGGGTGTTTAATACAAACGAGTTAGCTCCCATCTCTTCGGCAGAGCTATGGGGAGGAATGGACCCTGGGTCTCCATCGATGAGAGATGCTCCAGTGGGGGTAGATCGGATGGAGAACATTTCTTACCCCGTCCTTTAAAGTTTTGCCTAACCCACTGGCTACCGGAACCGGGTGGCTCCTGTGTGAATACTATGGGAATGAGAAAATTTAGTAGTCAACGGGTTAATATCGCAGCGGTGAAAATTGTCGTTCTACCACCCACACGCCTTATCCGCGGATCATTAGGTGTTGATTGGGCGGACTTGAGCTTCTATCAATCTACACTTGTGTTTTCACACTTGTTTTAATGTCAAGTCCTCGCGCGTGCTACCCGTATTTCAAACCCCATCTTTTCCCTGTACTTCTTCCATCTTTTTTTCTGTTTTAGGGGACGATAAAGATTTCACCGCGGCAACGCCAGTGAAGTTGGCAAGGTACGACGGATTGTTGACAAGCAGCCGAATGCTGGCGCTCTCAAGTTTTGTCGTTCATCGTGCAGATGAGCTGAACATAAAAAAATTTAGTTGGCTTTACTTACAATCTTAAGTTTTCCAATTTCCCTCGTAGAATGATAAATCATTGTATCTAAACTACTTAGTACTAATTCATAATCATTTAATTCACTTTAAAACAGCCTTTCTCTCGTTTTCATTTCTAACACTAAATATATAGGATCGTCATCTTCTGTTTCTTTATTAAATCTGGTTTGTTAAACTTCATCTTTGCTTTACCTGTTTCCCCCAGTCCCGTTGTAATTTCTTCAATCTTCCTTATAATGCCCCCTTTCTTGTGAAGTGATTTACTGGAATTTTTTACTTTCATTATCATCCTTTTTAATTAGATTATACTATTTCTAACCCCAAGTTAAAATTATGTAATCTTTAACCAAGTGTTCCTATTTCTTCAGAATATCCCACTTTGTCTGTCTTTTTTCTCTTTCCCTTTATTCCTCTGTTTCTCTCTCTCTCTCTCTCTCTCCGTCATATTATTGTTCTCTCAACTACCTTTCTCTTTGTATTTTTTATCTGTCTTTTGATCTTTTTCCCTCTCTCTCTCTCTCTCTCTCTCTCTCTGTCTCCGTCTCTGTCCTATCCTTCTCTCTTTCACACCCTGTGTTTCTATAACATCTTTCTTTAGCCATGATCAAAGTATCAACTGAAATCGCCCACAATATTACTCCTTGAGACGTTTTGGCGCGAACCCCTGTATCGTCTGCTCAAGATAAATCCCGTGGATTTTTACGCGGTGGAAACTTTCTCACAGCAAAATCAATAAACCATCAGAAAGCCGCGGAAAATTGACTTTATGAGATTGGAGGGCGTTCGTGGAACAAGCAAATGTAAAGTTTTATAGATTTGGTAATTGCGAGAATTCCTCATCAAAGCCATTTGCGGTGAAGAAGAAAAAGGTTTCTTCTTTTTCCTTGTTCTCGTCATCCTTCACCCTGAACGATCTTTGTTCTGGGTCGAGGATAGTTTTAAGAAGCGTCCGAAGTTTTGTTTAAACAACAGGTTGTAGAAAGTGATCCGTTCTGTACCAAGATGTCTTTTTTTCGCGGAAGCGATGGGTCACTGGTGTGTAGAGTGTGACCTACAGATTGATTTTTTTAGGGGGGGGGGGGGGGGGGGGGGAGTTTCGGGTTTACTTTCAAAAATCGCCTTCAGATAGACAAGCATGTTGGGTCTTTATTAATGTTTACCTCGTTGTTGTCTTCTGGCGTATATTCAACCCAACTTTTTCTCATCTCGCCGTCATTCCTTTTTTTCCCCACTTGTGATATTTTTCATATCATATTATTAGTTATTATATTAACCATAATCATCAAAAACTTATTTCACGTCGCCTCCTCTTTCCCCCTAGTCACCCAGTCGTCATCATTATTCTCTTTTCTATCTTTGGTGTAATTGCCATCTGCTTAAATCATGTCAATGAAATCTTCGGTTCTTGTTTTATTTTAAGTCTCCCTCTTTAGGATTGTTAATGGTTATGATTGATGTTAATTATGGTAGCAATGATGAGGCTTTAATGACGACGATGATGATAATGATGATGATGATAACGATGATGACCGTGGTGATGATGATGATAATGGTGTGGATATGATGAAATAGGTGAGAGTAATGACGACGGTGATAGTAGAGATGATAATGGTGATGATTTTAATGATTATAATGAGGATTGCGATGATGACGCCGTCGCAGCAATGACTGTAATAAGCGCCACAGTTAGTCGTGGTGGTGATGATGATGATGATGATGATGATGATGATGATGATGATGATGATGATAATGATGATACAAACCAAAGGTCAGTGCTATGTATTTAGCTCAGCCATATTATAATTCAAATTATGATCGAGATTATTGTTAACAGAAGTCATATCAAGTGTCCTGCACCGTCTATCATTCATCTCACTGTTCCGAAAAAGTGAAGACAACCGTCAAATAGTCGTTTTGTTTTAAGATAATTCTTCCTCATCCGAGTCCTATTAAGGGTGAAAATTTATTGTCCCTTGGTGTGGAATCATAACAGATACCTCAATCTGGAACAAATCATGAAGGTAGATATCTAATATTCCTCTAATTTCCCTCGACAGTTTTGGCATTTTTACGACGTTTTATTGGCCACTTGCCGGTGCTTTTTGCAGACGATGAAAAAGAAACCAGTGGAGTTACTCAACAAAATTTGTACTTGGAAGTAATTTTCAGCTTGGTATTTTTCTTTGTTTCTGTCCAATCCTCTTTGTTTTTCTTTCAGAAGTTTGCGTTCAGTGACCAAACTGTGAGAGCGATTGAAAAGCATTTAAAATGTCCTTTTAGGGATTCGTGGAATCCTTTGAGAATTTGTGCATCATATACTTTAATTACTGATATGTGATTATGTACTCAAAACTATGACAAAGGATCATTGTTATCATTGTTGTTGTTGTATTTACTAAGTATTTTATGTTATGCACTACAGTATAATTATGTTACTATGATTGAAACGGTGAATAAATCTGAATCTGAATCTGAATTTGATTTTCCATCTTGAACTCGTGTCTGTTCAAGAATACTTTATTTGACAAGGTAAGTGAATTTAAAACTTCAGCACAAATTTCGTCATGTGAAGTCGACTTGCAAAATTGAAATTTATTGAAGAGTATAGGCAGAATACCTCATTTCATTTCATTTTGCTTGAATAAACGCCGTATAATTGTCATATAATTCATAATGCGGCTAAATGATGCAGCTAAGTGTGTGTCCTCCCTCGCCTATTTGCTCTCTAATCCACTTTAGTAGAAAAGAAACTTTCCACTTCTCACGATTCTCGGGTGTCTTCCCATTCATCAAATGGCATATTGGGGGGAATTCTGAAGACAGGGATTTTTCATGAGCTTTACCAGCCGTTCTGTTAATTTACTATTTTTTAGGAAATGCCAGAACGAATAATAGCCTTTCTGCACGATTCTCCTTTAATAGACAGGTAATTAGAACTATTTGTTGTTGTTTTGTTCTTTTCCCTCGTCGACGGAGACAAAATTCAAACAGCAATGCTTTGTTGAGCTCTTCTTTCTAACCACTGATCTTACCTTACTCAAGTTTCGCTATCCCCAAACTGCATTTTGCTGAAACACCCTGTAGTTCTACACTATTGTGGCTGGGCGCAAGCCCGGGCTGTCATGGGTCTCGTTTAGCGATGATTGAGCGGTCCTCGTGTCTACATCCCCGGGGTGACGGCGGGCACGCGAACCCCGTGCGCTGGACCAATTTCTCCACAAGAAAGAGCTATGAATGACGTACCAAGAACTAGATTTTGCAATGTCTTATTGATGAAAAGTACCCGAAAATTGCTTCTGAATGTTTGATGTCAGTGTCGCATTTTCTACGCACATTTGCTGGAGATAAATGTTAGGCTTACAAAATGAACTGAGAGGAAAACATCCAGGTTGATTGCAATTTGAATGTCAAAGTACGAGATTAAAACGAACAAGACCATGACGACATGAAGGACACGAAAATATAGAATAAGGTTTGTACATGGAAAAAAAAAATACTTAGAAAAAACTATAAGAAAAAGGGAGAAGAAAACGAAGAGAAATGGTAGGAGCAGGAAAACAGAAGAATTGAATAAAAAGGGGGAAATAAAAGGATTAAAAGAACAATAGCAATCAAAAGAAGAAGGCAAGGAAGAGAGGGAAGGTGAAGAAGGGGGAATAAGAGTAGAAGAAGGAGAAAGCAGGGAAAACGAAGAAAAAAAGAGGATGTAGAAGAAGAGAAATGATAAGTACCGTTTATCACTTTTCTAATACAGTCCCCATATGCTTCTAAAATTTATATTGAACAGCAAAACTAATTTGGGTGAAATTTAGGTCTATATAGAAAATGGAAAAGGGATGTGGGAGAAGAAAAAACAAGAAAACGAGAAAGATAAGGGGAAATAGGACGTGGAGGAACAGGGAGAAAGAGTATAAGAAAAAGAAGAAAATGTGTAATGTATAGGCTGAGATCCGCGCAGCTTTCAACTTATATCACGTTCAAGTTGTGTGAAGCATCTAGTGTATGAGGCTATCTGGTGCTGCAGCCCCCTCCCCCCCCCCCTCCCCCCCCCTCATACACTAGAAGCATCTAGTGTATGAGGCTATCTGGGTGCTGCAGCCCCCCCCCCCCCCCCCGAGGATTTTAAAAGTTCTGATATTCAGGCAACCACCACCTCATACGCGGGCAGCGACGCGCCCCGGTATGTATTGTTTGGTACATTTTCACTAGAAAGCGTGTCAAAATGTTTACCTTCTCGCTTCGCAAAAATTAGAAACATTAAAGTAGGAACATGAAAGTTTTAAAAGGCGTCTGCCCTCTCACGATAATGTGCCCGTACGCATTTAGTTTGAAGTATTATGATATATAAATGAATATCATGATTATGGATATTCTCACGATCGTAAACAACATGAACAACGACAAAACAAAATCCTTTTTTTTAAATCGACAACATTTTGCAAAATCGGCAACTGTTGGGATTAGAGTTTCGATAAAGCTTTCAGTTACCTCGAATACTCTTGTGTAAATCTAGGGTAGTTTGAAATCCTGCAAATAACATCCTTAAAAATAATTAGAATCACACTTTTATAAAGCCTATACTGTATTTCTGTTTGGACACAACCAAGGTTAACTAGATAATTGATGATTATTTGACCCTTTTCAAATGACCAGATCCTGATTGATTCATCAGGCCGTTGCCATGGTTTCTGTCTATTTATAAGGTAAGTGAAATTAAACTTGATAGTCCAGTCGCATGGGTAAGGACATCCTTTATGTCAGATCAAAACATGTTTTTATTTGCTTTGTCAAAAAATAACCCAGTAATTTCTTTATCGGATAATTTCCTGGAGCCTTGCTTGGTATTAAATAGCACGTATTTTGATAAAAACAAATGAATGTGCAAAGATTTGACAGGAGTTTAACTCATTTTGTCTTAGAATTATGAATATCTTGCTCTCCAACCAAAATGGCAGACTAATGGTTGTGGGGGGGGGGGGGGGCTTCCCACTCTTCTCGACGGGGCTTTACTTTTACCCGAGTTTCTACTCTTTGATGGCTGTTGTGTCAAAACTCTTCTTCTGGCTCGCGTAATCTGGAAATGTTAATAAAGTTTACTTGAAGGTTATTATTTGTTAGTAACAGTGGCGTTACTACTGGAGGCACGGGTCATGTGCCCTCCCCAATTTTTTAAAAAGGGGGAGTAAAAGGGAGGGAAGATAGAAGAAAGGGAGAAGGGGAATGCGACTCAGAAAAGTAGCCTGATGAAATCACCCCCTCCCACATCCCTCCACCCCCAACCAAGGCCCTTGTTCTCTCTTGAATTTCATCTACTTAATAAAATAGTTGCCCCCCCCCCTCATCACACAGTGCCCCCTCAATATCTGGACTAGCGCTACGCAACTGGTAACTGTTAGCCTTTTCAACTTTTTAATTTTGTAGATTAATTACCCGTCACTGCTTAGTTTCATGTTGTACTCATAACATTCATATATGACACTGTACAAGTTCCTAGCCGATCTTGTCAATTCGCGCACTATTTATTTTTTTAATGTTAAAAAAAAAATAGTGCGCGAAATGACACGCTGAGAGGGTATGAAACCTGTGCTTAAAAACTTTGGCGATTTTATGCTCAAGTGGGTCCACTTTTTTTAAAACCAAGAATGATATTCCTTTAGGATTTCAGAATGACAGAAGGTGAATACGTTAAGCTTGATTGTGCTCAAATTTGGGTTTCCCTACAATGAGGGCACAAGCTTTGCCTAATAAAAGATTACACATTTTGTTGCAGCACAAATTGCGTTAAATTGCGTTTGTACTCATGACAACTCTGAAAAAGTAAACATTTTCAAGCAAGGGGGCACTCCTTGCTATCGAAATATTAATATCAACGGGGCAGACATTGTTCTCGACGTAAAATGTTTACATTGGCCATGGACGTTATTTCGTGCCTGTTTGCCTAACTCCGAATTCGTGATAAAATGGGGGCTTCGTAACAAAATCATTTTACCAATAACTGTTACCAGTTTGACACCACAACTGGGGTCTGTGGAGCGACTTTTTTCATTCATTCTCAGAATAAACACGCCACAACGGGGAAAAGAATCCACCCGTACTGGCGCATTTTACTCAGAACATTTTGACGAATAGCTGTCTTAGCTATTCATGGTTCCAACGATGAACAATCAATAAATTTTATTGGCTTAATCCATTAAGAAATCACAGTCATAAAAATCTCTTCTCTTCTCTCTCTTCTCTCTTTTTTTTTAGTTGTAATTGTAGCCAGGCTGTCATTACTCAACAGTAGGAAGGTAGGATTTGTAGTACAATGATTAATTCATAGTTGACGGGTAAAGAAGGGCTGGGATGGGGATGGCGCGAACCGACCCGAAACGGCACGGCGCGTTCGCCCATCTGCTGCTGCTGCCTCTTGTCCCCTTCGGTGATAACTGTAAATATTAATTATTCATTGCTGTTTGTTTCAACTCGCTTGCAAGTTATTTCCTCCATCATCCACACAAGCAAAAAAAAAAAAGAAAACGGGGGGAAATGATAGCAATATTTTGCTGGTCCGTCACTTTTCAATTTTCTCTCCCCCTCCTCGGAGTGGCAGTAATATAGAGGAGGAGGGATGAAAATGATGCTGCCGGGAGTTTTCGTTTGGTCAAGACGTCATTGAACGTCTGTTACTTTAACAATTTTTTCTAACGGCCATTTTTCGGGGTATTCAATCTTAATGTATTCTTGTTTACTTTCGCATTTACCCGAGTCGGGACGGGGGTGGATGATGGAGGGTCTCAGTTGAGTGATGAGGGGAACGAGTTTACAGCTATGTCCAGCAAAAGAGGCAAACCGTCATCATTTTGACGTACTCCCACCACCCCCCCCCCCCCCCCACTCTCTCTCTCTCTCTCTCTCTCTCCCTCTCTCTCTCACTCTACTTCTTTGCATCTCTCTAACTCTCTCCCCTTCTCTAGCTCTTTCCGATGATCAATTTGGTTTGCTCTCGAGCCCCATATCTAAAGCTAATTTAGAGGCAATGGTGGATTTGCTAAGAGGCCAAGTGTTTGTCGAGGGGGGTAAGGGAAGGGCCTCTATGTCAAGTGTCTCCCTGGTCTGAAAGCCCCCATGAGGCATGTTCTGATGGTATAGTACCTGCTGGGTGAGAGTCTTTCTCGGAGGGAGGGGGCTTGCGCCTGGCTTGGACGAGCGACAGGAATTTTACGCGCGGCATATGTCACAGCGAGGGGACCAGCTTTCGGACATTGGCTTCCCACCGGTCAGTGAACGCGCGCTTCTGCCCTACGCTAGGCATCCACATGGGGGCAAAAGTCCGGTCTATCCGATAAGAATAGATATTATTTAATTATTATTATTTATTGATATTTCATCAGGGTAGAAAAAGTTGACCTTCCATGGGGTCCTGACATAATGAAATTGAAACCAATTAATTGCAATTGGAAATGAATGCTAGTGTTAGTGTTAGACGCTCATTTCCGAACAAGTCATCTCGTCTGTATATAGGGGATACGGTGCCGAGGGCTATGATCTTCCTTTCTCATTTTTCATGACCGCACCCTTTTGTTTCAATCCCTCCTCTCTCTCTCTCTCTCTCTCTCTCTCTCTCTCTCTCATTTCCCACTCTTCTTTTAATTCTCCCTACCTCATTACCTCTTACTATCTTAGTTGTTCCTCTCAAGTTTTCTCCAATCATTTCGTTTTTTGCGCCCCAACAATTTGATTTACTGTGAAGGAGCGGACGGAGGGAGATTACTCGTCATTCCAAAACAATATAACACGTGCTCCCTGTTCATCCATGGTGTTAAAATGCGCCCCAAATAACCCCTTTATCGAGCGCGGGCTATCCGCTCAAGAAAAAAAAACCTGTCATTTTCTACAAAGCAAAACCTGATAAGCCTGCTTATCCCGCTTCCTGCAACTTGTTTTCTGTTTGAAATAGGCGATGATGAAAGAAAAAGAAGAAAGCAAAAAAGAGAAAGTAGAAATATAACAATCCCCTGAAGGCGTCCTGCCCTTAAAACCCACAAACTTCTGTTCGCATCTTTCACGCAATCTGTTACGCGCGCGCTTCGCTCGCATCCCGTGAACTATCGTCCGAGGCTTTTTTTTTCCTTTTCTTTTCTTTTTTTTTTTTAGATCGTAAGTACGTATGGCTAGGCTGGCCTGGGGCACCCCCTCCCCTGCGTTGTTTAACTCCCCAACATGTTGTCAGCGCGCGAATGGATTGTGTGCGAGGAACGGGTACTACTGTGTTAAGGTCACTTCCATTCAATGCGCCGGGGGTGCGCAAGTACAGAGCTATGAATACTAAACAAACATTAGACGACAACAGGGGTGGTGGCAGAGAGAAAAACCGGCACGCGATCTTACTCATCCGAACGCCGAGTGCCCTTTCTTTTCTTTTTTTTTATATCGCCATTCACAATCGGGGTGCGTAATACGTATAATCGTTTTATTCTTTGACATCTTCTCTTGCCTTTATCGCGCGCTCTCTCTCTCTCTCTCTCTCTCTCTCTCTCCCTTCTTTCATCGTTGTCTTGTTAAGATACAAGTGAATAATTGAATAACAAGGATTGAGCTAAAATTAATCAGAAGTAAATTGGTCGGCAGTTTGTGTGCCTTGCGTCGCCGCCTACTCGCCAAATGGCACGTCGAAATAATGCGCGCACACAGAATCTCGCGTTTCAACGTCAGCAAAGAAGCTTGTATCTCATTGTTTGGGGCGCACGCAGACCGCTAGTGGCGCACACGCGGTCTTTGAAAAGCCAAAAGAGATATGAAATCAGCAACGAGTACGAGGCAACTCATAATGCGCTTATAAAACGCGCAGGACGAGACGAAAAACCGCAAGTGATATCATGACATTACTCAAGCTCTCATGAAATTCGGCCTTCCCTAATTGCCTCGCCCTAGCGATATCTCGATTATCAAATCATGGGCTTAATGGAAGGGGAAACTTTTTTATTCGCCCCCATCCTCTTTGCTACCACTATCACTTCACTTAAGGAAGAAGGAATAAGCATATGTGCAGATAAAAGAGAAAACTTTTCCCCGAGAGTTTTTCTTTCCGGTTGAGAAGAGCTTGTTAAATTCTGCTCAGCACTTGGCGGCGAGTCTTGCGCGCGGCGTTGTTTTTATTGTTACCAATACCCCCTCGCTTCCGACTCCTTAATAACCAACGAATCAAAGGGAAATATGGGAGGAATTGGGGCTTGGTGGGGTGCGAAGTTGGAACCACGTATTTTTTTAATTCTTCCCCATGCTTACTTTTTTTCACCGCGAAACCTTTTTCTTTTCTTTTCTTTTCTTTTCCAGGGACCCGAGAAGCGACCGATGTTTAGATCCCAAACATGCCCAATGAAAGGTGATGCTTATGATGTACGTATAACCCCAGGTCGAGAATTCGATGCCTCATTCATCACGCTGATGTCAACAGAAAAGAAGAAGAAAGGAAATACATGAGAAACATGAAAGAGACGGAGTAACATACAACGGCGAAAAAAAAAACAGAGAAGAAAATGTGCACATAAAGAGGGGGTGGGGGATAGAGGTGCACGTCGAGCGCCAAAAACGTGTTGGTATAAGGATCGTAAAACCAATTCAACCCTCGCTTCAGTTTTTTACTTACTAAGTTCAATCATAAGTCAGGCGTGCAATAAAAGGATGTAATGAATTCATTAAAATCTGTTTGATTGCCTTAAGATATAACACCTAATAAAGCTTGTCTCAAAATGTTCATCTAAAAATGAATGGATTTTAGGTGTCAGTCAGATTAGATCTATGTAACTTTGCAATGACGCGACCATAGCGCTACAATTAGAGCCGCTGACTCATTGGATGTTTCGCTTTCTACACTCCTACATGTTCTAGTTGACAATTTTTTTTTTGTTTCGTATCAATAGCAGCCCCCACATTTTGGGACTTTCGTTCTTAAAATACGTGCTAAAAAAATACCCAGTTAAGAGCAACATAATTATCCGACCAAGTTTGGGCAGTTGTGGGCCCAACTTACATGACTTAGAAAAGGATTTGCCGATCGAGATCACCTTTTACTACAAGCTGAACACATAATCACCCTAGTTTGGTATATAATTATGATAATTACCATAAAGTTATAGTTGCGCACATTATTGCCTTCATGTTGGGCAACCTTCACCGAACATTTTGCAGTGTTCCGACGCCCCTGCTTTTCGACCTTCACTTATTTTAGTAAAAATGTGAATATTTGTAATACCCTTTTCAAATCAGGGGCAGAAGTGGTCTTAGTCAGCATCAGTAAATCCGCTTTAGTCAGGACTAAAAGCGGACTTCTCGATAGAAAGAGGAAAAGATAGAAGGAAAAACAAAAAATAACGTGAGGAAAGACAGACAGAAAAGAAGAAAGAAGGATAAAAACTAAGAATAACATAAGGAATTAAGAGAAGAAGATAGAAGTAAAAACAAAAAATAATATAGTGTAAGATAGAAATAAAAAAGTATAACATAAGGAATGATAGAAAGAAAAACAAAGAATAACATATAATAATAATAATAATAAATCATTTATAGAGCGCAGAACCTATATTATATATTCTACTGTGCTGCAAGAGCTCCTAGATGCTATTCTAATGGACAATGGTATATATCGTGTGTTGAGAGCCAGAAGGGCGTTAACTCTGTGTTAAAACATATGATTTAACGCCCTTCTGGCTCTCAACACACGTATATATGATTTAATGCATGACCATAAAATGATATTAAGTCATATAAGGAAGATAGAATGAAAAGGAAAAAAAAACAAAGAATAACATAAGATAAAAGAAAGGAGATAAGAAGGATAAAAACAAAGAATAACATGAAGAAAGAAAATGGGTAAAGAAGATATCTCGAAGAACAAAACAAAGCACTTTATAAATAGCGCTCGAACCGGGTGGGGGCAGCAGAGACCATGGAAACAAAATGCGCATAGCAGATGCGATGCGGTCTTGCTGCTGTAATAGCTATCAGGGGGTGTAACATAAAGAGATACAATCGATCATGCGTTCAATTGTAACTCTTCTGTACATGGTTTGCCATAGACTTACGATTGATATCAATCGTAAGATTGATTGTATCTCTTTATGTTACAGGTCCCAGGTCTTATAGAAGCGGATCAATTTGACACCGACTAAGCCCGGACTAAGCCCGCTTTGGCAGTGAATATAAAAAAACGATATTTGAGAATGTAAAGTCATTTTCTATATTGGGCTAATTGCCATTTACATTAACGTTTGATTATTTTAATTTAAATTCTTTCAGCTATTTGGCTATTTACATATTAACCCTGAAGTTTCAGGTATACATGATTACGGACTAGCAGCACTGTTTGAAAATCTTGTTGGATGCATTTACGAGCACGTAAATCTGGAGAAACCTTTGATGTAGTTATCTGGAGAAGCGACTACCAATTCTGATCAGTCGCGGCGACTCTGGAGACCGAAACACTCAAAAACTTAAGGGGGTACCTCATTAGCCTGGAGACTAGGTGGTGACCTGGTGGCGACTCGAGTCTCCGCGACGTCTCCTGGGAGTCGCGGGAAATTTAAACATGTTTATTTTTTTTTTTTTAGACTTTTCCAGTCTCCAGCAGGTCTATGGACAACTACCTGTATAGGATAATAAACCCCCTAAAACTTACTCAAATAAACTGATAACTGATACCCATCAGTTTGGTTACGACTTATGAGGCAAGTCACAGGGATGTTTAAAAATGGGTATTTGGGATGTCGTTGTCTTGGTATCCTAGGGTTTTTGCCTGTCGGCCAGGAGTCTCGGGGGTAGGATGGGACTGGACGATCGTTTATTGTAACTTTATGAACAACGATATTTTATATGCAAGACACACTGAACGAAACTCCAAATCATGAACAACCACGAAACAGGACTGTTTATTTTTGCAGGAATCCATGAATAACTTTAATTTAGGTCTGATGACAAATATTCAGGTAGAGATATTAGCCATAGGGGAAAGAAAGATCATTAGTGTTTTTGAGAATCGACACAAACTGACTCCTTAGTCTACATGTCGTTGCTGGGTCCGAGAACCTCCTTGACTCGGTGATCAGTTACAACATACCGGCAATCTCGATCAAGATAGATGGCGAAAGACCACAATCTCTCATTCGATCTCAGTTCCTTTCCTCTTAGGGTGGCCTTAGGGAATAACTGGTTTGCGGCAGGTTTGTGAATGGGGGCGGACCGCTCGAATGAAGTGGGACTAAACGAGGGCGACGGATGGGGGGCATTCGTGGTTCTATTATGCCTCGGATCGCCTTGGTTTAGAAAGCAAAATAAAAGGAGTGGCGCGTGCCGAGAGGGGGAAGGAACAGAAGACGTGTCCCTTAATGCGCCCGGAGAAACGCACATAACAGAAGTCGAATGAAATAATTCAACAAATCGGTGACTAATCCGCAATGCCTTCGACGTCCAGATTTTAATACTTTGCTGGTGACCCGTCTTTCCTGTGCACCATTTAAGCTTGTGCACTGGGACCGTGAAGAAATCACCCTGCTGGTGGTTCGGCCGGAGATTCGTGCAGGCGCATATTTTCGTTCTTCCCACCTAATAAATTGTGAGTGGTGTTTTGAGATGCACGGGGCAAAAGGCTAAATAGTTACTTAGCGAGTGTTTGTACGTTAGGCTACGGTGCGCTGGCTCGCTGGTGGCACGACTTGAAGGAGTAACTTCCCAAACAATTACTCGAGCCAGATTCATATCAAGAGAAGTGGTTTTTGCTTGCGTTTGAAAATATTCCGTGCCTGGAGGGCACAAATTTACCCCCTCCCATATTAACGCCTTCTATACATGACCAGAACTTGGCGCTTTAAAAGCTTCTTTTTATCCTAACCCCATTCTTCTTTCTTCACAATAAAAAAAAAATCCTGTCAATATGTCTTCTTTTTTTTTCTTCACAATTTCCCCTCGTGCCAACCTTAAAGAAACCCACAATCGGCACATTTTAATCCACCGATCGCTTGATAACAGTAAAGCTCTATCGAGAAGACAGGGTTTGTAATTTGTTAATAGTTTCACAAAGTACAATCTGGCGAGAAACTTGCTTGTAGATCGCAATGGCTTCACACAACCGGAAAATTTGTATTTCATACTTGAGGATAAATCTCCTTGACACCCTCTGGAATAAAAGCAAAATCTTTTGTAGAAAGATTGCTCTCTTCTTGTCCTCGATTGTAAGCGAGAGGGCTTCCCATTATAAAGGTCGCTTTTCAAAGGTCAGACACAGTGTTATCAAAACGGATAAAGGGGCAAACTCTGGATTCCTCTTTTCTTCTTCACCTATCATCCACAATGTCTGAAAAAAAGTTTTCGAGAAACCTCTTGTACAGTTGAATATAGTTAAATTTGTAGAATTTAAGCATCATGGATTTCTCGTGTCTCGTGTTTAAATTCAATTTCATTTTCACCTGTCGAATGTATGTTAGCATATTTGGTATATTATGCTTCAAGGGAATGGAGAGATGATTAGTTTACCAAGCAAAGTTGGTTGAGTGTTCAAGTCAATAGGGTCATTTTATTTTATATCAATCACATTAATTTTGAGAATCTTATATCAAGGCCACAATTTGAATAAACTTTAATCTGTAAATTTGAAGACGTTTTTTGCCTCTTTTCCAGTGTTTAGGACATACATTCTTTGTCATTTTTTTTAAATTTTGTGAAGCAAATTTGCTTTCTGTCTTCTTTTATGCAATAGGTTACTTGAGATTTGCTCTGAAGTTTGCTGGTGTAACATCAAACTGTGATATAATTACATTTGTATCATGTAATCTGTCAAATCATGAGTGATGCCTTCGGTATTTAAAAAAAATGGAAATGATAATACGGGTTGGATTCGAACCCAGATAATTTATCACAGAAAAAGAATGAAAGACAAACGGCGATACATGTTTCAGAGAGGAAAATGCCATAACAGAGCAGAAACAGAAACTTGAAGACAAAGAGTGGATAATGAAGGAACAAGAACGCTGCTTGGAAAGAAAAAACAAACAAAATAGAATTAACAGGCCCGTTTCTAAAGGGGTGGGTCGTTTTTGGCAAAAGTGGACCTTTTTGTCATAATCAATACGGACCTTCCGAAGGCAGGTCCTTGCTAGGGGGTCCGGGGGCATGCCCCCCCCCCCGGAAAATTCTAAAATCGAGATGCTTTTTCCTGCTGCAATTTAAGGACTCCTGAGGGGAAATTTAGGGGTTATGAATGATGATTTTGAACACACATTTTTTAAAGGTGTGTGTGTGTGTGGTTTTTTTTTCATGAAAAAGCGGACCTCAGCCCAAGAAGGAGGGGGTCGTCCGACCCCTCCGAACCCCCTCTGGCTACGGGCCTGATTAAGGATTGTGTATAAGGGAAGAGAGCAAATCACAAGCATGGCACGTTGAAGTATAAGCGAATTGTTGAACTGTGTGATTGTTATTGTCTATGGATCTTGTAAAACATGTCGCGAAAGGAAACTCGACAACCTCAAACGACATTTTGATTGAAATCGAATTTGGTCATGTTTGGCTTGATCGTGTACTTTTGGACGACATGCCAGGCAAGTAACATATGCGCCTTTCTAAAAAATGAGCTATTTAGTGGGCACTCAGAGGGATATTTGAAGAGTAACAGTTGATAGAGAGCGATGTGAATGCAGTGTGCAAAGTAATGAACCGCGTATTTCAATTAGCCAAATGAGAAAGAGATGGGGAAACCCGCTTCGTCGTGTGCAAATAGAAGCACTGAGAAGTCATTGGGAAACGTCATGTAAAACCGAAAGGGGGAAAAGACACAGAAATGCGACATTTGGTGCTTTTTCCTGTCGCTTTCCTTCGAAAGAATGCTTGGTTACGCACGCAAGTGGGGTAAATGGCGCTTTCTTGGGGAGTTCGTTCGTGGCACCAGCTACAAACACACCACTTGCATGCGGGGGAGCTCTTCGGCACACCGCACACACACGGGCGGCAGTGGCATAGCTACAAAACAGAGATTCGCACTGGAGACGTAAACTCAGTATGCGCCGGGCAGGAGGAATTCCGCACTTAACATCTTACGCTGATCTTGAACCGACTCCCAGTTCGACCAGTTGGTAAACCTGACGTGCTTTTAAGTCTCACCAAGATAGTACATGCAGAGGCCATACCGCAAAAACGCGCGGAGACATAATATTTTGTATTCCTCATTTTTACTCGGACAAGAAACGCTACTGGTTTCAAACCCGATTCCCGGAGTTTCTGACGGGGGTCACGCTGGGAGAGCGGCGTTCCTACTACCCCACGAAACACTATACCTTCTGTTTCCTCCGCTTTCTGAATCAAACAAGCAAAAACAGAACGAAATGCTTTTGTTATTGCGTAAATTTACTTTGAATTCGGGATGAAAGGGCTTATAATTACGGTAAAATTTGCTCAACTATTTAAATCTGGGCATTGACAAAAGTAGCTTGCTAACCGGATTTTCTGCTTGAATTTGTTAATAAGACTTCGACTTGTTTGCTTGTTATTATATATCTTTTAAGATGAACGGAGCTCAATTGAGCGGCAGAGCCAAGATATTGGTAGAGCGCTGACTATATAGCTCGGACATCATCTGTCTTTCTTAACTCTTTGGTGTTGATTCACCGTTCCCTGATGAAACCGCAGAAGGTTGATGAACTTACTTTTTCTGAGTCCTCCTTTGCAAAAAAGTTCATTCTATTGACTGTCAACAAAAGTTACCTAATAATGAGATATAAACGAACAAAAGAGGAAACGGAAACCGACAACAGGGCATGGGCCCCTTTTCATAAAACTCGTTATAAGTGACAACTGCCACAGTTTCCACTACAAATTTGCTCTCAGCCAATCAGATGCAATGATTTCAGTAGCTTATATCAGTTATTGCAAATTGTTATTTTTTTTTTGAAAAAGGTTTTATGAAACAGGACCCTGGTTTCATAAAGCTTGTTATCAATAACAACTACCAAAGTTCTATAACAAATTAGCTCTCAGCCAATCAGATGCACGGATTTCAGTAGCTTATATCAGTTATTGCAACTTATTGCAAAAGAGAAAAAATTGCATTACCCTGAACGGCCAAGAATCGATGGGTTCTGAGTCGGTTTTGGTGGTGTGACCCAGGGACCGCGGAACCGGGGGGATGTAGCCCCCCCCCCCCCCCTTTTTTCAGTAAACACGTGCAAACATATGGCAGTGCAAAATGTGGTTATACACGCAGCCCCCCCCCCCCCCCCCCCCCCCCCCCCACTCAGCCCCTCCACTTTCCAAGACGTTCCGCGGCCCCTGTGACCTACAGTATGTATAAGCTGCATTGGTAACAAATTATTCAGTATTCACGTGTTACCAACCCGGACGGCTACCCCCAAGATCTACCCCTGTAGGGTAATTATCCCAGGAAAACTACCCTCTACGCAAACGTGGCTCTCTCTCTCTGAATTACAGCCCCCTACTTACCCCACCAAAAATGTAAGTTCCCCCTGACACTTTTGCATATAACCCAAGAAATATTAGATCAAATTTGTTCATTCAAAAGGCTAAGTATACATAATTTTTTACTCACATTATCATTGTTTTGATTGATTTGTGTGAACAATTGATTAAGTTTTCAAAATGAAATTATGGTTTTTATTGCAGTCAGTAAACGAGAAAAAAAAAGTTGCACTTTGCGTTTCCTAATGCAATGCAGGTGTACTCGGATTCACTTCTTTTGTTCATGTACGACTTAAAACTTTAAATTCATAAAACTGTATTGAAAATCGTGATTTTAGTGCAGTTTCAGTAATTTGAGAAGGAAATTACTTATCTTGACATGAATAGATGATAAAAGAATTGAAGAGAGAATACACATGAAAACCCTGCCTATCATTATGAAACAAAAGTGCAACTTTTTTCTTGGACCGACTGCAATAAAAAACATAATATCAGTATAAAAGCATAATAACCAATGAAAATTTGGGTAAATAAATTCTGCATACTTTGCTTTTGAGTGAACACATTTCATCAAATATATCTCGAATAATATTAAGCAGTGTCACTCAGGGGGACTTCCTTTTAGGGGGAGTATATATTTATGACGTAATTGTCCCTGGGTACAGTTGTCCCTACAGTTGGTATAGATATCAGCGGGTAGTTGAACGGGAGTGGGAGAGTCTATTTGGGGTATTTGTCCTATAAATAACAATATCAGTTAAGATCAATCCAAATGCATATTTAGAACAAATGTATTTTAAAGACATGAATTCCGTTCATTCCTTTTCATAATTACTAAAAATTAATGGAAACTCTTCCTTCCCAAATACATGTATAGGCGGTAACTTCTGTTATTTATTCTCGCTACAAATGTTTTATGAAACTGGAAATGAAATTGTTCAAGAATTATAATTACTTTGTTCAAAATAGAAAGAGGGGTATAAGAGACGATGGAAGAGAAATGTGGGAAATAAGGGTGTCTGTGAGAGAGATGGAGAAGACAGAGATGAAAAAAGTGGGGAGGGGGAAGGTGGCGGGAAAATAAAAGTAACGCAGATTTATGTGAGCTAGTATACTCAATAAAACGTCTTCCCTTCTGATATTACTCCTTCATCTGTTCATGTTCCTGCTACTTCTTCTATTTCTAATACAACCAATTTATTTCATCGGCCTTTGTTCATCAAAGATAAACAAGACAATCCAATCAGGTTGGTATTATTGACCAATTATTGGTATTCCAATAATTCTCGCTTTCACGATGAGCTTTGTCGAAGTCCATTGTAACCCTCCATTACCCCTACCATCACCATCCCCATGGGGAAAGACATGGAGTGACCAAGAACATGGGATCCGAGAAGCATAAATTAGAGATTTAGAGAGAACTGAATGGAAGTCACTATTAACATCATCCCGTCAATCTCCGATCATGTATAGTGTGTTTGACCTTGAGTTTTCAAATAAGCGGCGTGCGTTCTAGCGCACGTTTGTTATCAATCCACCAGTTGTTCGCGCTTTTGGGCTTGCTCGCACCCGCGCTTGCGGACAGATCGAAGCTTTCAGTCTCCGTCGGTCCGTCAGGCCGTGCCTGCAGTGGTTTTTCTCGGAGGTCGGGTCAAAGAAACCAGAAGCCGTCGTGTTGTCCTTATCGATTTTCTCTTTGATTAACCCAAGTTCAAGGGAGGGAATCCTATTCATGGACTTAATGTCTACTCAAGGCCAGGTTCCTTTGATTCAAGGACTGTGTTTTGTCTTTATGACAAGCAGGCCTACTGTCGTCGCGTTGCGGTGATGAAAAGTGTGCACCGACCCCCTTCTGGATTTGTTTTCCTTCATGCATTGGTCTTTAGAGTTCAGGGAAAGTCCCATATATGATCTAAAACAATAATAGACAGCAAACGTTAGCTATTTAATCAAAGAGAAGTCTAAAGGCATGAATGGGGATGATATATTGAAGGTTGTCAGAAGTATGAAGAGCTGGTTAAAGAGGGGTTACTATAATTATACGCAAGTTTGAATGGGGAATGTCTGGACAAGTTTTGCTCTCAGTATGCTGAAATTTCTAAAATGCCCCAAAAATGATAATGATAAAAAGTTACCATTTTAAATGTTCGTCATGTTTCAAAATTGCCGTAATCAGTAATCGAATGGCAATAATTGAAGAAAGAGTGAGAGAGAGGGGGAATAAAGACAGACAGACAATGGATTTTTTTTTCTACATATAGGGCATGCACTGCGTCCATCTAGCATGTCTAGTATAGACCATTAACTACCCCCCCCCCCCCCACCTGAGGCCCCTGTGTCCGCCACCTGCGACTCAAAGAATAATGGTAACGATTGTGTTGCAATGGAGGTGGTGGCGGTACAGTGGTATATTGTTGAACACCATCAACACAAATACATTATAAATATAGTAGTCTGATATGAATTTGTAAACAGCATCATCAGGTCAACACATGGAATATTATTCTTGAAGACAGGAGGGGGTGGGCTGAGATGTCGGCTTTTTTCTCGGATATTAACTTTCCACTTTCTAAACTTTAGAAGGCTAGCGATGCATTTATTGATGACCTTTTGTATTGTGACAGCCGCTTGTCGCGCATCGTATCCAGCCACCTCATTATATTAAGTTTACTATTTCATTTCTATCACGAAGAGACACTAACCCTGTCCTAATATGAGCTGGTGGTTGCCCCTGAATATTGATAATTTCGAAGTTTTTGGAGGGGGGCTGCAATCCACCTAGCCCCTACCCCATTCCCTCCCTCTGGGTCTTACGCCTATGATAGAGAATGTATTGATGACCGTACCAAAATAAAATTTATGTGCGCTATTTTGTTGAAGCATATTCAGTCATTGTGTAATTATTATAATGCAATACATTGCGGTAAAGAAAAGAATACTACACAGACGGACAATGAAAGAGAGTGGGGAGATAGAAAGAAAGAATGGATGAGAGAATCGATATTCCCACATTTCTTTTCATATTTCCTGCCATGATAACAATGAAAAATAACTTTTGATTTCAACTCAAACTGTACTTTATAGAAAGCAAAGTAACATATGCTTCTGTCTGCGTTGCACGCAAGATCGCCGGTGCGTGAGCACAACGTATATAAAAACAAAACAAAAACAAAAGGGCATAATAGATGTGCGCTTGTGCAACAGATTCTTTGAAATTAAAAAAAAAATCATTTCCTTTCCTGCATGAAATATATCAAACTTTTGATCTCTTGTCTCTTTACACGGTGTCGAAGAGCATCTTAAAATTGATTTTATAAATATAAAGAGGGGAACTAAAAAATGAATTTGAAAACAGAATGGTTCGGTATACCCCAAAACTCAGAGAGGCTGTAATTGTGAAAATTATATTCCTTTGCTATATACAGAAGCAATGAACACGCCCGTAGTAATAGCCTCAAATTACGAGTAAACAATTCATTTATCACTGGACATATGTGTACAAAATTGCACCTATTTACTAAATTTATCACACAATCATGATTTTTCCTTTGTAATCATGATTTTCCTTCATTATATTCATGAATGATTAACCATTATAAATTATGACAGATTTTGAAAGAAACAGAGAAAGAAAGTAAAACTGTCTTCATAATAATATGCTGGCAGTTTTAGTTAAACCATTTTGAAACATAAAAAAGCTGAAATGTGATTAGCTTGTCATTGGAAACCCACAGTTCATTGTGGAGGTTTAGATCATTTTTCATATCATTTCTTTAATTGTTATTGTGTCGATTCTGAACGTTCAACGCAACAGAACGAGAGACAGACGTCCGAGCCGTGGTGAGAAAAAAGGCGGGAACCCCTGCTCGTATTTTCGTCCCGCGTAATGATGTGTATCGATCCGAGACCGCCCCTAAGTTAGCTATCGACATTGGTCGTGTCAAACCCAGTAACTATCCCATCAAAGGTACAAGGGGATCATCGGAAATTCTATATAGTGGCGAGAAAGAAAGGGGAAAGAGAAAATATAAACGCTTGCGGTTTTATGGACGATTAAAGCGACAAATTCGCAGATTGTATCGCTTGCATGAAATGAATTGTGCGCGTTGAAGATGCCTTCTGCTGTAGTTAAGGATTCACGCAATATACGGTCGTTTGCATTGTTTTGAGAATTAGCCAAAACTGTCATTTATCAGCCAAACAAGGCTATGAGAAAAAACGGTGGAATCGTGTGAGGAGAAGGGGGGGGATGTTTCAGCGAACTCATATTCATAACCCATATGTTACGTCCTTGGCAATGAAATCGTCATTTGAAATAATCTGTCGGCTTTAGGTTCGACAAATTGAAGTAAGACATTTCAATTTGGCACTGCGCACTTTTCCACCCTGTCTCCGCAAAATGATTAATGTCCATATGTCGAGTACTGCAGTGTGGCAGGCCCTCCAGTTTTATTGCGATGCCTGGATTTATTCCTCGAAAATAATGGTTCTGAAGTTTATAGGAATACGTTTTACATCAATGTGTACATTATTCACTTAACGCGTCTTCTTCAGGAGAAAATGGCTGAGAGGGAGAGGAGTAATTTTTGTTTCTCCGAGGGCACTTTTAAAGTGGTCTAGTCTTCACCGCAACTTGAAAACCATTTGTAAAGATATTGTTTGTCAAACCGCACTACTGAAAAGATGTAATACGGTACTTTGTATTATACTTCCAAGAATTACACATGAATTTACTTTTTACAAAGAAAAGTTATTCAATTTGGCCACCGGGTGGGGGTCATAGGAGTATAAATTTGTATTCATGTGCATGTTGTAAAATAACATATTATTTTGTTTGGTTAGGGGCACGAGCCCGTTGTGCCCCCGTGGATCGTCAACTGTACTTTGAATGTTATAAGATCGCCTTCTTTCAATAATCATGCAGATTTATTACGATCAAGTTCATTGAAATCTTCAAGCTTATATTTTAGTTGCATGCAGCCTTATCAGAAAAAAGGTTTATAATAGTTCCCATTTATTGATAATTGGTCAAAAGTAATTATTTGTATATTTCTGTAGCAACATATTTGCGTATAGGGGGACACACGGGCACGTGCTCCAAATTAAATCGGTGAAAGAGAGAGAGGGGGAGAGGAGGAGAAAAGAACCCCCACCAAAAAAAAAAAAAATTAAAAAAAAAAATAAAAAAATAAAAAATAAAAAAAAAAATGAAAAATGAAAAATCAAAATCAAAATCAAAATATATAAATGAATAAATAAATAAATTTTAACTTTGTTTTTAAAGAGTACATGTATATGTAACGTGAAAAGTTGATGATGCAATCCCTCACATTCTCTGCCCTGTTTCTAAAACCTTGTTTTCTCACATTCCATCCACTCAGCAGGGAGGTTACACTTACCTGCACCCAGTAAGACCGCCTGGCTACCACCCCCTCCCAATCCCCACCCTACCTGGACATCCCAGTAGACGGACAGTCCGCGGGAACCGACGGCCTACGAAACCATCAGACCACCAGACCAAGTTTTTGACCAGACCAAGTTTTTGACCAGACCGACCATTACCGGTCTAGTGAACCCTCAGAGATGTCAGAAGGCCCATAGACCCACTCATGGACTGTCGGTCTTGTGGGTCGTCTCGTGGGTTGTCAGTCTCTTGACCTGTACCCGCTCCCTCATGACCTTTGGTTGGAGCCCCCCCCCCCCCCCTCTCTCTCTCTATTTCTCTCTTATACTCTCTCTCTCTCCTTTCCAGCTTTCTTACTATCCCAAGATCTCCTTTCCTTGTTTCTTTCTATAAAGACCTATATATCTCTCCCTCCCCATCTATCTCTCCATCTATCTCCCCCATCTCTCTCTCTCTTTCTCTCTATCTCTCTCCCTTTCTCTCCCTCTCTCTCTCTCTCTCTCTCTCCATCTCCCCTCCCTCTATCGTCTACATCTCCCTTTCCCTCGCTCTTGAAAAAAAAAATCTGAAATCACTGTTGGATTTCAAATGTAATAAGGGGATGTGTCACCATCTTCCTGATATTATATTTTTCAAAATAACTCAGACTCCTGTACAAAATAAATTAACATGATCATACATTAATTAATCATATTTTCTTACTGAATATAAATCCTTGATTTATACAGTGTTTATTTCCAAAGTGAAGTGCACATGCATGAAAATTGGCGTTAACCCATTGCCTACAGGAACCGGATGGTCCCCGTATTAAAGCTATGTGAATGAGAGAATTCAGTAGTTAACGGGTTAAGTGCATAACAAAGACAAAACGAATAAATATATAATTTATTATCGAATGATCACTTCGTAAGATATACAGGTATATGGTTTAATGTAAAGTTCGGACTAATAATTTTGAAAGAGAATACAAAACGAAAAAATATCAATAAGATGTACTTCGCTTAACTAAAGCAGAATGTTGAATTATCTTCAAATTAAATTTGTTCGTAAGCACAAGTTTTCGTAAGGACAAAATGCGAGAAAACAGAAAAAACGAAAGAATGTATTACACACAAGTTGTGTATCACCACGATTATAAAAAAAAGTAATATTTTATTTTATTTTATCTTATTTTATTTTTATTTTATTTTTTTGGGGGGGGGTCACAATTTGGCACCAAAGAATGGTTAATGACATTTGCACAATTCAAATAGTGATTCACTCACCTTCCAAAGACAATAAATGAAAAGAATTTCACAAAAATAGAAGTGGCTTCATCAGCACTGTAGTATCCAGAATTACATGTACAGTAACGATATTATAACATGGTCAGTTTTTTCTACATTTTGTTCTAAATCTATGCATATTATCCTGAAAGCTTTGACACATCAGCAAAATGTGCAATCTTAGCAACAAAAAAAAAGTTAGGAGGCTTAACAAAGACAGTTTACAAGCAGAAGCTACAAGGGTTAACTAACACTTCATGCAAAGACAAAATATGAATGCATCGTTATCCTGATTGTTTTCTTTCTGTCCAGAGAATACTATTGCACAAAACTGAGAATAAGGCCAATATTATAACAATACAAGTCATTTTAAAAAGGAACAAAAAAATTAAAATATAATCTTTAATATTATTAAATGAAACACCCAAAAGCATTACAATATTAAGCATAATTACTAAGTTTAAAGATGATAAATGTTATCCTATTTCTACAAAAAAATGTAATAATCTAGATAATATGTTAACATAAGGACAAGCAAACATGAGTGAGTTATTATCATATTCCATCTTCAATACTATTATCATATTCCATCTTCAATACCAAATAAGCACACAAACAAATCTGGGGATGTACTGGGTATATATAGAAAGGTAATAACAATAGTGAATAAGGCATGATCAAACTACTGATTTTTTCCTAAAACAACCAATATTGATTACGTAAACAAAGGTAAAAGTGTAATCTATAATTTCATTCATATATCTTCCAAAGTACATAAGTCAATATTCTAATCTATCGTATACAATAAAAAATTTGTTGAAAAAAAGTTGTTGAAAAATAAAGATTCAATCTGCCAAAAATTAAACTTCTGAGATCCATTTCTCTTGCAAATCATACTTTTACATGGTAAAATAATTACATCCTGATCAAAATTTGCATAATTCACATACCATCAAAATAATGAAATCAAATTAAAAATAACATGGAGTTGTGAAAAATATAAGTCTGAAATAAACATTACAATACCTACAAAAGTATTTGCATTAATAAGTACATGTAGACCTATACCCTGTTTTTCTATCAGCATATAGATAAAAATTCCAACCATATAAGTTCTAGGCAAGAGAGAGAGAGAGAGAAAGAGAGAGAGAGAAATAGAGACAGAGAGACAGAGAGAAGGGAGGATATCTGCAGACACAATGTAAAGTGGAAAACTGGCAGATATACAGTGAAAGGGGACAGGCAGAGTGACAGAGGGAGAGACAGGGGCAGAGAGAGAGGAAGAAAAAGATCAAGGGATACATAAAGAGATCGAGAGAGAGGGGGAGGCAGAGACAGAGAACAAGAAGATATCACAAGCAAGAGAACTATAGCTGCAGCTAGGTTATGGCAAAAAAATATTAATTGAAACATGTTGTCATGATCTATCCTTGTTGCTTTAGATGAATATATACCATAATTAATAATACAAAAATGTTTAAACACATCTTTTATGTAGAAGTGCAATAAAATGAAAGATAGGATTTCCTAAGTATTTCACCCCAGTTTATTTCACATATTAAGTAGCAGTGGACACTGAATAGAAATATAGTGGAATCGTAGTATTCATAGAAAGCTAATTTACCTAGTACTCATAATCACTAATTATCTCTTTTGTTACAAGCCAAACAGTGAAGATAGATGGCATTATACATGGCAGAGAATAAGACCAAAGTTAGACACTACTAATGTTCAACTGTCAATTAAAATCAATTCCTTCTCCAAATCTTCCTGTACGTTATCATGTTATACATATGATCTCACTTTGTAATTTACCAGAAATTACAAATTGATAGATACCACTTCAAACACAAACATGAAAGTAAACCCCTCCCCCCCCCCCCCCCCACACACCCAAAAGAGGACATGGGAAGGAGATAGAGGGAGTGGACACATACATACAAACTTATTGATTTGGACATAAAAATACTTTTATCATCAACTTTTTGGCACCAATTTATCCCTACAGAAAATGCCTCTGATATTCCAATTTAGGGCATTTTCTTGTACGACATTATCAGAAAAGAAAGGGATGTGTTTGGCACTAAAATCAGAAGCAAAAACTGAGACTAAAGTAAAGTGAATTAAATGTACAACTATCAAAAACATGACCCACTGGCCTTTAAAATCTAAATGGAAGAAGTACTACAACTATCTGGAATAAACAGTTGGCTAACTTATTCATATCTAACAAGTGATGGCGCTATTTCCTAAAATATGGCAGAGGCATTTAAATAGACAAGATTTTAGCCAACTTGATTGCAGTGAGGATCAGTTTAGCGTACATGTATGTTGCTTGGTCAGGCATGCACACATTATACACCATATTGCTACACACTGTCATAGAGTTGACCAAACAGTGGATAAATGGCACTGATTTTTCTATGATAGGGGTGCAATAAAAACATGATACTGCGTATAGTTATGAAATTAAATGGCAGTGCAAGACAATATCAATACGAGTGTGAGAGCAAATTATTCATATGCAACAAGCTCATGAAAATATTGCTGACTCTTAGTTGGGTACATCAATAAAATATACCTTGGCTATAAACATATAAATTGAACAAAAGAATGTAACTTCATGAATACAAAGAGAAATAGGTGCTCCTTTTGCCTGTCTAGTCGACTTGACATTTTATGAACCTAGAAAATTTCATTCTGTTGAAGTTTTTTTTTTTTAATTTGTGATCCCACGTGGTGTCTGAACAATATTAGATTTCTTGCCGAAAGAGCAACTTTCAGAATTTTGCACAATTTGCATAAATCCAAATGGCCAGATGTATATTCATATTGAAAAGAGCAAGGCAACTTTTGGACAGTGTGCACACTGCACCTAACCCTAACAGTGTTGTTAATCTTGTGCAATGAAACCTGTGATACAATACAGCTCCCTGATAAAATCTCCCTGATAAAATCTCCCTTCATTATACCACAGGTGGTATTGCATAATTCAATTCAATTCAATTCAATTCAATTTCAAAACATTTATTTCCAACTTTTCAATATAAGTGTACAAAGTAATAATGTTTTTAACAAAAAATATGACATAATACACATTCATATAGTTGGAGGACACACCTCTAAAAGCAAAAGCTTCAGGCGAGGGTGCCCTTAGTAACATAATACATAATATTACATAATAAATATATAAAAAGACAATAACTACATACAAAAAAAAAAAAATATATAAGATGAACAACACATTGGATTTTAATATGCAAATTATGCGAGTTGCTCAAAGTGTATTTTTTCGGCAACAACGCTGAAATTGTTTGAAGACCACATGGGATCACATATCCAAAAAGACACATTTTAACAGAAAGAATTTTTTGAGGTTCACTATTGGCTACATAGGACTGTCAAATGGACTAGTCATTCATGCTCAAACTTTACGTTTCTAGCCTAGAATTCTGTCTAAAGAAAAATATAGACATAAATTGACACTGTTTTTCAGGTGCCAACTCCTCACATTTTGTGAATAAGTCATTAACTATCATTTTGTTTACCTTGAAAGAATTCAAGGATACATAAATATGGTAAAAATGATTAATATTTTACACACTGTTACACCTTACCATACCATTGTAACATGACATGAAATATCACAAAAATCAATACATTCAGATATCACTCAGAAATTATTATCTCACCGACGTACATATATATGTTGTTTTGATTTCTTTCAGTATAAAAATCATCAATTCCTTGCTAATAATGCCACTTAAAGAGAGGGTTGAGTCCTGGGAAAGGTTAAAAATGAGTTTTGAGCTTTCTCATTCCTTTTATGTCAGTTTGAAAGAACATCATAGCAGTAATGTCCCCTGAAAAGAGATGCTCCTCAAATTCCTTCATATTCGAAATATGACGAGAAACAGCTGAAGTGTTCGGGCCCAACATTTATGCCACATGTGTGTGTGTGTGTAGTCCCATATACCCATATCTGTCTGCAGTGCATGTTAGTGAGATTTGGTCAATTTCTTATCATTTTGATGATTCCCAATCCCCCCAGTGTATACTAATTCTGATGTAGACATGATCAACCTTTCCCACTTGCTTTCAGACAGTTTCTTTCACAATGTAATCACATGACCAGAACTCAGCTTTATCTTTAAAAGACAATACAACAGTGTACATTTAATAATATAATACATGTAATAAAAATAGCTGTTTCTTTTATAGCGCCTTACCAGTTACAATGTAACCAACCAAAGCGCTTACAGCATTATTTCCCCGGTCACTGGATTCACTTGCGATTCTGCACATTACAGTGCACATTCTCCACTCCTCTGGGGAGCATTCTAGCCAGTCACCCGTTTCCAAGCGCGCACATGCTAATCCAACCACAATGACATGCTAATCCAACCACAATGACGTTCGCACCCTCCCGGGTACCCATTTAACACCTGGGTGGAGAGGAGCGATGTAGATAAAATGCCTTGCTCAAGGGCATAAGTGCCGTGCCAGGGTTCGAACCCACAACCTTTGCATTCCCAGTCAAGTGACTGAACCACTCGACTATGACACCTCTACTTTTACATTTACACACATAGATTGGGATTTATGTAAAGCAGATCATACTACTTTACACCATATGTATTGGCACATGCACTACAGGTAAAGATATAACATTGATACAAACATACAAACTAGAAAGTACCCATTTTTACCACAAAGCAGTCATTTGTCACAAAGGTATTTGACAAAGATCTAACAGCCAACAAGAATCTGAAAATGACTAAAACGCCATCTACATGAATAGTCAATTATAAAGCTACAGTAAATAATCAAGAACCTAGAATCTGTGGATAAAGACACAATGAAATTTTTTAAAACAGACAAGAAAAAAAGTGGCAAGTAGAGAAATATCAAATTTCCTGGTCAATGATTCTACAATGAGTTTAAATAATGAAAATAAGTCTTCATATAAATTCACAAGCATTTCAGAAGCAAATATGAATCAGGAGTTTATTGTTGACTTCAAGTAATTTAAGCTTTACAAGTATTCATTATGTGACAAAACAATTCAACACAAAGCAACAAGCTGATGTTGCAGATAATTCAAATTGCACCATGTTCTTGCAACCAGTTGATCATGACCACCAAGTTATACGTCTGAATTTATATCCAGACCGGCACCACAGGTTATCACCTTCCTCGCATGTAAATAAATAGCAAAAATATCAGATTATGTCTTTGGTCCGCACTATCCAACAGTGCATTCGAATATGAAAGTAGATCCATTATCGAGGCAATAGCCTGGACAGTCGAGTTCTTCTTCTTCTCCTCCACACTAGGACAAAGTAAACACACACGATGAGCATGACGCAGCTGATGTTCAACATCATACACATGCTCAGGTCCACCCCGTTGATCCCAAGACCAAAGTATCCTGCCTTTTTCATCTCCACCGCCAGACGAATACTCATCTCCCTCTGCCGCAAGTTATGTAAAACATCCTGCTTCACACCCTCAGGATTCAGTGTGGCACGAGTCCTCAAGTCCATTTCATCCCCGGCTACGCCATCTGAAAAGTAGAGTCCCTTGAAAGCAAAATTCCGCAAGCTGTAGTAGTCTTTCAAGAACCCTAGAACCCTCCTTTCTTCCCATAATTCCATGTTGGTGCTCGCGTAGCAGGATGCGCATATAGTCCGTGGAGGGAAAGGCTGCTTGGGATGGGAGGGATCCTCCGAGGGGTCGCCACGGAGACGCTTGTTGACACGATTATGGGTCTGCCACAGCCACATGATGGCGCTGTCCAAGGAGCTGACAGACTCGTCCAGGTCTGCCACCTCGTGACGGAAGTTCTCCCGGCAGTTCTGACAGCTGAAGAATGAGAGGATGTAGCCCCTCATGGCATGGAGAACCTCCATGTAGCTTACATTATCATCTGATGGTGGAACAAAACATGCATAAGAATAAATGCAATAACATAATTTTGAAAAATAATATTTAATATGAGAAATGATTTCTCACTCATGATGAGCAATGACTCTACTTACAGACAAATTGATAACCACAGAAATCATTTCTTTTTACATAATCGCGTCAACGATGATTGAGTGACAATTAGCAGTTTGACCAACACTGGTACTTTGAAATGTTTAGGGGAATGCTACACTGTGAAACTCAAATTACAGATTTACAACAGTGAGGCTGGAAAAACAGTCGGTGACTGAGGCAGCATCAAAGGACTACAGGGATAGCCCTTTATGACCTTGACTATTGTTGCTTTAAAGAGTCAGGGAAATGTTTCATTGGGACATTTTTGTCCACATTTCCACTTTAAGACAAATCAATAAAAGGACAGTCTTTGCTACTCACATTTGAGAGTCATCAGCATGTGGAACAGCATCCAAAGACCACAAGGCCATTACCTTTCATGACCTTGACCAACACTGGAGTACTTTTAAATGCCAAGGAAAAGGTACCATTTGAACTTTGATCTGTCAACCCTCTAACTTCTCCGCAAATTAAAAAGAATAGAAATCCTTTCTACTTATTACATCTCCCAATGTGTGAAGCCAGAGAGACGGTCAGCAGAGGGGTAACTTTCTATGACCTTCATATTAACACTGTGTTATAATTTAAAATCAAAGAACAATTACCGGGGATTACCGGGGACTTTTATCTGTCATCCTTCCCACTTCAAGTCTGTTTCAAGGCAAATTAAAAAGGAAAGAAATCATTTCTACTCACATCTTCTGATGAGTGAAGCCTGGGAGACAGTCAGCGTGTGGAACAGCGTCCAGAGACCACAGGGATAGCCACGGAAATGAGCCTCACTGCCATGACATCCAATCCACTCCACTCTATCCGCAAGTCTATTCCCTGGTTCCTATTCAACAAGTTTGGAAGAAGCATACGAGAAAGAAATATAAATTTTTAAAATACTGTCATTTCTTAGTAAAACATAAATGTAGTTATTAAACAGAAGTAAAGAACAACCTATGTGTGTAATTTCTTCTTTGGGGGAGCAACTTATAGCATTATACATTTTAGTAGTAATATTATGAGGGTTTTTTAATGATTTTTTACAAGTCTTTCTGGATGCTTTATCAATCCATTGCCTGTGGGAACCGGGAGGTCCCTGTGTAAAGCCTATGTGAATAGGAGAAGTCAGTATTCAACGGGTTAAGGAGCACATGAAAAACGTAACCTCTTCCATCATCGACTCTATTCTTTTGATAGGATTTCTATTTCTAGTCACATGTCTAAATTTTTAACAAAAACATGACGATAATAATTATGTAATCACTACTTTGTCTCCATGCAACTATCAATGACCTATGTCAATATTACAGTAAGTTCACCTGTAGTTAGCAATTTTAATCTGAATGCTTTATTTTTATTCAATAATGTAATGAAATCCATTCACTACAATGTTGATTATGAACCAGGTGGCTATAAAGCCATAAACAGTAAAAGGAGCGGTGTGTCAAAGTGTATTTGCACAGCAGCTGCACAGTACAAATCTAACTTCTCATTATATTACAAACTGACAATCACAAACTATATGAATGTAACTCAATTTCACAGGAAAAACAAGTGATTTGGAAAGCTTTTTGAAACATGCATACAGGATTGCCAGTTGGAATCAATCAGCAAGCCTGAAAATCACCTACAATGATCTAGTTTGTATGAAGAAAAGCCTGAAATATGACCTGAAACTGAACTGCTAGTGCCTGAATTCAAACTTTTGCCTGAGAACTGGCATCTCTATACATAGAAATAGACAGAATGGGTAAAGTGTTCACGTACAAGAATTCTTTTCATGAAAATGGGACCCGTGTTTCAGGATCTTTCCACAGCACATCCCAGTATACCCAAAGTATACAAGTCTCGCTCCTGCCAATCTCATGACTAAAAGCCAGTTGTAGAAAATCAACACCTGGGGTCACAGGACCAAGACCAGGGCCTGCTTGCATTAAAAGTTGCGTTGAATTGCGTTGAAAATTAAATGCAAATACCATTTACGCGATCCTGATTGGTTGAAAATCAAGTTGCCTTTAATTTTTTAAGTTGCGTTTAATCGCAACTGTTTATGCAAGAGAGCCCAGGACTCTGCCACATAAAACTTGTTCCCTATAACAAGTTACAATAATTGATATAAGTTACTGAAATCACTGCATTTTATTGACTGAGAGCAAATTTGTCACTAGAATTCTGGCACTTGTTGTTAATTAAGTGTTTTATGAAACAGGGACCAGGAAGAAAACTTTTGATTACATTCAACTAGCAATGGGTCTCGGGTCAAGACCAAGAACAAGATATAGAAAAAAAGAACCAAACCTAACCAAAAAAGACCTAAGACCAAGAGCAAGACATCAAAAGAAGAGACCAAGACCCACGCTGGTCTCTCGCTCCGTTAGAGGTAACTGCTTGCTTCATTGGTAAGAGCCTTACCTTGGTAGGATCGACATGGGCCAACCATTCCTCGATAGGTACACCGGTGCCCTCCTTCTGAAGTAACCATTCATGGGTGGTGGATAAAAATGACATCACCTCAGGTCTTCCAGGAAAATACTGTTATAAAAGCAACATAGGAAAAAGGGGTTGTATTAAAGGTAATTTGAGTTCCGGTTAATGGAATACCATTTCAAGAGAAACTAGCTCAAAGTAATTCTGTTCATCATGCTGCAGGGGTGTTGTTCAACCTTTCAGTCACTAAACCGCCCGGAACCGCCCGTGCACTTTGACCTGTGTAACACTATGTCCAGCAATGTATTGTAGGGGATATTGGGCACTGAAATTTTGTGTGTGCTATCTTTACACATAAGCCGTTTAGAATCCGCACTGAAGCAGTGCATTACTGTGGAAAGATTTTTCGTACAGCAGAGATTCTATGCCGCAAGATGGTTTAATGAGACTGAGTTCAGTGAGTAAATGACTACAATACGCGTAATCCTCAGGTGCTACAAGATTAAACTAGCTAACAACAGATTTACAAAAACTTGCTTGAAATTATATCAATTCAAAAGCACATTTCACATTCAATGTGCTTATTTAATATCGTTCAAGCAAATGGTAGCCTCCATGATTGCGCAACTCTGAAGCTTTTTTATCTGGTTTGTAGCTGTTTTTCTCATCTTTATATTATCCATATTTTAGACTTGTTTCATAAAACAAATATTTCAGTTTCTGTGGCTCATGCATTAGTAAAATGCAATACACCGAGTTAAGTCACAATATGCAGAAAATGGATCTCATATTTTTCCATTCTTCTCAAAAGAAAATATTTTCTTGAATCTGTGCTTGGAATATATCACTGTATGAAACATATAAAATCTTTATAAGTTCCACTCAAAATAAATTGAAGGCTGCTGGCAAATGGCATCTGCCAATTTGGAACTTTATCATATTAAAATCTTAATAATGTTCTTATTTTCATCAGACTTTTCTCTTTCGTTGATTATTTTCTGATTTAATCAAATCAACTTAAAATAAGTTCAGGGACAATGCCCGGGGATGAACAGCATTTACTCTCTGTTAATACTTACCTTGCTGAGGACGCCAACATAGTTTGTTAGAGCCTGGAGGTCTTCCCCTTCTATGTGACTCCGCAAGGACACCTCTTGCCGCAGAGAGTACTGGATGGCTGACTCCAGATCAAGCATATAGACCTTGGGCCTACGATGTCCAAAATCCGTAAAAAGGTATTACGGTATATAACATTTAGAAGAATCTGGGCATTTTATTGGTCGATTGCACATCACCTTGCCTACACTATTTTTACCATTTACTGCTTGCTTCTTCAACCATGCAATGTTTTTAAATGGAACGTCTGCAGCTAAAACCTTAAGAAAAAGTTTTACCACCTCACTTATAAACATCAAATATTGGTTTAACATTGAAAAATCAGTCCAGTAGGTTATGGTAACCAAAGCGTAGGAATTCCTTTTAAATTCCTTTTTAAATCTATGATTTTATAAGTTTTTGAACTGCTGCACCATTAAAATTCACATGATTCCTAAATCAACATTTATTTTTCTACAGATAATGTTTCTTCCAACTTTCAAGAATGATTTTTCTTACATTCTGAGTAAGAAACTACTTTCATGACTACATGTATTTCAAAATGTACATTTAAAGAAGAACATTTTGGTTGACACTCACCATTCACTAGGCCTCTGGTCAGTCATCCTGACATTTGATTTCTTCTGCATTGCTTTCTCTTTGTTCTTCTCTATCACTCTATCCCACATCATCTTCTGCTCTCCTCCTCCTTCTTCTTCATCAGCCCTTCTATCTCCTCCATCCTCCCCTGCTGGTTCTTCATCCTCTCCTACATCATCTAGGCCCACCCCAGCTCCTAGGCCTCCAACCTCCTCTCGGAGTATCCCGACTCCTTCAGCACCTTTTTCTCCTCCCGCTTCTGCCCCGCCCGGTCCTTCTTCCTCTTCTCCAGCATTCCCTCCATCTCTATCTCCCCCTTCACCTCCTCCTCCTTTATTCATCTCCACAAATCCCTTGTCGCCTGGCCTCAGAAGGAGACTGAGCCCCATCTCCTTCTTCTTTTCCTCCTCCTTCTCTTTCTCCTTCACCTCCAAATTTCCATCCTCGTCCACGTCCCTCCCATCGAAGTCGCTATCGATGTTGTCTCCCTCGCTCTTGATTCCTTTCCCATCTGCTCCTCCTGGTCCTCCTGGTCCCAATAGATGTTCCTTTTCCAGCATCTCATCACCATGGTAATGGTTGGTATCACCAGGGATTTGCTGGACTGGGGGTTCTTTGTTGGCATTTTCTTTGATGTGTTTCTTAATGGCTGCACCGAAGCTGGCCCTGTCAGACCTGGCAGCACAAAAAAGACAAATAAAATTGGAGAATACATAAACAAAATGACCGCAATCATTAATTAACAGTGTCCCACAAAGAAAAGACCATCATACAACCACTCTTATCAACCTTTCAAAGTTATAATAAAATATCAGAGTGCATTTACAATACCTATTTTTTAATGAAACTATTTTCTTCTACCTGCCTGTATGTGTCCTTTAATAAATTCTTCATCATTACAACTAAGTGCTCTAAAATTTTGCTTGATACACAAGCCACTGATAATTTGGGTAGTGAATACTGGTTCAAGAAACACTACCAATGCTAAATGCAAAACATTATGGATGATTCGTCCATTATTTAAGGTCACATTCTACAAAATAATTGCCCCATAGGCCCCTCTGAAATTTCGAACCTACATGTATCTACAAGCATCTGTAAATCTTACCCAACAATCTTTGTTGGGACTCCTGACCGGTCTATGATGTATGCCGAGGGGAAAGAGTCCACACCCCATTTCTGGATGAGAGGGTTATCTGCTTTCCTCATCCATCTTACCTCTACTCCCTCATGGTTGGAAACATCTAAGATGATCTACGAAGGAATAAAACAATGAAAAGGATATATAATGAATACCGGTAGATGAATTTCTATATTAACAAATGCTGAATTTATTTCATGTGAGATTATCCAAAGTGCCAATCAGTTCAATTTTAAATATCTTCTTCTTTGCAGCTTATGTTGACAGATCAAGATCTGATAGCCATAGGTAAGGGCATCATCTGTGACTAGATGGATGTCCTGGATGTCACCTGTGAACTTGAACATCATGCAGTCATGAATGATGAGTTTGGTTTGTGTGACTACGATCACATACTGGGCTGTCGTGGAATTTTCGTTCGTGGAGACTGTATGCTGATCTTGCATGAAGAGTGTGGATTATATTCAAGCTAGTCCACTGTCTTATTTTTCACTATAGTCATGCACTTCAGATTTTATGGAGATACATGTAGTCATGCAATTCAGATTTTGGGCCATTTCCAACATCACAAATAAAAATCTTAATCAATATCAATACAATTTGATTTTGATATTTAGTATTGAACATATTTCAGCAGGATTTCTTACCTCTTTTCCCATGAAGTTGTCAGCACCTTGAAAGACAACAACCAGAAATTGATGATTGGGATGATGAGTGAAGAAGTCACTCACCCAATGTGCCCTGTAAATGTACAAGAAATCAAAGAAGGGTATTCTCAATTACCCATGTGTAATTCTCTGAAACTGAAATAGCGTTCATTATTCCAAACATTTGATGCATTACTCCGAAAGTTTGTTATTCCGAAGGTTCGTAATTCCGAAAATGAAATAGGGTTTGTAATTCAAAAAAATGAAAAAGGGTTCATAATTCCTAAGGTTCGTACTGCCGAAAACGCAATAGAGCCCTACATAACTTTTCGGATTTACGAACTTTCGGAAATATGAACCCTTTTTCATTTTCGGAATTATGAACCCTATCTCATTTTCGGAATTACGAACCATCGAAGTAACGATCCTTCGGAAATACGAACCTTCGGAATTATGAACCTACGGAAAAACGACAAGAAAAACAAGAAGAATGACCTACTCTGCCGGTTGAAGATCAGGCCAGGGTTTGATAACATGCGGCTTCTTGGCTTCCTCCTCGATCTGGGCAGCAACAAACTCTCTCATAGTCCTCACATCTCTTCCTCCTACAACAACGAAAGATAGAAACAGAGAAGAGGGCAATTAAATTGTTCACTAGCAAAATAATAGGATGGTTGGTCCATTTGAACAACAACATCAAATAAACAAACAAAACAACAAAACAACAACAAAAATGGATATGAGTATTTCATAATTAATTATGTACATGTACATCTGTATGTTAGACAAAAAATACTTCAAATTTATCTTTACAAAGTTGATAATGAAATGTTTATTCAGGCATAAGATGTTGAAAAAATGAAACTATTCATAATTAGAAAAAATAAGAGCTAAATACATGTAGCTCATTAGCCTGAAACAGCATTGTACATAATACACATCATAACACACACACATCACAATAACCACTGCTATATACATATACATGGACAGTAACACTAAATTATTCTACATGTAGGTTATGATAAGGAGGCATACGGCATACTTTACATTTCAAAGTCTACAGGATGTCTCGTTTTATCTTTCCATATATATGAGTATACATGTACTACATGTATGCATGAACAAAACAACATTTATTGTGACATTTGGGTATCAAGTGCCCATACCAGCATTATTTTGCTAACAGATGGTTATGAAGCTAGACTTTTGTTCTGCAATAGTACATGTACCCCTCCCACCTCCCCCTCCCCCCCCCCCCCCAAAAAAATGCTCTCAAGGAGAGAAAGTAGAATATAGAAAACAAAACAATGAATGCATGGATTAGTTTTAATCCAATAACCGAGTAGGATAGAGGAAAGGCCACATGGGGGTAGATCCTAGTTAATCCCTTGATTGCCAAACTCATAGAGGGATTAAAAATTGAAGTTCAAAGTCACTAACAATTCCACATTCTTTGCTTTCACTTCTCACTGTCAAAATTTAAACATGAAACTTATTTTCTAGGAATGTATTTTAAATTGCTTCTTCACTTCAACTTCATATTACCTCTAGATTGTACCTTAACCAATTGGCCTATACATGTACAGTGAAACCTGTCTATAAAGACCGCTCAAGGGAGACAAGAAAAGCGATCTTTATGAGCAGGTGGTCTTTATGGACAGGTTCCTTTAATACACATTTCAATGAGAAACATTGTTCAAGGGAAACAAAAATTGTGGTCTTTATAGACAGGTGGTCTTTCTATACAGGTGGTCGCTAAAGCAGGTTTGACTGTATATACATGTAAATATTTTTTGTTCACAATATAGAAAAAGAAATCTGTAGAAGTTGTACCCTTACAATCTCTCTGAATGCTACATACATTATGTAGTCATTCGCCCTCTAAAATTGGTGAGGATGGCAGAAAGTATCCAAGTCCAAGAAAGCAAACTGAACAAGAATACATGTACGTACATGTAGAAGCTACATAAATTTCTTACCTTTGTATAGTTTGGCCCCTGTCATGTTATCAGGTTTCGTGAATGGATAGAAGCACTGAGGAAAGTCAAACAAGAAATTGAAATTCATATCAAGAAAGAACTGTTAAATGACAAAATAACAGACATAGTTTATGTATAATTGCAAACTTAACATTGCATATATACACAGAGTATGTTGTAACTATTTGGAGGGAAATCTTCTTCTTCTTCCTCCTCCTCCTCCTTCCTCTTTCCTCCTCCTCCCTCCTCTTCCCTCCTTCTCATCCTCCTTCTCCTTCTCCAAAAGGAGTTTGTACAAGCGCTTCGATTATTTTAGCGTGCCCGGATCATATCTAGGACACTGTACACACACTTCCTTGACTTTTGTATTTTCTTGTATTCTCTCATTCCTGCGTTGTGACCCGATGAGTGACTCCTTTTGTCGGCACAATAGCGGATCTCTCGACTGAATGAACAACGCTTCTAAGAAGCGAAGACTTTCTTACACAACTCAACTCGCTTCATCCGGCGCTTCGGTTTACATGTGAGATGGAGCAGTCTAACGCGCTTCCATTTTTGGATGTACTGGTTGAGAAGAGTGACGGCAAACTTCTCACGTCCGTATATCGTAAACCTACGTTTACGGGCCAGTACACGCGATGGGATTCGTACAGTGCTACATCGTATAAAACTGGTTTGATTAATAACTTAGTGTGTCGCGCCTTGCAAATTTGTTCTCCGTGTAAGCTCAACCCTGAGCTTCTTCGCATCAAGCAAATCCTGCGAGACAATGGCTATCCGGAGCTTGTCATTGATCGCGTTGTGCAGCGTACCATTGATTCGCGGACTCGCCCTGTGTATGGGCCTAATAAATGCCCGGTCTACCTCAAATTACCTTGGCGAGGTAAAGTGTCTGATAAGTATGCGCGCGATATTAAGCATACAGTGTCGCGCTGTTACTTTGCCGTGGCTACGCGTGTCGTGTTCTCTACTAATAGAATGCTACCCGCAGTTTGCAAGGATGTACTGCCTTCCCCCCAAATGAGCAATGTCGTTTATCAGTATCATTGTCGGTGTGAAGCCGTCTACGTTGGCCGTACATCTCAGCGTCTAGCGGACCGCATTAAACAGCACGTACCCTCCGTGGTACGACAGACATCAGCTGGTAGCCGAGCACAGCCGAAGCGTAATTGCAAAACCGCTGCTAGCGTCGCTAATGTTCAATGCCGCAGTCACAGCGACTCTGCTATTGGTCAGCACTTGCTGAATAGTCTGGCTTGTTCCAAGGCGTATAACCCGGCTCAGTTCACTATTGTTGCCCGAGCACGCAGCTTTCAACATCTTCGCTTCTTAGAAGCGTTGTTCATTCAGTCGAGAGATCCGCTATTGTGCCGACAAAAGGAGTTTGTACAAGCGCTTCGATTATTTTAGCGTGCCCGGATCATATCTGGGACGCTGTACACACACTTACTTGACTTTTGTATTTTCTTGTATTCTCTCATTCCTGCGTTGTGACCCGATGAGTGCAGGTCGAAAAGCTTCGTCACTATGAATTTGTTAAATGTTATCTTTAAGTTTTGTAGTACCAATCGTCTGTATGTACATACATGTACATACAAAAAAATTGCAATCCAGACCCCCTACACAAGAAAACTTAGTGTGGAGCCCTGCAATTCCTAAACTCGGGATGGCTACATAAAATAATTGTTTGTGTGTCCAAATCTGTGGATCTCATAGTAAATTTGCAATAAATCTGTAGAACTATTCAACCATTACTATAGCATCCTACCTTCATTGATGGGTATCCATGTACATCATGACTTCTGCATACATCAGTATTCTTCTTATCTGCACAGTCAATAGCAGCTATTTTCACAACATGTTTCCAATCTGAATAACAAAAAAAAAATTTACATGAACAAGTGTATAATAATTTACCCTTTCATGATAGGAATTATTTTAAGGGCTATATTGATCGCATTTGCTTCTTCAAATTGGCAACAATAATATTTTTCTTTTAGTGCTACATGGTTCTAATAAAATGAAAGTCTTTGAAAACAATCTACATGGTTAGGAAGTTAGGAAATCTGTTGAAAAGTTGAAAAAATTGCAAATTTTGATAAAAAACAATGATTTTGAACCTCTCAATGTGTGCCAAATTAAGGATTTTAAACTTATTTTCTTTTTAAAAATTCCTGGCATCAAATGCAATATGGTCATGCAACAAAAAAGGACATAGTGTGTGCAGAAACTTTTGCTCTTTCTACTCATGCATCTTGTGTATTTTTTAAGGCTCCGAATCAAAAGTATTTCAAGATCCAAACCACAAAATGTGGAGTGATGTCGCAAAAGGGATAATAGAGAACAAATCAAATTGTCTGGGTACATGTACAATGCTGATGACAAATAAACAAGAATCGAAAGCTAATAGTAATATAAAGGCAGTTCATAATTTGATACACTGTACATGGTACAAAAGACCATTAAAGTGTAACAATCACCAAAAAATATATTTTGCTCTGTTGGTCACGGGTTCTGTGGATATATACATGTATACTATATTCAAAATATGAAAAATCTTGATTGTTGAAATACACTCCTAATAAACAATGCAGTGACTTGTGAGGAGACTGGTTGATGCAGTGGCGGATCCGGGGGGGGGGGGGGGGGGGGGGGGGCACAGCCGGCCCGTGCCCCCCCTTTTGGAAGAGAAGTACATGTATGAATTTTGGCCATAGACGATCCGCCATTTTTTCTATTGTGCCCCCCCCTTTTAGACTGAGTAGACCGAGGACCTTTTTTTTTTTTGGTTGTCAGGGAATTATGGAGGGAAACTGGGCCCCCATAACCCCTTACTGACCGATTTTTCAAGGTTTGGCGAAATTTTTATTTTTGTCCCTGCCCCACCCCCACCCCCTCCCCCGCTAAGCGACTTTTGGAGAAGCTGGCGAGACCAAAAAAATACGGGTCTACCTTTTGACAAACTTTCATTTTTGTGCCCCCTCTTTTACTCAATCCTGGATCCGCGCCTGAGTTGATGCACCTGTATGCGCTCACATACAGTAATGGCCAGCGCGGTACCGAACTCTGGCTTGGGTTTAATGTTCTCCTCTATTTTCTTCATACTTCTTTTATGGTTAACCCATAGAAGGTCTTTCAGTTTTGAGGTTGATTTAATACATTTTAGCTGTACACAAATTATATTTTAGGTAATTGGTACAATTTAAATAGCCCCTATTTGTATAGTAATGGTGTAAACTGAACTTTGAGCATGCCTAGTGCATTTTATATCAATATCATTACCTGGAGAGTGTATTGTGTAAAAATAAATGTACTAACGATTGTTTGTGAGGGTAATAAAATGCTTACATTGTATGTACATGTAGCACCATAGGATTATTGAATGACTGTTATGTCAACAACATGTTGAGTCATTCTTAGCTTCATCCTCCATTTATATTACCTAAACTCCTAATATATGCTCAAATCTGGTACATGTGCCTTGGGGTATGAAAGCATCGAAAAGTAAAATTTCAGTTCAAACAGCTGTAACAGCCCTTACACAACTTTATAGTGAGTGATATCTTTGTAACCACAAGGCCAAATCTGTAATATATATATTTATTATAAATTATAATGGAAATCACTGAAGTGATACAATATTTTCATTAATTTCCATGTCTAAGAAATGTAAAGTTGCATGTCCCTTTCATCTTTACTTTGGATCTTATGAATCAGCTAATTTTTCATGGAACTGTCACTTATACTTGTACAAGGTTATATGAAATAACCTTGTACCACTGCATAGCTGTACCTATCTTAATTTCTACAATAGGCATTGTGTGCATTACCCTGGATTAGTCTAGACTAGATCATACATGTACATAAGGAAGGGGAAAGTAATTATTCAAATACTTCACTTTCATCTTGGAAACCCCACCAAATTTGTAGCAGAGTAGATCTATAGTTGAAGAGTGAGAAGAGACCCTACTCCCTATTCAGGTAATCTACCAAACATAAGTAAATCAAATTCTGTTTACACCGATTTTGATATTACTTTTACACTAGTGCAACAGTGTCGTGAATGTTCAACAAAATCCCACTCGTAGGTTTGGGCCTCTGAGTGTTGAATTCTCGCTACCTCAAATATGAAATTTTCGACGTAGAGGGCAATATTATGCATGGAAATGGTCCCCATCTTCGTCAACTTCACTTCCAGTCCGTATTGAAATACTACGGCTTATGAATGAAATGAGTGCTAAAATGCTTAATTTTTGGATCGCATGACATAAACTATTCAAATTTTGAAAATGCAACCAATTGTCTCAATAAATCATGATGGTATCTTTTCAAACATGTTAATTTATACTCAAACTCGTGTACATTTTCAATGCAAAAAGACAAACACTTGTCGACCCAATCAGGATATTGTCAGCACTGCGCATGCATGGTTTGCATGACAAACGCCATCTGTTGGCAAAATTGTGTATTTGGGGTAGCGAGAATTAAAAAGTTCTTCATTTCTTGTACATTTTCTATTAATTTTAATACCAATGAAAACATGATCTGATTAAAATATTTCCAAAACCAATTATCTTACTCTAGTCTAAAATAAAAAACAGTTTTTGGACCTTTACAGAAATATTCTAATACTTATAAATGAATTTTTTCAGTTTCTGTTCATTAGTTTATTAATCATGAATTGAACGATACGCAAGAGAAGCATCTGTCACAATCATCATCATAATCATCAGCACATCATCACCATCACATCACATCATCATCATCATCATCATCAATAACAACAAAAGTCAACAATAATAAAAACTAGAATTTAATTCGTCATGAGGACGAATTAGGTGGTCTGTCTTTCAATTTGTATGATCATGATTGTACCGTAATCAGGATGATCATAATAATGGGGAAATGCTAAACTGAAGATAGGAAGTCAAAAATGCCATGAATGGAGATGCTTCTTGAGGACAGGAATGTAGAAAAATGTGTGAAACGGTCATTGTAAGATGTGATAATATTTGTGCAAGATAACAATCATGATAATGTTCACAATGATAAGATGCTCATATAACAATGACGATAATGATGATCATGTCAACATTTAGAACTGCAATCGATCGTATCAGAACGATGTGCATGCAATGTCGTCCGTATCTTCTATTTTGTTGAGAAGTTGACAGGTGAAATATAAAGATACGCATGGTAAACCATGATATAAGATAAGATGGGAGAAAATAATGCATACTGTGAAATTAGGAGATGATAGAATCATGAAAATAATTACGAAATAAAAAACAAAAAACAAAAGACAAAAAACAAAAGACAAAGAATGATCATGATAATTGTGATGACCATGACTGGAATGACATTGACCTTAACCATGCCAAATATGAAACAGAAATGACATTTCGTTATTAAAGGGATACTCAATCGCCGATTGTGGACGTTTTTATGCCGCGAGAGGGCACCGTGTTCGTTACCTGATCATGCGGCGCGCAAACCTCGGATAGACAGGTCGCCGCACAAACATGCACGCTTCGCCTGAGCTCGAGCTCTCGTGCGAGATTCGGTCGGCTTCGTGCAGTCCGAAAGATAATCCCAGTAGTCCAACGGACGCGTTCGACGCACAAACTTTGTGTACGAGTGAATGGGGCTTACGCGATCCTGACTTTCCCCACAGCCGCCTGGTTGCGTATCCCTTTAAGATACGACCATAAGTTGATTTGTAGAAAATGGCGCCTAGATGACGTCACAATAATCTGATGACCTTGAAAAAGATGCGGGAACTTGACCTTATTAGGACTGATGACTAACGAAAATTTGAAGATAATTGACTAAGCCAATTTTGAGAAATTGTGATATCAAATAGGACTAATGATATTGCAGGATAGCTTTAATACACGTCAGGGAATCAGATTTTCCATAGGGTTATACATAAACCACTGCACACTACTTTCCAATAGACATAACACGCAAAATAAGGCAGTTTATTACTTGGTTTGTGATTGCTTATGTTATAATAGTCGAACAAGATGGTAAAATGAAAGGCAAAAAGAAGCAAAAAAAAAAAAAAATTTAATGGACCCACCGGGGATCGAACCTGGGTCACCGGAATGAGAGGCAAGTGCTTTGACCAATATACCAAAACATTTCCCATAGAGATAACATGTAAACGAAAAACGGGATTCTCAAATCACATTTTGTAGTGAAAAATTGGGCATGATCCCGACATCTAATCAAAAATTGGAGACCACACTTATAAAAGCTTATAGTCTCAGCTATAACATACTAAAATCTGGAAGAAAATAGACCAAAAACAACTGAGATACAGCTCAGGGAACAATGTCATGTAGATTCATGATTCGAAAAAAAATCATCTTCCATAGACATAACACGCAAATAGGGAAAATTCTGACATGGCATCTTTAATTGAATATATCACTGTGATGACGTCATCAAAATGAAGAATGGTGGGGACTTATTTCTTAGGAAATTGCCTCAGCTACAACATATTAAAATCTGGGCGAAAAACGACCAATAAGTACGAATCTAGAGCCAAATTTGCATAAATGTGATGACGTCAAAACATGAAAAATGGAAATTTTGACTTCTGGCGCCATTTTGATGACGTCATAATGTTTATAAGGGTCAAATGATACATGAAATGAAATCTATGATTCATACCCTACCTGATGATGAAAAAAAATTGAGGGGTTTGTGGACTATTTAAAGAACTAGAGTTAATTTTGTAGAGGCATGTTTTTGCACGTTTTTACGTTATTTTCGCCATAGACGCGCGCACGGATTTTGAACTTTGACGCGCCCGTATGACCTTATTATTGATTGAAATTGATTCCAAGTTGATGGAAATGATGAAGAAAAGTGTCAGGATTGCAAATCAATCGAAAAAACAGCGATTTAACGTTATTTACGACTTGTGCGCGCGTAAAACGCGCGCGCAGACGCTTACGTACGGACATTTTTGAAATGCTCAAAATGACCTGAAACGTGTGCAGACTTGATCCTATGTGATTTTGAGCATTTTTAAATTTTGACGCGCGCATACGCGCACGTCCTGACCTCTAGATGACCTGTGAGGACATGACTTGATGACCCGTCATGTGAAGTTTATGTGATGTGAATATAGTTGATTTTTGATGATCGATTATGAAGATATAACCGATCTTGTAAATTTACAAAATGGCGTCTTGATGACGTCACGATGACCTGATGACCTCCAAAATGTAAATGGATCATGTCCATAATTGACCTCATACATGACATGAAACTCGATGATATTGACCTGGCCGATTTTGAGATTTGGTGGGTACAAAAATTTGTTATAAAAAGAAGAAATAAAGAAAAATAAAAATAAAGAAGAAAATTCTGACAAAATTAAAAGGTGATCTGTCGATACCGACAGACCACCTAATAATCTAATCTTGGCCTAATAATTAATAATACCGTAAATATAAATTTTATAATACAATTATTATTTTTTTCTCAATCTAGACCAGACTCGGAGTTAGAAACGTCCACATGGTCGAGAAAATTCCCTCATTTAAAGTCAAAACAAGATTACCGTAGGCCTACGTCTTGCTGAATAAAGAGCAGATCTGACACGAGTCGGACCCGCTAGCACCGGGGGCGGAAGAGTTACTCACCCCGTAAATCCGTCGCGAAAGACTTCCACGTAGGAGCAAAATGAACACAGTGTCCGCACCAGCTGGAGAAAAACTCAACAAACCAGATACTATCGGAGTTGAAAACATTACTTGCGAAGTTTAGATTATCTAGAACAAAAACATCACCAGGTGGATCATACAGTTTGGCTTTTACTCCCAGAGAAAGGCTGAAAATCAGCAGTAATTTTGACGTCGAGAAGCCGAGATGAACTCCGGACAATGCCATTTTGTCACCGTGTCAATTAAGTTTTATGGAAAGCTAATAACCAGTGGGCATTTAAATCTTATGGAAAGCTAGTTGTGCTTACACAATTACTTTTTGTGACAAAAAAAAAGTCATTAATAAATACGTATTTTTTACATGTAAATAAAATCATATTTTGTGGCAAAATTAGTAAATTCTGAATAATTGCAAAAGAAAACAAAGAAGATAAAGACTTTATGGCAGTCTTTACCCCCCTCCCCAAAAAGAATTATAAAAGAAAAACATAGGCCTACTCTTGGATTCATTTTAAAAAACTGTGGCACCAGAATGAAGGAGTGAATTAATTAGTTGATCTATTCTCATCACAAATGTGTTACTCATTAGAGTATTCTACCCATACAAAATAGAACATCATCAAAAGGGAATATAAATCAATCAGACATAACAAAGTTGACACAAAACTTTTCTTCTCTCGTTAATACAGAGAACAATATAATTTTTTCAATAGCAAAAAAATAATAAATGCCTTTAAAGAATCTCAATAAGCTCACAAATTCTGAAAAAAAAATAAAAAGTGCTACCCATTCTTTCTTTTTTTCAATGATCTTTATTTTGATTTCACTCAATAAGAATACATGAATCATAAATCAACATTTTAATGAATGTGTAAAACAAAATAATAAAGCACATTATCATGTCAAATATTCTATAAATGAATAATTGAAATTCAAAACAGTGAAAGAAAGCACTGAATGAAATATTTTCATAAAATACCCCCCCCCCCCCCGTGATTAACAAGGGAAACAATATATATATATATATATATATATATATATCATATTACTGCATATACATTGTACTGGCCGGGCCTCCCTACACCCAATCCCACCCCCCCCCCCTCCTTCACACACACACACACACACACTTTTTTATAAGTGTTTTTGTTTATTCCATATTGAAGTTTACTCCATATTGAAGTACACATATATACATGTACATGTACAACATAACACAATAGTAAATATAAAACCAAATACATACACAAGTCATAAAGCACGTCATAACTCGAAGTAAACCTAACATAATGTACAGGTAACAAATATACGCAATGTCCCTAACAATAATTATATTCGAAATATTTTAATATTTAATAACAAAACAAAACGAAACTAAGAAAGAAGCTGGAAGAACTTTCCTAAAACTACCCCCTCTTGGGGGGAAAATAAATTAAAAAGAATTCAAGCTGTCTCCACTTAAACTTACTCCCCCCCACCCCCCTCCTTCCCCACCCACCCCACCCATATACACACAACACACACCCAGACACACTCCTCTCACAAATGGTAATCTCACTTTTAAATAATACTACTAACAATAAATGGCTGCCTGTGAAAAAGATTAGAAAAAGGGAAAAAACAACAAAATTTAATCATGCAGAAGCGGCATGATCTTCAACAATAATAAAGGCCATCAACATCATAAAATAACCTACCAAATACAGCTATAAATTTGGCCCAAGAACTGACATGATAATACAACCAAAAGTTAACCTGATCCCATTTTTGCAAATGTAAGCCCATTTTCCCTATTTTCATTGCCAGCTTTTTAGCTTTTCCTCTTCCTTATAAATAGTCCAAAATCATTTGCCTTATTCGTTCGATTGATGGTACGACACCCTCTGTTCTAGACTTGAAAATAATCAATTTTACAGTAAGAATAACTGAATTACAACATTTAATTCTAAAGGAATTTCCTGCCAACCCAACAAATATATACTCCCAATCCATATTCCTAATTTCATTCAAATCAGAATGTTGTAAAACTTCTTGCCATGCCTGTTGAACCTTTCTGCAATACCAAAAAACATGTATGTTTCTATATGCATTTGACAAAAAGAACATAAGTTATCTGGAACGAATCCGAACTTAAACAGATGTTCTTTGGTATAAATAGCACCATGCAACAATTTAAATTGAAACTCCCTCTGTTTTCTGATGAGGATTACTTTCCGGAGTCTAAGAAAAATTTCTTTCAATTCATAATCCACATAATCAAACTGAGTATGTCCATCTCTTATCTGTAAAGTATCAGCATTTTGAAGTTTTTTAATAAAAAAATCATAATTTTTTCTTGATTTTATATCCACAAATTTAAGATTGTGGTGACAAATATTTAACCTTATTTCAAACCAATGAACATCCCCTTGTAAAAAATATCAAAGTCCACAACCTCCTTCCACTCTCTTGGAATAGCCTGAAAATTTCGTTAATTTTAAACAAACCATCACCTGTAATACCGAGATGCACAAAGTGTACAGCAGGCTTCAAATTACCGTTCTCTACAATGTAATTCACTTGAGTTATACCATGTTCATACAATTCCCTATCAAACATCATTTAATTTGCAATACATATACCGTATGTCTATTTTTAAATATAAAAAGATTAATTTGTGTGTTATTAAAATTTCTACACGATTCCATCTCGTGCCAAGCTTTCAAAATTTCAAAATAAAATTGTGGAACTTTCAAATGTAATTGACCAATATTATAATCACAGAGAAAAATAAATCTTCCTCCTACTGCACTATAGCAATAATCAAAATAAACATTCCACCCTGAATTATTATCCCCATATAAAAGCCTTTTCAACCACATTACTCTTTGAGTTTTAACAAATATCTCAAAATTCCACATTCTTAGCCCCCAGATTCATAGTCCTGAAACATAATTTTTCGTTTTATTCTATCTTTTCCGCCCCATATAAACTCAAAAGAGATTGTTTCCACTTCCCCCAAACCCACCGCGGAACTACAATAAGAGATGAAACATAATTCAATTTTGAAAGTGCATAATTATGTTTTTAATAAATGTATTTTCCCCATTATAGTTAGATCCCTCTCTTTCCACCATCCCAATAGCTTTTTTATTTTACTTATTAAATATTTCTTTATAATTTAGCTCTTCTTTTTTTTTAACATCACGTACAAACTGAACTCCCAAAATGTTAACTTCCTGTACCAATTTTCCAAATAAAGGTACTTTGGGTCTCTCAGAATCATTACCCACCCATAGAAAATTCGTTTTACCTTTAGTAACTTTAAGACCACTCAATTCTTCAAATTTATCAAAAATGAACTGTATAACCTGTCTATAGTGTTACCATTTTGAGCAAAAATAGTGATATCATCTGCTTATAAGACTTGTCTTATTTCATAATCTTCAAACTTAAACCCTATAATAATATCATCTCTTCTAATTGCATTTGCTAATATTTCAATAGCAATTAAAAATAAATATGGTGACAAAGGATCACCTTGCCTAACTCCTCTCTTAATATCAAAATACCCGGTCGAATGACCTCCATTCATAACACAGCTACTAATGTCTGTGTACAAAATCTTCACCCATTTACGAAAAGAATTTCCAAAGCCAAATAATTCCAACACATGAAATAAATAATCGTACGAAACAGAATCGAAAGCCTTTTCAAAGTCCACTGCTACCAAAAAACCATTAGTTGTACTTAAGGAATGAAATAAAATACATGTATCATCAATCAATCTCACAGACACATCAATATTTCTATTTCTATATAGCCCACTTGATCATTATGAATTATTTCTCCCAATACTTCTTTCATTCTTTTTGCTAAAACCTTCGATAATATTTTATAATCCACATTTAGTAGCGTTATTGGTCTATAATAATTATAAACATACAATACCTCCTTCCCCTCTTTCTCTAATAATATTATTACCCCTTGTCGTTGAGATGCCGATAGTTCCCCCCTCCCATAAGCATCATTTAATGTTTCTACTAATAATCCCCCAGCTCGGTCCAAGAAGTATAAAAAAATTCTACTGTGAAACCATCATTACCTGGGGATTTATTCCATTTCATTTCCTTTAGTACCTCAAAACATTCTTCTGCAGCTATTGTACCTTCACAATAATCTTGACTTTCATATACTCAATTTCAAAATATCTGTAAACATATAATTATTTTTTACGTGAATAATTCATAATAAATTCCCTCATCTTCATCTTAATAAAATCCCAGAAAACCAACTTAGTTACAATTTTTGGACCCCCATATTCTTTTTAATTCCACTTTTTCCTTTTTCATCCCTTCCACAAAATCTTTGTCTGTACACAGACTATTATTAAATTTCCAGTATGATCTACCAAAACAATAATTATCTACTAATTGCTCAAACTGTACCCTTATACCATAATGATCTGGTGTATTATATAGAAATCACCATATCACTTTTATTAACCATTTTTTCCAGTTTAGATGGAATGAACCAATAGTCTAAACGACTTTGTACAATTGGCCACTTTTGTTTAAATGTAAATTGTATTTTTGTTGGATTTCATTCTGAATAATTGCAAAAGAAATCAAAGAAGATAAAGACTTTATGGCAGTCTTTTCCCCTCCCCAAAAAGAATTATTAAAAGAAAAACATAGGCCTACTCTTGGATTCATTTTAAAAAACTGTGGCACCAGAATGAAGGAGTGAATTAATTAGTTGATCTATTCTCATCACAAATGTGTTACTCATTAGAGCATTCTACCCATACAAAATAGAACATCATCAAAAGGGAATATAAATCAATCAGACATAACAAATTTGACACAAAACTTTTCTTCTCTCGTTAATACAGAGAACAACATATGAATTTGTCATGTTCACTTAACGCGAACCGGTCGTGATCCCCGATCTTTCGACAGAAATTTGGCGAAAACACGTCCTTTTCGGCACATTTTAAATCATATCTCGAGAACCGCGCAAGATTTTCCATGGGGGCAAACGGTTTATAAAATTTTGATTAATTCTACATCTCATGATATCAGTCATTTTTTAATTGAATGAAAAAAACCGCCGTCTATTTTCGACTGAAAATGCATGGTTTCATGCTTTTTGTGTGAGGAGAAGCACTTTTTTGCACTCATTGCTCTCGTATTCCTCCTATAGCTTCTGACTTGTCAACGTGTCAAAATGTATGGGGGCAAAGACTAGCAAATAGCCAAGATGTTACTCTTTCTTGTGATATAAGGTTCGTCCTGATTGGTCGAAAAAAACCGCCGTCTATTTTGCATAATTAAAAAGAAACAGAGCAAAAAAGATGTCATGTATATAAAGCACGTACAGTATGTAATGCTGTGTATATAGGCTCGATTTGGACTGTGCCATTCTAAAACGGGGTGCATCAATCCAATGTGTGTGGAACGACCGTGAATGCGAATTGACCAGTCGTTACAGCTGTGGAGTGATATGTTGCATACCGTGGATGAAATGGATGAATCATGTCGAATGAGAAAGTGTAAAATTCTTCCTTCCTGCGTACGCACTGTTGTGTACTCTGAGTGAGATTCGTAAATAGCAGCTCTTCTGTCCCTCCCTTCTCCGTTGCCCCCATTGCTATAATAGAACAGCCGCGAACAAAACACCGATTTACTACAGAACCATGACCTCGACAACCCAGCTGATCGAGCGCGTGGTACTCGAGTCGCGTTTGTATGTGCGCACAGCTGACTAATGCAGAATTAAACCATCAAATTATGTGAACAAATCAGGGGGTGAGAAATTCATATGTATAATTTTTTCAATAGCAAAAAATTAATAAATGCCTTTAAAGAATCTCAATAAGCTCACAAATTCTGAAAAAATAAATAAAAAGTGCTACCCATCTTTTCTAATATGCTTGAAAATTTTTTTTTTAGGTTAATGAATATTCCCTGCACATTCTTTCTTTTTTTCAATGATCTTTATTTTGATTTCACTCAATAAGAATACATGAATCATAAATCAACATTTTAATGAATGTGTAAAACAAAGTAATAAAGCACATTATCATGTAAAATATTCTATAAATGAATAACTGAAATTCAAAGCAGTGAAAGAAAGCACTGAATGAAAGATTTTCATAAAATCCCCCCCCCCCCCCCCGTGATTAACAAGGGAAACAATATATATATATCATATTACTGCATATACATTGTACTGGCCGGGCCTCCCTATACACCCAATCCCCACCTCCCCCCCCCCCCTCCTTCACACACACACACACACTTTTTTATAAGTGTTTTTGTTTATTCCTCCAAATTGAAGTACACATATATACATGTACATGTACAACATAACATAATAGTAAATATAAAACCAAATACATACACAAGTCATAAAGCACGTCATAACTCGAAGTAAACCTAACATAATGTACATGTAACACATATAAGCAATGTCCCTAACAATAATTATATTCGAAATATTTTAATATTTAATAACAAAACAAAACGAAACTAAGAAAGAAGCTGGAGGAACTTTCCTAAAACTACCCCCTCTTGGGGGGGGGGGGGACAATTCAAATAAAAGGGGGGAAATAAATTAAAAAGAATTCAAGCTGTCTCCACCTAAACTTACTCCCCCCCCCCCTCCTTCCCCACCCACCCAACCCATATACACACAACACACACCCAGACACACTCCTCTCACAAATGGTAATCTGCTCACAAGAGAACATCCAGTAATATAACTTTTAAATAATACTACTAACAATAAATGGCTGCCTGTGAAAAAGATTAGAAAGAGGGAAAAAACAACAAAATTTGATCATACAGAAGCGGCATGTTCTACAACAATAATAAAGGCCATCAACATCATAAAATAACCTACCAAATACAGCTATAAATTTGGCCTAAGAACTGACATGATAATACAACCAAAAGTTAACCTGATCCCATTTTTGCAAATGTAAGCCCATTTTCCCTATTTTCATTGCCAGCTTTTTAGCTTTTCCTCTTCCTTATAAATAGTCCAAAATCATTTGCCTTATTCGTTCGATTGACAGTACCACACCCTCTGTTCTAGACTTGAAAATAATCAATTTTACAGTAAGAATAACTGAATTAGAACAACCATTCTGAATGGTGCAGGGTCTGCCCATTCAAGAAGATGCGCTTGCAACAATGATTTTGATTGGTCAGTACCGATCAGTTGCAACTTGCAATCAATCGCAACTTTCTTTCAACACCCCATAAGAGGTGAATTAACAATTGATTATCCAAATCCCTAATTTCCTGTTCTAATAATTCTATTTGTGTTTTTCGAATAATTCATAATAAATTCCCTCATCTTCATCTTAATAAAGTCCCAGAAAACCAACTTATTTACAATTTTGGACCCCATATTCTTTTTAATTCCACTATTTCCTTTTTAATCCCTTCCACAAAATCTTTGTCTGTACACAGACTATTATTAAATTTCCAGTATGATCTACCAAAACAATAATTATCTACTAATTGCTCAAACTGTACCCTTACACCATAATGATCTGGTGTATTAGAAATGACCATATCACTCTTATTAACCATTTTTCCAGTTTAGATGGAATGAACCAATAGTCTAAACGACTTTGTACAATTGGCCACTTTTGTTTAAATGTAAATTGTATTTTTTGGATTTCTTTTTCACCAAATATCGATCGTCATATTTATTTAAAAATTCATCAAACTTATCATTAAATTTAGAATGAGTCAATTTAATATTTGAGCCCATATAATCTAATTTGGAATCCATTACACTGTTAGAACGTTGATTAAAATTTTTAATCTTGTTGGTTAAAATTTTAATCAACCGAAGGTTACCGGGGGAGCGTTTCATCAAGCGTTTTGTCAGCGATTTTTACCGACAACTGTTATAAGCTACTGAAATCCTTGCATCTGATTGGCTGAGAGCAAATTTGTTGGTAAAAATCACTGACAAAACGCTTGATGAAACGCTCCCCAGGTGAACCACACATTTGTAGGTTAAAACTTTAATCAACGGCCTGTTGATTAAAGTTTAACCTGTGGTCGATTAAAAGTTTTAATCATTTGTTGGTTAATCGTATTTTGCTCAACGTTGGTTAAATTGGTGTTGATTAAACTAAAACATATTGTTGGTTAAATGTTTAACCATTTGTTGGTTAGTTTTATTTTGTTGGTTAAATGTTTAACCATTTGTTGGTTAATCATATTTTGCTCAACATTGGTTAAAATGGTGTTGATTAAACTTAAACAAATTGTTGGTTAGATTTATTTGATGAGAAACTCCCCGGAGAAACTCTTTTCATATCTGTAATTGTTGTCTAGCTAGCCTTATATTTATAACGAAATAGATCTACTCAGTGATCTACTTTCAGCGGTTTGGTAAGTTCGACCTTCTCAGACCTGGACTAGACTTGACTAAGGCAGGCCCACCGGTAGACTACGCCTACGCCTACATTGGTGCTTATATCTTTTTCTCAAAAAACTGTTCTAGTTTCAGTGTTTGTCATATTGCCCTGTCCGCGAAATATGGACATGCGCGAAGTTGAACACACCGCCATACCGCCGGCGTCGCCTCCTCGCTGCCATAGGCGCAGTCAGTAAATATACCGGTGGGCCTGGCTTAGCCAGGTCTAGTCCAGATCGAGCAGGTCGAACTTGCTCCCAAGCCGTTTAAATTAGAAAGAAAGAGCACACTGTAGATCTATGTCTTCCCAAGATTAAGCTGGACAACAATCACATATATGAATAATAGTTTCTCACCTTCAAACACGCCGACAAACTCTTTGAAAGTCCCCACTCATTCAGCGACTTGAATGACAATGCCTTCCATTTTTATCGCAAACAATTTCTGTGATAGATTTGTGCGCAGCGAATTTGTTCCAAATCCATACATATGCGCTGTTCGGTCACGCGATTGGTATTTTAATCAACTTTGATCAAACTTTTAACCAACAAAAAGATAAAGTGTCTTGACAGTTAGCCCCTTTCAGTTTGGCGGGAAAGCAGAGAACACAATCAATGTTGGTTACAAAGTAACCAACAAGAATAAAAACAATAATTTTAATCAACAATATTTTTAACCCACGCAAGATTAAAAGTCATTTTTAACCAACATTCATTTTATAACCAATGTTGAGCGATTTTTAATCAACATTTTTTTAATCCGTTGTCTTTTAATACATGTGCGAGCAGTGTATCATATTTAAATCACCCCTAATATAAATGAGTACTCTCTAAATGTAAAAGAGTGAAAAGAGTGAAAGGAGTTAAGTGAGGGACAACCCTTTTTCGAGTGCAAATGAGTGGTCACTATTTCACTCAGGAAAGAGTGAAACACCAATTGGCGTTCTAAGCCAACGACCCGGGTTCGATTTCCGGCGGAGACATTTTTTCAACCCTTGCAAAAATTCACATAAACATATGTTTATGTGAATGTATATTTCATTTGTGTCAAGTTAATGTGAAAGGAAATGAGAGAATAATGGTTGCGTAACTTAAATCAAAGTTCCCCAGAGCTGTCCTCCCATTTTGAAATTTTTGCAAGTGTTGAAAAAACGTCTCCGCCGGAAATCAAACCCGGGTCGTTGGCTTATAACGCCAATGGGTGTTGACCACTCATTTGCACTCGAAAAAGGGTTGTCCCTCATTTAACTCCTTTCACTCTCTCCTGAGTGATTTTTCACTCTTTTACATTTAGAGAGTAGTCTTGAATATTCAAATTTAAAATGTCTCTGTTTAAAACACTTAAACAACCATTTTGTAACTTCCCTTTGTCCCGTGTTGGAAAATAAACATTAGCCAAAAATAATTTAGTATTCTGTACAACCCCTTTAAATAAAATGTATCTTCACCATCTCCAACTACCAAACGATCCATTTTGAAATCTAAATGTGAAGAAAACAAAATTAAAGTTCCTCTACTATGATTTGTCCCATGGCTAAGGAACATGTTCCCATCCCAATCAAGTTTCCATCTTCCTTCTACATCTATTGTACTATAAGTCTGCTGTAAAAAATAATATCAGCTCCTTTCCGTTTACACCAATCAAGAACCTTTTATCTTTTAGACCCATCTCTTATCCCTCTTACATTAAGTGAAATTAATGTTAATTTTTAATTCATTTAAACATGTTTCTTATATAAAACAAAAATTGACTCCAACACACACACACACACACACACTCACTCATGAATGGATACCGCCCTCAGTCTTGCTGCTTTCATACAACCTCTCCCATTTTAACAAAATTGTCTAACTTATTCCTTTCCATATATAGCTAAGCCTGATCGGTGAGTAGGTATTTTGTCCGTCCGTGACATTGAATATTTTACGGATTATAATTTTAGTAGGCAACCATGGCAATTTTATCAAATTTCAACTCCTTCAGTGATGCCCTTCACAATGAAAAATAAAATAGCTCTCTTCAATTAAACACTTATTTTCTATATACAGGCCTTCGAACTTTCAATTTTTTTTCAAATGTCCGTCTATACTAACCGATCAGGCTCAGCTATTGCATTTTCTTCTGTTACAATTTATTCAAAATTAAAACAATAAAATTAATTACGTCATGACATTTCCACATTACCCCCCCCCCCCCCCCCCAACAAAGAAGAAAGACAAAAAGAAGAAAGAAGAAGAATTCATGCACTTCATAACTATAAAAAGAAGAAAAAGAAGGACACTGTGTTGAAAATTACCAAGGTGATTGACAGTAGACTTTCAAAATAGCTTCAAGATAGCTTCCCAAATAAATGTCCCTTTTGACTTACCTTAAAAATGGGATGCGGATGAAACCAAGATTAATGTATAATGGCAAATTAAATATCATAAATTTAGCTTTTAATAAGCACTTTCTTGAATTTGAGTTGCATGACTTAACACCTTTTCTATTGAATGCACAAAATCAACTGAAAATAACTCAGCAATTGTTTCCAACCGAAGTAAATAATTATGCCTAATTGGTTTAACCCACACTCGCTGCTTCAGCCCAAACTTGGAACAAGAGGATTTTGAGAATACTTTTTGAAAAAGTCATCAGAGGCAGCAAAGTTCTGAATAAGGTATCATTACACAGAATGTGACTCTGTAATATGAAATAAATCTCAAGCTCGTAGAGGTTATGACTTTTTAATTAGAAGCTACCAAATTTGGGTATACTTTTTTTGATACGCACTGTACAGGCTTACATGTAACTTGACAAAACAGTAAATGCAAGGCTGGAATAAAGATAAACCCATAACAATAAACCTGAACTAATTTTTGCATAAGACTCATAACTACATTTACTCTACAAAAATACCATTTATTTTGATAAATTCATTCATTATTGCCTTATTCCACAGGGCTCCACACTAACTTCTGTTTCAAGCGGCCCATTTTGAGCCAGAAAAGTAATTTACCAAGTTTGACACCCCACATGGGAAATTTTGTCCCTCCCCTGCCCCCTACACAAAACCCCCCAAAACATTCATGGGTAATAATAAGCTTAGGTAGAAGCTCGAGATTTTATGTTTATTTGGTCACACTCTGATATTTCTTACATCTGTAGTCATTAGCACTGAAATTCTAGTAGCCAAAATTTGGGCCATCAAAATTGAAGTCACCATGAAAATTTGCTGGTCCAGCATAACTCTTACATGTAAATGGACTCAGACCAGTAAACGTGTCAAACCCTGCTTATAAAGTGCTGTAAATATTGGAAAATCTTATTTAAGATTCATTATACCTTCTGAAGATGATCTGGGAAGTCATTATTGTTGGCACAGCATTATTTTGTCGCAGTTCTATCGAAGCTCTCATTGGTGAAATGGTTTGAAAAGAGATGTGCTCTGGCTATAGGGATCCAGACGTGTAGCCATGCAGGGAGGGTCGAAGGAGGCAGTCGCCCCCCCCCCCCACACCAATTTTAAAAAAAGAGAGAAATAAGGGAGAGCGAAAAAGCGGTGGGAATTAAGTGAGAGGAAAAAAAAACATAAAGGCGCTATGCCTATATGAGCCGTTATCTTTCTCTCAAAAACTGCTTTAAAAAAAGGCGTCAAAGGTTTCGCGCGGGAAGGGGAAAAAGTCCCCCTCCCTGCCCCCCTGTAACATACAGTGCAGTATTGCGTCAAAATAATTGAAAAACAATCCGCACGTTTCTACATTAATTTTGGAAGTCATAACCTACTCTTCAAATTCTTCTGATTACACTTTGTATCAGATTTTGTGCACAAAATGACTTTAATGGTCATTTTTGGCCAAATGGTGGCCATAATGACCACTCCCTTGTTCTTGCGGTCTATAAAGCTATTTTTTCTCGATCCAGGCACATTTTTACATTAGGCCTACCAAACCTTCGCGGATAATAACGATTGGGATAGAGAATTTATAATCCCCCTGACCAGAAGTGACCAAAATGGTCATTTCTGGCCCCAAAATGGCCAAAATGACCAAAATGTCGTGAGTAGGGGTCAATAACACTGACAGTTTTTGAATCAGTGCAAAATTTTACCCCGGATGAGCTTTTCAAACCTTCCCAGAAAAAAATCTGATTAAAAGCCCCCTATTTCACTATACGGTATAGGCCTAACGTTGTAAAATCAGGGCAGGAGTGGCGGTCCTGCATGGTATCCTGGAATCTGTACCTTTCTAACAAAAACTAAAGTTATACCCACGGATCAACAATCAAAGTATAAGTGAAAAGAGCAATTTAGTAAGGCAACAATAGTCAAAATTGACTAGTTTGCCTATTTTAAAACAACAACAACAACAACTACGGTACGTGGGTATTCCCCCAACCGTACATGTATAATGTACCCGTTGAACGTCGCGTCGCGCTTGCACGTACATTAATGTACATATTATGTACCGGTATGCTACTGTGTGATCGATAACTTCTGGACACCTGATCAAAATGGCAGTCCTGTGTGTGCATTTGCTGAACATGTTATGCACGGTCTTCATGATATGTCTTCTCCGAGGTATGTGATGATTACATTCGTGACGAATATATATTATCGATACGTATGGAGCTATAGTATATGATATAATAATGATGTACCGGTAGGTAAATTTATTCCAAAGTCCTTTCTCGCTAGACGTGATATAGATAACGAGACGACTTGAAGTTGAACTTTGATTGAAGTTGAACTGAGTGAAGACATGTCTCATGAGTGTCGCTGTTACTGTTATTGTTAATAGTGTTGACTGTTAGTGTAATATCATTGAGCACATATTCATAAATCAATTTGAACTTTGATTAATGACACAAAGTGAGTAATATTACATTGGCTTGGTTGTACGACACATGAACATTTAGTGACTTCGCGGATCCAGGATTTCTTGAGGGAGGGGGCTCAATATTCACAAAATTTTCTGACAAGCAAAAAAAAAAAAAGGGTCCTCCGCATTTTTGGGCCCCTTTTAACTCGAAAAATCTGTGACAAGCAAAAAAAAAAAAGGTCCTAAGCATTTTTAGGGCCCCTTTTTGATCCTAGGGGAGGCCCCCCCCCCACTGGATTAGGGGGAGGGTGGGGGTTGTGTCCTTATTAAAGGTACTTCATCCCTGCATCCCTTTTTTTGCAGCCCTAAATTTTTAAGTTGTGCGAGTATGTGATAAATTACAAGAGAATTCTACTTGGATAAATTGTGCAGATGTGAAAAGAGTTGTAATTTGCTTTCAAGTATTAAAGTAACCATATTTGGTAATCATACTTTTTGACTCGCAAAAATATCATGTAAATTTTTTGAATTATTTTTTGACCGTTCCTACATGTACTTGCGTTGATTTCTGAATACTAATACATGTAGTTCCCTCTGTGACAAAAGAAAGATTTTCATTGCTTACAAATATATAGAACTGATAATTGTGGACTCTAGCTGCTGCGAATATTACCTCAAAACATTTTCATATGACAAAAGTTGGGACTGACGCTATAAATGGCAATATACATGTATATGTATATATTATATATATATATAGGCCTATGTGAAAGAAATGAGAGAATAATGGTTGCGTAGCTTAAATCAAAGTTCCCCAGAGCTGTCCTTCCCTTTTTGAAATTTTTGCAAAGGCTGAAAAAATGTCTCCGCCGGGAATCGAACCCGGGTCGTTGGCTTAGAACGCCAATGCCTTAACCACTAGACCACGGAGACGGGTTAGTGGTTTCGGCGACACCAGATTCAATTGACCGACAGATTGACAAATCTTCAACCTTATTAATTAATTCCTTTGTCGGGGGCAGGTGAGTTTTTGAACAAGACAAGCCGCTAGTGCCTCAGCTGGATCCAAGCGAATGCTTTGAATACATGTATACATTAGAATAAGTATTATTAACATTTGTGTAAGGAAATAACATATACAAAAGCTGTTGTATATGTTATTTCCTTACACAATTATGATACAGGTGAAAGATTTAGAAGGAGAGAGAGAATTGATGATAAAAGAAATGAAGCTTTTTAACCATACAGAAAAGGACCTTGTGGAGATTATGACACAAGCTCGTGATTGAGAAGCAGGGACCGCAGAACCCGGCGGGCTGGGGGGGGGCTGCAGCCCCCCCCCCCCCACTTTTTTCAGGAAGCATGTGCAAACGTATGGCAGTATCAACGAAAAAAGCATGAAGTTGATGCGGGAAGCTTTTTCAGTGCCGTGAAACTACTTGATTTGTTACCCTTTAAAGAGTTAGAATTCATGGCTTAAATGAATTAAAATTAAAAGTTTTCATGAGAAGAGATCCTAAAGAAACATAAGGACTAGTTTTTATTAGAATTAATAAACGGTTGCTAAGGGCTTTATCCAAATCTAGTTGACATTACAAACGGAAAATGCTGCATGACTGCAAAACGGAAGTCAAACTTTGGAAGCGTTTTTCTCGAAGAAATACTTTGCCACAGCCCTACTTTACTCAAGATTCAAAAGCTATTATCTCCACTAATACTCACTCTCTAGAGTTGAACTATATACCAAATTAAAGCCTATGAAACGGAGAATAATAATCAATAATAAAATGCAATTTCAAAAAATGTGACTTCTGTCTCATTTTGACGTGACGGGTCACATATATATAGATCTAGGGCCTATTCAATGGATATGGTAGGAAATAGTGACCTACGTGTATTTAGCATGTTGTAGGTGTGGGATAAACATGTAGGCCGAATGTACATGCAAATTGTTTAAAATTGCCATTTTAATTTTGTTATAGCTAATCACGGCCTTTAGACTGAAGTTTGTTGAATGTTTAATTAGGCAGCCGGAAAAGGGTGGAAGAGATTGCTTCCTTTCGGGTTTTTATAATAATGCCCAGGCTGCTTTGTGAAATAGGGTACTAACCTCAATCTTGATTCTATACAATTTTTTGAACAGTTTGTAGGACCTGAGAGAATGAAATATAGGTAAGGAGAAGTTGAACATGCCCTTGGGGAGAGTGGACCATCCAATAATTTTGAAAACTTTTAACAACCTTAATGACTCTAACCACTGTTTTATGATGCTTTGATACAGGGACAGCCCTGTGTCATATTGTCCTATGAAACTTAGCAAGATAAAATCCCATGCGTTAAGAAATTAGTTTACAAATATGGCAATTTATGACCCTACAGTACAATTAATTTCCAAGTGAATAAGAAGAAAAAGTAGGTTATTTGGGGGAATATTCTAAAAGATAGTGGTTCCAAGTGGGAAAAGTACTATGTTTGGGCACACGTTCATTTCCATACGTCTAGGATGATTAGTTTTTGTTATGAATTCGTATGCATATGTTTGCCAATGTTTATTTTTCTGCTTATTTACTTATCAATGGTAATACCTGTATGTCAGGGTTGGTTTCCCAACTCTCCCATATCAATAGTTATTGTCATTATGACAATAACAGATGAAATGACAATTAATTCTAGACTTTTAATTCAACATATATTAAAGTACATGTATTTATTTTTTTTCTTCTGTTCTGATGCATTGCAGCATTATGTAATTGTCATTGTAATTCGGTGTCATCGCAGATAATTTTCAGTCTTCTGTTTCATTTAATTTCAAATGTGTCATCCTGTCTTACAATTTAGAAATACAGTGTCGGGTACCAGATGATGTCGTGGATACGGACGTGAGCAAAACAGCGCAGAAAGGAGATGAGCTTGTTCTGAAATGTCAGTTCTCTGGAACGCCATACGCTGTGATCTGGAAAAAAGGAGACGACCAAGTAAATTCAACAGACCTGATCGCGTGGGTGGTAGGGCAGTCTCCTTTCGGGTCATGTGTTCATGATGGGTCCTGCAAAATGCGTAGCGACTACTCTCTGATCATCAGAAACATAAAGATAGCAGACGAGGGCACATATATCTGTGTTGTTTTAAAGTACAAGGGGATCCTAATCCGTAGCTTTACAGATATAGCTGTTATTGGTAAGGTATATGTTCTGTATACATAATTTTAAGTATGACCGAGTAATACACCGGTACAGGATGATTCATGTGTTTCCCTAATTGGTACATTTTTAGTGGTTTTGACCCTATAGATTATCTGATTCCTTGAGATATCGCCAGGGTTTCTTCCATGTATAAACTCTTCTAGGATGTTCTTTAAACCATGTATTTGTAATGACCATATTCTCTCCTTCACACGTCTGTATTCACCTATCTCCACGCTCATTTCTGTCACCGATTCCATGCTGACCCACTGTCCTGCCATCTGTACCATATGTCCCACCTTTGCATTCAGATCTCCCATGACAATTGTAATTTCATTTGATTTGCATTGAGATTTAGCTTCATCCAAGGATTCATAGAAAATGTTGATGTCTTCTTCGGTGCTATCTGCTGTTGGTGCATAAACCACTATAACAGAGATGTTGAAAGGATGCCCCTGTAGCTTGACCAGAAGTACTCTGTCACTTACAGTCCAGTATCCCACCACACTTTTTGAAAATGTCAGGATCAAGTAGAAAAACCTACACTTCCTTCATGCTTCTCACCTCCTGCATATATCATTTTGTATCCATTTATCAAAAATTCACCATTATCTGTCCATCTTGTCTCATTTATTCCTAGTACATGTATGTACACTGTAGAAATTCAGCCTCATCATCTCTTTACAATTACAGAAGTCATTTATTCATGTCACAACCAAAACAGCACATTTCACACAAACTTAACATTTCAATCCATACCCAATACACATTTGTGTCAGTTAAATTTAAACATATTGCAGCATTATCTTTATGTAGTAAATGAAGAAGCTTAATGGGAGGAATTTTTATACCCCCGCCAAACGAAGTTTGAAGGGGGTATATAGGAATCAGTCGACGGTTGGGCGGTCGGTCGGTCCGTTGCAAATCTTGCGGATCGAACTACTTCCTCAGTTTTTGACCAAAAGTCATGAAATTTGGTACACACATTGGTCTTGGTGGGAAGATGTGCAAGACATATTTTTCGGATGAGTCGGAATCTGCGTTGCCATGGTAACGGCATATTTATGGCAGAAAATCAAGGAAACACCTTGCGGATCGAACTACTTCCTCAGTTTTTGACCGGAAGTCATGAAATTTGGTACACACATTGGTCTTACTGGGAAGATGTGTACAACATATTTTTTTGATGTGTCGGAAGCTGCGTTGCCATGGAAACGGCATATCTATGGCAGTAAATAAGGGAAAAATCTTGCGGATCGAACTACTTCCTCAGTTTTCGACCAAAAGTCAAGAAATTTGGTACACACATTGGTCTTGGTGGGAAGATGTGCAAGACATATTTTTTGGATGTGTCGGAATCTGCGTTGCCATGGAAACGGCATATCTATGGCAGTAAATCAGGGAAAAATCTTGCGGATCGAACTACTTCCTCAGTTTTCGACCAAAAGTCAAGAAAGGCTGTTGTCACGGGGCGGGGGTATTAATCATCATCTTCAGTGATATTTCTAGTATAATATGTAAACAATTTTTTTTTTTTAGGCTTTTATTCCCAGTGTTATAGATCGTATGCTCGATCTGTAATGAAAATCACAAGTCAGAAAAAATTGGAACCAGCAGGATTCGAACCTGTCATCTACTGCTTGCCGGGCAGCGACTTAACCACCAGGCTATTCTGGTTCACGGCCAAGTCACGATGAACTGGAATCAAATACCCAAGATCCTCTTCTTTCTGACTCATTAATAGTCAAGATTACTTATCTTTATGTAATAAGACAATTATACTTGGTAGTTGTACGGGTATATCTGCTAGTATTCCTTAATTGTGTTAAACAGTAGTATACTATTTTATTTTTCAGCTCCTCCGATGGAACCCTTTCCCATCTTTGATGAATGTCCGCTGATGCTTCCCAACGAAACTGAACAAACCTGTAGTCTTTCAACATCTGATAATGTTACCATCACCTGTTCTACATCAGGTTACTTTCCAGACATCAATCTCTTCTTCTTACATGGATCCAACAAGATGGATAGAACATATACTTTTGAGGTTACAAACCTTGATGGAACGAAAAACAAATCAATCTCCACCATCGCTACAGCCAGTGAAATCCCCTATGAATGTGTCGCGTCTGATATTCCTGGATTGCAATACCAAAGAAATATAACTGTTACAGTGACCTCTTTTCCTGTGACTAGATCCCCGAGGGATAAGGCAAAGGGAGGTGTAGCCAAAGTTGGTAAGAATTCACAAATCATTTCCCCCTTTTAGACAAACTGTTAACATGTACAGTGATTATGGCATCGCAAATTGCGTTATGAGAGAGGTCAGATTTTGCTTATAACTGACATCCATTTGAAAGTGGTAGAAATATGATAAAATGGGCAGTAAATATGTAAAAATTTACCCCCAAATAATCGCATTAGATTCATATACCTCGAGGTCAGAGTTAGAATAAACATAATGGAGGTTCCACAAATACTTTTATTATCCATTTTGAAAATATTCTTCCTCCAGTGTGAATAATGATTGATTGAATTCAAACAGACATCCAGTTTTTTGTTTTGCTGGGTTTATACTTTTGTAAAAAAAAAAAAAATTATGTGGTCATTCACAGACTGTAATTACGAACTGGCCTGATAATATGCATAGTCTAACACATACAGCAATTATGGCTGTGTTTTACAGCTTATAGCAAAAAATGGAATAAGACAAAAATAAATGATAACAATGATAAAGAGTTGTTGTAGTCGACTGGTTTAAACACTGGAGATGCAAAGATGCTTCTTTCCATCCAGGTGTTAAATGTGTACCAGTAGGATGCGAACGTGGTTGTGGTTGGATTAGCATGTGTGCGCTTGTAGCTGGAATACTCCCTCGTGGAGTGGAAAGCATGTACTGATGTGCGTAATAGCAATTGAATCAAATGAACTGTAAAGCACTTAAAAATGTAGTATTCAACGCTATGCAAATGTGACTACTATTATCATTATTGTTATATTATGGTACATTGATCTATCAATTTGCAGTTATACCAGTTACCGTCGTTCTGTTATTGGCTGTGTGTGTTGCACTCTTATTGTGGGATCGCTGGAAACAAAAGAAACAAGGTATGTTTGTAAAAGCCCACCATTGTTAGTAAAACTTCTTTTTAAGTCGCATCATCATGGATATTAGAAATAAAACTATAAAGATTATAATGCTTAATTAAATTATTGTCTTCTTGTCTGTTGTGCAGCTACATGTATACCACCACTATTCTGTGACTATCACGCCACTTTAAAATGGCGAAATAAAGCTCAAATATATGCGCATGTAATTTTTTCTTTTCTCTCATAGGGGGTTTCCAGGATGGAGGCACTTACCCTTGGTCCTCAATTCTAATAGTTATCCTATTAATATTTTGAAGTATGACTGCCGTACGCACGAAAAAATACCTTCTGTGATGCCCCAACCCATACCCTTTACCTGTGAAAGGGAGAAACTCAATTGGTGTATTGCCAAAGAACAACGTGGCGTGTATACTCCAAGGCCATATCCGCATGTATGGCTTCAATGTATATGTCGCAACAACTCGTTTCACGCATAGAGTATGTAGCTTCATGGTTACATACAGTTTAGTGTGTATGTAACTTAATGGTTTCACAGCGGGTCGCTGGGGGGGGGGGGAGGGTGTCTCATTGAGGCTGGTACATCATCCACGTGAAAACGGAGGAAAAGGGTACCTTTTCAGCAAATAAGCGCATAACTCGGGTAATGTGTTAAGGGTATCAAAAAAGCAAAAAATAAAGAAAAAGGGTATCAAATTCAGAGACTGAAAAGAAGAAGATCCGCTGAAGGAGGGCGGGGGTATAGTTCGGTAATGTGTTCCAAATTAGGTTACATTTCTTTTACGGTTCCTTTTTGGCGCGCGCGCGGGTAAACGTACCAGTGTGGCGCAGGTTATTTGTACTAATTTTTTTTTTACCTACAGTAGAGCATGCATACAACGAATGGTCAAATGTCAAAGATCATAGAGGTCATTATATACATAAAAATGGTTCGTTCTGGCAATAACTTCAGAACTGTTTGACAGATCAACCTTAACTTGGCCCATGTATGCATATGTGAGGGATGATGAACTGATTAGATTTTAGGGTCTCAAGGTCAAAGTTCAAAGGTCATAGAGGTCATTATATACATAAAAATGGTTCATGATGTATGGAGTCTAGGTCTACCTATTTTAGAAATTTCAAGGGGACAGTGGTCTATCTGCTATAAAATATCTATTTCCTTGGTGTATTTGATGATTGTAAGTCATCAATGGTAAAGTGAAAAGATTTGTAGTTTTGTTGGACCAATCCTTTTTAGAGTGTACATGTATGCCATATATTTCCAATCTGGTGATGGCGGAGATTTATCTAGTTTTAGCAATTTTAATGTCTTTGTACGATCAAGAAGACCAGAGGATGGATAAGGAAGGTCGTATTCATAGAATTGAAAGGTATAATCGTGACAGGCGGATGAGGAGAGAGCAATATGAGGAGAATCGTCGCAGAGGAATGGCCTCCTGCTTGTGTTCGCAATCACCCTCACTTACAACCGCGGGATCATGACGTCATATCCGATGATGTCACGATCGCTGCACTTCCGGGATCGCATTTGGTACCGCATTTGGGTCCGTGTGCGTTTACAGTGAAAGAAGGCCGGGCCGAGACTACCTCCAGAGCTGGTCCAAATGCGTGGCCGCTTTTGGTACCGCATTTGGCCCTTTTGAGCGTTTACAGTGAAGTTTAGGCCGCCCGGGCTAACTTCACTGTAAACGGGGTCTATGATGATGCTGTAGGCCTAATCCTCAAATATAGGATGTAAAATACCAAGCAAAATATAAAATCGCCGTTAATGGTATAAAAATCATAATCTGCTTTTCAATTCACCAAGTGATTTACGTGGATGATGTACATGTCTCAATGAACAATCAGGGGGGGATTTGGATCAATTCAGGAACCCGTAAACTTTTCTGCCTTATATTTGTGAAAATTCGGCTCCTTTGGAAGTTTGATTTATGTTTAAGCATTCCATTACTTTCTAGATTGAACTTTCAACTGTTTTTTATTTTTATTTTTATTTACTTATTTATTCATTTATTTTTTGGGCGGTGAAGGGGAAAAGGGCTGGAACATATAATTGTTGGTTGTAAAAATTTAAAAAAATTTTAAAAAGGAGGGGGATTTCAGCCTCTTCATATTTTAGGACTCTTTATAATCAACTTAATTTATTTCTACTTTTTACTTATATCATGGAAGCATATACGAGGGTAAACTTCCTTTGACGACAGCCACCCAACATGAAAACAATGTATAGGGTTAGGGTTGGGGATAGGGTTTAAAGGTTAAGGGTTTAGGGTTTACGTAACCGCTCATTTGGGTGGCTGTCGCATAAATAATTCCTATTATCAACAATGCATGTTATGTTTTCATGGCCTTAATTTCTCTGAGTATTAAACCACAGAAACATGGCAAGATCAAATCGCTCCGTTTAGCTCTATGCATGAATATAGTACTTGAACATAAAGTAAAACAATCGTCATTTAGTCTTCATCAAGAAGAAAATGTATTTTCTTCAGAACTCATTCAAGATTTGGATGAATAATGCATACTCATATGTTGTAAATACTTCTTGGTAAAAAAAATAACACTTTACCTGACTTTTTTTTTATTCACTTGATTATTGTGACAAATATACGGTACGGTGATTAATCATAAACACAGCTAGCACCTGTGGATGTCCACAGGCCGCTTCTGCTAGTCTATCTATATATATTTTACGCTAAGGATTTGGGGTCTTTTTTTTTGTTCGAATAGGCACCTCCGCTGGCTCTTTTGGTTCCCACCTTTTGGTACCCATGGGCGGGATTGGTTCTTAGAGGATTGGGAGGCACTTTTTAAGGGCTGACGTGCTGTCCATATTTCATAAATTCATTTCTAAACACTGAATTTCCAGGGGGAGGAATAATTTTGTCCATGGAACAGTGCACTGCCGTACACACAAAAAAGTAGCTTCTGTGATGCCCCAACCCATACCCTTTACCTGTGAAGGGGAGAAACCTCAATTGGTGTATTGCCAAAGAACAACGTGACGTGTATACTCCGGCCATAGGCATACATGTACTCCCAATGCTGTAGTGTGTATACACGTTCAATGCTACGGCGCAGACATAGTACATGCAGTACATGTATGGCTTCAATGTATACGGCGCAACAACACGTGTTATTCGTTCGCAGAGCGCACATGTATTTCTATATGTACTGCATGTGCTATGTTTCATGCATAGAGTTACATCATTATTTTGTAGCTTCATAGTTACATACACAGTTTAGTGCTTACATGTATGCAACTCAATGGTTTCACGGCAGTCGCCGGGGGGGGGGGGGGGGATTTATCATTGAGGCCGGTACATCAGGCATCATCCACGTACATGAAAACAGATGAAAAGGGTACCTTTTCAGCAATAAGCGCATAACCCGGGTTACACGTTTAGGATATTAAAAAAAAGAGCACAATTCAAGAAATAGCGTATCAAATTCAGAGATGATATTCCGCTGAAGGGGGGGGGGGGTTATAGTTCGGTAATGTGTTCCAAATTAGGTCAATTTTTTTACGGTTCCTCTTTGGCTAAAAAGACGTCTATGATGATGATGTCAAATATCAAGCAGGATATAAATTCGCCGTAAATGTTATAAAAATCAGAGATAGACGGGTTTCGCTGTTTAGGGTATCAAAATATGCCCTTACTGCAGTCTGCTTTTTAGCTTACCTGAGCCTAAGGCTCGAGTGAGCTATTGCGATGGAAATTTGTCCGTCGTGCGTCGTCCGTCGTGCGTCGTCTGTCGTCCGTCGTGCGTCGTCCGTTAACTTTTTACATTTTCATCTTCTTCTCCAAAACCCATGATCGGAATTCAACCAAACTTGGTAGGAATCATCCTTAGGGGTAGGGGACCCAAAGTTGCTAAAATGGTACATGTGGCCCCCAGGGGGGCCCAGGGGGAGGGCCCCCAATTGTAAAAGCTATGTAAATTTCAAACATCTTCTTCTCCAGAACCAGGTATAGCTCAGACTTGGTATTGTGTATGGAGATACCTCTATAGATGAAGAATGAATGTTGTTCATGAAATTTCTCTGAGTGGCCCTATAGGGGCCCTGTGGGGGTAACATATTGGAGGGTGGGCGCTGCCAGGCAAAATGTACATTCTGATCTTTTTCTCCAAAACACATGATCGGAATTCAACCAAAATTGGTAGGAATCATCCTTAGGGGTAGGGGACCCAAAGTTGCTAAAATGGTACATGTGGCCCCCAGGGGGGGCCCAGGGTGAGGGCCCCCAATTGTAAAAGCTATGTAAATTTCAAACATCTTGTTCTCCAGAACCAGGCATAGCTCAGACTTGGTATTGTGTATGGAGATACCTCTATAGATGAAGAATGAATGTTGTTCATGAAATTTCATTTTTTTTTTTGCATCGTTTACAAGAGACGTACCGCTAATTATGCATGTTATGTTTTCATGGCCTTAATTTCTCTGAGTATTAAACCACAGACATGGCCCATGTATTCATATGGGAGAGACGATGAACTGATTAGATTTTAGAGTCTCAAGGTCAAAGGTCACAGAGGTAATTATGTGCATAAAATGGTTAGTTCTCGCGATAACTGAAGAACTGTTTGACAGATCAGCTTCTAACCTGGCCCATGTTTGCATATGGGAGGGACGATGAACTGATTAGATTTTAGGGTCTCAAGGTCAAAGGTCAGAGATGTCATTATGTACATAAAAATGGTTCGTTCTGGCAATAACTTCAGAACTGTTTGACAGATCAACTTCTAATTTTGCCCATGTATGCATATGTGAGGGACGATGAATGGATTAGATTTTAGGGTCTCAAGGTCATTATATACATAAAAATGGTTTGTGATGTACATGTATGGAGTCTAGGCCTACCTATTTTAGAAATTTCAAGGGGACAGTATCTGCTATAAAATATCTATTTCTTCAGTGGTAAGTTTTTTATTTGTACGGGATGAAAATGAAATGTACTTTTTACATGTACAGAAGTCGGCGATCTGTAGCACGTGTCAGTTTTATGCGTTACTGTTAGTTTTGAATTATTGCATCATTCTTTTACAGTGTTTTCCTAATCCCATGTACTTTTGTTTATAGATAAAACAAGAGGTCCATGTAACTCTGTTGTAAAGAAATGCTGAAAAGGCCCTTCCAACTGGGTGTGACTTTTAATAGAGTAGACCTGCCTAAATCCATTTTGATAAATGAGGGAAGGAAAAACTTGTGTGTGTGTTCATGATCATCATTCCATAATTAAATGTACATGTATACATATTATGTAATTTTATTCTTTCTCTCTCCATGACCCCTCTCTTTTCCCTCTTTTATCACTATGACCCCTGTTACACATACCTCTGAAAGTGGACTGAGGCCGCCTCCGGAGGCGGCTCGACGTATGTGTAACATCAACTTTTCTAAAAGCTGGACTGAAGCCGCCTCGAAGCTGCCTCAATCCCAGTCCACCTCTGGATGTGGTTTGAGGCCGGCCTCACGCCGGACTCAGTCCCGCAATCAGTATGTGTAACACCAAACTTGGACTCGGCGCCGGCTTTTAAGCGGATGTTACATAACCCGTTAGAGCTGTGCATGCGCGGACCTGCAGTGCGAACCGCGCGAAAATTTTTACATGGAGTGCGCCCCAACGTCCGCTCGTGCAAAGTCGACGTGAAGCAGGCCTATGTGTAGACACAAAATTGCGGGCCCGAGGTATGTGTAACAGGGGTTTTAACGGTCTCGAGGCGGCTTCAAATTGGAGGTGTGAAGCCGGCTCCAGGGTCGCCTTTGAAAGCCGACGCATGTGTAACAGGGGCCTATGTCTCCCTCTCCCTTTTTATCTTTGGTTCAAACTTGGCTTATCTATTCATGTACAGTATGGAAAGGACAATCTGACTAGATTTAAAAGTTATAAACTTGGTTCCAGTGACAGTGTTCAATAAAATACATGAGAAAATGGCTCATTCTTGCAATAACTTAAGAACCATTTGACCAATCAACCATACTTGGGTCTTGTTTGCATTAAGAAAATGATCTGATTAGATTTTCGGATTATGAAGTTGAAGGTCAAGGTAACATTAAAATGATTAGTTCTTGCTATAACCTACCAATCATGTGATGAAACAACTTCAATCTAGGGTCATGTATACATATTAGAGAAATATTCTATGATTTAATTTAGGGATCTCAAAGAACAAAATCAAAGTCAAAGGTGTCACAGTATATCCACCTGCTCATGGATGTAAAAAAAAAAATCTACATGAATACACTCTAAAAAAGGAATGGTCAAAATGACCAAAATATAGGTCAATTCCAACCAAATCTATTGGTGAATATGTATCTAACCAACATATTGCTTACAATAACCAATCCAAGACTGGTCACCATTTTCAACCAATAAAATTGGTCAAAAATGCAACCAATCTGCAGTTGGTCAATCCAACCAATGTAATGGTTATGAACACCTTCTTAAACAATGTTTCTTGGTCATTATTTAACCAATGATGTTTAATCATTAATACTTCTAGAACTAACCAAGTAATCAAAGTACATTATAATAACAGGTTTTACAATTCATATAAAGAGGGAAAAAGAAAAAACTTTGGTTGTTTTAATCAATATTTTTCAACCATTTCAATTGGTTAGTGTTTGACCAATGAAATTAGTACTGTTGGCCAAAACATTGGTAAAAAAAAATTAACAAAATGGCGTTGACCAACAAGATTTGTAATTTTGTTGGACCATTCCTTTTTAGAGTCTACATGTATGCCATACATTTCCAATCTGGTGATGGCGGAGGCATAAATTGTGCGCGCGGTCGAAAATCCATCTAGTTTTTAAATCACTTGATTATTGTGAGAAATATACAGTAAGGTGATTAATCATAAACACAGCTAGTGCCCGTGGATATCCACAGGCTGCTCTGCTAGTGATTAGATATTTTAATATCTAGTCATTGTAAAACCACACATACCATCACAGAAAGAGCAATTTTAAAATATAATTTAACAATTTTTTAATGTGTTTTTGTTGCAGGTCCTCCTACAGAGGAAAACAATCTGGAATCCTCGCTGCTGCATCCAGACGTAAAGATAGAAGGTAATTAAATGTCTATGGCAAAAAGGATTAAGAGAGCTTTATCTTCGATTTCTCATGTATTCACCTCACTTCGACTGAGGGGAAGGGCTTCTCAAATTTTTTTTCATTTAGATTGATATATTTGTTCTGTGAAGGAAATTTGAATTTGATTGTACTTGAGCATGAAAAATCCTATAATGCTTTAATCTAATTGGAGACAGAATCAGTTTAGCATCATATATCATTTCAGACGGTTTTGTTGGTGTACTGAATTTGTTTTCAGTACTATCAATCACTTTGAATGTAAAGCATTCCCCTTTTTTAAGCCACTGGAATTATTCCCTTATGCATGGTATGAGAGAGACTATGAATTTAGTATGCAAATTCTGCAACACAACTTCGTGAACGACATGCTTGTAGTGTCACCTTTTTATATTTTACTAAGCGATAATTTGATACTTTGATACTCTCAATCAGCGGCAAAAATGAGATAGGTGAAACACCATTTATGTAATTTCAAAAAAGTAGAAAATATGGTGTATGTAATTACATGTAAACATTTATCCCCGGCAGAATGCCGGAGGATACATGTACTTTGGATTCAGCAGCGTTTCGGCCGCTGCGTCACATTCTTGTGTGCGCTCTAGCGGTCACATTTCTCAACGGATTTCTTTCAAACTTTGTATGGAGGTGTATCTTGGTCAAATCTGGACACCTATAATTTCTGGTGATGCTGCCCCGAGTGTTCCGTCTTTTATAGGGTAGAAGGCCCTATTTGGGGGGATAGTTTGTGTGCGCTCTAGCGGTCACATTTCTCAACGGATTTTGTTCAAATTTTGCATGAAGGTGTCTCTTGATATAATCTAGAAACCTATAGATTTTGGTGATGCTGCCTCCAGTTCTCCGTCTTTTAAAGGGGTCAAAGGTCATATTTTGATAGATGTCTTGTGTGCACTCTTTTGTGCGCTCTGTCGGTCACACTTCTAAATGGATTTCGTTCAAATTTTGCATGAAGGTGTCTCTTGGTGTAATCTCTACGCCATCCTTTTGTTTGAGGGAGGGGAGGAGGGAGGTTCTTTGTCCCTCCTTCAAATCGCTGCCAGTGCCGAGGGGATACATTCGCATTGTTAAATGATAATTCATTTAAATTCATTGAAACTTAGTCATGCTTGCTAAATCACTTTCACTTTTTATTTTGTCATTTCTCTTAATTAGTTTTTACATCTAACATGGAGAAGGTTTACGGTTCACCATGTGGTTAGTCCTGAAAAGGACTATTGATTAAGAATAAGAAAGTGGAAAAAGTTGAGAGGAGAAGAAAAGGAAAGGCACGATAGAAATTCAGAGAGTGTAGAAGTAATCTTTCTTGAAAGTGTGAAGTCCTGAAAAGGACTGTAAACCAGATGAGAAGGCTGAGAGTGGAGAAGACTCGATGTTTCGGACAGGTTTGTAAAATCAGCACTGATTTTCTTATTTACTATATAAATCTATATATACCTACCTATTATGCCAGTACATGACTACGCAAACCCGTTGGAGAACTTAACACAAATGAGTCACAATATTGTGCGCACCCCCCGTAATCCTATTGTTCTCCCCCTTCGCCACTCATGCGCGGCAACACGCAACGGCCATCTTCCTCTTTTGCGAGCAACCCCAAGTAGAAACATGTTGCTTGCAAGGTGAGGGGAAGGAGGGAGGGTCATAGGTAGGTATATAGATTTATATAGTAAATAAGAAAATCAGTGCTGATTTTACAAATTTACTGCAATAAATCATATATACCTACCTATTATGCTAGACTAGCGCCCATTCAAAGACCGGGTGGCATGTTTTAAGAGAAGAAGGGAACAGGATTACAAAGAAGACACAGCGGCCTTCAAGGTAGCTGACGCAAAAATAGCCTCACCTGCAGGGACATCCCTAAGGTAGCAAGAAATGAAGGAATTGGGCGAACGCCAATAGGCAGCCTTCAAAATATCATTAAGCGCCACACCTTGAAACAGAGCCCAAGAAGTGCTGACACTACGAGTGTCATGAGCATGGGGCTTACTATCTGACAAAAGAGCCTCTGTGCCAGCGGCCCTAATAGCCTCGACAATCCATCTAGAAATGGAATCAAGAGAAGCAGGAGAAAAAGGCTCTCGAGTGATCAGGAACAACTGATCATCCTTGCGATATGACTTAGTCTTATCAATATACCATTTGAGAGCTCTAACAGGACACCAAACCTTGTCCTCACGCACTGACGAAAATTCAGATAGCGGACAAAGAAAAATCTCAACAGGGCCAGAGGAAGCCGTTTGATTCTTGGCAATGAAAGAAACCTTAGGAATCAATCTAACGCCTTTTCTCTCCCAGCGAACATGGCCAGGAGTAAGACAGAGGGCATGAAGGGTACTGCGCCTCTGCCCAGAGGCAATGGCTACCAGGAAGAGCGTCTTCACCTAACGGCTCAGGCTTGGCTAGGGCTTCTAAGACCCTAGGCAAACTCCAAGACGGGACTAACTTAGAACGAGGATGTTTTATAAAGAAAGACCGAATCAAACCACTCAACAGCGGGAACCATCTGAAAACCCTGAATGAATGGCACCGATCGCAGACCGGTAGCCTCGGATAGTAGAGATGGACCTCCCTTTGTCAAATAGCGAGATTAGAAAATCCGCGATTGAACCAATAGGAGCCTTAGACGGGGTTTGATCCCGCTCTTTACACCATAGGAAAAAGACTGAAAGACGGGAATTATAAATTTCCCTAGTAGAGACTCTACGACTGGACATTAAAAAGTCAGCGGCCCTTTCAGAGAGACCCGACTGTCTTGCAGATTCCCCGACAGGGGCCAAGCAGTCAAATGAAGGGACGCCGGACTGTGGTGAAGAATCCCCGAGAGGGGTTGCAACACCAGATCCGCTCTTAGCGGAAGAAGGAACGGTTGAGCCACCAGAAGGCTCATTACCTCCGGGAACCAAATCCTCCTGGGCCAAAAAGGAGCTATTACAAGCACCCGAGCCCGATCTTCCCTGATCTTCCGCAAGACTCGCGGAATCAGCTGGAAGGGAGGGAAGGCAAACCCTCGAAGATTCTCCCAACTGAGAGAGAAAGCATCCAGAGCCAAAGCTCCACGGTCACGAACATGGGAGCAGTACTTCGGAAGTTGGTGGTTCAGGACTGACGCAAACAGGTCCACTTCCAGTGGGCCCAGGCAACTGCGAATGCGGCAAAAGACCTCTGGATGGAGCTTCCATTCTGATGGAAGACACCTGCCCCGGGATAGAAAATCCGCAATGAGGTTTTCCTGACCGGGGATGAAAGAGGCAACGGGCATGATCGCCATGCGACGACACCACCTCCACAGCTGTGCTGCTAAGGCATTCAGGGTGGCAGAACGAGTGCCTCCCTGCCGATTGATATAAGCCGCCACTGTGACATTGTCCGTGAGGATCAGAACTGAACGACTGAGAAGTCGACTTCTGAAGTGGAGCAGGGTTAAAAAGACTGCCATGAACTCCAGGACATTGATATGGGGTAGAGTCCCGAGATGAGACCAATCCCCCGAAACTGTGCTGCCGTTGCAATGTCCGCCCCACCCCAGCCGAGAGGCGTCCGTCGAAACCGAGATCGACGGAAGGGGGGTACGGAAGGACTTGCCTCGGGCGAGAAACTCCACGTTTGTCCAACTGGAGAGAAGGGACTTGATTTCTACTGGTACTGGAATCCAGACCAAAAGAGAATCCTTGCATGGTTTGTAAAACCTGAGGAGATGCCTCTGAAAAGGCCTCATAAGGAGCCGGCAATCCTCTAGAACATCGACTAGACTGGCTAGATATCCTAAGAACTGAAGCCACTGTCTGGCCCTGACCTTTCTGGCCAGAATGAGCTTGCGAGCCGCAGAGACAATAGTGAGAATCCTGTCTCGACTGGGCCGAGCCAATTGATTCCGAATGTCTAACACAGCCCCCAGAAAAAACCGGGCTGCGAGTAGGAACTAACTCTGACTTTTCCCAATTTATTAGGAAACCTAAGTCTTGAGTAAGATTGACGAGCAAACGAGCCTCGTCTAACAAACGATCGTGCGACTCCGCTAGGAGGAGCCAGTCGTCCAGGTAGCAAAATAGCCGAAGGCCGCGGCGCCTCAGCGAGGCTGCCATGTACGAAAGTACTCGGGAGTGTTCTGGAAGGCCGAGTCCGGAAGAAGCAGGTCTCCGCGACCTAGCAGCTTCTTCCGAACTCATAACGCTGCAATAAAACAGACAATAAAGTATACCAAAATATGAAATACTTTAAGTGAGTGCAGGTAATAATAAAACCTAAAATTTGGAGATACGCACAAAAATTTTCACAGCAAAAACCGTATAAACAAACACCGAACCAAAAAGGATCGCGTCAAACGGAAACACCCACAAGACACACAGATATAACTACGTGGGGCTGACCGTGAAAAGGAAAATAACTGCCTAGAAAGGAATCAAAAAATCCCTTGCAATCGGCAAGAGTGACATAAAAAACACAAGAGTACTATAATCTTAGACGAAAATAAGTGCAGAAAGTGCTTTTAAGATGCGAAAAAGCGCGCTGAAAAGATACAAAAAGACCTGATTTCAGGAGCGCAGTGACTCGACATCCTAACTCGACGGGGGCGAGCAAGAAAGAGGAAGATGGCCGTTGCGTGTTGCCGCGCATGAGTGGCGAAGGGGAGAACAATAGGATTACGGGGGGTGCGCACAATATTGTAACTCATTTGTGTTAAGTTCTCGAACGGGTTTGCGTTAGCATAATAGGTAGCTATATATGATTAATTGCAGTAAATTGACTGCCCGTCGCCTCCCACCGCCGATCGCTCCGGCCCACCTGCTACCCCCACATCCGCATTACCGTTACTTATACTCCGTTCCTCCCAGCACCTACTCACTCCTGATGATGGACAGTCAACCTGTCCGAAACGTTGAGTATTCTCCACTCTCAACCTTCTCACCTGGTTTACAGTCTTTTTCAGGACTTCACACTTTCAAGAAAGATTACTTCTACACTCTTTGAATTTCTATCTCACCTTTCCTTTTCTTCTCCTCTCAACTTTTTTCCACTTTCTTCTTCTTACTCAATAGTCCTTTTCAGGACTAACCACATGGTGAACCGTAAACCTTCTCCACGTTATCAGTACCACCATGCAAACCTCTACCTTCAAAGATCATCTTTTTACATCTACATTTACAATGGTGGTGTTCTTAATATGTCGTTGTGCTATTTGTGTACTTTTTATACCCCTGCCAAACGAAGTTTGAAGGGGGTATACTAGAATCAGTCGATGGTTGGGCGGTCGGTCGGGCGGTCGGTCCGTTGCAAATCTTGCGGATCGAACTACTTCCTCAGTTTTTTTTTGAAAGTCATGAAATTTGGTACACACATTGGTCTTGGTGGGAAGATGTGCAAGACATATTTTTCGGATCAGTCGGAATCTGCGTTGCCATGGTAACGGCATATTTATGGCAGAAAATCAAGGAAAACAGCTTGCGGATCGAACTACATGTACTTCCTCAGTTTTTGACCGAAAGTCATGAAATTTGGTACACACATTGGTCTTGGTGGGAAGATGTGCAAGACATATTTTTCGGATGAGTCGGAATCTGCGTTGCCATGGTAACGGCATATTTATGGCAGAAAATCAAGGAAAACGGCTTGCAGATCGAACTACTTCCTCAGTTTTTGACCGAAAGTCATGAAATTTGGTACACACATTGGTCTTACTGGGAAGATGTGTACAACATATTTTTTTGATGTGTCGGAAGTTGCGTTGCCATGGAAACGGCATATCTATGGCAGTAAATCAGGGAAAAATCTTGCGGATCGAACTACTTCCTCAGTTTTCGACCAAAAGTCAAGAAAGGCTGTTCTCACGGGCGGGGGTATTAATCATCATCTTCAGTGATATTTCTAGTTTTGTTTTGTTTTGTTTTTGTTTTTATTTTCATGTTTTGTTGCTTTGTCACAGGGAAGATATCATTCTTTGGACTGTGGTGCCTGGTAAACAATATGGAAGAGGTGCACTTTCCAAAGCTAAGGACTGCATTCAAGGACCTGGATATCCATGGAATAAAGGAAGATGCAGAGCTTACTCGAGAAGTGGCCTACGACTTGCTTTGTGACTGGAAGGATGCAAACACACGTCGCAATGAAAGTATTGAATTGAGAAGCAGGTTATTGCGTGCTGGTATTGATACAGCATGGAATGACTTAATTGGTAAGTATTTTGAAATTGTGCAAGGAAGTGATTGCAGTGCTGAAATTAACATCATAAAACATTAAATCGTATACATGGGGCTGCAGCTAACGAGACCGACATGTCGGTTTTGTGGGCCTTTGGACATCTTTTCTGAGGGTTAACGAGACCGAAAATATCGGTCTCGTGGCCTGTCGGTCTACTAGGATGTTCCTAATAATATAGTGTGATCGGACAGTAAAACATGGCCTCAAAGAGTTGAAATGTCTGCTCCCTTACAAATCTTCATTACAGACTCTGTGATTTTAAGATAATCAATAATAAGTATTTATATAGGGGCAAATTATGTTCAATATTTACGTTTAATGGTAGTGAGGGTGTCAACGAATTAAGAAACACGAAGGGTAAATTCTGGAATGGTTTATGTCTTTCCAAAATGCAATCAAACGAGACTATTTAGAGAACGTCACTACTGATAAGCTTTAATATAGTAAGGAAGCATTGGCAGGGGATCATCAAAGGACTGAGTCATATTCATTTATTAATTGCAAAGTGTCCAATTCATCCGAAAGATATTGGTAGAATCATGCATAAAATCATATATCATACATATCATATTATTATTTTGTAAGTTTTAACAATTATCCTTTCATAATCATATTTATGAGTAACATTTTGAAACAATGATAATAATAATAATAAAATTAAAATAATAAAATAATGATAATAATAATAATAATAATAATAATACTTTTATCTAATCCAAGTGCCTATTTGCATGCTATATTAGTCACTACAGCTAAGTTGCTGTTGAAAAGCAAGAAATTGTGATGTCTACCATCATCAGTAAGAAAGTAATTTATGCTTTTAAAGATTTGAATGTATTCATAAGTATACAGTAATACATGATTCAGATATGAATATGTACAGATATGCGGCTATGGGGGGAGGGGGTATAAATCCGAATATGAAATACATATAGTATAATTCCAAACATTTGTTTCTTTATTCAGAAGGGTTCATTGTTCCAAGGGTTCCTCATTCAGAAGGTTTTATCCAGAGGTTTCTAATTAAAAAAAAGGAATGAAATAGGGATCATGATTCTGAAGCTTCATAATTTCGAAAAAAGATTTAGGGTTCTATTTCATTTTCGGAATTATGAAATTTCACATGGGCTATAACTTTTGCAAGTATAGCTCTAAAAGCTTCTGAATTTTGGACACTACGGAGGTGTTGGGGCTTAACCAATCAGGTGACTTGACACAAAATGATCCTATAAGGCTGTAATGGTTTGTGTTATTCCGATATATTTGAGCCTGATCGGTTAGTCACGGACAGACATTTGACAAATTTTGAAAGTTTGAAGGTCTGTAGAAAATAAGTATTTAATTGAATTGAGCTATTCTACATGTATGTTTCATTGTGAAGGGCATAACTGAAGGGGTTGAAATTTGATAAAATTTGGTTGCCATGGTCACCTACTAAAATCGTAATCCATAAAATATTCAATGTCATGGACAGACAAAATGCCTACTCTTAACAGATCAGGTTCATTTACACGTCTTGATTTAAGAATAATATGAGAGCAAAAATGAACACTTTGTATTTGAAACTGAACTGAAGTGTACATGTATTTAAAAGTCCTTATGAAAAAAAAATACATAATGTCGTTTCGGTTTCCATTTCTATGGTTATATCTCTAACGAAGGTATTTAAAATTTTGTCAAGTGTTCTTGTTATCTGCAGTATTTTACTCCTGATTTCAAAATTAAAGGTGAATGTCATACATTACTGAAAAATAAATTATATTTTTATAAAGAGAGAGAGTTTTACTTCAGAGCATTTTATTGAACATTACAGTAATCTCTGTGAATTTAAACAAATGTATTTATGTGAACCAGGTGGTTCAGGAGGCAACACCACTGAATCTACAAACTATCTGTTATGCCTGAATGTGCCCTTATAAAGCAGTTTTTACTTTCATATAAAGCATATGCAAAGTATGAAGAAGATATTTATCAAATATGCCTCTAATTACGGCTTTTTCTATGTTTCATCAAAGAACGGATGACTTCAGATTCAGATGTTTCTGAAGAACTGTTGGAGCACATCATACGAGAAATTGGTAACGAACAACATATTGCATGCTTTCTTAACGAGCTGTTCACTGATGAACTCACAGTTTCGCCAAGAAAGAGAGAAATTGGTAACAAACAAAATATTGAATACTTGAACAAGTTCAAGCTGATCACTGATAAATTCACAGTTTCGCCAAGAAAGACAGAAAGGAATATGAAGAAACCTGCATATATGCAGAAATTACGACAGTGGCGGGAGAGTTCAGGAAGTGGAAACCAAGACATTCTTTTGAGTCTTGCTCTAGAAAAAGCTAATTGTCGACCACTTGATAGGACTTTCTTCAAAGGTGAGTGGTTTGTGTTATACTGCAAGGCTTAAACATTTGGTATATATGGGGGGAAAAGCAAATATACAAAATGTTTAAACCTTGCAGTATAACCTTTGGTACATGTATATTTGGGGCAAAACCATGAGGCCTATAGCTTTCCCAGTCTGAAATTTTTCATTTTCTTTTTTATAAGGTTGCATTAAATTACAAAGCTTGAGTAAAATAGTAATAATTAGGTGATCTGTCGTAGATCGACAGATCACCTCTTAATTTCGTCAGGATTTTTCTTCTTTATTATTTATTATTCTTTATTTATTTTTATTTTTCGCCTATTTTCTTGTTACCATGATTCCTCAATGTCATTCTCAATTTTCTTCAAATTTTCGTCACTTATCAGACTTGTTAATGTCAAGATGTGGCATCTCATTCAAGGTCATCAGTTTATCATGACGTCATCAAGACGCCATTTTGTAAATTTACAAGATCGATTATATCTTCATAATCGATCATCAAAAATCAACTATATTTACATCACATAAACTTCACATGACGGGTCATCAGGTCATGTCCTCACAGGTCATCTAGAGGTCAGGACGTACGCGTACGCGCGCGTCAAAATTTTAAAATGCTCAAAATCACGTAGGATCAAGTCTGCACACGTTTCAGGTCATTTTGAGCATTTCAAAAATGTCCGTGCGTAAGCAAATCGTAAATAACGTTAGAACGCTGTTTTTTCGATTGATTTGCAATCCTGACACTTTTCTTCATCATTTCCATCAATTTGGAATCAATTTCAATCAATAATAAGGTCGTACGGGCGCGTCAAAGTTCAAAATCCGTGCGCGCGTCTATGGCGAAAATAACGTAAAAACGTGCAAAAACATGCCTCTACAAAATTCACTGTAGCTCGTTAGATAGTCCGTTGACCCCCAAATTTTTTGTCATCATCAGGTAGGGTATGAATCATAGATTTCATTTCATGTATCATTTCATCCTTATAAACATTATGACGTCATCAAAATGGCGCCAGAAGTCAAAATTTCCATTTTTCATGTTTTGACGTCATCACATTTATGCAAATTTGGCTCTAGATTCGTCATTATTGGTCGTTTTTCGCCCAGATTTTAATATGTTGTAGCTGAAGCAATTTCCTACAAAATTAGTCACTATGGTTTTCCATTTTGACAACGGCATCATGGCTTAATTTTACCATATATATGGACATGTCAATTTCCACTGTTTTACGTGTAATCTCTATGGGAAAGGACTTCTAAAGAAAACCTGATTCTGCATCCCTGTCTTATTTTTGCAAAATCTCCCTTATTCTTGCTCAAAATTCTTTCTCTTTGAAATATGTTATAGCCTGATAAATATTCTTGCTCCATGGGTTCGGTTTTTTCAATCCAATTCCAGGAACATATCGAAATTTTCCGCTGAATATACGATATGAGAATCCCATTTTCCATCTACGTGTAAACCCTATGGGTCATATTCTGGTCTATCGGTAAAGCACATGACTACCATGGTCAAGGTACCTGGTTCGATCCCCGGGGCCGATTTTTTTTTTTTTTTTTTTTTTTTTTTTTTTTTTTTACATTATAGTCAAAGTTCATCCGTTCATACCCTCAAAAGTCATATCGATCACACCCACAGAAAAATCACACACACGCACACACTTAATTTTCATTTTTCATTGCCATCTATTGACATACTTGTTTCTGGTCAATATAAATGAGCTCTATAATGGGCTCCCTGTGTGCCACACACACACACACATACGCACACTTATTTCATTATCATACATGTATATCTCACGAACCATTGGTCCTCATGCATCCAAATTGGGCATGTAAGTAGACGTTGATCATATGTCACTCCAGCAACTAATTCGCTCTTATGAGGTCATCATGACGTCATGTAGATGCCATTTTGTTACATTACATTATTAACCATATCTTCCTTGTCAATGATCAGAAATCATTCCCATTCATATCATAATAACTTCAGGTCAATGGTCGTCAGTTCGATCTTTATCATGAGAATTAAGGACAGATCACCTAATTCGTCATCATGACGAATTAAATTTCTAGTTATAATAACTGTAATAATGATAATAATTATAATAATAATTACTCTTAATGCGAAGTTAGGCAAATCCTTTTATCTCAACCTATTATTATTCGCCTTAACGTCAAATTTCTATTGCGACGGAATAAACCGCATTGATAGGATTCGCCCTAACTTAGGAAATAAAGGTAATAATAATCCTTTGGCTAATGTGTGTCTGTCCGTCCGTTTGTTTGAAAGCGCTTTTCTCCATGATTTTCCACTCAATCGAGCTGGGTTTTTCTGTGCCTCCGCCCACCGAAGGTGGGTGCTGGAGGCATTATGTTTTTGGGTTGTCCGTCCATCCGTCCGTCCCACTTCTCGTTACCGCGATATCTGAAGAATCATTTGAGGTAGGAACCTCAAACTTGGTACTAGTATGTATCCCCATACGAAGATGAACTGATTAGATTTTGGGGTAAGTAGGTCAAAGGTCAGAGGTCGCAGAGGTCAATTTACATGAAATTATATGAAATTACTGGTTTTTAGCACCGTTACCTTGATACAATGTATCTCAAGAACTGTTTGAGGTAAGAACTTCAAACTTGGTACTAGTATGTATCCCTATACGAAGATGAACTGATTAGATTTTGGGGTAAGGATCGAGGTCAAAGCTCAGAGGTCAATTTACATGAAATTACATGAAATTCTTGGTTTTTAGCACCGTTACCGCGATTTTGAAGAACTGTTTGAGGTAAGAACTTCAAACTTGGTACCAGTATGTATCCCCATAGAAAGAGGAACTGATTAGATTTTGGGGTACATGTAGGTAGGTCAAAGTTCAGATGTCACAGAGGTCAATTTTAAAAATTACATGGAATTACTGGTTTTTAGCACCGTTACCGCGATATCTCAAGAACTATCTGAGGTGAGAACTTCAAACTTGGTACCAGTATGTATCCCCATAGAAAGATGAACTGATTAGATTTTGGGGTAAGGAGGTCAGAGGTCACAGAGGTCAATTTACATGAAATTACATGAAATTCTTGGTTTTTAGCACCGTTACCGCGATTTTTGAAGAACTTCAAACTTGGTACCAGTATGTATTCCCATAGAAAGAGGAACTGATTAGATTTTGGGGTAGGTAGGTCAAAGTTCAGAGGTCACAGAGGTCAATTTACATGAAATTACATGGAATTACTGGTTTTTAGCACCGTTACCGCGATATCTCAAGAACTATCTGAGGTGAGAACTTCAAACTTGGTACCAGTATGTATCCCCATAGAAAGATGAACTGATTAGATTTTGGGGTAAGTAGGTCAAAGGTCAGAGGTCACAGAGGTCAATTTACATGAAATTATATGGAATTACTGGTTTTTAGCACCGTTACCTTGATACAATGTATCTCAAGAACTGTTTGAGGTAAGAACTTCAAACTTGGTACTAGTATGTATCCCTATACGAAGATGAACTGATTAGATTTTGGGGTAAGGAGGTCAAAGGTCAGAGGTCAATTTACATGAAATTACATGAAATTACATGAAATTCTTGGTTTTTAGCACCGTTACCGCGATTTTGAAGAACTGTTTGAGGTAAGAACTTCAAACTTGGTACCAGTATGTATCCCCATAGAAAGAGGAACTGATTAGATTTTGGGGTAGGTAGGTTAAAGTTCAGAGGTCACAGAGGTCAATTTTAAAAATTACATGGAATTACTGGTTTTTAGCACCGTTACCGCGATATCTCAAGAACTATCTGAGGTGAGAACTTCAAACTTGGTACCAGTATGTATCCCCATAGAAAGATGAACTGATTAGATTTTGGGGTAAGGAGGTCAAAGGTCAGAGGTCACAGAGGTCAATTTACATGAAATTACATGGAATTACTGGTTTTTAGCACCGTTACCGCGATATCTCAAGAACTATCTGAGGTGAGAACTTCAAACTTGGTACCAGTATGTATCCCCATAGAAAGATGAACTGATTAGATTTTGGGGTAAGGAGGTCAGAGGTCACAGAGGTCAATTTACATGAAATTACATGGAATTCTTGGTTTTTAGCACCGTTACCGCGATTTTTGAAGAACTGTTTGAGGTAAGAACTTCAAACTTGGTACCAGTATGTATCCCCATAGAAAGAGGGACTGATTAGATTTTGGGGTAGGTAGGTCAAAGTTCAGAGGTCACAGAGGTCAATTTACATGAAATTACATGGAATTACTGGTTTTTAGCACCGTTACTGCCATATCTCAAGAACTATCTGAGGTGAGAACTTCAAACTTGGTACCAGTATGTATCCCCATAGAAAGATGAACTGATTAGATTTTGGGGTAAGTAGGTCAAAGGTCAGAGGTCACAGAGGTCAATTTACATGAAATTACATGGAATTACTGGTTTTTAGCACCGTTACCGCCATATCTCAAGAACTATCTGAGGTGAGAACTTCAAACTTGGTACCAGTATGTATCCCCATAGAAAGATGAACTGATTAGATTTTGGGGTAAGTAGGTCAGAGGTCACAGAGGTCAATTTACATGAAATTACATGAAATTACTGGTTTTTAGCCTCGTTACTGCGATATCTCAAGAACTGTTTGAGGTAAGAACTTCAAACTTGGTACTAGTATGTATCCCCATACGAAGATGAACTGATTAGATTTTGGGATAAGGAGGTCACAGAGGTCAATTTACATGAAATTACATGAAATTCTTGGTTTTTAGCACCGTTACCGCGATTTCTGAAGAACTGTTTGAGGTAGATGTGTTGTGGATCAGTGGATAAGTCCCTGGACTGTGAACCACGAGGTCCAGGGTTCGAATCCCACCGCACCACTAGCGTCCTTTGGCAAGACGTTAATCTACATTTGCCACTCTCCACCCAGGTGTTAAATGGGTACCCGGTAGGATGCGAAAGTTATCAATTTGAGCGCCACTGTGCTGCTCTTGCTGGAATACTCCCCAGGGAGCGGATAAAGTGCACACATTGTGTGCGGGCATGTCAGAATCCGAGGACCCGGGTAATAATAGTATCGTAATATGTAAAGCGCTTTGATATTAGTTTACTTCTGAAAAGCGCTATATAAATAGACGTTATTATTATTATTATTATTAAGAACTTCAAACTTGGTACCAGTATGTATCCCCATAGTAAGAGGAGCTGATTAGATTTTGGGGTAGGTAGGTCAAAGTTCAGAGGTCACAGAGGTCAATTTACATGAAATTACATGGAACTACTGGTTTTTAGCCTCGAGGCTAAATTTCATGTAATTTCATGTAAATCGTTACTGCGATATCTCAAGAACTGTTTGAGGTACGAACTTCAAACTTGGTACTAGTATGTATCCCCATACGAAGATGAACTGATTAGATTTTGGGATAAGGAGGTCACAGAGGTCAATTTACATGAAATTACATGAAATTCTTGGTTTTTAGCACCGTTACCGCAATTTCTGAAGAACTGTTTGAGGTAAGAACTTGGTACCAGTATGTATCCCCATAGAAAGAGGAACTGATTAGAATTTGGGGGTAAGTAGGTCAAAGGTCACAGGTTGCAGGTCTCAGCGGCCAATTTACATGATATTAATACAGTTTTTGGCTACATTTCCACGATATCTCAAGAACAACTGATTATTGCTTTATAGTCAGAGGTCAATTAGTAATTAATATAGGATTTTAGTGTTTTAAATCACAATTTCGCAATAACCATTTGATGAATGCGCATCAACTATATTATACTTGTAGGTGATCAGGAATTATCTGAATACAAGCGGAGGCATATTGAAGACGCAGTCGTATCTTTTGCTTGTTTTTAAAATGTGGTTAAATTGTTCCCAGATTGTCATGACGGTGGTTGTTTGTGGTATTTTGGTCGTATTATTTAAAGGTTTTTTTACAATTCGTAAACTTTCTTTGGCAGGCCCGGAGTAAAGCTTTGACGTTCCCAGTCCTTTGACCTTTTTCGGGTCAGCAAAAAAATTACATAGGCATACATTTCACGTAAGGTATGCTTGCACCGTGTATTGCTATGCCGATGAATGAACCGTCGCGTCGCGTGTACACAGATCTACACTCGGCCTTCAGTCAGTGTGTTTCCATCCAGTGAATACATACCATGGTTGTACATGTAACGTTAGATCTAATCTGAAAATTGTTCGACAGTCAGAAGTTGCCGGCGCTAATGCACATCCCGCCTGAATCTAGAACTACATGTACAACTAGCACCTGAATTTCAGTCACATCAGACATCGGGAACGGCTCTATTTCCGCTTCGATGTCGAGTGGGGGGTATGGGGGTCCAGTTCTCTTCCAGAATTATCTGACAAGCAGAAAAGAAAAAAAAAAAAAAAAAAAAAGGTTTTCGTTCTAAAGGGGGAGGCACAATCGAAAAAAGGGGACACAATGCATATTTTACTTCCAAAGGGGGGGGGGGGGGGGGGGGCACCGGCCACTGATCTCACATACCCCTGTCAATATTGTTATTTATGTGAATGGAAACTGAATATTTATTCTAATAAATAAAAATGCCCATATAACGTTTAACTCTTACTGTGCCAAGGGTTTTATAGTTCTCTTCAAAATTTTACCAAAATGTGATCAATGCTTACTTTTCAAATGTCTCCACTTCATTAACAAAATATTGTGTACATAACTTGTAGGAATTTTATTACCATTTTTTATGATACCATACATAATAACTTTACCCAACTTTATGCATAAGAATGATTGAAAATTACATTTGAGTTTCTTTTATGTCCATTATTTTTTGGTTTCTCATTTGTTTACTGTTCAATGTTGAAATAAGGTAATATCTTTATAAAACTACAATTTTCTCTGAAAATGTCTATGGTAGCATATAATTATCATATAGTTAGATTGTTTGATTTATGCAAAAAAATTTTGATATGCATGCATTAACCACAATATACTTTTTCTGTGGTCGAGCAACTGGTGAATGAAAATGGCAAGTCTATCTGTCACATATACGTGCCTTCGGCACTGAAAGAGTTAAAAGACGTACAAGTTCCATAGGATATACATTTTCAGTGCATGTTCTAAGATTTTTATCAATTCCTTCAATGCATAACTACTTAACCTACCAGGGGGAAAATATATCAGAAACCTACATGTAAACATGCCAGTGGAAGCCCTACAATCTTATCACTTTTCATCACAACAGCTAAACCCTCTCTCTCTCTCTCTCTCTCTCTCTCTCTCGCTCCCTCGCTCCCTCCTGTATTCTTTATAATTTCTATCTATCCCCCTGCATGTCTATTTTTTCTCTTTCTCGCTTTCATTTTTCCAACTGTCTTTATCTCTCTATCATTTTCCCACTGTCTGTGAGTCCCTCTCTCTCTCCCTCTATCATTTAATTGAAGAACAAACAAATATGTAAACAAATTTTTAGGCATTTTACTCTCAGTGTTTAAGATAGTATGCTCGATATGTAATGAAAAACACAAGTCAGAAAAAATTGGAACCAGCAGGATTCCTCCCATCAAGCTTCTTCGTTTACTAACAAACAAATACATTGTAGGGTACATATACTTACACATTTATTTTCGACTTAATACATGTAATGATAACATTGCTATATTACAATTATTACCTTTTGACTGCTAACTAAATACACCGTGTTACAATACATTTTGTTCCGTTCTATTGTTAAATTTTGATTTCACTCAGCAATGATATTCAAATTCTTCCCTCAGTTTAACCCATGCAGGCACGGCTCTACACTGCAATTAACTCCTCGTAAAGTTGTAAAAGTTTTTGAATTCCTAACGGCTATCAAGCCCTCCGCTGAGCGAGGACCAGAAATCCTCGAAAATTCACATTCTTGTATCTCCCTTATTTGGGCCTTAAAAATCATGAAAATTCCAGAGTACATAGGAAATGATGATATTATGCTTCATATCAATTTTTTGAGATACAAGTATTTTTCTGTTTCAGAGGGCCGAAAAAAGAGGTTTTTTTTTTTTCCCTGGCACCAGTCTGGGACGAAATGAATATGCAAACAAATGACATATTGCTAGACTTTAAACTCCAGTCTCACTCCCTGCGCAGTTTCAAGTTTGCGCAATTAGTAGTTTTGTGTAAAACTGCACTCAAAAATCGAAGACTTAAAGGGGAAGTCCAGTCCAAAAATTACTTGGTTTTGATAGAAGCAGAAAGGTCTGAGGAAAATTGGACAACTAATAAGAAAGTTATGAATTTTTTAGTGGCATGAAAACTGTGGGAAACAATGAAAATCACTAGACAAATTAATTTGGCAATTAAGTCATGAGTTTGTGATGTCATATTTACACAACTCACCAACTATTTTGTTAACATTCATAATACAAATTTTAATTTTTTGTCCAAGAATATGATTTCCTCATGACTTGAACCAACTTACATTTATAGTAATATGTTTTTGCATGTATACACTAATAGAGAGTAAATAATTTTCTGTAAAAATCATGAAAATATGAATATTTTATACAATATACATAAAAAATTAGTGATTATGGAAATGTAATATTTGGAAAAAATATTAATATTTTGAAGTTCTTGAAATATTTTGTAAAGGTTTATACATGCAAAAACATAGTATTACATGTATTACTATAGATGTAACTTGGTTCAAGTTATGTGAAAACTCATATTCTTGGACAAAATTTGAAATTAGTATTAAGAATATAAACAAATTAAAGAATTGGTGAGTTGTGTACCTATGACATCACAAACCAGTGAGTGAGTTGCCAATTTGTCTAGTGATTTTCATTGTTTCTCTAGTTTTTCATGCCACTAAAAAATTCATAACTTTCTTATTACATGTAGTTGTCCAATTTTCCCCAAACTTTTTTTGATCTGTAGCCCTGATTTTTCTGCTTTCATTAAAACCAAGTTATTTTTTGGACTGGACTTCCCCTTTAACGTGAAAAGACTGGAAGTTACAGTCTACCATCGAACGATTCGCCTCTGTGCGCATGCGGTCACTGGACGTCGTCCTTTTGCCTCAGCTTGTGCTCACGTCAATCAGCCGTTCTGTTATAAGCGACTGAAATCCTTGCAATCTGATTGGCTGAGAGTAAATTTGTTGGTATCAATCACTGACAAGACACTCTCTGTTTACTCTCGATCTTGTGTGTATGGTGTACATGTACTGTGTGATGAACTGGCCTTGCTATACTGTCTGTGAATGCGAACTGTAGGTCGTGCGTACACTCGCATGGAAACCATCCTGCATGCCTCGCTATACGTGAGACTACACGCAAAGAACGGTAGAGGGTTCATGAATGACATTCCCCGACATAACCGTTCGACAGATAATTATGAAAAGATATTTTGAGGGTCCCCTCAATAATGCCGCCTTACACCAAGCGACCGCCGCGCTACGCCGCCCTCGGGCTAGGCTGGCCAGCTTCGTCTAATGCCTCTGTGTGTAAGAGCAGCCGCACCGCTAGTGCTTGAGCTCATAGCTTGAGCTAGAAGTTTGCGTGTGCGGTGGAAGTACGTTTGCAGTCTCCTTTCTGGTACATACACAGTGCGGAGTTCCGGGAACAGCGAAAATAATACAGTATGAGTGTGAAAGTATGAGTGATAACAAATACATGTGCGCAACGTATAAGACGAATAGTGCATAATCAGACTGATTTCTTCAAATTCGTAGTTTAGAGGGGAAATCCGTACTTCCGTATTTGTGTTTGAATTCCGTAAAAATACGGTAAATCCGTACTGGTTGGCGGCGCAGCTCTGCGCGATGCTCCGATATACTATATGCTCGTGTGTGTGCAGATTCTCCAGCTGAACGATTATTGTCCATTTGAGGTGCAGTGAAATTTGCTTGCTCATTATAACAGGAATGTTTAGCAATCTTTTTCTTTGTTTTAGAGGCTCAAGATTTACCTTGGTATCACAGATATCTCATTATAGCTACATGTAACCTCGCTATAAAAGTTTTTTGCTGCCATAGAATTACACACAAGTAAATTTGGGACCATTACAATATTCTTGTTATAGCCGTTACCTTGTTATAGCCGACCTCGTTATGTCGAGTTTTCCCTGTAATAATAATAATGATGATAATAATAATCACTGACAAAAACGTATAAATAAACATGAACAACAATAACAGAACAGTAATACAAAAAAGTATAAATGAAATCGTTATGTGCAAGAATTATACATGAAGATGTCAGATCAAAAACATGCAATATGCATAAAACACCATGGAAAAAAAGCATACAAACAAGCAAAATATAGTTTTCTGAAGAGTTCATATAGGATATTCCGGAACCGAACTTTTCATATGTCGTCACCAATCACAGGAACAATTGTGGTATTGGTCTAAGCTCCACCATATTTTTTTCATCATAACACATTATTTATGGCAGTTACCTTTAACTATTTATATTTAGGAAGGGGATCGTGCCATCTTCTCATCACATCCTTCTATGTTCTCCATGTCTTTCTCGGCTTGCAACGATCACTCACGTAATCACGTCACGGCGCAATATCACGTTTTGAGTACATTCGAAGAAACACTTCCTCTTATCTATGAAGTGTTGGGTTACGTGGCCTAACATGTTGTTAAAATACAATAAAGAAACCACGAATGGTCACATTACTTGAAGCACAAAAATTATTGTAAATGATCATTGAGAAGAGACTAGCGTAAAAGTAACTGCACGCTGCCAACTCAAAGCTAGCCCGGAGTAGTGGGATAACTGATAACTGAGCCGCAGTGTGTGTGGACACTGTCAGATTATCTCTCGACAATGGATGTGTAACTGCAATTTCAGAGAAATTCTGATAGATCACCTTGAAGAGTACAATTTACATTTCCAAATTAACTAAATGTAGGGAATTTAACCATTTTTCCAGCTCTCCTCACCCTGTCCTTTTGAAATGAAATCTCTCATTTTTTGCGGGTGACGTCATTGTATAATCTTCTGCAGTCATGACTAGTCTCAATAAAAGCATTTGCAATTTTAAAAATCGTGATAATTTGTTGGGTAAAGTTAATAAAACCTCACGTCTTGCACCGTGACGTGATTACGTGAGTGAACATTGCAAGCCGTCTTTCTCTTTCTTCCTATCTCCTCTTCTATCTCCCTCTCTTTATCTTTCTCTCTCCATTTCCTATTTCCTGGCTATTGAAAGGGAGACACTTAGTATCAACCCCCCCCCCCCCCCCGCTACTTGGATCATTGTTAATGATTGTAATCTCATTAGTTGATTCCAAATTTCAGCCAACCTTAATTCATTGAGATTCAAGTACATGTACCATTTTTGACTGCTTTATCTGAGTGTATAATCTACATTCCTGGCTTATGTAATATACTTGCTTATCCTAATTTCTAATGTTCCTATTAAGATGTACCAATCACCTAAAGAATCATTTGTGTAAATTTAAGTTAGAATGCATAGAATCAACTACAAAACCCTGACATTCTTTCGATTAACGATTAAGGAGTATGAAGAAAATAAGGGATAACGTAAAAACCATAGATACGGGTCCACGTGGAACCCAAATCCGACTTGGGTTCTATGCAAGCCCTATTCTAGGCGAGCACGTACAGGTGCGTCGACTTGTCTTTTCACAAGTCGCGTTTATATTTTTAGAGTGAATTTAACTTGCAATATCTCTTTATAGAATTAATATTTGAAGCTCATATTGTGAATATAGTATAGCAACATGTATGACTGGTACCATTTAAGTCCTGTATGTAGGACCTGTATATGTCTCCAGTAATGTATTTACAAAAATCTTTATCCAGTGCTATTATTTATTACACACACAACACTTTACCCAATGTTTTATTTTATGCACAATTTATGTATCTTGAATTCTGAATGCAATTTTACCTTGAATGCAGCCATTTGCAATTCAGCTTTTTCTTTTGGACATTTTTCTGTAATAAGCCATTTTCTTTTCCAAATTGAATCAAATGAATTGCATAATTATGATAAGGTATTATATAATAAAAACTTAAACAACTTTGTACTTGCTTTTTCATTTAGTTCCCCATCATCTCCTGAAGGCAATATCCCCACAAGAGGTGAACACGTTTGTCTACAAACTGACAGGTAGACACTGCACGAGGCTTGCTACAGCTGTAGATATCACCAGTAAAAGGGAGATTGAAGCTATCATTGATGAAAACAACAAAGATATTTTTGACACTTGTGCAGTGGTCAATGACTGGATAGCTAGAGCGGAATGCAGCAACTTCAAACAGAGATGCAGGCTTGATGATGCCATCATTACAATTGGTCGCTCTGACATGAAAGGTACTGATCAACTTTATACTTGGCTATTGCATAAGAGAATAAAATATTTTTCATTAATGTCTTGGTACTGCAAAATTTCAATATGGCACGAAAAAGAGACATGATAACGAAGCTTTTCGACCTGCACTCATCAGGTTATCACGCAGGTATATAACAAATTACTTGAAAATATTTTTCATTAATGTCCTGGAATGATGGTGGGTTTCATGTATTACAAAAACTAATCTACTTGCAATAAAGCCCTCTTATTTTTCTTCTTCTGCTTTTAATTTGAAATAGTGTTCAGGTTTTCTTTCTCCTGATGATGTGTTGAAGCTGACATTGACAGGCTAAGGTTGAAGAGCCAGGTGAAGGACATTATACCTTACCAGATGTATTCCATATTATACCCCCGGTAAACAAAGTTTGAAGGGGGTATATAGGAATCAGTGTACGGTCGGGCGGGCGGGCGGGTCAGTCCGTTTCAAATCTTGCGCATCGAACTACTTCCTCATTTTTTTAGCAATGCTTGTGAAATTTGCTACACGCATTGGTCCTGGGATGAAGATGTGCAAGACATATTTTTTGTAATGTGTCAGAAACTGCATTGCCATGGTAACAGCTTATTGTGGCAATAAATCAGGTTGAAATCTTGCAGATCGACTACTACCTCATTTTTATGCCTCCGCCCACCGAAGGTGGGTGCCGGAGGCATTATGTTTTCGGGTTGTCCGTCCGTCCGTCCGTCCCACTTCTCGTTACCGCGATATCTGAAGAATCATTTGAGGTAGGAACCTCAAACTTGGTACTAGTATGTATCCCCATACGAAGATGAACTGATTAGATTTTGGGGTAAGTAGGTCAAAGGTCAGAGGTCACAGAGGTCAATTTACATGAAATTACATGAAATTCTTGGTTTTTAGCACCGTTACCGCGATATCTCAAGAACTGTTTGAGGTAAGAACTTCAAACTTGGTACTAGTATGTTTCCCTATACGAAGATGAACTGATTAGATTTTGGGGTAAGGAGGTCAAAGGTCAGAGGTCACAGAGGTCAATTTACATGAAATTACATGAAATTCTTGGTTTTTTAGCACCGTTACCGCGATATCTCAAGAACTATTTGAGGTGAGAACTTCAAACTTGGTACCAGTATGTATCCCCATAGAAAGAGGAACTGATTAGATTTTGGTGTAGGTAGGTCAAAGTTCAGAGGTCACAGAGGTCAATTTACATGAAATTACATGGAATTACTGGTTTTTAGCACCATTACCGCGATATCTCAAGAACTATCTGAGGTGAGAACTTCAAACTTGGTACCAGTATGTATCCCCATAGAAAGATAAACTGATTAGATTTTGGGGTAAGTAGGTCAAAGGTCAGAGGTCACAGAGGTCAATTTACATGAAATTCTTGGTTTTTAGCACCGTTACCGCGATTTCTGAAGAACTATTTGAGGTAAGAACTTCAAACTTGGTACCAGTATGTATCCCCATAGAAAGAGGAACTGATTAGATTTTGGGGTAGGTAGGTCAAAGTTCAGAGGTCACAGAGGTCAATTACATGAAATTACATGGAATTAGTGGTTTTTAGCACCGTTACCGCGATATCTCAAGAACTATCTGAGGTGAGAACTTCAAACTTGGTACCAGTATGCATCCCCATAGAAAGATGAACTGATTAGATTTTGGGGTAAGTAGGTCAAAGGTCAGAGGTCACAGAGGTCAATTTACATAAAATTACATGAAATTACTGGTTTTTAGCCTCGTTATCAAATATTTCTAGAAGAGTTTGAGCCATCAACTGAATTTAGGCGGAGGCAAATAGGAGACGCAGTCGCATTCATCTTGTTTGAGCAATGCTCCTGAAATTTGGCACACACGTTTGTCTTGGGATGGAGATGCGCAAGAGGCATACATTGTATTTATTGAATGTATTGAATGTGTCGAAGACTGCGTTGCCATGGTAACAGCATGGCAACAGCATGACAACAGCATATTATGGCAATAAATTAGTGGGAAATCTTGTGCATCGAACCACTTGCTCATTTTTCAAGCAATGCTCATGAAATTAGGTACACGCATTGTTCTTGTGGTAAAGATGTGCAAGACATATTGTTTCAATATGTGGCAAACTGCATTGCCATGGTAATGATAATAATAATAATAACTTCTATTTATATAGCGCTTTTCAGAAGTAAACTAATATCAAAGCGCTTTACATATTACGATACTATTATTACCCCGGTCCTCGGATTCTGACATGCCCGCACACAATGTGTGCACTTTATCCGCTCCCTTGGGAGTATTCCGGCAAGAGCAGCACATTGGCGCTCAAATTGCTAAACAAACGACATAACTTTCGCATCCTACCGGGTACCCATTTAACACCTGGGTGGAGAGTGGCAAATGTAGATTAACGTCTTGCCAAAGGACGCTAGTGGTGCGGTGGGATTCGAACCCTGGACCTCGTGGTACACAGTCCAGGGACTTATCCACTGATCCACAACACCTCTACTGTAATGACATACAGTATGGCAATAAAACAGGAAAATATTGCAGATCAAACCACTTCCTCATTTTTGGAGCAATGCTCAGGAAATTTGGCACATACATTTGGGCGGGGGTATTAATCACCTTCAGTGTTATTCTAGTTGCTTCAAGGGAACTTTATTACGTAAGATGACGTGGTCTACGTGAAGCAAACACACGCTGCATTGTCCTGAAAATTCTGTTTGTGCAGATTGGCTGGCCTGTAGAATGTTGATTGTATTTTTGGCAGTACACTCTCCTCTGATTTTGCACATAGCCTTTGTTGGTGCAACTCAGGTCTCCTCACTGTCTGCGCCCAGGTAGTTTAATGTCAAACAGGGCATTGTCTAGTTCTCTTGCAGAGATCCTGAAGGGACTCTGTGGTTTCAGTTGCATCCTTAGAAGATTATGTAGTTCCTCCTAAATTGGTCACTTTTCTTGACATTCCAAGGATGTGATGTTGAAAAAGAAGAAGAAAAAAAAAACTACTGAAGGGGATAATTTCTAGGGTTCCATTGATATTCTTCATCAACGGGTTTGGGATAGTGTCTATTCTTTTAGTGTGGCAATGCTCAGCACTCACAAGGATCAATATGTCTTGGTTAAGGGTAACCGAATGTTATCCCAAGATGTTTAGGGTATCTTTGATCTGCTAAAATGTTGGTAGTGTTTTCTGTTGGCTAATCTGTTGCTGAGATGAAAGGCATTTATTGTAGGCATGGAGGGGTTTAAGCAAACATAGGTCTTCCTAGTATAGAGTACCTAGATACTATCAAGGTACTATCTCCAAGGTGAGACATGTCAATTACATAGATGTTATTGTGTATCCAATAACCAGAAAAGACCATTGAACAATTCAATATCTTTGTAGTGCCTATTTTGTCTGTAAGTCAACAGGGACTTTCCAATGGACCAAAGGGCCACAAGACAACAGGCCATGGGATCAATGGCTTCCATGTCCTGGACTTTCTGGCAACTGTTCTGAAGGTTAACAAGACCCGATTTATCGATCTGGGAGTTCACTATACTCATTAATCCTTGATCTATGATCTAATAAAACTTTTACCTACCAGGCTGTATACCTCTTATAATTATGGTTGCTTTATATAGTTTAGAGAGTTAAACATTTATGCAGCTTTGGAAACTAAACCCAGCATCATATTATGATGGGTAGTACATGTAGATGAAGGCAACACTTAAGTGTTCGATGGTAGTCTGTCTCAATGGTGGAGCATGCAAGGGTTTGATAGGAACCGAGGCATTTTTCCTTAACGTCAACTCCTGTGCTTTTTAATTTTGTTGGACCAATCCTTTTTGGAGTGTACATGTATGCCATACATTACCAATCTGGTGATGGCTGAAGTATAAATTCTGACCGTGTGCGGTCGAAGATTCATCTAGTTTAATTAAGATATCCAAACATTATTGCTTTAATACTTTAAAGAATGTGTAAAAACTTCTCTTTTGTATTCCAGATTTCTTTGGAACAACCAGCTGTCCAGTTGAAATGAAAGGAATGGTACAAACACCACATCTTGATACCAAAAGTTTCAGTATGTTTCATTCTAAAATACTTATATGTTCTAAAACTTTTTTTGTATTAATTTTATTTGATTGTAATTTTGATTTCTATCAGAAATCAGCCAAGACTCCTAGGTGCGAAAAACCATAAAGAAATAGGCTTTGGTATGGATGAACTTTACACAGATTCCAATGTTTGAGATTTATTCTTTTCACTGTAGACGACTCTATGTCTGTGATAATAACCCACAATGAGAAAAGTTTGCAGCTGTCTTTGCTTTTTCAGCTAGATTTCTGATCCTTTGAAAACACAAAGTGCAATTATTTGATAGTATTTTTCATACGGTGTGAATAGTATGAAGAAAGTTAATTTGATTTGATTTTTATTTTATTTATTTACTTTTTCCAAATAATTTCACCATAGTAATCATGGCAAAGCAATAAATACATCATCAAAAAAGGCAAATAAACTAAAATTGTGTTGCAGGAGTCAAGGTCTAAGAGTGTCAATGCTACAAAACGGAAGTTCAAAGGTGTGACAATACAAAACAAAGGGAACTACAGGAAATAAAAGTGAAGGAAGAAAGAGAAGGGATAAGGAATCTTTTCTGGCAGAAATAAAAAGCATCGTTTTAAGTGAATTTCGGACAATGGAGTATTGAAGAGTTCATGTCCAAGACCTTTGACAAAATTCTTTTGCTATTAAAATATAATGTTGGACTACCTTAATCATTCCATTCTTATCCCAATATTGCATTTTGTTTGTATGAACGTTGTGGCAGTGTATTCGATGGCGATCTGGGAATTTTGCTGATTGATGAGGAAGAGGATCATGGTTATTACCTGTGTATATAAATTTGACTTACATGTACCTTGTCAAAAAAAAAAAATGAAAATATGATAATTATTAGAATTTCTGAAATTTCAGGTGTTGCCTCATTCTCTTGATATCTCAAGAACCATTTGAGGTGTGAACTTCAAACTTGGTGCTAGTATGTATCACCATAGGAAAATGATTTGATTAGAGTTTGGGGTATGTATGTCATAAGTCATAGAGGTCAATTTCTGAAATTTCAGGCATTAGCCTCATTCTGATGATATCTTAAGAACCATTTGAGGTATGAACTTCAAACTTGGTGCTAGTGCATGTATGTATCACCATAGGAAGACGATCAGATTAGATTTTGGGGAACGTAGGTCAAAGGTCATAGAGGTTATTTACCATGAAATTTCAAGTTTTTAGCCTTGTTATTGCAATATCTCTTGAACAATTTGAACCATTAACTTCAAACTTGGTACTAGTATGCATTGCCATAGTGATACGTACTGACGTAGGTCAGAGGTGACAGATCATAGAGGTCAATATATGTGAAGTTCATTTTTGAAAGTTTTTTTATGACCATATCTCAACTATTTTAGTTAAAACTTGGTACCAGTGTGCATTAAAATAATGAGACGTGAATAGCTGTAGGTTTAGTAGGTCAAAGGTCATAGAGGTTAATATGCATGAAATTAAATTTTAGTTTCGTGATCACCATATCTCAGCTATTTTGTATGCATGACTAGGACAAGATAAATTGATCAGACGTTTGGGTTGTAAGGTCTATTAAAGGTCAAAGAGGTCAATTGTAGGCTTTTTGTTCTGGTTATCACAATATTTTCAAGAAAACTTTGAGCCTTAAACTTAACTGAATTTAGGCGGAGGCATATATATTTATGGGAGACACAGTCGCATTCATCTTTAGAATGGCGGACATTACTAGTAATTTGAAAAAAAACATCACCTACATGTAAATGTACATGTATATTCACATGTCTGATCATGTCAGATATCCATGGATAGAAATAGTTGCTTTACATTTCCTATGAATATATATGCCTTACTTCATGTAAAAAATAAATAAGTAAATAAATAAATGTGAAAAAATAAGCTGCTTCCATTCAGATGTAATTCCAAACACATTCTGGCCACAAGCTCATCATTAGTGAAAAAAAATGTATCAAAATACTAATTTTGTTTCTGTTAATTAAACCCATGTCATGATGCACATTTTGTATTTTATCAATCGTTGTATTTAGTACTTGACTTGAAAGATGATGAACTGGAGAGTGTGGTAGAAAACATCACCTCCGCTGAAAAGGTGCAAGAACTCACTTCAAGACTTGGCATAGATATCGGCGGTCAACACGAACAATCGCTTTTAGAAAGCCTTAAAGGATGGAGGGATAACCATGAAATAGAGAATCACCGACAGGCACTGTGGAAGGCACTCCATGAAATGGAATTATCAGGTTAGCATTTTGTTTCCATGATTGGCTGACACGCACACGCAAACCCCCAAAAAACAACATCAACAAAACCAAATAATTTTTTTAAAGCCCCCAAAACAAAATCGAACAAGAAATGTGGAAGGAAAAGAAAAAATAAGTTTGTGGAATATATCTTAGCGAGGTCAGTCCACTACTCTAGTTAGCTTAATAGGCTTTCAGGCAGGAAACGCTGAGGGCGCAGTGTGCGATTTACCTCCATTTGTAATCTGTAATTCGATCCTCGGTAAAAGTATAAATATGGGTGTTTTGCAAATGATATTTTTTTAGAAGTAAAAGGCATAATTATGCTTCTCATTGATAAATGAATGCCGCCAACTTTAACAACAGAATTCATCACTTCCAATCTGGCTGTGGTCGTGGTTGGATGGTGATCGCTCCGCTCTGCTCCAGCTTGGCTATGCCCAGAATTGTGGAAAGGATCGCTCTGCTTTGCTCAAGCTTTCTCTTGCCTAGGAGGGTGAACCGCGACAGGAAAGCCTTAGGGATGAATAAAAATAAGATGAAAATTAGATGAATAAGATCCCACAAAATAGATACCCATGATTGAACATTAATATTAGTTAATCCAGATAATAAGTGGTGTTGTTAAGCCTGTATGTTCCATAGGTTAAAGCTGCTCGGATCAGGCTGGCAGGTTCATCATCAGATGAAGATGTTAGAGGCAAGGGGCAGGAAAGCCCTCCGGCTTCAAGGTCACACTCTAGGACAGAGGGTCGTCACAATACTACAAATATCATTGTTATTATTATCATTATTAATAAATTTATTATCGTCATCATTATACTTATCAATATCATTACTACCACTACTACTATTATTACTACTCCTCCTCCTCCTCCTACTACTACTACTACGATTTTTAATTTGAGAAAAATTCTCGAACATTAATAACGGATAGTCAATCACTGTTGAGTAATTATTTTGCCCAAAAGACGCCGAGAGGGTGTTACCAATGTACCACCTTATGATACGCCAGAGGAATTCCTTTGCAGTTTGAAAACATGTCATAACGACATTATACATGTTACTCAACAAGATCAACGCTGATGAATTCATTTTATATTGTGAAATATCATGAATATTTTTTCAACCACAAGTATTATTCACGGAAGACAATTTAAGACATTTGCACCATTTTCATCAACACCATTACTTGGTTATTTTCAATAATTCCCAATATGTGACAGAGGTAATGTACTATAATAGTGCTTGAATGTAAATGTATATATTGTTTTTTTCTTTTCAGGGTGCATTGTTGTCGAGCTCCCTTTACAACATGTATACGAAGCTGAGATGGTACGTTTAGCATACAGCATACTAAGCAATGACGTTGGACCACTGGCTACACTTCTCGGTATGGACATGAGCAAAGGAAAAATAGTTGGAGAAAAACTGAAAGGAACTGTAGGTCTCTTGATACGACTGTTGAAGAAATTGAAGAAGCAGAACCAATATCGCCGCCGTGATTTCTGTGATGAACTGATCAATCTTGGATATCCGGATGTTGCAAGATCAGCCTTTTTCGGTAAGGAAGTTTAACGAATTGTGCAATTTTCTTATGTTGAGGAATGTTCTTGATTGAATTTCATCCATATTAAACTAAGAGAAAAGCACCGCCATGTAAATGGGCTTTCTTGAAATTAAACCAATTTTGTTTCATCAATTGTTGTTGTCTATATTCAAGTAAGACTTATTGTTTTGTATATTTTTAACAAAAAATTATGATAACATCATATATAATGTCAGTATGGCAGTTTACATAGGGTCAGCCGATTGTCCTGTAAGCCTAAAGTCTCAAGAAAGATAGAAAACAATTCTCTAACAGATCTACCCCCTCAAAAAAAAAAACACGCTACACCGTTGACTCTAACGTATTGTTGTTTTACACCATTGATATTCTTGGACAAATTCAGTTCCTCGAGGGCACTGTGGTATATTGGTGGATGCTCTTTATTCTCAAACAAATAGGTCCAAGATTCGATCCTTAGTATTCACATCCTTTTGTAAGGCATTTTACCCTCATTTGCCTCTCTCAACCAAGGGATATTAAAAGGGTACCTGACAATCGTTTGGGTAATCAAAATTTGTTAATTCATTTATTTATTTACATGTAATACATCAAGGTTACGAAGCAAGCCTAAGCGAACTTTGCAACATCACATCAGGGTTGACCAGAGATGAAATGGAAAAACTGATCGAATATCTTGAATTAGACAAAGATGTCTTGGGATCAAGAGAAGGATACAACAACCTCGCATTGCTGAAGACATGGAGAAATCAAATTAGACCACAGCTAATTCACTTCAGATGTAAGCTTGCTTCAGGCCTGCAAGCAATTGGACGAACCAAGATTGCCAGTGAGATTCTAGCAGGTAGATAACATTACCAGAATCAATATAAAATTCAATAACAGCAGCATATACTTTGAAACTACTTCCGTTTATGACAACTTGAGACTTGCTGAACGTTGATCTCTTATTATCCCATGCAATTTTATCCTCATTTCCATATGCATTATTGATTTTACAAAGTTCCGTTCAATATGTGCAATATGTGATAATAGATAACAAAAATGATGAATTTTAAAAAAAAATTTTAGGCAATGTATATAACTTAAATATTTAATTCGTACAGTATAATAACAGTCAAATATTAACGACAAATTTCAGCACTGTATGGAAATAACAAAGGAACATCATAGCATCTTTTATTCACCCTTTTATTGCAATCTAGTGAGTGGTTGAGAAGGAGGGAGGAGAAAGGTAGAAAGAGAGAGAGAGAGAGAGAGAGAGGGGGGACGGGGGTCATAACTTCACGATTCATCCGTATTAAATCCTTTATATTAAGCTTTATCATGTATGACGACAGATCGGAATGGAATTGTTTTCCAAAACAAAAGAGCTTCCTTTTTTAAATCACTTTAATTTTAATTCCCAAATACATGTAGGTCAGTATCGGACAACGCAAATCGATGATTGTGTCATAGAAGACATATGCAACAGTCTGGGGGATGGTGAACTGGAAAAGCTCTGCAAGTACCTAGTGCTATATGGATTGGATATTCAGAAGGATCGGACCACAGCAATAAAAAGCGTGGTGCAGGGGGTGAGAAACTGGCTTCAACAATTTGACAAAGCTCCAGCACCGAAGGCAGTAATCAAGGACAAATTCAACTTTCGACGAAGTAAGAATGACGAGCTATTCAAGGCCGGATTTATCGAACTTGCTGAGGAAATCATGCTACTCGACTTTCCTAGATTTCCATCTGTTTAGTCTATCATTGATTCAAGAGTTTGGGGAACTACAGTACCAGTATCTGAAATGAATTGCTTTGAAACTAATCTTATATTCAGTGGTATCTTGCAACGTTCACATTGTACACCAATTCTCGATCACATTGTTTAGATTTAAGATAAAACAGTTGGAGTCGTTATATCTTTGCCATCGCAGTCAATAAGGCTATTAACCTGTGCATATCAGAGACCTCAAAACAGTCTTTCCAGATCATAAGAGTATTATCAGTGTCATAGGATATAGTCTTTCTGGTAAATAGTAATTTTATTAACATCAGATTCATGATGAATGTATCATTCTCCTTTCACGCATCCAAGATAAACATATTAAAAGATAAATTATGACGTATCATTAAGTAAACATACAATGCTGTTGTTGATCTGTTCATCTAAATTCAGGACGAAAGTGTATTGGAATCCCAAGAAATGTGTGCTCGAAAATTTGTTTAGAATCTATGCAAAATGTAATATATTCGAATATAGAAACCTTCAATTTAGGTCTTATGAATACATCTTGGGACTTGGATGATAGTGACACGAATCTCTGTTATGATTCATTTTTAGATCTTTTTCTTACCTTATATAATGAATGTTTTCCGCTACAAAAGGTAAATGTAAAAAAATTCACATCAACAAGCCATGGATTGATAAGGATTTAATTAAGAAAATAAAAAAGAAATGGGTTTTGTATAGAAAATTTCTTAAGAATCCAACTGATTATAGAAAAAGAGTTTGCATGAATATGTCACTAATGAAATTAAAAAGAAGAAATATGCTTATTATAAGAGGAGATATATTAGAAACAAGTATTATATGAAAGCTACGTGGAAAACTGTAAATGAGGCACTTGGGGTAAAATCTACAGCTAAATCAAATTGACTATTTTGAGAGTTAATGATTCTGTCATTACAGCTAAAGCCAACAGATACATGTATTTATACCCCATTTCAAGCAATGCTCATGAAATTAGGCACACACATTGTTCTTTTGGTAAAGATGTGGAAGACATATTGTTTCAATTTGTGGCAAACTGCATTGCCATGGTAACAACATGTGGCAATAAAATATTTGTAATTTTCTTGAAGCCAATCTCAGTGATATCAGTGACAGCATTGAACATTTTTCATCAAAATGTAACTATTCTACAGAACAACAGTTCTTTGAGTCAGCGAAAAATACTACAGATAAAGCCCTTGCCCTTCTTCATTTTAATATCCGCAGCATGAGCAAAAATTTTGGCCATGTGACATCATTTGTGAACAAAATCAGCCCAAGTTTAACTGCCATTGGTGTCACTGAAACCTGGTTCACCAACGAAAATGATGCAAACCTGTTTGTAATTCCAGGTTATAACTTGTTATGCAATAATAGATTATGCAGGCGTGGTGGTGGTGTTGCCCTTTATGTTCCATCTGGGCTCGATTATACACACAGAGAAATTTTTACAAAAATTATGTAAAAAATTATGTTAAATAGGAACTCCATAACTTTTTTGTAAAATTTACTTAACAAAATGTTTTACCAAAATTATGTAAAGTGTTTTGTTAAATAGGAACTTGTGTAAATTTTAGCCAACAAAATATTCGACGATAATTATGTAAAATGTCGTGTTAAATATAGGTACTTAAAATTCATGTGTAAATTTTACCTAACAAACAATTCCACACATGTATTATGTTGGGCAAATTCAGTTGCCCAATTGTTTCCTTTTTCCTCCAACCTAGGTAAAAAAAAATTAAACCTGCTTGTTATGTCTTTCTGGGTATTAACTTATCAATCCTAATCCTAACCTCCTAACCTATCCTAATTTAAGCTATCCTGTATCTTAACCTACCATATCCTAGTCCTATCCTACCATTTTGTAAAGGCTAGTGCAAGTTCTTATATACCCCTTATAATTTTTTTATGCATTTGGTGACAGTTATTAAAATCGGGCCACCCCAAACCATGCGCTACTGAAAAGTGTTTTCCCCAATATTGAGGGGAAAATACGAAGATGCATTTTTTACAAAACCGTTTGCAAAACATTTTACTTAATGACGACAAATTACACTGTGCATGTTAAATAAACTTAACGAAAAGGGCAATATTGCAAAATCTTTATAAAGAAATATCTTACAGTGTTATTTTGCAAGATTTGTTCAGTCAGTTTTACATAACTGTGTATCAAAATCATGTTAATGTCAACTGACATTCGTAAAATGTATTTTATACACAATAGTTTCCAAAACATTTCACTTAATGATGACTTAAAACATCTGCATGATAAAATTCCCTTTAAAAAAATACTTGTACTTCACACATTTTACATAATAGGCATTTCTTTTGCAAAATGAGTTTTACTTAAATAGTGCTAAGTAAATGTTACATAAAATTTTACATTTTGCATGACACATTATATGCGAAATGTAATTCATTACAAATATTTAGTAAAATACTACATAAAAACATTCATTTGAGACAATTTTACATATATTAAGTAAAAATATATTAAGTAAAAATTTTACAAAAGGAAGTTTACATAATGAAATATTAAGGAAATATTTCTCTGTGTGTAGGGTATGTCACAAGCTTAATGTCATGAATGAAAATTTTGAAGCTTTATTTGTTGAAGTGTTCATTTCTGGTAAAAAGACTATTGTAATTGGAGTCGTGTACAGACCTCCCAATGGTAATATAAATGTCTTTATGGATGAAATGCAGAGAGCTTTAGAAAGCCAGATACTCAATGGTAAATAAAATGGTAATAAAAAAATAACAACTTCGGAATAGGTTTATTTATGGATCTCTCCAAAGCGTTTGATATTGTAAACCATGATGTTCTTTTATATAAGCTTGAATATTATGGTGTAAGGGGTATACCATATCAGTGGTTTCAGAGTTATTTAGAAAATCGTTATCAATATACTGTATATTATGAATATTCATCAGATCGTTCTATGGTAAATAGCGGTGTGCCACAAGGATCAATCCTCGGGCCCTTGCTCTTTTTAATATATGTAAATGATATAGTTAAGTCTTCTGAAATTTTTGATTTTACAATGTATGCAGATGACACAACGATATTTTATACGCAACCCAACTTTTTTAACTTAAAACAGAATTTTAATTTTGAATTGAATAAAGTTTGTAATTGGTTTAAAAAGCTAATAGACTTCTTATAAACAAAAAGAAGACCAATTTTATGATATTTTCTTTTAATAGTACTTTTGAAACTTCAAATGCATTGACAGGCATTACCATTTACATTGATTCTATTCCTTTAAAGAGAGTTAATGTCGTAAGTTTTCTAGGAGTCCATATTGATTGTAATATGAAATGGGATACTCCTGTGAACAACATAATTTGTAAAGTATCCAGATGTATTGGTATCTTATTCAAACTTAAATATTATATCTCAAATCATGCTTTGTTCTCATTATATAATGCACTTATATTGCCATATTTATCATATTGTGTCAGTGTCTGGGGTAATTGTAAATTGAAATTAAACACTTTATTTAAATTACAGAAAAAAGCTTTGCGTATTTGCACTAGCAGCCATTATCTTGCCCACTCCGCTCCTCTCTTCAAAAAACTCAAAACTTTGAATATATTTGATTTATATAAGTATCACACAGCAGTGCTAGGATATTTATATTTTCATAAACTCCTTCCATGTAATATTTTATCTATGTTCTCTACAAATCTCGATATTCATAATTACAGTACAAGAAATCGATCCAATTTCCATCGTTGGAAAGTTATATTTATGTATGAAGAAAGATCTCCTCGGTTTAGTATACCTCTAATTTGGAATTCATTACCAAATTATATTTCTGTTTGCATTAGCCAAATCTCATTTTAAAAAAATCTGAAAACATTTTACTTATCCAAATACTGACACAGTTTTATATACATCTGTTTGTACACTTACTGTTGCTGTTCCTCTGTCGTATGTCTTTATCTTTGTTTCATTTGAATTTGTTTTTATCCATGTCTTTCAGTAACAGATTTGTTATAAATACCTACAGTATATGTCATTGTAATGTCTATTTTAGGGAACTTGTTTTACAGGGCCTTTTGGCCTTATTTTAGTTTCCCTCTTTTTCATTTTCGACTGGATAATTTGGTTTATCTTGAAATTGTCTTTTCTTTAATTGAAAGGCATGAGATATTATTGTATAACTTTTTAAATGTATTTTACCTACATGAATATGTATAATTGCATGTATTTTTATATATTGTAATGACTTGTTGTTTTTATATGAAAATGGAAATAAATGAAATGAATGAAATCCTTATTTTTGGTTGGAGATTATAACATAAACCTTTTGCAACACAATGTTGGTGCCCATGTTGATGATTTCCTAAATTTGCTAATGTCGTTTTCACTGTTGCCTTTGATAACAAAACCAACAAGAGTAACTGAGGCATCTGCTACTCTAATTGACAATATCTTTATAGTAACTTGCAACCTTTCCCTTCTTCTAGTATTATTGTGTCAGATTTGTCTGACCATTTCCCAGTGTATACTTCAATCCCTTTGGGTATAAACCCTGTAGTCACCCCAAAGAACACTAATGTTCGAAGAAGCACTCCAGAAAATATTAATCGGTTCAGAGAGGCTTTAGTGGCGACAGACTGGAGTGATGTTCTTTCGAGTCAGTGTGTAGAAGGTGCCTTCGATATTTTCATGAATAGGTTTTTATCATTGTATAATGCCAATATTCCAGTAATAAAGAGTAAAAACAAACGTAGAAGAACCCCGCGTATGCCGTGGGTCACCAAAGCTATGCTTAAATCAATAAACAGAAAAAATGAGCTGTTCTATAACTATAAGAAAGTAGGGACGGAAGCACTAAAAAGGAAATATTCTATTTACAGAAATGCGTTGACTTCTGTTCTGCGAGCAGCCAAAAAACAATATTATTTTGCACAGTTCCAAGCAACTTATAATAATATCAAGGGCACGTGGAAAGTGATAAGAAATGTATTCCAAGCACCATCTAAAGTAGCATGTATAAGACAACTGAATATAGATGACCAACTGGTTGAAGATAAAGATATTATAGTGGAAAAGTTTAATAAATTTTTTTTGTAATATCGGTTCGAATCTGAAAAAAAATATTCCAAAGAGTCAAACTGATTTTCACGATTATTTAGGAGAACCTAACGTGCAGAGCTTATTTTTGGTGCCCACAAACGATGAAGAATTGCTGGGTATTGTTAGAGCCCCCAATAACAAGAAAAGTCCTGGGTATGTTCATATTGGGAATGAACTTATTAAGGAAGTTATTGGCGGCATTCTTCAACCACTAGTTCACATTTTTAATTTGTCTATGTGAATTGGAGTCGTACCACTAAACATGAAGATTGCAAAAGTTGTACCAATTTTCAAAAAGGGTGACCCACAGTCACTGACGAATTATCGTCCGATCTCTCTGTTAACATGTTTCTCAAAAATTCTGGAAAAACTTATCTATGTAAGAACTATAACTTTTTTAAAGAAATCATCTGTCTTCAGTAATTATCAGTTTGGTTTTCGAGAGAAGCATACAACTACGCATGCAATTTTACACCTTATAGATAAACTTGCTTTTGCTTTAGATAGTCACTTACACACCATTGGTACCTTTTTAGACTTTTCCAAGGCCTTTGACACTGTAGACCATGAAATTCTCTTGAGTAAATTATGGTGTTAGGGGAGTCACCTTGGATTGGTACAGGAGTTATCTTACTGATAGGAAACAATATGTGTCTTTAAATGGAACGACTCTTGCACCAAAAATGTAACATGTGGTGTTCCCCAGGGATCCCTTTTGGGACCACCCTGATAGCAGAAAGAGGAAAAAATGACGTGATATTTACGTCGTGCTTTTCGTCTTTTTTACGTCCTGTAATTACGTCAATATCAACTTGCACCAACGCAAGACGTCAAGAGGACGTCTTATTTTGACGTCATCTGTACACTGTAAAAACTGAAGTGCTGTATATAGCACTTTTTGAGGGCATGCATAGGGACTGCACTCATGATCAGAGTGCTATTGAATGCACACAGCGTGCTATTTCAGCACTTTCACGGGAGCTGGACCGGCTCGTTAAACTGCAAAAATTTCATTAAAAAAATGATTTTGGCGAGCCTCGAACCAGGGTCCGCTGATCGAGAATTGCTGCCATTACCGCTAGACTAACTCACATCATACGATTTAGAGCAGATCATATTGTTACATAGTGAATTTACGACACCACATAGTTCATGTTATCTACTTGACTCCCATGACTAAACTGGATTGCAAGAAGCATTCGTTAGTCCATCGGTAACGTCAGCGCCTCTCAATCAGCGGAACCTGGTTCGAGGCTCGCCACGGTCACATTTTTTTTTGCTGGTAAATTAAGGTGCAGTTACTATACATGCCCCTAAAAGTAGCACTTTAGTTTTTACAGTGTACAGGACGTAGAGATGACGTCAAAATAAGACGTCCTCATGACGTCTTGCGTTGGTGCAAGTTGTCGTCTAAATAGGGACTTTTAGAAGCAGTGGACTAGTACTTCGTTCCAGTCGACTAATTCGCGCATGTCAACGTCGTCGACTGCCCATGTTGACTACGGTTCTGATCATTTTAGATTTCACTCGACGTGTACGTACCGTCGACGTCAACCGGAAGTACACACTCAACGGATGAGCATAATAGTTGAGCTGTTCTGATGACGTCATATACGTGAACCTCGTCGAAGATTTCGGAGCACCGCAAAAACGAAGTGAACACGTTCTCGATTTTGCAAGTCAGGGAGGAGGACAGGGAGAGGGCGAGTGGCGCATGCGCAGTGGCGTAGAATGATGTCCCTATTGCACGTCCACTTAGTCGACTGGTACGCAATGACATCATTCTACGCCACTGCGCATGCGCCACTCGCCCTCTCCCTGCCTCCTCCCTGACTTGCAAAATCGAGAACGTGTTCACTTCGTTTTTGCGGTGCTCCGAAATCTTCGACGAGGTTCACGTATATGACGTCATCAGAACAGCTCAACTATTATGCTCATCCGTTGAGTGTGTACTTCCGGTTGACGTCGACGGTACGTACACGTCGAGTGAAATCTAAAATGATCAGAACCGTAGTCAACATGGGCAGTCGACGACGTTGACGTGCGCGAATTAGTCGACTGGGACGAAGTACTAGTCCACTGCTTCTAAAAGTCCCTAATTCTAAAAGTCCCTAATGTCCCGGGGGGGGGGGGTACTCAGATTATAATCGGACGGGGGTGTGCGGCTGAGAACTCCAGACCCATACCCACATCCAAGGGTCCTTTTGCTGTAAATAGGCACCAAGGATTTTTTGTGAAAAAGGTAGACCCGTATTTTTTTTTTTTGGGGGGGGGGGTCTCGCCAGCTTCTAAAAAAGTCGCTCAGTGGGGAAAATGGGACCCATGTCTAAGGATCTTTTTAATGAAAATGGGACCCATGTCTAAGGATTCTTTTGGGGGAAATGGGACCCATGTCTAAGGATCTTTTTAATGAAAATGGGACCCATGTCTAAGGATTCTTTTGGGGGAAATGGGACCCATGTCTAAGGATCTTTTTAATGAAAAGGGGACCCATGTCTAAGGATCTTTCTTCAAAAAGTCACCCCTCCCAGCGGCACGTCCCCGTATACCCAATATACGTGAGTACCCCCCCCTCACACTGGGCCTAATGTCCACTGGCCCCAGGTTCTGGAATACACTTCAGTCTACAGTAAAAAATGCTCCAAGCATCTCAGTTTTTAAACGTAGGCTCAAGTTATATTTACTTGACAAGTATGTGGATGAAACATTAATATAAAAATACTGATATATTAAATTATTCTTTATAGTATTGTAGTATAACTTGAATATTTTCCCCTCTCCTCCTTTGCCAGCTTCTCTCCACTTTTGTTTTCTTTCTTTTTTCCCCTTCCTTTCTTCATGTTGTCAGTTATGTCTGCTTTCTTTCTTTTCCTATATTCCTAGTGCTCTCCTTCACTCTACTCTCTATCGCTATTTCTCTTCCTTGATGAATCCCTTTTCTTCCTCTTCTTCTTTGCATCCATTTGTAAATACGCCATAAACTGTATTCCTGCTTGCCTTATGCACCCAGAGAATAATAACTCATCGATGTATCGATGTGGTTATATAAAATATACCCCTAAATAGTGTAAATGGTGTAAAGCTTATGTAGAATATATCCCTAAATGGCGTAAATGGCGTATGACAATTAATATAAATGACGTAGAACATTGTAAAATTAAGGGCCCCTTACTGGCGTAATTGGTATGCAATTGTGCATAAATGTACCGTAATGGATAAAGATCCTGTACATCATTAAATTGCATAACATACACACATAGGCGGATCCAGAGGGGGGGGTCGCGGGGGTCCGGACCTCCCCCCCCCCCTTTTTTGGCGCCTTTTTTTTTTTTTTTTTTTACTTGGCGCCGTATTTCTTGGGTTTTTTTTTTTTTGCTTGTCAGGGAATTATGGAGGCAAACTGGGCCCCATAACCCCTTTACTGAGCGTTTTTTTTGAAGTTTGGCGAATTTTTTTTTTTTTTTTGATGATTTAATAATAACTTTATAATACTATTAATTTAATTTAATTGTTGGGATACAATAAACTTTTGTAGCTTCATTTAACTGGTGGTGCAGGAATATAAAAAAATAAGAATAATAATATATAAATAATGTATGTGTTATTTTAAAAAGATGTATGAGATGTACATTTCAATTAATTTGCTGACTATTGATTTATGTAATTGGCTTTACGGAGATATCCTCGATGACCATATGTCCCCCTGTGGGTCCGGGGGTTAGAATAGGCCCACTGTATCCTACTGCATGTCGTAAAAGGCGACTAAAAGGGGCGGCTTGTTTGCCGTGAGCTGCGACCCGTGTCTGTGGAGAAAGGGATCCTGGTGATTGAGTGGATGGTGTGACTGCGGTCCTCCTAAAGCAACACATCACTTTGGCCCTGGATTCACTTAGACGGAAGGTTATATAGGCCTGGATATAACCAATCGGCTGGTGGTGCTCAGCCCTAAAATACAAATACAATTTATAATAACCAACATTGATTTTGGTCTGTGTCTCAACAACTGCGAATCACTAATTTTGTCAAGATTTGTATTTTAGAAGGCAGCTGCTTAATCAGGTCAATCTGGGTGTATTTTATTACACCTGGAGTATAGTACTGTTTGTATCTCTGTCGTCAGTATAAGATGTTTTTATCCTTATATGTATGACGTCCCCTTCTTGGGCTCCGTGGTGGGTGGGGAGCAATGGTACCGAATTTTTAATAAATTAATATGGCATCTAAAACAAAAAACCTTAAAAGAAGCAGAATAAGCGACTCGGACGATGACCAGGAATCTTTTCCAAGATTTCTGGTCTTTCAGGCTAGCGATCCGAGCCAGCCTCTCAAGTTATCGCCTTTTGCGGTGCACAAAGGCATTGAGGGGTTGGTCGGATCCGTCAAAACGATCTCACGTTTAAGATCCGGTGACATTATGGTGGAAGTTGACAAATTGATACATGCAAAGAACTTATTAAAAACAACTAAATTTGTTGGCATTCCAGTGAAGGTCTGTCCGCATAGGACCTTGAATTCATGTAAAGGAGTAATTCGTTGCTCTGAACTAACAGATTGCGATGCAGATGAAATTTTAGAAGAGCTTTCCGACCAGAACGTAACTGATGTATACAGAGTCATGACAAATCTAAATGGTGTAAGAAAACCAACAAACACGATCTTCTTGACATTTGGAAAACCGGATCCTCCATCTTTTATCAAAGTGGGCTATTTGAGAGTGAAAGTAGATCCTTACATTCCAAATCCAATCCGGTGTTTTCAATGTCAAAGATTTGGTCACTTTAAGACCTATTGCAAGAGACCACAGTGTTGTGTGAAATGTGGAGAAGATGGTCATGATGGTTCCGATTGCAGGGGCCAACAAAAATGCATCAACTGCAGTGGAAATCACCCTGCTGACTCAAGACGTTGCCCAAAGTGGGTTGAAGAAAAGAAAGTACAAGAAATAAAAACCTTAAACCACGTATCTTACCCTGAAGCTCGTAAGCGCTTTCAGGCTCAATATAATACACCGGGCACATCTTATGCGGCTAAAGCAGGGCTGGCCCCTGCAGTAGGAAACCAGAAAGTACCATGCAGGCCCCGGTCTGATGCAACTGTACAGACAGAGCTTACATGGATAACAGGCGATACTCCGGTCTCTATCAAGAATAATACTTCTATGATTACGAAAAGTACTTCTACGGTTACGAAAAGTACTTCTACGGTTACATCAAAAGTTTTTCCCCAAATTAAAAACAGGGATCACCAGAAAATGGGACAGAATAAACTAAATGTCAACCGTAGAAGTCGAAGTCTAACACGTGAACCATCTGACAAAAGCACTCCCGTTAATCATGGTAATGAAACCTCTGGCAATCGTCAGCTCACAGCAAAGCAAACAAAGAAAGAAAGTGTCCAATCAAAATCTAATTTGTCGGATATAAAAAACAAGAACAAGTATGAGATATTGTCAATCGAGGGGGAAGAAGAAATGGACGTAGTTCCCCCTACGATTCCGACGTCCAAAATTCAAGTCGTTAAAAAGAAAGACAATACGTAAATATGGATATTGTTAAAGAAATAGCCGTCATTCAGTGGAATTGTCGTGGCCTTAGACCTAACTATGAGGAAATAAAACGTCTTATGTATGATTATAATCCTTATGTTATTGCTCTTCAAGAAACTTTCTTGAGTTTGTCTGATAATACTTCATTCCGGAATTATAATATTTTTAACACATACAGTAACTCTTTAATTGATGGAAGGCCCATAGGAGGCTCGTCTCTTTTAGTTAAAAAAGGAATACCACATGAAGTTGTGGAGATTCAAAGTAATATCCAAGTTACTGCATTTAAGGTTACTCTTCATAGAACCTTTACTATTTGTTCAATATATATACCACCTCGATTTGAGCTTAATCAAACAGAATTAGCTAGACTCGTTAATCAACTTTCGGAACCTTTTTTATTAGTTGGTGACTTTAATGCACACAGTCCTCTTTGGGGCTGCCGAAATAAAAACAGATTTGGTTCAATGGTTGAACGAATGATTGAACATTTTGATTTGTGCCTTTTAAATGACAATTCTACTACGTATCTCCATCCGGCCTCTGGCTCAATGACGGCTATCGATTTATCATTTTGTTCCCCTGCAATATTTCTGGATTTTCGGTGGAATGTCCATTCAGATCAGTGTGGAAGTGACCACTTTCCTATTTTTATGGAAATAGTCAAATGTTTACCTGACGAAAGAATTCCAAATTGGCGTCTTCATAAAGCCAATTGGGATGCTTTCTCTGAACAATGTTCGCAAAATATTAATTGTGAGAAATTCAGAGATTCAGAAGATCCTCTTACTTTTCTTTCCCACACATTAATTGATGTAGCTGCTAATACAATACCAAAATCAAGTTCCTCACTTCATAAACATAACCCTTGGTTCAGTAAAGAATGCAAGGAAGCCGTTAAATGCCGGAAAAAAGCTTTGAGAAAATTTAAAAAACACCCAAATAGTGACAATTTACAAAAGTATAGGGAAACACGAGCTAAAGTTCGTAACATTATTAAGAAAGCAAAAAGGCAGTCTTGGAGGAACTATGTTTCTAAATTGAATATTCATACATCCACTAATAAAGTGTGGGAAATGATTAAAAAAATAAGTGGAAAATATACAAGTAATTCTGTTTCCTATTTGACAAAAGCAGATGGAAATAAATGTACTGAAAGGTCGGACATTGTCAATTTGTTGGCACAGGAGTTTGAAAATAATTCATCAACTAACCACTATTCACCAACATTTCAAATTTATAAGGATCGAGCCGAGAGTCTGGAACTTAATTTTTTATCAAACAACAAGGAGGATTACAACATTCCATTTAGTATTACTGAATTAAGAGATTCCATCAAGAAATCCCATGATACAGCAACGGGTCCAGATGATATTCATTACCAATTTCTGAAGCATTTACCTGATGTGTCTCTATTAGTTATATTGGAAATTTTTAACAGAATTTGGAGGGAGAACAGGCGTTTTTCCGGATTCTTGGCGGGAAGCTACCATTATTCCCATTCCAAAACCTGGAAAAGATACGTCTAAGCCAACAAATTATAGACCTATTTCCTTGACCAGCTGCCTTTGCAAGACAATGGAGAGAATGATCAATGCTCGATTGGTGTGGTTCTTAGAAAAAAAGGGATTGATTACTAAATATCAGAGTGGTTTCCGTCAAAATCGAAGTACTGTTGATCAACTCGTTCGACTAGAGACTTTTATTCGTGATGGCATTATTCGGGGTCACCATGTGGTGTCTGTCTTTTTTGACCTGGAGAAGGCATATGATACCACTTGGAAATATGGTATTATGAGAGATCTTTACAATATTGGTTTGAGAGGTAAACTGCCTATTTTCATCAAGAATTTTCTTTCCAATCGTACATTTCGAGTTCGCCTTGGATCAAGTTTTTCAGAATTGCACAATCAAGAAATGGGTGTCCCTCAAGGTAGCATACTTTCTGTTACTTTGTTTTTGTTGAAGATTAACAGCATTGTGGATGTTGTCACTCCCCGGTTTGACAGGTCATTGTTTGTGGATGATTTTTGTATTTCTTGCTCCTCGGAGAGTATGCCGATTATAGAAAATATATTACAAAATTGTCTAAATCGAATTGAAAAGTGGGCAGATGAGAACGGTTTTCGCTTTTTAAAAACTAAGACTGTATGTGTACACTTCTGCAACAAACGTTCTTTACATCCTGGCCCAGAAGTTAAAATAAATGGTTCTGTCATCCCGGTAACCCAGCAAACAAAATATCTTGGTCTGATATTTGATAACAAACTCAATTTTAAGGCACATATTGATCATGTGAGGCAAAAGTGCCATAAAGCATTAAATCTTTTAAAGGTTGTATCTAAAATGGATTGGGGCGCTGATCGTATTGTCTTGCTACGACTTTATAGATCTTTAGTCAGATCAAAACTTGATTATGGCTGTGCAGTTTATAGCTCGGCTCGAAAGTCCTATCTTGAAAAATTAAAACCAATTCAGAATCAAGGACTAAGGATTTGTACTGGAGCTTTTCGTACTTCGCCTATGGAAAGCTTGTATGTGGAGGCAAATGAACCTCCTTTGCATTTGAGATACGAAAAGCTATCTCTTAACTATGCAATCAAATTAAAGAATAACCCCTCAAACCCGGCGTACGAAAATACCTTTAGACCGCGATATGTCGGTTTTTATAACCTTAAACCATCTTCTGTGAAATCTTTTGGCTTACGTGTTCAAGAAGCTCTAGTGCAAATCATTGGTACAACTAATATTTCCCCATTCCTGACACCTAATATTCCACCTTGGGTGATCAGTGATCCAGTAATTGACTTGACATTAACAGCATTCAAAAAGGGCTCTACAAGTGATTTGGTCTACCTTGATAAATTTGGAGAAATAAGACATAAATATAGGAATTGTCATGCTATATATACAGATGGATCAAAAGATCAAAATAAAGTTGGATCAGCCTGCATTAGCGGCACTATAAACGAACAAGTGAGACTACCAGACAGTTCTTCCATATATACTGCCGAACTGTTGGCTTTGAAGATGGCCTTAAACATTATAGAAAACACTGATGGAAGACGTTTTGTAATTTTTACAGATTCGCTATCTAGTTTAATGGCTTTACAATGTAGAAACCTTAAACATCCCTATGTTGTACAGTTACTAGAATTTATGTACAAACTCGGTGTACTATGTAAACGGGTGGTATTCGTTTGGATACCAAGCCATATAGGTATTAAAGGAAATGAAAAAGCTGATTTGTTAGCAAAAGAAGCCCTCAGTATGGATGTAACAGAAATAAAAATACCTTATACAGATCTCAAATCAAAGAATAACACCTACATTAGAACGAAATGGCAAGCATTATGGGATTTAAATCTTGGCAATAAACTCTACCAACATCAATCAAAAATCGGACATCATAATACAATCACGCTAACCAAACGGCGGGAAGATATTGTGCTGACCCGTATTCGAATTGGTCACTCTCACTTAACTCATGCATATTTGCTTGCAGCAGAGGACCCACCACATTGTATATCATGTGACTGTACACTTACAGTTAAACATATTCTTATTGAATGCATTGAATTTGCTCACATCCGTAACAATTTTTATAATGTCCCTGATCTGAATACCTTGTTTAGCGAAATTCCACGATTATGCATCATAGATTTTCTTAAAGAAATCAACCTATTTATTAGATTCTAGATTAGGAACTTTTTCCAACAGCTATGCCTTTGGGAAATTTTATTCAATTTTTTAGTCTTTCGGAGGAGACTTTAAGCCGTCGGTCCCGTGTAAAGGAGAGTCACACCACTTGCACGTTAAAGAACCTGCTTCTCTGTTCGAAAAGAGTAGGGAATTTTTCCCGGAAAAGTAGTTAAGCTTACTTTTACCCAATATATTTCGTAATTAAACCTACTGATCACATACATACACACTAAACAAATATTGTACTTTAAGAAACTTTATACATTAATGTTTAGACACTTATATGACATATTGTGTTGATAGTGTCGTTAAATTTTAATCAATCAATCAATCAATCCACATAGAGTCAAACCTGCTTTAGTGACCACCTGTGTAGAAAGACCACCTGTCTATAAAGACCACAATTTTTGTTTCCCTTGAAAAGTGATTCCCATTGAAACATGTATGAAAGGAATGTGTACATAAAGACCACCTGCTCATAAAGACCACTTTCACTTTCATGTCTCCCTTGAGCGGTCTTTATAGACAGGTTTCACTGCATTTCATCCAAGAATGAATTTTTTTTTTACATGACCATTGTATAATGAAGCCTTCTGGTATCACCACCTATAGACATAGTCATAATATGAGATTTTTCATTTATTCATGAAATACAGTGAAACCTGTCTATAAAGACCACTCAAGGGAGACAAGAAAAGTGGTCTTTATGAGCAGGTGGTCTTTATGTACAGGTTCGTTTAATACACATTTCAATGGGAAACACTTTTCAGGGGAAACAAAAATTGTGGTCTTTACAGACAGGCGGTCTTTCTATACAGGTGGTCGCTAAAGCAGGTTTGACTGTATATGGATAAATGTCGCATGTTGTACGGGACACCCTGTAGGGAATGGCCCAGATGTGATGAAATAAAAACATAATTGCGCTATGCATAGCAGGATTAGCGGCAATGGAAACATAAATCTATTAAAATATACTTTCTAAATATCGTCTATACCAAGAAGAACTACATATTAAAGCAGTCAAAATATATATTGCACACTCAAGGCAATAACTATGTAAAGAAATCTACATGCCTTTTACCCTTCATTTGTTTTTCTACATCTTGCAAATATATATATTAGATTTAGATATACTTAATAAACTATAAGATATTTGCATGAAAAGGAAAATAGTTTTATGCACAAAGCAGCACAGACCTGTAAGTCTTTGAATTTAACATGCATATCTAAATAAAACCTCTGAAAAGATATCAAGTAAAAAAAAAGCAACACTATTACTTTGATCATCACAGTCGATGAAATTAATTTTTTTTTTTTACATTGAATAAAATAGGCAGCTCACAACCCATTCTGATGGGATATACAGTTCTTGAAGAAAAATTATGTTGACTAAAAAAGAAGACTTTTTATGAAATCGACTCTCTATTGTCATCAGTCCTATACACATTCATGTATACTTTAAGATATTAGACCTACATTGCATCTATGAAAAGAATTTTTATAACACCTCTATAAGAAATCACTCAAGGGAAGAATCGACATTGCCATGTATAATTGACACCTTTATCAGACACAAATATCATACATCATTATTATTGTAGGTCAATGATGATACCATAAAACTTCACAACATAATATATAAGGCTTTGTCTGCTACAGAAAAACAAAGTAATATATAATTACGTCATAAAAAGGCTTATTTTTTGTCAACGCAACTGAGATGGCTTAAATATTCATATTTTGAATGACCATGCCGTAAAAACCAAAAACAACAACAACATGTACATGTAAAAGTTTATAATTTTAAAGATATTCATGTACTGTTAGGATTACATACATTTAGGTATCAAATTTAGTACATTTTGATGGAAAAATATGAATCCCTTCTTAAGAATGACTAGTTTAAAGGTAAAGTTGAGTTCTGGTCATGTGATTACATTGTATAAGAAACTGTCTCAAAGCAATTGGGAAGGAAAGGTTGATCATGTCTACATAAGAATTGGTGTATACTATGAGGCTTTGGAATCATCACTGAAAATGATCAGAAAATTGACCCAATCACTCTGAAAAGCACATGTTCTGCACACAGAAATGGGTATATGAGACTGCACACACACACATGGCTTGAACGTTTGGTAGCTATTTTTCATCATATTTTGAATATGAGGGCATTTGAAGAGCAATCCTTTTCAGGGGACATTTCTACTATGATGTTCTTCCAAACTGACATACATGTAACAGGAATGAGAAAGCTCAGATTATTTTCACCATTCCCAGAAGACATCTCTGTGTTACATAGTGTACAAAGTGTAACAGCAGTATTCAAGGGTTAATAAATAATTTATCTTATTTCTAAAACTGTTTTATGGCTTTCTGTAAATTGTAATGAATGAATACAATACTTTTCCATGAGTCGGCAGATATAAACATTGTGTAAGAATGTGTAGAAAATTACAAGAGTTCAGCTTTAAAAATGCTAATACTTTGAGAGAATACCTATTCTTTAACATCAGAAGCACTTCAAACATCATACTGTGTGTTCCTAATTAATTTGGTACATTTCATGAGATGGAGACAGATTTATCATTTCTATCAGAATATTAGTACAGAAATGGTGACACAATTCATTCGACAATCTAATTACATGTACATATTTCAAAAGATGATCTGAATCTTACATTCTGATTAAGTTCGTCAACAGACTTCAGATATCTAAACTACAGTTACACATATGATTATAATTAATATGATTACCTCAATAATTGATATAATCATTTTGTTTGTTTAAACTGAACAACCACAACTACTACATACATGAGAATAAGAATTATAACTAGCAAAGTCCATTGCCGCACAATGCGAATGTATCCCCCGGCAATGGCAGTGATTCGAAGGAGGGACAAAGAACCTCCCCTAATCTCCAATGTGTGTGAATTAGAGTATCATGCATCTCTATAGAAAATTTGAAAGAAATCTGTCAAGAAATGTGACCGCTAGAGCGCACACAAGAATGTGACGCGGCGGCGGGGGCAGCTGCAACGGAACGCTGCTGAATCCAAAGTATCCTCCGACATTCTGCCGGGGATACAATTACACTTACGATTCCTATGATTCATATATTTTGCACTTCAAGTGTATCCTTTTAAAATACATTGCCCACTGAATAACAACAAGTATTGGGTGTTTTATTGTTTTCCTGAATCAACTCTTATTTAGTTTTTGAGTTTTCTTTGTTTTACATCGAAAATGAATCTTATCTTCTTTGAATTTCTCTCCATTTTTCAGACACTGGTAAATCTTAATATCATTAAGCTCATCAACCTAGATTGAAATTTTCTCCCATTCGTAAATTTCCTTTATCACATGATTCAGGCCCGAATTCACAAAGGAGGTTTGCTTTAAACCATGGTTTAAACCCCCTTCATGGGCCTTTTAAGCGTACGTGCGCACTGAATCCGATCCAATCATATATTTTCTTTGAGCGCGCGCATGGGCAGTGTGCGCTTATTTACGCTTAGTTTAGTACGCTTACGGAGGTTTAAACCTAACCCATGGTTTAAACCTCCTTTGTGAATTCGGGCCTCAGAGTTCACGATAATCCAATCAAAATTATCGTAATTTATACATGGACATCACTATGAACATCATTCATCCTACAATAATATTTATTCAAAGCAATTTTTAATTAGCTTTCTAGCTCTTTCTCATCTCCAACACTAGAAAAGCTACTAAGTTCATGAAAAGGTGAAGACTAGAAACAGAGGTAAGTTAGAGGTAATGATTTCTTTTCCTGAAATCTAAGAGCACTAGTGATAGATGAAATACACAAGTATACTACATGTAGCTCACATCTGAATTGAAGGCTTGGACACAATGTTCATGACACCAATGAACAGAAAAATAGCCATTTGTACAACACCTGCAAAAATACAAGAAAAAGATACATTTTTTATATTTTGATACATATATGTCTATACATATCAATACAAAAGCAGACTACTAATAGAGACTTGAATACACTGTACAAGCAGAAGTACTTCATAGACCATAATGTTATTAGCTACTTTGGAATTGGAACAACAAATTGGATGCCACAAAAATAGACCTTGCTAGGGTATCACACACAATGCATTGCTTTAAATTTGTTTCTCAGCATAGTATCCAGAAGACTTATTTGTAAAATACAGCTGTTTATACATTTCATGGATCTGCACAGTCACAGCAAACAAACTGTTGCGTTTTCATATTTCATACCAATGCAATGAAATACAAAATGCAACAGATTTCTCTGTTTTCATTTTGGGGTAAAAATATGTTTTTTTTGTGTCAAGATTACATCTTTTATAAACCTCCCCCCCCCCCCCCCCCCCATCTCCCTATTCAGTACTTTTTATGGTATCAACAATTTCCAGGGATAGAGCAAAATTTTGAAATACGATTTCACGGTTTGATTTTGGAAATGCTTTGCTTTATAATTTGCCTCATACTCTGTTAAAGAAATTGCAATCATTACAAAATTCTGCTGCACGCATTGTGACACTCGGACGAAAATATGATCATATAACTCCCACACTGAGATCTCTCAATTGGTTACCACTTGAAAAACGTATTGTTTTTAAGTTGTTACTTTCTGTATTTCATGTTGTTAATTCATCTGCTCCTCTTTACAATCAGGCATTATTAACCAGTTACATTCCTTCAAGGTCGTTACGTTCTTCAAATATGGGGCTTTTAAAAGTCTCACAATGTAAGAAATCATGGGGGTATAGGGCCTTTGCTCACGCTGGGCCATTGCTATGGAATTCATTACCTATTGAGTTACGATCTATTCAGAATGTAGATCTTTTCAAAACACAGTTGAAACATTATTTATTTGTTCAATATTATTATTATTTTTTAATTACCACTACCATACCCCTACAGTGGCATTTCTCCTTGGTATTAAAGCAGTAAGCACACATCTCTCTCTTTTGACTGGGAGAGCACATTTTGTAACGACTAGAAACCTACTGCTAGGTAACAAAGAAAAAAAATCGCCAGGGGAGTCTTCAAAAGCAACCCCAACACCCTCGAATGCCTGAACGTAAAAGCACATTGATTCAATATTACACATTTTTTTTCTTGTTACAATCTTATTTCTTATTTGATACCTGTTTGTAATACATTTGTAACCGGTTTGGTACATACTTACAACACAGTGGCTATGCATTTGAAACAAATTTGCTCCACGCTGTTACGTGCTTGATACACAAGCACTACATGTTTGATATGGGTTTGGAGCCAGCTTTCAACATTTTTGTAACAGTTACAACAGCTGTAACATGTTGATTGCATGTTGCCACATGCTTGGTACACATTTGCTGTGTGGCTGTATTCTGTAATATGTATGTAACCTGTTTGGAATACATTTCCAACACCATCGCAAAATGTCTGTAAGACCTTTGTTACATGGTTGTTACATCTTTACTTCCCGTGTCCAGTACCCTTGTAACTTACTCAGTGGTACACATTCATAACATGGTTGTGACACATCTGTAACGCATTTTGACATGTTAATAATAACTTGTTGCAGGTTTGCTACATGTTTATAAACCTGTTTGCTACACATTTGCAATACAGGTATTACATGTTGCGACATGTTATTTGCATGGTACAATTATGTAACAATATTATGACACACCCATAACATGTTTTTTAACATACCGGTACTCTAAAACACTGTCACACAGTTGTACACATTAGTACACAGTTGTTCCACATCCGTAACTCATTTTGTTACATGTTGTTACACATTTTATAGAGTTTGATACTCCGCTCACCGTGGCAATAGCATGAAGCCTTCGTCAAAAGATCCCATTGGAGCTCCAGTGCTGATTCCTGTACCCCGGACTCTGTTTGGAAGGGGTCCCCTCCTGACCTGGGCTCTGGTAGGCTGAGCTCCCTTTGTATGGGCTATTGTTCTGGTTTTGGGGGCTCCCCCTGGCTTGGCCACCAGGGGGAATCCCCATCACGTTCCAGGATGAGTGCATGACCTTGTGGTTTTGAGGAGGTGTGTAGGAGATGACATAGTTGCCTGAGGGGTTGTAAGAAGTGTTCTGCTCTTGCTGCTGCTGCTGCCCATTGGATCCTGGAGCCGTTGTTGAGGTGGTATTTGTCACCCGATTGTCTAATCTGGAATGGGACACAAGATAGATAGTCTAATTAACCTACAAAAATATCAGTAATCTATGTACTTGAGCTTTTGTTTTCAGATGGTTTTCAGATTATTATCACATCATAATTAACAGAAACAATAATTCTTTAAGATTTTATAGCAGTATATAAGCCCCAAAATTTTAATGATTGGTTGAGTTTCTCTTAATGATCGTTTCATTCACAATTTCTTTATAAATGATAAATAAAACAAACAAATTAACAATTATTTACATTGTAATGGTGGCATAATTTGACAATAAGTTCATATAACTTTTGAACATCATACAGGTAGTTTAGATGCAGCCTTTTATAGAACATCAAGATCCAATGGGCATCGATGAACACTTGAAAGAATGTGAAATTCAAAAGAAGTCATTTTCGTAACCAGGGTAAATTTTAATCCGGCTAAATAGCAACAGGTACATGTATTCCTATCTTTGCAGGTGCATCATTATATAACAACTCACAAATACTGATCTTCCATACAGAACTGCACTGCCAAACACTGCCTACCTGTTATTTACAACTGGAGTACAGTTTGGTGAGACTTTGAGATGGCCGTTCCTAGACTGTGTGTGAAGATGGTTGTTGTACGTAGAGAAGGCACCAATATTGCCAAAAGGGGGCGGGCTACTGCTCACTTTGGATGTGCTGGGTTTATTACCGTTTCCAGGGTCTCTTCTGGGATTGTCTAAAGAGTTCCTTCGATACTGCTCACTCGAGGAAAACCCTGAAAAGTGTATGTCACGTACATGTAATGAAAAGAGTTTACACTATCAAATAATCAGCTGTATTGTTTTTCTTTTTGTCTAATATCTCTTGTTACCACAATACATTTATGGCTCAAACAATTTTATATGTGTGTTTTATATGTGTCTTTGGAAAATAAGAGAACAGACACCAAAGATTCTACATTGTATTTTTGTTTGTATTTTTGTTTGCATTTTATTGAAGGAAAGTTATATGTAATAATAATAATGTCTTGTTTACCCAGGGTAGCCTCATCAGTATTGTATACTGTTCTCCCTGAGGGCCCTGCAACCTAATCCTAATCTAATCCTATCCCTAAGCTAAGGCCAAAAAAAAAAATTGTTGCATTGGCGTAACCCGCCCGACCCTAAAAATGTCGCCGACCCTAGGTTTTTTTGTTTTTTTTTTACTATCGATATCGCGTATCGTGCTGCCTTTGCGATCGCGATCGCGATCGAAAACCCGGAAGTGCTGCGGACAGAACTAGCTGCGTGTATTATGTATTATACTGTCGTAAAAAAAAAAAAAAAAAAAAAAAAAAATCCCGACCGACCGACCCTATTTTTCAGAGACCCGTTACGCCAATACAACAATTTTTTTTTTTTGGCCTAATCCTATTTCTAAAATCATTGAATAAAGGTAATTGTAATGAATCTGAATATTTTGAGCCTACATTATGTTAAAAACCTTATTTTTCTCTCTTTTCCTATACTTCCTAATTTATTCATGATTCTTATTTCCCACTTGATCCGATTTAGATTGTCAAGTAAGTGTCCTAGGAGTTGGCCTTATGTCTTTCAAATTTTTAGATTTTTAATGTATTCATGTAGCACGTGCACAGTTTTTCTTCTTTTATATGTCTCATTATTTCACATGTTCATGTATGTAATTTATCGTATTATTAATTTTCTATATATTTTTATATATCATGGACCAATAAAAATGAATTGTATTTAATTTAATTTAATTTAAAAGCAACTACTAACTTTACCTTGGACTGGACTGCCTGTGATGGGCGAATTGGTGTAAGAGCCACGCCTACTCCCTATACTGCCCATGTTGGCAGCAGGCGGGGTAGAGTTCTGGGCGTACCTGCTGTAGCTACTGGCATGGGCTCCCATCCCTCTTGTTGATATCCTAATGCATATGTAGAATGGAGACAGAATGAATGGGATGTTTTTAGAAGGGACTAAACACTTACAGAGTAATATCAAAACTGCTTTTAACAGTGACCACCTGTACATTTTCAATCTTAAGTTATACAATAACTTCATGACAATCCGTCCACTTCTCAAATGTATTTATGTGAGGTAATGTCTTCCTTACTATGTAGAAGGTCGTACTATATATTTCAACTATGATATTTGTATGCATTTCCATTATGTTGGTTCAATATGTATATTGTATAACACAATGTTCTGTTGTCTTGTTTTTATGTTGTTCCCTTGAAAGTGGAAAATAAATTCAAGTTCAAGTACATAAAAGGAATGTGAAGAGCGAAGAAAAGTGGAAAGTGTTTCTCAGTGACAAATTATTAAAGCAAACCTGTGTACAAAGATGGCATGTTTAAGGATTGCTGGTGTCCCTTTAACAGTCTCTACACTGGTTGCAGTAGAAGAGACCCCTTAAAATTTGACCTCATGATTTACAATGAAATGACACAAAATCAGTCTAGAAGTATTATTTAACAACAAAATTATTCATACCCCTTGGAAAATGTTTAGTTTTTTGCATTTTTCCTAAATATGAATGGTTAAATGAAGTTACTTGCACATCACTTGAATACATTTAGTTATCATCTGCAAATGAATGCCGTTTCCGGTTTCACCTCATTTGCATAACAATAGAAAAAGTGAGTTATCCAAACTGGGCGATGTTCAAAATTATTCATACCCTTGGTGATTTATTGACTTTGTCAATCAGTATGAATCCGATCCTTGTGATTAAAGGGAGTGGCAAGTCGTAATCCATGGGCCTGACCAGTTGGCCTGACTCGGGGGAAATTCGGATACAATCAGGTCCAATCGTGCGCTACCGAAGGAATGTTATTGCCGAATTCCTCGCATGATCGTTAACTCGAATCCCTACATACGTAACCGACCAATGAGATTCAAATACTGGAATAAAGAACGAGCGATCTTGTTTACTCAAATTTGGGTCAATGTGCGAACTTTTATTAGCTGCGCGCGATAAATTGAAGTCGCTTTGAACTTTGATCCAGAGAAAGGAGCAGCCAACTGTAAAACCACCCATAGATTGCGACTTGTCGCTCCCTTTAATGCTTGTAATTCACTTTATTTTAATACACCGTCACAAGGCTTCCGGAGGGGTCTCTGCTGGGATATCAGGCCAGTACCTGTTCTCCAATGGCTCAATCTCCTTGAGGATGTGTCCGCACATGCCTTCACCTGACCTTCAGGGAGTTCATTAGATTTCGTGTCCTACAGGTGATGCAGTTATCGACTTCATGATGACAGGACTATGATATTGAAATTTTCGGTCATTTATTCCATGCATTTTAATGAAAATTCTGTATCTACTTATGAAGCAAAGCACCATTCCTGAAGAGCCCTTCCCTTTTGCACTGCCTGTGGGAGGGTTCACCTTTATTCATTGGCCCCATTCTTAATCAGAGTGCTTAGGAAGGCCATGTTGGTGATATTAAAGTCATTGCATGACTCTAACGTCAGGTCACCATGAATAACAGTATGTAACCTTAGAGTACCATACACATCCCACATTGACTGTTACTGTATATCAATCTTCATATGGTATATTCTTTGTATTTTTGGTATGAAAGCTACAATCCTTGATATCAAAATGAATGTAAACCAAATTTATACCATATGCCCTCCATGTTACCAGCTGCAGTGCACAAAATGCTACCACTTTGACAGTGCACTGGAACATAAAGATCAGTATTTTAAGCTTCACTAGAGTACCCACTTGCAGGTGTCCATATCAAAAATGTGTCAATCAGTGTAACTGAATAAACTGATAAAATTGGCACTATCCAACTTTTAGACAACTACCATGACCTCCCTAAACATTCTTAATAATAATGGAACAAAAGTATCAGGAAATACCTTCCCTTGACAGTGCAACAGTGAATGCCTCTAGGGAAGTCTCTCCAGGAAGAGTGCTGTGTTTCAACTTAGATACAGAATTGTCATTAAAATGCAAGGAATATTAACGAAAATATCAATATCATAGTCCTATCCTCATGACGTCTAAAACTACACCACCTGCAAACACAAAATCTGCTTTAAATCCATCGAATCCTCTGAAGACCAGGTGATGGCATGTGTGGACAACATCCTCAAGGAGATTGGGCCATTGGAGACCAGGTATTAGCCTGATATCTCAGTAGAGACCTCCAGAAGCATTGTGACAGTGTGAAGAAAGTGTTACGAGCATTAATCACAAGGACTGGATTCATACTGACTGACAAAGTCAATAGATCACCAAGGGTATGAATAATTTTGAACATCACCCAGTTTGGATAATTCACCTTTTCTATTGTTATGCAAATGAGGTGAAACCAGAAACAGCATTCATTTGCAGATGATAACTAAATGTATTCAAGTGATGTGCAATTAAATTCAGTTAACCATTCATTTTTAGGAAAAATGCAAAAAAATAGAATTTCGAAGGGGTATGAATAATTTGGTTGTTAACTGTATATTACAGTAGATTTTGGCAAATTTCAAAGTTTGTATCTGTATCCAATCTGGGAGCACTCCTCTCAGTGATTAAAAAATTGTAAGGTTTGCATTTAAGACAGATTTCTACATTTATCATAGGGATGGTACATGACATCTCTGCAATTTGATAACTATAATTTGTCCACTCTTTGAATTTATTCTCTGTGTGAGTAACTCGTACAAAAGAAAAGTGAACTTAATTACATGAATCAAAGATACTGCACTTCAGACAGATTTCTACATTCATCATAGGGATGGTACATGACATCTCTACAATCTGATAACAAACTATAATTTATCCACTCTTTGAATTTATTCTCTGTATGAGTAACTCATACAAAAGAAAAGTGAACTTAATTACATGAATCAAAGATACTGCACTTAAGACAGGTTTCTACATTTATCATAGGGATGGTACATGACATCTCTACAATCTGATAACAGACAAACTATAATTTGTCCACTCTTTGAATTTATTCTCTGTGAGTAACTCATACAAAAGAAAAGTGAACTTGATAACGTGAATCTAAGATACTCACTCTAACCCAGAGAGTTCTAAACCAGCCACACCATCGTTGGAACCACCTGACGATAGTGAACCTCTAGAGGGCGGTCTGACATCCCTGAGAACCTCTTTGTCCCTCTTCCTGGCCGTTGAAGGGGAGAGACTGGTTGCCCAGACCCCCGATGAGGTAGCATTGCGATGGGGTTGAGTGGGCGATGGCTGGTGGGCTGTGTTGGATAGGGGAGAGTGGAATACACTGATTGCACAGAAACAATTGAAGGCACAGACTCCTCTTAGTTAAATATTGTCTGCTCAAAACCAAAAGGGCATTAACATTTTTTCTCAATTACATAAATGAACAAACTTCTGGCTTGTAACAAATGCTATACAGCCATGGAAAAAATTATTATTCATTCAATGAAATACAAAGACAAATCATATTTATAAATTGTTATGCATATTATGGTACCCTATTACAGAAGCTTGGTCTAATAATTTTTTCCAGGGATGTATTTACTACCAACATTCATTCAAATCACTTTTTCCCTCTATCCTCTTTTACTGCTCTCTCTCTCTCTCTCTATGTATCTGAATCTATAACCTTTTTAATCAATCTAACAGCCCTTCATCCTACACCAATTTTTTCTCTCTTATCTTTATATCGATACTTTCCTTCCTCTTTTCTTCTGTTTCCTCTGTCTCTCTCTCTCTCTCTCACACACACACACACTATGTCTCTGAATCTACACTGTATGACCTTTTCTGGCACAATCAATTCAATAGCCCTTCATCCTACATGTACACCTATTTTTTATCTCCATCTTAAATAAACTTTCCTTCCTCTTTTCTTCTCTTTCTCTCTCTTTCTCTCTCTCCCCCCCCCCCCCCCCCCCCCCATCTCTCTCTCTCTCTTTATCTCTAATTTTGATTACTTTTTGCTGATCAATTAACTATAAATGAATACAAAGTCCTTTAACATTTCCCGGGTTCTTTCTACAATAAACCTTAATCCCATACCAATAATCTATCTCCCCCCCCCCCCCTCCCTCCTCCCTCCTCCACACCTCCCCCACCCACTTCCCTCAGGAATCTACATGTACCTAATACATATATAAACAGAGTATTTGCACATGCACATCATTTGCTTTTCTTACCCTGTCTGTAGTTAGGAGGGATGGGAGGTTTACCCACACCCCTCCTTTTGCAGTAGCTGGATTCTGGTTGATTGTTGTAAAAACCTTCAAATATCACAAAATTATTCACCTGTCAAAAAGAAGCAAGAAAAGACCTTGGGTAAATAATGGGTTATTCCAAACAGACATACACAGAATTACATAATATTCAGCGACATGTAAACTTTTGCACAGCAAGGATATTCTCACTTATATCATTGTACTCGGGTGATACACTTTATCTTCAAAGTATTTAACTAGAGCACTCGGAGGGGGGGAAAGTCTGAGTACATGTATCCCCCGAACCCGTCACCCATCCCCTATTTGAATCAATGTTGTGACTGAAATGGATAAAGTGGCAATTTGGGACCTCGGGTATCACTGCTGACAAATTTGAGCGTTTGGTACTTTTTGTCATTTTTTAGTTGTTTTGAAATTTGAAGGTAATCCGACAAAAACTGCAGCCGATGGAGTACTCACAAGAAAATCTTTACCATTTCTTTAAACAATATGGTTACCATGGCAACCATGACTCCGCCCACACCAAAAACAATAGGCGTCTTCATCTTACCATAATGCACCTCCATGCGAAATTTGAAGGTGATCCGACAGAAACTGCAGCCAGTACAGCGCTCACAAAAAATCTCTGCGGCGGACGCGGACGCGGCGCAACGATGCCAAATCCATATTTTTCTAAAACCATTTTTGGACATGGAAGGTTCAAACATCCAAAGAATCATCACACAATTACTCATAGACATTGGTGTATTTTGTGTTTCAACTTGCGAAAACATTCTTCAGTATCGTGTTAAATTTAGCGAATGAAAATACTTAAAGATGGTGTTCTGCTCTCTAGACCCTTGTTCAGGCAAAAATAAAGATTCATAAATAAATGAACTCTTTGACAAAATTATATGGATATTTTCCTAGTAGAATTGCTTTCATATATTTACCATACTTCATATTTCATACAATGACATTTGACTGTGTACATCAACATTAGCTTAGATGTAGAGTATACTGTCAACTTTTATTTTGTTATGGTTACAGGGGGGAAATCGAAATAATTTAATGTCACTATGAAAGTCCTTCATTAGTACAATACATGCAATGAAGCAACTCAATGTCGTCACAGACCTAATCAAGCTACATTGTAGATACGTGGTTGGTTTAGCATGAATAGATAAGTGACAAAGAAGCTCATGCATTAACTTTCATGTATTTTAAATTTTGATATCACACATTTGCATGTAAAGTGTTTTCCACTGAACACAAAATCAGCTTGAAGTGTCTGAGGCAGAAAGAAAACCAACAAAATAAAATTCTTGAGAAAATTGTAGAAATTGTTTTTAATTAAAATAAATTTTGATTATATCTACACACAGAAAACAAAATAAATGTAGGCTAATAAAAAGAAAAACCTTCCTTGAACCCAAAATGATAATCATTTTGCTTAAAACTGGAGATTTTTTTACACATTAAAATGACAGAAGACTTTAAAAACTTGCATTACATGTAACACCTCTAATTGAGATATATACTAATGCTTTAATACCAGTGTGCATTCCTTTTGCAATTAACTCTAAATATATAATAGGAATGGGGTTCTTCTGCTACAGTGATGATCCTTACAGGATATTTCCATACTTTACAACATGAATAAATGACCTGCTATAATACATGTAGCTGATCTTACCTGAGAAATAGTTGCTCTGAGATTGTAGTGCTTCATAAGGAACGAAAGAAACTTGTGTGATGGACGGTCTATAGCAAGATGGTGAGGTTTCACACCTTCAGCCTGTACAAACAAAAATAATGATGTACTTTTTATCATCATTATCCCCATCACTATTATCATCATCATCACCAACATCAGCATCATCATCATCATCAATATTACAAACGACTATATCACCATCTCCATTATCACCAACATCAGCATCATCATCACCAACTCCATTATCATCATCATAATCATCATCATCACCAATAACAATATCATCAGTTCATCACTAACAATATCATCATCAATACCACTCATGAATAATATCACCATCATGATTATGATTAGGATTATCATCATCATCACCATCCTCATCCTCATCATCACCATCCTCATCCTCACCATCCTCATCCTCATCATCTTCATCATCATCATCTGCATCACCATCACCATCACCTCTAACAATATCATCACCAACACCATCATCATCATCATCACCACTATCTCCATCATTACCATTACTATAATATGGCAAACAGCAACATGTAAGGTTTTCAAGGCCTAAATTAATGAACTTCTTTAAAAATGTCATATTCAAAGAGGCACTACACCTAAAATTACACCCTGGGCATCATTAAATTCATGAAACTGTCCTAAGCACAAGTTCATCAACATCCCATTGAAAAGCATGTTAATTTTAATACACTTGTTTCAATGAGATGTCAGTGAACTTGTACTTACAGCGGTATGATGGTTTCTTCAAACACTGCCCAGAACTCTGGATGGGCCTCCAAACAGCAGAGTCATGAATCTTTCATTGATCACCGTTACGAACACCTTAAATACAAACAGAGGCTAAAGTGTAGAACTGACCTGTAGCATGTGTGCAAAGAGTCGTTTGCCATACCCCTTCCTTTGACACGACTCATGGACGTAGAAATCCAGGACGCAGATGGGTTGCATCTCCGTCTGGTTACCATGGCGATCAAGTACGAACAGATTCTTTCTCCCTGTTTTGAGGATGCCTACCACTGCGCCAAGTCCACTACAGATAAAAAAAAAAATCTTTCATCAGAAATAGAGGATTTCTTTCAGTAAAGGTACACGCACTCTGAGCCATTTGCAGCGCAGACATTTCAGATTTTCTCAAAATATGCTTATCCTCAAAGGATCTATGCAGGGGCGTCGCTAGAACATTTCTGCAAGTGAGTGAAGCGAGCGAGCGAGGAAAAATTTTGAACTTTTCATAGAGAAAATGTACAGAAGTTTATAAACAGAACTTTTATAATTATCTGGGAATCTTGCTTTTAACTTTTCTTAGTGAAAATATACAGAAGTAACAAACAGAATTTCCATAATTATCTGGGAACCTCGATGCCCAAATATGTGGATATTCTGGCTCCTTGCTGCCCGAATATGACGTGAAAGTTACCCGAATATTGGAACTTTGAAAATCTTCATAGTGGTCGCACGTACATGTACATGTATACACGCAGTATAAACCAATCGTAATCCAATAGCTCGTCTTTGCGCACGCACTACCAAAAAACGATTTGCATTTGCTTTGCAAACACGGGGAAATCTCAGAAGGGCTTGGGCATATCAAATATTTGGAATATCAGAGATTTTTGGATCCATATTTTTTTAACTTTCCATTTTGGGGTTCAGCGTGAGAATTTGTTTATCAGAGTGAGACAGTCAGAATTGGGTGAATTGCGCGAGTCTCACACTCAATGCGTGAGAGTTGGCAGCCCTGTATTGTACAGTATATCTGCACATGATATAAGCAGGGCCCTCTTGCATAAAAGTTGCGTTTAATCGCAACTCAAAAAATTAAACGCATGTTCCAAATACGCGATCCTGATTGGCTGAAAATCAATATGTGTTTAATTTTTTGAGTTGCAATTAAATGCAAGTGTTTACATGTACATGTATGTAAGAGGGCCCAGGTCCTCTAATTCAGGCATAAAAAAGTACATTTATGTCATGTACACTGTATGCATGTACATGCATGTAACAAAAATGGAATTAATTGCACATGCACCTTACATGGTCAGCTAATCATTTGGGATGGCTCCCTAATGGCACATTAAACCATGAGGTCATTAGCTGCCAACTGGTCTAAAACTTGATCAATGACTCATTAATTAGCCATCCACAAACCAATGCACTACATTAATAAAATCCCTAATACAACACTACTGTTGCAGTTATTCTTATTACACTCAAAGAGTAGCCTACTTGTAGCGTTAATTCTAGTGAAAGAAAAAAAACAGTACTCACATACATGTACATGTAGATCTATTTGAATATCATGCTAAAAACAGGTATGCTCAGTATCTATCAAGTTTTTCTTTTTTTTTTTCTTTTTTTTTTTTCTTTTTTTTTTTTGGGGGGGGGGGGGGGTTAGCCCTTTTTTTTAATGTCATGTTAAATAATACCTTCATGTGAGTTACAACAAGTAACTCACATGAACATGAAACCTTCATACATGTACATGTAGGTATAAATCAATTGTAATAGTAATAGAATTTATTGAAGTCAGAGAAGTGGAATGACTAAATCAATAAAGGTGAAATTTTCAAGCCAAACAAGCATTCCAGAGCAAATCAGTAAGAAAGGTAGGATTACTTAATATTATCCATTACAGAAATCACAATGATCAATGGAACTCATCTACCGAATCAGTTACATGTACCGGTAGCTATAGTTGCAATCGGTAAAAAGTTACCTCCGTGTACATGTATACACAGAGCTGCAAAGTTTTAATGAAAACAATTCAGTATGGTGCATGTTATTGAGTGAATCAGCATTTTTCAAACATGTACAGTAGACCAACATAGAACCTGGATTTGCTGGTAAAAATAACTTCAGTAAGTTTTATGAAACACTTCAGTATTCTTTTCAAATAGGGCGTGAAAGATGGCGTTTTTTGGGGGGGTCGCCCTGACTGCCCTCCCCCCCCCCCCCCCCCCCTTTGGCTACACGCCTGACCATGCAGATTGCAACTTGATAAATAATTCAAATCAATTTTAATCAATTACAAATTTAACAATTTTGTTTAATAAATAACTTCAAATGAGGATGTAAATTATACAAAGTGATAACCTACATGTATGTATGTCAATGATGTCAGTGTACCAATTTGGATTAATATTAAACATACACAAATTCAATCAAACAACTGATTCAATGTCATGTTTATGACTATGAACCTTTTCAACAGGGCAGCTTTATCGAGTACCAACGGTACTTGTACATAACTTTTCAGACACAATCTTTTCTGCCTATTTTTTAAAATTCTGGCTTTGTCATGAATTTTATTTGTTTTATGATGTAGGCTTATAATATATACTGTTGCATGCTATAAATTTCAATTCATCACTTTATTTGTCTGAACTCGCTCATTCAGCCCAAGTGATCTTTCATCTGATTAGCATACACCTGTACAGCACACTTGACATGTGTGCTACCCCTATGCAATATAGGTGGGCCTCTGCACTCTGTTACAAAATCTATGCAAGAGTGATCACCTGCATGCAAGACTAGATTTGAATAGTCTGCTACTACAGACCCCTATATTTGGACTTTTTTTGAGACACACAATGCACATGAATGCCAACTTAAATGTATTAACCTGACTATTGTGATTGTAGTGATTGTAGATGAGCAACCTGTGGACCTACAGATTGAAGTCCTATCTAAAGGACTTGGCAATTGAGTATTGGTGCCTCACCAACAGGCACCAGCACAGCTGCTTTGTTCCGAACCTGCAATCTCCCAGTTACAAGACCACTGCTCAACCACTGAGTCAAAACAATCTTTACATGTACATGTACAGAATAACATTAAAAAGTGGATACAGACACATTATTTCATGACTTATTACACTAAAACACTCCTATGCTCAATACGCTTTCTCCATCATGTGCTAAAGTTCTGTCTGAAAGCAAAGACTAGTCCAAACCCCTAAGTGATGCACTGTCACTGACAAGTGATGCAGAGCGCATCACTGTTACTTGGAACTTTGGAAGAGTCTTCTTTTTTCTCTACTCCTGGAGCAATGACATAGATAGTGTGACACACTCAATAAAGAGTATTACTTTTTCTTTTCCTGTAACTATGCGAACATGGATAGTCCCTGATTCATACATTTCCAATGAACCAAATATAATTTAATTACATACTTTAAACTGTACATGTGAACGTACTAGTAGCAGATCAGGCTACATGTACATGTACATGTAAAATATGTACTGTACATACATGTACTCGTAATGTACACCAACCATCAGCTAAACTAAGTGTACTCTTTTATGCCCAGAGGGCAACTAAAATCTTTTAAAAAGAATATTGCTATCAATTAACCTCAAAATACATGTATATGTTTTGTATAATTTGAATACAAGAAAATATATTATTGTATAAACACGTACATGTACATGTATGTATTTCATCAATGCAGTGATGATTTATTTATCCATAAATCATTTCAGCACACATATATATGATAATGATATCATTTTAATGGTACACATCTCTCACATCATTAATTACAGAACACATCCCATCCCGTGTAAAGTTACATTAATTAACTGATTGAAGAAACAATAGGAAGAGGAATAAATACTGCACAACAGTCAAAATACAGACAATGTATACTGAGGTCATTGAGCTTAAACTTGGGTGATTCAGACATGTATATTTAACTGACTTCAACTGAATCTGTCTCAGACTTTTTAAAATTAATTCTCTCACATCATTAATTACAAAACACACCCCATTCCATCTGAAGTTGCATTAATCAACATATCAGAGTTAAAGGGATACTCAACAGCAGATTGTGGACGTTTTTATGCCGCGAGAGGGCACCGTGATCGTTACCTGATCATGCCCTTGCCCCGCGGAGCGCAAACTTCGGACAGACTGGTCACCGCACAACATTCACTCTCCGCCTGAGCTCGAGCTCTCGTGCGAGATTCGGTCGGCTTCATGCAGTCGAAGTGTAATCTCACTTCCCAACGGACGTGTTCGACGCACAAACTTTGTGTATGAGTGAATGGGGCTTACGCAATTCTGACTTTCCCCACGGCCGCCTGGTGGCGTATCCCTTTAATAGGAAGATATATTACAGTACAGTACGTATTGAGCTCATTCAGATGATTCAGACATCTTTAACTGACTTCATCTGAATTTTTCTCAGTTTTTAATAAATTTCACAATTCACTTAAAATAGAAGAGTCTGTACATACCTATTAGCGGAGGGATCTGTGACAATGTAAAGTCTGTTATCTGTAAAACGTAGTCTGCGAGCTGTGGTGATCACATGGTTTAAGCCTTGGGCCTAGAATGTAAAATAAAGAAAAGAAACATTAAATGCTTGTCTTGAAACCCTACCGGTACATGTAAATCTTCATCATTTTCTGCATAAATATACAACACATATATGTACATGTACTGTATGTGACTCTTCAAACTGTTGTTAATAATTGCAACTACTAGTACTGTACTTATACATGTACATATACAATGTTCAAAAACTTATGTTCAATACACCTGTTGTTACAAGAAATAATAGTTTTCTCTTGTTTCTGAAGTAGAAAAATTAAAATAATTCAACTCCAAATTTTGCAACATAAAATATGCTTAAGGGATTTTTTAAAAAATCAGATATTTGTGCAAATTATGATAACTTTCAAACATAGATTTCATATATTTTCAATATAGACTTTACAAACATGAAGGAGAAGAATCAATATATATATTTCTCTATCAAATATTTTTCCTGGTAAACAGTAAATTAGATCAATATTACTATACAAATCTAATCTTCAAATAGTTTTCTGTTTCTTACATGAGATGGCATTATCACTTGAAATATAATTATTCAAAAGTCTTGTGAGTACCCTTCACTAAACAAATTTACATTCTATCATGTCATTTTGATTGAAATGCAATATACATAATGATGGAATGCGTTACCTTAGATGAAGCTTTGCCCATTTCATCAATCACCTTCTCAAGATTCGCTTGGTAGTTCGCATAGCTGAAGGTCAAAAAGAGAAAAAAATATCCATGAATTCATATTCAACTGTTTTGTTATGGCAAACTATTTTCCACTTATATTAAAGGCAATACACATTGATAGCTCATGGATTTTTTTTTTTAATAAATAAAAATTCTTGGGGCATCTACAATTTTTTTGTAGGTGGTATCAAATAACAAAAATTAAAAATCTTTTTTCTTCATAAAAAAAGTCTATTAGTTAAAGAGGATGAATTCATTGTCCCTGCCTAATACAGAATTCCTCAGTATTCTATATTTTGAGTTTTATCAATGTGATCTGAACCTAATGTGAGAATTGTAGGCTAGGAAACAATTTCATTCATTGTTACATATTACAAATACTAGTATTTGTAATATGGCTCATTTTCTCTTTATGAATACTGTATGCCAATACAGTATTCATAAAGAGAAAATGAGCCATATTACAAATACTTATCAGAGCTGGATAAATACAAAAGGATGAAAAGACTACACTATTTGGGAGCATTTCATCAAGCGTTTTGTCTGTGATTTTTACCGACAATTGTTATAAGCTACTGAAATCCTTGCATCTGATTGGCCGAGAGCAAATTTGTCGGTAAAAATCACTGACAAAACAGTTGATGAAACACTCCCCTTGTGATTTCTTGAAAATGCAGAAGAATTAAATCTCAGAGACCATCACATGAAGAGAAGATGAATTCCAAAATAAAAAAAAACATAGTGAAATAAATATTTCTCACAATTCAAAAATATGGAATTTGTGGAATTGTAGTTTTTTTCTTCTATCAAACTGAATTTTAGATGGACAAAGACTGAAGTTAAACAAAAACATAAATACATGTACAGGTAAATGTTAGAGACAGATCTCTTTTTTTTTTCTTTCTTTTCTTGTCCCAGCATACATCTTTTACATGGATGTGTAATTTGACAACTTACATGTACATGTACTTCACTTCAAACATGTACTGAAGTACAGTACATCAACTTGTACACCATGGTCAAAACATTCATGAATTCAATTTTCCAGTAAGATATAGATCTATAAATACATGTAGGTCTCCGGTATAACACTCATACATATGTATGTGGGTCTGTGTCAAACATTCACCATTGCAGTAGTCAAAAACAGACAACAAACTTGCTCCAAGCAAGATTTAATTAAATCCTTAAATTGCTAGATTACCTGATTTAGGGACTCTTCCAACTCTAGATGCTACAAATTTGGGGTTACAGAGTTGAAAGAGAAATTTTAAATGATTATTTTCCTTTCGTGTAAGGTACATTGTAAGACTGATCTAGACTGGACCGATCCCTGCTAATACACACAAAACCTACATGTATTTAAGCCTTGTGGAGTACAAGCTTATCTTCAGATAGGCTTGTACATGTTTTAGTACAGTATAACAAAAATATTTATCTTTTTTAAATGAACAGTAGCATGGCAATTGCGAAAAAACTAGTTCATAAAGCTGTAAATACATGTACAATGATCAAAACAATGCAGATTGAATACACTTTATGGCTAGAAAGCCTATAAACATCAATGAGGTTTACACAAAATTTTCTTTTATTTTTCTGATATTATCATTATTTGGAAATCTGGGTGAAATTCACATCAGTCTGCTTCAAAATCAATATTTGCATTCATTTATTTACATGGGCATACACGTAGCTTTAGGACCCTTTCATTTCGTTACATGTACGTAAGCCGTAGCTTTAGGACCCTTTCATTTTGTCAACCAAATTTGACTCGGGTATCAATATCAACTTGAAAATATTTGTTATTGACATTCGTTCGCCCCACTTTTCTCAACGATTCAACTTCAGAATATGTAACTTAGAACCAGTCCAAGGTAGATACAAAAAATTTAAACTACTGAATTCTTCTTGAGTTGCAGTACAGTCCACCATCAGGCGCATTGTCGTACTGTTGCGGTGCAGTGCAGATGTACAATGTCTGATAGAAGGTACAGGACTTAACTGCGTGCGAGTAAAAACAATTTCTGTGTTTTAACGGAGCTGGGTCTTTTGTAGACAGAAATAACCGTCTGTTATGGGGAAATCTTTAATATTTCTGACATTTCTCAACCTTCCCCATAGACGGACGGTACGACCGTGTATCACCAACAAGGTGTACGATCAGCCGACCTGAGCCTTAGGTCGCGTTGCCGTTACGTACATGTACTATACTGCACGGATACGCCACTGAATACATGCTACACACACAAACACACAGACAAATAATAAAAATACACTTCCGGTTCCGGATATGACCGTCCACTCACTACGCGATATGTGATCATTCAGTCTCTATGTACGGAGGTCTAGTGGAGCCAGACGAAGTCTCAGCGGAACAACCGACGATACAGAGAGACTGAAGCTTTTGGTCTAGGTCTTTTGTACCTCTTGCTTGAAGCTGTTAACAGAGGTACAGTTTATGGACTGCTGCAGAAGGGAGTTTCAGAGTCTTATCGCATCCGGGAAGAAACTTCTCTGGTATACCAGCATTCTGGCGAAAGGCACCGTGAACTTCTAGGAGTGCCCTCTGTGCAGCGATGTAGATGGAGTGAGGAATGTATGTGGGATATCTATCAGCGGGTTGTTGATGCGATAGATCATCACCATGTTTGCCTGCGCCCAGACCACAAACAGTGGTCATATTGACCACTACGAATACAACATGCAAAAATAGTTGGTATTTTCTGTCGCGTGTAGTAAAGGTATGGGGGGAAAAATAAGATAAATATTTTAAATACTTGCTTTCAAATTCAGCCCTTAAAAATCTCACTCCTTCCTCAAATGGCCGTTAGGAAGAACTTTTGATATTTTCAGCAAAATCCAAAGTCAAAATCTTGTCCAAAACCGGAGAAATCCCCGCAGATTTGTTTTGCGATCGCGTGTTGTTTACATACTGCCGATGTCTTAGACTAAAATCGGCCAATAAAATTTTTGTCCACGAAGAAACTCGGGATCGCAAGCGCACATCGATCTTTACGATCGCGCACACAGAAAATCGGGACTTTTCCTTGTATGCCACAGGGACCAAATTTTTAAGGACAAAACTCTTTTGGGGAGATGTCAGCGCCCGCGGCGACCAGGAAATGTACACATTGACTCCGATAGCTCGTTTCGCGAGAATCAACAGTAAATTACGGATTTAATTTTTGGAAATATCTTTTCCAACATTGGTGAGTTTAATTTATTGTATTACTTGGATATTTTGTGGTCGGTTTTTGTAACTTAAACGCCGATTTTGAGTGAATGTTTGTGACTTTTGTGCAGTGGTGTTTTAAAAAGTTGAGGTGTCTGACTGCCTACATTATACACACGAAGTATAGGAATAGCCATGTGCATCTTTGCCTGCGCCCTGCGTTCTTGTAATGTTTTTAATCGCTGAAATCAAATTGCCTAATTGGTCCCCCCATCATACAAAAATGGGAGAGTGGACTGGAAATATATGTCAAAATTTACTCATTAAATTGCCAATTCAAGATTCGCATATACATGTACAGTACATGTATGTAGATTTATTTATAATTTATTCTTTGACTGTGTACATGCTTTCCTTTAAAATGTCACCATCCTGTTTCTCTTATTTTTCTGAATTCTGCTTTCACACAAATCAAATTTTTACAGAGGTTGGATTTCCCTAGACAGAAATAACCGTCTGTTATGGGGAAATCTTTCATATTTCTGACATTTCAAAACCTTCCCCATAGACAGACGGTACACCCGTATATCGCCGACAAGGTGTCTGAACAGCCGACCTAAGCTTAGGTCGGAATAGTTTTTCACTATTTTTAGAAAAAGATCTAGATAGTAAAAAGCAGGTTATCTAACTTACAACTTGACATGTTGAACAGTGTTGAATTGAAAATGATAACCTGAGTTTAGTCTAAGTTAACTTTTATCTATGGTGGTGTGACCATATTTCGCGCATGACCTAAGTTCGCGCACAGGGCAATATCTAAAAAACTACAAAAGATTTCGAAAATCTGATAGCGCTATTAGATAGAGGAAGCTAAAATTACATATGGACTATATTTTCTTTTCAGTTGGGTGAGAAATTATGAAGATATTGACAAAATATCGGCAATTTTGCTACTTTTTGCGTCAGTTTCCGAAAAATATGAAGTTACCGACAACGGTCCAAAAATCCTCATTTTGATAGAAGATGTCATCAAAGTTGTAGGTAAAACGTGATACCAAATGATTGTATGATATTTTGTCTTACAAATGATGCAATTATCTTCCCTTTGCTGGACCGCTACGTTGGATAACTTAGATGTTAATTTACGTGCGCGAACTTAGGTCTCGTGGTTTTTATGCCCGACACTGGGTTTTGAGATCGCGATATTTCCGAAATTCTTCGTCGATTAATGTTCTTGTTGAATCAAGTTTTAGTCCAGAATTTTGCTTTCCGTTTGGTATAAAACTTTATAAATTATTGTAGAATATGAGAAATCAAGTATCGAATATCACATTTCTAATAAAAATTTGAATGTGCGCGAAATATGGTCACCCCATCATACTTGTCAATCATCACCAAGTAAATTTATGCAAAATAGGACATTTCCATTTAACTAACCTAAAACATATAAATCCATAAAAGGAAAGAAATAATTTAAAGCCCTGTGATTCTGTGAATAAATTCTAGACTATAGACTTTTTATAGTATTGCCTATTGGCTAGGCCTAGTCAACTTAGTCTCAGATCCCCAGGCCCAGCCCCGCTCCGCAATCATGAATATAAATGCACACTTGCGACAAATTTCACGCCTGCTCCGCCCCACTGTGTACTCACCCGTGAGAGTGTGTGCGATACGGCTGCAGATTTCTGTCGACAACCGCTATACTTTCACCGAAAAGATAATTAACGTTGAATGGAAATTCCATTTTCGCTGGATTTTCGAGGAGAAATATATGTAATCAATCATATGAATCTTTCCAAATAGAATGAATGGTCCATTTCCGTAATATTTTCCAGTTAAAAGTGTTTGCTGACTGAACAAGTTCCCTGCTGTCGCTATCTAAAATAAACAAACAATCTGGAGCATTCGGTGCAAAATTACGTTTACAGCATGCGCATGCAGGCAGTACAGTGCAAAAGTGTACCGGTATATAAAATCTCAATGATAACAAATTATTAGTGCACATTAGTGATTGAGCTATATTTTTGACGAAAATATCAGTTAACTAAAAAAAACAAAAAAAAACAAAAATATGGAATAATGATAGAAAAATGCTGATTTTATAAGTATTCTACTATATATTTATTTTGCCAATAAAAAAGATACAGAGGAATATAATTATACATCTTTTTGATATATTTATATGCAAATTCTATGAACCTGAATTGTGATTATTCTTGAATTATCTTTTGCTCATTCCTTTCTTCTTTTTTTTTCGATAAAGAAATAAACAAAAACACAACAAAACTTAAGATATTAATTATGGAAAGGTGATTGCCCTTGTACTATATCTTGTATTTTCTGATGTAAAGAAGCATCATCCATTTTCACAAATTTGTAGGACCTTCTAGGCCCAAAAGGTTATTGTTTTGATATTACTATCTTGTAAAAATCCCATGTAAAATGTCTGATTTATTTTATTTGGATGAATAAATAATAGAACTGAATTGGCCCCAAGAAGGTAATGTGTGAACTTGCAGAATTTACTTTCTTACCCCCAAACCTCAAAAAAATTGAAATAAGTGACATACTACATGTATCTGTAGTCTATCACATAGGTGTATGTACAAATCATTTCGTTTCACACCTACAAAGTTGCCTCTTGCCATTTATGAGAATTCTTTATATTGCTGCTGTAGTTTGTTTTGATGGAGTTTAGAATGGTATGTGTGAACGGGCCATTAGCTCTTTGAAAGGGGGGGGGGGGTGGTGCATGGGCGGAAATCTCTCTTCAAACGTGAGGGTGACACATCTAAAATTGTCTGACAAGCAACAATTTAAAAAAAGGTCATCAGCTTTTTGTGTGCACATTTCTATTCCAGCATTTGCGGACAAGCAAACGGAAAAGAACTTGGAAAAAGGAAAAGGGGCTTTCACATTTGTCGCACCCCCCCCCCCCCCCCCCCCGATCATTCACCACACAATACAATACATACAAAAAGAATTTTTTTTTGTTACAGTACTGGCAAAGTGTATTTTATTGCTTCACTAAATGTGAAAAAGATTGCACTTCTTAGCTCTATTTCTAGTCAACATGACATAATTTCAAACAAGCTAGTATAAGTTACAAGCTATTGCTTGACCAAAAGAGTCAAGAAATGATGAACTGTTTGAATTTAAACTGATCTTTGACAAACAGGATCTGAGCACAAAGAAAGGATCACTACTCAATGAAAAATCTCAAGAATATTGTTCCAAAGAGCACAGTTTTGACACTATTTGTTGATTTGATAACAATTTAAGCTATTGGACCAATATTTGCACTAAATTTGTTCAAAACATTTAACACATAACACAATTTAAAGTTTGCCTCAGATTTTATCTTTTATGAACTTTTCAAAACACATTTGCTCTATGAAATAAAATTGCTTAATTATCCACAAACTTGAAATTCAATAGTGATTTTATCACAAAACATTTGCATTAACATGAAAAATTGCTTAATCTCTAACAAACATCAAATTTTAGCAGTGATTTATCACTAATCAATTTATCCTACCACAACATTAATAAAAAGATTTATCTTTAACAAACATCATAAGTGAACTGTAATTTTATTACTTCTCTACTGATTCCAAAAGAAGATTTGCACCAACATGTAACATTACTTATTTTCTGTTAACTTTTAAATCATACATGTCATAGTGTGGAATGAGTTCAACAAAATAAACATAACCTTGCATTATATATCTTTGAAGAATCATTTCTTCTTTTGGGCAGAAAAAAACAAAAAACATTAATCATGGTAAGTACAGCACCTTGCATTACCTCATCAAAACAAATACTCATAGATGAATTTTGCAGGTAAGCAGATTCTGCAAAGCCCAAAATCAATACATAATCTACATTATTACATTATCAAATACGTAAGGGGGTAACGGTACTCGTTTTTCCAAAGGTTCGTTTTTCCAAAGGTTCATAATTCCAAAACACAAATTTCCCATAACAGGTGGTTCACAATTCCAAGAGTGAAATAGGGTTCATAATTCCAAACATTTGATGCATTACTCCGAAGGTTCGTTATTCCGAAAATGCAGTAGAGCCCTACATAACTTTTTGGTATTATGAACCTTCGGAAATATGAACACTTTTTCATTTTCGGAATTATGAACCCTTTTTCATTTTCGGAATTACGAACCGTCGAGGTAACGAACCTTCGGAAATACGAACCTTCAAAAAAATGAACCTTCAGAATTATGAACCTTCGGAAAAACGACGTGTAACCACACATAATAACCTGTCTATAAAGGCCATTCCAGGGAAACTAAAAAGTGATCACTGTAGAGGGATTACTAGACTACTTCCACAACACATATTTCTACCCAGAGGGACTCTGGGGAGAGACTATGCATGACTACTATAAACAATTAGACAGATGGCCTTTATAGTGTGCATTTTAAAAAAAGGAAACCCAACATTGAACAATTCCTGTAAATGAACTATATGTCTACTGACAATGAAATCCATACCATATGAAAGAGTAATTCATATTCTTTCCAATGGTAACTTGTTTAGGTTTCCAGGGTCATGCATCACTGAACACCATTGTCTTCAAAAGTTTGTGCATAAGCCTAAACTAAAAAACCTGTACCTGTGGAAACATAAACAAGTTACCTCTAGAAAAGCAAATACATACTATTTCATATGCTATGAAATTAAATACCCTTATATATATGGTACATTTACAGGAAATTTTCAAAGCTGGGTTTCCCTTTTTTTTAAACATCCAGTAAAGGGGTGACCACTAAGATAAGTTTGCATATAATTCATCAAATAAATACAACAATAATAATGCAGACTTTTATACTCTGCTATATATCTACCCAAAAGTGGGTGCTGATGTAAATCATTTAGAAACCTTAATAAGTATATGAAATTTGAACTTATGGGCCCGCATTCTGAACTCTGGTTTAACTTAAACGGCGGTCTAAGTGTGGTTAAAAACCCAGTCTAAACCTGCCTTTTAAACCAGAGTTTTAGAAAATCACATTCTGAACTCCAGTTTAACATAAACTCCAGTCTGGTCTGGTTTAACTTATGGGGTGTTGCAAGAAAGTTGCAATCAATTGCAAATTGTAAAGCAAATTAGAACAACCATTCTGAATGGTTCAGGGTCCGCCCATTCAAGAAGATGCGCTTGCAACAATGATTTTGATTGGTCAGTACCGATCAGTTGCAACTTGCAATCAATCGCAACTTTCTTGCAACACCCCATTCGACTGGAGTTTAAGTTAAACTGGTGTTCAGAATACAGGACAATATCACCTACCGTACTTCTGTTGATTTGTACATGGTAAATGTAATTCATCTGCTTCAAAATCATTGTTCATTCTATTCCAAACAAATACATACTAGCTATTCAATCTACAGCTTAAAAGAAGTGATTGTACATCAATGAAAATAGTCATTTCAAAAATACTTTCTTTTCCTATCCTTTTTTTTTTTATCTTGAAAGTAGAAATGTAGTTGAAAACATTCAATTGATGGACTTTTATCAATGTACCACAGATAACATCAACTCAAATACCTAAGTACTCATCAATTTCCAAAACATAAACATGTTTACAAGAGAAGTATTCAGTCTTCAAAACTAGAGTTAAAATTAACATGTGTATACATTAATTGATATAAATTCTTAGACATATTTCACTTTACAGTTTGCATTGATCTTTTAAGACACATAGTAACTTTCTTAAACTGAAAGTTGAAACACAGGCTCATGCTTTTTAATAATAAAGCTCAATCGTATAAATACAAAGAAATTTTGAAAAGCTTATTGAACACTATTTAACACTTAGCAGTAAGGCAATGTTTTACAGAGCAGAAAATGATTGGAGAAAATTTCAATCAAATATCTCACTACAAGCAAAATTACATGACAATTTTTCACTCTCTTCCATGTACTTAGTATCACAACTCTTAAATGCCCTCCATAAAATGAAATCCTTTTTAATCTAACAATTTTCCTTTTCAACAGAAGTATATTAAATGCAAACGGCTCATAAACATACAAATGTATATCAAAATGATATAATCGATAAATAACATGTTTTTAAAAATATCAGACTTCTTTCATCACTAACAAGAGTACGGAAATTATTGCAAAAATAGAATGTGTACTGTTGAAAAACACAGAACAAAGCTATGCCTTGGTATTGATGCAGTATACAAGGTTCATCATTTTAAAATAATATACTAGACTTGGTATCTCAAACATGCTGAGTTTCAGATAAATGTCTCTCATGCTTTGGGTTTTTAAAAACTATTTATACAACTGCACTAAATTCAGACATGGCCTGTTTAACAGAAAGATTTGAAATAGATGGCAAAATAGCAATGTCCAATCAAGATCATCGCTGCATGAACACATTGTTCAAAAGGCTGACCATTGACCAATCAAAATGGTTGTTTCATATTTGCAATTGATTGCAAACTTTCTGTTACGCAGCCCAGGTCCAAGGCCCCAATGGAAATAAGATCAGCTTTCATTATCGATGCTTTTTAAGATAGGCTTCTGCACAAATTAACCACATCAATTTCTTAGTCAGATAAGTTAAATAGTACCTTGAAGCACCATAGAGACAACTTTTTTTTTTTTTACAAATTCTATAGTAGTTTTTACAATATTATTCCCTACCTTGTGAATCCTTATAACCCTGACTCCATTTCCTTTTTTTTTCCATGCTGGATAATTAATTACCCAATCACACTTTAATAATCTGAATTTTATTCTCTGCCATTCATTAACTTGCATTGTGGCACGGTAAATATGATTATTTTTGCACAATTGATTTTTAATGCGGAACATCATGTGAAATAATCACCCCCACCCCCAAATGATGCCGGGGGGGGGGGGAGGGTGACAATATTACTGCTTAGGGGAGGGTGTCGTATCATCTTCTTCTCATGTTCCCTTTCTCCTTCTTTTTTTCTCACTCTCATATCCACATTTTCCTTTTTTAGGTCATTCAATTGGGGGACACCTGAAGCTAATAGCCCCATTCCACTGACCAACGGAACCCAATCTGAAGCCCATCTGATCCCAATTTTGCAAAAATTACAGCGTTTTGATGAGTTCTGATGAAAAATCATCCGGCATCCGGTTTTTTTTTGTCCCCGTTTTCCAAAAAATCCGATAGAGACCCAACACTGATCGGCGTAATCGGATGAAAGACTGGTAGCGACCCAATGTCTGTCCGCCATTTTCATCGGCGGCGTCCGATTGATCCGATTGCAGTCGGATTGTAATCCGAGTGTGACCTAGCCTTTTGACAAGGCCTCGTGACTTGGCTATTTTCCTCGTCATGCTGTGCCTGAGATGAGACTAGCCGGTGACGAAAAGAATCAACACGGCCCGGGTGAACGCGCGATCGAGCGACTTTAGTCGCGAGGCCTTTTGGAACCTGGGTTTCCATCGTCCGATATGAATTATTCACGAGTTGACATTCGTATGCTAACACGCCTACCGAGGATTATCAACCAATCACAACGGTATCTGCGGGGCTTGCTTTCCATGATTGATGTACTAGTAGCTTGCACGGGCCGCGCCAGCTCGAGATGAAGGCGAATTTGCATACCAAATGTATGCTGACGTCATGCGAAGATACGTTTGCTGATTGGCTCCTACCTATAAGGTAGCAGATCCTTGCTAGGAACAAAGGATAACATAAGAAATACAGGCCAGGTTCCAAAAGGCCCTCGAACTCACGTCGCTCGATCGCGCATTCACCGGGCTGGGCGGCTAGTCTTGTTATGCAGCCACTACTAGCATACTTGCCGAGAAAAATAGCCAAGTCACGAGGGCCTTGTCAAAAGGCTAAGGGTGACCTGACAGTAATCCAACACTTCCAACACTCTCCTGACACCAATCCGACACATCCGTTACTATCCTTAGGGTAATCGGACACTGACCCAATACTGGTCGGATTTGTCGCCAAAATCGGCAGTCGCGAGTCTAAAAGCGGGCTACACCTCCTTACAGAACTAGACATGGATCAACGTCTTTGCAACACTGCAGCCCTGGGCTGTGTTTTTTTGCTCCAGCAACAAACTATATGTATGCAACAAGATGCAGTAACCTTGAGGTCCTGAGGAGGCTGAGAACAAGGTGAAGAAGGCCATGAGGTCTCTCCTTTGCCTTCTGTCCTCAAACATTTCTGTTCTTTCTTGGAGCCATCTTCAGGATCTTGGTGCTGTAGTGTCTGATGTAAATCTGTGAAGTGAGTGTCGGCTGACTCTCCTTTTGTAGTCTGTTGGCCATCAGATGTCACCGCTTGCTATGCAATACCGGTATGTGTCGGATGGCAGTTGAGTTGATGAGTGATTACCATCCGATGTCACAACGGATAACAATCGGACGGTGCTAAATATGATGTTACTTTCCGATGGAAATTGAATTGGTGCCGGGTGGCTATCAGGCGCGTCGGGCAGACCGCAGATTGCAATCAGCTGAGCGTCAGATGACTGCTAATTATCAGACACTCATCAGATTGCCGTCATACGTCGGCTAGACACGTCCGACAGTTCCACAACACCAATCTGACACGCATCGGACTGACTTGACATTCATCCGACACTGACTCGATTTCCAACTGGAAATGGCGTCCTGACAGTTGGGACACTGACCTGATAGTCGACAAACACGAATCGGATTCATTGGAGTGTGACACAATACTCTTCAGGGGTTACGAGAACAAAAAAAAATGCTTCCGATGAGTGACCGATGATCCAAAATTGCTTCCGATGAGTGACTGGAGTATAAGCCACTGTGTTAAGGTATTGAATGGTAAATGGCCTGTCTAAAGCTTTTCTTTCTTTTACGCATACATGTATATTACCATTTTGCCAATATATTACCACAATCAGATCTGAATCAAATTTACAATCAGTCAGACATTATCAAAGTGAACAATACAGAGATCAACTGACTTGTTCTGATGTGAAAACATTTTCAAATATATCAACTGTTGGCAATGCTGGTAAGATATAGGCAACATCCACAATAGATATATTCCCACATACCGTATTTCAAACTAATAAGGCTGCATTCTCTTTGTATCATAACTGAACAAAATGCCTCAAATTTGGTACTTCACATTTACAGTGGCGGATTCAGGCAGGGGCGCCAAGGGCGCACGCCCCCCCTTCATTTTTCTGTTTTGTGATTATATTTTTTACTCTTCGGAGCACCTAAATATAGCGCTCCATCTTTGGTTTCATTACCAAGTATATCGTTAATAGTAGCACACCACATTGTATTGTAAGAAGCGTGCGCCCCTCCCCTTACTTCCAGATTTTAATCATGATAAAGCGCGAATTTAGATTGGTTCCGAGGCTAAAAGTTTTAGGAAAGCAGTTCAGGTACTGTTTATTTCACGATCACTGGCGTAAATCCGTTGGGGGGGGGTGGCCTGTACAAATATACCCCCACTTTTCAAGGAAGAAATCATTTCTATATCAATCAGTTATTGATAATAATATAAAAAGACTGTTATAGTCGTGAGAATTCCTCCTTAAAATGCAATTAAAATGCTAAAGATATGATTTGAATGTCCCGATATATCCGATTTTATATATCAAAATCTCTCATCCATGCCCATTACCAACACGTTTCCATTGGTATAAATAGGCATTACATCCCCTCCTCTTTTAATAATGCGTCAAGGTTCGCTCACTACGCACGCCCACATTTATATTTGATATATGTTCCTTATTAGAGGTCCTTTCAGTCTTTCATGCTGAGACTGTTTAAAAACCTTTCAGAACTGGGTTTTTCTTCTTTATATTGTGTTATTGATTACCATGCAGCCTCACAGATCTTAAAAATTGCTCGCTCGCTTCGCTCGCTTGTACATTAATATGTAGGTCATCAAACCAAACTGCAAACTTTGATGCTTGAGTAAATTATATTAGAGCATGTAAGAGAGAAATATAATTGAAATCCCTATAAATGTAATCACAATGTAGGGTATATATGCCAATGTTTAGAGATGGTATATTTTTCCTGTTGTAGGTGCCCCTTTTTTCTAGGAATAGCCCTTGATTATCGGTGCCCCAAAACTTTCGAAATTTCCGCTCAATATTGCTATCATACCCCCTACTACTTGAACCAGATTTACGCGGGTGTCCACGATCCACGAGCTCTTAAAGTGCTCTTAAAATGCGACTTTCGCACATGATTTTTTTAAACAGTCCTTACCTTAGGACGGGGATACCCCCTCCCTATTTCAAATTCCTGGATCCGCCACTGCATTTACAATATATAGGCAAAGAAACATCTTAATCATGTGTATAGGGAAAGTCCACCCGGGTATTAAGTCGATTAGAATAAAAGAAGAAAAATAAGAGAAACAGTAAGTGAAAGTTTGAGCAAAGTCCGACAAGAAATAAGAAAGTTATGATTTTTTGAACTGGTAATCAATCAAACACAAATTGGTAACTCTGAAACATTTCTCCAAGCTCCTCTCCCATTTGCTCAGTACAGAAAATCTCATAAATTTTCATTTTTTGATGAAGTTTTTGATGAAGGAATAGAATTGTTTCACACAGGTTTTGTGTAAAAACATATGAGCAATGATTTATATCTAAGGTGCATGTATGATTGAATAATTTCTTCAGAGAAAATGGAAATTAATTATTTTGGGGGTACAGGGCAAATGGGAGAGGAGCCCGCAAGATATATCACAGAGTTGCCAATTTGTGTTTGACTGATTACAACTTCAAATATTCATAACTTTCTTATTTCTTATCGTATTTGGCTCAAACCTTCACTGATCCGTTTCTATAAATTTTCTGCTACTTTAAAATCAACTTTTAATCAGCGTGGACTCTCCCTTTAAGTCATTTGAATATCATACATTCATTTACATGTACATATTCAATGTTAACCCTGTACAAACAGTGAATAATCTTCATTTTACTGCAAAATGCATAGCGTTTCATATAAAATATGTAGCAAAATACACTTTCATCATAACAGCCATTTGCACTAAAATATCTTCTTCCTTTTTTATACCACAATCACTGTTCTCAAAATTGCCCAATCACACGATAGCCCTTGAATGACAAATTTGAAACAAACATAGTCCACCAACAAGGCTCTTTCCACTACATCAAGTCTGCATGACTCTTAGACAATATTACTTACCGGTAATCCAAGTGCACCACGGACACACTTTCAATTTCATATATTATGTGTGGCAATTGAATTCAGCTCTGTGTACACTAAAATAAAAAATAGTTGTGATTTACAGTAGTAAAAAGCTGATCAGAAATATACTTTCCATGCATTATAGTAACTAGTGTAGGCTGCTACATACATAAAGATATTCTAAATATGTCGGATATATAGATAACTATGAGTATAGGTATAGTCAACGCTGTGGACAGATATTTACCTAATACAGTACAGTGAAGCCTGTATATAAAGACCACTCAAGGGCGACAAGAAAAGTGGTCTCTCTGAACAAGTGGTCTTTATGGACAGGTTCCTTTAATACACATTTCAATGAGAAACATTGTTCAAGGGAAACAAAAATTGTAGTCTTTATAGACAGGCAGTCTTTCTATACAGGTGGTTTCTAAAGCAGGTTTGACTGTTTTGAGTCTACATATTTAGGATAATTACATGTAACACCTGAACAATATTCCTTGTAAGAATTAAACATCTACTATGTTTATAGAATGCAAACTGGGTGAATAGGGACACTTGGGCATTTATTTTTATGCTTATCTAATAATGTAATGTTTGAAATGTGTTTAATGTAATATGTGGGCAATGGACCTTGTGGCGGATTAGCCTTGTGCTGAACAAGTTATCCATTAACCCTCTCAGTCCCCTATGTGCAAGAATGTGTATTACCTCAATGGGGTTTTATGGCTTGGGACTGAGAGGGTTAAAGTCTCCTACTTCTACTAGGAACAAACAGGGTTTCCACAAAATTGTCTATCCCCAAGAATGATGCACACCTTTTTGAAATTTCTGCTATTTACCTTTGTTACAAAATTAAATGGCCCTGCATCATTACTGGAGGAGGAAAAAAAATCATGTAAGAAATAAAAATCCCATTTTTATTCTCTACTGATTCCATAGCTGTTCTATTGGTTTACATGGTAAGTATCCAAAATCAGTAATTGTCTTTAAAGGGAATGTTGAGTTCTGGGAAAGGTGAAAAATAATTTGTGAGCTTTCTCATTCCTTTTACGTCAGTTTGGAAGAAGATCATAGTAGAAAACAATTTCTTCTCATTTTGATGATTCCAAAACCACACAGTAATAACAATAATATTGGGTATTTATATAGCGCTCGTATCCACCAATGGTGCTCAAGGCGCTCCAATATTTAATACACAAATTCTTATTTAGACATAATCAACCTTTCCTAATTACTTTGGGTCTTATTCACAATGTAATCGCATGACCAGAACTCAGCTTTATCTTTAATTGTCTAATCATCCAAGCGTTGGTTGCCCAGATGGGATCGTCATCCAGACACAACATGAAGCACAATTATAATTGACAAAGGGCAAGAAGTTGAGCAATCTGTTCAATTTACCTTCCCAATTCTGGCACATCCACCTTGCTAAAATTGACAGCCAAAAATTTGAAAAATTGCTGGAATCCAACTATGACAACGAGATGTTTCTCAAAAATGATATCCCTTCAAATTTGCTCAGCTTACACATCATTTACACTTTACTTCCAGTCTCATTCTACGTGAATTTTATATATTTGGTATAATCCTAACATTGTATGTTTTGCATTTGATGCAAGAAAATGCTACACCAAATACCTTACCAATGGAAGACATATATATCCAAACAAAATTCCCCCCTTTCTGTTTTTTCTCTCTCAGTCTGGTTTTGTTGTACACTTTTAAAGTTTAATTCTTCACATCCTTGTCACTCAGTTGTGGCTTTCTGTATCCCCCCCCCCTTGAAAATGAAACTTGTTACAATCGAAAACATAACCACTATAAAACTAACATTCATATTTTCGGCCCACATGTGACATTTAGTTTCATAATATAATAACAGAACAATCAAATAATAATAAAGTACAATTGGAATCAAAGAAATCAAATATATTCAGGAAAGTTATATAAATCAACAAAAAAAAGTTAGGTATGATGATAATAAGTACTGCGACTGATGGAGAAAATCTATCTCCTTCAAAAACATTTTGTTTTGACTTTTTGCTTTCAATAATAAAAAAAATAACAAACAAATTGTTTTCAGTCTTAGTGCAAATGTGCGGCTTTAATTAACAATGTGGGGGTATTTCAGGCAAGAACTGAACAAGATGAGCAGTAGCAGTCAGGCGCAGTGTCACTACCAACCAACATGCTATCCAAACTATATGAATAAAATACCGCTTTGGTTTTATTTACAGAAATACTCTATAATAGTGACTCTACTATTTGTGACATGACGAGTGTGCACACACTCTGAACAAATTATGTTATGTTTTTATGAATTGCCCCCCCCCCCATTTTCTCATTACTTTCCAATATGTCCACTCGATAAATCACTTATAAATCCCATATGTTTTTACCCTTGAAAAAGATACAAATTGACAATTAATTCTAGGCTCCATATACCCAACCTTATAAAATCTTTATCTAATTACAGACGACGATATGCAAGGTTTGACGAGTTTGAGTAAACGATCAAACAGTTTATCAGTTTCTCTTTGGCGGGTAAGAAAATGTTTATTGTTTGTTGTTTTGAAATGACATGGCAAATTGCTTCAATGGTATATTTCGCCTTATTCATGTGGACATGTAATGCTCAAGCGATAATTCATATCTCTGTAGTACCTACCCATCTCCATTTCTCCGTGCATATTTCATTAAATCCATTCAAATCATTCCATCGTAAGTCTGTTCCATAGATTTCCAAACTATCATGCATCCATCAACAAATCAAAAGGATTCCTCGTCGACACGCCATCACTGTCCACTTCCATTTGTTGACCTTTCTTCCGTCGCTCCTGTCGTCTCGAGTCCGACTCCTTGTCAACGTCGTTGCTCTCGACGTCAGCATCACTGTCCTCTCCGCTGCTGGTGAACTGGTCCGAGAGGTCATCGTCTTTGTCGCCATCTCTCTCACTGGTCTCCTCGACCCGCCTGTGCTGATCTTGAAGTCGGCCTATCTCAAGCGTCTCCTGGTGTTGCTCCCAAAATTCTTTTATAATTTCCAAGAAAACAAAGACAACAAGAGTAACAAGATATGGAAGGCAATCTGAGTTAGGATTATGATGAAAATTACATGTAAATGTCACAGAATCAAACATGACTATCCAAAATGCATGATGTCTGCCAAATAATTTTAGTAGAAAGGTACAATAGCTTGTAATGAGCAAAGAAACATGAGGAAATCAAGCTAATTTTCCTGACCCCTGTGCACAACACACAGTCTCTTGTAAGTTGTGCTTTTCAGTGAGGGAAATTACAAGCAAGCTCTCCTTCATTTCTTTACATTTCAATGGTCTCAACAACCCATCTACTTCATGATTAACCATTCAGAAATACTTAGAGCCAGTTTCTCTTGAAGGGGCATTCTACTAAAGCCTCTAATACCCCAAACTTTCAATTTTATCTTCAAATACAGTGGAACCTCGTTATAAAGAATAATGTTATCACAAACTTGTTATAACAAGGTAATTTTGCTGGTCCCACTCCTATGTATTTCATTTTTTAGCCCTGATATAACAAGGTTTCGATACAATGGTGTTTGTTATAATGAGGTTCCACTGTATAACCATTAGGAACATACAGTGTCCAGTAGACTTCTGGTCAGCTAGCACTGGTGGATATAGAGGGAACACAAACGGCCTGTGCCCTCCCCCCCCCCCCCCCATTTTGAAACCCAAAGTGTATACCCTAAGGGCACAACAAGAGAAAAGTGCCCTCCTTTGAAAATTTGAGAACGAATAGGCCCAAGTAAAATGTGCGTGAAAATATTTTTTTGTTTAGCTTTTCAGAGAATTTTCGGAATCATGCCCCACCCCTTTTGCAAAATCCTGAATCTGCCATTTTTCCCTTTTACTAATCCTGGATACGCCCTGCATCCAACCATACCTTTTTGAGCAGTGTAACCTGGTGGTGTCATGCACATGCATAGCCTGCCATCTACTGCCATCCTCAGGATATTGTTAGCTGCCCTGTACACATCTTTCCTGGCTGCTTTAGCTGTGATGAAGCCTCTCTTCTCGGCCCACGCTGCAGGAGAAGACAAAGTGAGACAAACATGAGCTGCAATATGTTTGTGAATCAGACTCTGGACTACGAAATCAAAGAGCCAGGTAAAATGCACATTGTGATCATTTTTTAGAGGGATTCCTTTACAGGCAATTGCTGTTGTATTATTTTTCTCTCATCACTCACTATAGTCTTCAGAAGATTTGATTGTAGCATAAAGGTGGTGGATACGAAGAAATAATGCCATCGTTAATTAGACACATGCTTTTTTATTTATAAAGATATCATTTATTCTTATAGAAGACATCTTATCCATTATTATTCTTTATAAATGAGACACGAGACAAAGATAACAAGATGACTCTATTCATTTCCATAAATCGTACAATTCCTACAAGCCTACAGTACTTTCTGAGTGACATGTTCCTGGTAAAACTGAACTTATATCAATCACTCACTGAATAACTAGGGATGATTTCAATCACGCATACCTGCCAACATTGGAAAGTAAAAAAACTGAGTCATGCGAGCGCGGCGTCTGCAGCGTTTCGCAACTGGGTGTCCAAGTGCCGCGCCATGGCAGAGGTTCAGAAGGTAGTCATGGTAATGCCCCCCTAAAACTCCTGCATTATAATTATACTATCTTAAATTGTCACTTGTCATTCAATCTACAAAGTAAAAAAAAAAAAGGGTTTAAGTGGCTCTTTTAATATTTCGTATCATTGTGGGTGTGTGTGCATGTGAGTGTAAGGTTTGGTGTAGGCTTGGATGTGCATATGTGTTTTATTAAATAGACTAACTTTGCCTTTTATACCATTCACAAACAAATATAGTACACTATCACACCACTGTAGTTTTTCTCATACCTTAGAAATAAAATAAGTGTTTTGAAAACGCAGAAGTACATATAATTTACATTTCATTTGGGGGGAGGCTAAATTTGGTAAGAATGTGTCAATCATCTACTCAAATATACTGTACGATGAATTTATCATCAAATATTACATGTAGTATTCAAATAAATTCAAATAAATGATGATAAGTAAAGTGTTTCCATAACTGAAATTTCTTCAATTAAGCAGCTCAGTGAGGCATTTACTGAGGACTCCTCCCCCGAAGTTCAGGCAGCCAAGGCTGTTGAGAACAGCTCCGACTAACAGTATTGGCGAAATAGAGAATAATTTCGTAAGTTTTGAACTAAATACAGAATAAATAGGGACAAACAAAGTCCAAAAATACAGTTTCTTACATTTTTTTGTTCTGAAAAATGTCACTCACGACCAAAATCAACCCTAGGAATTAGGGGTGAGCTCTGCGAAACCGCAAGTCATGCAGTCATTTGAGTGTATGTGGAGCACATACAAATGCATCGCAGTACGGTGGGTACCACTCCTAGAACTGCCACGGGGTACTTATCACAAAATAATGTGAGATGAATACCACAGACTTCTAATGAGTCGGCAGTAAATAAAGTAACGGACATACCCCTGTCCTAATTCAGTAATTGCTTTCTTAGAGGGTTCCCCCCGGTGAGAGAAGTGCGATAAACTCCCAAACTGAGGCTTTGTTCGTTTTATTTGTTAAAGAAAGAAAAGAAAAAGGAGGAAAAAAGATTGGGAAATCGTATTTTTTTATAGGCAATATCGTATTGTCGTATTTTACTTTTTTTATCGTACAAAATACGATAAAATCGTACTAGTTTCGGGGTTTTTTTCTGGGAAACAGAAAAACGGAGTACTCCGTTTTTTGGCCTCTTAAAAATGTTAAAAACCGAGAAACTCCGTCTAAAACGGAGGAGTTGGCAGGTATGAATCACGCTGTTCATGAATCCCATATGATATCCTAAAAGCACAAATTTGCTCTCCATACTTTACGCTTCAATAGACACCAGCTGACCAATCAAACTTTACGTTCACAATCAATCATTACCTTCACATATATCATAAGCAGTCCAGTGTGCTCCTGAAGCGCCCTCGGGTGACCCATCTGCCTCAGGATGACGTATCCTCAGGGTCTGGGTGAGGGGTATCCTCTGAGCTAGGTAGCCGACCGCTGTGTAGGGCTCTTGGACCTGAGCAATTGGGTAAATACCTGACAGTATCTGAAATGAAAATAGATATCATGTCAATAACTAGAAATGTGCATTGCTGGTGCCGCGCAATGCGAAATGTATCCCCCGGCACTGGCAGCGATTTGAAGGAGGGACAAAGACCCTCCCCCATCCCCTCCCTCAAACAAAAGGATGGTGTAGAAATTGCCGCCAGTGGCCCGGAATATTGTCAACCTTAGGAGCAGCATTACCAAAACGATTTGTGCAGATTAGACTATAATGCATTTTTATAGAAAATTCGGAAGAAATATGACCTCAGAGCGCACATAAGCCATCCACTAAAATATGACCTTTGATCCTATGAAAGACGGAACACTAGAGGCAGCATCACCAAAAACTGTAGAGGTGTAATCTATAATGGACCTACATACAAAATCTGAAAGAAATGAGTTAACAAATGTGTCCTCCAGAATGCATGCAACGAAAATATGACATTTGACCCTAACAACAACCTGAATATGACATTTGACTGTATAGAAAGTGGTACAGTGGGGGTAGCATCAGCAAACAATTTAGATGTGTAGGTTTCACTAAGACACATCTTCATATAAAATTGGAAAGAAATGTGTTGAGAGATATACCAAGATACATCTCCATACAAAATTTGAAAGAAATCCATCAAGAAATGTGGCCTGAAGAGTGCACTCACGCCATGCCCTGAAGTATGACCTTTGACCCTATAAAAGACGGAACACTGGTGGCAGCATCACCAAAAACTATAGGTTTTTAAATTACACCAAGAGACACCTTCATGCAAAATTTGAACGAAATCCGTCAAGAAATGCAGAAGAGTGCAAGAAATGGAAAAATGACCTTTGACCCTATAAAGGACGGAACAATGAGGGCAGCATCACCAAAAATTAAATATGTGTAGATTATACCAAGATACATCTCCATACAAAATTTGAATGAAATCCGTCAAGAAATGCAGAAGAGTGCACAAAAGGGACAAATGAGCTTTGACCCTATAAAGGACGGAACAATGAGGGCAGCATCACCAAACAGTAAAGATGTGTAGATTATACCAAGATACATCTCCATACAAAATTTGAAAGAAATCCATCAAGAAATGTGGCCTGCAGAGTGAACTCTTTGCTTATTCCTTTCATTTTTTAGGATGTTTAATCAAGAAATATCATGAAATCCGTCAAGAAATGCAGAAGAGTGCACAAAAGGGACAAATGAGCTTTGACCCTATAAAGGACGGAACAATGAGGGCAGCATCACCAAACAGTAAAGATGTGTAGATTATACCAAGATACATCTCCATACAAAATTTGAAAGAAATCCATCAAGAAATGTGGCCTGCAGAGTGAACTCACGCCATCCCCTGAAGTATGACCTTTGACCCTATAAAAGACGGGACACTGGTGGCAGCATCACCAAAAAGTACAGGTTTTTAGATTACACCAAGGGACACCTTCATGCAAAATCTGCTGCTACTGCACATGCCCAGTAGAGCTGAATGTATCTTCAAGAAGGTTGAAATTTGCTTATTCCTTTCATTTTTAGGATGTTTAATCAAGAAATATCATGAAATCCGTCAAGAAATGCAGAAGAGTGCACAAAAGGGACAAATGAGCTTTGACCCTATAAAGGACGGAACAATGAGGGCAGCATCACCAAACAGTAAAGATGTGTAGATTATACCAAGATACATCTCCATACAAAATTTGAAAGAAATCCATCAAGAAATGTGGCCTGCAGAGTGAACTCACGCCATCCCCTGAAGTATGACCTTTGACCCTATAAAAGACGGGACACTGGTGGCAGCATCACCAAAAAGTACAGGTTTTTAGATTACACCAAGGGACACCTTCATGCAAAATTTGAACGAAATCCGTCAAGAAATGCAGAAGTAAGAGTGCAAGAAATGGAAAAATGACCTTTGACCCTATAAAGGACGGAACAATGAGGGCAGCATCACCAAAAATTAAACATGTGTAGATTATACCAAGATACATCTCCATACAAAATTTGAACAAAATCCGTTGAGAAATGTGGCCTGCAGAGTGCACTCACGCCATGCCCTGAAGTATGACCTTTGACCCTATAAAAGACGGAACACTGGTGGCAGCACCACCAAACACTATGGCCCGTATTCTGAACTCCGGTTTAACTTAAACTCCAGTCTAAGTTAAACCAGAGTCTAACTAAACCAGACTTAGACTGCATGTCGGGTTTAACTCCATTTCTGTTTCTGAAAGTCCAGTTTAGTTAAACTAGAGTCTAAGTCCAGTCTAAGTTAAACTGTGGTTTAGTTGCCATGGAGATGTAGTCTGCTGCTACTGCACATGCCCAGTAGAGCTGAATGTATCTTCAAGAAGGTTGAAATTTGCTTATTCCTTTCATTTTTAGGATGTTTAATCAAGAAATATCATGAAATACTCTATACACAAATTAAAGGCATACCATTTGGCACTTCATTTGTCATGATTACCCTACTGGAGTTTTCTGGATCATAATGAACGACTATTTAAGGTTAGGTTGATCGGTTTATCCTACGTTATTGCATGTATTACTATATGGATACCTAGTCCTAGGGAAGATACCGAACGCATGCACTACGCCTCTGTATTCAGCTCCTTCTTCCTTTTTAAAATGGCTGGATCACTAGCGTAGGCTGGAGGGGGGGGGGACCCGGCAAGAACCCCCCCCCTTTTTTTTTTTGCTTGTCGGATAATTATAGAGGAAAACATCTGATGACCCCTGCCCCCACTGAACAACTTTTTGAGGGCCGGCGGAAAAAAAAAATCATGGTAGCCTCTAGATCTAAAACTAAAGTTAGATCTACATGTATCCAACAATTAGGCCTGCGATGTCCATCATGTGGGAGCAGAGCGGATCAAAGATCAAAGATTTTGTATTTTGAAAAGGGGCTCAAGCAATTGACACACAACAAAAACAAAAAAAAAGCTTCATATTTGGGGGTTGATTTCAGGGAAATAAAAAAGTTTGATGACTTAGAGTTACGTCTGACAATTAAAGCAAAGCAAAAATGAAAAATAAAAAAAATGGGGGGGGGGGGGGGTGTCCGGACCTCGTGAACCCCCACCTGCCACTGATTGGTGAGGCAAACGCAACACCGTCACTTTGTAAATTTGACTAGGCCTAGGTCTACATTCAGAGCAAAAGGAAAGGGCCCAGGCTATAGACCTCTTTATAATTTATAGGCTGAGAGATTAGATATCTATATTGTTATGAGGCACAGGGGCCATTTTGAAAACAAAAACAACAAAACAAACAAAAAATAAGATATACCGTATCTAGATCTAGAGGTAATTAATTAAAAAACAGTTAGAGCTAGACCTATACCCTATAGACTAGGCCTACTTTTAGACCGAAAAACAAACTTGTTCGTTTCATTTCATTGAAAAGTCAATACGATTGTACACTTTACCGGGTACCATATGAAGGGCACACTTTTCGGAGATAATACATGTAGTACGTGATCAAGAGTTAGGCCTAGCTAGATCTACTTCAGACATCTATAGATATAGACCTATGTCATAGATGTATAATAAAAAAGGGCACTGTGTTACTTTAGAACCTGACGTTAGTTGCTACTAGCTGCTGCATGGCCTACAAAAATAATCTGGTGACAATGTATTGCCAAGTTCCTGGACTAACTTTATTATTAATGTTTCTCCTTTATTATTAATGTTTCTCCTTTATTATTAATGTTTCTCCTTTTTCCAAGACAGCATCTCGACTCTAAATAGATATTCCAACGTCAGACAGACTTTATAAATGGCTTTAAACAGTAACATACTAAAACATTAAAACGATAACAAATTAAAATGATAACGAAGCTTTTCGATCTGCAACTCATCAGGTTATCACGCAGATATGAACAAATAACAAGAAAATCATCTAGACCTAGGGCCTAGCCTAATTATACTGAAAGCTAAACTTTATAGTGAAAGTTGTAAAGACTAAACTACGTTTGTTACTAGTCTAAGACTAAGTCTACTGTACTAACTACTAGGCCTATATAGATTCTAAAAGTTAGACCCTATTTTAGTCCGATCGAAGGTTGAAGTAAGATACTGGCTATATAGAGGTCGAGCACTAAGTTGAGTTTTAACGTTAAATCTGAGTTAGTCAGCTGTCAAATTTTGAAATTGCAGGCGAAATTGCAATAATCTCTGGAGCTGAGCTCTTATTGATCTATCTGTTTTTCTAGTTTCGTTGATTTTTTTTTTTTGTAGCTGTGACTTTGGAACCCAACTTCCCAACAACAGTCAGCTCCGACCTAGCCTGGCTCAGCTAGCTAGCTCAGCACTGCATGGGATGAGATAAAAGGGTATCGGTCGCGTCGGCTGGGCCGGCCGGCCCGGCTCGGGTTAGAGTGTAAAGAGCTATGCTTGCTCGCGCGCGAGCGCGGAAGATTGTTGCAAAGTCAGTTCTGCGATAATGACAGCGCTTGTCATGAATACTGCCGGTAAACGTTAAATCTAACTACGATTCTAGATCCAGCTAAAAAGAAAAAGAAAAAGAAAAAGAAGATTTTCCTCTTTACGAAGGTAAATTTACCTTTCTCTAAGCTGGTGCCAGCAGACTTTAAAACCTTTCGTAATACCACTCTTCCGCCTCAGTTGCAAACATTATCCTGCGGTGGCCATGCATGAAGAAAAGTTAAACCGGACTTAACCCTAATAGGACCGGGGGGGGGCGGATTCCGCCCCCCCCTCGACGTTTCGCGTAATATGTTCGCATCGCGAAAAGCAGTCACCACGCCGCTTCACTACTTTTTTCTTTCAAGTCTTGCGCAACTTTTGAGACCAAATTTGTGATGTCCGCGCGTGCGGTTCCGGAGTTACGCAACATTTCGTAAGTGCATGTCAGACCCAAAATTGCTCAAAAACGTGATTTTGTGTACAAATCCAATGCAAATTGTGTTTCCAGCTAAAATTCATAAATGTTTCATTATTTTTACTTTTATTGTTTAAAAACAATTAATTTTATGTTGTTTATGATTAAAATAGTGTCGCCGACGAATTCCATCGAAAAAACAATAAAAAACAAAAAGTCGAAAAACAAAGAAATACATAAGAAATTTAAAAAACAATAAAATACATAAGAAAAAAAGGATTTTACCAAATTTTTTTTTTGGTTTATTTGATCAGAATCTGACAAAGAGTCTCTATACAAAAAATTAGCAGTTTTGGGGCTTTATTTAATTAATTAGAGCAAACCATTAATTTTATGCATAAATTAGCATAATTAATTAGTTGTGACATTTTTCGGAGAAATTGACTATACAGTTTTGTAGATTACGTGGTCGGCGACGTGTGTGCCGATTTTCGTTGCGAATGCGCGTTGGACGGCCGAGATCTTGGGGGGGCGGAATCAGCCCCCCCCCCGGCTGTGAGATGGGTCTAAATAACCCGGCTCTATTAGGGTTAAACTACCCCTAGCTGCAGTCTAACTTTCTGTACAAAGTTAAACCACGCTTAGACCGGAATTTAACTTAAACCGGAGTTCAGAATGTGATTTTCTTAAACTCCGGTCTAAAGGGCAGATTTAAACCACACTTAGACTCGAGTTTAAGTTAAACCGGAGTTCAGAATACGGGCCTATAGGTTTTTAAATTACACCAAGAGACACCTTCATGCAAAATTTGAACGAAATCCGTTGAGAAATGTGACCGCCAGAGCGCACACAAGAGTACACACAAGACATCTATCAAAATATGACCTTTGACCCTATAAAAGACGAAACACTGAGGGCAGCATCACCAAAATCTATAGGGTTCCAGATTTTACCAAGAGACATCTTCATACAAAATTTGAACAAAATCCGTTGAGAAATGTGACCGCTAGAGCGCACACAAACTATCCCCCAAAATATGGCCTTTTACCCTATAAAAGACGGAACACTGGGGGCAGCATCACCAGAAACTATAGGGGTCCAGATTTTACCAAGATACACGTCCACAGGAAGTCTGAAAGAAATTCGTCGAGAAATGTGACCGCTAGAGCGCACACAAGAATGTGACGCGGCGGCGGCGGCGGCGAAACGCTGCTGAATCCAAAGTATCCTCCGGCATACTGCCGGGGGATACAATAATAGTAAGAGTGGATTCTTGTAGAGTGTAAATACTTGTCAAGCATGACACTCTTGGATTGTTATCTCAGCTTTAGTTTGGCAGCTATAAGCTGCCCCAGTCTTCAAGCAATAATTCTTACCAGTTATCCATTTACTACTCTCACTGGTTGAGAGTGGTAAACGCATCGTAGCAGTTTGTACAATCTGTGCACAAACAGCTGTTCCTTTGCATTACACATTCTGATTGCACATGTGAGTTTACATCCTGACCAGGGCTGTACATTATTTTTCAACTCTGATGTATATAATGTTCCATTTGAAGGAGAAACAATTTTCACAACAGTTAATAGAATTGGTCGAGAGGATTAGTATCTTGCTATTTCTCACTAAATTCACAGAAATCACATTAAACAATTTGGAGCCTTACCAAAGCTACATGTATAAATGGACTTTAATCTGGAAACATGAACACGAACCGGATAGTCTTTGTCAACATGCGAGGGAGATCCTGGACTGAGAGAGTTGTACAGCTACTCTCAAATTATTGTATGTATGTCAACTAGCTATGAAACAGGCCTCTCACAACTTACATATCCTATTATCTAAAACAAACACATATAAACACCAACCTGAAACTGCTTGTCGACCAGTGAGGGAAACACAAGACCGGGAGAGTCGCACAGCTTGACCGCTGGAGTGAGAAAGATGGTCTGGAAATGCTTGGTGTGACCGGGCGTCCTAGAGGCACTGACCACCTTGCGTCCACAAAGACCATTCATCACCGAGGATTTGCCCACATTAGGATGACCTGATGGGGGAAACAAAGACAGTGGACAACAGCTCCTCAATATCATAAGAAGCAATATAATGTAGAGCGGCAACAGGATTTTGGAATCAGTTTAAAGAGGAAGTTGAGTTCTGGGAAAGGTAAAAAATAATTTGTGAGCTTTCTCATTCTCTATATATCAGTTTGGAAGATTATGACAGTAGATATGTCATGTGAAAAGGTTTGCTCTTCAAATTCCCTCACATTCAAAATATGACAAGAAACAGCTGAAATGTTTGGCCCAAACATGTGTGTGTAGTCCCACATACACATTTCTGTGTGCAGTGCATGTGACTCTCAGCAGGATTGGGTCAATTTCTTCTCATTTTGGTGATTCCCAAACCTTACAGCATACACCGATTCTTATGTACTATATAATCAACGTTTCCCTATTGTTTTGAGACAGTTTTTTCACAATGTTATCGCATGATCAGAACTCAACTTTATCTTTAAAGAGGCATAGAGGACTGAGACCTCCATTATTCATCTACACTGCCTAGTTTCTGGAGCAGCAGTCTTTGAAAAAGGAGATCCCAGGTTCAAGACCAAGCCAGACCACTCATGGGTGGAGTACTAATCCCCAATTACCCAGTCCTTCAAGAAGTGATGGGGTTCTGGGCATCGTTTCATCAAACCGTCATAAGTACAAGTTCGCCGACATCCCATTGAAACGCATGTTAATTTTGATACACGCGTTTCAATGGGATGTCGGTGAACTTGTACTTATGACCGTTTGGTGAAACGCTGCCCTGATATCTAATGGGGTGTTGCAAGAAAGTTGCAATCAATTGCAAATTGTAAAGCAAATTAGAACAACCATTCTGAATGGTTCAGGGTCTGCCCATTCAAGAAGATGCGCTTGCAACAATGATTTTGATTGGTCAATCAATCGCAACTTTCTTGCAACACCCCTTTAGTCTTGGTCTAAACCCCGAGACCTATTGCTACATATTAATATGATCAAAATTTTTCCTCCTGGTCTTGGTCTCTGGACCCCAAGCCTTTACTAAAGCACTTGACGAATAATCCATTCCAATACAATTTTACAAATAAAATCCCCCCAAAAAAAGATTGTACAGAAGATGAATATCTAAAAGAAGCAATAAGTATTGTGTTATGGAATTAAGAAATGCATTATTATTAGTATGCAGATTACACCTTGCAAGGTGGAATTTCCTATGAATCATTATCATACTCAACAAAAGTCATTTTCCTGATAATATTCAAATGCTCAGACTAACAGAAAGAGAAGAGAGCCGTCAAGGAAATCTCAAATTTCTATCTACACTCACCGACACACCCTATGGTGATGATGCCATCTTTGAAGGCCTCATGCTCCTCATACATCGTCATCTCTACGGGGTTTGAAGCGATGACCTGCGTGGCTAGGCCTTCTTCACCTCTCATCTCAGCCTCAATCTTCTCTCTCCAACTGCTTAGATCAACTGAGAAAGTTAGGAAATATTCACAAAATATACAACAAAATAATTGTGCGCCTAAAAATCTATTTCAACGCTGTGAAGCGATATCACACACTTTTTTCTCAGATCATGAAAAATATATCTCTATTTTAACAAAATGTTGCAGTTTTAATTTCTTCATTTTGGATGTCTAAACACAATGCACTTTGCAATTTGTATTCTGAATATACAATCTTTGACTCATTTGCTGAATAAAGTAATAATAATAAATAATAACAATAATGTTATCTAATGATTTTTCTAGTTGAATTTAGAGCTTCTTGGATTATCAATTCAAAATTTTCTCCAAATATAAATGTATAAAGGCATTCATAGTATTCTTAAACACTTCATGTTTCCTTACGAGAGAAATGTATTTATTAACAGTAAAAGAAAAGGAACAGTGGCAGATCTAGGATAATTTCATAGGACACAATATATGTTCAAATTATTTGACAAACAAAAGAATGATCAATCTATATTAGAGGATGGGGGGAGGGGTAGTGTTATCATACTACCATACCATTTCCATGTGATATTGTCTCGCATGCTTTCAGGAGCTGCATGGGACCTACGGCAGTATAGTGGCCTCGCTTTCTTCTCTTAAACCCTGAAAGAGATCACACAGCAGAATAGTGACTATCAATATATGCAAAACAATTACTATTCCATAATTTTTTTGACAGTTTCCTAGAGACAAGATTTTGTTACTCTTTTAAAATAGAGCCCATATCGAAATGATAAATTAGAATATGCTTATAGTCATATGGTACAATTTTGTATTTCTTAAATTCCCCAACAATGTTCGTGCTGATATATGAAAATTTTGCACTTATTAACCTTACTTCTCCTTTCAATGAAACTGTATCAAATGGAGACAGATGAACTACATAAACGAATAGCTATTTTGAGAAAAATATAAAAAGTTATACACAATGATCATAGTATATAAGCATCTATTATATTTAAAAATGAATTATTAATTATAAATTACATATCAGGGCTCCGTCTTTGCAACTGATCTGAATCGATCACAACTTAAAATTAATCGTAACTGTGTACTTAAGAGATATGATTTGCGAGTACTTTAAAGTTGCAATTGATTCAAATCGATCTCGACTCTTTATAAGACGGGGTGCTGGTGTGTATTTATACACCGTAAGATTTTAAAATCTAAATGTTTTATTAAAAAAAACAATTCTACAAGTAAAATTTAGGAACTTCAAATCACTTAGATTATTAAAAAACAACGAATATCAATACTTTCACTACTAGTATATCAATTACCCCAGTGGTTAGCAAACCATAATTACATGGCATCTTACAAATGGGTTATCAATGTTACCTGAAATACCATCGGAACTCTGAGATTCCCTTGGGAACGATGTGAAGCAGATGACCTGGAGCTGAGGAAACTTCTCCTTGAAGTACGACCTCCAGGCCACGACCAGGGAGGGGGGAGCAAGGTCGATCTTGTTGAGTACCAGGATGAGATGTTTCTTGAGATCTCGCGTGACGTAGTCATAGAGGGCAGGAGAGAAGTGGAGGGCCGGGTGCCTGATGTCGGCGATCAGCAGTACGATGTCGGACATTTCAAGAACCCTCCAAAGTTGTCTCCAAGTCTGTTTGTAAGAAAAAGATTTCACACCACAATCTTTTTTTATTAATTTACAAAATTAATCTTGATGGCAAATAGCATACAAAATGATCGGATGTGCTGATTTGTTTTGAATAATCCGACAAATAGAAGTGATGAATTTTTCAAAATTGCAAGATCATTAATTAATACTCTATTATGCAACTTGAAATTGACAAATCGGTGATGTGACTTTAATGTCATAGGGGACACCCCTCGTCTTGCTGTATGGAAAAATTCCCAAAGTGCCTGAACTTTTCAATTTTCATTTTATATATCTTCCAATATAAAATAATTAGAAATAATGAACACTTGGGAGTATAATTTTGTACCTTTTTGGTGACCCTTCAAGTCTATAGATTGTGAATTTTTTCATTTTGTCGTGTATATATCCTGTTCTTGGAATATACATGATAAATTGAACACTTGCTAGAAATTGACAAAGAAAATAGTGCGGCATAAAACAAAACTGGCCTACCTCTAGATTAATCTCAAAGTAGCTGAGCTGCCTTGAAGGGAACTTCTCGTAGATCGTTTGGAGGTAGTTTCTAAATTCCTGCTCCTCTCTATGTTCCAGCTTGTCTTTGCTGATGTTGTAGTCCCATGGGGGTCTCTTAGGCATGTCCAGGACCGAGCCTGGCTGATAGACATCATCTATATCCACCTCTAGGGCACTCTGAAGAAAGCAATTGGATTTATGGTAACAGCTACGTTCACACAACAGACCGTAAACTTAAATATTTAGCTCATGGTTGTAAACCTTGAGGATTATCTTGTACTTATTGATGGTGCGGATCTTGATGGTGCGGATCACTCATGGTTTCGGAAACTTAAATTTTACTCATAGTCTTAAACCACATATGATCTTACGGTTTGCTGATAACTATAACAAAAGTTACCTACCTCCAGAGGACATAATTAACTTTGAGGTTTTGCCAGCTTGTAGTTACTAGTACTGGTTGCTAAGCTGTCATTGTTTTGGTGATGTGTGCACATGCATTAAAGTGGGTCTTTGTTTCAATCTTTAATACTTTGTCAACTTATAGTTTAAAACTATGACAGTGCTATCTATTGATGATCTAACATTTTCTCCAGGCTTTAGTTTGTCAAAACTTTAAGGTTAGGGCTTTGGTTGCGAATGGGTTTCAGGTTATGTTAATAATAATAATAATAATAACGTCTATTTATATAGCGCTTTTCAGAAGTAAACTAATATCAAAGCGCTTTACATATTACGATACTATTATTACCCCGGTCCTCGGATTCTGACATGCCCGCACACAATGTGTGCACTTTATCCGCTCCCTGGGGAGTATTCCAGCAAGAGCAGCACAAATTGCTAAACAAACGACATTAACTTTCGCATCCTACCGGGTACCCATTTAACACCTGGGTGGAGAGTGGCAAATGTAGATTAACGTCTTGCCAAAGGACGCTAGTGGTGCGGTGGGATACGAACCCTGGACCTCGTGGTTCACAGTCCGGGGACTTATCCACTGATCCACAACACCTCTTACGGTTATGATTATGGTTATGGTTATGTTTAGGTACAGTGTTGTGACTTTCCAACAGGAAAGAAATTCGGAAAGTGGTTAATGTTAGAAATTGTGATGGCATTATCACACATTTTTATTTGAGCTCTACAGAAAATGTTACACTGTTCAAGGGCAGTATGTGCAAACTTCAAGTTGTAGTTTTTTGTTTGTTCTGATCAATCAAAATGTTTCAAACGTTTTCTTTATGACATAGAAGCTTCTAAATACTTATATCATAGAATGACATGCAAGAAGACTAGGCTTATAGTGCATGCACTGACACCTTCATATCCTTTTTAATTTTCATGTAAAGAGCTGAACTTTAGGCCTGCTATGTGCATACTGACCAGGGTTGGCAATATTTAAATCATGATTTAAATTGCCTCAATTTTTTTTTAATCACCTATTTAAATAAAAAACAAAGAAATACATAGGTAATTTTCTGGTTGATTTTGTGATGGAACAAACAAAAAAAAACACTCAAAATTATTGTTTGAGTTTTTAATTTTTTGGCTAAAAATTCCATCCGAGGGAGAGTTTTTGTACTCCAAATAATGTATGATATTAAATATAAAATTTTAATTGGAGTAGCATTTGGGGCTATAACTAAAAAAAATCAAATGAATCAATTTAAATGAAATGAATGAGATTTTTTATCAAATAAATCAGATTTTTTTTTCCAACCATGATGCTGACAAATGGATATGCACTGTACATCAGCAATATCACATTTCGTCTGTTGAGAGCTAGGAGGGCATTAACAATGTGTTAAAGTACACGAGTTAACGCCTTTCTTGCTCCCAACAGAAGATTTGTAGCCCTCAACATTTAACTCAACAAATAATTCACCTCTGGTAGTGGATCATACGGTTGCATTGCTTGTTTCTTGCGTAGTGCTAGCTCAGATTTAGACTCCTTTTGAAAGTGAAGATGATACCTACAAGAAATGAAAAATATCAATATGAGAGTCATTAGCTGTCCATCTTTTAAACCGTACCACCAAATATACAAATGATGAACATAAATGAACTTTGACCAGTCACATTACAAATTTTCATTATTTGTTTCACAAGTAAATTAGGAATAAGAGAGCTTCAAAGTCACTAAGTCTAACACTTTGCATGAACCTAATTCTGTTTTGGGAAGAGAAAAATAGCCATTTTTATAGAACAAATTTATTTGACATCAGTTATATTCTTAGGCAAGATTCATTATCCATGGCACAGAAGGAGTAGTAAAAATAAAAAATTAAATGCTGCGGAGACCACATTTAGAGGTAAATAAACATGTCCGATCATCAAATTTGTATATCATATTATCTTTCCTAGGAAATCAAATAAAATAAATAACAGAATCTGGTAGTAAAAGCATACCTCCCATGGGTTAAATAATTTCTAGCTGTATAACAAAGAACAGGGAGGTATTTCATCAAGTGTCTTGTAGGTGTTTTTTTACTGATAAATTTGCTCTCAGCCAATCAGATGCAAGGAATTCAGTAGCTTATAACAGTTATTGCAACTTGTCATTGATAACAAGTTTTATGAAACAGGCCCCAGGACAGTGGGTCTACAAGCTACATGTACATGTACCTCCAAAATACAGCTTACCTGTTAGGGTCGTACTGTTTTTCCTTCCCCATTCCTGGGGTGCAAGGTTGCTGGTTAAGTGCGTTGAACTCAGGCATCTCCCCTTCGGAGGTGGAGTTCCGATCTTCACTGCTCAGGAGCTCTTGAGACTGCTGCCGGGACCTGTGAGACATTCCTGTTCATCCAATCAACAAATACCAATAAGAGTTCACCTGGGCCCCCGTTTCATAAAACTTGATATCTATGACAAGTTACAATAACAGTTATAAGCTAATGAAATACTGCAATCCGATTGGCTGAGAGCAAATTTGTCATAGATACGTGTCAACTTTTATTGATAAGTTTTATGAAACATGGCCCTGTTCTGATTATTATTATCTTACAATCATTTCCTGAAAGTAATTGCATCTTTTTCAGTGGTTAAAGTGAATGAAGTGACTAGAGAAAATCTTTCATTTTCTGCTGGTTTAACAAACACTCCACAACAGCTCTTGTTCATAATTATGTAATATAGCTCATCCAGCAGTGTCCAGACTGCTTACAAGATTGCCTTAGCTCCTTGAAGTTACAAATGAGCAGAAAAATAATTCTCATCCATAAACATAAAATAGCCACTAAAATAAAAGAGAATGGGCAATTAACATGATAAACCAATGATTTTGCTAGCCAAGAGCTTATATTTTATAATCTAATTTTGCCCTTTATCTAATTACATTTGCTGGTCATGCTAATTAATTATGTCTTTATGCTAGACATTGGTAGACATTCATTGGCAGATCAGATTGGACTTACATGTATCATTTCAGTTGTGAGTGTCACTTCATTTTCAATCGTTCAATTTCATTTTCAATCATGTTTTCATTTTTTGCCTCAATTTTAAATAAACTAATGATTTAAAATTAAAGTCTAACTTTCAATTTAATCTTCAGTCAGTATTTGCTAGTCATTTCAAACTTCAGACATGTCTTGATAGAAAATGAGAAACACTGGTAGGATGACAACACCAAGTAAGTAAGTGCACATGCATTCAAGTTCATGACGTAAACACAATGGCATTCAATACATTCATGTGATGTAGCATAGCCACTCTGTCAGCGGCTTCGATGCATTCCAGCGGGAACCTGTCATACCTGCATGGGGCCCGTGCGGCGGGCGATGATGTCCATCTGCCCGTTTGCGATCTCGCTTCTCCTGCAGCTGATGTTTCTTCTGTTTGCCACTAAATGGCTTTTTACGAGGCATTTCTGAATCTGGTTTCTTACTCCGATTGATCAAACTAATCAACTTCAGCACCACAGTAAATTTTCTCTTAAAATCTACTTCAAAAAGGTGGCAAAATTCAGTGATTGCTAAAATTCGAGAATTTTCCCAGGGTGTGTTTACGTTTGAGAAATAGCTCGCGTGCGGTGACATGAAGTGCGATTGCTCAATTTAAATACCGTACCGGTACCGGTAGTGCTGCGCATCAAACAAACTTACAAGTGCTAACAACCTATAACATTTCAAAATTCACTTCACATAAACAAGAAAACTAAAATAAATTTGGAGACTTTTTATCAACATGTATTCACTTAAATTGATGACACGTATATGTGTACATATGACAAGTGTAAATCACAGAGCAACTGCCTTCCTGGAACAGGCGCGGATCCAGGGGGTGGCGCAAGGGGCGTGCGCCCCCCCCCCCCCGTTTTGTCTGCCAAAGTATGCCCCAGGAGCCCCTCGGATGGTCGTTTGGCTTTGTCAAACGGAGGGTTCCTCAGTGTGCGCCCCCTTTCTGAAAATCCTGTATCCGCCCCTGTTCCTGGAGGGCTGCCCTACCAACAAACATATGGATGCAGACCCAGATCATGCAGCATCCCCCGTCCTCCCGGTTGACCGTTCGGTTGATTCGGCATCGGCAGGATGCTTTAAAAATGACATTTGAGGTGGTATTCTCCAGTGAAGAGGGATACAAAATGTCACAATATTTCATTTAAAATATTAGCGATGTTTGGGGCTTCAAGCTGAAACCATGTTGATTATTATAATATTGTCGACCGTCTTGAGGTATATGGTTTGATTTAGGTTTAGTATTAAAATGTTTGGTAAAGAAATGATACACCCTGCAACATAATAACTGACAAGGGTCCTATATAAAGCGATTCTGTAAAACGTATGGTGAACCAGCACATAAAAGCTAGTCAATGTATTTCCAATTATTATTAGCCATTTTCAGGGGAGCGTTTCATCAAGTGTTTTGTCAGTGATTTTTCCTGACAACTGTTATAAGCTACTGAAATCCTTGCATCTGATTGGCTAAGAGCAAATTTGTCGGTACAAATCACTGACAAAACGCTTGATGAAACGCTCCCAGGTATTTCTTTTTTGGATTTCCTTTTGGAAGAAAAGTATGCATTTTGACCATAGAGGATCCGCCCTTTTGTCGATTGTGCCCCCACCCCCTTTTAGAATGAAAACCTTTTTTTATGGAGGGAAACTGGACCCTCATAACCCCCCTCCCCCACTGAGCGACTTTTCGAGAAGCTGGCAAGACCAAAAAATACGGGTTTACCTTTTCCAAAAGTTGACAAACCTGCATTTGTGTGCCCCCCTTTTACTTAATCCTGGATCCGCCCCTGGTTAACATCATACAAAAACTCCCATATCCCTGATCAATTCATTTCAATTCCATTCCATTCAATTTAAAGACATTTATTTCCAAATTTCCAATATAAGTATACAAAGTAATAAATGAATATAATAATGTACCGTACCGTACAAGTATTTTTAACAGTGGTATGACAATATATATATTTTAGTCGTACATACATAGTTAGAGGACACATCTCTACAAGCAAAAGCTTGGGGCGAGGGTGCCCTTAGGCGTTAGATTAAATTTCCTAAACCGCTGGGCTTGATCGGGAAAAGGGGGAAAAAGAGGGTGAACAGGAAAAGGGGTGGAAAGAATAAGAGGTGCAAAATAATAGGAGTACGAAAATACGAAAAATTCACAAAGAAACACATAGAAGAAACGGAAAGAAAAGACCCAATGGAGGGTATAGGGAATTGTTATGTTATTTTAAAGATGAAGTAAAATTATACTTTTCATCCTTCTTGCAAGCTGGCAAGAGAGGCGGAGTATTTCATTGTACCTGGGATAACGTTCCACAGCTTATAAATCCCGAGTACATGATGTTATTTTTGAATAATAATTATGGTTCTGTGCTTGGGTAGATGGATGTGATTTTCGTGTCTGGTTTCTTATTCATGGATAGCTGAATTCAATTGAGGTTACAAAATTCGTCTGGAAATAAATTGTTTGTACACCTGTAGGCCCAACATTACATTGTGTTGATGTTTATTAATATCGGTAAATTTAAGTATGTTAAGAACACTCGATCTGCACGGATTCAAGCAACTTTCTTTCCTATCTTTTCTTTTCTTTCTATTTTTTTTTTTTATTTATTTATTTATTTTTATTTATTTATTTTTTTTTTTTTTTTGGGGGGGTAGTTGTTGCTGTTGTTCTGTTTTTTGTTTTTGTTTTCCTTTCCGGATAATATATATGTTGTCTTGTGATAGGGCCCAGTGATATCATGGGGTAAAAAAACCCCAACATTATTGCCATACATTATTTCCCAGAAAAACCCCTTCCCTTGGCCCAAACAACGACGGTTCCAGTCTCCAATGCGCAAAGAGGGCTAAGAAGAAGCCCGGTATAGGTCCTTACAGAGAAATACGCTTTAGTGTCTCAAACATGCTGACCAACTTCCATTCTCACGTGCCTCATCTCTTTCATCCTATATCATGCGAGCCCATGAGAGACTGATCCGCTATATTATGTGAAGTGTGAGAAGCAGAAGCCTATCAATGTACAGTGAGAGTCAAAAGAAATGTGGCTTTCCAGCTCGTGCACCCTATGACGTCAATAGACTACTGGGATCAGGGGCGGATCCAGGATTTTGTAAAGGGGGGGCACACAAATGTCCGAAAATTTTCTGACAAGCAAAAAAAACAAAAAAAAAAAAAAAGGTTATCAGTTCTTAAAGGGGGCACAATGTATAATTTTCTTTCAGAAAGGGGGGGGGGGGTTACAGGTCGGAATCGCCCCCCCAAAAAAAAAAAAAAAAAAAAAAAAAATCCACCACTGACTGGGATGATGATCCAGCTAAAACAGTCAGCCATTATTCTCTTCTAATGTTGTTTTTGTTTTAAGGTATGATTGAACATTATTTTTAAAGTAAAATTTAACCTTTTCTAATAGTTCGAAACGCGGTCTGAAATAGGAAATGAATTTCAAGCAAATTATTACAAGGCACTAATTAAGGCATGAGCTAATTATGCATGAGCTTGTAAATATTTGTAAATAATCTGTATTATAATGGAAATAGCACTCGAATGGACGTAAATTGCGGTCAATACACGCACAAATATAGTCTGCAAGAATCTTCAGTCAAATTGAAATAAGGAGGCAGATTTAATCAGAAGAAGAAGAAGAAGATATGAAGTCATGCATGAGGATTTTTACTCGGTGTTTATATTTATTGGTTTTTGTTTTTGGATTGCTTTAAAAAAAAAAGCGTGTCAACGTTCTATAATCCTCTTACATGCAGGAAAATTGTCTGGGGGATATCATTTTACCCCGAGTGATATACATGTATGTGCCGTGCTCTGAGAATTCGGGGGAGGGGGGCAACCCCTCCCCTCCACCCCACCCCCTGTGTACCACCTTGTAATTATGCGACTGTCGGTGTTGCTCATGAACTATATCAGGCAATATAATAATATGTTTAGAAGTGTTCAGAGACACCTCACCTCGCTGCCCAAAAGTGTGACGATGGTTGCCCGAACATTGGGATTTTCACAATAATATTATAGCCCTCCCCCTCCCCTTCCCCCTTCCAAGTCTCGTACGCATTATGGTGAGAAGCCAAGTGAACCAGACTTTGAAAATGGAATGATTTGGGTATATCCCTTTATCCCAAACCAAAAGAGTAATCATGAGGCGGGGCTTATCCTTATGACACCTCAGAAGTGACAAACTATATAGTTTTTAAAGAGCTTGAGAATACCTGAGGATAGATTAAAGGAACTAAGACTTTTTAAAACACTTTCAAGACATAAAGATGAGTGAACGTAAGTTTATTGCTACCATTTACCCCCATCCCCAATCTATATTCAATATGGGTCTAATTCGAGATCATTCCCGAGTTTGATATCAAGAGGCATGCGAACTTATAACTGTATCAAACTAATAATAGGCCACAACCCACGGGACGGACAGTGTCCGTCTCGAGGGCGTTCTGAACACTTTTTTAAGGGTTTACTAGACCGACAGTCCGCGAGACCGACATCCCACTATACATACATTGTCGTGGGCCTTCTGATTTTTTTGAGGGTTCAGTCAGCTTGCCAAGTACCTTATTGGCTCAATATAGACCAACGGCCCACGTGACCGACTTTTACAAAAAGATATTCCCTTATCCCTTATGTATATTTCTTTATTTTGTCGGTCTCGCGAGCTGTATAGGTCTCGTGGGCCGTACAGGTCGCATAGACTTTTTTGGAACTTTCCCTTTTCTGTAATTTTGATGCTATACCGATGTATAGTGGGTCATCGTGACTCTCGTGAATCATCGGTCTCGTTTGCCCTTGCTCTATACTCACTCTAATCTGGTTTAATCAGTTAAAATACAACCCTCCTTGTTTCTCTGATGAAAAGAAATTGTGTTTTTCATGTTCTTTAGTCCGTACACTGAGAAAGGGCCCTCCATCAAGTGGTGTGGGTGTCTTCCTTCTCCCACGTGATAAATGTCTGCCTGCAAATTAATACTTTCTTTTATTATAGAATTGTCGGCAAATTTGAAAGTTTGAGGACCATGTTTGTTTGTCGGATAATATGATTTGGTTCAACATCTCCCCCACTAGCGTACCCAATGGGGGGGGGGGGGGCAAGGGGGCAGACTGCCCCTGACAACTTTTGACCCCATCCCCCCCCCCCCCCAAAAAAAAAAAAAAAAAAAAAAAAAATAAAAATAATAATAATAATAATAAATAAATTTTAAAAAATTAAAAAAAAAAATTGAAAGACAGGACATTTTGCCACCCTCTTTCTTTTAGAAATGATAACCTCTTTTTTTTTGCTTGTCAGAGAATCATGGAGGAAAACTTCACCCCATAAAATCCTGGTAACCCCCCCCCCCCCCCCCCCCCCCCCCCCCCGAGTGACTTTTAAGGGCTGGCGAGAAGCAGTTTCCGCTCATCATTTCCTCGCAAGTTTTTCCCCTATTGACCCCAAAGTCCAGTTACGCCACTGATCTCCCCACTCAAAATGGTAAAGCGACACCTCTCTATTTCTGTCCGTCTGGCTATCGGTGTGTTGTCTACCCCCCCCCCCCCCCCCCTCTCTCTCTCTCTCTCTCTCTCCCTCTCTCTCTCTCTCTCTCTCTCTCTCTCTCTATCTTTCTTTCTTTCTTTCTCACTTTCACCTCTCTCTCTCTCTCTCTATCCCCACCTCTTCTTCTGTTTATTAAAACCACAACCTGCGTCAATGAATGGCTATCTACTTGAATCCCGCAACAGACAACGACTCAAGATATTTTACATTGAAAGGTTGCTATACTATCCGAACTATAAAAGACCACTCGCCCACCTCGAAGTAAACAAACTTCAGAAAGTATAACAACCACTACTGTCGTCATAATCGTGCACTCGGAAATGTTCCATTGATAGATGTTGACTATTTTCCCACGAGCGTATAGTAATAGTTCGTGCGGATCTCCTCGTCTCGTATTTGATTTGATTTTCGAGAAGGTAGTGGGCGTATTATTTACTATTCATTCAAACAGGTGTTTTTTGTAGTGGAAACGAAGTGGAAACTCATTTAAAAAGACGTGCACGGTTTTTTCCCCCTTTCATAATATACAGTACTCGTATTATCAATGAAAAATTTTGGAAGTACTACTAAACTGTATTAATTGTAAAACGAAGGGAGACGCAAACAGCATCCGCCCATCGTGTTGCGTAGCATAATTGGTCCGGAGATTATGGGGGCACTGCCGTCATTGGGGCATCGATCGCTCCTTCTAGGTGGATGAAATGTGAATTAACAAGGACCCAGTTTTAGGGAAGTGGGAGGGGATCCAATATCATCTTCTTTTCAAGTTCCTCCCCTTCCCAGTCCCCCCCCCCCCTCTCTCTCTCCCCCCCCTTTTTTTATCGTCTTTTGCTATATGGTACGTGCCACAGTTACCTGCACCATATAATCTGCCCATTCTGGTTTTAAGATTCAAATTTCTCTGGGCTTTAACGTCATTGTTTAAAAAAAAATTCAATCACGTGGGAATCAGACCTTTCAAAAACTGATTTAAAATAGAGAATGCATACCCTAAGTTTATTTGATTACATTAATGAATAGCTCACTGGTTTGCAGGCCTGGTGGTTCACTTTCGGTCTTGAACTATGAACCTATACCAGGGGCGGATACAGGATTTTCAGAAAGGGGGGCGCACACTGAGGAACCCTCCGTTTGACGAAGCCAAACGGCCATCTAGGGGGTCTGGGGCATGCTTTGTCAGACAAAACGGGGGGGGGGCGCACGCCCCTTGAGCCCCCTCTGGATCCGCGCCTGTATACTAGCAGATTATTGGTTCAAAGCAGTGCCAGAGTGCCTCTTGGCACTTTTTCTTGTCGGCAAATTCGATGTCTTGTTTGTGGATAATTTTCGGGAAACTCTTTTGGCACCCTCTCCCGCTCCATTATTTTATGGGATAATCTAATAACGTCCCTTAAGAACTCGTCTAGGCTTTGTGAGTATACATGAGTATAACAAAATTGTTGTTTATGAATAAATCTATAATTCTTTCCCAATTCGTGGATGTTCTTCTTATCCACTTTAAACACTTTCTGGGAAGAAGCTGCACATCTTTCTTTTTTTCCCCCTTTTTTTGCACGGCATTTTACTCCGTTTAGCCCACCCCGAAATCGCTATTCCTAGAGGTAGTGCCCATAGTGGTGTTTCCCTTCCTTTCCCATGGGATGGAAATTTTCATTGAAGCGACAGACCAGACATTCGTCAGGGGCGGATACAGGATTTTCAGAAAGGGGGGCGCACACTGAGGAACCCTCCGTTTGACGAAGCCAAACGGCCATCTAGGGGTCCGGGGGCATACCTTGTCAGACAAAACGGGGGGGGGCGCACGCCCCTTGTGCCCCCCTCTGGATCCGCGCCTGTTCGTTTCTCCAAAGTTCTGCGTGTACCAACATCTTCAAAATGAATAAGGGATAGGCGTAAAAGTGCGTTCACCTACCCGGTACTTCCCACACCAAGGCTACAACAACTCACGCCCCGCCCATTTTCCATTTCTTAGAAAATGTATACATCTATATGTGACTATGGTATACGCTTTCGACTGGCTGCACTATTTCAATGATTTATAGGGTTCGGCAGTTCGTTTAAACTTTTTTCTTGTCAATTTGGGAATCGAGCCAGAATATAGTAACCTTCATGTATAATGGGGATTATATTGATAGCTATGCTTTTTCATGATTCATAAAAATATACTCTGTCCCTCTTCTATCTTAATTCTCTCGCTTTCACTTTGTTATGAATGAGAAATGCGTTTTATGTTCCAATATGTATAATTTGTAATAATTTTGATGAGCTTTTGTTTAAGAAATTTACTAGAAGAGAAATTCAATATACATTTATTTGTCCAACAAAAACAACAGAAACCACACATTAAGATTATCATTAGTTATGGTTTAACATGTTTAAGGAAACTTATGAGGAAAGGAAAAGGATTTTTTAAAATATAAAAGTGACGAATATTTCTGTTTAGAAGGTGTACGATCTTATTACGTTAAGCATAGGAAATCTATATTTTCTGAAAAGCAAAAATTCATGACAATACATATATTAAAAAACTTAATTAGTCTTACTAATATTTGTTTGAAGCAAAAGTATGTTTTTGTCTGAAAAACAAAGACATGATAATGAAAAACAAAAATACATGCTGAGCCTATTCTTGTCCAAATTAAGTTAGGCAGAATCATGAAAGCCACAGCACATTTGCTTTCGGATATTTAAAAAAAAAGGGATTTATGGGTTGTTTACGAGTTCTGTGTTATCATTTTGACAAGAAAATCAGGATGGTTAGTTCGCGTCCATCTCAAGAGACCATGGAGACATAATTTCAAAATTTGAATGATGTCATTCAGTTCGTTGTTTGGAAAATAGAAAATGACACAATATTCGTTTGAACCGAATGAATGAATGGTCTTTCCCCCTGTTTTCGGTTTACCATTAAAAAGCGGTGTTATTGAAGGTGTACATAAAAGGCAAAGAATGTACATTTTCAAAATATTGATGTTCGCTTTCCGATCATACCTGGCCAGAAATGTTTCGCAAGATCGCTCTTGGATTTCCTTATAACGGGACTTGCTAATCAATGTGGATAGGATTGAATATTTCATCAAATTTCTTCATACGACAGTCTTTTCTTCTAAACAGACAGAGTAAATATTGATTTTGATACTGTTCAGTTCATATCCATGATAGAGGGGTGCATAGTTGCACCCATCAGGTGTGGAGGGGTGGACCATGAAGACTCACACCGGGGGGTTGGGCCAATCTCAGTCAGTATGAGTAGAATGCTCGGCGGTTTATGACGCCGCTTGAGCCGCGTTCACCGAGCAAGACAAACGTGAGAGTTCGCCTAACTTATTTATTAGAAACGGGTGCAAACAAAACGGATGTGGGGGTATTAACTCAAATCCAAGAGCTATAGAATAGTCTTTTGTTTCCCAACTAGAGCCTTTGTCACTTTTTATTTGGGTCTTGTAACCGCAGATTTGTTGCGGCAAGGCCTGTTGAAAGGTGTACAGAGAGAGACAGGTAGATAGGTAAGGAGAGAAAGGAAGAGAGAGAAAGATATAAACAAAGATAAGTAGCCGGTCACAAGAGCCGTAGCCATGGTTGTTGGCAGTCGGGTTACCCCTCCGCATTCCATCACGATGTATCATCTATTAATGTTTTCCGCCGTATTCATTTACACTGTCAATGTACCTGCCGGGGCGGCCCGTGGTTTTGCGGCCGACAGGGTCTTTTCCGACGTCGACGACTCGATCAGGTCCTTGGGGGAGGCTTTCGAGAGGAGGCCCCGAGATGTTTCGAACCGCTGCCACAGCACCGACAAACTCCAGCGGGAAGATAACTCTCGATTCCCCCGCCACGCCAGGGGGATGGATACCGGTACCGCCTCCCAGGACCAGGATGGGGGCGGTTTGGGAAGAGCGCTTTACTTCACCGCAGAATCGGACCTCCTCCTCTATAAGAGGATCAGTGATGCAGGCTTCACATTTCCAAGGCAACGCTTCACGATGGATTTATGGGTAAAACCAGAAGGAGGGCAGTCTAGTCCCGCTGTTATAGCAGGTATGTGCAAACTCGAGACCGGTCTATTTATCCAATCCCTCGATATTGCAAAAAATTACAATTTGCATCCTCCTAATCATCTTGGTTACTTAAACCGCATGTACAACCCTGGAAAAATCAAAGACCAGCTGCATTTGCAGGTATACAGGTAGTGTTAAGTCCATTGTCTATGGAACAAGGAAAATGATTATAACACGATAAGAACTACTTTCGGAAAATAAACTCAAGGGCAATTTCAAAGGCCTATATTGTACTGCCCATAGAAATGAGGTTCGGATTATGTAATACACCATTGTCATGTTCGCACATTTCTAAAGTGATAGACAGGGCTAATGAAAGTGTCTTGAGTTTATTTTTCGAAAGTAGTTTTTATCGTGTTTTATTAACAGCTAATGCATTATTAATGGACTACTACTCCCCATTACAATTACAATTACAATTACAATTACAATTACCTCTGTGACAATTACCCCAGGATAATTATCCCTAGGACAACTACGACAACTACGACAAGGACAAACTGCCCGGGACAAATTTCCCCAGAAATTACCCCCCCCCCTCCCCATTTTCCTAAGTATGAGAAAGGGTTTTTGACCACATATAGACAATAAATGTCTGAGAGGATGAATTTCAAGTGCTCTTGTCTTGGTTTGAGCACTATGGCCTGTTCATGATTCTAATGAGAACATTTGAAGAGACATACAATTTAAGACAATAAAAAATTGAAGTTATCGGAAAAGAATGGGTTCTAGCTATACATTAATGAGCTGTTGGGAAGAGAGAGAAAAACCGCAACCCCTTGAGGACAGCATGGCTGCTATCATCAAATGTACATGTAGCAATTTTCCACTAAGAACTGAACAAAATGCCTCTAGAGAAGTGAACGTGGCTTAACCAGACAATCAGGCATACCTCCTGGACGATTATCCCAGAGACCATTACTGTCAGAACATTTTTTACAAAACCTTCCTACCCCTGGAAAATATTCCCAGGACAATAATCCTCTAGGATATGTTAATCCTGTTAGTTAATCTGAAGTATCCGTGGGGTGCATGCCTTTAGATCTAATTGTCCTTTGGGGATAATTCTCCGGGGGTGTAATTACTCCGGGGGTAATTGTCCGAGGGGTTAGTTATTGTAGAGGGTAATTGTTTTAGGGATTAGTCATCCAATCATTATGACTTAGCTAGTAGAAATCAATTTGAAAGTTCAATACTGATGTAGCCAACACTTCCCACATACGCCTTTAATAGGAGCCGGTCTAATAATTTTTTTTCAGGGCTGTATAATGCTTAACATGATTATTGGAAGGCTAAATTTCACAACCGGAACGAAAGTGAAAGTGTTTGGAGCTAAATATGCTTTGTCATTTGCTTTGATTTTGAAAGAAGCAATGCATCATGGGTGTCGATCCCGGGGGGATGGGGGTATATATACCCCAAAAAATGAGATGGGGGATGGCCTGTATTATCACCCCTCCAATATTTTTCGATGAAATAAATAAGAGTTATGAAACATTAACTTAAAACTAATAATTATCCAAACTCATTATGTTTGATTGAAATACCATCACATTCTTTAATGATTAGAAGGAAATAAGAAATGCCATAATTTCAGTGCGAAAATATTCTCAATTGAGGGGTTCCGTCCATTTGTGTAGATCCGTGCATTCCTTCTTTTCATGGAAAGAAAACATTTTGGGACGCTCTAAAATGCAAGTTTTATAGACAGATTTTTGAAAAAGTCCCTGGTGTGGGAGGGGGATAGCCCTCCCACACCCTCCCCCGCTCGTTCGCTTCGCTCAGAGGCGTACCTAGGGGGCAGGGGGCACGTGCCCTGGGCGGCACTTGGAGGAGGCGTAAAAAACACAAAGGGGAGAAAGAAAAACAGGGGGAAATGAAGAATCCGCAGAGTAAATGCACTAGAAAAATCTAGTTCTTTTAAGGTTTGAAATGCGAAAATTTTCCAAAGCTCGGTCCCTTTGCTCCCTCGCATAATTAACTTCTTTCAAGATCTCGTAATTTCGCGCCCCAGTAGGCCTATATAGTTCTTAATTAGCTTAAACTTAAAGGGTTCAAAATTTGAAAAAAATAAAGATGTAATTGCTTTGTTCGCTATATCATGTAAATTTCATATGACTCCTGCTAAATATTGCGCCCCCAATATGGGATAAAGTGTATAAAACAGCAATTGCAAAGGTTCAACTTTTGAAAGAAATCTCAACTTTAGGTAGCCTTGCTGAATTTCTCGGCTCTTTCTCAAGCATATAGGGTTTTCGTTAAATTTGCTCACAATTGTAGAAGTGAGTGAATAGAAAACCGTTTATCAATGTATAAAATTCGAGCTTCTCTACCGCTCAATTGTGGTGGTCAATATTGCAAAATTTCCTGGGTAAAATGCACAAGAAATTGCGTTTTTTAGGGTTAAAAATTGCAAATATTTCCGCTCAATCGCTTTGCGCCCTCGCTAACTTAGATAGGTTTGGGCACTCGGGAGAGGGGGTGGCGAGGGTGGCGTAACTTCATTTTTTGCCCCAGGCGCCATAATCCCTAGATGCGCCACTGGCTTCGCTCTCTCGCCGGTCATCCCCCAATCGTGAACACGGATCGACACCCCTGCAATGCATCATCTTCTTGTCGAGAAGAATGAGAGTACGGAAATAGTAATATAAATGGATATAAATCAACTTAATGATGAAAGTAGATAGACAACAGGAGCATATAGTACATGTATAATTTGCCCATATTAAAGGTAATACACAATCTGTTGGTCAAGGTCGTAGATATGGTAAAATGTGTTTTTCTTTGGGCATCAAATCCGTCTTGAACCAAATCGGTAAGTAATCATTTTCTTCACTGATTTTATAAACCATTTAAAGGGGAATTCGAACCTCGTATTAAAGTTGATTTGAACAACTGAAGAAAAATGAGAGAAACAGATTAGTGAAAGTTTCAGCAAAATCCGATAAGAAATAAGAAAATTATGAATTTCTGAAGTTGTCATCAATCAAACACAAATTGGCAACTTCGTGACGTATTCTGCGAGCTACTCTGCCATTTGCCCTGTACTAAAAAAAAGACATTAACTTATACAATTTTTCTAAAGGAAATATTTAATAAAACATGTAACTGAGATTCTTTTAGGGGGAGGGGGAGGTGAACCGTTTTTAATTGCAGACAGGTAGACCAAGTTATGGACGAGTTAAATTCTTTTAACGGAAGAAAATTAGTTTGACGTCCAAATGCCAGTTTGAAATTATTATATAATCTTCAACAGTATTTTTACGCATGACTTTAATTACAGTCTGTTACAAACTTTATACTTATGATTTATATTGTAAAACAAAATGTCAATTTCAATGCAGTTTCATAATACATAACAAAATAACAATAGAACATAATAAAAAAGGAAAAAACAAATGTACGAGTTCCCGTATATAATATGTAATTATCCAGGATTGGCAAAAAGGAGGGGTGGGATTATCATGGTTTCAGAAAGCCGGTCAGCCCTCTGGGTGCGGGAATTGTAGGAGAACCCTTTTCCGGAGATATAGTGGCGGGAATCATGCCGGACACCTCGACCACGAACTAGCGCAGTGGGGAGTGGTGAAAAAAATTCCGACATGAAGGTTTTCACTTTGTGACCGTTTGTTTCTTTTCCTGTTTTTTCCTCTATCGCGAGAGGGGGCTCTGCTTCACAAGTGGATAAGCCTATATGTTTCAATCGTAGCTTGTACCAAAATTATATCACATTAATGACTTAATTTATGCATTTGATATAGGAGGACATGTGATCGGATCAATTGCGATTTCTCTTTTTTAAAACGGGGCCCTGGACGCGATCCAAATTTTACAAGAACCCTGGCGACCGATGTAATGTTGTCCGGTCGTAAGGCCTAATAGGCGAGATCGATATTCATTTTTGTGTATACTTTTCATTCATTTTAGTGTATACTTTTCATATCAAATATGACAAAGGTGTTGGAGGTATAAGCCTAAACCCGATGCCAAGAAAAACAAAAAGGTATGAAATATTCCACTGAGGTCCACCCTTGATTATCAGCGTTCGCCGGCTACGCCTTAGATGACACTGGCAGGTCTGCTTAAATTTCTTTGTTATCAAACAAATCGGAGAGACAGACGGATACTTTGTAATCATAATAAATGTGTCACTGACGTGCGCGGCGGTGGAAATTCGGTGAAATGCCGCGCACCGTCGCCGAGTCCCTGTCGTGATGAACTTGAAGATCGTTAATGAAAGAGTCACCGGCAACACGGTAGTCAAGGACTTAGTTTTATAGCTATATCACGCAAAGTTTGGCAAGCAATGGCATCGTTTATCGCCAGAACTAGTTAAGGTAGGTTCAAGGTGAAGTCAACCTTTGTGAAAAATTTGGCGACTCTTAAAAAAGAAGAATAGTCCCTCTTTACTTATATGCCGTCTGCATAAAACGGGCAAAATATTGGCTACGTGACCGACTGCCGTAACTCTGCGCCCCCCCCCCCGTGATGCCAATGCCCCTCAATGGCTTTGCGTACGCTATAGGCAACTGTATAACAAGAGAGAAGTCTTAACAAGCTAAATAATACACCCTTTTCTTTACGCCTGTTTTATTAAACAGCATTTGTTTAACAGTTACTACCCATTAAAACTTTTTAAAAATTATTCAGTTCCTTTAATCATAACGATTTCTATGACATATACACTTGGCATGCCTTCTCCGTTGTCATAAAAGTTGTCATAAATGACGATAAATATAGAAACGAAAACAAAACATGAAGATATACATTATTACAAAACTGGTGGCATCAAAAACCGATAAGACATAACAGTAAAATGATATGATAATGTTAAAAAACAAAGCGAAAAGTGCGCTGACCTTGGAGTGTTTAGGGAACTGAGAAATGCGATGAACTTTCCTTTGACCTTAAACGCGATGAACTTTCTCTCGACCTAAAATGTGACAATCCACGTTCCCTGATACATTCTGCAACAAAAGCTCGTAGCCAGTAGCGTATACGGGTAAGGACCCCAGTTATATGGCTACAATTAATAATAAAGCTAGAGAAAGAGAGAGAGAGAGAGAGATAGAGAGACGGACAGACAGAGAGAAGAGAATGGAAAGGAGCGAGGAAGAAAAAGGATATACGACCCAACGCCCATTCGCCAATCGATAGATTTTTTAAATTTGATTTTCATCCACATTGTAAGAGCGGTCCCCCCATAATACCAGTATCTACGTCAATCATCGGAGCCTCTTTGCTTCCCTATAATAACCACCAAGCCCATCCTGTGATGTCTCAGGTTAGGTCTCGACGCGATACGCAATGCAAAAGGAAATTAATTAAAAGTGTTCCTACTGTTTTCCTCTCGGAACCCTTGGTCTGATCCAGAATACATTACTGACCCCATAAATTGCGACCCTTCATTAAAAATAAGGGGGTACTCTTTTTTCCGAAGGTTCGTTTTGCCGAAGGTTCATTTATCTGGAGGTTCGTGATCCCGAAAATGAAATAGGGTTCGTAATTCCGGAAAAGAAATAGGCTTCGTAATACCGAAAAACGAAAAGGGGTTCAGATTTCATAACACAAAATTCCCATACGAGGGGGTTCATAATTCAGACATTGAAATAGGGTTCATATTCCGAACATTTGTTGCATTACTCCGAAGGTTCTATATTCCGAAGGTTCGTTTATCCGGAGTTTAATGATTCCGAAAATGAAATAGGGTTCGTAATTCCGGAAAAGAAATAGGCTTCGTAATACCGAAAAACGAAAAGGGGTTCAGATTTCATAACACAAAATTCCCATACTAGGGGGTTCATAATTCAGAAATTGAAATAGGGTTCATATTCCGAACATTTGTTACATTACTCCGAAGGTTCGATATTCCGAAAATGAAATAGGGTTCCTATTTCCAAAAATGAAATATGGTTCGTATTTCCGAAAACGAAAAGGGGTTCAGATTTCCGAAAATGAAAGTTTGTTCACTAATCTGAAGATTCGTATTCCAAAAAATGATGTAGGGTTCTCATGATTGCATTTTCGGAATTATGAACCTTCGGAATTTGAACCCTATTTCAACTTTAGGAATTATGAACCTTATATCATTTTCGGAATGACGAACCCTATATAATAAATACGAACCTTCGGAGTAACGAGCCTCCAAAATTATGAACCTGAGCCTGATGATGGGCTAAGAGTTGGCAATTTGTCCGTCCGTGACATTGAGTATTTTATGGCTTAAAATTTTAGTGGGCAACCATTGCAATTAAAATAATTTTACCCATGTTTCAACTCCTTTCGTGATTCCCCTCACAGTGAAACATAACGTAGCTTTCTTCAAGTAAATATTATTTTTCTACAGGCCTTCAAACTTTCGAAATTTGTCAAATGTCTGTCCATCACTAACTGACATGTAACCCAAAACATGTTTCCTTACAAACACAGATTTTTAAAACAATAATCATTTCCAGAGCCGGAATGGAGCACTAGTACGTGCCATAGATCTCTGACGAGAAAAAATATATTCATAAAAGTTGTTTTTCCCGTATAATGTCTGTTTGAATACATGCTTTAAAAAATCTGATTTTGTAAGTAATAATTCAGTCCAATACAATAATATCCATTTGTGATTGAATCGCCTGAAACAGCAGACCTATAGACCTATAGAATTGCATATAATTTTTTTATAGGCTTGATTGGTTACAAATAATTCAATTCCAGTCACGTTATTGAAAGCGTTAAGATTGACATATTCCTGTTTTCCCATTTTTATTCTAATATTTTTTTTACTACAATATTCGACAAGGTCACCTTCAACATAATTCGAGTTTTTGGAAACGATATTTTTTCCAGTCAGCCGTTTCCTTGGTGGGAATATACGACAAAGTCACCTTCATAATAATTTGATTTTGTTTCCTCGTTTTTCTCAAGAACCAACAATACCAATACAATTTCATATCTGAACAATTCTGATGAAAGAAGTTCACGTGTTCTCGTGGCCAACAGGTGTTTGATTTGACATAAACCTCACAGTGGATATCAAGAGATTTGTTTTCCTGAGAAAAATTAATCAAACGCAGCCCTGGGCATTTCCTTTGTTCTGGGGAAATACCAAAATATGAACTGAAATTTTCTTGATTGATTGCCGGATGAAGGAAGAAAGTAAAAGGATAAAGGCCTATTTTAAGTTTTAGTGCACATATAATAATTAACTTTTTAACTTTCCAAACCTTTTTTTTTTTCATTTTAAAATAGGCTTATGCGTAATTCAGGTACTTACATTTTTGTTTTAAAGTGTTAAATAAACTCTTTAAGGATTAAAAAGAAAAGAATATATCTATATATATGTACAGTATAATATATATATATATAATGCATATAATGTATATATATATATATATATATATATATATATATATATATATATATATAATATATATAAAGAATGTAAGAATATTATTTTCTTATCTAAAATCCAAAATGTTTAATTGCCTGACTGGTCCTTCAACCCATTCAGTGGTCTAATAATTTCTCACAATGTAGTCTTAGCTCGTACTTGAAGTGTGACGGAAATTGTGGTCTGTGAAATCGGTCCAACAATAATGCTACCGTTTCTTGTCGTCGCGCAGGAGTAAAGACACTTCAGGCCTCAAATTAGTCGTTTCACAATCACCCAGGATCTTGTAAGACCTGATAGATTTCCCACAGAAAGGAACGAATTCGCAAGACTGAATTGATCGACTAACAATGAAAATGTTGATGAGCATTGTGTTGTCGAGTTAGAGATTCTTTACCCGATTGTGACTAGTAATTAATCAATCATGCAATCGAGCAATCACATTTATTATACTTTGACAAATGGGATGAGAACAATAAAATGCAGGTGATAGGTTAACTGTTATACTAATAACTTGATGTATGCAGGAATTCTAGTGGTTTTGTATTAAAATATTTAATCATTGGCGTACCTACGGGGGGCACTGGGGTACATGCACCGGCCGAATCGAATGACGAAACATACTAGTAGAAAAAGAAAAAGAAATTGATAAAAGGAAGTTGCTAAGACTCCATTTATACCCCTCTCACCCGATGGCCTTGTTCTCTGGCCTCTCATTTACGTAGTAAACCCGATGACCGCCCCCCCCCCTAATGTCACCAAAGCCCCTCGATGGCTATAGACACACCCTCCATATTAAGAATTATTCAATTTGTAAAATTATTTTTTTATCAAACCCTACTTGATTTGGCTTTATCATTCTGGTCCAAAATATAATGATGACGAAAATTAATGGGGTTGCGGTGTTCAGTGAAAATATTATGTGTATGATTAATGTGTGAATGTGCCGTTATGGGAATGAGAGTTACATGACGATGTTAATTACTATTTCATTCAATAATTCATGCATGAAATAAGCATTCATCATTCTTGATTCAACGGTATTTGAATATTTTGGAAAGCGCATTCTCTGTTATGCCTGTAATGGTGTGACCTGTGTTATATGATATTATGGGAAATACATGTAATTCGATTTTCCAGCCAGTAAGCTATACTACTATTTCGCGCGTCATGATTTATGATATCGAACATTTTATGATGTAAACACATCTATATTTTACCAATAGAGCATCGCTAACAACTTTTCATCCATTCAACGTTCGATTGATTGAATATGTCGGGATATCCTAGTAGACCAACTGCCCACGAGACCAATGTCGGTCTGGTGAATCTGGTTAAAGAAAAGTCAGAAGGCCCTCGAGTTTGGCCTCGTGGCCTGTCGATCTCGTAGGCTTTTTGACAATATTTCAGAAGCCCTAAGATACCGACATGGTGGGTCTCGTGCATGGGCGCTTTTAGCTGAATTATGTCATTGAAAAAAGGATAATTTATTCGAAATGAATCCCCTTGTCCAAAATAATTCATATTCACACAGTATTTTTTATCCTTCTTTTACTTCTTTATATATTTTAGAACTTTCTGATAAATGCAAAGCATCCCATGTCGTCTGGGGATGGTCTCTTTTCATCGATGTTCCTTCCCCGTTGAGTATGGGTGGTGCCGAGTTTAAGTTTAGCCTTCAGACTGACCGTTCAATTGAAAACACCACCGTCAGATCGCACCGACCATATCAGCTCAACACGTGGGTGCATGTCGCTGTTTCTTACGACGGCTGGATGATGAGGCTATACCTGGATGGCGCCATGGTTGGCGCCGCGATCGGGCAGAGAGGCGACGTTTTTAGCATGGCGTCCCAAAGCTGTAAAGTTTTTAGCCTCGGAGGGAGCCGAGTGCACTGGGCACCGTTTCGGGGAGCGATCGGACATCTTCGGATTTCGGATGACGTACGATCGCATGCAGACATTAAAGCGTCTGCATCTCACCTCGAAATCGACGCCGGACCAAATTTCGTCATCTCCGAAGATTTTGATTCAGAGCTCGTCAACTGGAGTCCAAGTGAGATGAGGGAACCCGAAACGGTGGTCTCTGATATACAGAGGCATCCGTCTTACCCCCACGTGACTGTCCCAAAGTGCGGACTTACCGTTTGTGATAATCCCGAAATGGCGCGAAGCTACATCAATAATCATCAACTTCGAAGCCCGGTGCTTCTCCGATTTCGTCCGATATTGTTAGCCGAAGACGACGGTTCCAATCCGACGGTCAGTTCGGCCGATCTTCTGATGCAACATCAGCTGTTGTCGGCGGCATACGGGCCTCATAACATTACCTGGCGAGACGTCGGGTTAACTGTGGTGAGGAATTCATCGTTACGTCGAAGGCTAGTCATAGCGGGATGTGACAAGCTTATTGGTAACAGAATATGTGACTCGGACTGCAACTATCACGTTACAGGGTAAATCATCACTCATTTTTTGTTAAAGATAAGGTTCGAATGGCGATAAAAAGCGGCCCAGATCGCAAACTCATGAAAAATATTGACAACCAGGTATCACTTAGTTCTTGAGCTGAAACTTCACAGTCCTTCAGGATGTAAGCCTAGATATCATCTACTTATAGAGCTTGGTCGGATAAAGAGTTATTTAGTTGTTTTTTTTTCTTTCACGAAAAATTGATAGCCTCCCCAAATCAATCAGTGCCTTCTAGTATTAGGTTGAACGCCAAAGACCCTCTTTTTAAACTGTCTTCAAAATTAAAATATATGTGTTATGTTCCTAGACTACCCTGGTGCTGAGAAATACTTTGGGATACCACTTTATTCCTATAATAATAAAAGATAGAAAACATCCAGGGAAGAATAGCGGTCATCACTATATATCTCTGATTTTAATATTAAAATATTATAAACGTAACCCGATATAATTGAATATGCCCCCAAATCACAAATGATTATGATGAAGATACTAAGGGAAACGTTTATTAGAAATGATAAATGATAATAAATATATTCATATTCAGATGTATATATATATATATATATATATATTCATTTATACATTTTCAGATATGATGGTGGTGATTGCGACGAGGTAGAAACAGAATGTCCCGAGAGTTTGAAAGGAGACGGTGAATGCCAACCCGAATGCAACAAGGCGTACCATGATTGGGATGGGGGTGACTGTTGTACCCCTACTGACACCACCCTCTCGTGTGCCGACCCCTCTTCACCCTACAGGTAGATGCTCATGGCCCAAATAGAACATTCAGAAACTAAAGATATGACAATACAATATTTCTCTTTTACACAATTATACACCCATCCGCTCTTTACGCTCTTCTAACTTGGGGCTATTACAAATTCCGAATTTAAAAAAATCATGGGGTGAACGTGCCTTTGCTCATGCTGGGCCATCCCTGTGGAATTCTCTTCCACAGAGACTAAGGGACTTAACTTCCAGTGAATTGTTTAAGTCCAACACTAAAACTTATCTATTTGAGATGCCATAACTTGAAAACAGACATTATTTTATTGATTATATTTATGATCTTTTGTAATTGTGTAGAATTTTTGTATGTTTGTATTCTATCATATCTTTCTTTCAATCATTCTTTTTGTAAGCGCCCTGAGCATTTAATCAAAATGGATTTGGCGCAATATAAATTTTATATATTATTATTATTATTTCATTGGAAACCGGAATGATGAATGGGAGGGGGAAAAGATCGGACCTTAAAATACTGAACCAACCTCCATTCCTATACCTCTCACCCTCTCTCGCCCTCTCTCGCTCTCTTTCTCACTCTCTCCCTCCCTCCACCTCTCTTCTTTTCACTCCACTTGCACAAAACTTTCTGTCTCACACTCTCCCCTCTCTCTTCTCTATCAATTTCTCTCTCTCCCTCTCTCCCTTACACACGCTCTCCTCCTCTAACGGAATCTTTTCTTTTCACACCAAACTATTGTGGTCATGTCATGGAGCTATCTTCACAAAAGAATTGATAATGTTTCTGAGTATAATTTAAAAATCATTTGTAACTCGTCGTATTATGATTTGTCACTCTGTGCTAATACGTCACCTAGAAGAAAAAACTAAATGTGGTTTACGGGGTAACTCCGGTTAACCCTTTTCAACAGTTTTACGAAATGCGATTGCTTTGTTAAATTGACAGGTCCTACATATCGGCCGAAGAACTCAAAACAGTTGTCAATCTCAACAACTCTGACGCCCTCAATGTCTTCTTCGTGGACTTCGTCGATGTCAACATCGAAGGGTTTGCGACGATGCCGTGGGAAGTCACCGCTCATTCGATCAAAGGTATATGAAGGACAAACAGGGGCGTCAATATTGTTTCAAACAAGTGAACAGAAAATGTCCTCAGATTTGAAATTTGCAGACAAACGTTTAAAAATATTCCTCTCTCTCTCTCTCTCTCTCTCTCCCCCGCTCTCTCTCTCTCTCTCTCTGCCTTCCTTGCTGTCTGTCTTTCTACTGCTCTATCTCTTTCTTGCTGCCTCTCCCTGTCTCTCTCTCTTTCTTTCTCTCTCTATATATCTCTCTCTCTCTGTTTAACTCTCTCACCCTCTCTATATTTCATGAATACCTACTTTCTTTTCTGCTCTTCCTCTCCTGTCTCTCCAGGTGGCGTCGTCATCCAAGGTGGATCTCGTCTCACCAACAACTCACTCATTCACGAGATGGGACACGCGCTCGGCCTTCTCCACGTCCATCACGGCGTCTCAGAGATGAGCTGCACCGATGAATGTTACGAACTGGCCGCATCTCTGGAGAGCGGCGATCTCGTCGAAGACACAAACCCGACGCCGACAAACCGTCACTGTCGAGATCCTACTCTCGCTGAAAGTCGAGACGAGATTTGCGCAGGAGAACGATGGACCGCATTTATTGATACACCGTTTAGGAACTACATGAGCTATACAGGTGAAAATTACACAGAAACCCTACAATTCCCGCAGATATTACTGACTGAGTGATAAATAATATCGTAATGGCACATAATTATTTTGCAGAGATTAAACATGAAACCAAATATAATTGAAAGATCATAGATATTGAAATGACTCGGTCGTGGGAACGGCCGCGGGAACTACCCCCCGTAGTTGTCCTAGGGGTGGTTGTCCGGGGGGTAGTTGTCCAGGGGGTAGTTGTCCGGGGGGTAGTTGTCCAGGGGGTAGTTGTCCAGGGGGTAGTTGTCCGGGGGGTAGTTGTCCGGGGGGTAGTTATCCGGGGGGTAGTTGTCCTAGAGGGTGGTTGGTCCTAGGGGGTAGTTGTCTGGGGGGTAGTTATCCGGGGGGTACTTGTCCTAGGGGGTAGTCGTCCTAGAGGGTGGTTGCCCTAGGGGGTAGTTGTCCTAGGGGGTAGTTGTCCTAGAGGGTGGTTATCCTAGGGGTGGTTATCCGGGGGGTGGTTGTCCAGGGGGTAGGTGTCCGGATACGACAAATGAGGTACTTTTACGAAAAAATGTAAAAATAACATCACAACTGCTGTATTTATAATAAACAGAACAAATTTGTATTTTCCCCTGTAAAAATACAAATATTTTTTACAGTGTAGGCCTAATCATCTGAAACTTATTCTTCTTTCTCTTGTAATCTTAGATTTTTCTATCACTTCCTTTTCAACTCCTTTCAGATTCATCGTGTACCAGTCACTTCACCCCTCACCAGGCTGCCCGCATGCACTGCTACATCGACCTCATGTACCCCACCTGGGACCCCTCTCCAACACCCGGCACCGTAGCCCTTCCTCCCAGGGTCATGGAGGAGAGCCCTGAGGGTGGGGTGACGATTGCGTGGTTGCCCCCGTTGAGTGGATACCATGGTGAGAACGGGCCTCGATGCTCCGAGTGCACGACGGAGAACGCCTTCATCCAGTACGCATCCAGGGCGACGTCCACAAAGAAAGCTAGGTCGGCGTACCAAAATCCCTCACATGCAACAGGTATTTAACCCATTGCCTTTTCTAAAAAGTCAGGCAATGATGAAGTTTGTTATATTTTAAAGCAATCATGTTTAACCACACGAACAGGGGCGGCGGAGCGTCTTCAAAGTGGGGTGGGGGGACCAGCAAAAAGGGCTTTTTTTTGGGGGGGGAAGGGGCAACTATAAGGGGTGAACATAAAGCGAAAAGGGACCATTTTGTGACATTGGTATTACCCTATACAGTCTAATTAATATAGTTTTTTATCAAGTATCACCTCCTTCCTTTTTATTGTGGTTCTGGTCATTACTTCAGCTTCCCTAATTCAGCAGTTGTGTATAGGCCCTAATGGTCTAAGGATTCATGTGCGAGCTCGCAAAGCGAGCGAGCAAAAAAAATCAGACTTTTTTTCTAATGCTGAAGTCCTTATTTACAGGATATAATGAAAAATGAAACTGACAACAGCAAATTCATTTTGGGGAGAGTCGTATGATCTTTTAATTTGTACATAACACGATAAAAACTACTTTCGAAAAATAAACTCAAGACAATTTCAATAGCCCTGTATATCACCTTTAGAAATGTGCGAACATTACAATGGTGTATTACATAATCCGAACCTGATTTCTATCGGCAGTGCAATAGGCCTTTGAAATTGCCCTTGAGTCTATTTTTCGAAAGTAGTTCTTATCGTGTTACATTAACCCTGTTCTGCCGATATACTTTATGCAAACTACTTGAGGGCGAGCGAGTCATGGGGACATTTTTATAAAATATTGCCCTTACTTAGTGAAAATTATGAACACATTCCAGCGAGCGGAATGAGAAATCCTTTGCTGGGGTGGGGGGGGGGGTGGGCATTGTACCCCTTTTGCCAGCTCCACTCCCTTACTTTGTAGTTGTAGTAATATCGGTACCTGTAAAGCTGCACCGATTATTTGAAGCTAGATACGGCTCTTTTTGTAAAAAAAAAAAGTTGGACATATAGGCGAAAGGGGGCACTTATAAGAAGAGGAAAATGGCACATACTAGAAGGGAAAAGGGCCACCTGTCAGAAGTAAAAATGCACTTATCAAAGGAGAAAGGTCATATATTACAATAAAAGGGGCAATATTTAGATTCGTAAAATGAGGGGCACTTATCAGAAGGAGAAAACGATACTTATTAGAGAGACAAGGTGACAATAATATCAGATTTGAAAAGGGGCACTTATCAGAAGTAAAGAGGGGGCACATATCAGAAGAGGAAAATGAGCACTTAAAAGGGAAGAGGGGCATTAATCAGAAGTAAAAATGCACTTATTAGAGGAGAAAAGGGGGCAATATTTAGATTCGAAAAGGGGCATTTATCAAAAGGAGAAAAAGGATACTTATTAGGGAGATAAGGTGGCAATTATCAGATTTGAACCAAAAAAAATTTTTCGCCAGATCTCCAAAATTCGCTCAGTGGGGGGAGGGGGTTATGAGGGTCCAGTTTCCTTCTATAATTCTTTGCCAGCTCCACTCCCTTACTTTGTAGTTGTAGTAATATCGGTACCTGTAAAGCTGCACCGATTATTTGAAGCTAGATACGGCTCTTTTTGTAAAAAAAAAAAGTTGGACATATAGGCGAAAGGGGGCACTTATAAGAAGAGGAAAGGGCTCTTATCAGAAGTTGAAAAGAGCACTTATAAGAGGTGAAAGGGGGCACTTATGAGAAGAGGAAAATGGCACATACTAGAAGGGAAAAGGGCCACCTGTCAGAAGTAAAAATGCACTTATCAAAGGAGAAAGGTCATATATTACAATAAAAGGGGCAATATTTAGATTCGTAAAATGAGGGGCACTTATCAGAAGGAGAAAACGATACTTATTAGAGAGACAAGGTGACAATAATATCAGATTTGAAAAGGGGCACTTATCAGAAGTAAAGAGGGGGCACATATCAGAAGAGGAAAATGAGCACTTAGAAGGGAAGAGGGGCATTAATCAGAAGTAAAAATGCACTTATTAGAGGAGAAAAGGGGGCAATATTTAGATTCGAAAAGGGGCATTTATCAAAAGGAGAAAAAGTATACTTATTAGGGAGATAAGGTGGCAATTATCAGATTTGAACCAAAAAAAATTTTTCGCCAGATCTCCAAAATTCGCTCAGTGGGGGGAGGGGGTTATGAGGGTCCAGTTTCCTTCTATAATTCTCTGACCATCAACAAAAAATAAAAAAGGTCTTCATTCTAAAAGGGGGGCACAATCGACAAAAGGGCGGATCCTCTATGGTCAAAATGCATACTTTTCTTCCAAAAGCCAATGTGTGCTAGGACCACAACACCGGTGGTCATATAACCAACAAGCACTCTTACAAGATTCCTTTTAAAATGGTGTCCGAATTGTCAAATTGCGGTAGGTAGGTCATGAAAAGCAAGATCTCCGAGTCAAACACACGTAATTCCCAAATCACAGTTTGACTTGATTTCATACGATTCGCTATAATATGATAAGGTTCAAAATAATTTCACTGATCTGCATTCCTACCACCAGGACCACCTGATGCCAAGCGATGTGAGTTAAACAAGCAAGGGTGGATGGCGTTCACTACAGGTAGTACCGTGTGCAGCGACTGCCATCTCGATCTCGACTTCGAGTACCACGTCATTCCCACTCGACTCTCCATCTGGGTCAGCTTTGTCTACCGCTCTCGAGATGCAATCAGTGACGTCATCCTCCGATATGAAGGTAAATAAAATACACAGGCGCTTTAATAATCGGAGCATTTTAAACGGGAGTGCCGAAAAGTTTGCCGACAGAAAAAAATACGCAACGATCATTAAAATGTCCTCACAGTTGCAAATTTGTCAACAAACGTTAGAAGGAGAAATCTGATACCATCTATTCAATGACAGCAAAACTGATTTCGGCAAATAGATCTTTACCGATAACCTGCAAGTTTGTCGGTAATGAATGTTTGTATGCTTTCATCTTTTTCTTTCTTTCTTTTTCTTTTTTTTTTTTTCTTTTCTTTTCTTTTCTTTTTTCTTTCTTTTTCTTTTCTTTTCTTTTCTTTTCTTTTTTTTTTTTTTTTTTTTTTGGGGGGGGGGGGGGGGCAAGAACCGGTACATCTTGTTAATGAAAGAACATATTGAATCGTATAAAATGCAATGGTGTGTATCATGAAAGTCCAACAATTCCCTTGAAAAAGACAGATCAAGGCAGATATTCCCACATGGACTTCATGCTAATAATAACACGATCAATTTATCTGAACAGCATTATTGATGTTCCGATTCTTCAACAAGATCAAAACCAGAAAAACATAGGGGGAAATGCTGAATCCTGTTCATTTTTTTCTTACGGATTTCCAATGGTAATGATTTCGTCCCTTTCTGGTCTACAACCAGACGATACGCGAAATTCGCTCGGACCTGTGTCTGTCGACTGCGACATCCCATTCACTACCCGACTCTTCACCGATAAACGACTGATCGGCGTCACCGTCGATGTCCGCGGCTTATACACCATCATCGACGCCGTACAGATCGTCTCGGCTCCACACGCGCCCACCTGCCAGGATTGCACGCCCCATCGCTATCGTATCATCCGGAATCCACCTTTCGAAAGCGACGATGACGTTGCTGAGGAAGTTGAAACCACGTGGTTCGAAGACAGGTTTGTTGTCTGGACGATGTTGTAGTTGGGTTGCCATATCGCACACTATCTGTGCAATATACGTTTAGGTATTTATCTTGACATGATATCTAACAATAACAGTATTACAAGAATAATAAAGATATTTTTTTTCATAGAGATAAGTTGAATAATATCTCAAAAGTGTATTTAAATATGCATACATGGTTCTGACGGCAAGCAGTAAGTTCAGCCAGGTTATGAAAGTAAAAAATCCATGTCCTTTCTACTTTGGAGATTATTATTCGACAGCAACATGCATAAATGTAACGCATCAAATCAACATTGCTGATGATCTTAATAAACAGTCAATTAAATGAAAGCCTTATCCTTTACTCTTTCGTCAGATGGATAGAAGATGACGTTGTCTATTCGTATCGCGTCCAATCCCTATCAGGAGAGCTTCATGGTCTACCGTCCCCGCCGGCTAGGTACCATAGAGGAGAAGCATTGTGCGGTAATGGTAGGACAGAGAGGTAAGTCGACAAACGTGCGATTTTAACATATTATGTAGAGGTGTTGTGGACTAATGAATAAGTAAGGTACGGGGTTCGATTCCCTACCTTTTGCAAGCATTTTGTACGGCGTTAATCTATATTTGCCACACTCCACCCAGGTGAAGTAGGTATCCGGTAGGAAGATATTCCTTGAATGCTTGAGCACCCTGTCATGGTCGCTCGGCTAAAACCGGGGTAATAATATGATTGCAGGGCCAACAGGGAGAACAGTATACTACTGATGAGGCTACCCTCGGTAAACAAAACATTATTATCATTATTAACCGTTCCATTGTAAGGTTAAATACGTGTGGATATAATTTGTTTCTTACACGGTCACTGTCGGTACTGAAAGTGTTGGTACATGTATATCAACGGCATAGATGGATCTCGATGCCAAGACAGTTTGCATTTACATCTGGAGTGTTCTTAATTTGATATCTTATTTTCCTTGTTTGTGTTATTTCGTTTTGCACCTTGCTAATTTTATTATCAGTGGATATCATGGAACAGCTAATCTGAATACTTTTTTGTCCATTAATTATTATTAACATCATTTTTTCTTTGGCTTGTATGACTCCTTTAAAACAGGGGCGGATCCAGGATTAAGTATAAGGGGGGGGGGGTGCGACAAAAAAATCGCTATGGGCGTCCAGTTTCCCTCCATAATTCTCTGACAAGCAAAAAAACAAAACAAAACAAAACAAAACAAAAAGAGATCATTCTAAAAGGGGGGCACAATCGAGAAAATGGCGGATCGTCTATGGTCGAAATGCATACTTTTCTTCCAAAAGGGGAGGGGGCACGGGCCGGAAATGCCCCCCCCCCCGGATCCGCCAATGCTTTAAAATATATCCTCTACGCACAAGTTTTCAGTGAGATAGTTCAGTGACTGAAGTCGCCAGGAGACTTTGATGATGGACCAAATCTTCTGAGGAGAAAATTAATGTTTTCGACAATGTCTATTTTAAAGTCTCTCAGATATAGGTGAGGAATGTGACGATGGTAATCATGTAGATGGAGACGGTTGCGACAGGCTGTGCCTTCTGGAAAGGCACTTCGTATGCGAAGGTATGAAAGGGGCCATTTAGTCGAGTTTTGATCAAGTTGAATGTGGAGTATTGATCGGCGTCAGGCATCTTAAAATTAGACTTTGCATTTCGCATCAGAAAAAGTTATTTTATTCAACCCGATAATGGCAGAATAGAAATGTTCAAATGCACTTTAATGGATATTCTGTGGTGAAATACATGTACGTTGATATCTACGGTAGATATGGAAGGATTGCATTAAGCCCACCGCACACTATACGATCAATTTTGGAAGGAAATGTAATATCACCCGATATAAACAGTTTAACACGTAAAATATGTTTGATTGAGGTTCTGAATAGTCATAGGCTATAGATAGCAAAACTGCATTTACGGCCTATTACGAGCCTTCTAGACGGAAGAAAAACCAAATCGGCTCCGAATCGTAGTGATGACAGAGCAGTCCTACGATTGTCTACAATTTGAAACTGACTTGGTTCTTATTCCAGATATAAGGCTGACATCGCACCAAATTGCTATGTTGAGTATTTATGTTATTTTTCAGAACGTAATTAAGGGAGATTTTATTTGTTAAAATGCCTATATTTAATGCTATTGCACTTTATTTCCGAAATCGGATCGCAGTCGATCGTATAGTGTGCTGTTTGCTTTATAGTAATATGATGACCTTTATAAAGCCATGGTTAATTGTAAATTGCCACCATAAGTCGTCTCTTGTTTCTCTTGATTTTGTGGTGGCAGCGGTGTGATAAAAAAAAAACCCATATCATCGAAATGAAATTAGTGCCAGATAGGTCTACTCCAGTATTGGTGCATGGTTGGCTAAAAGTTGCTGTTCTGAAAACGCTGTGAACTTAAAACCAAGACGTAGATATTTCATTTTAAACATGTTATGCTTCTGCAAATCATGGTGTCTTGGACGAGCATAATATTTGATAATGACCGCTAATTTCATTTAATTTAAAAACAAGTTGTTAAGTAAGGAAATAAAAAGGGGACAAACATACATCCATACTTTCTCCCAGTCATATAATATAACAATATGACCAAGTACTGGAGCAGAGGAGAGTCTTTGTCGGCATCATCATACTTTTCAAAAAAAAAATATATCCAGTCTATACAAATAGTGCTACTATATAAAATACGTAGCATCTGCTGTATCAATTATTTTCATAAGTATGTTAAGTTTGCCGAAACTGCACAAGGACTTTGAATTTGAATTTCATAGTAAGCTTTTGCTCTTCGCAGGTGAACCAAGTCGTTGTCGTCGTTACATAGGAGACGGTGTCTGCGAGGAGTTTGAGCGGGCATCCAGTGAGTTAGACTGTGGGTTCTACACCCCTACAGCTTACACGGACCAGTGGGCTACCAGCGCCAGTGCCAACCCTCTCTACCAGACCCCCGATTGCCTCGTTACACCAATACTCGGGCAACCAAGACAAGGCAGGGTTAGTTCACCATTTTTTTACTCTTCAGCTCCGATTAGATTTTGAAAGAAGTTGAATCAGGAGTAGATATGAAGATATTCTTTCATGTATGAATTTTCTTCTCACTTTTCTTCATACTTTACAATGCGACTCTAGTCGGATTTTCGTAGAAGTTAAATCAACATTAGATATGAACTTATTCCTGACTGAATTTTCAAATGAGAGGAAATATCGAATCGCGGGGGATCGTAAGCCTTTCAGTTGGAAATCGGTTAGAATCTGCTTGAAAACACGGACAGTGTTGCGATTAATCTGACCTTGCCGCGATTCATAGCCGATTGGGGACTTTTTTTTTACTTTTTTGAAATAACGTCAAATTTATAGCTTGAATCATGCATATATATATATATATATTCTAACTTTTTTTTTGGCGGGCTAATTCTGACTACAAGTAGTTTGCATTTGGGTTCTGATGGTGACACTATTCATTAAAAGGAAAATGTTTCTTTGCCAGGAGTGTATCACAGAGCTGACGTCGGATGATGCCTGGTACCCATGCGGAGAAGGGCGCGAAAACTCTACAGATTACTGGCTGAAGGTAATATCTAAACCGCAATTTAGATGATGTATCTCTTGCTTGAAATTCCAATTAAAGATAATATTATTACTTATTTAGAGTACTGAGGAGCGTCGTTCGCCCTTTCAATTAGCATTGTCTGTTTAGTTTGCTTCATATAGGTATAGAATTTATGATTTGAAGCATAATGATGTTCGGGTAGCAAACTTTATTATGTTTTCATACTACATGTATATACTTGGGGACAGTGTTTGTGATCATGACTGCAATCCAATTAAATGGTTCAAAGAAGTAGTGATATAAAAGTGTATTGCAAAAAGATCTTTTTTACACACAGCTATTGGAAAAGTTAATGCGAAGCGAGAAAAAAGAATGAGACTATTCAACCTTTTTTTTAAATATTTATAGTAAGAATTCTTCTGCGTTTTGTTAATAGCAAAATATAAAAAGGGAACTTATTGATCAGTCAGACTATCATAAAATAATTCTTGCATTTAAAACAAAAAAATAGTCTATCTTTGAAAATGCATGACATATTGTTCATAGAACGTAAATTGATGTAGGAATTAAACTTTCGTTGTAAACATCATTTCACAGATCACTTTCCATTACTTATTTGTATCTCCAAATATTTAGCTTGGATTTCAGAAACCGGTTATTGCGACATCGGTTATCGTCCACATAGCGGGAGTCAGCTCATTCGATGTAGATGATACACATCCTCGAATATCCGTAGAACTTCTCGACCAGACAGGGCTCTCTCGAATTCAACAAACCGACCTTATCCCGGTTACTTGTGATTCGAACCAGATTACCATCGACATCAGTCAAGACCTAAGCAAACCGTTTGCGTACACGCAATACGTTAAGATACGGTTATCCACATCACAGATAGCCATTTCGGGTATCCGGCTCCGGTCGTTTGATCATTTGAATCCTCTTGTATTATCAACGTGCCAAGGAAACGAGGTTTTCAATCCGAAATTAGGGCAATGCATGGACTATCAATGCGACAGACCAATTGCGGAGAAACCGAGTATCCGGAATGCGAATATGACGTGTAGTGGACTCGCGGATGGCGACACCTGTCAGGCGCAGTGCATGTCGGGATATAGACCAACCAAGCCGATTGTGGTAAGATGATACTTCCCCTTTTTTCCAAAACAAGATACTTGACCTATAAGTTTCGGAATGTAAGATAAAGACAGGTCAAAAATACCCATATATAGTTTCATGCTCATAACACTAAGCTTACTATAGCATCAAAGCCTGATTAGGCCTAATAATTGTCAAAACATCCTATGAAAGATGGATTATTTTACACATCTCGTTGAGAAAATATAATGCAATATTGACGATTCAAATAACTTTACATTGTAAATGAATACAGGGATGGTTAGGGCAGTAATAACAAACATAAACAAAGTGATATCTTACAGATTGTTGCGTTATGTTTTGATATCGTAAGATCTTGAGTAAATACAAAAAAATACACATCACAAAACATCAGTGACTAAAGATTGTTTTATTCAATTTTGTTCGAAATAAAGTTTCAGAATATTGGCGGAAGTTGGGAGGGACCCTCGATCATGTGTAAGGCGGTGGATTGTGGGATGCCACAGTTGGACCCGAGTCTGGCGACGGCGGCTTGTCCGACCGGTACCCGTTATGGTAGTGAGTGCTCCTTCAAATGCATCCCACCCGCAAAATTACAAGGTAATTATTTTAGGGTATGGATCAATCGGATAGGTCATCCCTTTTCCCAGAGGGCACGGGGTGCCATCCAATCGAATGGGCAGGCGCAAACGTTGAAAAGAAAGGCAGAGGGGGAGAAAGGATAGTGAAAACAAGATAACTTCTCTACATCCTACTGCGCTTATACTCTTTCGCATTTCATGCACCCTGGAAGTCTTGTGCCCCCTTGGCCAATGACTGGACCCCTGGCACGCCAAGGCCTGATCCAATATTAGAGTCACTTTTTTGTTTCGAGTCTAACCATGTTTATACCGAACGAAATAAACACCGCTAAAATACGACCAAATATATTTGATGCTCTAGAGTAATCATAGATAGATTATGTAAAAGAAGATCGTCCTTTTGTATTTTATTTATTCTTATATAGGTTTTTTTTAACTTAAGTAATTGGGGGTAATATTAAGTTTACTTTAATACGCAGTACAAAGTTTTGCTAAACATTATAAGCAGAAACTCTGATGGACAAGATTATTTCCAATCGATGAATCTTTCAGAGCATGTCTCAGATCATGATACCTGCATGACTCCATAATATGCGACTCTTACATCAATTCAATTCAATTTATTCAAGTCCATTTAAAAAAGTACATTTTAAAAAAACCATAATAGAATATATATATTGAAGTTTTTGAACGAACAAAAAAGAGAGAGGAAAGAAAAGAGTAGAATTTAAAAGACAAGAATAAGAATCATACAATTGATATTTACAGCACATAAAATAATGGACATTAAATGGGAAACTGCAAAAGAACCAAATAAAGGTTCTGTCGAGGCAGTCCCTATTAAAATACCCAAGTTTGTACTGATTAAGATTTAAAAACATGATTATAAAAGTGGTGGTATGAATTAATTATGTAGCGGAGTAAGTGAATAAGAATTCCTTAAGCTTTTAATAGCAAATGGCTATAGGCACTCGCCTTAATGTACACCATTAATATACACCACCAACAGGAACGGACAACACACTAAGGTGCGAGGAAGATGGTTTATTCTCGCTTGCCCAGTCGTTTTGTCAGGTATTGTGCGATGCCCCACCCACCCCTCCAAATGCCATGCTACAGAGCCAAGACTGCAGAAGTGATGGTCATAATGTCGGTAGCGTCTGCAAATTCAGGTGCAAGGCTGGATTTACGTCATCACATAAGAAAGGGCGGTAAGTGATGAGTGAATGGTTATGTATGATTATTTCATTTTGCAGAGTTGTGTGAAATATATGAAATGGGGAGCATAATAAAATGAATGAATTAAACTAATATGAAATACATAAAACATATTAAGAAATATGTGAAACATATGAAACATGAAATTTATGAAATATATGGCTAAATGAAATGTATGAATCATAATAACATATGAAATATATATAAGGAAGTGTACTGTGTATGAACTATATAAATCATGAATTATACAAAATCTGAAAAGAATATGAAGCATTATATAATAATGAATAAAGACGTACGTATTTTAACACATAAACAAACAGGACAGAACAGAAACTATATGACATATATCAAGTGAAATAAAATAAATAATTTTGTAAAAATGAGAAAAAGATGCAACATAAATCGTATGAAAATTATGACACACACGATGTATGAAGCTTCATGGACTATGTGATGCATATTGTAACATATTAACACAATGACGTACATAAGATGTACAAAGTATATGAATAAATATATTACACTTTCAAACTTGGCAGAACATCTGGAGACCCTACTGGGCCTAAAATGTTTACCATATAAAACTCACTAACTTTATCGCAAAAGAACAAAATACAGCGATGATCACACTGTAGACCTACATCTGGAGCCATTTTAGTGGTATAACACAGAAACATAATTTGATTTTCTGTGATTCAGCTGTAAAAATATAAACATCATTTATCCCGAGCCATTTATGCAATCTGTTATTTCTCAAATCTTTTCCTGATCACTTCCCAACCTATCTAGACCATCTCGAGTTGTTCGCTACCAATGTAGTGAGGATTCCACCTGGGTAGGGCATGAGTGTGTACCGGTGACCTGCCCGCCACCCAGCATGCTTTATCACGGACTCTATAACTGCACCAACGGCTTCATGTATAAGAGTCAATGTACACTCTACTGCCCTGGAGAAAATATGGTATATTTACCCTATATCATCTGTAAAACTGTTTAACATTGTTTTCTTTGTCTACTTTTCTATGTTGTACAATACTGACTTACCAGAACCCCAGAAATGGTTGTGAAAAGGGAAGCAACCAATAGACCGCTTCGGTAATGTATGCAAATTTTAAGCATACCTTTCAAAGGTTGTTCTTGACAACCTGAAAGCTTGCCGGAGGCTTGCCGGACATAGCTACAAATAATGTATGTAAACTGGATTCCAAGCATTGAGGCTCATTTATTAAAAACAGGTTCATGGAATAGTCACTAGGTGCTCAGAGAATATAACGGTCTATTGTCAATATTTACAGTTGGATAGAAATGTGGAAAGTATATAGTACTCGACATTGGTGTAGCCAGACTTGCTGAACTGGGATGGGCGGCATGGCCCCTTTGTGCCCCAGGCTATGTACATGTAAATAGTGCTTGATTATTGCTATGATGCCTCGAAATACAAAGTTAGACAATTTGATCAAGTGAAAATTGACTAAAGCAGAAAGGACACCCGGCCAATTCATGAAAATTAAGGATATGTTTACCAAATTCTGACATGTTTGGCGTTTTGAGAGGTAGATAACCTGAAAAAGGGGAATTGCAATTATTCTAGAGGCTGAAATAATTCGTATAGTTTTTACTGTTGCATTATACTATTTTCGTTTCATTTGAGTGCATTTATTATCAAGTAGATTTCACCTACAAGCATCTAACCTGTTTAAAATACAATCAAAACACTGACATTGTAATCATTCATAACATATTAGGTTCCAAGTACCATTACCTGCACCAAAGACGGTGAGTGGGACCAAGAGTTCACGCCTTGTGATCCATCCATCATCTGCTCTGAACCAGTGCCGCCTTCTGATGTCACCTTCGACTGTCCAAAAGGCCACGTTGCGGGTAATCAAAATAGTGCTATTTTTTATTGTCTAATCTTTTCTTATTCCTTATTTTTCTTTTTTGCTCTCTTAATCTCTGTCTATAAAGTTGTGTTATATTTATTACTTTGTTATAGTTATTACCTTCTAACACTTATACATGTTTCTATCCGTAAAATTACAGAAGAAAAACTGGTTGTAAGGTTCATTTCCAGGGGGGTCACTCACCACATTATGTGCTACCCACGCGCGTTCACACACTTCAAAATTGGACCCTTAATGGCGTATCGCGCGAGGTCTAATTTGCACCTCTATACGGCGTCACATCAGAAAAACATACCCTAAATGGCGTCAACACGCTCATCACTCCATCCAAAAATACCCTAAGTGGCGTATAAATTATCAAGGTACCAAGTACAATACCCTTAATGGCGTTTGAAATAAATAACCCCAATTAAACAGGCAAGCAACAAAATAAGACTTCTACAGTTTGAACAGATAAACATGATTTACTCACATTTCTTTTGTCACAGAAAGACTATGATTTCTTTGATTATCGTTAACTCAAATAAGTAGGAGACCTGTTTCCTTGATCTTGATTTTGTACCCTAAATGTCGAATTTGAAATTTGTGAAATGGTACTCTAAACGGAGATTGAAGTTGAAAAACACCCCTTTTTTAAGGAAGACGTCGACGACGCCTTAAGCCTGAAAACAGAACCTTTTCGACGTTTTTTGTGGACGAGCGTGGGTAGCACATAATGTGGTGAGTGGGGGTTCATTAGAATACATTTCATGATTTATTAGAAACATTTGTTTCCTCTGTTGCTCAATCCCTTCTGTAAACCCTTCTAACTTTGATGTGAATATACCAAGTGAAAATGCCACTGCGATTTTCAGCATAAACTGAAGATGTGTACTTGTGCTCTTCTGTCAATTATCCATAGGGGCGATCTGCAAGGCTAAATGTCGGTTAGGTCGGTCCTACCAGATCGCAATGGAGGGCGCCACATACAGGGAGCGAGGCCTGGTGCAAAGGTATGACATCATTCTGTGTACTGCCGGTGGAGTTTGGTACCCAAGCCCAGACCAGATAGTATGTCAGGAAAAATGCTGGGAGGTAAGATATTCAGAAAATCTCTATATAGACAAACCGACATACCGTGGTCTCTCTTTAATACATTACAAAGGAGTGACATATATGGACAGGATATAATCCTCCCTGCTTCTGTATCTCTCTCTCTCTCTCTCTCTCTTTCCCCCGCTCACTTTCTATTTTCCTCCTCCTCATTCTCTTTGTCTTTTCCCCTATTTTCTCTCCTGTTTCTCTCCCTCGATCTACTAATCTCTCCCCTATCCCTACCATTGCCATATTATCTAATGTTTTTAATGTCTCTTAAAAATCATGTTCCTCAGTCTTCCTTAGATGTGAATATAGTGACAAAATATGTACCAAAATCACAGTATCCAAAATACATTAAGTAGCAGACCAGTATTGTATCTATAAAAAGATGGAGCTGGCTTACACCCATGTTTGAAGGCAGAGATTAAAAAAATCATTTGAAGTGTTATCTATGTCATGCAGGTCTGCCCAATGTACATTTCACCTGTCCTGGTAGAAAGGATTCTACCCCGTTTCAAAGTAACACTAAGAATACTTGCTTACTGATCTCATAATAATATGGTGGCAGCGGTGGGATTTGAACCCCTTTACCAGCCTCTTCAGTATGTCTGTGTCATGTGGGTCTGCAACGGTACATTCCCCTACCATTCTAGAAGGGATTCCACTCATCCCCCATTTTGAGCCAACATCTGGAATAGTGTGGTTACTGATCTCAAGACAACATGTAGGCAGCGGTGGGTTATAAACCGAAGCCATCTCAATAATTTGGCATTGGTCCCTCTCTTACCAACTTTCACAGGTGCTGCACTCCTACTTTTTTTTTGAAATTTCTGGATACTGCACTGCGGACTATTTGAAGGTAAAAAACAACTGATGTGAATAACTGCTGCATCAATGAGACCGCACAGTAAAAGGTGACCCTACAATGATCAGGGCTTTAATACCCCAATGGTTTAAAGTTAGGATTATGCCCCGTTCAAGGGCTGAATTTAGGAATTCGCTTAGTGTGGGAAATGGACCGGGGAGTATTGTCACCGAAGCTTGTGTCGCAGAACGGAGTGAAAGTCCTAGTGAAATAATCAAAATTATACTAAAACTGTCTTATTCCCTACTTTCTAATCCCTCCAGCATTTCATTGCTGATGACCAATGCGAGAGCAAGAACAACAGAGCCTATTGTCTTTGGGATAGCGGGGCTTGTTGCCCCTCCACTGCACCCAGCGGAGAAGTCATCACCTTTCCTGAAAATTGTGGAGAAGCATGCGAGTGTCGTGACCCTGACGCCATCGAGAATATACGACGACGAAACGGCTCGGTGCGACAGCTGAATAGACCGCCACCATAGAGTGTCATTCTTATGCATGTCACAAAGTTGCAAATGGATCTGCTAGACTATTTCGAAGGAGAATGTTGCACTAAATTTACTGACAGTTAGCCAAAAAAATTCCCAACATGCAAGCAAGAAAGAAAAAAATAAGGGGAAAACAACTGGTCCTTAGATTGTTCAATTTGAAGTAGTAGAAACCAGTCACCAATTATTGCAGTCTGCCAAAAGTATTAAAAAAAAGAAAGTTGCAGACAGGGGATGCCGTTCCCCAACAATTTCCTCTAGCGACATCCCTGCTCTGTCTGCAAATAACGGGGATGAAAATGGCATATCAACTTGAACACCAACGTAAATAAGTTTTCAGTCTTTTAGAGGTATAACCTGAATATACCACTTGATAAATTTGCACTTCACAAGTTTCTGCAAACTTTGAAATTTTCCATAAAAAAATTCCTGTGGCATGTTGGTAACAGAAAGGACAAGTTTGATCCTTAAGAACCTGTTATGAGTAAGTTTTTCACAGCAAATTGCCAATCGTATAATAATAAACATTTCTGAGCAAAGTTCTGGTTTTGAGGTATCTTTTGGGGGCAAGTCAAAACTTGACTGAATACATGTACTACGGTACACTAAGGTGGTCTGAAGTTAGAAATTCAGATGTGCCATTTCTTGGAGACCGACGCAGTAAAAATGTAGTCCCATTGTTGCTTTGACCAGGTTAATAATTCTGTGACAGTTGTACTCTCTAAAAACTATAATAGAAAACGTATACATATACCTCTGGGGGGTGTTTCATAAAGCTGTTCATAAAGTATGACTTTACGAACGACTGGAACATGTTCTTGGGTGCTATACTAATCAGATTCTCAATCATTTAGCACAAGAACTGATCACCAGTCGTGCGTAAAGTCGTGCGTAACTTACGAACAGCTTTATGAAACACCCCCAGGACTTGTATCAGTGATTTAACTTATGTATATATGTAAATGTAATGATGTTTAAAGGCAAAAACAAATTACTACTGTATAAGGCAGGTTTGGTTATATAAAAAAACTTAAGTGATTACAACTTCTTGCTGTCAAGTGCAGGCAATCAAAGTGGAGTATTCCAAAGTAAACTTTTTCATAATTGATTTTTATTGGCTAATGTAAGAGGGCAAAAAGGATATTTTTTAAAATTTATTGGTTGAAATCACTGCCTGACCATAATCATGTTATTAAACAATGCATGTATTAAAAAGTTGATTAAATATTTAAATTATAACATTTTTTTTTCTTGGATTTTTATAAACCTGAAAGACAAATATCTTGTCAAAATGATGATCAGGTCTCGAGGAAAGCCTTCAAGAGCAATTTCAGACAAAGGAATATGCATTGACTTCAACTAATTTGCATACTGCTTTGTCTCTTAAATATTGTTAATGATGTAATCTTGATTAAGCATGTTGTATTCTGTGTCATTAAATTTCTTTTGTATTCTGAGTCATTGAATTTGTTTCGTATTGGGCAACTTTTTACTTTGTATTCTTAAGTATAGAGCTAAACATGTACAGTTTTGACACACTGCAAGATCCGACTAAAAACAAAAAATGGAATAAACACAATAAGAACTACTTTCGAAAAATAAACTCAAGGGCAATTTCAAAGGCCTATTGTACTGCCCATAGAAATCAGGTTCGGATTAGGTAATACACCATTGTAATGTTCGCACATTTCTAAAGGTGATAGACAGGGCTATTCAAATTGTCTTTCATTTTTCGAAAGTAGTTTTTATAGTGTTTATAGGAGTATGATATATTACTTTTAATGATTTACTAGTATAGTTTGACAGTATACTAACAATTGTGCTGCATTTTTCCTCAACAGATGAATGATTTTAAACTATGACTTAAACAAGTTAGTAATAATGATATAGCCTGAAATTAACATGGAAATAAGTTACAGTAACTTTGGAGGAAAAAAATTAATCAATCTTTTATCATTCTTGCCACAGAAAGGTCTGATATCAAAGAGTTTTCGGATATGTCAACTAGAATGCTGTCTTAGATCGTCCCAGCGACAATGGACTGCTTTGTTTTGACTGCATACAAAGTAGGTGAAGCATGAAGCTAACAATGGGTGAAGCGAGGTTCACGTTTTAGAGAAGACGGCAAAACCATGTTTGACGCGTTCTCGATCTGACTAGTGGACGAGGGAGAAGCCAGTGGACGGGTGAGCCGTTCTTTCACAAAGCGCGGTGTGCAGCTGACACAAAGCAGCCCATTGTAGCTTGGAAAATCTAAGACGGCGTTCAAGTCCACACATTCGAAAGCTCACTATTGCTTCTTAAGTTCATCTCTACATTTGATACAAAGAAGTATTCAGGGTTTCTATTTGTTTTTATTGAAGCTGCAAATGCACAAAGAAATAATACAAGGATATATCAATAGCTTACGTTTCAATTTTTTTAGAGGTATTTTATGTAGAGAAGAATATCTTTAGTATATTTTAAATTACATTTTTGTACATATTCTTTGTACTTTTTAATAGATGTGATAATAATCTGAGGTGATTTTATGCACATATTCATTGTATAATTCAGTGTACCAAATACAACAAAACAGCAACTGCCTATAAGTAAAATGTCATTAAAATAGAAGCCAAAGGCCTAGCAATTGCTGAAAACAAAAAAATAATGTTTTGGTTACTTAATCGAGTAGAGACTTGTTTGAACACACTAGCTCTATCCATTCAGATTAATGCTTTTGATTATCAGTAAAAGCTGAATATTTGGGGGGATATATGTAAGCTATTGCTAGTCTGGCAAAGTATTGCTTGCAAGAAAACAAGGTGTTGATTTTATTAGCTAGCACTTGCTTGCTTGAAATATCAGAAGGTACAAGCATCAGCCTAGAAAGATAAATTGCTTTACACATTGTACTTTTAAGTATGGTGTTAAAGGCTGGTGTTAAGGTTAACAGTCAAAATTTAGCGCTAACTTCAACCCTCGCTTACTATTAATTTTAGTAGTCCAAAGGCATGAAGTTAGCTCTAACTTTTGACTGTTAACACCAACACCAGATTTTAACATCATACTTACAATTACCCATTGTACTTTTAATACCGTAACAGTGGAAGCTTGCTGTAAAGAGCTCCGATATAACAAGATTCCTGATATAACAAGGTGATTTTAGTGGTCCCAGGTCTTCATGTTCTTTTCTTTTTACCTGGAGATTCCTGATATAACAAGGTTATTTTCATGGTCCCAAGGTACTTGTTATAGTGAGTTTCCACTGTTGTTTTATGTATTCCACTAGTTCTTCTTGGATTTAAACTGCATAGATACTTGAATCAATTCAGTGTGCCATGGTTTCATAACAACTCATGTTAACATGATTGCTTATTTTTTTAAATCAGAGATTACAAATGATATACATGTATATTTTTGTCAAGTCATACCGAAAAACCTGTTTGTGCCCTGTGATGGCAGAACAGGCTAAAGTTTCAAGTCTTTCATACAGATTAACCCTTTAGTCACTGAGGATTACATGTACATGTATTGTAGTCATTTACTCACTGAACTTAGTCTCAGTAAACCATCTTGCGGCATAGACTCTCTGCTGTCCACAAAATCTTTCCACAGTAATGCATCGCTTCAATGCGGATTCTAAATGGCTTATGTGTAAAGATAGCACGCACGGGTCAAAGTCCACGGGCGGTCCCGGGCGGTTTAGTGACTAAAAGGTTAATAGTATTTGCACATGTACATGCAAATGAGAATATACTTATAGTTAGATGTATTACTATGATCTCTGCAACCTCTTTGTGATGAATTGTGATGACCTGTTTTAGTGTCGATTTTTATGTAAATTTTATCGATAGAAAAAAAAGTAAGTTTTTTGCTAGTGAATTAGTATTTCTTTCAACATATAAAACCCGTTTGTGTCCCAACATTCTTGAGTCATTCTGCCTAATGTACTACATTAATACCCATGTATGAAACAAAGATCTGGAGTAAATCTAAAGAAATCTTACAATTATTCAATCACTTTGTAAGCTATAATACATGTAGTTCATGTTGTGTAGTGGGGTTTTGATATCTGTCCTGTTCTCAACCCCCTATTTTGATTCAACGTCTTATCCATAAAATTTGTTTGTACCCCAAATATACGATCCAACACTGAAACCTATCCCCTATCAAATGAAATGTGTTTAGAATAGTGTAGCACTTGTGTCGAGATATATTTTACATTCATAATTCATGTATTTCTTTCTTTGGAACAAAATCAACATATCAAACCTTGCATACTTGACTATCCTGAAATAAAATTCATTATATATCAATTAAAAAACTTGTGTTGTGCAATATATTTATTATAGAACTTTTACATTACAATATGCTTTTTCAGTATGTTATTTGTGTGCAGTTTATGAATGTATTTTCTTCAGTGGTGTACATGTTTACTCGCTCTCTCATACCTGTTCTTAAGCAATGGCATGTACAACCTTGGGCTCTTCCATGTCATCTCTCTCTTTCTCCCTCCACTTTCTTTGACGATTTTTAATCATAGCCCTCATAAAGTGAAATAGTACCCATAAAATATCCATACAAATTCTCTAGAAAGGACAAAATGACAAGAGTATTTGATATAGATACCGTTCATATATGCACAGTTTTATTCAAAATATACATACTGTATATTGTTGCAGTGTATATTACAGTCGTTACATAACACAAATATAATCATGTATAGCCATGCACATGTATTGGGTACGACGGACAAATTTCCATCGCAATAGCTCACTCGAGCCTTAGGCTCAGGTGAGCTAAAAATAGTAATTTATATGGAACTTTGTTTTGACAAATGCCCTTCCCTGAATCAGTGGCGTAAGATAAGCCAGGCCTTTCTTACGCCACTTTCGAGAATACGGGCCTTTAAAGTTTAACAAATAAAAAAAAGAAGGGTATAACAACATGGTATGATCATTCAGTGATTTGAAACCCAGTGAAAATTCTATGGTTTCTAACCATACCTCCTCTCCTGATGACGACTCTCTAGCCCGATGGAGACGAAATGTTCCTAGAGTAGAGGAGCTATTCTTCTTTCCCTTGGGTTTGGAACGAAAAACATCTTGGGTCTCACTGAACTCTGTCAAACATTGTCCCTCACTGGGACACATGCCAAACCTTTAGACAATTTTGAGAAAGGCAGTAGGGGTCAACTGAGTACTGAGTTGCTGTTCTCTCACATTTATTTCCTGGAGATGCTCAAGCTTGGCCTTGCTGAATTCTGTTACGGAAGGCTTGCAGAACATGATTGCATTTATCTTGCTTGAAGGAGCCAGAAGGTGTTAGTCGATTCGAGTATCTGCTGTACTCTAATTCCACCTTCACTTCTTCCCTCTTGGGCTATGTCACCACCACACTCTATGGAACTTAATCCATCTTGCTTGATGGAAAAAGTAAAAACCAGCTCTGAAGAGAAGCTGCTATTCTCTAACAGAAGTTGCAACATCTTGGCCTTGTCAAAGGCTACCATGAATGGCTCTTGTAATGGAAATACCTTCATCACAGCCCCAGAGAACACTTCTACCTTGGTTAAAAGAAGGCAATAGGTCCCAGCTGAGTAAAGACCATGTTATTCGGTACCATGGGTCTTTACGACATACATGTACCTCAGCTTGGCATTGTTGAAGACTAATGCTGAAGGTCCCTTGATTAGAAACATCTTCAGAAAAGCACCTACAGACCAGTTTTACCTTGGTGTGATGAAGGCCGTACACGTAGGTCCCTGCTAAATAAAGGACCTGTTGCTCTCTTTAGTCTCTAGGAGATGCCTTTGCTTGTCCTTGTTGAAGGCCCTTGGATCAGAAAATCTTCAGAAATGCCCATTGAAATCAGTTCTATCTTGATTGAGGAAGGCGATAGGTCCCAGCGGAGTACAGGAGCTGCTGTTCTCTGACCTTAGTTTCTAAGAGATGTCGTAGGTCATTCTCTGTGAATTCTGCCGTGGAAGGTCCCTGGATGGCAAACATCTTGAGCATGGAGTGTATACGCTCCAGCGGAAGACTCTCAAGGTTCATCAGCATGCCAGTGATAAACGACCAGTACATCTGCATCAGGAAAAATCACAATAGCACACATTTCTGAGAATTGGTCAATCAGCCAAAAGCCTGCTGCCCTTTTTTTAAATTGATGACCCTTACCTGTGAACCATCTTCATTAATGAACTGACTGATAAATAATAGTAAATATAGATTACAGTTCAGTAATAATTACAGTACTTTCTTAGAGAATGTGATTGTGTAGCAGCATTTCTAGGGAAGTATTAAGTGTTCCTTATGTGTTCTTAACTATATTGTTTTGCCTAGACATGCGTGAATATCTTTGCCCATATTTAGACATTCATTTACAGTGAAACCTGTCTATAAAAACCGCTCAAGGAAGACAAGAAAAGTGGTCTTTATGAGCAGGTGTTCTTTACGTACAGGTTCCTTTAATACATGTTTCAATGAGAAACATTTTTCAAGGGAATCATAATAATAATATTAGCTGTTTCTTATATAGCGCCTTACCAGTTACAATGTAACCGACCAAAGCGTTTACAGCATTATTACTCGGTCACTGGAGTCAGTTGCGATTCTGCACATTACAGTGCACATTCTCCACTCCTCTGGGGAGCTGGGAAACAAAAATTATGGCCTATATAGATAGGTGGTCTCTAAAGCAGGTTGGACTGTATTCGGATATGGGGTATACTGATGAAAATGCATCAGTCTCGATTAAACTCTAGAAACTGTACCTGTAGATTTTCCTCCTTTTGGTCCTCCACAGACGCAGTCGCTGACTCCGCCTCCTCGTCACTGTCAATCATCACCATCTCCTGATTGTGGGTGGAGCCTTGTTTGTCTTCCACCAGGACGAAGGTGTCATGTGACTCCTCCTTCAGCAGGCCCTGGCTCTGCCAGTACGCTATCTTGCGACGAACAGCGCCCCCAGGCACTTGCATTTTCTCACTCAGTTCTTGGATGGTCCATCTCTCTGTGTAATGCAAAGAAACACACCTTTCCATTATTCAGGGATCTATCACCATGGTTTTGCTCTGTATGGCTGGGTTCCATGGTAGTATCTTACAATCAAAACATCAGCATCAAATAGTATCTCTTTTTCAAAAGATCTGGTAAGTTTAAATACAAAATTACACTCTAAATAAAGGAAAAAGTTACTTATGAAAAATCTATTGAGCTCTTAATGGCAAGCATGTGTACAGAAGTTAATTCCTACTTAACTTCCATGCAGGTCTTGCTATGCAAGTAGAAAAATTGAGGAACTTGGTAGAGAGTGTGGAAGAAAATGGGAAGGGATGACAGGACTCGGAGAGATGAGTCAGAATGGAGTTGAATAATGCCTATGAAAATTGTACCACATTTGGTAAGGGGCACAGGATACGTTAATTTCAATCTGGCGGGTATCAAAGATATGATTTGGTTTGGCCAGGGTGGATGAGTGAGCACCTGCCCCCCTGTGGCCTTCCAGGATTCACCTCTGATCCACCCCAATATTCACCCAATCTAACCTACCTCTATCCTGGAAGTGCATGATGATGGTGGCATGGATTGGTGAGACAGTCAATGTTACTGTCCTATCCCGTAGCTCAATGTCAAGGGTCACTTGGCCAAGATTGGTCTTCCAGTTCAGGGTTCTCATTCCTTTCAGGACCTGTTGGCAGAACACAGAACTTCTTCAGACTTTCATTCTACCTCCATATGACTCTACTATGACACTCTCACCGTGTCTTTCTTGTGACTTTCTGTAAACTTTCTGAGTTTTAATAACAGATTATTTTCTATGAATGCTAAGAAAGCATGTATATGCTTGTGTAGATGAACAACCAGTCCTATCTGAGGAATTAGTAACTGAGAATCCATCCTTACCCAAGAGCGCTAAAACATCAAATTAGTTTCTTAACCCAGCACCTCCTAGTAATGTGACCATTGCGCTATCACTGAGCCATCACACCTTCACATGCTGTCTATGAAGATCAATGCTACAAAACAGAAATTAATAGATGTATCTTCTTACCTCATAGGACTTGGTGTAGGTTTCCATCCACTGTTTGATTTCCTGTGGCACTTCAAGCTTTTCTTCCTTGAGATTAGGCCAGAACTGAGCCGACAGTATCATGGTGTTGAAGTCCATCTAGAAAGAAGAGTAATACAGCAATTTTTAAAAATCTTACAGAGGGTCATCTGAAACCATATCACTTCATATTTCACTATTACTATTACTATTACTATCTTGAGAGGTTTATTTGTCATTCAAATTGTCTCAAATTATAAAACATGTAATTCAATGTTGTCTCAAATTACATGTATAATACAAAGTAAGTATGCAACACTTGTATCACATCTCTATTTCATTTTTATCTTCAACAATTTTTTTTCCAATTTATCTGTGAACGTTTCTTTTTGTTTACAAAAGTCGGCGGGCATAGTTCTTTCGAAATGTGAGTGAAATGAGTAAGAATAAAGCTTACAATGTGTCGAAAAGAGGTGTATTTTGTCATGTGTGAACCAGAAGGTCATAAACTCTGAGGCGAAGTAAAATGAGTTAATTCCCATGTGGCTCTCAGCAGATGACATATTTTCATAAGCACCAAACTGGTTCCACAACACCTATAGAATTCCCTTGATCATTATCTTTATTGGGGAGGCCTCAAGATTCTCACCTCTTCTGGACTTGGCAGAGTGGGAGTAATCACTTCTTCATTCTCCTTGTCCTCCCCTCCGTCGAAGGCATCCTCTGCTTGCTCGGCATCCTTCTCTTCCTTCTCTCCATTTTCCTCATCTCCAACTCCCTTGGCCCCTTCTTCCTCGTCTTCTGTCTTCTTCTCCTCCTTCTTCTTCTCCTCCTCTTTCCTCTTCTTCTCCTTCTCGCTCAGCACATGGGCATTGCACCTGTTTTGAACATGGAAGGTTTTATTGAACACATTTTACATTGCAGCGTAACCACTGGCTTAGCCAGGGGGCACGAGGGTGGCCACGGTCCCTCTGTTCAGCCATGTGTGTATGTAACTACGTGACACTGTTATTTTCACGTGCTACTCCTGTGAATGTAACTACTGAATTAAAAAAATAATAATTTGGAGTTCATATAAAACTTATATACAGAACCTAATGAAAGTAAGTACACACTTTACAAGAAGATAAATATGTAAATGCAACTTTTCAAATAGCTGTATTCATTTTTAAAGAAAATTAAATCGTACCTGCATACATGTCACAGTTTCTACTAAATCTGCTTACATTAAAATAATGTACACAAGCAGCGGTGTACCCACTATTGTAAGGTGATAGAATTATTATAGACAAACAATGCACCCAAATGTTCAACTGTGTAAAGCAATAGAAAAGGTGGCATACATGTAGCTAAACAATGATTAACCCTCAACATACTCATCCCCACGATTCCAGTTATTTTGTGGAGAAAAGTCTTCTGCATTTACCTCTTAGAGTCAGCCACATCCTTCAGCATCACCTCACATTGATGGAGCTGTGACTCGCCGAACCGGAGCTTGAGGAGCTCTAGATTGCGCAGCTCCCGCGCCGTGTCATAGCTGAAGCTGGAGAGGATGCGGTCTGCAAGCAAGTTGCGGTACTCGTTGACGAACAGCTCGCGGCTACCGTAGATATTGACCAAAGTGCTGATGATGTCAGATGTTCTCCTGCTTTTGGAAGTTTGACCTAGAAAGAAGATTTAACAAACTTTTAATTCACATAAAAATTTAGAGATGAGGTTTTTAATGAACTTAAAAATTGTTGGAATAATCTTAAACTTGAAATTTTGAATAAAAAGCTTTGCACTGAATTCATAAAACCAAATACATTCTTCAAGTGAAAAGTAGTAATTTGAATTGAACAATTAACCATTCACAGATTTTGTTTATTTGTAATTTCTAAACTTGATGCTACATCGTTTTACACTAAATCTCTAATTTCATGTGTTATTTCTGTGAACATCTACAATTCCAGATTTAAAAAATTTTCCAGAACTTATTTATAAAAGTCAGGGCCTGAAAAATTTTATAGCAAGATATATTGTACAGGAAATCATTATTTCTTATTTAAAATTTTATCCACAAGTGGGCATTTCTTCTCAGGTTATTACAATATTTGATTTAACAATAACTTGAAATAACTTTCAAGTTCTGATCACATTCAACAAATTAACTGGCTGTTCAAGGTTAACTGTCAAAAGGTCATACTTGGGTCAGCATCAATGGGGTCAGGTTGCCAGTCAAAAGGGTTTGCTTCCTCTGTTCCCGTCGCTGCTCCCTCTTCCACATTGACCGGTTGAGCCTTGACCAGCTCCTCAGCCAACTCATTGGAACTATCGTCGGTCAGACTGGACACAATGCATCGGACAGTGTCCTCTCTTGTCCTGTTTGACAAAGTAGTCAAAGAAAAAAAATGGCAGTTACAGGAATATGGAAAGTTCTAATATTCGAAGGGATAAAGTACTTTGTTGTAACAATTTGCGACGACATATAAAGGTCACTTAAATAAAGGACTGGGCGTTGTGGCGTGCGCCTGTAATCCAGCTACCAGTGGAAGTTATAAACTGATTCAGCGGACCCAGGTTCGAGACTGAGTCACGTCTTTCGGATGGTGACGTTAAAGGTCGGTCCCAGACGTAAATAATCATATCTGATTGATACACGTCTGTAAAAACCCAATTACACACACACACACACACACAGGACAAGCTGTCATAGTAAGGACCCTGCTATATTTTCTGAAGCAATTAACAAGTAGCATGTCCATTAATGCATGTGCACTATGACAGCAAACAGGGGTCATTTGTACATCTACTATTAAACAAACAAAATGATTTTAATTCTATACTGACATTGTTTTTGTTTCTATGGACTCTCCATATCTCTATATTTTTGGATGATTTCCCCACCATGATCGATCTGGTATTGATGTAGAATTAAATCTTTCGAAACGGCAGAATCTATCACAAAGACTTTAATCCTCGGAAACTCTGATCCTGACTAAATACTTGAGGGCAACAGAGATCGGCTGTTATTGCTAAATACACTGTACCTCATTATGGCATACCTGAGGTATTTGCGGATGGGTTCACATACAAGCTCTAAGACAATTCCAGAGGGATCCAGCACACGTAATGCTCTTATGGACGAGATGTACTGGGTCAAAATATCAGTCGTGTTCACACCTGAGCAAAAATGGCGAAAAGAAAGGAACAAAATTATATACGCTTGTGTGATTAAATAAAGTCCTTTTCAAAACAAATAGGCAGAGCTACATGCTTATCTTGATATATGGTGCTGAAAATTGACAGGGACTAGTAGGTTTTTTAAAAAGCTACTTTAACACATGTATCATGCTGTCACTCTGGGGTCTCTAACACAACTAAAAAAAAACCAACCAAACTCAACGTGGTTTTTCAACCAATTAGTATCATTATCCAAGCATTTGATATTTTCCATTGGGAGTAATCGCAGTCTTTTATGAAAGGGAGTCCTTTGCAGACTAAGTGTCCCTTGATGCTCATTGATTAGATATGATGCGGTACCAACCTGGATGAAGGAGTCTGTTCTCGAAAGCACTCCGTAGTGACTGGACCAGCTTGGTTCTCAGGTCAGTCTTCTCCAGACAGCTCTTGAGGTCATTCAGAGCACTCATCGATTCAGGAAACTCAACAATGATGTTGAACAGCTCCTTGAAGTATCAATACACAAATTCACATTCTTTATTCCAGTCATGGATATCTTATTCCAAGTTCCAAGCAATACTCTATAGCAATCACATATTACCGGTACAAATTACTGTATTATGACATATCCGAACATGTATCTCAGACCCTCATTAAACATGATGATTAACAAGCCTCATGCAATCTTGAGGGTCATCAAGACCAACAATTATGGTAGAGGTATTACAGTTTGAACAGCTCCTTGAAAGAATCAATAAACAAATTCACATTCTTTATTCCAGTCATGGATATCTTATTCCAAATTCTAAGCAATACTCTATAGCAATCTTATATTACAAGTTACTGTATTATGATATATCCGAACATGGATCTCATACCTTCATTATACATGATGATTAACAAGCCTCATGCAATCTTGAGGGTCATCAAGACCAACAATTTTGGTGGAGGTAAACATACAAAACTGTGGTTATGACCTATAACAATGCGATTTATTCCGTCGGTGTGAAAACAACCCGGTTATAGGGACATCAAGCCCGGCTATGGGGACAGGTCGGATGACGTATAACAATGTGAATGCCCCATAACCACAGACATGTTTATATATTTATACAGTTTGAGAAAACTAAGCAGACCAATCAATATAAACCTCAAGACTGGTAAAAATATTAAAATTCCTTTATCCAAAGAACAAGCTTTTCACAAATTAAAAATATGAACTTGAATGCTTGTTGAAGCCTTTCGCAAAAAGCTGTTGATATTCTTTCATCAAAAGTACTCTAATGGGACATTCAGAAGTATACCGGTAAATAAAAAGAGCAGAGAACCGAGGTGCCACTCATATTTTGCTAAATCTTTACCTTTAATAACTAAAAATATGATTTTACCTGAATTCTCAATTCAGCTAATGTCTGATACAAGTAGTACTGAAGCCTCTCCTTCCACTGCTGCAGAGACTGCGACAATACAGGACTTTGAGGGCGCTCTGCATTCTTGCCAAAGAAGACCAGGTGCAACCACCCCATTACTTTGTTGTCCAACCACTGAAGTTGAGAAGAAATAAAAGGGAAACATATATTTGATAGATTGATGATTCTGTTTATAAGATATATACTTCACTTTCTTTTCTTTCGGAGACTACAGTACTGATAAGACATACATGTAATCTGGGGAGCGTTTCATCAAGCATTTTATCAGTGATATTTACCGACAGCTGTTATAAGCTACTGAAATCCTTGCATCTGATTGGCTAAGAACAAATTTGTCAGTAAAAATCACTGACAAAATGCTTGATGAAACGCTCCCCAGGTTTAGTAAAGTACAAGGTAAACAACGTTTCACAGGAACAGTCCAGGGCCCTCTTGCGTAAAAAGTTGCCTTTAATCGCAACTCAAAAAATTAAACGCAACTTGATTTTCACTTTGAGTTGCAACTAGTTGGGACTTGAATTTTTGAGTTGCGATTAAACGCAACTTTTTAAGCAAGAGGGCCCAGGTGGTCAAAATAACTGAAGCAACTCACATCAACAAAATTTTACATTTAGACCTAGATTCTAATCAATCATAAACCTCATCTAATCATGACAAGCTTGTACTCTTCTTGATTTATATGTACAATTTGAGGGAAAAGGGTAAATAAGAAAGAGAACCACTCACGCTTTCAAGCGATGAAATGAATGATGTTTCAAACTCTCCTGCACACTGCTGGTCTACATGATGTTTGATCTTTTGATGGATAATAGATGTCACTGGCTCACCACAAACCCTCTCAAGTAAACCCAGGGAATATCTGCAAAATAAGTCATAATTCTAGATGGTCACACTTACTTACACTGATAGACCCGTTTATGTTTTATGTATTTACTGTTATAATCACATTAAAATATGGATGTTTAGCTGTTGTGAAGTTTCACATTTATTGAATCTGAATATATCAATTTTTCCTCATATTTGTATGATAACGAGCAGGGGCCGTATTCTGAAAACTATGTTATCTTTAATGTTAAGGAAAATGATATACATGTAACTGTCATAACAAACTGAAATTGCGTGCAATAAACACTTGAGAAGATGTCACTTTTAACTTTACGCAACACAGCCAGCTTTGCAATCTTTAACCAATGACTTGTCCTAATTTTGATTTGTTAAAACAATTAACATTGCTTTACTAAAATAAAAGATAACATCATTTTCAGAATACCACCGCAGATATCTAAGAATCGAAGATCAATAACAATAATACTACAATTTGAGGGATCGACAATATATAAAACCATTTAGCCGCTAGAGGGCGTCAACATATATTTATAAATGATTGCTTGACGCACGCTGCGAGAGCTGTGGGTCTAGCTTTCGGTTGTGTTGTCTACTTCCAGTCTTTTCACTTATAGGACATTTCTATCATGGCTACGTACTACATGTACTACATATTTTCCTCCGACCAGCACATCGTTGCTTTGCAACAGAATCCCATACCCACAAAAAAAACTTTTGTATGATTTAAATCAATGTTTAAGTCACTTTTCAATAGCGTATTAGACCTATTCATGACTAAGACACATCAGCTAATCAGTAAGAAAACTCAACTCACGCCTGTACCGGAAGTACGCATCACAAAAAAGTAACATTACGTCGCCATCGGCGACTGTTTTACAGCTATTGTCGATCCCTCAAATTCTATGTTAACCATGAAAAAGAAAAACATAAAAATACTTCTTACAATTGTGCATTTATTTGATGAAAAGCTACTAGGGTATCAGAGTTGGAAGGACCCGAGTCTCTTCCACCTTCATCATCATCGTCATCATCATCATCATCATCTTCCTTCTCCATGTCGGTGCTTTCATCCATGTCCATTTCACTGTCATCGCTTGTTTTGATCTGTTCCTTCTTCTCATCGCTATCACTAAATGCTTTGAAGACGGATGAGTACACAGTCTTTACCACTTCGGAAAAGTGGGTTGGTGTGCGATAAAAGAGAAGTGCCTTCACAAGGACATCAAAACGTTCTTCCAGGGACCGGCCCCCATTGGGAAGGCAGCTGACAAGCAAACTGAGGTTGTTAGCATACGGAACTATGGAGGAGTGGAGAATGTTTATGCCGCGGGTGAGGCAATCAAGGCATATTGTTGATGACGATGTGTTGTCGATCTTGAAGGTGGACCAGAAATTGGGAGCTATCCTGCTCTGCAGGTCTTGCTGGAATGTCTCCATGAACCATTCTGTAATAAGGATCTCCAAACCTTGGCCAAGCAGGAACTCTACCGCAGGCTTGAAGCAGGTCAGCCTGTCAGCACTGTGCTGCTGTATATTACAATAAAAAACAAACACATCAGGTTTATCATTCTGTCACTGTGCAAATTTCATCATGTATCATGCCAAAGATACACTGCCATTAATAAAGGTCTGTAGACAACAGTGGCAATATGATTCTAAAAGTGGATGGGCTAATGAAGCAAGTCAAGTTGTAGTTCATGTGTCATGAAGTGGTCCCCCCCCCCCCCCAAAAAAAAGGGTGGTGCTGTTACACTGTGACTTCATGCTGAAGTAAAACTATTCAAACAAATTTGGTATCATTTTGAGTTTCATCGACGTAGGATATATAGAATTGGATTTATTACATTCTAAAGTCAGAAGACCAGGGGTGGTGCCGGAAGCAGCGCCTCCTGTACAAAGGGTGGTGTTATCATTTCGGAAGCAGGTGGGTGTGTTGCCGGCTTCTTCTTGGGGATCTTCTTGGTGCTTGGTGCTATCCTTCTCAGCCATCTTGGTAAACGTTGCGTCGCGAAGTGAACTTTCCACTGGCTGCTATTCATTCAAGCATTTTGCTTAAGATAGCTGGCCCCTGCATTTCTGCCATTTCTACTTGTTCATTTAGATTTATAATCATGTCTTTATTCTGTTGTCATTGTTATTTAACTGTAAATTGTAAATTTGTTATTTGATTTGACAATAAATGCAGAAAATCCTGCTTTGCAGGTTGTTATAAAAAAAAAAAGTCAATACAAAAATTCACATTTTAATACAATTTTTGGAAAAATGTTTATATCTTTGTCAAAATTTGGCAAATGACTACAAATTTGGTATCAATTTAAAGCTTACTCACTCAATTTATTGTCTTGTGAGTAAAAAGTAAGATTGGCGGAGTAAAAGTAGTGTATGAAACTGAAATACCAGGAATTTTAGTTCAAAAGTGGCACTGCAAGCACTAGGTTTAAAAACAAATATATTTGACATTTTTGATCATCAATAACTTTTCAGGACTTCACACTTTCAAGAAAGATCATGAAGATTACTTCTACACTCTCTGAATTTCTATCTCCTTTCCTTTTCTTCTCCTCTCAACTTTTCTCCACTTTCTTCTTCTTACTCAATAGTCCTTTTCAGGACTAAGCACATGATGGTTAGAATTACGATTTACGGTAGCTAAAAAACTTAAGTCTTTGGACTCAGCTTAATTAGAGAAGCGTTGGTCAACTAATGGACATGTGGTCAACTTTTGTGGTGGGGTATATATTCTATAGTTGTTCCGAGATTTTTTGCACACTTGTGTCGTGGGGTGTTGCAAGAAAGTTGCGATTGATTGCACGTTGCAACTGATCGGTACTGACCAATCAAAATCATTGTTGCAAGCGCATCTTCTTGAATGGGCAGACCCTGAACCATTCAGAATGGTAGTTCTAATTTGCTTTACAATTTGCAGTTGATCAACTTTCTTGCAACACCCCATTACTCCTTAGAATATCAGGAATAATATAAAATTAAGCTTTAGAGGAATACTGAAGAAATTCTTGTTCATTTTCAGGTCAAAACCTTAGGTGTGCAGACATGGGGCTCCCCATCATACCTGGAGCTCCCTGGAGTTAGGTGAACCGTAAACCTTCTCCACGTCAATGCATTCATCTGTTCATTCATTCGTTCATTTGCCCATCAACATCATCAGATCATCATCATGCCTAGCCAGGATTAGCTTCGTGAATGTAGAAAAAAAAAAATGGCTATACGCCTTCTACACACGAAGCTAGGCGTTATTACCCAGCAATCACATTCCGCACGGGGTAGTACGACATGAAAAATGCCCTGAAATCACACTTTTCTGATAGTTTCCGCGACCCACAGACCCTTCCCCACAGCGTTTCCTCCTAGGGAAACGTTTGTAATGACAATTTTTTTTTGATTGACACTAATTTTTGAAATATATCCATAAAAAGATGATAAAAATTACAGAAAACTCACCAGCGTTTGCGTATCCATGCCTCCGAGGTCATGCAGATCAAAATGGCGGCACGATCGCCGTAATCGAAATCATGAAAACTATTAGGCGCCGTTTGTAAATTTATTATTTAGCTCAATTATTTACATATAATTCACTATTTAGCTCTTTTCTACGATTATTATACGATAAAATGACATAAAGGATACAATGTTTTATAAATAATGAATTTTGCAATTTCCATTTTTTTTAAATAATGATTTTACAATATTCATCATATATAAATAATGAATTTTGAAGTTTCCATTATTTATAAATAATGATTTCACAAATTCATTATATATCAAATATTATGGAAATTGCAAAATTCATTATTTATAAAACATTGTATCCTTTATGTCATTTTATCGTATAATAATCGTAGAAAAGAGCTAAATAGTGAATTATATGTAAATAATTGAGCTAAATAATAAATTTACAAACGGCGCCTAATAGTTTTCATGATTTCGATTACGGCGATCGTGCCGCCATTTTGATCTGCATGACCTCGGAGGCATGGATACGCAAACGCTGGTGAGTTTTCTGTAATTTTTATCATCTTTTTATGGATATATTTCAAAAATTAGTGTCAATCAAAAAAAAATTGTCATTACAAACGTTTCCCTAGGAGGAAACGCTGTGGGGAAGGGTCTGTGGGTCGCGGAAACTATCAGAAAAGTGTGATTTCAGGGCATTTTTCATGTCGTACTACCCCGTGCGGAATGTGATTGCTGGGTAATAACGCCTAGCTTCGTGTGTAGAAGGCGTGTAGCCATTTTTTTTTTTTCTACATTCACGAAGCTAAATCCTGGCTAATCATGCCTAGGCCTATTCATTTTTAATTATGATCATTCGCCTATTCATTCATTTGCCTATGGCTATGCATTCATTCATTCATTCTTTCATGATCATTCATTCACTCGTCAACTGTTGCAAGGCCAAGGACAAGGTCATGAAGGTCGAAATCGAAGTCCAAACACGTCAAGCAACACTCCTGCCCTGGCCTAGCTAGGCATGCTAAGGTATCAGCAAGGGCCGGCTAGCTCCCCGCGCCGGCCGGCGGGAAGCTGGCGGTATCCCGTGTACCCCCATATAACAGCGCGAAGCCAAAAGACGAAATCTAGACCTATGTTTGAACCCAAATGACAAATCATTAAATAAAGACTATAACTAAATAATACGCTGTGATCAAAGGCGATCCTGGGTTTTAGCGGTCTAAACTTATTTTAGGTTGCTAACTTCAGCTCATCTATGCCCTAACCCTAACCCTAACCCTAACCCTAGTTAGCAACCTAAAATAATTTAGACCCCTAAAACCTAGGATTGCCTGATCAAATCTCATTAAGAAATCTACGATAAAATACAACACCATTGATCTCACCGTTTTGGAAATGTTATCTGTGAGACATTTCGTGACCACATCCCATGCAAAGTTTATGGAAGTACACTCTGCCATTTTCAGACGATTCGAAAATGAAGCTCGTTCTACGTAATGATCAATGAACTTCCAAAAATATGTATAAATTCATCAAAAACATGTATTATTACTAAAAGAAAAATGCAATATATTGTATATATTTTTTAAAAGTGCTAATAATATTACAAACATAAATCTAAAGAGATTATTTTATTTCTATCATCAATGAATATGTTGTCAATTAAGCTTATCCAATATGGCACCGTCCATGGAAGAAAAAATTGAGAGGGTCACCTCCTACAATTTGCGGCCCTTGGTCCTCCATGGATATATTTTCCCCTTTGTATTCATATACATCGCTTGGTTATATCTACTAGTAGTTGTCTACGGTGTCAGTGATTATCTAGAAGCGGGATTGATCGTTTTGGCCGGCATAGGATGTGTCCAAATTTTGGTCTGTTTGTTCTGCCATTGGTCGATACACGTGAGATGTTCACTCACCTGCAGGAAGGTGAGTTGTCGACGGGAATGCCGAAGAGCGTGAAGAGGGGGGTGGTGAGAGGATCACTACACATAGTTGTCGACGGGAATGCCAAAGAGGGGGTAGAGAGAGGGTCACTACACAAATACATTGTATGACAAAATGACAAGACAGCGTCAAGTTTGCTGAGGGATAAGTGACAAGAAACAATATGATAATTGATATAACAATTTAACTGTTAACTGTTAGGCCTAATATTATTAAATTTATTTAATATTCAGACATGTATTATTATTAATACTGCTCGCTCTTCTGAGGTCATGGATAGCTGAACGAGCTCCTTGTCTTAACAATCTGGTAGTCTACGTAGGACAGTACAAGATTGATAAGCCAAGGAGCTCGTACAGCTAGGTCATGGAGGTTGAGCGTTTCACTTTCAATTGGCCGCATGATCGGATGTAGACCGAAAATTCTGTCTCTCGTTCATTAGCCTCGTATTATTTTGACAGGGTCAGCTATTCACTTACAGACAGAAACGCTCTGATCACTCTGTTGTTATGGCTGTGCAATCTGTTTACACGCTGAAGTGTAGCCGGTATGTAGTTGTAAAAATGCTTGTATTTTGATTTTTTTTATATTTATAAATTAATAGATTAGGCCTAGGCTGTAACGTTATACATTCACTTATCTGTTCACGTACAAATTTGACTGTTCTATTTCTTGTAATGCTCCTTTTTTAGGTAATTCAGGGTTTGTCTCCATTTGAAAATCTTGCAGCCATACTCAAACTATATCTACTGCGCAGGAATGAAGATGACATCGCACCCTTTCTAGTCTATATACAAGGGAAAATTATTATGAAGGGAAAAATCAATGTGTATGAGTTCATAATGAATTCATCACATTTTTTCCTTTCATAATAATTTTCCCTTGTAGACAGAACGGGTGCGATGTCTTCTTCATTCCTGCGCAGTGGAAACAGTTTGAATACGGCTGCAAGATTTTCAAACGGAGAATAACTGGTACCCTGAATTACTTGAAAAAGGAGCATTACAAGGAATAAAACAGTCAAATTGGTAAGTGAACATATTCGTGAATGTATAGAGACTAGGCCTAATCTATTTAATTTCTAAAAATATATGAAAAAATTAAAATACAAGCATTTTTACAACTACATACCGGCTACAAGTCAGCATGTAGACAGTTTGCACAGCAGAGTGATAGGAGTATTTCTGTCTCTAAGTAAATAGCTGACCCTGTCAAAATAAGAGGCTAATGAACGAGAAACAGAATTTTCGGTCTAGATCGGATCTAACTTGTTAGACAGAAGAATCTGTCTGTTTGGAGGAGTTTGTAACATTTTTTGACTTTTGAGGCTCTCCAAGACAGACGGAAGCCTCCCATAGTCACTGGCATAGTCTAGTACCTCTCATGCCTCTCATGCATGCAATGTTTAGTTTCAGTTCTAATTGTCTGTCTGCAAACCTATCAAATGAAGCTGTCACAATAAAGTCTCTATTGCAGTTTTTTCACCTGTTCACCATTTTAGTAATGGTCTGTTCTTTTCTTTCTTTTGCAGGAATCCAATCCCTTTGATGCTGACTGGGTCAAGGTGGTCCCGACAGCCAACAATGGATATCCAGAATTGGTCCAGCTCCACACAGACATTGTAAGCAAGGCCCGCGTGGCTTCCCTCTTCTCACTGACACTTTGCACTGAACACTGCATAGTTCTCTGATTGCGAGATCTCTACCATCCAACCGTGAGCTGTGACAGTAGAGATCTTCCATCTAGAGGATATGCAGTGTTCAGTGAGACAAGAAAAGTTTCTGCTGCCTTGATTGTAAGACACTCCATTTTTGTGCAGTCCAGTAGTTAGGAGGGACTCTGATAATTAACAATAGACCTCCTACCACCCACCCCCCCCCCCAAAAAAAAAAATAGGAGATAAGAAAATGAAAGATTGTATGCTGAATTCCTACCCATCTCACAACTTTGGACATGCAAAGCTTTATGAAGAAAATGTAATGCACTATCAAGTTTAAGTTGGAGAATGCATATGAGTGCAGTAAGATTGTTTTTCAGTCTCCTTATGCATGATTCTGAATAGTGTCATACAGGCCCTCTCATATATCTCCCTTTCAAGGTTTTGCTTGCTTTTAATCTTAATTCTTCTTCAATACTTATGTTGGGAACTTGTGTAGCGCTCATGTACATCATAGGAATGTTCTTTTCATGCCATGATTATCACCCCAGCTTTAGCATGCTCATAGCTGCTATTACGGCATTTTAATATTCAAGTAATTCCTTCCTACTACGTATTTACTTCACCTGGTTCAGGGGTGGCAAATATAGATTAATGTCTTGCCAAAGGACCCTAGTGCTGTCTTCTAAACTTTCTCATTCATTCTTTTTCAATTGTCCATTGGTCTACCAACAGCACCCAAGCACGGGAAAGAGAGATCTTTGGTTCACATTCCAGAAGGCCAAGTACATCTATGATGCTGAGGAGAAGAAGCGCTTCGAGGCGGTGGAGTTTCCCGTCAGCCACGCTCTGAAGATGTACCAGTCATGGAAGGGGTACCAGGAAGATGGGGAGGTTGCCACGGCAAAGAAGAAGTTTGGAGACAATCAGTGAGTGGTGGTGATCATGATGGTGCTGGTTTGATATATATGTTCTGGAATGAAAATACATCAAATTGAAATGTTACATTTATAAAACTCTCTGCCTCTGAATTAATCATTGTAGGACAGTGACTTACAGATAAAGTTGAGTTCTGGTCATCCGTTTACATTATAAAAGAAACTGTCTCAAAACAGGAAAGTTTGATCATGTCTACATAAGAATGGGTTGTGTACTGTGAGATTTTGAAATGATCAAATTGGTAAGAAATTGACCCAATCTCGCGGAAAAGCACATGCACTGCACACAGAAATAGGTATATGGGGCATGAATGTTCGGCTCGAACACTTCAGCTGTTTCACTTCATAATTCCAATATGAAGGCATTTGAAGAGATCTTTTACAGGGGACACTTCTACTATGATGTCCTTCCAAACTGACATTCAAGAAATAGGAAAGCTCACAAATTATTTTTCACCTTTCCCAGAACTCAACCTTCTCTTTAAATTGCACTTTTCATCGTCAACCATCATATTTTATGAACTCCTTTGGGTATATCAAATACAATTACATGGATTCAGTGGAGGTAGACTTCACAAGATCATACATTTTTTTAATTTAATGCAAATACAGGTTGACAATGGAACCACCAGAGTTCAAAGAGCTTTTCAAGGAGAGAGCCACAGCACCTTTCTTTGTATTCCAAGTGTTCTGTGTGGCCCTCTGGTGCCTTGATGAATACTGGTATTACAGGTAAGTTTATTAAAAAAAGTCACCTTTCCTATATATATTTCTGTCTGTTCATGTTTACACTTCCTTTTCTTCTCACTCCCTTTTCTTCTCACTCCCTTTTCTTCTCACTCCCTTTTCTTCTCACTTCCTTTTCTTCTCACTCCCTTTTCTTCTCACTCCCTTTTCTTCTCACTCCCTTTTCTTCTCACTCCCTTTTCTTCTCACTCCCTTTTCTTCTCACTCCCTTTTCTTCTCACTTCCTTTTCTTCTCACTCCCTTTTCTTCTCACTCCCTTTTCTTCTCACTCCCTTTTCTTCTCACTCCCTTTTCTTCTCACTCCCTTTTCTTCTCACTCCCTTTTCTTCTCACTCCCTGTTCTTCTCACTCCCTTTTCTTCTCACTCCCTTTTCTTCTCACTCCCTATTTTGTACAGACCTTTTGTATTGATTTCATTTGTGAGTGAGCTAACCCATTCATAAATTAAAAGGAATTTTCCAAGGGCTATTAAACTATGACGGCTTTTCTTGTTCAACTTGGCAATGCATTATTGTTTATTCTATTCCTAGTATTTTTCTTCTGGGACTTTTACATTTCTCTAAAAAATATCATTTATCTGAAAAAAAATATAGATGGACAAAAAAATTGTCGCTTTGTTTGTATAGCAATGATTTTGAACTTCCGCTTGTTGACAAATTTGAATTTTTCTTCTTCATCTTCCTGGTTTTTCTAGTGTCTTCACTTTATTCATGTTGGTGACCTTTGAGGCAACTCTAGTCCATCAGCAGCTCCGCAACCTGACAGAAATCAGGAAAATGGGAAATAAACCTTATTTGATACAGGTAAGTCATATTAATTATGTTAGGGTTTTGATAAGGTCAAGGTAGGAAATTCACCTAACACAGCATAGCGAAATTATTTATGTATGTAATCTTACAATGTATTGAACAAGATACAAACTACAGTCAAACCTGTCTATAGCGGCCACCGAAGGGAAACGGAAAAAGTGGCCGCTATAGACAGGTCGGCGGCCATTTTTATTTTTTTTGCACATACACTGTTACACGCAACAAAGTTAGTGTACATGCATCCATATATATCACTTAGGAAAACAAGCTATAGATCAACAGATTTGACGTATGACATGTCATATTATATATAAATGCTAAAATAATATGCTTTGTTGTCAATAAATGAGAAAAACAATAGATATACGAGCAATCTGTCATGTCTGTGTAAAATGAATTTTCCCTAAAATTACCACATAGGCCTACGTACCACCCGCGGTAGACTGCTTTTCTTGATTTTTATAGTCTAAAAACGATGTCTAATCATGCTTTTGCTTCCTGTCAAAAAATTACAATAATAAGTTTATCTTTTGAATAAAATCGTGCAATCAATTTTCATTCAATAAATACTTGCCTTTTGAATGGTTTAAAAGAAGTTTTAACTGTTTTTGAGAACAGGCGATAGAACTAGAAGGTGCTCGCTTGCATTCGTCGAAAGTGCGAACGTAGACAATGGCCTGGATCGCCGGTGGACGATATGATCCGAGTCGAGTTTTCACGCCGTTTTTCAGCAGGACAATCTCTCGTACATGAAATCGTTATTATTGATCTTTAAAAAAAATAATACTTGGGTAGTATTTTATTATTTTCACTTTCTAAAAAAAATCACTCCTTTATTATTTTTTTCAAAAGTTTTAACGCTTTAATTTTTTTTTTTATAGATCTTTTAAAAATAAAAAATTATATTGAAGTGTACGAGCCTGCGCTATTGCGCAATGGCGATCAATATCAATGCAATGCCGACCGCTATAGCTTAGGAGAACAATACAACTAAAGTGCAGGGGATTGCAGCTGGATGGTGCGAAGATTACGTAAACGAAACAATACTAGTGCTTAATTCTTACTAAAAAGACTTTTAATCTCTAATTAGTCGGCAATGTGGTGAAACTATTAGATCTTCATGGCCATTGTAGAATCTATTCACGACGTTTGTGTGAGAGTGTGACTGAGCTAGGACTCGGTAAACACATCGCGCCTATGGCAAAAACTACTTTTTTGTGCATGAAGCTACGGCTCGACTCGATAATAGTGGCCGCTATACGCGGTCAGATATTGTCCGAGGGATACATAATGGGTGGCCGCTGGCCGCGTTAGGCAGGTGACCGCTATATGCAGGGTCTACAACACAGTAATTTCCTGCGGGGGATTTTTTGGTGGCCGCTATAAGCAGGTGGCCGCTATAGACAGGTGGCCGCTAAGACAGGTTTGACTGTATGTAGAATTATTTGTAAACAAATTTTTAGGCATTTTACTCCCAGTGTTAAAGATCGTATGCTCGATCTGTAATGAAAAACACAAGTCAGAAAAAATTAGAACCAGCGGGATTCGAACCTGTCATCTACTGCTTGCCAGGCAGCAACTTAACCACCAGGCTATTCTGGTTCACGGCCAAGTCACGATGAACTGGACTCAAATACCCAAGATCCTCTTCTTTCTGACTCATTAATATTCAAACGGTCCGCCGTAGACAATGGTTAGTAAACGAAGAAGCTTGATGGGAGGAATTTTAATTTGTTTACAAATTAAAATTCCTCCCATCAAGCTTCTTCGTTTACAAATTAAAATTCCTCCCGTCAAGCTTCTTCGTTTACAAATTAAAATTCCTCCCATCAAGCTTCTTCGTTTACTAACTATGTAGAATTAGTTTAATAAAAATATCAGAAACCTTCATAAAGCTAGCAAGTGTTCTTTTGTGAAAGTTTCATGAAGCAAAATGATTGAAATACAACAGAGTTTTCACGTATAGTATTGCAGACATTTCTGGTTTTACAAAAACATTAAGAATGCTGGTTAGTAAATTTCCAGTATACTCTTGGAAAACAAATCTACATTGTATCCATAGTGCCTCTTCAATGAAACAATGTTTTTCTTTCCCCCTGCCTCCAGGTGTACAGGAATCGCAAGTGGCGCCCGATCCTCAGCAGCGACCTGGTCCCGGGGGACATCTGTTCCATTACCCGGTCACAGAATGACAATCCCGTTCCCTGTGATCTTCTGCTTCTTAGAGGTCCCTGCATTGTGGATGAGTCCATGCTGACAGGAGAGTCTGTCCCACAGATGAAGGTAACATAACAACTCTTTGAAATGAGAGGAAACTTTAAAGAAAGAAACGCCATATAGAGACACCATATAGCGAGAGGGGTGTACACATGGGATCCATATTGTATAAAGAAACTCATATAGAGAAACTTGTTTGAGAAAAAAAAAGTGCACAGTTGTGCGTAATTGTCGCATTATACTACATTCACAAGATAAGTCAACCCTGATTTGATCGAGGTCTCGTTCAAACCATCTCCATACCTTTGTTTCATTATATGACATTTCACAATATAATATTCACACAAAAATTTGACCACTTATTGTATACTGTAGCTATAGAATTTTCATCTGAAACTTCATTACAGTTTTCACCATCTGAATTAGGGGTATGTCTGGTACTTATGTTCTTCTAAGAACCCATTACTATTTATCGTCATACTCTTTCCATCTGTCTGATAGGAGCCGGTAGAGGGTCTTGAAGCAGACCGCATCCTTGACCTCCAGTTTGACAGCAAACTTCACGTCTTGTCTGGAGGTACAAAGGTCGTACAGCACACCCCTCCTAACAAATCAGCCCCGGGACTCAAAGGTATGCTATCTACCAGTGAATTGGAATATGACCTCTCGGCAAATTCATTGGCCCTTTTTAAGGGGATGATGATATCTACATCCGCCATCCAAATGTTGATATAACCTTTCATGAGACTTCTTGAAAATTTTCTGAATGAATGCATGCTCCATGATCATACATGTAGAAATGATTCAAGAAGTGTTATCAGTGTATAGCAGAAATTGCTCATGTATTGGTGTATTGTAGTTGAGAGAAATGTTTAAATCCATGTTAGTATTGTTGTTGTTGTTATTATTATTGTAAAATTGCACTTAGATTCTCATATGAATTCATTCACTAGAGGCAAAAGATGACTTGTGCTCAAAATCAAGCAAAACAGGCATTTGAAGTTTCATCTTTTCATTGTTTTAGCATTTGTTGTTTAATCTTGATTGTGGTACAATTGTTGTGCATTTGGAGACAGATGTAGATGAAAATAAGGATGTGAAGAGATTGCTAATTAATATTTTCATTACAATACTTTTTATTTGTTATTCCTCACTTTTCAGCAACTGATAGTGGCTGCATAGCATATGTATTGAGAACTGGCTTTAATACATCACAAGTAAGTAAAGCAATGCTGTATGTATACACAATATCTTTAAAATTTGAGGAGTGGAGCAAAAGAAATTTACAGTTTCACTGAGGATTTTGAGATCATTTTTATGTCGCTTTTGCTATTTTTGATTAGAAATGGAATAAGCATTTAAGAGAAAGAAATGCTTAGTCAAAGCTAGCCACTCATCCCATTTTATTTGGTTTATGAACCCGTATATGGATTTTAGGAGACATATGATATTCCAAGGACCTTCTAGACATGTAAGTTCTAAGAAGAGGTACCCTCCATAGGCCATTACAGGCCACAAATGCCCATCATCATGCAAGTACTGCACTCTTATACCCCTTGTCAAGAACCTATCATATAGAATAGCAGCTTGAGGCATGGTGGTTCATTGGTCATAGCAGTAAATATTTTTTAGTTCATTGATCCTCTGGGCCCTCTTTCATAAAACTTGTTATCAGTAACAACTGCCACATTTCTATGAAAAATTTGCTCTCAACCAATCAGAGGCAAGGATTTCAGTAGTTTATAACAGTTATTGCAACTTGTTATTGATAACAAGTTTTATGAACCAGGGCCTAGGTTGCTTTCCGACACTAACAGACTTTCTTAGCACCTTGGTACATGTAATTCTGTTACATGAACATCAATTTGATTTCCATTTGGTAGGGCTTCATGTACAATTACCTAGTCCCTCATATATGACTGAAAGCAGTAGGTCCCATTGCAGCTTTCCTGCAATTGTGTACTCTTTTCAAGACTTTAAGATATCAGTTAAGCTGTCAATCAGTTTAATTTTATTTCTCTCCCCAAAGGGTAAATTATTGAGTACCATCCTGTACGGAGTCAAGCGAGTGACGGCCAACAATTTAGAAACATTCCTCTTCATCCTCTTTCTTCTCATCTTCGCTATTGCTGCTGCTTCATATGTCTGGATTGAAGGTAAGAAACACTCCTATAACCCCAAAATCGACTCATGATGCAATGAAACCTGTATATATAGACTGCTCAAAGGAGCCAGGGAAAGTGGTCCTTATGTACAAGTTTCACAGAGTTCATTTAGTAACTCTCACCAAGTGATACAAAAACTTGATAGGCAGGTGGTCTTTCTATACAGGTGGTTGCTGGAGCCATTTTGACTGTAGTTGGTTACCACTGTGGCTTATTACATGATAATTGTAATTAAACATAATAGCTAGAATCAAACATAAGTCCTATGTGTTTGATTCTGAGTAGTTTAAAGTCAAGGTGCATGGAGTCACCAATTTGATTTTTTCATACATATTTATGATGTGACCAGAATGTTTAAGCATATAAAAAAATACCATGGTAATACTACGTATTTCATGGTATTACCGCCATAATACCACGAAAACATGGTAAATCTGTGGTACACATCGTATTGCCACAGTATTACTACGAAAAACATTGTATATTTATAGTATTTGCATCGTGTACCATGAAAAGCATGGTACATTCATAGTATTTTCATCTTGACAATGGATAACGCGGTAAATTCATGGTACGGTACTTTCACAATAATACCGTCCCAATTTACCGCGGTATTACCATGGTATTACCATGGTACTTATTTGTAAGGGGGAGAAGTTGTTGAAAGAATATTGTAACAGTATGATGTATAAAACCTGCAGAAGATGGTAATTGCAGAATAGAGAAAAGAAGCTGTTCCTTCATCTCTCATCTCTCACCCTTCCATTTCCCATCTGTCCATCCTGCAGGCACCAAGGATCCAAGCCGTAACAAGTACAAGTTGTTCCTGGAGTGTACTCTCATCCTGACCTCAGTGGTACCCCCAGAGCTACCCATTGAGCTCTCTTTGGCTGTTAACTCATCACTTCTTGCACTCACCAGACTTGGTAAACTTATCAAGAACTTGTATATATTTATTGTTTTAAAGATATTGTTCATTATTTGATACTCAAAGCATTTTAATTGAGAAATAATAATCCCTGCTTCTCTTTTGAAGCAATTTGATTAAATTGTAAACATCTGTTCATGATGAACATGTAGTTTAATAGTTGACAGATCTACCAAGGGTATGGGGAGAAAAATCTACAGACAATTTTAATTGATTTAACCTTGTCTACACCGAGGCATCCCATCCCAGAACATATATCACAGAATTATATTTACTCCAACCACTGTACATTTTTAATATCAACGAAGCAACCTGTACATGTAGGTTTTTATGGAAATTGCAAAAAAATAATTTTGATTATAACAGGCACCATATCTAGATTACCATAATTACCCCCACTGTAGAAATCGCATGTTTCACTCAACAAAATTTTATGCATACCTTTCAAGCAAAGGTTGTTCTTGACAACCTGAAAGCTTGCCGGAGGCTTCCCAGACATAGCAACAAATAATGTATGCAAACTAGATTCCAAGCATTGAGACTCATTTGTAAAAAGCAGGTTCATGGAATAGCTCGTCACTAGGTGCTCAGAGAATATAAGTGCATAAATTTGTATACATTACAGAAGCAGTCTATTAGGCCAATACTATTTGTTATTACATCATGTGTCTGTCCTTCTAACAGGTGTGTACTGCACGGAGCCATTCCGTATCCCGTTTGCTGGTAAGGTAGATATCTGTTGCTTTGATAAGACGGGTACCCTGACCAGTGATAACCTGGTGGTTGAAGGAGTTGCAGGTCTCCCGTAAGTATTTCTTCATCGCCACTATATTGATTATGTTTCATACATTAGATATAGCTATTCTACTAATCAAATGCTTCTTTTTCATCGAAAGAAAGATATTAATGTATATTTTAATTTATATTAGTCTTATACTAGAAATTGTTTGTTTATTTGGCTTTGTTTTTGTACACAAAAGTTTGAGTAGTATTGGAAAAGATGGATGGCTGTTGTTCAGACTTGTCTCACTTTTGTCTTTCATGTTTAACCAAACTATAGCCTGCTCATGTGCTATTTCATTATTGTTAGAAATTTTGTGTAGTGTTGATATACTGTTTATGAGGAGTATTGCATGGTTTGATACATATTTTCACTCCAGTGTTGCTCTTGTGATGCTCCAAAGTAGATTTCTGTTTTACAGTGAACAAGGTACAAGATCATACTGACATTGCCATTAGTAGTTTGGTATGTGCATATACATATTGAACCCTGAAGTCTGTTCTTTATCTTCTGTCTATCTGACAGTGCCACCATCATTCTTTTAATATGTACAAGGTAGAACGAAAGTTCATTTTTACTTTCTCTCTACCTGACAGGGATAAGGAGAAGCTATGTTCCATCACCGAGGTACCCTTGGACACAGTCCAGGTGCTGGCTACCTGTCATTCTCTAGCTCAGCTGGATGATACCCTGGTGGGGGATCCCTTGGAGAAGGCCACACTGACTGCTGTGGACTGGACACTCACCAAGGGTGAGATTCTAAATCTTTTCAATTGTCTACAGATGATATATGTTCTGGTAGTGAAAAGGCAATCAGAATGAGACTTGTTGAATATTTATCAAAAGATACATGTGCCAGATATTTTGATGTTCCATCCATGATTTCTGATAACTTTTAGTGTAAATGTCTAAAAGGAACTTCAAATCAAGGCCATTAGTCATCTCTGTGTTTGAGGTCTTTGAGCATAGCTACTTTGTATAAAAAGAGTAATTCTATATTCTTTACTCTTTTTTAATAGTATAGAAATATATGTATTCTTGTTACTTCTCTTTGTACATAGGTGATGTTGTGATTCCCCATCGTATCCGAAGCCAACCGTTGAAGATTGTCCAGCGGTTCCACTTCTCCAGTGCCCTCAAGAGGATGGCGGTGATCGCTTCCCTTCAGGAGCCTGGCTCGGTGGACTGTACCTACCTGGCCTCGGTCAAGGGCGCACCAGAAACTCTCAGATCTATGGTAAGGGAAAAATCATACAACCTTCAATCAATTATATGTATGTAAATATGATTACTGTATAATTCAGCCCTACAAGCCTCATGTTACCAGTAGTTACCCAGGCTGTAGCAGAGCTGGCATATGACGGTGCTCAGTGCATTTAAGGAATATGTACTCTAGGATAGGACTTAATGCCCTTCTGGCTCTCAGCATATGATATAAGCAGTATGACATTGCCATTAGTACTTCAAGAAGACAAAAAAAATATTGTTTCCTTCTCATAAGACAAAGATTGTTAAAGAATTTGATGTATATGTAGATTATTACATATATTAATAAAGATGTACATTTATTCATTGTGTAAACCTACATGAAGTTGATTAATCCTCTTACTCATTTAATTTTGCAGTTCTCTGTTGTTCCTGATAATTATGATGAGGTTCACTCTCAGATGTCGAGACAAGGTGCCAGGGTACTGGCCCTAGGACATAGGAAGCTTGGACACATGTCTTCACAACAGGTAAAGGCCTTTGACATTGGATGAAGTCACTCTTCTTGTTGTACATTTAGCTGTCATCATTGTGATGCCCTGAAATTGCAAACCCGAATTGTTGGAATTAAGGCCTTTATCTTTTGGAAGAAATTTCAACCAACGCTATTATTCCCTGCTCCTAACATAAACAGCAGTCTTGAAACACTGGTATTATATATTTTGTAATCACCTGTATTCTAGCTTTGCGACATCATTCTGTATTTGATAAATCATTTTTGCAAACATGACGGTAAAAGAGTTCAGCCATAAAACCATCTGGAGTAGTAGTTAGTATATTAAAAAAAGATATTTCTGCATTGTCGACATTGCGACTTATGACTTTTGTACCCAGTTTGTATTCTGTGTAATTGCAATGAAGTTAAACTGGATGAAATGGATTTACTCAGTTGTTCATTCTCTGTACATGATATGTGAATGCTGATTTTTTCTTGTCTGTGTGTTTTCTTTTTATCCACAGCTGCGTGACCTGTCTCGTGATGATGTTGAGAAAGACCTCAGTTTTGTTGGCTTTGTCATCATTTCCTGTCCTTTGAAATTTGATTCAAAAGCAGCAATCAAAGAGATCCAACATGCATCTCACTACGTAGGTTTTAATTTTTCTTGTAATAATTCCTATTCCGTTCGAACAGTTCCTTTTTATTTAATAATCACTTTTTAAAAATAATTTTATGTTGAGTTATTGCACGCTTAGTATTCACTGAGCTAAAGATGATAATTCCCAGTTTGAATATTCTTCGCCTGAGGTTAAAGTGTGCATAAATCTCAAAAAAGTTTGAATGACCCAATATGTTTCAACATTATCATTATAGTAAGAAATTTGTTGTATTCTCCTATCAGATCTGTTTATTAAATAAAGTTTTTCATATCAAAACTTATTGATATTTAACCCATTGCTGTATTAAGACTATAGGAATTAATAGATAAGTCAGTTTTCAATAGGTTGATGTAATTATTTCAAAAGTTTTAAAGGAGGAATTTGACTAGCTGTACAAGTACATGTATGTTTTCTTGTTAATCTTGTACCCATAAGACTTTTGACTGGTTTTGCTTCATATCATTTAAATTTTATAACTTTTTTGCTATTTTCCTTGTTGTTGAATGCTAATAGACAACCATGATTACCGGAGACAACCCTCTGACTGCCTGCCATGTCGCCAAAGAGCTACGCTTCACCAAGAAACCACACACCCTCATCCTCAAACCACCCACTGAAAATGGTAAGCTTTCAAAATCGCCATTGGTGTTGTAGCAAACTTCTTGCAAAATACGTATTAATCTGTCTTTCCATTTCAAGATTTATCCATAATTACTTTGTATTTATGTTAGGTTTTTGGCCATTACTAGAAAGAGAATTCACATGTATGTTTTTGAATAAAGAAAGAAGGCATATGAAAAGCCATTCAAACAGGCAGTAAACTGTTTAAAAAAATAGTCAACCAAGATAAGAATAGTACTATTTTCATATTTTACTTCTACAGAATAAGCTTGACTGGAATAATCATAATCATTTTCATAATTATTATCATTTAGGGGGGGAGTGAGGGGTAAAGTTAGTCAGTCATCTTGTTGAATTTGATTGTTTATGCCTCCGCCCACCGAAGGTGGGTGCCGGAGGCATTATGTTTTCGGGTTGTCCGTCCGTCCGTCCCACTTCTCGTTACCGCGATATCTGAAGAATCATTTGAGGTAGGAACCTCAAACTTGGTACTAGTATATCCCCATACGAAGATGAACTGATTAGATTTTGGGGTAAGTAGGTCAAAGGTCAGAGGTCACAGAGGTCAATTTACATGAAATTACTGGTTTTTAGCCTCGTTACTGCGATATCTCAAGAACTGTTTGAGGTAAGAACTGCAAACTTGGTACTAGTATGTATCCCCATACGAAGATGAACTGATTAGATTTTGGGGTAAGTAGGTCAAAGGTCAGAGGTCACAGAGGTCAATTTACATGAAATTACTGGTTTTTAGCACCGTTACCGTTATTTATGAAGAACTGTTTGAGGAAAGAACTTCAAACTTGGTACCAGTATGTATCCCCATAGAAAGAGGAACTGATTAGATTTTGGGGTAGGTAGGTCAAAGTTCAGAGGTCACAGAGGTCAATTTCGCAATAACCATTTGATGAATGCACATCAACTATATTATACTTGTAGGTGATCAGGATTTATCTGAATACAAGCGGAGGCATATTGAAGACGCAGTCGTATCTTTTGCTTGTTTAATATATGATGATGTGGATTTAGTTGGAATAATTAGTCCTCTATAATTTCAATAACTCTCTAGGGGAGCGTTTCATCAAGTGTTTTGTCAGTGATTTTTACCGACAAATTTGCTCTCAGCCAATTAGATGCAAGGATTTCAGTAGCTTATAACAGTGTTTTGTCAGTGATTTTTACCAACAAATTTGCTCTCAGCCAATTCGATGCAAGGATTTCAATAGCTTATAACAGTTGTCGGTAAAAATCCCTGACAAAACACTTGATGAAACGCTCCTCTGCACATCTTGTGATGAACTGTGACCTGAATTCCTGCTTGTTTTCCAGTAAGAAGTATATTACATAGGAGTCATAAATTCATTGCTTGTCAATTTCATCCTGTTTGAAAGTAAATTTCACTATTTGATTGACAGGTGGAATGTGGACAGATGACTTGCTTGTTGATTTCTTGTTAGTTTCAGATCACAAGAATTCATTGCTTGTAGGTTACATGTACATCCTGCACTGCAGATGTTTTATGTAGATTTCAAGATTCCATTAAAATGACCTGCTGCAAGGTTCAACCTTTTCAGTTCAAAGTGACCTTGTTGTAATATCCTATGGGGTGTTGCAAGAAAGTTGCAATCGATTGCAAATTGTAAAGCAAATTAGAACATCCATTCTGAATGGTTCAGGGTCTGCCCATTCAAGAAGATGCGCTTGCAACAATGATTTTGATTGGTCAGTACCGATCAGTTGCAACTTGCAATCAATCGCAACTTTCTTGCAACACCCCACTAGTCTCTTTATATTATATTTGATAAGAAAGAAAAAAATATTGCATTCTCTCTCTTAATCTGAGAAAGTATTCCCTAAATTCCTATTACATTTTATTTATGTCTCAAAGTATTTTCTCAGTAATGGAGGATCAGTTTGGCTGCAACCCCTACGTTTTCAGTATCTTTGTCAATATTTTTGTACCCTTTATACATGATATGACTAGTATACATCTTTGTAAATGCCGTTTCCAAAGGATTAAAGAACTTTGCCATGTCAGTATTATGTGAAAAACAATTACATCTAACTTATATTCAATTCAATTCAATTTTATTTTTCATTTCATCAGAATCATACAATATTTTATAAAGTGTAACAGAATAAAATATGTGAATGACTTATTGTTGACATCACAAAATTCATTATGTAAAATTGTTGTACAAGAAATCAAAAGAATGTATACCCTGTTGAAAATTTTCTGAAGGAATTTAAGCATGTCTTCTCCAATCGTTTATTTCACTTTTCTTTAGAATCTGACGAATGGCATTGGCAGTCCATTGATGACACAGTGACGTATCCCATGATCCCATCTCGGGAGGAAGAGCGCCTCCTACTGGCCAGTGATTTGTGTCTCACCGGAGAGGTAAGATTCCACTGTCCTCATTTTTTGAACAGCATTTCAATAGCTTTCGCTGAGGTCACGTCCAACATTTGATTCAACTTAAATTTAATTGAAATCACATTCATTTTCTTCTGATAGAGGTTGCAATTTATTTGACTGTAATCTCAAATTTTAGTATTTTGTGGGAGAATTACTTGCAGATGTCACTTGGGTTGGTTTAGTTGTAACCAGCTATACATGTAGGTGTTTATTGAAGTAGATCTGGAACTGGTAGGATATACTTCTTAATTTGTTATGTTCTTATTTTGGTTGATGGGGCTATAGTCAGGGTAATCGGTTTTAATGTGTGGATGTACATTGTTTGATATGAGACTCCAGGGGAGCGTTTCATCAGGCTTTTTGTCAGTGATTTTTACCGACAACTGTTATAAGCTACTGAAATCCTTGCATCAGATTGGCTGAGAGCAAATTTGTTGGTAAAAATCACTGACAAAACGCTTGATGAAACGCTGCCCTGATGCAAGATGTTTGCTATATTACAAACATCGAATGCTTTTATAATACTCTTAACCTCTTTTTCCCCTTTTTGCTCTTTTCAGGCCATCACCCATCTTCAAACCACCAGTCTATCTTTCTTGAACAGAATCTTACCCAGGGTAAAAGTCTTTGCTAGAGTAGCACCAAAGCAAAAGGTGAGCTTTAGATGTACATTACTTTTTGAAGGGCTGTGAATTATGTAGATGGATTTAGTCATCACGATTCTTTTTAGCCTAATTCATAATGTCCATTAATATACAAATAATGAATGTTCATGAGTGCAATGGACAGAATATTTCATTCGGTGAAAGATGAAATTATCCATTCAACTCGGTTCCGCCTCGTTGAATGGATCATTTCATCTATCACCGAATGAAATATTCTGTCCATTGCACGAATGAAAAAAACATTCATTATTTGTTTTATATGACACCTAAAAATAGCTATCCTTCTCATTTGACATTTTATGAATTAAGAAACAAGAGTGAAGGGGGTGAAGGGACAGGCAAGACGTTTTTGTGTACGTAGACGTGTTGGTGGTCGCGAGTGCAATGGACCATTTTGTATGGATCCAAAATTGCACGGTGAATGGATCCAAATTGCACGATTGATGACGTAATTGTTAAATGGGACAAATGATCACATCAAACAACCAATCAAATGGCAAGGATCTATTTAGGTGTCATATAAATGGAGATATGTCATAATTCAATAGCCAGTTTCTTGCACGTGTTTAGTAGAAGTTGGAGCATTACAAATTGAAATCACTGTCATCGATTCCTATTACACTACTTGCCAAGTAAAAGAGAAAATGTACTGCATGTTACACTTGAATGCATGAAAAACTTTTCTCTTCCGATGTTTTATGCTTATTTGTATCATTTTATGTGTCCTTTTTTCGCCATTGTATTGTCATGAGATTTCATGAAAAGGAATGTTTTCAGTGGTCCTCATGATTTGGTACATGTATGTGAGCTTATATTTCACTTTATAACATCCATTATGATGAACAAACGTCTCGTGATCTGAATATTAATTTTCAGGAGTATGTGATTACCACACTGAAGAGTCTTGGATATACGACCCTTATGTGTGGAGATGGTACCAATGATGTAGGAGCCCTAAAGCATGCACATGTTGGTAAGTTGATCAAATTTATGACATAAAGGCATTATTGCTGAGATCCTTTTACCGTGTTACAGATTGTTGAAAAATCACCAGATCCATTTATAATCATTTTGGGATGTCATAATACATGGATATAGACAAACACTTTAGCAATAATCATTTCATGCACTCAAATTTTTCTGTGTCATCCTTCTCTTTTCAGGTGTTGCTCTTCTTTCAAATGTTCCTGAGAGGTTTTTGCGAGATAGGAAGAAGCCCAAAGAAGAGGTAAAGAAATAGATTTCATGGTTATGGATTTTATAAAACTTACTTGTAGCACTTTGAGTGTGATCTACATGTTTGCTAAACATGCTCAGATTATTAAAAAATTCTACTCCAAACTGAAAGGAAATGAAAGCGAATCTCTTACAAAAATATGCATAAATTAGGAACTATTACATAACCAGTCTATGGTTACAGCATAGATGTATTAGCACTTGATGGTGAAATGGTACTCAGTAAGAATATGCTAAGATCTAAAGCTGGCCATTATTGTTTAAAGGAGTTGGGCTAACAGAGGAATCACAGAAAATACCTGACAAACATGAAGCATACGCAAAAATATACAGCTTTCATTTTCTTTTATTCCCTTTTGAATTACAGATGGCAGAGAATACTGGGGAGAATAAACAACTCAAGACTTTTTCGGGTCCAGATAGGATACCTTCCGCCCCCCATCATGGTGGGGGCAGGCACGGAGGTGGAGGGGGGCGAGCAGCCAGGCAGAGGGCCATCGCCAAGGGAGAAGACCTCACTAGGGTAGGTACCGATTGGATACTTTTGCAACTTTTATTTTCAATACTTGAAGATGTGAACTAGATGCATCATAGATTTTAAAAGATTGTAGAAATATTGTTGTTGTTGATATACATAGACACTCCAACATTGCCTCAAAAAAAAAAGTTGTGCAGTTGTGTTGCCTGAAAACCTGTGATGTTTTTGTGAGCCTATTGATCTGCAGAAAGCTCTTGCCCCAGTGAAAAATGAAACATCATGACTTCCATCAGTAATCAGGCATTTTTAAATGAACATGTAGGATTAATATCATGCCACAAGCAAAGTGTGTATCGAAGAAGCTACAATTGTAAACCCCTCAATAGAACAACTGGACTTACATGTAGAAGAATATCAATATCATGCACAGACCTATGGACATTTGTGCACAGGAAAATAGAGATCCTTTCTAACATTCAGCGTGTTATGAAAACTAAATGGAGATAAATTGTGCAGATAGACAATTTAGACAGAGAAACGTTGCTAGCATATATTAGACCTCCAAATAGTGAAATAATTTCTGCATTTCTAAAGTCTTTGATGAATTGCAGAAACATTTCATTCTTATTTCTTTTCACCTACATGTAGTAGCAGTAAAGGATGTACATGTACATTGAAAACTGCTTTAGCGACCACCTGTCTATAAAAGACCATAATTTTCGTTTCCCTTGAAAAGTGTTTCTCATTGAAACGTGTATTAAAGAAACCTGTACATAAAGACCACTTGCTCATAAAGACCGCTTTTCTTGTCTCCCTTGACTGGTCTTTATAGACAGGGACTACGGTAGTATGAAATGTGATGCCATGTAATCATTCCCCAAAATATCTCTATACCTGGAACAGAAAAAGATGAATACATTGTTGAAGGAGATAGAAGAGCAGGATCAACCTCAAGTAGTCAAGCTAGGAGATGCAAGTATAGCATCGCCCTTCACTTCTAAATTATCATCAGTGCAATGTGGTGAGTGTTTTAATTTTACATGAGTAAATCTCTGTAATAGTCTTGTAGTTATATGTGGAGTTACCATTGACCTCTTAACTATTTTCAGTGCAGTGCAGTAAAGTGTATTTGCTTGGTATTTAATTCTTATCTGTTGTTTACTATACAAGGTTAAAAAGAGTCACTGATATTTGATTATACTTTGTGTGCATCATCTACTTTTTTTTCTTCTCTTTATCTTCACCATCTATTTTCCTTTCTTTTTTTTTCTTTTATTTTCCCTCTGTTTTCCCTTCTATCATTCCTTTGTTTTGTTGTCTTCTGCATCAAGTGAACTTTATTAAGATTGATAATTCCTTGATTATTTGCTGCCAAAAGTTGCAGTATAAGCTTTTTGTAAATTTTCAGTGAGAAAAGTTTATTTACCAAATGAAAACACCATTTGATTTGATATTATTTATAACGTGTTTTATTTATCTTTTATTAGCAAAATTCAGTTGTGAATAAATAATCTTTTTTACCCTTCTGTGTACATGTCTGACATTCATGTTGACTAGAACAAAGAAATTAGACTGTGTTCCTTTCTCCATCTCTCTGCAGTATGTCACATCATTAAGCAAGGCCGATGTACATTGGTCACCACTCTTCAGATGTTCAAGATTCTAGCTCTCAATGCCCTCATCTTAGCTTACAGTCAAAGTGTTCTCTATCTAGACGGTATCAAGTTTAGCGATGCCCAGGCCACCCTACAAGGCCTCCTATTGGCTGGTTGTTTCCTCTTTATATCAAGGTCAAAGGTCAGTTTTTCAGTTTTGTGAATTGATGTCGAATCACTTTTGAGCACCAATTAATCTATCGTTTACTATAAAATTTAGATTGAAGGGAATCTAGAGTCCCAATTATGAAACTTTATTTCAGTCGAGACTTTCAATAAGCATTTTAAAGGTTTTTATGTAATAGAAAATATGAATCAACATTCATGTATATAATGGGGTGGTTTGTACACTTAGTTCATAAATTCAGATATTATAACGTGAAACTATAGGCACTGGAAAATACCAACACTGATATGTATACATGGGACAAAGTAACAAGGTGTGATAAACACTAACACTAATGTGTATATATGGGACTGGGACAGTGTCCTGCTGTTTTTGCTCATTACTTGGGGCAATTACACTGCGTCTATCTCATTTGTTCGGCATATGTTACCCACGCATTTTATATCTTTTACTGTGATATTGCCTAGATGCACATTGCATTTCTTTTATACGTCAAATAATCATATTTCTTTCTCACTTGTATCAATCGTGTATGCCGACAGCCGTTGAAGGTATTATCTAGGAGTCGTCCTCTACCAAACATCTTCAATGTGTATACCATCCTTACAGTCATGTGTCAGTTTGCTGTCCATTTTATGAGCCTCATGTACCTCGTACAGGAAGCAAAAGCAAGGTCGCCTCCAAGGTCAGTATGTATTTTTTTCTTTGTGGCCATCATAAAGAACTGTGACTAGTTTTATATTAATTGAATTTACTTGGAATAATTCACTTGTTTGTGTGAAATAAAGTGAAGTAGGCCTGTCAAGTGGCATCTCTGTGTCTTGTATGACACAGGCCCTTTTTTAAAACTTTTTCATTATTAAAGAATTAAAAAAATATAACTTAAGGTGTTTCCTGATATCACCATATGATCACAACAAAACAAATTTTCAGCAAATAATTTATAGTCAGTAGGCTGTGAATTGTTTTCCTAATGTTCAGTTATCCAATACAGATTCACCCTATTCATGTTTGATATGTCCTTTTTATGCCTCCGCCCACCGTAGGTGGTGCCGGAGGCATTATGTTTCGGGTCGTACGTCCGTCCGTCCCCTTTTTCGTTCTCGCGATAACTTCAAAAACATTTTTGGATCAGTTTGTAACTTGGCCCATGTATGCATATGGGAGGGACGATGAAGTGATTAGATTTTGGGGTCTAAAGGTCAAAGGTCATAGAGGTCATTATGTACATAAAAATGGTTCGTTCTCGCAATAACTTCAGAACTGTTTGACGGATCAGCTTCTAACTTGGCCCATGTATGCATATGTGAGGGACGATGAACGGATTAGATTTTAGGGTCTCAAGGTCAAAGTTCAAAGGTCATAGAGGTCATTATATACATGAAAATGGTTCATGATGTATGGAGTCTAGGCCTACCAATTTTTAGAAATTTCAAGGGGACAGTGGTCTATTTGCTATAAAATATCTATTTCCTATAAAATATCTATTTCCTTGGTGTATTTGATGATTGTAAGTCATCAATGGTAAGTTTTTTATTTGTACGGGATGGAAATGAAATGAAATAAATTTTCTGTCTCCTGTGCTTTTTAAGTGAAAAGATTTGTAATTTTGTTGGACCAATCCTTTTTAGAGTGTACATGTATGCCGTACATTTCCAATTTGGTGATGGCGGAGGCATAAATTCCGACTGCGCGCGGTCGAAGATTCGTCGAGGTCAACATATTTTTCAGTCATTAGGCTAGAAAATGGTTTCCTAATGTTCATTTTTTCCAATACGGAATCACCCTATTCATGTGTGATATGTCCTTTGTTTTTATTATGGAATGCAGGGAGACCGAGTTTCCAGATCTAGAGAAGGACTTTGAACCCAACCTTGTCAACAGCACGGTTTACATCCTATCCATGATGCTACAGATCAGTACGTTTGCTGTCAACTACAAGGTGAGCTTACTACCTCTACTACAGTTTCAACATCCACTCAACAAGTAAAGAAGTATACTTCCACTTGTGCCTCCTTCCTTTGCGAATCTTACATGAGAGATGTCTAGAAAAGGAAAAGTGAATGCATTCATTCCACATTTCAAATTTTGAAATATGATAGTGTTAACCTGTCCATGGTTATTAAAATTTTGTAGAGACCCAACATCAGATTTTTCCCCCATTTATTTGGTACGTTTTCCATAGACCGACTGTAATTAGCCTGAGTGTTTGAATAACATGATATAATATTGTGTAACATGATAATATCTAAAATGTATCTTGTTTTCCATCCACCTAGCAGTCTATTATATATCTCTTGTTTTCCGTCCACATAGGGTCATCCATTCATGGAATCTCTAAGAGACAACAATCCTCTCCAGTACAATCTTGTCTTCTCCGTTATGTACCTCTAGCAGTCTAACATGTATGTCTTATTTTCCATCCACATAGGGTCATCCATTCATGGAATCGCTAAGAGACAACAAGCCCCTCCTGTACAGTCTTGGGTTCTCTACTGTGTCTGTCTTTACTCTCATCTCTGGGGTCCTTCCAGACATCTCCAGCCAGTTTGAGATTGTAGAATTCTCCGCAGATGTAAGTTCAAAGTTCATTCCGTGCCCCCTACTTTAAAAAAAAAAAGTAGTATCAAGGGACTTAGGGTCTCTTGCGTAAAAGTTGCACTTACATGTAGCTCCAAATCCTCAAAGCAAGTTCTAAATACAGTCTAACCTGCTTTAGTGACCACCTGTGTAGAAAGACCACCTGTGTATAAAGACCACAATTTTTGTTTCCCATTAACAGCATTTCTCATTGAAAGATGTGTCAAAAGAACCTGTCCTTAAAGACCACCTGCACGTAAAGACCGCTTTTCTTGTCTCCCTTGAGTGGTCTTTATAGACAGGTTTCACTGTACAAAATCATAATTAGTTCAAAAATCAAGTTGCATTTGAATTCCTCTCTTTATGGAAGAGGCCAATATGTGAAGACCAGTCCAGAGTAAAAGCACTTAAAGGGAAAGACCACCCTGAATGCAAGTTGGTTTAAAAAGAAGCAGAAGGATTAAAGAAAGAGACCAATGAAGGTTTGAGCAAAATATTGATTAGAAATAAGAACGTTATGAATTTTTGAAGTTGTACTCAATCAAACACAAATTGGCAACTCCGTGACTTTTCTTGCAGAGCCCCTCTCCCATTTACCCTGTACCCCAAAAATCATTCATTTTAATTTTCTCTAAAGAAAATATTCAATCACACATGCACTTTAGATATAATCATTGCTCATATGTTTTTACACAAAACCTGTATGAAACAAATATATTCTTTCATCAAAGACTAAGAAAATACTGCTTATATTGTTCATTGTCTCACCTTATCCGTTTCTTAAAGCGCATAAAGACGCAATGGCAGTGATATGCGCTATAAAAGCATTGTATTATTATTATTATTCATTGTCTGATCAATGTATGGGTGACTTTACCAAGCAATCTGTAATATCTAAGATTCATTTATTTTTTGTTTTCTCTTCCTTCTCCAGTTCCGTTTGCTGGTGTTCCAGGTGCTAGTAGGAGACATGGTTCTAGCATTCATCATTGATAGGTTCCTCCAATTCATACTGGGAGCAGCGAAATTAAGAGGAGCATACTGATCTCATTACACCATCGTCCATCGTATAGGCTGGGACTACACAGATACTGCACCCCAAATTCTGCACTTGGGTATTTATTGCTGATGCAACAAAGGAATGCGAAGAAATTTTCATATGCAAAAAGTTAACTTTGGCAATCAAAACCAGTGTTTGTTTTATGAATGTAGCTGATATTGAGAGATTGATTTCATTGGATGAATAAAATGATATTGAAATTCGTAGGAGTATGGACCAAGTAGGTATACTTGATAAATTTACCCATCATGTGATCACCTGTTAAAATCAATTTTATATCATCGGATCATCCACCAGATGAAATTTCATTGTCCACCAGATGGAAATTTATCGTCCACATCTAATAGATGAAATTTGGATGAATACCTCCTGTAGGCACTGAAAAATGATGCAAGATGGAAATTTTAAATGTGAAAGTCAATTTCATGTTCTAAGTATTTTTGTGAGAAAAGTATTTGGACTTTGTCTTGGGGGCTTTATGTCTGCACTTGTTTATATGGGAATCTAAATGATATAAAGATCTCAGAGTTTATTCCCAAAACAACAATTTTACAGAAGATCTCGTACAAAGTTGATATAACAGCACGGTCATTTTGCCCTTAAAGTAGTCATGTCAGTGTCGTTTGCTCCCCTGTATTGGGACATTAGCACTTTGCTATGAGCGTACAGGGAGATATTTCTATTTCTATTTGCGCAGTAATTCAGCTACATGTAACCTTGCCTACAGAAGCAAATTGTAGAGACAATGACATTTTGAAATTGTGATTAAGAAATGGTGAAAAGTAGTGTTTTATCAATATTTGAAAACTTTGAATTCAGTGTGTCGTAATGGAGTGGTTGGACCATTGGACTGGAGATGTAAACTAAGGTTGTGGGTTCGAGCCCCGAGATGGCACTTTTGTCATGTGGCAAGACAATAATCCACATTTGCTGCTCTCCACCCAGGTGTAGTAAATGGTTACCTGTTTGGAATAAGCATTTTTTTTTCACATTCAATAGATACCAAAGTCCATAGCCTAGCTAAAGTTGGGGTAATAAAGGAGCGTCTTGAACACCATGGACGAAATAAAGCCTGTAGCAATTGTTGCCGAAGCATATGTTGAACTATGGGATACGATTGCTATACACTGTATATAATAAAACTACATGTATTTGCAACAAGAATAGTTTTATTATTATTTTGCACAGGTTGCATGGCGTTAGAGTTGTAGCGTGTAAGGTGAGCAGGTACATATCACCAGACCATATATTTGAATGTAAGATGGGTCTATTTATTGAATAATATAACATTTCTGTGCAGAGTTCATCGTGGTGCAAGAAATATGAGATTTTTCAGTTGTTTGTAGAGAGAATGAGTCAATTCATCGGTGCTCGGACTTATGCTCTGGCGACAATATCTCCGGGCTTTATTTCATCAAAGATATTGCTTATAGGATTATGGTTGCAATTATGTTTTAGGTTAGGTTTAGGTTTAGGGTAAGGTCCAGGGTTGAAGTTTAAAATTTGGTTATTGCAGGGCTGCCAACTCGCACGCATTGAGCTACACTCACGCAATTCACCCAATTCTGACTGTCTCACTCTGATAAACGAATTCTCACGCTGAACCCCAAAAATAGAAAGTAACAAAATAAAAAAATGTCTCCAAAAATCTCTGATATTCCAAATAATCGATATGCCCAAGACCTTTATAGATTTTCCCGCAAAGCAAATTAAAATCGTTTTGGTAGTGCGCGTGCAAAGACAAGCTATTGGATTACGATTGGTTTATACCATAGGTTTATACTGCGTGTATACATGTACATGTACGTGCGACGAGTATGAGTGTAACTATGGCCAGACTGACATGGCTGTGGCGCGGCAGCCCGCGCCGTGTGGCTCAGCAGAGTCTGCCGTTCACCGTACACCAAACGTAATAGCCAGCACATTCCTCTACGGCCGGACAGCAGGATCTTTCATTTAAGTTTAACTCTTGAAATTCATATTCAAAATCATGCAGTTACAAATCTGGAACTTCATATTTTTTCATGGTCAGTGAACTACATGTAGCATTAATAACAATTTAACCTAGAGAGAGTCTATTTATTACTTATTCAATTCAATTTATTACATTAATGCTGCTTCTATGTATGTGTGGAAATCATGACTTAAGTATGCACCAGATTGCACCATTTAAAATGTAAAATTTTCAAAGCTCCCTACTGTGGAAGGGAGGTGTCCCACTTCCACACCTTTCCCCCCGCGGTCACTTCGCTCCCTCGCAATGTCTCACTCTAAACTCTCACTCAAGGTTGGCAGCCCTGTTATTGTCATAATAAAAAAACACAGAGCAATTGTCAAAGGGAGCATTTGTCATACAACCAATTCATCGACCTATGGGAGTAAATTTAGTTTTCATTAAGCATGCACTTCTGATTGGGTTTCAGCCAGTGATCATGCTTTGTATGCTACGGGTTAATACATGTACCTTATCCCCTCCGAATTTATCACCTGTGTCGGTCAGTTACTATGTATGTCTCTTATCTCTCTTTTTCATCTCTCTTTTCCCATTCTTTCTCATTGTATCATGCGATTCATAATGCACTCTCCTCTTGAGGACTTTGTAGATGCAGTTACTCTCTAGGTATTCTTAGCTTTCAAATTATGTATATTGAATCATGCATTTTGATGTTGAATTCGAATCTTATTCGTAGTAATCATTCCAGTGATAGAGCATTCTTTCATTTAATTCTTTACTGTACATGCATGTTTTAGGGTCATTGCTTGTGTGTGAGGAGTATTATGGGTGACAAAATTCTATTGCTTGCCAATTCGACTCCCACTCACAGCCAGTATAACTTGAGTTTAATCTCACTTTGTTGGTGGGTAGATTTAAATGTCAGTTGGGCAATATGGTAAGACTCTTTTACAATAATATTAGAAATAATATATTGGAACATTTTGCCAATTGAAATATTTTGGAACTAGGTTTTGATAGGAAATGGAATTACTCGACTGCGGTGATTTTGTTAAGGGTACAGGTACAAGCTTATGCACTAGAACTTGGTTGTTGAACCTATATGAATGTTTTCAATCTCACCGATATACACTGTATGTGCAGATTCATTAAATGTTGCTAAAGCCAACAAAACTTGCATCTGTTTGCTTTTGTGTATACATACATGTACATGTATGTGTACCATTTTAAAGTACAGTAGCGCCTCATTATAAAAAAACACTGTTTAAAAGAACTCTCATAACAAAATAATTTTGCCAAGTCCCACTTTTGTATTTTGTTTTTTTAGCCCTGATATAACAAGGTTTTGATATAAAGATGTCATTTTCCCTGGTCCCAAGGAGTTTGTTATAACAAGGTTCCACTGTAACAAAGTAGGTAGAACAGGTGATTATGCATGTGACACCTGTTCTACATATTTTCACAGAATAGCAGTGAAGGTATATTCTTTTGTCTGCCAGAACCATTTTGAAGGGTAGAATGAGGAGATGTTTATTTTGTCCACTCTTAGTTTTATTTTCTAAAAATTCCTATTTTCCGACTTCACTCGCACTTCTTCTTTCACTCTCCATCCATCAATCTTCCTTTCTCGTCCCCAAAAGCTGTCCCTGCTTCCCACTTTTTCGCTTCCAATTTTCTCTCCAATTCTCCCCGTGGCCACTACTACGCTCCACCTCCATGAGAAAACACTTAACATACAGGGGAGTGTTTCATCAAGTGTCTTGTCAGTGATTTTTACTGACAAAGTTGCTCTCAGCCAATCAGATGCAAGGATTTCAGTAGCTTGTAACAGTTGTGGGTAAAAATCACTGACAAGACACTTGATGGAACGCTCCCCAGGTATATCTACAAAATAAAGATTCTTTTTCACCTATGACAGACATAAGCACACCCTGGACAAATGATTTTCTGAAACAAACTACGTCTCTGTTCGTGAAGTACATATTGATAGCTATATACATAATCAAATACGAATCAACGAATTCATGAATACAATATTACAATTAGTAAGACACTAGAATATATCCTCACATATTCGATCAACATTAAAAGCATGTTGCACAAATCTTGAGTAGAATTAAAATACACTCTTTGGTCTCTGTGCTACATGTACATCGTATGTAAATCTAGAATAAATTCTCGGATGAATTGAAAATATGTTGTATCGAAATCTGAATATTGTGAGGACCTATCGATCATACATGGAATACATTATATAAGGTATCGAATACGTAGATTATATTAAAACGGAACAAAGAAAACTTATGCTCTTACGAACCAAAGAACACAACACATCATTATTAGTACTGATGTCAATACATGTACATACACTATAAATACATGACTTGTACAGTATGTGTGTTGAGCGCCAAAAGGGCGTAAACTCTTTGTTAAAATATGAGTTATCACCCTTCTGGCTCTCAACAGATGGTGTATATATATATATAGTTAATCACATTCTTTCCTAATGCACATATTAATCATTCAAAGGCACAAATGTATCTACAGTACATGTATAACAGGAACACACAGTAGGAATAGCTGCAGTATTACATGTCCTTCAATTTACATGACAAAAGCGAATCGTGCTTCAGGAATGAATGAGTCATGCATGTGGATCATACAGGGAGATTTAAGATAGCTTGAGTTCTGTTTATTGGAAAGTTACAATTTCCTTATTTTATACGCTACAAGAACCAAATGATAACAAAGTCAAGCTGAGTTGATCCCATCAATTGGGATCAATCATAACTCTTATAGAAAACAGGGCCAAGATGTCCTAATTTTTCATTGCTAGTTAGTTACTCAGCTTTTCCTTATTAGGTAAAAAATTGAAAAATCTGTTTAGTAGACATCGTTTATATTGTAGTTAGTTTCTAACTCGTCAACTTGAATGTAACTTCATTGTAATACTTTTCATAATTATCAGAACTCAAAATAAGGGTAAAACTCACTTCAACAGACTTACAACAAACTTTTTGTTTGTTGGAGCCAGAAGGGCGTTAACTCTGTACAAATGACGGGACTTAACGCCCTTCTGATTCCAAACAGACGATACATTAATCAAGTACTAACAATCAGAATGTCCTATTGTAGACTGTGTGTTTAAACAACATAGAGATCAAAACATTAATGTCATCTAAAAGTGTAAATATTTCACTCTTCCAAAAGGAAAAATACTGATGCAGAGCACATGTACACAACTGCAAAAGCAATCATTATGTTGATAATTTTTTCTGTTTTTCTTTGTCCTGTTTCAATTCAAAAGCAATGCAATATCTTAAATTACTGTTCTAGGTTTAGCCTTAAAATCCCTCACACTAAATCCACATCCACAAATTTGGATGTAGCACAGCAAAATTTCACAAATTCTCGCATAAAAACATCCTTTACGCAATGCATTCCTAAAAACAAATTGTATTATTTCATTTAAATATTTTCCAAGTAACATAGTACACGTGTCATATAATGAATATATCCTTGGATAACAAACTCCTAATATATTCTTTTGACTATTCTTAACACAATTCAAATGCAAATGTCAATAAAGCAATAACTTTGTAACTAATGAACTGTTAATCATACATAAATATTATTTACAATCAACTTGGCAAACAACAATATCACTTGAACAAGTTACATGTACATGTAGATTATACTTTATAAGAAGTACACCCACTAAAAAGACACTTTTACAATTAATTTCATCTAGAAGGAATTCACTTTCACAGATACATGTATTATGTGCAATTTGACAAAAATATTATCAAACTGTGCGTAGCAAGTTGTGGCATGTTAGTATGTACATAGAATATCACATGTTGAGCAAAACGTCAAATTTGGACCGAAATCCTCCCAAAATTCATTTGTCGTCCGTTGAAAGCCAGAAGGGCGTTAACTCTTTGTCAAAGTATGTGAGTTAACGCCCTTCTAGCACCAAATAGACGATATGGAGTTTGACTTTGAAATTTTCAATAAAGAGTCGTTTGGTTTTCTTAATGTGATCCATTCAAATATAAATTATTCTGAAAAATCAGTTCGAGGGCAATAATAATTCATTGACGCAGAAACTTTTAAACAGGGAAAAGCGCAATTTTTGAGCCAGTTTTAAAGAATAATCACACTATTATAAGTACATATGACTCCATAAAATGTATATTTCTATTTTTTTGAGGGGGGGGGGGATATATGCCAGCCTTTTCTACAAATAAATAAGTCCTTTATTCTTGTCATGCAACAGCACATTGAGCACAACACACAATTTTAATAATTTTTATGGACTTAATGCAAAAATGGGATCAGATAATTCTATGCTGCAGTAGGAATTAATTTATGTTCTTACATTTTGTCATGGATGTGAAGAACAAAAAAAACCTATTCTCAATGTGAATGTTGCTCAATGTACAAAATACAGAGATAGAAACACAATGATAATGAAAGGAACTCTTAACCCTAATTTCAGAGTTTCAAAATATTTTTTCAAGCTTTGGATTTGCAAAATGGCACCTTAGAAAGGCACTACGAACAACATTTCTAAATGTGATTTTTTTTTTTGTACGCTACCAAACCATCATGACAAATATACAGTAATATCTTCCACAATCGAAACAAGGAACACTTGGTGAATATTATTTAACTGCTGTGGCCACAAACACTTGAAAGCATTTCACAGATATATGTTTGACTACCGTATCTAATCATCAATTCATAAGTGTCATACTGTATGCAGGCAATTCCGAAAAATATACATAGCAGATGTTTCATGGTGGAAAAAAAATGATTACAAAACTTTTTCACATTTAATTGGCATCTAAGAATTTTTTGTAAAAATTCATTTTTTTTTAAACATTTGCAATCAAGGACAAAACCCTTAGGCAGTAAGCACAAAAAAAAAACTGAACAAAAACACTTCCTACTTATGAATTCCATATCTAAGTTTTAACATGCATTTGACAGTGAAAAATTCTTCATTTTTATATCTCATATTTCTTTTTCTTTTTCTTTGAAATGGAGGTGGGATTAATAGCGCATCTGTACAATGTATACATATTTTTAATTATTATTAATATCTAATTTACATGTATACTCATACACACTTCATGTACATGTATTTTCACTTTAAAGAAGCATTGGAAAATAACAGGTTTATTTACTTTTCACAAGAATTTGCTTGTGAAAGATCATCAATGTCAATTTGAGACTTACATTATAAGTACACTTTGGCTCTAGTAGTTTATCATACTTGTTATAAAGGAATTCTTAATACATGTAATAATCTGTGAATACAACCATGAAGGAAAAGGGCGGAATGCAAACTAATGGAATACAATATTCTCTGTTGAATCACAACATTATAAATTAATTTGATGAATACATCTGACTTGTGATGAACATGCCACAGTATAGAAGACATGTCTTGAGTTGCTTAATACTACTGTTAGGAAATTATGCATTCTTTATGCAACACATTAAAATCATGAATGAATTTTAATCTTTTACAAATTCATTTCTCCAATCTCGATTCCAATTCAATCAGTACATAAAATACAAATACATTTTGTATGACTTTTTATCTTTAATTCATTTTTAACATGTTAATTCTAATTCATTTTCTTCAACAACAAAAAGAAATTGTTGTATGTTTTGAACAGATAAATAATGTTTACAAATTTATGAGACTTTGGACTTCTACATGTAGCTACATACACAAGTACATAACCGTCTCTTGATATATTGTGGGAGACTTATATTCTACTAAAATTTCAAACCTGACGCTGGGTTAAGCTCGGTCTAAAAACGAGTTGAACAAACTAATTTAGACCGAGGCCTAAGTTTTCCCTTTGTTGAACATGACTTTAGTCCTTGCGTTGGGTTTAATTGAATTAGTAGATTATGGGCCTAAATTTGTCTGGTAACCTGGTACACTTTAAGCTATATTCATATGAATTTTCTAACCAAGATATCCTAGAATGTCCAAACTGGTTTGTTCAAGTAAAACCAGAGCTCACAAGGGCATACTAAAGTTATAATAATAATACTAATAATAATAATAATAATAATAATAAGTAGGCAAAGGTAACTGAAATACTAAAGTATACCAATATAATGTATGTACAAATCTATAATATGTTAATACAAATGTGTATATATAAATAACATGGATAATTTACAAATATGTTCAACCTTTTTCATTAACTAGAATGCGTATACATGTAATATCATTAAACAAAGCACCAGTATATTAATCTAAACTACATGTACTTTCATAAGATTAATCCACAAATCCTTCAGTCTGACTGCCTTTTTTTTAAATTGAGGATTTAGTTGAAGGACTTTGGAGTACATGTGTGATGGGGATGGCAGATATGAATCTCTACTGCTCACTAAATTAAGCTACGTTCATACGGGACTTGTGGTTTCGAAACTCTAAGTTAGCAAAACTTTAAGTTAACCAAACGATGACTCCATAACCACGATGAGGGTTTACATGGGCCCGAAACAACAATCCTCATTGTTCTGAAACTACAAGCCAAGCGATCGTCATTGTCAAATAATACTGTAGTTGTTAATACCGATTCAGTGTACAGTACACATACAGTTCCTGTGTAGGGAAGTTTAATATGAATGAGAGGTCATCGTTAACTACAAGCTTGCGAACTTAAAGTTTACTCTGTTCACATGGTCCGAAACTGCGACGGAGGACCCCCCGCTGCTCGTGGTTTCGGCGTTAACCACAAGCTCGCTTGTGGTTCTAGAACTACAAGTAAAAGTTTCGAAACTACGAGTTCGTTCATACGGTCTGAAACTACAAGATAACTACAAATTAACTTAAAGTTTTAAAACTACAAGCGAAACTTAAAAGTTTAGCTCCCTTCGTGTGAACCTGACCACTGACACGTCATGATCCTCAACAGGCATCCCTTGTGTCAGACATGCAATTATTGTGATAACATGCCTATCCTGTCTATCTACCTCTATGTACCTCTGAGTATTAAAGTGATGGAAGCAAGAGATTGTGGCCTGAATTCACAAAAGATGTTATATCTTAACCCACGGTTTAAACCTCGATAAGCGTAGCATGCGCTTGGCCTCAGATCCAATGGGCGGACAATAATTCATATGTGCTTATTCATGCTTTAATATTTTAGTCCACCGTGGAGAGTTTAACCATGGTTTAGACCCCAATTAAATTAAACCTCCCTTGTGAATTTTGGTCGGGCCATTATGTATATTTTATTATACACGATGCCAGGGATTAATATCCTCTGCAATGTATGTGACTAATTGAACATGTACATCTTGGACTGGAAAAATATATCTTTTAAAGATTGAACACATATTGAACATGATTGTACAAATGAACATTTAACTTCACCTATAATAGCATCTCTTATACCCTAAATAAAGCAATCTAATTGCTTCATTTGATGACAAGCTTACAATAAATGCTTCCAGCTGTACATATATGTCAAAACTCTCGGGTACACACCTTCGGTTTTATCTGACTTTATACATGTAGGCACTGTTGACAGCATTAACTTTGGTGAGTGAAAAGCAATGTGCAAGGTGATGATGATAGGCAACTGAGTTTAAAGGTTCAACATAATAAATAAAAAACAAAAAACAAATATGAGATGTACATGGAATGAGATTACAAAGAAGATACTTAAACCTAGACAGTTGTTAAAGCAGTGTTGGTATTTTTTAACCCATGGCAGTAGAGCATCTCCTTCAAGTGACGTTTTTGCATTATCTTTGGATGCAGAATGCTAGGAATTATACTTTACACATGAGCAGAAAGAACAAAATCACAGAAAATCTGAATGTATTTTGGCAGTACGTGGTGCCGTTCACGAAAAAAGAGCAATCAAATTGTTACTGTACATTGAAGTCTCTAAACTGGCAATGATGTGCTAATATAATCACTATATTCTTGTACAAATTGGCAATCATTCCGTTAAATTTTGCAATTTTCATTCACATTTGTTCATTGAATATATAATTTAATTTTTTCTCAAACTGTGTAAAAGTGGAAAATCAGAATAATTGGTGCCAATTTAAGGAGGAAAAGCTGATTCATATGTACCCTAAGAAACTCTGAAGAAACAGTCATACTTTTAACCCCTTCCCTGCCAATAGGTTTCTGTATAATTATCATTCATTCACTACCAAGAACATGATTCAAGGTTTTCTTCTTTCTTCATATTTGTAGTTAAATTTGAATTTCAATATCTTACGTGGGAACAAACTTCACACTTAATTACCCGGTTTCTACTGCCACCCCGGCGCAGAGGGGGTGAATGTGGAGAACAAAGGTTCAAGATCATGTGACTGCCCTGGTGCTCTACATGTATATGTATATGGTAAGTCTGCATTAATCCTCAATCAGCTAACCCCATGGATTTGACTTGTAGCTGTAGGTTCCCTGGTTCCTTCCTGACATGAATGCATGCTGATCTTCTTCTCCTCATCACATCCAAAGAAGAATTACCACTATATACCAGATAAAGATTCTCCTCTGTTTTAAAGCTTGTTATCCATCCAATGGGGTGTTGCAAGAAAGTTGCAATCAATTGCAAATTGTAAAGCAAATTAGAACAACCATTCTGAATGGTTCAGGGTCTGCCCATTCAAGAAGATGCGCTTGTAACAATGATTTTGATTGGTCAGTACCGACCAGTTGCAAATTGCAATCAATCGCAACTTTCTTGCAACACCCCACAAGACAGCTCCAGTGTTTTCACTGCATGCTTTCACACAAATTAGGCACTCATCTTCAGGTTTCCTCACAAATTCTTTGGCTAGAAGATTTTCTATCACATACAGTAATTCTAAAGATCCTTTTTTACTTCAAGGAAAACAGTAGATGACTTCAGTCCTAAACACAGCATTTCTCTACATGGACACATACTCAGAAGCAGTTTTAGAGCATGTAGCAAAAATCACAAAGTTAAAGAGGTGTGTTCTACTGGTTTGCTCCTTCTTCCTTGCTCAAAATCATGCTGTACATCTGTTCCATGGTCCATGTAAGTTATTGTGGACAGAGGTCAAATAAAATGCAATCACTGCTGCACTTCAAATATTGAACAGCTGAATGCAAAGTAGATCAAGACGAAATATATTTTCCATGTTTTCTCTCTGATAAATTCCTCAAGCAATCAAGACATTTTATAGAAGATGAGTGATGTTCGAAAACGTTCTGAAGCTGGAAGAAGTTCATAGATTGCTATGCTTACACTCCTTAATTTCACTCACAACATATCCACTCTTAAAGTGAGGAATGCAGAATTTTGAATCCCACAATATCATATTACGGGATTTCTCTCAAGGTGTGACAACTACACACAATGGTAGTACAGGGTGAAAGCTTTAGAGAGGTATGGGAGGCAACAAGCAATGCATCTATCAAGGTTTGCTCCAAAACTATGCAAATTTGATTGCAATGGCTCTATCTGAACAACATCAACACGTCTAGTTGCACACACAAATTCAAAAACTGGAATGCAAGGGTGTACACTTCATGCACCATCTCTCCACAAAGGTTCTGCTATCTACGCATCAAAAATGGAAGGCACTGCTCTACATCTTTAAGGAAATCTAGTCAAAGAGTCTGGCCCCCTCTCATATGAGTCTCTCTTCAGGAGGCATCTTGAGGACATTGTCCATCTCAACGAACGAGCCCGTCATCTCTTGGCGGCTGGGGCTGTACGTGCCCTGCGTCGCCCTCTTTTTCCTCACAGAACAAACGAAGAAGGAGAGTAGGATGATGAGGATGATAAGTACGACTGCTCCAGCGATTGACGCTCCGATGATGATCCAATTGATGTCGTTGACAACCTGGAAGGAAGCAAGAGAAGTGAATGACTTGACAGGTGATGACTTGGTGCAAGCATTGATCCAAACACAACAGAATGTTGTTTTGTTTCTTCAAATCGGATTTTAAATTGATTTGAGATTACTTCAATTTTCACAAACACACAAATAAAACCCTATGATACAGCTTTCACATTACTAATGTATATGAAAGTAAACCTTGAAATATAAGACTTACATTTCCACAGTCGGTGCCTTCATAGCCATCTGCGCATTCACATCGATGGGTAGGTGTCTCGTCTATGAGGATGCACGTTCCTCCGTTCCTACAGGTGCCTAGCTCCGTGAGACAGGGGTCCATGATAAGGCACTGCGGTCCCAAGTACCCTTCTACACACTCGCACTTGTAACTGCCGGGTTCCTCCACGCATGTTCCTCCGTTGCTGCAAGGGTTGGTTGTATCGTTGCACTCCAGGATGTCTTCCTCACAGTAAGTCCCTTGGAAACCTGGACAAGATATTAAGAATAACAGTAGAGGGAAAACTGTAGAGAAAGTCTACTCAAGGGAAACAAGGAAAGTACATGTAGTCTTTCATGGGCAGGCAATCTTTATGTATATACTTTATACATGTATTAAAGGGAAAGTTTCATTACGAATTTTTAAAGTGAAGTTAAAAAAGGTGGTCTTTATAGACAAGTGGTCAGCAAAGGTCTCATTAGGTTGTCACTAAAACAGGCTTCATGGTATTAACCTCTACCATGCCGTGGGTGGCAAATCCCGCCCAAATGTTGGAGTGTTGAACATTCTGTTTAGGCTCAAAATGGCTTGAAAATTTTTCCTCATACAGAAACCTGTGCCTCCAATAAAATATTCATTCCTATGCAATATATCTTTGCCCAGTTGCCAAAAAAAAAAACTCATTACAAGTTAATATTTAACTATTGAAAGTTCATTTTTGACAATTGCTCAAAAATCTGGTGGCATGGAAGGGGTTAATATGCATTAGTGTGGTTATCTATCGATATCTTCTATTCCGAGGCACACATGGAAAGATAAAGGAGAAACAACAAGTCCATATCAGTGCCATATTCCCATGCAAGGAATAAAAGAAAGAAAAGCTTTCAACTTGGATTAGGAAGATGATTGAAACCGCTACAGTGTACTAAACAGTTATTTCACGGTGGTTTTAACCCTTTCAGGACAGGAATTATTCAAGAGCTAAATTGATCACATTTTGTTCTTCAAATTGGCAACAATAACATTTTTAATATGTAAACAAATTTTTAGGCGAAGCTTCTTCGTTTAATAACATTTTTCTTTTAATGCTACATGGTTCTAATAAAATTTAATGTCTTTGAAAACATACAAGGTTAGGAATTTTGACGAAAAGTTGAGAAAGTTGCCAATTTTGATAAAAAACAATGATTTTGAACCTCTCAATGTGTTACCAATTTAAGGATTTTAAAGCTTATTCTCGTTTCTAAAATCCTGGCATTAAACGCAATATGGTCATGCAACAAAAATCATATGCAACAAAAATGGACATCGTTTGTGGAGAAATTTTTGCTCTTTCTACACATGCATTTGGTATATTTTTGAGAGCTTTGATTCAAAAGTTACTGAGCCAAACCACAAAATGTGGTCAATTGTCTCGAAAGGGTTAAAGAGATTTACAAGCCGATATATCCCAACCAATGATGCTAAAAGAGAAACAACCATCAAACTGTCAGATTTATTTTTAAATATGGAAACTAATATATTTCCATAGTGGTTGAGGGTCTTCCTTTGAACACATGACAATAACTGGGATGAATTTGTGGTCAATGTTTAACGAGTCATAGACCACTAATATCAGAGTCATGCTGAAGTCAAAGATAGCAACAATGCAAATTGTTTGCACCTCCCATGACCTTTTCTAGATTCTCGATCGACTGGTTTGTTATTTCAAACAACACAATAAGAGACACAGTTTCTTGATATAGGATAGGCTTCATCTAACAGCCATCATACATACAAGTTACTTACAAGCATATACAGCCATGGAAAAAATTATCAGACCAAGAATGGTTACTAATAGTGTTATTTTTGTGGAAAGAAGGAAATAAAATATCATAAAAGCAAGGTATATTTGCTGGAATGTGGTATTCATTCAATGAAATACAAAGGCAAATCATTTCTATAATTTTATATGCATATTATAGTACCCTTATTACAGAAGCTTGGTCTAATATTTTCTTCCAGGGCTGTACATGTACATGTATGTACACATGCTTTCTTTAAGTAGTCGGGTATTATAAACCATCAAATGTTATAACCAGTTGTTTTCTTATCTAAGAAAAAATTGAGTGATTTCCAGTATCCAGTACTCATCATTTTGAACACCGTGGTCTGGTCCATATGTTGCTGTACTTTCAATAAAAATTGTTCCTTCAGGTTGAGATATTAAACATGGTCACATCATAAGCATTGCTTGGAGAAAAATAAAATGATTTTAGTTTGCCTGAAGTATGTTACTAATTTCCAAATCTTTTTTGCTTTTAACATTGCCTTTAAAAGGAGACGGAGTCGAGTACACACGGTAGCACTTTAATAAACACCTTTCGCGTCAACAAGAGGAATGCACGCACCATGTCTACATCGTTAACGACGGAGGAAATGTGAGGTTATGTAATTAGGAAATAGTTGGATGTTCGTTTCACAGCTGGATGTAGATTTCCCGGCTGAATGTGTTTGTCTTCACTCAACAAGGAAGGGGGTAACATGGCAGAGGAAAACAAAACACCTTGTGAGATAACACAGATTGTCCATGTCACAAACATGAATACACCTATTTTTTTTCTGGAGATTCACTCTATATTTGGATGATTCTGTGCAATGTGTCTTGTACATGTACATGTTATGTATTTTTTATATTTTCATTATTTCATAAAAAAAATGAAAAATATTTTGATATGACCATAAACTATTTTTTTCTTTTGGGTATCACTACCATTAGTCCATGCTAAATTTAAGAGATTTTTTATTTTGGGGTGAAACAAATGGATAACATTTCGCCCATTTAATGTACTATGTATCTACAATCATTTCGAAGACTTTTGTTTTGTACTGGGAAATTTTTGTTTTCACCAGGAGGTGAATCTAGATCGGCCAACTTTATCAGGGTCACCCAACAAAATTTATTAGTTAATACCTACATATTTGAATACATTTGAAAACTACAATGTACATGGAAAGCCTATTTTCTGAACAGCCCTCTAATAGAGTATGTATATTATCAATTCTCATCTGGCTGATGACATGAGGATTGATAAGGGACTTCACAGAGACCATGACATTCTCGACTGATGCTTCATGTATCAAATCCACCTCCCTGACAAACCTTCAATCTGCAACAATACAGCACAAAAAGATACACTATTACAGTCATCTTCAAATTCGGTTGTTTATAAAATGAAGATTTCAACTAATTAATCGACAAAAGAACTATCGTCTTGTCTGAACTTCTCAATGTGAAGGATCCCAGTTTAATCTGCTAGGAGTCTTCAGCTACAGACTGTTCTTGGATTGATCCTTGTAGCCTTGCCAAGTAGAAACATTCTACACCCTGTTCATACTTAAAAAGCATAAAGGTATAATGGTTTATCTGCATCTGAAATGAGCAGAATGCTACTTAGAAGACTCATGCCTCTTTCATAGACTTCCAATACAATCCAATCCAAGAATTTGTTAAGTCCATATTCGAATAGATTGGCGCTTTGATGTGAGACAGAAAAAATACTGAATGTGTGGCCCATGTTTCATTAGGGAAAGACTGCAGCAGCGGCAAGTAGTGGCTAGTTGTATGCAGTTTTGAATAGGTATGTCTTAAGCTGAGTTCACCCATTGTTTGATAGCGGCACGAAAAGAAGAGTCCAGAATGCAAAATGTGTATTGCTGAAAATCGTAATTTCATTGCATTAAGGAAGAAACATATTAAGCCTCCTGCTACCATGATTACATGTAGGTACATGTATAATATTACCAAATTGTCATTGCAAATGTCACATTACATTATTTGGCCCCTTGCATTCTGAACGCGTCTTTTCGGGCCACTCTATTTTGCTAGGCTGCCTAAAGTGCATTTAAACTGCACCCTACACCAACAAGTGGTCAAAGTGATGTGCCTTGTTCACACTACCAGTTTAAACTGCATTGAGACATTGCTGAATTGCACTGCAGATAAACAAGGTACAGTATGGGATGTGATGCGTCATAAAAGTTAATGCCCTGTTCACATTTACAGCCAAACCGCACCAAGATGCAATTGACGTTCAAGTACATACCTGACAGGAACCAGGAGGTAAAATCCAACAAAAGTAAAATCCAACACTTCAGAAAACTATGAAATATGGCATACTTTAAAGAAAAAGTAGAGTTCTGGTCATGCAATTATATTGTGAAAGATACTGTCTCAAAGGAATCGGGAAAGGTTGACCATGTCTACTATATAACGATTGTTTTATACTGTGTTGTTTTGGATCATCAAAATAGATAAGAAATTGACCCAATCTCGCTGAAAAGCACATGTACTGCACACAGAAATGGGTATATGGGACTACACACATAAGTGGCATGAATGTTTGGTCCGAACATCTCAGATATTTCTAGTCATATTTCGAATATAAGAGCATTTGAAGAGCAATCCTTTTCAGGGGATGTTTCTACTATGATGTTCTTCCAAACTGACATAAAAGGAATGAGAAAGCTCACAAATTATTTGTTCACCTTTCCCAGAACTCAAGATTCCCTTTAAAGGGATACTCAACCGCAGATTGTGGACGTTTTTATGCCGCGAGAGGGCACACGTGATCGTTACCTGATCATGCCGTTGCCCCGCGGGAGCAAACTTCGAACAGGCTGTTCGCTGCGCAACATGCACGCTCCGCTTGAGCTGGAGCTCTCGTGCGAGATTCGGTCGGCTTCGCACAGTCCGAAAATTAATCCTGGTAGTCCAATGGACGCGTTCGACGCACAAACTTTGTGTACGAGTGAATGGGGCTTACGCAATCCTGACTTTCCCCACGGCCGCCTGAGGGCGTATCCCTTTAAGAATGCTGGCCCACTTTGAACAAAGTTGAAGCTGTACAATCTACATTACATCACACCTGCATGAACTCAAGTTCATGACTCCATGAACTAGCAATGTAAATATGTCTCAAAACACAAACACAAAAAGACTTTCAATGGGGAGAAAAAAACAAATTCAATGCACCCTGCATTTGAATACCTCCATAGTATAGTCTCGTTAGGTCTACTCCAATCCACAATTCATATCAAGACAAAAGACAACATTCCAACGGGAGAAAATGAGAAGAAGAAAAAACAGAAGGGGGATATGACAGAAACAAGGCAGCAGTTGTCACAAGAGGAAAGTACAAGTTAGATGTACTTCTATGACTAAGCTCTGCCTTCAGAGATAAAGATAGATCTCAAAACAATTGATTTGTAATGCGGTGAAGAAAGATCTTCATTCAAAGGTTTGAGAGATCATTGTATTTCCTTTCCTCTTTGTGTGTAGTACTTCTCTCAACTGCTTTGTCTATTGTTTCTATCTATTCTTTGTTAATTGTACTTCTGAAAATATTTTTCTTACCGTCTCTCTGTCTCTCTATCTTTCTCTCTCTCTCTCTCTCTTTTTCTTTCTTTCCCCCTTGTTGTTTTTTGGGGGGGTTGCATTTGTTCATTTCTCTCTCTTCCCTTCTTCCTCTCTCTATATCTCTCTATCTCTCCCTACACACACACACACACACTAGTAATGTTTAACACGCAATCCTAGCTAGGAATATGGAAAGCAAAAAGATATATCCTCTCTATGCCTAAGTTGTCAATATTTATTAAATCTATGTATGCGGTCTTCTTTCCGTCAGTCTGTCCATACAATATGAGAGTACCTCCATTGCCTGTCACGCATTCTCCCTCTCCCTCTCTCCCTCTCTCTCTCCCTCTCTCTCTCTCTCTCTCTCTCTCTCTCTCTCTCTTTCTCATATCTACACATGAGAGTGAAGGGTTATCATTAATACAGTGTCATCTTTCAATCAAAAACAATTCCAAGTAATAATTTGCAAGTACTTGTAGCTGAGTGCACAATTTGGGACTGACCTTGGAAAGTAGAAACATGAAAGAAAATCTGATACTGAAAAAAACAAACAACTAAAATATTTGTAATCCCAAGTACAGGAAACACAAGTTATGACTCTTCTTCCATGTAATAGTCAAGATGAAGGGGATATTCCTCTCAGGAATAGAAAAAGAAAGGTGACACACTCCACATGGCCTTTTGTCATCTTGCAAGAAAACCACATCTCCATCCCCCCTCCATCCCCCCTCCACAAAAATTAAGGTTCTGAAAAGTAAAAGGTTGCAGTAGTATCACCACTAAATGATTTTCAACCTCAGTATAAATGATTTTCCAAAGGATCTCCAAAAGATTTCAATACAATATGATATAATTGGACTTCAATGTTTAATGAGGATACTCATTCACATACATGTACCACAGGCAACACCCTCTTGCTACACATTCACAACTGAGCAATGATTGCCATAGCTTAAAGGGATACGCCACCTGGCGGCCGTGGGGAAAGTCAGGATTGCATAAGCCCCATTAACTTGTACACAAAGTTTGTGTGTCGAACGCGTCCATTGGACTACTAGGATTACTTTTCGGACTGCACGAAGCCGACCGAAGCTCGTACGAGAGCTCGAGCTAAAGCGGAGCGTGCATGTTGCGTGGCAAACAGCCTGTTCGAAGTTTGCTCCCGCGGGGCAACGGCATGATCAGGTAACAATCACGCGTGCCCTCTCGCGGCATAAAAACCTCCACAATCTGCGGTTGAGTATCCCTTTAACTTCAAACTATTAACAGCATTCACAACTTAATACATCTAGATGCTTGTCTGTACTTCCTTCTAACATAAAATTACAGTCCCGATATTCAGCTGATAAATTCACAGGAAAAAATAATACAGGGAAGATACATGTACACTACCTACAAGCAATATGAATTCCTCTGTTAGGGCATGCACAGTACACATCACACACCTCCTTGTTGCTCAGCTCAGACACTCTGTTATGGTTCTTCCTTGTTGGAAAAATAAATCTCTATATGGTAATCCCTCTTGATCTCTCACACAATGCATTAAATGAGCTCAAAGTCCTTGCTCTAAATCATACACAATTGATTACTTTTAGGCGACAGTAAGTAATAATGGCTAAATATTTGAGGAATTGTAAATCACATGTTTGGTATTGCTCAAGTTTGTTTATGATACACAGCTACTTAAAAAAATCCTATATTTACAGTTGTATCACCGCCCTCTTTTCAATATTTTAATTCAGCATCAATGATACTTCCTTCTTTCTTTCATTTCCATTAATTCTTTCTTTTCGGGACTTAAAATCCATTTCTCTCTCTTTCTATGTTGATTTTTTCTGGAATAATAAAACCTACAACAAAATATTTTTGAAAATGTGCAGTTTCAAATGTATGCTTGACCTTTCTTGAGCTTCAGTGATAATCAATACAATAAAATAAGATCACCAAGCAACTAACAAAGCATAGGCGCACATAGATTCCTAGCTAGGAACACATTATAAATAACCTAACTAGATAAATTTTTAATTAAACCAGACTAGGCGAACATAGATAATCTCGACTGAATGCCAAAGTTATAACCAACAACAACAACAAAATAACTACAGTAGTAACTCACTTTTATCCTCTTATAAAACAAAAAGAGACAAACATTTTGAAGATCCAACTCGTATATAAACACCCGACATCAGAATTATTCTGTGTACCGGCACATAAATACTTTTTGAATATCCAACTCATACAAACTGACATCAGAATCAGAGATGCCAACCGTTCCGGAATATGCATGAGGTCAAAATTAAAATGTGAATTACGCAACGGTTGAATGCTTGTGAGAGAAAACATGACAACAATAACCATGCTCTCCGCTATTCACTTGTCATGAAAGCCTTGAAATCCACCTCATACATATTCCGGAACAGTTGGGACCTCATACAAACTGCAGAATTATACTGTGCCGACTAACCAAAAACCAACAAAAAGTTCCACCCATCCCCGGCCTTGCAGAGCTAAAGAATTGCATTGCTTGTCAAAAGAATAATACATTTTTACAATGCTGTTTGTCAGCCAGAATAAAAATGGCAACAATATCCAGATGCAAGAGACAGCACAATGCTTTATGACTCTAAAGAAAATACCTAAGCAACGTTGCACGAAACCGTCATGAATGCAAGTTCACCAGCATCACACTGTAACGCGTGTTAATCTCAATACGCTTGTTTCAATAGGATATCAGCAAACTTGTACTTATGACGGTTTTGTGAAACGCTGCCCTGGAAACCCCTTTTTTTTCTTATAATTGTGTAAATTGGGTCAACTTTGGGTCAGAATTATATGGATTCAATTATTCAAGATATCACACAACAGATTATAAGTATTTGATTTGATGGCTTTGGGTTTAAAAAAAAAGCAGGGAGAGGGAGAGGGAGAGGGAGAGCATATTTGATTAATTATCTAAATACAGTCAAACCTGCTTTAGTGACCACCTGTATAGAAAGACCACCTGTCTATAAAGACCACAATTTTGGTATCCCTTGAAAAATGTTTCTCATTGAAATGTGTATTACAAGAACCTGTACATAAAGACCACCTGCTCATAAAGACCGCTTTTCTTGTCTCCTGTGAGTGGTGTTTATAGACAGGTTTCACTGTATTAAAGGAACCTGTCCATAAAAGACCACCTGCTCATAAAGACCGCTTTTCTTGTCTCCTGTGAGTGGTGTTTATAGACAGGTTTCACTGTATTAAAGGAACCTGTCCATAAAAGACCACCTGCTCATAAAGACCGCTTTTCTTGTCTCCTGTGAGTGGTGTTTATAGACAGGTTTCACTGTATTAAAGGAACCTGTCCATAAAAGACCACCTGCTCATAAAGACCGCTTTTCTTGTCTCCTGTGAGTGGTCTTTATAGACAGGTTTCACTGTATGAACTTAGAATGAAAATATGCACTTACATTGTATATAGGGGATACTAACATGGAAGCTCATTGATTTTCAAAAGAGCAATATTCCTGTCTTCATGACAGATATTTCTTCAATAGTTACAGCTTTTTTATGCAGTACAATTTGCTCTATGTCTATGTCTGCTCTTGCCTCCTGCTCCCTCTCTGTCTATCTCTCGCTCTAGCTAAATGTCTGTCTGTCTGTCTCACTGTCTGCATCTCTCTCTCCCCCTTTTCCTCTCTCAATGTCTCTCTCCATCTCTCTGAATCTCTTTCTTTCTCTAATTCCCTTTCTCCTCTAATGATCTATCTTTTTCTTTTTAATAATAGACTAGCATTTTCAACAACTACTGCTGCAGATACGTGTACTTTTAGTACAGCATCTACCAATTCTTTTCTTTCATTTGTACCAATTAATACTTCAAGTACAACAAATGCTACAACCCACATCATCTCCTTGAACTTCTTCTGTTGTTCTACAAATCTGTAATTGAAAGCGTAATTCTGTCTAGTTGTGTAGTTTGGTTTGGAGCATGCAGAAAGGAGGACTTTAAACAATTGAAAAAAATCCCCAGGCACGCGAAGGAAATGATAGGCGAAGAGACTAATTTGAATGAGGCATGTACCTCTCTGATTTTGAAACAGGCTGAAATTATCTTTGAAAATACAAATCACCCTCTCCATTCCTATTATACTGTCATGCGTTCTGGAAAACGGTTTCGATCGGTAGGATTTCGTACAAATCGTTTTGGAAACTCATTTATCCCGCTGTCAATCCGGGAATACAATAAACTCAAGTAACAAAGCTATACAATTATCGTCCCGCTATACATGCAACTCACCAGACTAGACATTATTGACTTGTTCAACGTATTATCCTCATATTTTTTTTATGTTGACTCTATATAGAAAGCTAATTTGTATAGCAATCTAAACCTAAATTGAAAATCTTTCCTTTCTGATGAGTTTAGGCTGAAAAAATATGCTGATTGTAGTACATATAATTCTGTATGTTTATGACCACATATGACTACATGTTCATAACTTGTGTAATTTTGTTTATTTATATGAATGTTATGTACTTTTGTAAGCCAACAAAGCAAATTTCCTTAATTGGACGAATAAAAATTATCTATCTATCTATCTATCTATTACGCCATTATGACAACATGTACTACTACTACTATTAATAATAATAATTTGTTTCATGTTTATTTGTTGTACTTCACTACAATCAGGCCTTCATTTTTGAGGAGCGCGATCGCGCTGGCGCTCCTACCGCGCTCCTCAAGCCATAGTCAGGAGCACTAACGACAGCGCTCCTTATTTGTTGCATATACAACTCGGAGCAACTCGACTTGAAAAATCATTTTTGTGTACATGTATACGAAAATACAGTGTTGTCTATGACTTCCGGGTTTGAGCTATCGATACACGTAATGTTACAGTCCCACCGACGAAACCGACCCCAAACTGATCGATGGTACATGTACGGTATATCATTCAAATAACGCAAGTTTCGATCGCTCTTCCGTCGTGTGACTGCGAAAACATGTTTTATTCGCATGCAGCGGTGCCCACGTAGCGTACAGGCCATGCAAAACGCATGTAAGCACAGCACCGATCTCTATATGTGGGGCAATGTATTAACGCTTGCTGAACTGCGCACCGGCTTTGTCAAGATCGTGGATTTAACGGAATTATTTCGCGAAACTAGAGAGGATTTGATCAAAATGAGTGGAAAACGGTCACAGAAGTTTAAAGAGCATTACAAACAACGATTTCCTTTCATAAAGCCAAGCACAAAAGGCGTTGAATTTGCATTTTGCATGTGTAAGTTATATTTAGTATAGGCCTAGGCTAATTATAATTTTAACTTTTTAACAAGTTGGTTTCCAGCAATGCAATTTGTCAGGAATGTTTCTGAACTATCTAGTATCTGTCTAGCTTGTGTGTGTAAAAATCAATATGATCCAATTTAGTATATAATGCGTGAGTGAGCACACATCAAAGGGAAAAATGTGACGAGACATTTCAGCATAAGAAATGAGCATTTTTGCAATGGAAGTATGTCGCGCGAGGTTAGTTTTGTTTGAACTTTTATTGAAGCCAGGTATTCGTTTTTTTTTGCTGTAAATTCCTTTTTATTTTTGCCATCATGATGATGATTCCTTTTTTTGGTTGCACAAGGTTGACAGCTCTGCCAAATCGTGAAATCGAAATACGGAATTTCAAATTCATGGAAAATTGGCATTTTACTTTTTTAGCACCTTTTTATTTTTTATTTAATTGAGCTCCTCAAAAATCTCGGGAGAGTGATTGTAAGGAGCTCAATTGAGCTCCTCGAGAAAATAAGGAGTGTGATTTATGGAGCTCCACCCAAATGGTGAACTTGTACGTCTGTACAATATTGTAAGGTACTGTACATCATATTGCAAAAAAAATCTAGACCTACATATGTGCTTGTACAAATGTGTTATGTATTACACAAATTTCAAATCACAGAGGAAAATATAAAATCTGAACAACTATTTTACCTGTTTCAGCACAGTTGCAGACGTAGCCATTGACAAGATCTTCACAGGTAGCACCATTGACACACTGGTTATCAATGCATTCATCGATGTTGGTTTGGCAGTTTGTGTCAGTCCATCCCGCTACACAGGTGCATTCATAGCCATAGGGAAGGTCTGTGCAGTTGGCCCCGTTTTCACACAGGTTGCTGGCGCAGTCTGGCAGTTTGTTTTCACAAGTTATACCTGAAATATTAAGAGTAACATGCAAAAATGAAGATGAGTGTGGTTCCAAAGCAGGTTTGTGCAGGTGGCCCTGTTTTCACCAAGGTTGCTAGAGTAGTCTGGCAGTGTTATTTCACAGTTTAAACCCCAATACATACATGTAAATGCAAGGGGTAAGGGGTAAAAATTAGGGTATGATTGTATGGCAGATTAGCAGTTCTTGGAAGCTTGCACCATTTCTCTCAGTTGATACGCTTGTCTTGCAGTTTAGTGTTTTACAATTTACATCAGTCCTCAATATACGCAATCAGCAAACAAGCAACACACTATTTCAAAACTTATGTGCGTACACATATATATACAATTTCACACTTGATTTTCACCGTCTGGCACATTTATTTCAAGAGCCCATCAACTCACTGAAAACATGAGGTTATCAATCATATGTCAGAGTACTTCACATATGGCATGGGATGGTGTATCTTTTGGTACATACATGTACATGTATGTACAAGTATTTGTGTACTCCACTCATTTACAAATTACTGTAATACATACACTTTTCATGGTGAGCAGGATAGTCTTCATACTGTCAATTTTACTGTTCCAGTACTACAATCAGACTTCAAAAAGAAACTGTGACATTGAGTGAAATCTCACTGTTGCTTACTTTTGGAAAATATAACTCCCGTACACAGTTCATAATCTGGTTCACGATTGTACTGTTTCCACAAACAATATAAACCCCTCAATAAAAGTTCTGCGAGTCCAGTTGGTCACTGATATCTCTCTTGTTACTATATTAAATCATATTTTGACACTTTTAAAGAAAGGAGAATTCACCGACAAAAACAATGCAATTTGCAACAATTCACTTTTGACTTGGCCCGATATTCAGGTGTACTACACATTCCATGATTACATAATCAATACAAATGGGGCATCAATGTAAAGGGGGATAAAGAGGCGTTTCAGTGATGCTAATTTCAGGTATGATGATATAGGAACAAGATAGATATCAATACTAAAACCTAAACTGCAGAACAATTTTTAAGGAGTTTATAATAAATGCCACCAATTTAAAGATGGAGTAAGAATTAGCCTTATGTGACATTACACTTTCCAGGACATGCAAGAATTTAAAACAAGAAAATGTACCATCATTTGCAAAAGTTTAAGACCACCTCAGGATTTTTGGGTATTTCGATAATTTGGAATACTTTCTTTTGTCTCATTGAATGATTACATAACATGTTTACTACAGTGATCAGTAGTTCAAGTATGATACATACATGTAGGTTATGCCATGAAATTAATTGTATGTCTGAAAAAAAGTTTTTAATTGTTGTTTCTTTCTTTGACTTATTGCATTTTGGAATAGTGGTCTTAAACTTTTGCAAATGATGATACTTCCGACAGTCATTGATAATTCCTTAATACCTCAATCATTGTCACAACCTAGTGAACAAAAGCAGTAGAATGTCTCTAGATCCTCAAGAAACAAAAACACTTTCAAAATGGAGTGACAACTCACAAGCTGATGAAGGTACATGTAAATGTACACATCCCTAGTAAACGTCTTCAACACATGTATATGTACATGTACATATGGAGTATTGCTACTACATGTAGTTTAACACTTGTTATTAACACATGTTGATTATTCCCAATCAGATTCACTGTTATAACCAGGCGCACAAGAGCAGTAGATTGTCTCTACATGTAGATTCTGGAGAAGCAAGAAACACTTCCAAAATAAAACCACAAATCTAAAAAAATATGATACACGTACTAAAGTACACATTCCAAGACATTTTTTCAACATACAATGTATGTGGAGAATTTCTTACTTGTGACACTTGTTAATTACAACTAATTATCCAACTCACCGTCATAACCCGGCGCACACGAGCAGTAGAACGTTGATCTGTCGGCCGTGCAGTTACTCCCCACCTGCTGACAGGGGTTGCTATCGCACCAGTTAATCTCGTTCTCACAGTTCGTGTCGTTGAAGCCGGTCGGGCAGGAACACTGGTACGTGAACGAGTTGTCAGCGTTCAGGGTCTGGGAGCACGTGCCTCCGTTGACACAGGGAGAGTTCACACAGGGGCCCGCAAACTCACAGCGTGTACCTGCGTGTCAGGGAAGGTGGGTAAAAAAAATGGAGGGGAAATGTTAACTCTTGCAGAACTGTTGGCACTTTCCCCTGTGAACAAATGTATTCAGCTCGTGTAATAAAACAGTACCGGTACATTATCACTATCACAGCTGTCTTACTGCCTACACAAACTTTTGACACTTGAATAGGGAAATTCCTCCTTTTCTATAGATCGGCAGAGCTTCTGGGGAGCATTTTTCATCACGTGTTTTGTCAGTGATTTTTACAGACAACTGTTATAAGCTACTGAAATCCTTGCATCTGATTGGCTGAGAGCAAATTTGCCAGTAGAAATCACGAGCAAAACACTTGATGAAACGCTCCCCTGGAATGCTTATTTGATCTCCTTTAAGAATATACATGCACTTTACTCCAATCAAGGTATATGGAATGTATCAGCTTGAACATCACAATCTAGTTCAATCAATCGGCTAGCCATTAATTATCATTACATGAAATATATACACTAAAGGAAAAAAGAAACTTATAAAAGTTCAAGAGATCACCAAATTAAATTCTCTGCATGGAAATGTACCAAATTTGGATATAATGTTGATTCAATGCATGGCTTTAAATGACAGTCAATAACAAAAAGTTTTCTTCAATGCCACAAAAGAAATGTGCACTGAAACAAAGGACTCTCTAATCCCAAAGTCACAAAGATAAACTGCAGTCTTGTACACCATATGCATGTCAATGAATGAAACAAAAGAATTTCAAAAGGGATTTGCAACCCTCGAGCAAGAGGATATTGATGTTCTGCCATGGTTCGCCCGTTCACCAGACCTTTCCCCAATTGAACATCTCTGGGAAGAGCTTGGTCGACGTGTGTCAAGGCGTGACAATCAACCCATCAATAGGGAGACGCTCATTGCAGCACTGCAAGAGGAATGGAACAATGTTCCCCAGGCTACCATCGCGAATCTGATCGGAAGCATGCGAAGACGGTGTACAGCTTGCCAGCAAGCTAGAGGTGGACATACTGGCTATTAATCTGTTTGGATATGAACTTGCAAATCCCTTTTGAAATTCTTTTGTTTCATTCATTGACATGCATATGGTGTACAAGACTGCAGTTTATCTTTGTGACTTTGGGATTAGAGAGTCCTTTGTTTCAGTGCACATTTCTTTTGTGGCATTGAAGAAAACTTTTTGTTATTGACTGTCATTTAAAGCCATGCATTGAATCAACATTATATCCAAATTTGGTACATTTCCATGCAGAGAATTTAATTTGGTGATCTCTTGAACTTTTATAAGTTTCTTTTTTCCTTTAGTGTATATAACAGCCTATACATTAAAAGCAGACTGAGTCAAACCTCACTTTATTGGACTGCCAACTGCCAAACTCTTTAATACATCAATATTATTGTACTTCTGTAAGGAAGTGTATGAACAAAGTTGATTCATTCATGAAATCAAAAAGAGAAATTGATTTCAAAATGACATTATTTTAAATTAAATATTCAATAAGTTAAAGAATTATAGCACTTTTAATGGACTGAAGATGTGACAATGAGCACCCGTATAATTTTAGTAGTTTAACAAGTAGCGCGTGCACGTACAAATTGGGGTCATTTCAGGTCATTTATACCATTACTAATTACAAACTGGTTTATTGACAAGCCATAACTCGGTCTACTATAAAGTCTACCAACTTATTTCAAGTTTAAACATGAACTGATTTCACCTATAAATGTCTAGACATAGAGAACAGCCCTGGGGGATGGGGGGGGGGGGCGTTTCATCGAGTGTTTTGTTGGTGATTTTTACAGACAACTGTCATAAGCTACTGAAATCCTTGCATCTGATTGGCAGAGAGCAAATTTGTAAGTGAAAATCACTGACAAGACACTTGATGAAACACTCCCCAGATCACAAGGTACAGAATATAATTCAAAATAGAAATCTCACAAATACAAATTGTTCTTACTCCAATGGTCAAAAAGTATGGTATTTTATATTTTGTATAAACATACAAGTCATGTACTTGTACTTGACTAATGTGAAATTATATTGATCATTATAAATATCCCTTCCTTATAACGGATTTTTACCAAAAAAAACCCTCAAATATCTAGCTAGTCACTGGTGATATACTCAGACAATAATAAAATAACTAAAATTCTGCTTCTTCCTTAAGAATATCATAAATACATTCTAAAGGAACAGAATTTGCTTTTAAATTAATCTAAAACACATAATACTTGACCCATTTCATGCCCAAACCTTTAAAACAATAGTTTGATAGATTATAGGGCAGTACATGTAATGTAACAACAGCAACAAAACTTAATAAATTATTCTGTTTGTTTTATATATTGTGATTTTATAGAAAATTCAACCCTCAAAACTTAAAGTGACCTTTATAAATTATGATAGTAAGATGTACATGATTGATATTGTTTGTTCAATGTACAATGAAAACTTTGAGCTTAAATCTTTAATCTTCATAAATTTGATAGTATATTTACTCTGTCGTTAAGTTTTTATGTATAAAATGCAAACTTATCTTCAACTTTGATGTGAAGATTCAAAGATTAGCTAAGTTTAACACACAACAGAAAAAATCTAACAATATAGCAGAACTCATACTAACACTGATGGAGACAAATAGACATTTACCATACAACAATGCAGAAAAACACCCACATGCAAAGTAAAAAGAAGAACTGAGAAACAATAACACAATACATGTACAACACAAACAGAAGACCTACAATGCACAGGTGCATACAAATACAGCATTCATAGAACGCACAAAGATCACTAGACCAAAACAATACTCTCATCACTAAATAAAAGTACTATATTTATATATCTATATTAAAGCGAGTCATAACGTTGTGCAATATCTACCGACATATCTCAGTATCAATATTTACACAATATTATGCAGATCTCTCTATCAAAACCCATCCCAACCCCAACAATGAAAGGTTTTTAAAACAATCAAAACTCACCTATGACAAAACAGGAAAACATACACTACAACGCACAGCACAAAAATCACTACGACACAAAGTGAAGCTCAAACACATTGAGCAAAAGAAAGATAGATAGATACAGACAGAGAGAGAGAGAGAGAGAGAGAAAGAGAGAGAGAGATCCCTATGCTTACACAGAGTTACAATAATATTGCATTTGTTAAATAGAAATGAGCTGTAGGTGCTATCTGATTGAAGTTGTCCTCAATTGCTCAACAGCTGGGTTGAATGAAAATGACAACTATGTGCAGATGTTATGAGGAGAGTTGGTTGTAGAGACTTGGGAAGTAGATGATAAATCTGATTGTGATTTATAATTGATTGTTGAGATAGTATATCATTTATCTTGAGACATATGTGAACTGCCAGGGTGTACCTCATGCCATGAAATACATGTATGAAGTGTATACAACGTAGATGTCTATTTATTACTGTAAACGCCGTTATTTTCGCGTGATTAAATTTTCGCGCTGAGCGACCCAAAAACATATTCGCGGGTTCTTGAATTCTGCACAATTACTCACTCGCACTCTAAAATGAATTGAATTCAAACACGTATCCATCAGATGAATCGCGCAATGCAGCGTCCATTCAAAACAAGCATAAGAAATCGTGCTAATATTTTTGCGTGTTCTAGAATTCGCGCCCGCCGAAAATAGTGCGAAATCCGTGAAAATTAATGTACCGCGAATATTTCAGCATTTACAGTATACATTTATATCATAAAGTATATGTCTTTCTATTTATGTAATAAAATATATGTATCTACACTGTGAAATAATGCACATGTATTGCATATTTAAATAAAAAGCTTAGAATTTAATAACCATCACTTGTTCAATTGTGCATTATCAAGTATTTTAATGTATGGAACTCAACCACTATCAACTGTTGTCGTTTCTACTAATTATTAAATGCATACAGGTACTTTAATTAGAACATACGTGCATGTTCATATATATTTTAATAAGTTCATTTGTGGTAGAAAGATTAATGCAGAGTAAGTACACAGAGACAAATAATAACATGAACAAATAATCAGTATGAATATGGTAGAGGTGAGATCAGCTATTCTTGTCATTGGAAAGTTGTGTTCGACATTACTGCTTTGAAGACTTGAAGAAAATGAGTTCATTTTTAGTTGAAATTATGACTGGTTGAAAGAAAAATATTAGTTTACCACTACCAATTAGTTTTTTTTTAACAGACTACAATATTCCAGCAGTTAAAAATGTTACTTTTCAAACTATTACTGAAGAAGAAACTACATGTTAGAACTAAAGTATACTGTATTATTAACCCTTTCGAGATAATTGACCACACATGTTGTGGTTTGGCTCAATAACTTCAGAGCTCTAAAAAATATACCAGATGCATGAGTAGAAAGAGCAAAAATTCTTGCACACACAGAGTCCATTTTTCGTTGCATGACCATATTGTGTTTGATGCCAAGAATTTTAAAAATGAAAATAAGCTTTAAAATCCTTAAATTGGCAACATATAGAGAGGTACAAATCATTGTTTTTTATCAGAATTGGCAATTTTTTAAGCTTTTCAACAAATTTTGAAACCATGTTTATTTTTTTCTAAGACATTATGTCTTCTTTAACCTTGTAGTACTAAGAGAAAAATATTGTTGCCAATTTGGAGAACAAAATGTGATAATTTTAGCCTTAAATAATTCCTGTCCTGAAAGGGTTAGAAGAAAAAATATCTAAACACAAACTTACAACAAGTTTAAAATAGATAAAAAGCTTTGTAAAGAGATATATTAATGTAAGAAAAAGATTTTCACTGCTTTCACAGACTTGTTTCAAGTTTACAAGCTTGGAATAAATTTGTTGTAGTACACTTCATTTTCACTACGAATTTCGGCAAATTTCATCAATCAGGCGCAATTTCATCCCTGTGGCTTAATCACATATATGGACAAGACATTATTTGCTATAAATGTGAAAGTTACACATATGTTGACTATCTTTATACGTGTACAGGTTGATTTTTCTTCAATGCAACAAGACTTGATTGGCCACATCTTAAAAGTACTTAACCATCCTCAATGACAGCTTGTGAGTAATGTTGTAGAAGTATCACCTAACTTCTGTGTGAAATGCTACATCTTTAATACAAAAACGGTCGTAGCTCTGTAGGTGTAGATTAAATCCTTGTGGAATTCACACAGTTTAAACCATTCTACTACAACAATACTTTAACAATTCCATTGAGGAATTTTAAATAGTTCTGAAGATATTACCAATCAAAATCTTGTAGCATTTTTTTTTTGAGACACCCTGTACTGACATCGCTCTACATGAAACAAATCTGTGTGAAGGTGACATTTATGATGGAATAAACACATTATGATTGTTTCCAAACTAGGATGAGACAAAAGACAAAACAAAGATGTGTCTACTGCATGAGAGAAAGGCTGTATGAACCATAGACAGTAAAAATAGAATCTGTAACATTAAGTGCAGAAAGGAGCATGTACATGTAATGTTATTTCAAGTTTAAATCCAATGAGAAGAAGTGGAAAATTGATGTAAAAGTTCTAAGTGGAACTAATTGTCAAATGTGACTACTACAGTAGCGCATGAGCATTTCAAGGCTAAAATAAGATCAAAGATGACAGAGACACATGTACATGTACAATCTAAAAATGTTTCAAGACAAAATATTAGGAACATAAATTTTGACTGCACACATACATGTAGCTCTTAATATTAAAGAAGAGTGATATTTTAACTCTGTTGAGTATTCTTTCAATATCGAAAATGGACCAAAAACGCTTTCTGCCAACTTACACATGCCCCTTTCAAATACCTCTTTATGCACACACAAAACAATTCTCTATCCAGAATAGGTAAGGAATAAGTTGTCTTTTTAAATAGATTTAGTCCTCTTTCTATGGAAAGCTTAAATCGCATAAAATATATTAATTCTATCTGTACCAAAAGCAGGTTACCATACATTCAGTTAATGGCATTTATGGCTTGCTGTATATTAAAGGAGCATTAATGCTAAAAAAGCATTAAATAGCTGTTCATTTTAATGTCTTTAAATTCACCAGTCCACAAGCCTTTCTCCCATACAGCCAACATATGTGGATAGGCAAAGAGAGAGATTTGCAAGAGAAAGTACCTTGGTAAAACTCTACACAGTCGCACTTCCAGGAGCTTCTTCCCACGTCCACGCTACACTGCCCACTGTTCAGGCAGAGCTCGGCCGAACATTCGGCCACCTCACACGCGTCCCCCGCGTATCCCAGGGTGCAGTTGCATAGGAAACTATCAGGGGATTCGACGGTGCACTGACCATCGTGATAGCAGGGGTCGGGATGGCATGGGGCAATTTCGCAATTTCGGCCAAAGACACCAGGGGGACAAACGCAGGTGTAATTGCCCTCCGTGTTGGAACAGTTGCCCCCATTTTGGCAAGGGTCAGAGATCAAGCACTCATTGACATCTATGTCACATTGTAAGCCTGCATAGTTCATTTACAGATATGGTATTAACATGTAATCATTAATGCACATTTTAGTGCACAAAGCCAGAAAACAAGTGAGGGCGGTATTCCAAAATTGAAATTTTGATCATTGAGTCAGAATCACAAATTTGATTTTTTTTGGGGGGGGAGGGGGTGATGGGGCAACATGATGAAGGTAATTTTGGTTTACAATTGAATGTCCCGTTTCAAATATAAACAAAGGGTAGCAAGAGAAAAGGGGATGGAAGAATGTAAACAAAAGGAAAAAAATATTCTTTTGATAATTTCAATTGAAGAATCAACGCTTGTTAAAACTTGAAAATTCTCCATTTGAATCCAATCCATGCAAAAATTCAGAGAAAACAATTTTGGTTAGTCTTTGACAAACAGGTGGGGGCAGGAGGTGAAGGGGGTTCACATTCAGATGGGGCATGCCCTACCTACATGTAAATGTACATGTAGTTGTATTTGTTAGAAGTCTTGGTGGGGGGGGGGGGGACATCGCAATGTTAGCTAAAAGCAAGTCTTAAAAGCATAAGAGAGCGCTGCGCTGTGCTCATGATTCTGTTAGATGTGAGTAATAAGTTTACTTTGAAAGATGCATGGAATCATGTGAAAATATTTTGTATTTAATGTCAGATTAATAGCAGAAACAGAAAATAAATCACTATCACCAGTAAGGGTAATAGTAGTGTATTCATAACAAGGACGATGATGATGATGGTGATGGTGATGGTGATGGTGATGGTGATGGTGATGGTGGTGATGGTGGTGATGGTGATGATGGTGATGATGATGATAATGACATTGACAATGATGGTGGTGATATTGGTGATGATGATGATAATGACAATGACCATGACAGCTATTATGATGATAACATGATGATGGCAATAATAATGATGCTTTTTTAGGTTTATCATTATGCGGATGATATAATTGATAAGAGAACTCTTTAAATATTTGATTATTTTCAGTCAAATTCTGCAGTAAATACAGAAACAGTACTCAAAATTATCTATGGTAATCTAATGGGAAAAAAAATGAGTGGAAGAATGACAATTACTTTTGAATGAGAAAAGGAAACATGTAAGTTCAGGTGATGGACGTGACAAATTTACTTTGTTGTGGTTCATTAATTAGTTAGAATTGAGTATGAACAAAAAACTGTCAAGAAAAAAAGAAAAAAAAGGTCATTGAAGAAGCACAACATAACATACACAAAACAAAAACAAACATGGATCTCACATTATCAGCATTATGATTATATAACTCCTAAGGTTTCTCAAAAGAAAGAAAAAAATCCGAAGTAAAATACATAAAGTAATATTTCCTATTTCTTGGTGCCTCAATTTCAGCCAAAGATGCAAGTACATGTGTCCTAATTTCAACAAAAATAATGATAGAGTCAAAGAGTGAAAAAGAAATTTTAGTTGAAAATAGCACATGGTACATTTTGTAAATGTTTACAACAAATGCGATAAAACTTTGATGAGGTAAAATCATCATAATATACAAAAAATAATAATTATTCAAAAAGAACTACAGTATTGCAAAAATTTATAATTATTTAGAAATACATTTCTACATGCTTTTCCATATAAGTGATAAGCACAACCTAGTATTTTTTGATAAAGAAAGTTTGTTTCTTCATGAAATTCGAAACTGCTTCATGGGATAATGTTGATCTCAAATGAACAATCAAAAAAGACACTACGATCAGAAACTTGTTTTCAAACAAGGTTTCACCCTCGATACACAGTCGTAAACTTGGCGACACTGTAAGGGTGATAGGGTACCAATCAAACAAAAATATTTTGCTCTACATATGAGCCTGATGGGTTAAAGGTAGAAATTTTATCCGTCCGTGACAGTGAATATTTTATGGATTACAATTTTAGTAGGCGACCATGGCAACCAAATTCTATCAAATTTCAACTCTTTCAGTGATGACCTTCACAATTAATGAAACATAAAATAGCTTTCTTCAATTAAATACTTATTTTCAACAGGCCTTTGAACTTCCAAAATTTGTAAACTGTCCGTCCATGACAAACTGATCAGGCTCATATACATGTTTGTTAGGGGGTTCAATGCCACTATACTGTAAAAAAAAAGAACTTTAAATGTTACTTCTATAAAGATATATTTCATGTTTAAATACACTCTCAATAAATACATGTAACATCGACTTGTGAGCAGATTAGTAGACCAAATGAAGTCGCTGTAATATTTAATTAGAGGGTATTTAAATTTGCAACATCTCTTTATAGAATAAACATTTTAAGCTCATACTTTTGATATAGTATAATGACATGGAACCCCTAATGTAAAGAGCAACATTTTTTGGCGATTGGTACACTTTAAACACTGTGCCAGCATAAACTAAAATCTCCACATTTTTCATTCATCTCCATACCAAGTTTAAACATGACATTACCTCCCCAGTCACAGCAAAATTATGATATCAATTGCAATTAGTACAAGGAAGCATTATACTGGCAGCAAACATCATGCGGTGAAAATTGCTGTTAACTGGGTCATAACTTCTGCATGCATATTATCGTTCCATGCAAATGCGGCATGCAGTGTACAAGAAATTTCGCAACGATTTTGTAACAATAATCAAGTTCCAAGAAAAAAATGGAACTGAACAATGCAAATACTAAAGCCTCCATTAAACAAAACAAACAATTGGTGCGAAAAGAGTAATATTTTAGTATACTAATAATGCACATTCCACTAAAGTAATGTTAAACGAAACAAAGTGTACAACTAAAACAAAGATCATTATTTGCTAGAATATACAATTTCTAAAACAATTATACCCATAAAGATATTGTAGATGCTGAATGGCTAAAACAGATACACGAAGCTATCAAATTTTGTAATATTTCCTTTATAATGATTTTTTTTTTAAATAAAAACAAATAAAACTCATTTGAATTGAAGATAATAAGATTTAATTCTGTTTGAAAATTGATGCATAAGATAATGATAAGCTTCTATTAAAAGTCTATGGATTTCTTGATTTAATTGCATCATTTGTTAAATCTTAACTACAAACTATATATTTGCTGACAAATTTGACAGAAAAACGTATATAGCTTTGAGAAACAAGCAACGGACGGCCAAACTGGATTGGTTGAGCTGTCATTACAGCACTATTCCCATACATGCATATCTTTGTTGGTGTTTTTGAGCCTATATATTTTTCAGCGAGTCACTGTAATTTTCTATCATATTTGCTCATCTGAACAACCCATATGCCCCATAGAGAGTTATTCTAGAAAAAAAAAGTATCATGACCAGAACTTGAGATAATCGTCAAACAGAAGTGCCCTAAAAGTGAAGAAAAAGCAGAAAAGGTTAGTCTTACCTTCATAGTTATCAGGGCATGAGCATGTGTAATTACTGATTAGATTATTACATGTTCCAGAATAGCACGGATTAGATAAGCATTCATCGATATCAGTTCCACAGTTCTGACCAATGTAGCCTAAAATCATATAAAAAGGAGACAAAGAAATAAAGAAGAAGCAATGCAAAAGAACATGCGTATCTAAAGCCGAATGTAGTTTAGTAATCAACATCCTTAAGTAAATTTTTTTCAATCAACAATGGTCTTAATAACAGTATGGTTAAATTTGGAAAGGGTCTTTGAAAAAAAATCATACCATTTCATCAAATCCAAACTGCAAATATCTATTTATTAATCATCTTGTGTTACCAATCATAAATACATAATTTTGCTCATGAAACAATCAAATAATCAAATGGTTAATGCAAATTCAAGTTCAACCTATCACTAATTTACCTGGCGAGCAGTCACAGGTGTACTCATTCACACCATCTATACATTTCGCTCCATTCAGACAAGCATTAGGTTGGCAATCATTGATATTCGTCTCGCACAGGTCTCCTGTGAAACCAGTAATGCACTGACAATCATACGTCAACAATGTTATATTCGAAACACACGTAGCTCCGTTCTGGCACGTGACATTAGCACAGTAGTCGGTCTCGTACGCACATCGTGCCCCCTCGTATCCTTCCACACATTCACACGTGAAGCCGTCGGCACCAGGAGAAGGAGTGGGAACATCCGTACATGTCCCTCCATTCAGGCAAGGGTCATTATCACATGACTCAGATATCTACCAGAAAAAAAAATTGAAACACATATAGTTTAGTTTCTTAATTTTTTCTTACTTTTTTTGCCTAGTTCAGTGCAAATTTGCTGTAATTGCAGCTGTGAATTGATGGATACAATGTTAACTTGAGAAACAGATTATAATTTTTACTTGAATACCACTTACATGTAGATGAAGTGTTTACCTGAATAATTTTGTTTCTAGAGATATTGAATGAAAATGATAATCATAAATATTCCACTTTAAAATATAGATCAATATCCTTTTTCATTCAAATGTGTCATAAATGTACACGTAGCTGGGCCTTTTTACTTTTTGATATGACAGAATTTCTTCACTCTTTACACTCTAGCCTTTCCAAAGTCGATTTCAAACAGTAATTATTCATAATTACTTTTGGTATAGATAATAAATTGGTGATAAGAGAGTCCTAGAAGGCAATCATCAAGTATCAACGATTCTAAATTCATGCAAAGGGAAATAATGTTACGTGTATGTATCCATTTTTTTTATTTTTCATTGTATTCAGGGTAAAATTCAAAACTGTATTTGTAACAGTAATTTTATTGTCATAAAAACATGCAGCTCGGGAACTGAAATTGTTCTATTTATGAAATACAGCATTCATATGAAAATATACCAGTAACTGACATAAAAATTAGAATTATGAAATATCTATAAAAATATAAAAATTGTAAAATTAAATTGTGAACATTAAAATAAATTAGTCCATTATTGTATAACAACCCTTAATATCATCTGTTGAGAGCTAGAAAGGGGCCAACTCTTTGTCAAAGGATAAGAGTATAATGCCCTTCTAGCTTTAAGCTGACAATATTAAATCATCATGGAAAAGAAGAAAAGGAAGAGAGTGTGTAGAGCAAAATAGGAGAGGGGAAAGGAGAGAGATACAGAGAAACAAAATGAAAGACTGAGAGTAAAGGAGAGAGAATGACAAGGAAATAGAGAGAGAGAGAGCGAGAGAGCGAGTAGATTTTTACTACAACAAATATGAGTAGAGCTGAATCGCTCCCAGAACTTACGTTGAATTCACACATTCTCCCGGTGAACTCTGGAGGACAAGCACATGTGAATTCTGCGATGCCTTCTGTGCAAGTCCCACCATTCTGACAGGGATCCGATGCACACTCATTGATATCCTGGCTACAGTTGGTGCCTTCATACCCCGGTCTACAGAAGCATTCATATCCATTCACCATGTCAAAACATGTTGAGCCAAACTGACAAGGATCCGGGTCACACTCATTGATGTCCGTCTCACAGTGGTCCCCGGTAAATCCTAGGAGGCATACACAAGCGTATGCATTCCACTGATCGGTGCAATTGCCCCCGTTCTGACAGGGGGACGATGAGCAAACATCGCGACCGGAATCACCAGTGGTGACACCAGTCATGGAAGCAGCATAGAACTGTTCCTCATTGGTAGCATTATAGACTGACTGGTTGAAGAATGGCAACAAGAAGGTTCCAATGCGGACATCATCCAGATTCCCTTCAAAGAAAGTGTAGATGTCAAAGTAATCATTGTTGGTTATGTCAGTACCTCCAAGGTACACAATCCCACCGCTGCCACCACTTAACAGGTCATTCAGTCCACCCTGGAAGGTGATCTGTTCAGTTACATTGAAGTCATCAATGGCAAGTGTCACCTCCGGAGAAGCAAAGGTAATCCTTACGTCATGCCAAACACCATCAGATACAGGATAACCGAGTTGGATTTCATACTGGGTACCCAGACTGCGAGCTTGGCTGCCAAAGAAGAACCTTACAGAGAGTGTGGAATTCTGGATGTCTATGGTGATGAAGTAACCTAGGACATCGTTTGAAGAATGCATTATCACGCCATAGTCTCTACGTGTTCTCAGTCTGAGAGTAATGGTGCTGATATCCCGGGTGGTGTTAAGGGAATTGTTGTACTTGATGAAGCTTCCAGAACCACTGAAAGTAGCTGGTGTAAGGCCTAGAATAAGAACAAATACATATAAAATATCTAAAAGTGAAAGAGAAATGAGTATCATGCAATGATGAAAGTACTCTTCCATTAGATGATATGATTTGATTTGATTTGATTTATTTATTTCTGCTTGATTTCTCAATTCATCAAATAGTGCATACATTATACAAATTATGCGATATACAATACAATGGAACATCATGACATTAATATATCTTAAACTACAAGGCTAACAGTAGGATTATAGAAAGAGAAGTCAAACAAGAGGGTTTTCATAATAAGCCGAGGCTCGACAGCATGAAAGCCCTTTGAGATAAAATATAATTAAAAAATAATGAGAGAATGGGAAGAGGATACAGAGAGAAATAGAGAGAAATAGGGATGAAGAGAGGAGGATAAAATGAGGCAATTGTACCTTTCCAAATATTTTAAATAACAACTGTTTTAACAATAGAGAGTTAATCATCCGGTTTGACAGGCAGACATGATATTAACATAATAGCAAGTGGTAAACTTGTTTTGTAAACTAATATCATATCTGCCTCCCTCATATGAATATGAATTCATATGAATTCTCTTCAACGCCATTTTCCAATTCTGCAATACCAAACAACTATTCTATTGTAACAAACACATTTTCTGTAACTACAGTATGTTATTCATAACTAAGAACATAAATATAGCATCATTTCCATATTAATTTTGTTACATCACTTCAGGTTTTTCTTTGTGTCTTTAACTGCAAAAAGGGAATCTATTTGTCTGAACACATCAACTAAACTGTGAAATATTTGTCAAGTGCATTATTTGTATTTGCTGATTCATAGCAGTATCAATAGGTTGAAGCATATTATGTTGCAATGAAAAAGAAATGTAATAAGATTTTCATCTCCATATAATAGGAGGTATCAGAACTCACATTCATATCCATCATCTCTATCAAGACAATCTGCTCCCCCTGGACATGGGTTCCTGGCACAGATTGTTTCCTCGGAGCAGTTCTTCCCTCCAAAACCATTGGGACAATCGCACTCAAAGTCATTCCAGGTGACGCTGCACACCCCTTCGTTCTCACAGGGTTCGGGGTCACAGGTGTTGTCACTGTTGCACATGCTGGTCACGTTGGAGTTGGTAGCGACAGGGATGGAGTCAATCTCAAAGTCCGGAATGTCCAGAGGGAAGAACTCCAGGGAGTAGTTGTTGTACTTGACATCCCAGAGACATCCTTTAAAATACTCAGAGCCCACTGCAGCAGGTAGGCCACCTGCAGTGAAGTCCGCAACACCTCCTACAAAGATCTGATCAAAAGAGGGCTCCCCGCTGCTTGCAATCACTGCCGTCTGAGGCACAGCTGAATCCAGGGACAGGCTCACATTAGTGGATTGTTGGATGAACTCTAGAGAATGGTACTTCCCATCAGAGACAAAATCGGATACCTTGAGGCGATCAGTGCTACCGTCAAAGGACACTTCAGCAATGAGAGAACTGTTGTTTACTGCAAGTACAATGAAATCCTGTCCTGTTCCTGTGTACAAGAGAAGTCCATACTGTTCTCTGGTGCGGAAGATGAGTCTGATGGTGTTCTCTGATCTGGAGATGGGGTATGCTGAGGTGTCAAACATGGCATAGCTCGAAGTCTCTTCAAAGCTGAAAGTTCCTTGCACAAAGCCTAGGTTATAAAAGAAAAGTACACAAATACATTACCATCTCCAAAGTCATCATTCTATAGGCAAGAGTAAAAATAATTCAGAACAACAAAGTAGTCGGTCTGAGAGCGAGAGATAAAGAGTGGTTGTACATCTGTCATCAATGTCATTCTGTCAAACTAAGTATAAATTTACATGAGTTTTACTGAAAGCCTAAAAGTGAATCTTAGTGTTTGATATATGTGTGGCATTTGAACGACACATGCTCCTACTACAATTGCTGTGCAGTCAATATCATACACTATTCTGAATTTCTACCTTCAATCCTGGACCAAACACTAACACTAACTCTCCCCCTGACCCTAAACCTAACCCTAAACCTAACCTAAAACCCATTCCCTATTAACCCTAACCCATAGGCCCGGGGGGGGGCGGATTCCGCCCCCCCCTCGACGTTTCGCGTAATATGTTCGCATCGCGAAAAGCAGTCACCACGCCGCTTCACGACTTTTTTCTTTCAACTCTTGCGCAACTTTTGAGACCAAATTTGTGATGTCCGCGCGTGCGGTTCCGGAGTTACGCAACATTTCGTAAGTGCATGTCAGACCCAAAATTGCTCAAAAACGTGATTTCGTGTACAAATCCAATGCAAATTGTGTTTCCAGCTAAAATTCATAAATGTTTCATTATTTTTACTTTTACTGTTTAAAAACAATTAATTTTATGTTGTTTATCATTAAAATAGTGTCGCCGACGAATTCCATCGAAAAAACAATAAAAAACAAAAAGTCGAAAAACAAAGAAATACATAAGAAATTAAAAAAACAATAAAATACATAAGAAAAAAAGGATTTCACCGAATTTTTTTTTTGTTTATTTGATCAGAATCTGACAAAGAGTCTCTATACAAAAAATTAGCAGTTTTGGGGCTTTATTTAATTAATTAGAGCAAACCATTAATTTTATGCATAAATTAGCATAATTAATTAGTTGTGAAATTTCTCGGAGAAATTGACTATACAGTTTTGTAGATTACGTGGTCGGCGACGTGTGTGCCGATTTTCGTTGCGAATGTGCGGTGGACGGCCGAGATCTTGGGGGGGGGCGGAATCAGCCCCCCCCCCGGCTGTGAGATGGGTCTAAATAACCCGGCTCTATTAGGGTTAAACCCTAACCCATATCTTTGACAAAATATACACCAAAGCAATTGTCGCCGGAGCATATGCCGCAGCACCATGCGTAACACACTTAACAATATAAATCTAAGCCCTACAGTTACATAGAAATTAAGTGAATTCCACACTTAACAATGGGTAACCTTAAGAGTTTAAATGTTACGTTGAGGCAGATCATACATGGTTAAATCATCTCAGCGAATGATGGGACAGAATGAAACCTGAAACTGCCTTTAAAAAAAAAAAGCCTTGACTAAATAATTCACAAAAATATAAATGTCTCAATATGGTTAGTTTTAAAATCATACAGGGTTGTTCCACAGTGCAGCTCCCAATGAGCTTATACATCTGTCCATTACCTTTCCAAAGTGCATCATGTAGGTTCAATATGTACTGTACTCACTTGTTGCACAACTTGATCCAGTGTATCCAAGCTGACACTGGCAGGTGTAAGACCACCAGAGATCAGTACAGTCTCCTTGCCCATTGCATGGGTCGGGGTTGCACTGTGGGGTCCTGGAACAGCCACTCTCAGGCATTATGAATTCATTTATTGATGAAGATTGCTGTACATCCCTCATGCATCCAGTGTAGGCATTGTTGGGTTTAGGTCCTACGTAAGTTGTAGGCACATGGCCAAAGTAAACGTTGCTGAAGACAGCAAGTGTGAAGGTAAAGTTGCCTGTTCTACTGCAGGTATTCGGACATGTGTCTGATGTTACAGTCACCTGAATAGAGCCTGGGATACCATATTGTGGAGAAGGGTTGTAAAGATTTATTCCAAAATTATGCCACTCTCCATCATCAAGACTAGAACCAACACCTTCAATCGTCAGAAATTCCCCTGACATATCCTCAAAGCAGGTCACAAACAGAGAACCATCCACCATTTCAACTGTCAACGAATCGCCTAGAGAGAAGGATTGGAGCAAATGCCCACTGGGTATGGTAGTTGCAAATGAAAGGGAAAATTGAAAAGCGAGAGCAGATTTAAAGGTATACTCAAGATATTCGCCAGTACCATAGAAGCTAGCACTTGTATCATCAGCACAGTACTCTCCTCCATATCCTGGTGGGCAGGCACACGAGAAACGCTGAGCTCCCTCACTATAATACGGCTGGCAGGTCGCCCCGTTTAGGCACTGCGTATTGTCAATGCAGGCTGTCAGCGCCACATCACACCTTGTATTCCCAAATTCTCCTGAAATACAGTGGCAGTAAAATCCACCTATCAGATCTTCACAAGTCCCTCCATTTAGGCATGGATCTGACACACATTCGTTTATATCATTATCACAAAGGACTCCATCATAACCATTTTCACACTGACAGTCGAACCCGTTTACACTATCATTACAAGTTGCACCATTCAGGCAAGGATCAGATGCGCATTCGTCAATGTTCACCTCACAGTCCACCCCTTCAAAACCAGCTAGACAGACGCAGACGTAGCCACTGGCATTGGCGTAACTGAAGACATCCGGGACATAATCACTGTATTGGTTTCCTGGCTGATAGAGGGACAGATCAGACAACTGAAGACAGGTGGCCCCGTTTTGGCAAGGGCCTGAATCACATTCGTTGATGTCAATTTCGCAATTGATGCCTTCATAACCTAGGTAACAGGAACAGTTATAGTACTTGATGCCATCCAGACATGTCCCTTCATTTTGGCAGGGGTTGGAGGCACAGTCGTTGATATTATTGGTGCATAGAGGTCCATCGAATCCTGTATCAAAGCAGTTACAAACGTACCTGCACAAGAAAAGAAAAGAAAGTTGTACACCGTCAAGAAACTCTATCATTTTGCGGGGGAGTATGCTAAATTGGAAAAGATGAGTGAGAATGGAAAAAGCTGATTAGCAAGCATCAAACATACACTGTATAACCTTCCAATACCAAAAAGTCTATCATTGCTAATATTTTGGGGGAAATGACATTCTTACATGTTGATAATTAAGTGTTTATCATCCACCTTTTAGGAAAAGAATACAGAGTTGAAACATAAATGAGATACAGCACTAGTTTTCAATTTAAAGCTGCCTTAAAATAGCAGAATTTTAACAGCGCCATCTTTCAGTCATTCCTAAATTAAGATAATAATTAGACATCAGTTGCATTTTATTTCTAATTTTAACAAAAATATATTGCTTGGACAATAAGCATTTTTTAAATTTCAAACTATCACTTTTGACTTGCAAATACAGAAAATTGCCTGCAAACTATAAGGGATAATGGTGATTTATGGCAAAATTAGATGCACAGATGTTTTTTTCAAATCCTGTTAAATGATGGCACTGTTTAGGAGGTTCTGTTTACAGCAACTTGAGTAAAGCTCAACTTTCAACACATGTCTTCCATGATTAAATAAAATAAAAATAAAAAAAGCATTTCTCACAAAGATGCTATGTTAACAACTATAGATGCATACATGTAATTGGATCATACGAATGAATGAATCCACAATTGTAGCTGAGGAATCAGTACATGTGCAAAATTGAAAACAACAAAATCATGCACTACTACACCTACATGTATGCAATGAGCACGTTTTCCTTCAATCATGTTAACATTTCAAAAATAAATGTAAGACGTAAAATGTACGTTAACCTACAATGTACATACATTACACAACACAATAAAAAGGAAAAATAATGGCTACAGTGTATGTGCTTTAAAGCCACAAGCTCAGATAAGTATTCAAAGTTACACAACTAAAATCATTTTATCACTTACATGTACATGTACTAGAAGTGGTTAATCTTATTTTAACAGCCATGTGAAATACATGTAGGTCCATGGAGTTTAATATTGGAATGATTTACAGTAGAAGGTTTTAAAGGCAGCCTGTATCTTTATGTTATGCAACAAGCTGGGTAAAGCATGTAAGCTTGGAAGCTTGGAAGCCTGGGCTTCGTTTCATCAAACCGGCATCAGTACAAGTTCGCCGACATCCCATTAAAACGCATGTTAAATTTAATACACGCGTTTCAATGGGATGTCGGCGAACTTGTTCTTATACGCTGCCCTGGGGTGGTATTCTGAGATTTATTTTATCTTGATTTTAGTGAAATAATTCTAATTGTCATAACAAAATGTACACTTATGGCGCATCATTGGTAAATGACTGCGCAAAAGTGGATGCGTACGCGGAATTCATTGGCGCAAACACCAATGAAATGTTGCAATTTAAAATGACAATTAAAATATTTTCACTAAAATCAAGATAGAATAAATCTCAGAATACCACCCCTGGATTTCAAGCTGATGTAAAATGATCCCATAAGTTTAATCAACTGTGTAGTGTGTACGTATTCCTTGAAAAATCTTCTTCATCCCTTCACTGTGCAAAACGCAGCTCAAATCATACATTTTTGACCTGCATTGTGGCTTTTTAGCGACAATGCAGGTCAAAATGCCTGGAAATTTTCCGCCAAGTTGAAAACTTTTTTTATCTTGCATAAAGAAGATTTCTTTTTTAAGTACAAACACCTGTTTAGTTATGAAAGATGTCAAAGATATTCAAAAAAGTACATTTGATTGTAACATAAACAAAACATGGCTCAGGTTCGGACAAGCTATCATGGCTAATCTTTAATAGCATAATGATGGTTTCTGTCAGTTTTCATAGCCATAAATTCACAATTTTCTGCAATGAAAGAGGCAAAATTGAGGTGTGAAAAAATTATGTATTTCTCAACCTACATTTACAGTATACTGAATTTGTACCATGTAGCTTATTGGTAATACAAGGATGCCACGTCTAAATCAAATGGCGATTCTGTGCAATGTGTCCCGTACGACATATGTCTTTTATCCACATATTTCATCCAGAAATGAGTAATCTCTTGATATAACCATTGAATAATTGTTCTTTCTGGTATCTCTAGTCAAGGTGTTATCAGAAAATTTCACTTATGGATGAAATACATGTACATGTATATGGAAAAATGTCATATGTGACCCTCCACCACAAAACAACCAATAAGTCGCAATGGGAGTTTAAGAGTAAACAGCTGTAAAAGGTGGTTTGGGGTGGAAATTTTGATTTTAATTTTTTTATATTTTCTGAAAGATCATTTAATAATCTACCATCTGACAAAATTTCAGGTTAAAATACCTTGTTTAAATATTTTTTACTCTCATTCAAAATGACCATGTTTTCCTTGACATTCAAACTCTGTGTGTCAACTTGCTGGGATTGTACTTCACATCGCTTTTCTTGTATACATGTAGCTTAAAAACTATGCACCGTCTGATATTCAAAATGTAAAGAAACAAAGAAATATATCTGTTCTGAAGGTATAGAAAGTTTCAAGCCAATCCAATTCGTACTTCACAGTGTATGCTGGGGAGTTTTGACTCAAGGTTTTTTTTTGTGCGACAAACAATAGGACACGGATTAGGTACTCTTAAATGGTCACTCTTCTTTAGAGCCCGTTTTCTCCATTGTTTTGGTCATTAGCCTGTCTGACACGTCGACATTCTCATTGTAATTTACAAGGGTTTGCTTGGTCCATACAAGACAAATTATATATCATTTTAAAGCTTAGAATCTAGGCTTTCAAACTATGTTGAAATTAAAAAAACCCAAATTTCCGATATATTGGTCGTTTTGTGGTGGAGGGTCACATATGTCGTACGGAACACATTGCAAGGAATCGCCCTAAGCATGTCATAAGGGAACTGGATGTTAGTAAAAACATCCATGTATCATGAAGGAAAGATATGAAATATGATAATACTTCAATTCTAATTGATAGTTTGGATCAAGCATACACACATTTATATGTACATCATCTAATACATGTAGCAGTTCATAATAGACAATCATCCTTTTTATGTACCAAATGTATGTGGTATGTGCAGTATTCCACTTTACACTAAGCAGAAAACATGTGGGGGGCGGGTGCAATAGCCACAAGTATAAAGTGTTAAAGGAAAGCATAAAAGGGAATATAAATGAAAGAAATCCAAGCAAGTGCTGTCACTGCTCCGTCAAAGATGCATTCAGTTTAATAATGTGCAATTTGCAAATTCAATAAAGAAGAAAATTATTCAGAGATTATTCAAGTCCTTTCATAATAATTTATGTATGATGGGGAGCCCTATGTCTGCGCACCTAAGGTTTTGACCTGAAATTCACACAAATTTTTTTAATATTCCTCTAAAGCTTAAATTTATATTTTTCCTGATATTCTAAAGAGTATGTTTGCAAAAATTCTCATCAAAGTTAGAGCAAGAACAATGCCATTTACGGCAAGAAACGGCGGCCGTGTCATTTCAACATTGAAAAAACAATGGTGCCCATGTCTGCGCACCCTTTCATTTTACACGCAGTTCGTGAGTTTTGGCGTGAACAACAACATTTTGAGGCTTGTGAATAAAATGAATGAAATTACACCTTTTATCAATATTTTGACTCGTTTGTTGCTTGAATACCTATTGCTATGATAAAGATGAAAAGTTTGTGTTCGTTGCGTGTTTTGTTTTATTAGAATCGCGCAGTTACGCGTGTGCGCAGACATGGGCACTCTAGCCATACAATTCTTAAATCAGATTTATCAAAATTGTACGACATATGAGGATACTACTGTGCAATTTAAATATTCAGCCATTGTTTGAAGCAGGTGTGGCAAAAAAAGAAATATAAGCCAATTTGAATGATTTTTTTGTTTTATTCAAAGTTTTAATTACATTTCAATCACAATATTTCCTTTCACATAATTTTGAAAAACCCAAACAATAGCACAGAATCGTATAGCCGAATCCAGTGACCCGGGTAATAATAATACTGTAAGCTTTTGGTAAAGTTCTTTATAAGCAACAGTCATTATTATTAATTCTATTATTAACAATGTTTTGAAGATTTATTGGGCAGTTAAATGAGGCAGTAAACATGGTGAATACTACTCTAGTGCATGGATGCAAAAAAGGACCATACGAAAATGGGAAAGAGGCGCTGTGATTCACAGAGTGAACTTACCCTGGACGAGAATTGCTGCATAACAGTGATAGAGGCAAGAAAATGAAATACATACACCAGCGATAAAATGAAAGATATATGAATGGTACAAATTGTGGATACATGTAGGTATTATGGAATATAGGTACACTGCATCACCAAAAGATATGACAGCACTTGGTGAGAATGATCTTAAGATTTAAAAAGAGAAAAGAAAAAGATGAACCTCTTGTGTGTAAGTGGATTGCTGAAAAGTGAATTCTAGAGAATTACTGATCTTGATAAGTACCAAATGTCCATATTCGATAAGAAAAGGACAACTAAATGTACATGTACATGTAAAAACAATGGCAAGAATGAAATATTTAATTGTTACTTTATTAAGATAATAACCTTTTTTTGCAGTGTATAAAAATATATATATAACCTTGTTAAAATGACTGCCATTGAAAGATATTGGTTTGTTTGTGATTTTGAATCTAGTCAAAGTGGAAAACATTCATAGAGAAAATATATGCAAAGAGATTTTTTTCAATAAAAATAATTAATGAAAATAACATATACACTGTAGAACATAAAGGGTGAAAAATATTATCTTTGCAATTTGAATGAGCTAGTTATACATACTTTCATGGAATATCCTTCCAATATGGGATGTAATGGGAAGTGCATGAAGATGTATGGGATATGAATGTATTAATGATTGAGAAAGATTGCAATATAAATGAAAAGAAGTGAACCCCAAGACCAGCCAGAAGATATATACCCACATGCAAACCCCACAAAAATACCAAATGGCTTTAAAACATAGCATAGTTTGGGATCAGATACATGTCTATTGAGAGCTGATTTTCTAATACATGTATGCAGTTTCAATGAATTTGCAATCTGAAGGAGTTACAGAGGACAATCACTATTACAATCTTGCTTTACTGAAAAGAGCTCTGGTGTAAGAAAATGCATTTATGTAGATTACATTTAATGACACAATTTTCTACAATTAGCTTTTGCATAATGATGAGCTAGTATAATAATATGCCCATTTATATAGCGCAGCCACTATATGGATATACTCCACTGCGCTTAATACAAAGTATCACATTATTACCCCGGCTTTAGCCGAGCTGCCATAATAGGCGCTAAAGCATTTCAAGGAATTTCTTCCTACCGGGTACCCATTTACTTCACCTGGGTTGAGAGTGGCAAATGTAGATGAATGTCTTGCCAAAGGACATTAGCGCCGTGGCGGGATTCGAACCGCGAACCATGTGAGCCACAGTCCGGTGACGTATCCACTAGACCACGACACCTCTACTATAACATGTACTGTTAAGGACATGTGTAGCCTGTACATTATTTCCTTCAAGTAACCAATTCTAGAAAAATAAAAAGCTTTTCTTATCAAATCTTTGCCCAAACTATGCTATGTATTTAAACCTTCACGATAGCAATAAAGGGAGGCAATTTTTTTTTTAAAGGAGACCACTGCACTACACAAAAGTTAAATGCAAACTATTGAGTTCTGTACGATTTAAATGTTATATACTCGTGGAAATATACTCATTGGAAAGAAGTCAAAAGGAAAACTTCGCAAAGGTTTCTTTGATGATTCCTTTGCAGACTGTGGAGTAGTAGGGAACAGCTGGCTCAAGATCATAGCAATTGGAAAGACTGTGGCTCGAGAAATTGATTGGGTCACTAAACCTGTCACTTGAAAGATCACAATCGATGATACTCACCCATTCACTTCGTCCATGCAAGTCCCACCATTTTGACAAGGGTTTGAAGCACACTCATCAATGTTGTTCTCACACATGGTCCCATTGAAGCCTGGTGTGCACTCACATCTGTAACTGTTGACCTCGTCTACACATGTAGAATTGTTGGAGCACGGAGAACTTGCGCACTCGTTTATATCTGTCCCGCAGTCTGCATCGGTGTAGCCTGGAACACAAGTGCAATTGTGACCGCTTGGTAGATCCGTGCATGTTGCGCCATTTAGACATGTATTGGTTGAAGACAGTTCACACTCGTTTAACTCAATTTCACAAAACTCACCAATGAAATCACCAGGGCAGTAACACTCAAAATAATTGGGCATATCCACACATATGCCATTTTGGCATGGGTTTGAAGCACATTCGTCAATATCCATTTCACAACGATCACCTTTGAATCCTCCCGCACATGTACAATTGACATTCCCGTCAACGGTGGAGCATGTGGCGCCATTCTCGCAAGGAGTAAACGAGCAGAGATTGTCTTCACAGTTGGGACCGATATTCCCGGCCGCACAGTTGCAGTAGTACCCACCATTGGTGTCGGAGCAGACAGCCTCATTCTGGCAAGGGCTGTTCGTGCATTCATTATCATTGGTTTCACAGCGGGTTCCTGAATAACCTGTCCCGGAGCAATCACAAGTGAAGGAGTTGACGCGATCCTCGCAGGTTCCCCCGTTCAGGCATGGATTCACCAAGCAATCATTGACGTCGTCTTCACAACGAGTGCCTGTATAACCTGAGAACAAGAAATGCAACCGAGGAAAGGATGCAAAAGAAAATTGTATTTGTTATACAGATCAACATGTAAAGACGATGTTGAGTGCAGGTCGTGCAATTGCATTGTGAAATAAACTGTCTAGATTCTATTTTGAATGGTTGATGGTCACTGTGGCTTAATAGGAATAATTACGTAATATCAGGTTTTGTTATTACTAAAAACAATAACAAATCGATGAACTCCTGCTAAAAATCCCAGACAATAAATAGCACTGGACACAGATGTGGGGACTGGCATAACACCCTTGGTGTTTATACTACCAACCATGGGGGACTTCAGAAAAAAATGCAAAAAAAGGACAAATTCTTTTCCAACAAGGTTCCACACGAAGGTAATAAAAACGTCAATGCATACTTTCAACCTCCAAAATTGTCTTGGTCCTTCCATTGCTCCCAAACCACCCCCCCCCCCCCTCCTTGGGAAGCTGTACGTCAATATTTCACTCGACTTGGACCACAGATAGACAGTTTCCTGCCCAGAAGCCTGGATGTGACTACATAGGAATGGCATGCATACCTGCTGAACAATCGCAGATGATTCCATCCACAGCAGCGTTGGTCTGGCACACACCATCTGTACCGCAGGGGTTATTATCACAAAGGGTGGAGCTGGTATTACAATCTGGACCTCCATACCCCGAGTCACACCTACAGAAGGTAGTGTTGGACACCCCATCCTCCATGCAAGCACCGTTCACGCAGTCCAGCGCAAATGTTGGGTTGTCACATAGAGCACCTTCAAGAAATAAGAAACAGTTGCCTTTGATGGAATTGCCTTTGTGAATGTGTACTAGATAAGCCAAGAATAGGGTGAAACTGAGAGCCTAATTTGTACCTGTTTTTTACGTAAAAAGATTTATATTTTGTGAAAAATTTTCTTTAAAATATGCAAAATAGAGGGGTAATTTTTTACTCAGACACAGAATATTCACTTGAAACCTTGGTGACTCACCTAGATCATTTTCACAGGTGCTACCATTGTACCTTGAGGTGCATTGGCATAGGAAGCTGCTACCATCACTGCTGCATATGCTGTTGTTGAGACAAGGCTGACTGTCGCAAGGGTCTTGAGCTCCTTCAAAGATTGGAAGCAATTATAGAATTCTATGAGTCTTTAATAGTGAAGAAAATACAATATTTAGCTCAGGAAAGCTAGCATCTAGCATCATCAGTGACCTTCCCTCAACCACTCACCAACAAACTAGCTGGCAATGCAGCTTTTATTCCTCACTTCTTCAGATCTATGGAATATGCTCCCTTCTCATCTGAAATCATCACCAATAGTGGAACATTTCTTACTGAGTTTGAAGACACATGTATGATGTATCTACATGTATTCTGAAACCTTATGTATTCATTGAACTCACACTGTCACTGTTTATTAATTTGTATATATATTTTATCGCCAACGCTGACCCCGGGGATGACATCTCAAAGTGCTTATATCCAGTGGAAAAGGCATTATATAAATCGTAACTATTATTATTAAAGTTCTAATAGATCTCTGGAAAAAAATAACATATTAAAGTCAGTTTAAGCAAGAAACAAAGAAAATATCGAAGCAATTTTTCACGTGGAAATCTCACATGTATATATATATATATATATATACATATACTTAAGTCCAAAAAGAACTCCCACAAACAAAAAAGTATTTTTAAAATGGTGAGTCTCTCATAAAGCATACTCCTACAAACTTAGTTCTAGAAGGCTCAAGTGTTCTTAATTCCATGATTTTCTCTTTAAAAGCATAAGTTTGATGAATATCGAGTCTTGCAATCAATTTCTGATACATGTAGGTTCTACGGCATATCTGGCATAGATGAAGTCTATCGCATCAGCAAATTATCCAGGATGGTACCACACATACAGAACTGCAAGAATGTACATGTAAGTTGATTTTGTACAGAAGGTTTCAATAGACCCCAGCCCAAATTATCTTGAGCTTCACATTCAGTGAGTAAAGGCAACTCATTTCAGAGTTTTGGGAGCAACTCCCCCAAAAGTCCCTGTCTCTAATCTTCTCTTTCCTCAGCAGTACCCAACTTACCACATCCAATGTCCTGATCAAGAGAGCACTCTCCCCACCTTGCATTCGGCCAAGACAATGCATTGGCCAGATCAATGCCAACAATCTCCTCAATACATCCTGTAAAGCCTGTTCCAAGAACCATAAGGCTAGACAGAAACGTCAACTCCAGAAGAGATGGGTTCTTGAGGACTGTCGCAAGCTCGATGACCTCGTCCTGTACCCTGAGCACTAGCGATTCTCGAACATACACAAAATCAATGATGGTCCAGATGTTATCGTTGAACCCTTCGCCTACAGCAGTCTCTTGGACACCCAATCCGCTGTTCCACTGTATTTGGATAGAACCGGTTCCATTTACTCTTACTGCAATCATCTGATTGCCATTTGTCTGCGAGAAAAGCTCACCACCGATACAAGTCCTGAATTGCAAGGTTATTTGTCCTTGTGGATTAAATGTTGCATTGGTTGTGACGGTTGCTGTGCCGTTAAAGTAGACCAGGTTCTGAGGTCCTTGGGTCTGTGATAAGGTGGTATGAAGCACCAAGGCTAGGGGATAGATTAAAATAAAGAAAAAAACAATTTTTTTTAATGTTTTTATAAATTCATTTAGCAAACTCATGGACTGGGAAATCTTAATATCAATTAGCTACATGTATTTGTATTTACAGTAATTAATGGAAATTTTAAAAGCACCTTATCAAATTAAGTTAAGATCATATTAAAATGCTGGAGTACAAACAATACACACCATAGCAGTTCAGAGATTTCTAAAGGTCTACATGTATATGGAGCAGCTTTTCCTCCTTAAATTAGCAACAATTACAGTCAAACCTGGTTTAGCAACCACCTGTATAGAAAGACCACCTATAACAAGCATAATTTTTGTTTCCCTTGACAAGTGTTTCCCACTGAAACATGTATTACAGGAACCTGTACATAAAGACCACCTGCTAAAAAAGACCGCTTTTCTTGTCTCCCTTGAGAGGTCTTTATAGACAGGTTTTCACTGTACTTGTATTTTCCACTCTTGCATAGTTCAAAAACAGATTTTAAAATGTATATTAAATGAACCAATATCAATGAAAATTATGAAAATACCAACAAGAAATTACCAAATTGTACATAAAAATATTAAAGTACGACATGCCATTCATTCAGCATTTGGACTGCTTGTGTCATTTTCAAGGTACATGTATCAACAAAGAGATAAATTTAACAACAAAAAACCCCACAAACTACACTATATGCATATGTATCCCTTTGCAGAAAAAACAAGGAACATCTGACTGATAAGTTGATTATTAATGACAAGTCGGGCGTGACTCTCCTATGAATGAATCACTTCAGTACACAAAGGGCCACTTAATTAAAAAACTACAAATTCTACAGGTAGCTACATGTATAATATTCTTATGACATGTACATGTAATACATATTATACTGGTACACTGGAGGACACAGCTGGAAGTACATTTGTACATTTACCCTAGTTGCTGAGAAATACATAAATCAGTTTCTTTTAAAATATGACTGTGGATTTATTCACAAGTTCAACTAAGATCTTTGAACAAACATCGCATTTATAAGCTTTATAAAAATTTGTAAAGATTCATCAAGCATATTGTTTCTATCTTTAAATGGGGCAAATCGATTGTTTTATTGTTGTGTGTGGTGTTTTTGTTTTGTCTTTGTTTTGTTCTGCTTTGTTGTTGTTTTTTGTTTGTTTGGTTTTTTTTTTTTTTTTTTTTTTTTGGGGGGGGGGGGTTTTGTTGTTTTTATTCATCATCAAGCAGCTTCTTCCTATCTTTAAATGGGACAAATCAATTGTTTCGTTGTCGGGGGTTTGGGGTAGTTTTGTTTTGTTTGTTTTTTTAACTTTACTCTGTAAGTTTGGGGATCTATACTGGTATCCTATATGAAGGCCTGCATTTAAATTAAATATCAGTTTCCAAGACAATTTCTGAATAGAGATGCATGTTAAGGTAGAAATACCTGCTTGTTTGGATACAAATTGCACTTTATGGTAAAAGCAACTTGTGATTACACTAGCCGAAACACATGCATCAAATTTGGCATGCACAGAAGTTGACTCCACTTCATAAAATCATTTCCCTTATATGCTTTTTGTTAAATTGTGAACCATTTCAATGTTTAATATTTGGGGGATGATTTTATGTCTTGTAATGTCTTCAGACAATACTATCCTTTGAAATTCAACCAAAGAATTTAAAAATGAACTTTTTCTTGAGATTACCTGTAGTATATGTAGCCTCTATTTTGATGTTACTTTATAATCTTCAGTAAATGTTTCCGAATTTTTTAATGAATTTGTGTAGTACGACAATATTTTTTATGTTACATTTCATTTTTGTTCAGTATATATTTTTTTTTTTTTAAATCAGGCCTTCAGTTGCTTGTCTTGTTTGTTTGTTATTTGCCTTTTTTTAATAAACCATCTTGTTGCAATTCAACACCAAAAATAAAGATTCAAAATTATATGATTCCTAATTTTCAGAGAAATCTGGTCATGTAAATCCTTCCAAATTCGACATTCGATACGATGAGGGGCAAATGGTGCAGAAGGGATGAAATTCAAACCATTCTGTACCCCTAGAATGACCTTACATACGTGTACATGCAGTCATGCCATGACAATCTCTCTTTACAGGAGGGTGTGACTACAAGACGGAAGCAAAATAGAATTGGGCATTTGAGCCTGTCCAGGAGGAAACTATGCACCGAGCACTGCTCGCTACATAGAAATGAAATTCAATATCTCTTTAATACTAGAACTGCATGATCTGTCATGCTCCTAGATTTCCATATAGACTGTAGTCCTGCATGATACATCTAGGCTTTATGTCTAAAGTATGATTATAGACTTATGATAGAGTGTAGGAGCTGGCAGGAAACCAAGACTTGAATTTTCCCAACTGTTTCCTTGACATGAATGTACTTGTACATCTAAAATTTAAAAATATTTGTATTGCTGGGAATGCAGACCAAATAAAATGGAAATCATTGAATGTTTTTATGGCATTATTTGGAAAGGGAAAATGTTCTTAAAATTGGCAAAAAACCTTATAAATGCATCAACATACATGTACATGTTTTACATTATTACTCAAAGCTGTATGAATTTTCTTCCAAATTTGGCCATGTACACTGAGTAGTTAACAAATAATGGCCATGTACATCTACATCTACATGTACATGTAGCGTTAGATTTAGCATTTTTCATTTTCAGACCAACATACCAACACTTTTATTACTTTTAATACTGATGCGATATGTGTAACATTTTTGTGAACATATAAAATGTGTATTTCCTCTCTCTCCCTCTATGTCTCAGATCTCACTCACTTTATCCTCTTTCTCTCTTCGTTTCATTCTATATTCTTCTCTCTCTCGTGCACTCATTCTCTCTCTCTCTCATTGCCTCTTCCTCTTTTCATCATGTTCCATTTATCTATTTTCTCTCCCAAACTATAAGCGATATATATTAACTATTTACTTGGGAGATGCGGTATGGGTTTAATTGTATACAATATTGTAATTTCTATTGCATATTCTTATTGTGCAAATGTGCACAATTATTGTATAATGGCCGCGACTTTTGGGTGATGTAAAAGCAAAAGGGGCCAGGCCCGAGGCCAGGCCGCGGCCAGTTTTCGGACCAGCTCAGGAGGTAGTCTGAGCCCGGGCTGAGCCGCGGCTCGGCCACGACCCGAGGTAGTGTAAAAGCAAACGGGGCCTGGCCGTGGCCGTTTATGCTAATGAGGTGCGTGCAAATGAACGGCACGCGGGCGGGAAGAAATATTATTTGTTTACAAGTAGAGCGCCACAAACGGCGCATTCACGGAAGCGGGGCCAGGCTTGGCCGCGACCAAGCCGTGTAATGTAAAAGGGTGAATCGTTTGGGTGAGGCGAGTACCACCCACTGTGTTGGTTGGGGCCTGGCCGCGGCCGAGCCACGGCCAGGCCTCGCGACTTTAGATGTAAAAGGGGTCTTATATACCTACACTGTATCATGTGTTTGCAACCACTGGAATAGGGACAGAAAGCTTTATGCTACAGTTACATGTACTTTATAGTTAACTATTTCTGTTCCTGGTTTTCCTGTGGTTGCATTATTTTTGTCAAATGTGTTTCTACTTTATGTTTTCTTTACCAAATAAAATAATATTAAAAATAATTACAATAATAATAATAATAATAGTAATAATACAAATAGGCATGTGTAAACAAAGCATTATGCACACAACCAAACCCACAAGGCACAGACAGTTCTACAAATACAAATCTACATTTCTTGATATATACTAGGTACACATTTTCCTGTACCTCTACTGAAGGCTATTTTTCAATTCAAGGGACCATGTGTGTGCTTCAACCTAAAGGTTTGAGTGCCAAAACTGTCAACAATGGTCAACAATTACCTTATTGTACTTCACAAGTACTGCTTGACACAGCCATACTAAAAAGCTTTCATTCCCTTTACAAATACATCGGTTAAATATTACATGCCTGGCAAACAATTGTACAATGACCTACATTCCACCAGGGAGGTGGAAGAGTTCCACCTCCGGATTCCACTGAGGTTGCCACACATTGTAATTATTGAAATGTCTGGTAGTAGTTGGGTCTTAGATCACAGCTGGGTTCAGCTATTTATTAACCATTTATAGAAAGCTGACATATGCAGAGCTCAACAAACACAAAATAAACACAAATTACAGAAACATATATATATATATATTATATATAAAAAGTAAAGAGAAATATCTGAAAAGTTGACAACACTCATATAAGTGGATTGAACTGCCCCATTTGGTGTGAACAATTTTTTTCTTCTTCAAAATTAACCCTTTTTTTAAATGTTGTGTCACAAAAAATTCTGTTCCGCCATCAGACTACATTTCTTTTTACTCTAAAAAAAAATTGAGTAATTTTTAAAATTATTTTTTTGACTGTTACTAGTACATGTACTTGCCTTGATTTCTGCTCCCTCTGCGACAAAAGCAAGATTTTCATTTCTTACAAAGAAGTTGTAGAACCTGTGACCTTAAAATTTCATAAGCAGTACCAACATGATGTCTACTAAACCTGAGCAAAGCTTCGCAGAATTTTGTGTAAGTCTGTAAAAGGGAAGATGCACCTTTAAGGCTTGAGCAATTGTCACCTAATATCAGAGCACAAAACCTACTTGGTGTTTCAGAGGTTTTGAGCAGATGTTTCTGCATTTATTAAGAAATCAAATACAAACATTGCATACATTAATGATACAAATCAGAATTGATACAAATGAAGTGTGACAACTGAATTACAAAAAAGAATATATTTACTTATATAATATTGAAATTATGGAGGCAAGTCTATAAATCGAGATAAATGCATGGGCCAGCTATCCAAGGCCAGCTCCAGAGGTTATCGAGGTCAAATTGCTGACCCTTCTCTAATCTGCCATAAACCCTCCAGGGTGTTTATAAATCTTGATAAAGTTGAGAAAATTTCCTGACAAGCCTCCCCCTGAACCTAGTCACCTAAAGTAGGGAAAGAATTATTGCATGTGTATACCATGTATATGTAGGAATGTGAAGATGACCATGAAATCTGGTAGATATAATAGACCTGTTTACTAATGTATTTCAATTTATGCATGTTTCTCTCCAGAATCCTAAGTTACCAACTATTTGGTGCACCTGCTAAGCATAATGGCGTCTCTATAGATGGAATCCATTTTGCATACATTAGTTGTTGCTATGTCGGGCAAGCCTCTGGCAAGCTTTCAAGTCGTCAAGAGAAACTTTTGTTCAAAAAGTATGCATAAAATTAGTAAACTGGTCTATTAAATGCATGATAATCTTGAAAGCAAAAATAACTCACATGATTTGAAAATATGTTCCACTGGGTATACATGTACATGTACATGTAATTCCATTATGTTTGTCTAGCATGCCCAGTGTACATGCACATGGAGGCTTACTGCAAAACCCTAACTTTCACATGCATCTGAAGTTCACAAATTTTGCGAGTGGTTCAAATTTGCAAAAGTTTTCATGCCGTATTTATCATTGAATCATGACTGACATAACACTTAATTTTCATACTGCAAAATCATTGAATCATAATTGACAGAACATTAGATTTTTGCAAACCGTGAAAGTTTCTTGCTGTGAAAATAGCTGTCGTTTATAATTCGGGAAAGCTTCATGTCGCCAATATTACTGGTTTAGTACATGTAGCTCAATAGTCACTGTAAAAGTAATCCAAGCCCCTTCCAAACACAACAGTTACATGTACATGTATATCAGTGCAAATACATGTACCTTACCACATATCACATAATTGTGGAATTGTTAACATAAATTGACATAGAAATATCATTTTTATTATATATTTTGTCTGATTCTCGTAGGGTTATCAACTTAACTCAGTCATCAGATATATAAATCTTACATGTGGTAATAACATATGGAACAAAACAGCTAGGACCCATAAATATAAACCTGCACAAAAAAAAGAAGCAAAATTAGAGATCAAACACCTTGTTTTCTTATCACCAGCATTAGAAAATTGGCCTAAGCCAAAGAGAAATTAGTAAATCATTGCCAACTTCCTCTTCTGCTTTTATTATCACATGTGGAACTGAAAAAAAGATGGAAATTAATGATATAAAATTAGGGAATGAGCTCATTGTGCATATCTGTAGTCGACCAATCAAACATCTTTTTGCTTGTGTCATGCAAGTAAACACACTAATAGTTTGTAAATATTTACCAACATTTCAACAGACCAGGATATGCTCGCATATTTTTTTTAGTTCTTCTATGCTTGAGAAGTTGAAAATATGACTAAAAACAAGGGATTTGTCAGAGTTTCACACTCTGTAAGCTTTAAGGCAGACCCAATACGTCATGTACATACATGTAGAGTCATAATGACTAGAGTTAAGTTTTATCCTAACAGTATCATTGTCTCAGAGAGGCATATTACCACAACAGATCAACAGAAGATCTACACATACATGTAGATATCCAAATGTTCATGGGAACAGTCAGTAGTTTGAATTGAAATTTTTCCAAATCATACATTGTGATACAAACACTTTTTTTTTTGGGGGGGGGGGGGGTATTCAGTATCTTGCTCAATAATGCTTTTCATTTACTTAAAGTAGAACGTTGATGATTTTAAATATTGGCTTAATACTTATTATTGCATAGATGGCATAAATTAAACAAGGTTATCCAAATTCAACGCTTGGAAACATTTGAAGTAATGATTATTATCAATTATAAAACGGTAAAATACAGCCCCCGATATAGCAGCTGAAGAGCTCCTCGAACGCTGCTGAGATATGTGACGACACACCCTGGACCAGTCCTGGCTAAGCAGACGATGTCCCATAACATCTTAAACATTTTTCAGAGCCTATTTTGTCATCTCCTCTTCACTTATTTCTCTTCCTTCACTAGCGTCAGTCTTAATGTTAGTCTGTTGCCTCACTCTTAACTTCGTGTATGGTATTATTTTGATGAAAAATGCAGCGTTAAAAAAATAAAGGAATCAGTCACTTGTAAACAAAATAAGACGCCATTGTATTTTCAGCTGTTTACACCGGGGCATGTTCGGCGTTTCAAGAGGGAACGAATACCATCCTGCTATTATTCGGAGGGCTTTTCAATTTGAAAGTGGGGTTTATTTCATTGATCATTGACCCTTCTCCTATGTATTTACAATCAAACGGTTTTAGCTATCAGAATCAGTTTCACTTTCCCTTTATAATGGTGTGAAATAAGGTCATGTTTAAATACACCAAACTCTTTATAATTTGATAAATAATTGCATTGCAATTACGTTCATTCATTATAGGACGTCGTCTGCTTAAGCAGGATCGATCCCGAGTGTGACGACATCAAAACATCGCTATATTTCTGGCGAATCCTCGGATATTCCAGATGCTGAGAAGAGCTTTTATTTGTGTTGTTTTTATAATCACCAGATACGCAGTTGACATAAAACTTATAAGATTGCCATCTGTAAGCTTCCCAGTTTCTAGTGATACATTAATTGCCATATTTGTGATTTTCTTTGAATATCTACTTTAAGATTACTAGTGTATACCTGTAACTGTATTTCATACAGTAAATCAATATGTGAATGATGTACTGTAAACGCTGCTATTTTCGCGCGATTGAATTTTAACACTGAGCGACCCCAAAACATATTCGCACTGCACAATTGCTCGCTCGTATACATGTACACCCACTCCATTTATTAATTTACACACACGCAGTCCATTCAAATGCATACGGCATGCGCAACAACACACACGCACTCGAAAATAAATTGGACACAATGTCCTGAAGCATGTAATTCAAACCGCATAGGAAATCACGATAATATTTTCGCAAGTTCTAGAATTCGCGCTTGCCGAAAACAGCGCGATACCCGCGAAAATTAATGTACCGCAAAAATTACCGCATTTACAGTATGCCCTATTGGTTGTCATTCATTAGTTTGCAGGCACAAACCCTGGTCAGTCGTAAAAGAGTGTCTGCACTGTACGACTACCATAGGCCCTGTACTATAGCTGTGACACGGCCAGTAGGTAGCTGGGTTAGGCTTCTCTCAAGACACAATGACTTTCTGATAAAGTGTCAAATTAGTGTCTGTGCTTGCAGACTAGTCATTCATTGTGAAGAAATCACTCCCAAGTGTTTGTAATGAGTGAGGAATGTACAATATGATATCTAGGTCATCTACGATTGATCTATTGCGGTAATACCTGTCTGAGAAACTGATTCCAGACAGGATAAAATTCTAATCAGTACAACTTACATGTAGGCAACATACATGTATTGGCATCATGAATCAGCCCTTATGAATTCACACAGTGTTTGGAACTGGGACAAAATGATACAATAAAAAGTTACATACTGCACTTGTATTAAAATCAGTTAATCATAACATGATTATCTGAAAGAAATGCATATTGTGAAGCAAAATCTTTATATTCTATAGAGGCTGCTTGCTTCACAAAATTTCAATGACAGGAAATGTCCTACATGTACTTGTACATGTAAGTTATAGATGATAGTGATGCATAACCAGCACTTCATTCATGACATGTGGTATACTGGGTATATTTCGAATTATAGTGCTTTTCAAAATTTAATGCAATAGGGTACCGAAGTGTGACGTCATCAAATTTTGATTTTTGTATTTCAGTATTTTTATGACCATATCTAGGTAGAGCATGATGGAAAACGTTCACACATCAAATTTGACATGAATCAGTTCATGGTGGCCCAAGGTATGGCTATATGAATATCTAATTAGCCCCATTGAAGTCAGTGTAAATTGCTGACTTCAATGGGGCTAAGGAGGTATTCATGCTGCCATATCTCGGGGCCCAATGAGCCAATTGCCATAAAATTTGGGCTCTGGATGTTTTTCACCATGTTCCTTTGATATATGGTATAAGAAATGTCAAAATGAAAAAATAGCTTTTTGTGACATCATCACTTCGGTACTCTATTGAGGTTTAGATCTTTATAGATCTGTGGAGACATTCCAACTGTTCAAATATAGATTGATCATTCAAATATACATTAGAACCACTGAAGTCCTTGAAACAAAAGGCTTTGTACACCTGGTACATGTACCTAGTACTGGCTTGCTTTTATAGAGTACACTGTGCTTGTTCCCAAGGTAATATGGATTTTCTATTTAATTACATATACATAAAAACTCAGTGATCTGCTTCACATTACAGTAACTGTCAACATCTGTTATATTTGGGGGTCATGTGCGTGACTGAACAAATTATTTTCAAAATTCCTACATTTTGCATGAAATTTTTTATTGTGGCCTTTTTGGGGTAATTTAGACATCAAGCTTCTCAAATATTTTCTATATATACTCTTCTCTCCTTCTTTTTCCACTACTTCTTTTTTTTTTATTCACTCTCTCTCTCTCTCTCTCTTCTCTTCTTCATCTTCTTTCCTTTCCTCTTATACTTCTTATTCTTCTTCTTTCCCTTCTTCTTCTTCTATTTCTTTTCCTTCTTCTTGTCCTCCTTTTCCTCCTTCAAATTCATATTATTCTTCTCCTCCTTATTCCTCGTCTCCTTATAAATTCTTTTCTTCCTTGACAATCTCTTCCTCCTTTCTTCTCTCCTTCTTCTTCCCCTTCTCTTCCTCCTTCTCCTCAACTTCATCTCCTTCCAATGATGACTAATTTTGTCACAAATAACTTCTAGAAATTTACATCTCCCTTTCAAGATTATTATAAAACATCATCCCAAACATGCAATAAATACATATTGTACTCCACAATATCTACAATATGTTGTGTGGTGATACACGACTATGAAACACCTTCATTTATCATCTTGAGTTAATTTTTCTCAAGCCAATAGTGCATGAACCATCCAAAGGAAAATAGATATTAGCAAAATATGATAAGATTTCTCAATATTCTACAAGAAGCAAGTTTAATAAAGAGCGAGGAAGCAGAAGCCTGGATTGTATTACCAGGGCTTTAGAGGAAGTTATTAATCTGCACAACAGAAGTGTTTGGGGATCTTCCAGGAAGTTATCAAACTTGACAAATAGAATTAAAGTTGATGGCTTCTTTTGGAACAAGTGTGAGGTATTTTAGCAGCAGTGTGTGATCGACGTCCACATAGCACCATCACCCTCTTATCTTGCACTGCAACAATTGATTTCTCACTGGTTATCAGGGCACATGTATGTATACATGTACAATGTATACATGTACTGTATAGATGCACCTGATGACTAAACACCTTCAGTTATCATCTTGAGTTAAACTTTCTTAAGAAAATAGCGCATGAACCATCCAATGGAAAATAAATATTCAAAATATAATAAGATTTCTCAAATTTCTACCAGCAAGTTAAAGAGGGACTATAGCAGAAACACATGATGTACACATGTATAAGTATTCATTTTCAAATTCCTTTTGTCCTAAACTGGTTGCATTCTATGACATACATGTATTTCTTGTTCAAACTTCAAAGTAATGCACCTCAGTCACTCCACCAAACTGACTCAAAACTCCAAAAGATGTTTGGCCATTCAGGGTACTGAAATTTTATGTTCGGTCTGTTGTTAGTCTAGGCCGTTTCATAAAATTTGTTATCAATGACAACTGCCCCATTTCTATGACAAATTTGCTCTCAGCCAATCAGATTCAAGGATCTCAGTAGCTTATAACACTTCTTGTAACTTGTTATCGATGAAAAGTTACAATAACAGAACTTATAAGCTACTGAAATATTTGCATCTGATTGACTGAGAGCAAATTTGCCATAGATTTTGTCCAAGTTGTATACATGTAGGCCTACATGTTCATGTAAATATTAACCTAATAATAAATGACCATGGATTTCGGAAATAGCCCCTTTGTTGACCGAAACCATTCATAAAAAATATATCTGAGCAAATTGAATGAAGGACAATGGTGTGAAAACTATCAAAGGCACACCCGTCTGTCTGTCTGTCTGTCTGTCTGTCTAAAAAAGTTGCATTCCACAATCATGTAAATGTACTACATAAATATTTCACCTTTCAATAATGACCAACTGTTATTTTATTGCCTGTAGGCCTTTATGATCCTCATACACAGGTGTATCATTAATCAGGTGTACAATTTCTCCCATCTCTCTCTCTCCCTCCCTCCCTCCCCCTTTATTGCTAAAGGAATGCAGTATACATGAACAAAAGCTGAATAAAGGTTAAGAATGTAACCCTGATTGACCTTTCTATTAAATTCCTATTCCAGTCAATGGTTTACATAATTCCATTTTTCACTCTGCTAGCCCAGTTACATGTAGCTTGACAGGGTGTAAAATATTGACCCTAAAGTGACCTTTATATGATTTGAGCTACATGTATAATACTCCTATAAAATATAGACCTATATGTAGATGTAGATGTACATGTATACTGATTTTAGGCCTTATATTATGCTGTTTTGGTAATGTGTAACAAAAATGACATCCTGATATACATGTATGCCCGCATTACAGACAAGCCAGTATGGATACTGTCGGCCTACATGTAGAACTTTATAAAATCATTTTACCCTGAAAAGTTGTATGCTTATCAAAAAAAAATAATACATGATGTACACTGCACTTAAATTTGAATGTAATAAGAACAAGAACAAGAACTGAACTGAATTGAATTGAAAATCAATATACATGTACCTGTACATCGTATTATAAAATACATGTGGTAGTAATGTAACAATGTAAAATCAGAGAAGAAAAATTTATGGTATGGTGTAAGAAGATAAGCACCTGTTTTACTGTTGAACTTTGATCATGATCTCAAGTTTTCAGACTTCATATGTATGATTTCACACTCAGAATAATATTTGAATAATACTATTATCTAAAAACAAATAGCATGAATAGAAGACACCTAACTTAATGATTTTATTGCCACTAATTTCCCTGCATGCAGTCATTGCAGTGACTCAAAAGCCCACATGATAGAGATTTATCATTCTGCCGACAGTAAAGTTGCCTGTATGTAACCACCTGGAATTTGTACATGTAACTGCAACAGAAACATGTACAGCACATTAGGCCATCAACATATCTCTAATATTTTCCAATGATTTATGAAATTCTGCACACTTGTTTGTTTACATAAAACTACTGGAAGCATATGTGTACAATATGACTCAGTGAAACATAAGAAGCAACATGCCCTAAAATCTTATCACAAGTCTGCAATTATTAATTTATGACTGAAACACGATATGACCGGTGTATACCAGCAATGGCAGGGTATATGGGTGCAGCCTATTTTAATTACACCATCCTTGACATTTACTGGTATAACCTATAGCAATTCTCTGATTTCTAAATCGAAGGAGTGGCCAGCCACTCCTACCGTTAAAAATCAATTCAGTTCTATCGATTGTATTTATTAAGATTTATTTTACAATGCAAATTGGATAGCGGGAGAGAGGCTGGACAGGCAGAGGGAGAGAAATTTTAAAATTACAATGTTGGATGAATTACATGTATGTCCTATACTGTACATGCCCTCTGCAAGCACTTTAAGCCAAAGACCATAGGCAATAATACACTTAAATGTATCAGTATCACAGATAATATTTTAACACTGTACATGTCTATTTTGGTACATTCATTCATTTTCCAGCCTTATGAATCTACAGAGTTTCTTTGCAGTTACAAAGCGCTCCATAATTTGCTCCACAAAGTTGTATAAGGGCAGCTTGAACAATGACCAAAAGAAAACAGACAAGTTGAGCCAATAAAATAGCACTCAGCATTCAGTAATCACAAGGTGGGGGGGGGGGGGGATGGGGAAAATTGAGTATTTCTAATCTCTGTACAGTATATGTAAATTATGTCACTAAACAAATGTTTGGAATACACAATGTCTTTCACTTTATTACAATACAAGTAGTGCATGATTGATTTAATTTTTTTTCTTCCCCCTATAAAGGGTTCTTTATCTACAAAAAAAAAACATATTCAACAAATACAAACAATCATATAACAACAAATCTGGCTTATGCAATGCAACAAGGTGACATTGGCCTAACAATGAATTGAAATATTGGTCCTCATGTATTAGTAAGTATAAACCGATATTACATTTCCAATTCCATCTTTACACGCTGACTGAAGACGTCTGTAAACATGGGGATTACATGAATGTGTTTATCAACAAAAATGTACCCCAAACAACATCATTTATCAATAATGTCTGCATACTATCAACAACTATCAGGAAAGGACAAAAACAAATGTAGACGTACTATCATATTACGTAAGAGTAGCTACACATGAAGATACAAAGGCAAAAGTCAGGGGGATCAATTCAATTCATTAATACATAATCCCTTTTGGCATTTAGTACAAAAATTAATAATGCCAATGCCATGCATGAATTACATGTAGGCTCTGGAATGTGATGAGTGTAAAAAAGGCACGCTGGTAACAGTGGTAAAGACCGAGGTTCATAAACACTGAGAAGCTCTTTCTTAGAAAATGTTTTGATGTTTTGTGGAAAAACATTGGTAACTTTGCAGTAAAAAGTTTTTCATGATTTTGGAGTGTTACATAGATCTAGGACCTATTTGAAAATTATTTAAAACTGGTCACCAAAGAACACATACATGTACTGGAAGTCATTGTACAAAGTGAAATCTCCTGGGGAAAAATAACATACAATGAAAGCACGGACAAAAAATGGTATTTATTACATGTACATGTACATGTATGTCAGCTTTCTTAGAAAATGTTTTCATGTTTCATGGAAAAACATTGTTAACTTTGCAGTGAAGGGTTTTTCATGATTTAGGAGTGAAGTGAAGTTACATAGATCTAGGCCCTATTTGAAAATTATTTAAAACCAGTCACTAAAAAACACATACATGTTAAATACATGTACTTGAAGTCATTGTACAAAGAGTACAGAGAAATCTACTGGGGAAAAAAAAACATGCAGTACAAATGAAAGCACGGACAAAAAATGGTATCTATTATGTCAGCTGTACACATTACCACTTCACTGCCTCACACCACAACAGACCAAATACTTTTAACAAATAGAGCTCGCCTGGTAACATGGCCTTCTATACAATGGTTAAAAAAAACAAAAATACTAGTGAAAAATAACACACTGCATAAAACCTCGAAACTTGATCGAAATACTTCTATTGAAAAGCTGAATTGATAAGATATTAATTTTGTTCATGTCTGTGAATGTCTGGTCATTATTTTCAAAATCAACACAAATATTAGACTCTACAATGTACATGTCTGTAAAAGTGTACACTATACCCCAAAAGACTGCAAATGAGATAATCATGATCTAAAGAAAGTGCTTATTGTGAAAATCACTTGGATTTCTATCATATTTATTTGCTTTTTATAAAATTTTTAACATTGAAAATACAGTGTAGTGGGTTTTTTTGGTACATGTATTTAGAAACTGTAATGGCCACAGATGTGAACAGGAACAAGAAACTAGTGAATTTTATTTTATTTGGCTTTATTATTTAATATATTTGCTCAAAAGAAATTAAAGATTTTGGTTAATTTCATGTCATCTTCTTCTTCCTGATGAACAACGTGACTGCAATCAACTAGATAATTATTCTTTTACTTATAATTTAAGTTGGCACAGCCTTACACTTTGCAGTAATTTATGATTTTCTTGATATATATTAAGTGAATTAACTTGTCAAAATTAAATTTAAAAGAAAATGTTAATGCTTGTGCATTAATTTACTTCATGTGCGTATCACTTAAAGATCACATTGCAAGAAAATTCCATCAAAATAAATATTGGCTTAATACTTATTATTGCATAGATGGCATAAATTATACAAGGTTATCCAAATTCAACGCTTGGAAACATTTGAATTAATGATTATTATCAATTATAAAAGGGTAAAATACAGCCCCCGATATAGCAGCTGAAGAGCTCCTTGAACGCTGCTGAGATGTGTGACGACACACGAAGGACCAGTCCTGTCTAAGCAGATGATGTCCCATAACATCTTACACATTTTTCAGTGCCTGTTTTGTCATCTCCTCTTCACTTATTTCTCTTACTTGACTAGCGTCAGTCTTAATGTTAGTCTGTTGCCTCACTCTTAACTTCGTGTATGGTATTATTTTGATGAAAAATGCAGCGTTAAAAAAATAAAGGAATCAGTCACTTGTAAACAAAATAAGACGCCATTGTATTTTCAGCTGCTTGCACCGGGGCATGTTCGGCGTTTCAAGAGGGAACGAATACAATCTGTGATATTATTCGGAGGGCTTTTCAATTTGAAAATGGGGTTTATTTCATTGATCATTGACCCTTCTCCTGTGTATTTACAATCAAACGGTTTTAGTTATCAGAATCAGTTTCACGTTCCCTTTTAGAATGGTGTGAAATAAGGTCATGTTAAATATACCAAACTCTTTATAATTTGATAAATAATTGCATTGCAATTACGTTCATTCATTATAGGACGTCGTCTGCTTAAGCAGGATCGATCCCTAGTGTGACGACATCAAAACATCGCTATATTTCTGGCGAATCCTCGGATATTCCAGATGCTTAGAAGAGCTTTTATTTATGTTGTTTTTATAATCATCAGATACGCAGTTGACATAAAACTTATACGATTGCCATCTGTAAGCTTCCCAGTTTCTAGTGATACATTAATTGCCATATTTGTGATTTTCTTGCAATGTGATCTTTAAGAACCTGTTTGGTTGAACAAAAATCTGTGGACTTATACAGTTGTGATGGGGAGCCCTACATGTACATGTTATGTCTGCGCACTTAAGATTTGATTTGAAATTGAACAAGAATTTCTTCAATATTCCTCTAATTCCTAATTTCATATCATTCCTGATATTCTAAAGAGTAAGTTTGCCAAAAATCTCATCAAAATTAGAGCAAGAACAATGCCATTTTCACAAGAAATGGCGGCCGTGTCATTTCAACATTGAAAAAACAGTGGTGCCCATGTCTGCGCACTCATTCATTTTGGGAGTTTTGACAAGAAAGAAAACATTTTGAGGCTTGTTAATAAAATGTGTGAAATAAGACCTGTTTTCAATATTTTGACTTTTTTTGCATGAATACCTATGGCTATGATGATAAAGATGAAAAGTTTGTGTTCATTGCATGTTTTTTTTTTTAATAAGAATCATGCAGTTACGCATGCACGTGTGCAGACAAGGGCACTGCGCAGACTTGGGCACTCTAGCCATAATCCCCCAAATCAGTCGCAAGTCTTGCAATTGATTGCAAGTTCCATTTAAAATACATGTATCATATTTGCAATTGATTGCAAATGGGGAATTTGCAATTTATTGCAACTTTCTTGCAACACCCCCTATGTCTATGAACTATGAACAGGGAGCAACGTGATATGCTTATTTTATAGTCTACAATGCATTGTGGAGTACACCAGTACGGTACTCGTCAAACTGTTTCATATAAAAATGTTCAGCAACATTAACACCTAGAACAAACATGACAAAACCAAAAAATGATAAACAATTAAAGTACAATTGGATGATATCTCTAGGCCTATCAATATATATTATTATGGAATGGTACTGTCACCCTTGGGAATGATAGGATAATTTAAACCCATTTGAATCATGCATCACACTTTGAATTACACTGGCTCTGTAATCATACATATTAAAGCTTTGAGCAGGAGGATAGAACTTGGATGAATGCACTCGTAGGTACACGCCATTGCCGACTGTGTAGTAACGCAGCCAACACACATCCCATACCTAAATTGCATCACTGTGCATTTTTGGCTATATTTAATTGAATATCATATATTGCAGTTTACTTACATCCAAAGAATTATATTGAATAATAGATGATTAAAACTTACCAGGTTGTTTTGTGACCTTTGAAGAGGGTTTCCTGAAATTTTGGGTCCTTTTTGTCGATAACTGCTATCGAGACTGTCCCGTCAGCATCCAGTTTGTATTTTTCACGATTATGATGAAGGGAGCCCTCAGCGCTCGTAGTAGTACCGGCGCGATGGGTTCGTCGATCTCCTACGAAGACCTGAAAGGGCCAAACTGACGACGTAAAAAAAATAAAAAAATATTACGTACGTACGTAATAATTACTACGTACGTACGTAATATTTTTTATTTTTTTACGTCGTCAGTTTGGCCCTTCCAGGTCTTCGTAGAATAGCTTGTGTGCGTAACATTCTGCGTACGTATCTACGGTGCGTAACCATGTAGAGCGGCCTCACTAGTGCGCAACATTATTGAGAGCAGTCGTGATCCGTATGGAGATGTGGGTAACAAGTACCAAAAAGAGGGCTGTAAATGTAAGTTTTTATAACTTTCTACATTTTGTATCTTAACGAACTGATAACTTAAAATCTAAAGAATGATACTTAAGTATCAGTTTGCCCACAAAAACATCAATTTCAAACAAAATTACATCTGTAGGTACGTTACAATGCGTGCGCTCTCGCAGCAGTAAATTCTCCCGAGCGACTGTTCGGGCGATTTGCGTATGGCTGTGGGGACTCCCCGTAAATACTGCCTTTGCATTGGCTGATAGCATTTTTGTCATGTGACGTTATTTTCAAGCTGTAGCTGAATGTACAAGCTTTCATTCAATACCCAACATGTATGCAATTTTTCATCGTTGCGATCAGCACACCACTTTTTCCCGAGAGCTTGATTGTCAGTGCTTTTTTCTCATAAATCTTGGATAATGGATTCACTTTAAGGTATAATGGATGTTTTCTATACATGTTTTCTTGATGTTGGTGAATTTGTGTGAAAATTCTACGATCCGAAATGTGTTTTTTTAGTTGCGAAGTTGAGGGATGTCATTGCAAAGTTGACACGGCGAAGCGATGGCTTCCCGCCGGGAGATGCATGCGCTTTGCTCTGTGCGATCCGGGGGAGCGTTTCATCAAGCGTATTGTCAGTGATTTTTACCGACAACTGTTATAAGCTACTGAAATCCTTGCATCTGATTGGCTGAGAGCAAATTTGTCAGTGAAAATCACTGACAAATCGCTTGATGAAACGCGTGCGATTGCATGTGTGCATTTTATATTGCAGTCTATGCTACACACCATACGCGTTGTCTATGGGGGAGAATAATGCGCTCCACATACAAAACAAAGTGCGTAGCTGTAGGCCCCCCCATCATACAATGTGAGTTGAAAATAATGCAGAGGAGATTAATAATCATATTTTTTAGAATAGAAACGTAATTTTGAAGTAAATAACATCTCTGAATTGTAGTTCATGTCATTCTAAATTTTACTGTATTTTATTGCTTAAATTACTAATCATTTGGATTTAATTCAGCAAGAAATTCAAATCCTTTAATTTTCCCAAGCCGTGCAAAAATGTAAATTTGCTTTGACAAAATAGATGATAATTTAAAGTTTTGAACTGAAAACCTGCACACAAGAAATTGGAATAGTTTTCTCATAATTATGTATTAATTAGTGTAATTATCTTTTTTAAAAGAATATTAACACCTATTTTCGGTCAATATTTTTTATCCACATGTACAATTTTCAACTTCAGTTCTTCGACAAATTTGCAGTATTTAGTTAACTTATTGATGAAAATGGCTACTTAATTAAATAACTAATTATGGTATTAATTAACTAAGTATACAACAAGATCCTTACCAGATGATAGAACCAATGTCCTTGTCTGTTCTATTTACAAATATCCTGCATTTGACTTCGATGACTTGATAATTTCAGTAAACGCTTCATTTTTACATACACAAAAACACATGCAGTCACAAAATAATTTGATTTGATTTTGATTTGATTTGATTTTATTCAGATTCCACATTTACAATGAAATTACAACAATATGTACAAGTTACAAACACTGCAAAAACAGAATACATGGATATGACATAGAAAGATGACAAAAGGATATGTGGAGGGATCTACTAAAAATGTTAGCTTGTGTGATGTAGACCCCCTAATCGAATGATACAATATTATATATTAAAAAAAAGATTTTCGTTTAATTAAAGTAATTGTTTGAGAGGGAGAAAACTACTAAACAAAACATATATACAGTTGATCTAACATTACAAAATAAGATTGCATGGTGAAATAAAAGAGATTTCGAGCGGAAATCAGTATATTATATATATATACACATATATATAAAAACGAGATAAATACATTTAATATGGAACGAAAAGAAAAAATAATCACCTAATTAATTAATTAATTAATGGTTACCCTTTGTTTTTTTTTGAGACAGTTTCACATAATGTTCATACTGTTATTATCTGTAATTGCTGAAAGTTTCATCTTGTTAGCTTTAATTTTAAGAAAGTTATAAAAGTTTTTGTGTTTGAATGGATGGTCCGAGATCACAACTTTTGACTTTTTTTTCCTATAAAAACAATAGAAAACAAAAGAAATTAACTGCGCTCATTTTTCGACATAAAAATGACTGTAACTTAGTTAATTTTGCAGCTACAGAGCTGAATGAGGTATCAAATTGAAGCTTTCATTAAGCTCTATTTGATGGAATCAATTATATGCTTGAAATAAGATTTTTCAAATTTTTGTAACATACCTAACATCTGTATCCCCAATACCCAGTATACACACATGTATATGATTCTAATGGTCAATATGACCATTGCTTGCTGATGTGGATGAAAGATAGACCTGGAAACTCGACTGCAGATTTATGCACTTTTCCAGTACATTCCGTAATAATAATAAGTTAATAAGGTAATAATAATTTATTTTTTTATTAATCTGTTAATCTAGGGCCTAAACTGTAAACATGTCTAAAAATTAGGTTCAATTCAGACATGTCAGAACTTCTGAATGCAGAAAAAGTTGAAATAAATTTGCCTAAACGCTTGATTGTATGCGTTTTTAACCTTTGAAAGTGCGTAGTTTACGTCCATCATGATTTGAACTTATTAAAAATATTACTTCACTTGTCTTGGCCTGGAAATGGAATAAATGGAAGCTGAAGAGCAGCAGGAGCAGCCAGCGCGCCCCAGCGCGGTGCAGTTGCGAGGCGAACGCAACGGAGGAGCAAGCCGTGAGGCGCGGCTGGAGCAACTTACCTAATACGACGGCCAACAACGGCAAACGCCGCGAGATGGATCTGAAATCCATGTCGTTAGTTCGTCCTCTTGTAAATGTCTTTATTATAAAATTGCACAGCAGTTAAAATCCAATTTAATGAAACTGGTCAAAGAAGAAATAAGAGTAGCCAGTAGACATTATCCATTTACAAAACTTCGGCATTTCATCCACATTCCAATACCGTTACGTATGATGCCGTGCCATCTCACATTACCACGATTCTAAGTTCCAGCTTCTGAATTTTGGCAATGACGTCAGAAGCGAGTTTTTTGGTTCCACTTTCCTGATCTCCCGAGTGGGGGCGTAGTGAAATTCGAGCACCACATTTTCTTTGATAGAGAACGGACATCATCTTTGGGTTTGTTTGCTAAAGTTGACAAAATCTGGAGAAGCCAATGTTGTAAGTAGTAATTATCTCAGTATATCCGAAGTATAATGATTACTGTATGGTTTAAAGCTAAAAGAGCTATGAAAAACGATGAATTATGATGTGTATTTTTAGTGGAAACTTTGATGAAATTACGTATGAGTTGAATGCAATCAGTGCACTGCATTACTCAGTATGTATAACACATAATGTGTGTGAACATGCGATAAGCATGAATGACAGTGAAACAACATTGACGTAGGTTGATTTGATGTTTGTTTATAAATCAGTATAATAGAAAAGCACATGAACGAATGACAATTTGGAGTAACATTTCTGTGACCATAATGATAAAAGAGGGATTTTAAGGCAAAAACTGCAAGGTATTTCAGATACCTTTGGTCAAAACTAGGGGTCACACAAATGTGAGGTCAGACATGTAGGTCAAGGTTCAAGCTATTTCTATGTAGCCATGATAGGTAGTGCATGTCTATAGTAAAAGATTTTGACAGTGCTACGAGAGCTAATGTCTAAATAAATGCATTATTCTGGTGGTACAATAAGACACAAATGAAGACAGAAAACAATTATGCGTTTGCTATGCACATTTTTATTTCGGTGAAATGGCAAGACGTTGCTAACAAGTATTTTTGACATATGAATCCAAATTTTATTATACAGTAGTTGAGGCATGATTTGTTTTCATGTCTGAGATAACACAGATGCATATTTTGTGATAATTTATGAAGCAAAGTAATACTGTGATTGCTTTTCTTTGTCATTGTTTACAGATTGAATAGTCAATGTTACCGAGCGTAACAATGAGCAAATCTGCAATAAACTGGCAACTCGTTCAAAACACGGCTACTCATGTTGTTATTTACGTCACTCCAGATCATTCGCAAACCTCAAAATAGAGACAATCAATCGCCACTTACAGTTCAATAACAACGCTTGGACTTTGCGACACCACCATGAGTCAAGTTCAAAGTGAAGTTGGCCCGGAAGATTCAGTCAGCCAGCATGGAAGTTCTTCCTCGAATACAAGCAGCAGGGCAAGGAGAGCTGTTGCTGCCAAGAAGGCTGCACTTGAAGCCGAAGCAGAGTTGTTGAAAGAACAGCAAGAGTTAGAACTTCAGGCTCTTAAGCTTCAGCAGCAGTTGACCGAGGTCAAGTTAAAGGCTAAGATCGTCAGTGCTAATGCAGAGGAAAAGGCACTGAGTGAATGTTCAGCCAGTTTGATTGGTTTAAGTCATCCTCCTTCAGCTGCCAAGCCAAATGACGACACTTTGCCATATCCAAGACCGGAAGCAGCCGACATGTCTTTCTTAAAGGTGCTCCAGGAAGGACAGCTACACCAGCAGAGACTTATAGAGTCAGTCACCCTACCTCAAGCTGACCTCATGAAGTTTGACGGCAGTCCCTTGAAGTTTTGGGAATTTTGGAGGTCATTTGAAAATAGTGTTGACAAAACCACTGTTGATGATTCCATCAAGCTGACACGCCTTTTACACTTCTGCACAGGTGAGGCCCATAAGCTACTTCAGGCAAGCGTTGTGATGGAACCAACAGAGGGATACAAGACTGCCAAGCGTATGCTCAATGAAAGGTTCGGGAATCCTTACAGAATTGCAGACGCATGGATTCAGCGAGTGACTCAAGGCAGCAGGATTGAGCCCAACAACAAGAAAGCAATTCAAGATTTAGCAGATGAACTTAACATCTGCGTGCAGACACTACAGGCTATGGGTTTCAAGTCAGAGTTATCTCCTCAGAGCGTCCTACTTCGTATTGTTGAAAGGTTACCCTTCTTCATGAGAAGTACATGGCTCAAGATTGTATCAACTATCAGGAAAGAAAATCGCTTGCCACAAATTGAAGACCTGCTTTGGTTTATTCAAGACTCCTCTGCACAACAGAATGATCCTGTGTATGGTCGCCTCACAGATGTTAAGCCTGGATACAGGGATCAACAAGCTTATCAGAAGTCGGGATCTTCAGTCAAGAAGGGCCCCTGGAACAAGAAGACAAGGAGTCAGGGGAGCTCTTACTCAACATCAAGTGCACCACCGAATGTCAAGCCATGCCTGCTTTGTAAGCAAGTTCACACCCTGTTCAATTGCAATGACTTTAAAATGATGACACCTGAGAAGCGTCTCCAATTTGCCAAGGAACAACAATTGTGCTTTAACTGTCTAAAGAAAGGACACATGCTATCAGTATGCAGACTGAACAGAACATGTTCTGTCGAGGGATGTGGGAGAAAACATACTAAATTTCTTCACCAACTCAAGACAGCAAAAGCAGACAACCAAGACAAGAATAACGAAGAAACTCGTACACCAGATGAAGGAGCTTCAAATGGTTATGTGGACACTGCAGCTGACAATGCTATAGGGGCCGGAGGTAGAAGTGTGCTTCCTATTGTACCAGTGAGAGTGCAGAGTGATGGCAAGAACTTTATAGACACCTATGCTCTTCTAGACTCGGGGTCCACACACTCCTTTTGTACAGAGTTATTGGCAAGTCATCTTGGAGCTAAAGGTCAAGATCAGAAGTTACACCTGACAACACTGGACAAGGATGCTGAGATTAGCACCACCGTGATCAGCATGGTAGTGGATTCGGGGCCGTCATCAGACAGAGTATATCTCCCTCATGTGTACACGACAAAGAAACTCAATATCCAAAGTAGTCATATGGCTAAGGTGGAGGATATTGTCAACCTCTCTCATCTTAAAGGCATCGAGATTCCGTTAGCAGGGGAAAATGAAGTCTGCCTCCTGATTGGTCAAGATGCGCCGAGAGCCCTGATGCCACTTGAGATACGCAAAGGAGATACAGGCCCGTATGCATTGCGTACCACTCTTGGATGGTCTCTTCACGGCCAAGTAACTTCACAAGGCTCGGCAGATGTTTCGGCTAACTACATTCAAGCTGATACCTCCCTTGATCTTCAACTTCAGAAATTTTGGAGATTAGAAGATGAGAGCTCTATGTATGACGACAACAAAGGAATGTCTTACAATGACAGGAAGGTCTTGGAGATTTGGGAGCAGACCATTACCACCGATAATGGACACTATCAGCTGGCCATTCCATTTAAGGAACGTCCTCCCTCTCTTCATGATAATCGCCACACAGCAGAATCACGACTTCATAGTCTTCAAAGAAGATTAGAACGAGACACCATCCTGCATGAGAAGTACAAAGAAGGGATTGTAGATCTTCTTCATAACGACTACGCAGAAGAGGTAAAGGAAACAGAAGACGACGACACACCTAATGAGAAGAAGTGGTACATCCCTCACCATCCTGTTTTTCACCCCATGAAACCTGGAAAAGTCCGAATTGTGTTTGATTGCGCAGCAAAATACAAAGGACAATCACTCAATGATGTCGTGCTACAGGGCCCAGGCTTAACCAACAAGTTGGTCGGCGTCCTCCTTCGATTTCGACAGGAAAGAATTGCAATGATGGCAGATGTGAAGGCCATGTTTCATCAAGTGAGGGTACCCCCTGAAGAACGAGACTACCTTAGATTCCTGTGGTGGCCAAACGGAGATATGTCAGAAGACTTTAAGACATTCAGAATGTGTGTACATCTGTTTGGTGGTAACTGGAGCCCAAGCTGCTGCAATTTCGCCATGAGAAAAACAGTCGAAGACAATGAGTGCAGTGATGAAGCAGCAAAGGTGGTACTCCGGAACTTTTATGTTGACGATTGCCTGGTATCAGTATCGCAAGAAGACGAGGCCATCAAGCTTGCTGCAGAACTGAGATCGCTACTTCAGAAAGGAAGTTTCCATTTGACAAAATGGGTGAGCAACAGTCCAACAGTGCTCCAGACAATTCCACTAGCAGACCAAGCAAAACAGGTTGCAGGACTTGATCTGAATCACGATGCACTTCCAGTTGAACGTGCCTTAGGTATGAGATGGGACATAGAGCAAGACTCCTTTACATACAAGATATCTCCAAAGGATAAGCCATCAACTAGACGGGGATTGCTCAGCATAGTTTCTTCAGTCTACGACCCCCTGGGTTATGCTGGTCCGTTTGTGCTTCAAGCTAAACTGATTTTGCAGGAACTGACAAGACAAAGGTTGGCTTGGGACGAGTCTATTTCTGATGCAGAATCACAGAAATGGAAATCTTGGTTGGATCAACTACCTGAGATGGAAGAATTTGAGGTGAATAGATGTATGACCCCTCATGACTTTGGCAAGGTAGTAGATTACCAACTTCACAACTTCGCTGATGCATCTGAAATAGCCTACGGTGCTGTCTCATATATGACAACCAGAAACGAAGATGATCAACTACACAGTAGTCTACTGATGGCCAAGACACACCTCGCTCCACTTAAGACGACAACCATTCCGCGCTTGGAATTGATGGCAGCTACGTTGGCGACAAAAATGGACACCATGATCAGAAGAGAGTTGGACTTTCCTATCAGTAAATCTACATTCTGGACCGACAGCATGATAGTTCTCAACTACATTCAAAGCAAGGAAAAGAGGTTTCGTACCTTCGTGTCCAACAGGATTGCTACCATCCATGATGCTACTGAAGTTGACCAATGGCGCCATGTTAACTCAGCACAGAATCCAGCCGACATACTATCAAGAGGCATGCCTGCAAATGAACTAAAGGAGAGTTCAAGATGGCTGAAAGGGCCAGAATTTCTTCAACAACCTCAGGAAATGTGGCCAGCAAGTCCAGCTGAGAATCAAGAAATCCGCCATGATGACCCAGAAGTCAAAAAGGGAATGCAAACCTTTGCATCAAGTACTAATGAAGAGAACTTAGTCGACAAGTTGATAAGTTACTACTCAGACTGGACAAGACTTAAGAGGGGTGTTGCATGGTGGATAAAACTGAAGAGAATGCTACGGGATAAAGTAAAGGGGACAACATCAATTCAAGATGGTGACAAAGACTTGACTGCAAAGGAACTTGAAGGTGCTGAAAGGGTTATTTTTCAGCATGTACAGAGTCAAGCATTCTCAGAGGAGAAGACAACACTGAAAGATAAAGGTGATTCAGCAAAAACAGACACTAACATCAAGAAGGAATCAAAACTGTACAAACTAGATCCAATTTTGGATGACGGCCTTCTCAAGGTTGGTGGAAGGTTAAGGAATGCAAGGATACCAAGTGAAGCTAAGCACCAGATAATTCTGCCCAAGAAGCATCATGTGACATCACTTCTTGTGAGATACATTCACCATACAGTCGGTCACCAAGGACTGAATCATGTCCTGGCAGAAATAAGACAGAGATACTGGATTGTTGGTGCTGGAGTTGTTGTAAGAAGCGTGCTAAAGAAATCATCAACTGTCGGAAGTATCAGGCCAGACTCAACAAACAGAAAATGGCAGACTTACCTTCATTCAGACTGGAGGCTACAGAACCAGCCTTTACCAATGTGGGAATGGATTATTTTGGTCCATTCGACATCAAATATGGACGATCGACAAGAAAAAGGTATGGTGTAGTCTTTACCTGCATGACTACACGGGCCATTCATATTGAGGTAGCAGACAGTCTCGACACCAGCTCGTGTATAGATGCCATACGTCGCATGATTAGCAGAAGAGGACCTATAAAGAAATTGGTCTCGGACAATGGTACCAACTTAGTCGGAGCTCAGGCCGAGCTGAAAAGAGCGCTAAAGGAATGGGATCAGAATGAAATCCTGCACTACACAGCTAACCATGGTATCGAGTGGAAATTTAACCCTCCCACTGCTTCACATCAAGGAGGTGTGTGGGAAAGACAAATTCGAACCATAAGGAAAGTACTACATGGCATCCTGAGTGAGCAGTATCTGAGAACTTGTCAATCTGAGGAACAACTGCGCACACTGATGTGTGAGGTCGAGGCTATTATTAACAGTAGACCTCTCACACGAGTCTCAGATGATCCGGGTGATCTGGACGTTCTAACACCAAACAGCCTACTACTGATGAAGCAGGTGACAGAGCCACCTCCAGGGAGATTTACTGAGGGAGACGTCTACGCCAGAAAAAGATGGAGACAAATGCAATATCTGGCGGATCTTTTCTGGAGACGTTGGCTACGAGAATACCTACCTAGCCTGCAACAACGTCAAAGATGGCAGCAACCAGAACGTAACCTGCAGAGCGGAGATGTCGTCCTCGTAGCAGACGAGACAGCGCCAAGATGCTCCTGGCTCATGGGTCGCGTTCTCGAGACGTATCCGAACAAGCAAGGCCATGTTCGCAGTGTGAAGGTGAAGACGGCGATATCTACGCTCACCAGACCAATCACCAAGCTATGTCTACTTCTGGAACAGGAGAATTCGCAGCAAAGTGATTTAAATTAAATGTGTGAATACAGGGTTATGCACGCCCTGAGGTGTGAGCCTAGCACCGCCTAAATGTAATTGATTTGTGCCAGGATTTTCAACAAAAAGAGTTACATACACTTATTGAAATTAAAATTATACCCGGTTAGTTTTGGATGGAAAGCTACAATTTGGATGGTGAATTCATCGCTTCAACAAGAACATTGGATAGCTCAAAATCAAGACCAAAAGAATAGACTTGTATGCTGATGACTGCATTAGTAATTTGAAGTGATATAATGCCACATGAACATTAAGATATAGAAAAGGAACTTTTAAAGGATTATGCTTGAGCAATAAATTAGCAGAGATAATTGTGAGAACATGAACCTGATGCACTGGCATATTGAACTCACAGACTTATGAACGACAGTGTATTGAACATTTGAAGCAATTTTGCTATAAAATGACAAGGTTGTTTGTGAAGGATTTTATTAAGAAATTGGTAATTTTCACAAGTTGCTTATTGACATACATGAGATGCAAATGTTTGACCCAAGAATCTGACTCTCGGGAAGTAATAGTGCTGTTTGATCTCATTATCAAGTATTGAGCAAATTAGGGTCTGATAATAAGACTAATTCATAAAATGTAAGGTCTAAGAAAAAGACTACATTTTTGGTTATACAATTTTTTGGAAGAAATCTTTGGTCTGAAATTCAAGACTATGAGTAGAAATTTCAAGTCTGGAAAAAAGACTACAGGTTGTAACAATTGGGTTTGGAAAAGAGACTAGATCACTTTTGAAAAATTGTGCTCTAGTATAGCAAAATGTAATGGCACTTCTTCCTTCAGCCAGATTCTTGCCAGTAATGTAAATGCAAAATGAATGCAATAAGCAGGGAATTGTTGCATTTATTACTTTTATCAATTTATTTGAGGTTTTATTCTAGCAGAACATTACCTAAAATTTAATTTTATTCAAGATGTGTCATAACTTTGAAATGCTAGAATTGATTGGAGCATTATACATGACAGATTCATGTGTATAATAGCTAGCTATTAGAGAGCAGATCAGTTTATTAGTGATTATAGTTTACACAAAAATATATGTCGGACATGGTATTGTCAAAGGGGCCGGAAAAATGGCCACTGTGTTATAATCAAGATTTGCGTACAGTTACTAAAGCTGATGATAGAATAATAGATTTGGTGTGGATTGTGATATGCAAGGCTCACATTAGGAGAAAGATTTCTGTAATGGAAATGCAATTATAAGTTGAACTTGATATTACACTTATGTGTGCACTGAAAAGGAGTATGTACTTAAAGGGAATGGATACATATCATGTTTTCAACATTGGTTGTCATAGCAACTAGATTATGTTTAAAGGATATGAAAATTCAGAAAGAAATTTGGGGTTGTAAATGTTTGGTTATAGCCCACATTTAAGGGGCCGGGATGTAAGTTCCAGCTTCTGAATTTTGGCAATGACGTCAGAAGCGAGTTTTTTGGTTCCACTTTCCTGATCTCCCCGAGTGGGGGCGTAGTGAAATTCGAGCACCACATTTTCTTTGATAGAGAACGGACATCATCTTTGGGTTTGTTTGCTAAAGTTGACAAAATCTGGAGAAGCCAATGTTGTAAGTAGTAATTATCTCAGTATATCCGAAGTATAATGATTACTGTATGGTTTAAAGCTAAAAGAGCTATGAAAAACGATGAATTATGATGTGTATTTTTAGTGGAAACTTTGATGAAATTACGTATGAGTTGAATGCAATCAGTGCACTGCATTACTCAGTATGTATAACACATAATGTGTGTGAACATGCGATAAGCATGAATGACAGTGAAACAACATTGACGTAGGTTGATTTGATGTTTGTTTATAAATCAGTATAATAGAAAAGCACATGAACGAATGACAATTTGGAGTAACATTTCTGTGACCATAATGATAAAAGAGGGATTTTAAGGCAAAAACTGCAAGGTATTTCAGATACCTTTGGTCAAAACTAGGGGTCACACAAATGTGAGGTCAGACATGTAGGTCAAGGTTCAAGCTATTTCTATGTAGCCATGATAGGTAGTGCATGTCTATAGTAAAAGATTTTGACAGTGCTACGAGAGCTAATGTCTAAATAAATGCATTATTCTGGTGGTACAATAAGACACAAATGAAGACAGAAAACAATTATGCGTTTGCTATGCACATTTTTATTTCGGTGAAATGGCAAGACGTTGCTAACAAGTATTTTTGACATATGAATCCAAATTTTATTATACAGTAGTTGAGGCATGATTTGTTTTCATGTCTGAGATAACACAGATGCATATTTTGTGATAATTTATGAAGCAAAGTAATACTGTGATTGCTTTTCTTTGTCATTGTTTACAGATTGAACAGTCAATGTTACCGAGCGTAACAATGAGCAAATCTGCAATAAACTGGCAACTCGTTCAAAACACGGCTACTCATGTTGTTATTTACGTCACTCCAGATCATTCGCAAACCTCAAAATAGAGACAATCAATCGCCACTTACAATTATTTAGTTTTCGGAATCAAATATCAACATAGCCGTTTAGCGATTTTTATCATGCTCATAAAGATCCCAAATGAGAACACATTATTAGATTAGTTGAACTTAATAATTTTATACTGAAAGTAAGTTTGAACACAAATTTAATTTTTTCTTTCTTTAATTTTCGATACATCTCAATTATGTAATATTTATACTTTTTATTCATAGCAATATAAAGTATATTGTATATTCAGGTTAAAATAAATAAAAATCCTTAGTTCGGCAACGCGTCAAATTTTATTTAGTCACGTGACTAACCACATTGCAGTTAAAGGAGTACTCCGACCTGAAAATAATATTAATTGAATGAATAGAGTAAAATTAAACAAGCAAAACACTGAAAATTTCATCGAAATCCGATAAAAAATAACAAAGTTATTGAATTTTTAAGTTTTGCATTATTTTCGGAAACAGTTCTATGCATGTCATCATGAATATGTAATGAGTGAGCTGATGATGTCACGTCCCCACTTTCCTTTTTTAACTATATTATATGAAATCTTCGTTATTTCATTTTTTTATAGATGTCCTATAAAAAATATCTCCTTTGTAACAAAATAAGTTACAGCAATGATGAACTTACACATTAAATAAGGAGTCAGTCCTTTTAATTATAGGCTTTGAGCAGAAAATTTGAATAATTGCAATTTCATATAATAAAATACAAAAGAAAAGGTGGGGATATGACATCATCACTCATTCACTACATATTCATGATGACGTGCACATAACTGTTTTACCAAAATAATGCAAGACTTAAAAATTCCATAACTTCATTATTTTTCATCCGATTTCGATGAAATTTTCAGTGATTTGTTTGTTTAATTTTACTCTATTTATTCAATTCATATTAATTTCTGGCCGGAGTACCCCTTTAAGATTGGGACCACTGAACTGGTCACGCCCATCAACCCCCTCTCCGTTCTCGGAAGGGGGGGGGGGACCTTCCCCAAACTGTTTATTGCAAATATATATATTCATGTTTATATTGAGATGTTTTGGGTGAAACGATCCATTCTCTCTCCCTCTAACGCTCTCTCTCTCTTTCAGATGGTTACATACATATAGGGTCATGCCAAATGAAAAGTTACAAATTCATTGAAAATCAATGTTAATGTAAGAGTCAAATATGCATAAATACAGTTTTGTAATATCATGTGAAAAGTTAGATGAGATACTTCCAATAGCCAAGCTTTGGTATAGAAGTTACTGATTACAAGTCACTCCCCGAGTAATCCTTCCTTGGGATTAATTGGTGTAAGCGCACCTCAGAACAATAACCATGCACTCTTGGTTCGATCTCAGGGGCGGATACAGGATTTTCAGAAAGGGAGGGGGCGTATTTCAGAAAGGGGGCGCACACTGAGGAACCCTCCGTTTGACGAAGCCAAACGGCCATCTAGGGGGTCCGGGGGCATACTTTGTCAGACAAAACGGGGGCCGCACGCCCCTTGCGCGCCCCCCCCCCCCCCCCCCCCCCTCTGGATCCGCGCCTGGATCTAGCTGAATAAAACCTACTACATAACATGTCCTTTGTATCAGTTGGTCATTAAAGGTCGTAAGAGTAATCCCTCTTTAGAATTAATTGCAATAGATGTTTACAGAGACTTCTCATTCTCACGGTCCTGGATGTTCAGTGACTTCCCCTCATAGTACAAATATAGTTGAGAAATTATGTTCTCGGCTTCTTTTAAGTCTTCGGACTTCTTCCTTCGTGCTGTGCTCCTGCCCGTGCGGGCCTTGATAGGGCAGTACCAAGTCTTCATACCAAGCCTTTTCGTATCACTAATATATATATGTATAGGCCTATGTTCAACTGTGATACTTATCATCATTTACCACTTCTCCGATGTGCATTTGCTCCTGCCTGGACAAGCCTTGATTAAGGAGTAGCGAGTTCTCATAGTCAAGCCTTATATAAAACTGTTCCTCTTCGATGTTTATGTTCTACAATAAATATTGTTTTATACATTTATATTTTCGCATTGTGAATGGACTCTCCTTCGTCGTGTCGTGATCTGAGTTAACACTCGCCATCATCCATGCACGCTACCATTACAGTGTTACATTAATATTGAGACCTCCCATGCTTTTATCATCATTTGATCACATATTTATCTTGAGTTCCTGAAAGCATTAAAAATAATTTTTATCAAAAATCTCCAGAACCCGTCTAAAAATAATGAAAAGAAGTATACAAGGAGTTACGTAGCCGAGAGAATTCGTTGAATAAAAGGGCGAAAATCGACTATTTACTCACTATAAAGACAAGAACAGACAATAGTGTAACAGTGAAATGTCAACAGATTCTCAAAAGATCGCCTTCAATGATTTTTTTTTTTGTAAATATTGGCCAATATTTACCCAAAAAAATCAGTTATCTTGCACCCCAGAGCAATATCAACTTTAGGCCATATCTACTTGAACCAAACCCAAACTCGCTGTTTATGTTTCCTGTTACGGATCATGAAATATGTAATATTGTAAAAACCTTTAAGAGTATCAAGGCCCCTGCATGGTCTAGACGAATGCTCCCCAAAAATTATTAAAGTTGTAATTGATCCAATATGTAAACCACCGTGCCACGTGTTTGATTTATCACTTAGTACCGGTAAATTCCCAGAAAAAATTAAAATAGCAACTCCATTTTCAAAAGTGGAGTCAACGAACAATTAACAATTACAGACCTATTTCAGTACTCTCTGATTTTTTTCTAAGATTTTGTAACGTATAATATACAATAGAACATATTATTTCCTAGAAAAGCATAAATGTCTTTTTCACATATCAGTTTGGCTTCCGGAAAGACCACTCCGACACAGCTTTCACTTTTGGAATTTTACCAACAAAATAATGGATGCATTTGCAGACAATTTATTCGCTATCGGTGGATTTATCGATCTATCAAAGGCCTTTCACACTATTAAGCACAACATTTTACTATCTAAACTTAATTGTTATGGCATTCATGGGACTGCACACTGTCTTTTTTTATAGCTACCTTCTGATAATCGTCATCAGTGTACTACTTATAATTCTTCTCAGTCAGACTTTAAAGAAATTACGCGCGATGTTCCCAGGACGCTCTGTTATTCTGTTTTGAAATAACATTTACCGTTCATCCAATCTATTTTATTCTTTGCTGATGATACAAATTTACTAAAAGTTCTTGATGTTTTTCTGTGAAAGTTTGCGATTGGTTTGCTGCTAATAAGTTAACATTCAACTAAGAAAAAGATGTAATAACATGATATTCTGCAACTCTCCAAAGCCTCCAGATTTACCTCTGTACAAATCATACTATATAATCGCATTTTACCTAGAGCTGAATCTACTAACTTTCTTGGTGTTTTTATAGACAGTAAATTAATCTGAGAAAAAGGAAAATGAAAATCAAATAGCTAAAACATTGGTGTTATTTAATTTTCTTTTTGAAACAAAGTGGCAATATATAGGCCTACGCATGAACTTTTGCAAAGAGATATATTTATGTTAAGGGGATTGTGCTAGCAAGTGATCTTAGATATGATCAAAAATATCAATAAGCTAATGTTGTGACCTACACATTTTTGTTCGGAAACAATCGGTCAAATCGACCAGAGCGTGTCATTAAAAAAGAAAAAAGAAATTGGTCTGCCATTTATAGCAGTTTATTTATTATTTTTCATGATGACATGAAAATGGTGGTCAAATGGTGAGGGATTAGTATTATTATTATTTTTCGGGGGGGGGGGGGCGCTAACACCAATTGATAAATGATTTAAAAACAAATTAGGCCTATTACCATTTGCCGTGAAACAAAACAAAACAAAAAATTCACTTTTCACAAAAATTCATTTCACTTTTCACAAAAATTCATTTCACTTTCACAAAAATTCATTTCACTTTTCACAAAAATTTCATTTCACTTTTCACAAAAATTCATTTCACTTTTCACAAAAATTCATTTCACTTTCACAAAAATTCATTTCACTTTCACAAAAATTCATTTCACTTTTCACAAAAATTCATTTCACTGTTCACAAAAATTCAATTGAGCGGTAGAGAAGCTCAAGTTTTATACATTGATAAGCGGTTTTCTATTCACTCATTTCTACAATCGGGAGCAACACTAAATCCTGAAAGGCTTGAGAAAGAGTCGAGAAATTCAGCATGGCTATACCTGAAGTTGAGATTTCTTTCAAAAGTTGAACCTTTGCAAATGCTGTTTTATAAACTTTATGCTACATCGGGGGCGCAATTAGCAGGAGTCATATCAAACATACATGATAGCGTGCAAAGCAATTACATCTTTATTTTTTTCAAATTTTGAACCCTTTAAGCTATTTAAGAACTATATAGGCCTACTGGGGGCGCGAAATTACGAAATCCTGAAAGATAATAATTATGCTAGAGAGCAATGCGACCGAGCTTTCGAAAATTTTCGCATTTCAAACCGTCAAAAAATAGATTTCTAGTGCATTAACCCTGCGGATTTTGGGGTGCGTAATCCGTATAAAGATTATGATTTTCTCCCCCCCCCCCCCTAGATACGCCACTGAGCGAAGCAACCGAGCGGGGGAGGGTGTGGGAGGGGGTATCCCCCCTCTCACACCAGGTACTTTTTCGAAAATCCGTCTATAAAACTTCCAATTTAGAGCATCCCAAAATGTTTTTTAATGAACAGAATGAATGCACGGATCTACGCAAATGGACGGAACCCCTCAATAGAAAATGACAGTGCGAGCGAACGAAGTTTTTTTCCAGATTTTTGCATTGAAATTATGGCATTTCTTATTTCCTTAGACCTACTTCTAATAATTAAAGAATGTGATGGTATTTCAAGGTCAAACATAATGAGTTGCGATAATTATTAGTTTTAAGTTAATGTATCATAATTGTTATTCATTTTATTTGGGGTAATAATACAGGCCAACTCAAATTTAATTTGGGGGATATATACCCCCATCCACCCCCCCCCCCCCGGGTGAAGGATCCAACCGCATAGCCAGGATTTCATTTTAGGGGGCGGTTGTGAGCACGCGAAGAGTGCGAAAATGGTGATGAGCATGCACGCAAAGCGTGCTCCCGAGGGGGTGGCTGCAGGGAGGGGGAAGTTTCCCCCTTCCCGAGCGAAGCGCGAAGCTCTACGTTTTGAGAGAAAGACAACGGCTCGTAACACTTTTTCTTTAGGCGGAAAGTTAGTTCGGCGCTCTGGCTGCTTTTCAGTTATTTAGACGCAATACTGCATGTAACAGGGGTGGGTGCAGGGAGAGGGATTTCCCCACTCTTCCGTGCGAAGCGCGAAAGCTCTTACGTTTTACAGCAAATTTGAGAGAAAGATAACGGCTCGTAACACTTCTTCTTTAGGCGGAAAGTTAGTTTGACGCCCTGGCTGCTTTTCAGTTTTTTTTTTGACGTAATACTGCACTGTAACAGGGATGGGTGCAGGAAGGGGGAGTTTTCCCCTTTCCGCGTTAAACTCCCCCTTCCCGCGTGAAGCGCGAAAGCTCTGACGTTTTAGCAAATTTGAGAGAAAGAAAACGGCTAGTAGCCAGTTTTTCTTTAGGCGGAAAGTTAGTTTGACGCCCTGGCTGCTTTTCAGTTTTTTTTTTTGACGTAATACTGCACTGTAACAGGGATGGGTGCAGGAAGGGGGAGTTTTCCCCTTTCCGCGTTAAACTCCCCCTTCCCGCGTGAAGCGCGAAAGCTCTGACGTTTTACAGCAAATTTGAGAGAAAGATAACGGCTCGTAACACTTTTTCTTTAGGCGGAAAGTTAGTTTGACGCCCTGGCTGCTTTTCAGTTTTTTTTTTTGACGTAATACTGCACTGTAACAGGGATGGGTGCAGGAAGGGGGAGTTTTCCCCTTTCCGCGTTAAACTCCCCCTTCCCGCGTGAAGCGCGAAAGCTCTGACGTTTTAGCAAATTTGAGAGAAAGAAAACGGCTAGTAGCAAACAATTTTTTAAAAGTTATAGTTCGACGCCTGGACTGCTTTTCAATTATGAGGACTCAACATTTCACTCTATGTAACAGTGGGTGCAGGGAGAGGAGAGTTATTTCGGACGTTTTAGCAAATTTGAAAGATAAACGGCTCGTAGCAAACAATTTTTTTAGGCGGAAAGTTATAGTTCGACGCCCTGACTGCTTTTCAGTTATTTTGACGCAATGTTGCACTGTATGTAACAGGGATGGGTGCAGGAAGGGGGAGTTTTCCCCTTTCCGCGTTAAACTCCCCCTTCCCGCGTGAAGCGCGAAAGCTCTGACGTTTTACAGCAAATTTGAGAGAAAGATAACGGCTCGTAACACTTTTTCTTTAGGCGGAAAGTTAGTTTGACGCCCTGGCTGCTTTTCAGTTTTTTTTTTGACGTAATACTGCACTGTAACAGGGATGGGTGCAGGAAGGGGGAGTTTTCCCCTTTCCGCGTTAAACTCCCCCTTCCCGCGTGAAGCGCGAAAGCTCTGACGTTTTACAGCAAATTTGAGAGAAAGATAACGGCTCGTAACACTTTTTCTTTAGGCGGAAAGTTAGTTTGACGCCCTGGCTGCTTTTCAGTTTTTTTTTTTGACGTAATACTGCACTGTAACAGGGATGGGTGCAGGAAGGGGGAGTTTTCCCCTTTCCGCGTTAAACTCCCCCTTCCCGCGTGAAGCGCGAAAGCTCTGACGTTTTAGCAAATTTGAGAGAAAGAAAACGGCTAGTAGCAAACAATTTTTTAAAAGTTATATAGTTCGACGCCTGGACTGCTTTTCAATTATGAGGACTCAACATTTCACTCTATGTAACAGTGGGTGCAGGGAGAGGAGAGTTATTTCGGACGTTTTAGCAAATTTGAAAGATAAACGGCTCGTAGCAAACAATTTTTTTAGGCGGAAAGTTATAGTTCGACGCCCTGACTGCTTTTCAGTTATTTTGACGCAATGTTGCACTGTATGTAACAGGGATGGGTGCAGGAAGGGGGAGTTTTCCCCTTTCCGCGTTAAACTCCCCCTTCCCGCGTGAAGCGCGAAAGCTCTGACGTTTTACAGCAAATTTGAGAGAAAGATAACGGCTCGTAACACTTTTTCTTTAGGCGGAAAGTTAGTTTGACGCCCTGGCTGCTTTTCAGTTTTTTTTTTGACGTAATACTGCACTGTAACAGGGATGGGTGCAGGAAGGGGGAGTTTTCCCCTTTCCGCGTTAAACTCCCCCTTCCCGCGTGAAGCGCGAAAGCTCTGACGTTTTAGCAAATTTGAGAGAAAGAAAACGGCTAGTAGCAAACAATTTTTTAAAAGTTATAGTTCGACGCCTGGACTGCTTTTCAATTATGAGGACTCAACATTTCACTCTATGTAACAGTGGGTGCAGGGAGAGGAGAGTTATTTCGGACGTTTTAGCAAATTTGAAAGATAAACGGCTCGTAGCAAACAATTTTTTTAGGCGGAAAGTTATAGTTCGACGCCCTGACTGCTTTTCAGTTATTTTGACGCAATGTTGCACTGTATGTAACAGGGATGGGTGCAGGAAGGGGGAGTTTTCCCCTTTCCGCGTTAAACTCCCCCTTCCCGCGTGAAGCGCGAAAGCTCTGACGTTTTACAGCAAATTTGAGAGAAAGATAACGGCTCGTAACACTTTTTCTTTAGGCGGAAAGTTAGTTTGACGCCCTGGCTGCTTTTCAGTTTTTTTTTTGACGTAATACTGCACTGTAACAGGGATGGGTGCAGGAAGGGGGAGTTTTCCCCTTTCCGCGTTAAACTCCCCCTTCCCGCGTGAAGCGCGAAAGCTCTGACGTTTTACAGCAAATTTGAGAGAAAGATAACGGCTCGTAACACTTTTTCTTTAGGCGGAAAGTTAGTTTGACGCCCTGGCTGCTTTTCAGTTTTTTTTTTGACGTAATACTGCACTGTAACAGGGATGGGTGCAGGAAGGGGGAGTTTTCCCCTTTCCGCGTTAAACTCCCCCTTCCCGCGTGAAGCGCGAAAGCTCTGACGTTTTAGCAAATTTGAGAGAAAGAAAACGGCTAGTAGCAAACAATTTTTTAAAAGTTATAGTTCGACGCCTGGACTGCTTTTCAATTATGAGGACTCAACATTTCACTCTATGTAACAGTGGGTGCAGGGAGAGGAGAGTTATTTCGGACGTTTTAGCAAATTTGAAAGATAAACGGCTCGTAGCAAACAATTTTTTTAGGCGGAAAGTTATAGTTCGACGCCCTGACTGCTTTTCAGTTATTTTGACGCAATGTTGCACTGTATGTAACAGGGATGGGTGCAGGAAGGGGGAGTTTTCCCTTTCCGCGTTAAACTCCCCCTTCCCGCGTGAAGCGCGAAAGCTCTGACGTTTTACAGCAAATTTGAGAGAAAGATAACGGCTCGTAACACTTTTTCTTTAGGCGGAAAGTTAGTTTGACGCCCTGCAGCTGGCTGCTTTTCAGTTTTTTTTTTGACGTAATACTGCACTGTAACAGGGATGGGTGCAGGAAGGGGGAGTTTTCCCCTTTCCGCGTTAAACTCCCCCTTCCCGCGTGAAGCGCGAAAGCTCTGACGTTTTACAGCAAATTTGAGAGAAAGATAACGGCTCGTAACACTTTTTCTTTAGGCGGAAAGTTAGTTTGACGCCCTGGCTGCTTTTCAGTTTTTTTTTTTGACGTAATACTGCACTGTAACAGGGATGGGTGCAGGAAGGGGGAGTTTTCCCCTTTCCGCGTTAAACTCCCCCTTCCCGCGTGAAGCGCGAAAGCTCTGACGTTTTAGCAAATTTGAGAGAAAGAAAACGGCTAGTAGCAAACAATTTTTTAAAAGTTATAGTTCGACGCCTGGACTGCTTTTCAATTATGAGGACTCAACATTTCACTCTATGTAACAGTGGGTGCAGGGAGAGGAGAGTTATTTCGGACGTTTTAGCAAATTTGAAAGATAAACGGCTCGTAGCAAACAATTTTTTTAGGCGGAAAGTTATAGTTCGACGCCCTGACTGCTTTTCAGTTATTTTGACGCAATGTTGCACTGTATGTAACAGGGATGGGTGCAGGAAGGGGGAGTTTTCCCCTTTCCGCGTTAAACTCCCCCTTCCCGCGTGAAGCGCGAAAGCTCTGACGTTTTACAGCAAATTTGAGAGAAAGATAACGGCTCGTAACACTTTTTCTTTAGGCGGAAAGTTAGTTTGACGCCCTGGCTGCTTTTCAGTTTTTTTTTTTGACGTAATACTGCACTGTAACAGGGATCGGCAGCCCATGGGTGCAGGAAGGGGGAGTTTTCCCCTTTCCGCGTTAAACTCCCCCTTCCCGCGTGAAGCGCGAAAGCTCTGACGTTTTAGCAAATTTGAGAGAAAGAAAACGGCTAGTAGCAAACAATTTTTTAAAAGTTATAGTTCGACGCCTGGACTGCTTTTCAATTATGAGGCCTCAACATTTCACTCTATGTAACAGTGGGTGCAGGGAGAGGAGAGTTATTTCGGACGTTTTAGCAAATTTGAAAGATAAACGGCTCGTAGCAAACAATTTTTTTAGGCGGAAAGTTATAGTTCGACGCCCTGACTGCTTTTCAGTTATTTTGACGCAATGTTGCACTGTATGTAACAGGGTTGGGTGCAGGGAGGGGGAGTTTCCCCTTCCCGCGTGAAGCGCGAAAGCTCTGACGTTTTAGCAAATTTGAGAGAAAGAAAACGGTTAGTAGCAAACAATTTTTTTTAGGCGGAAAGTTATAGTTCGACGCCCTGACTGTTTTCAATTATGTGGACTCAACATTTCACTGTATGTAACAGTGGGTGCAGGGAGAGAAGTATTATTTCTCCCTTTTGACGTTTTAGCAAATTTTGAGAGAAAAATAACGGCTTGAAGCGCCTTTTTAGGCCTTCTTCTCTCACTTTCCCCGCTTTTTCGCTCTCGCTTTTTTTTTTTTTTTTTTTTTTTAGTGGCTGAATTAGGGGGGGGGGCATGACCCCCTTGTGCCGCCCCCTGTCTACGCCAGTGCTTTTTACAATATATATATATGTTAATTTGTGGGAAATTGGGAATTCTCACTCACAATGCTCCTTTCGCTAGATAAGTTCCTCCCTTGAATGACCTCACTAAGGGGAGAAAACTTTAAAGATCTAGATTTGGCTCTTTTGATGGACGTCATTGGGGCATTGTGGAATATACCCCTGATTTGAATTACGGTAGTTTCCTTCTCTCCCGATCTCTTTCTGTTTCTTCTTCTTATTTTTTGGCCGGAATTTTGCTCCATTTCCTTGCATTTCTCCTTCTAAATCCTTCCTCTCTAAGTCCTCTCTTTTTTTTTCGATTTTAGCTCACAACCTTTGTCATAATTTTATAACGCCCTTTCTATCCATGCTTTTTTTGTTGTTGCTTTCTTTATTTTTTCTAAGCTATTTATTTTCTAAGCTTGAAATTATCTTTCTTATCCCCTTTTTTTTCTCCTGCTCTCCATCTTTTCTCAAACTCAAAACCCCATTCTAGCAATTCTCTTTCCCCTTTATGTCTTCCTGTTCTCTGTCCTCGTTTGCCTTTCTCAAAATACCGTTATCGTTTATCATTACACATGTACATGTACTCAGTCATATATTTATGTTTAGTATACTTGTAAAGCCTAGTGTTACTGTTATTTATACCATTGTTGAAAGTGTTAATGTTATTGTTTTTGTTACTTATTGTTGGAAGGAAGACAAATGAATAAACAAACTTGAACTTGAAACTCTTTTTGACCTAAAAATTTTGATTCTGAATATATATATATATATATATATATATTCCCCCCCCCCCCAGTCTCCTTTTCCCCTCCGCTCACAATCTCGTTCGTTACCCATTTCACTTCATCTATTTCAACTCTTCTCATTTCTCTCTTCCCTTTTTCATCTACAGCTTAATACTCAGTCACATTGCTTTCTCAACATCTACCAACTTTCTGAGAAGAAAAAAATATCCCAAGACCCACAACTCATTTCAAACAAATCAGACGAATACACAGATCAAAATTAGAAATACTGTTAATTTAATGTGATGAATCACATTCAAGAAATAAGGTCAAATTACAAGTGACTTCTTTTTCCCTCCATAACATTCAAAAGGAGAATTTCAGGTAGTCCCGTCGGTCTATTCCCAAGGTACAATTAGACGTCATAAGAACTTTAATAATCTTAAATGTTTCCGCAAATGTGCTGACGCACTTGTAGAATCTTATAAGTTACATGTCAGATTGCCAATTTGCAGTTTTGTAAGTGATGTATAAAAGGAGAAGAGGCAGAGACAGAGAGTGAGAGAAAGTGAAGAGATTAGGTGACATAATTATAGACAGAGAATCAGACAGAGAGTGGGAAAAAAGTAAGTGATAGCTAATGGTGGCCAGGAGTTGATGACCAATAATGAGATAGGATGAATGGGCGAGAGATAGATAGTGAGGGAGAGAGATGGGTATGGAGTTAGACATAAGAGAGCGAGAGAGAGAGAGAGAGAGAGTGAGAGAGAGAGAGAGAGAGAGAGAAATAAACAAAAAGGGAAAGAAATAAAATAGATCAAGAGAAAAGACTCATTAAGATTAAAATCCTAAGCAAAACTATGATTTGCATATGGGAATAAGCAAAATGTTGAATGACAGTTCATCCTTCATCCATCATTTATCAAACTCCAATTAAGATAGAGCAGGTGTTCCACATTTATCATACCAATCTGCACAAAGCTGTTCAGAGGGAAAGAAGCCATGCAAGAAGTATTTTGGGTATTAGTCCTTCCCCTTAATTCTAACTATCCAAAACTGTTTCTTTTTGTTAAATGCAAAAATATTTCTTGCATTTCAGAATGGTGACAGAGCATTTTTTTTCCTTCTAATTAGCATCCTTAAAACAAAGAGAGGAAGAAGAACATGAAGAAGTATACGAACAACATCTGAAAGCTACTATGAGATTTGCAAATGTGCAAAAGCTGCCGAGTTCAAGTGCAAAACAACAAAATATGATTGATAAAATGCAAGATAAAAACTGCTAGCAATTTTTAAATATTACCCCAGTCACACCCATGAGACCGACATCAGACCGAATAAAAAACTTCATTACCATGAATGGCCGGGAAACAGTCGGTTTGAAGCCAGTTTGGCGGTGTGACTGACGCATAACTGACACGTGAAATACATCCTGTATGACTCTGAAGCTGTTTCAAATGATAAATACAGCATTTTTAAAGAAAAATGTTAACTAGAGTCACTTAATAAATTAATAGATAGATACATTACAAAACATGTATCATTAAATAAGAGTGGCCTCTTTATTTGTGATATTTTAATAAATACAAATATCTAAGATTTACAAAGTACCAATAGTCATAATGCACAAAACGTACATTGTCTTATTCATTTTTACCTAGTATGGGTACAAGACATAATTACAAATGTACAATTTACAGATCTATCTTACACTGTACAGATTTTTCTTTTCACGACTCTTCGTTATCTTAATTAGTACTGCATTTCATGTTTGAAAATCTACATTTTGCTACCTGCTAAGCTACATGTACAACAAACAAAGTTTTATGGAACTGTTTAGAAATTACAACATCCAATTCAGTTTGCAGCTTTCTGATATTATTCTAAAGACTGTAATTTATGCTTGAAATCATGCTCCATTTCAAGTGGCTATTAAATTTTTTTACTAGGTGCTAATACACTGGAGAATATTTTATTGTAAATAGAGACAAACGCAATGTACCTTGGATGTCTCCCCCTCCCTGCCCCCCCCCCTAAAAAGAAGAAAAATAATATATGGTTAATTAAAAAAGCATTGGCTTTCCAATAGCAGGACTATATATATATGTGACTCCTTATTCCCATGCATTTTTTTCTTGCAGGGGGGGGGGGTCTGTTTCAGTGATACACTGTAGTATCTATATAAGGCAAGATGATGCTATGGGTGAATTTTATCAGTTCAAATGAGCGACATCTGATTTCAAATACCACAATATAAAAATGGTAAGATTTCACCTATTATCAGCATTGAAATAAGAGTACAATCTCAGATAGGGGTACAAGCTTTCTATGGAGAATTCACAACGAAAGCATACTTTCAATTAATGTATTATCAAATTCACAGTCTTATAACTTAGAATTCAAGTATATAGACAACAATTTGCAACATAACACTAACGGTTCATCATTCGAATCCTAGCAAACTGAAGTATTATCAAATTCACAGTCTTATATCACAGAATTCAATTGTATAGACAACAATTTTCAACATAACATTAAAAATAATATAATTTAAATCCTAGAAACTACAGTATGCATGAAGTTTGTATGAAAACAATTATTGTGAAGGTAGAAATTTGCAAATAAACATACAAGCATGCATAGTGTACATAAAGTCTACCCTTACATTAGCATCCTAAATACAGAATTTTAAGACTTCTATAGAGTGTGACTATTCATATTTGTACGAGAGTTTTAATTAAACTAAGCTGACAGTAATAAGGGTAGTTTGAAACTGAGAGGGGGAGAGAACTTTGGCACTATTTTCTGTCAAATTCCCCCTCCTGAAATGCCGAGTGTACCTCGGGCATTAATCTCCCCAACTTCAAGGTATAAAAATAACAATATATGTTGCTGCATGTACAGAATCCTAACACTCAAATTCATGCACCTTTTGTAAAGCTAAGACAACTTAGCTTTGACAGCTAATGAGAACTTTTTGGATCGGAAGACAAACCGTTCATGCTGCATTAATTAGGAGATTACACAACAACAGAAACTCTAAACACATTGGCCTGTATTCATAAAGATGGACTAAATTAATCCGATTCACGGTGAGCCAAGTGCTAATAAGAATATAATAATATAATCAGAATAATAATCATAGCTACATTTACACACTGCACATACCCTTCCCAAGGGATGCTCAAGGCGCATACAAATTAGCCTGCTACAGTTATTACCCTGGCTTTAGTGCAGCTGCCCAGAGGCACAGAAAGTATTCCAGGAATTACTTCGTACCAGGTACCCATTAACTACACCAGGGTGGACAGTGGCAAATGTGGATTGATGTCTTGCCAAAGAAATTGGTGCTCAACCCCAATCCTTACAAATTATCACAAATCTTTATTGAAATGAATACAACAAAAATAAATTGTGTCATGAAATGAACAAGAGAAGTTAATTTAAGGATGAAAAGATTTTCGTTTATCTATTTCATAGAATGATGTTCATTTGAATAGAATGAAAAGGTGTACACTTGGCACTCCATACATAGGACTAACTCAACTCACTTAGTCCTGGACTAAATTTAGAACACTTTTATGAATACTGACCAATCTCGTTACTTTCTACAAACTTATATACAATTTATCAGCCTCTTGAGAAGAAAAAAAAAGAAGAAATATAAACAAACTGTACACATTATTGCACGTAGGTCAGAGGTCAAATGGCATCGTCATGGAGATGGGGTCAACTCAGGGCAGTATAAACTGCCCAAGCAGTGATGTCATGCATAATTTGGACCGCCTCCCCTCATGACCATGCCTTTCTTTCATTTCTTACATCTTAACATCTACAACACATGTATTAGAGAGGGAGGGCAACTGTACTTACAAATAACATATCTGCATTCCTGTACCATACAATTTTATCCTGAAGCTTGAATGCTTAATGTTAATTTAAGGAAAGCTTGAGATCTGGGAAATGTAAAAAATAATTTGTGAGCTTTCTCATTCTTTTTAGTTGGGAAGATTATAATTGTAGATATGTCCCCTGAAAAGGATTGCTCTTCAAATGCCCTCACATTCAAAACATGACAAGAAACTGCTGATATGTTCGGGCCAAACATTTGTGTGTAGTCCCATATACATATGTCTGTGGGCAGTGCATGTGAATCTCAGCAGGATTGAGCCAATTTCTTATCATTTTTGGTGATTACAAAACCTGACAGCATACACCAATTCTTAAGTGCTATATCATCAACCTTTCCCAAATGCTTTGAGACAGTTTCTTTCACAATTAAATCTCATGACCAGAACTCAACTGTACCTTTAATATCGAGTTCTATTAAATACCGTAATGGAATCACATTTGGAGAGCCAAATGAATGCCTGTTATATTGCATGTCCATGTTTCATTCTGTGCTCTTTAGAACAATGCCCAAACCCAGCGAGTAATGTTGGGGAAAATGTATATTTTTCCCCATTAATCTCTTTTAACAGTTTGTATCATGTTGTTTTTGATGAACCACTATATAAGAGGCTTTATCAACAAAAAATGTAAACACAGGACTCCATTAAATGCTATCACAGCAAAATCTTTTGAGTTGTACAAAAAGAGGGCCTAATGACAGTATCAGTAACAATATAGTAAATCAAGTATATGTACCTATATCCCCATCATTCGACGGATTACACTGCTAGTTTTGTCAAAGTTGAAATCTATTGTACAGCAGAGAACTCAAAACAACGGTTAATATGTGTATTCACTCCAAGAAAAGTAACTAAAATGTTTCAGATTGAATTTGTAAGGTGTACTGAAAGGTTTAAAAAAATGTTCAATAGAAACAGTAATTCTTAAGCGAGCAGTTTATAATCAAAGTGCACTACAAGCATTGGGGTTTAAACAAGACCAAATAAAGTTGATGTAACTCTAGGAATCAAAACTTTATGCTGTGAACTCTTGTACTATTTGTGCCTGTAAATGTTCTTGATCATTCAAGTAGAAGAGAACCAACATTAAATGTCACAAACGAGTCAACTGGACCTAGTGCAACAATTCATGTCGAGATATGTTTGAGGGACGTCTTTGATGTTTCACAAGTTCCTTGACTCCGTCACAGGACATCAACCAATTGCTGCTAAAGATGAGCTGTCTCGAAGCAGATGTGAAACGTCATATAAAGTTTGAACAGAGTATAAAGTCCAGTGACTTGTTTGTAACACATTAATGTGCTTCATGTACATGTATGTGATCAATAAAAAGCTGAAATTGAAAATGAGGGCCTAGCCAAATCACATGAAAACTCAGAGACAAGCTAAATATCAACCTTAAAGTAAATTTAGCGACCCAGGACTCCCTTTTTTTTTTACTGTTAAACCATACTCCTGCGTGAATAACAGCGTAGAAAATGCATTTGGTTATAACTTTGATCTATCACTATTTTCATGCAAGAGGACCTGGACTTACAAATATACCTTACTTGAAGTAGATATAAATAGACAGATAAAGACTAGGACTACAAAAAGACAGACCTAAATCAAGATATATGTAAATAGACTGAAAGAAACCAGGACCTAGACTCAACACGATTTCTACCCAAGTCCTGTACTATTATCAAACACACCAGAAATGAGGTTGAAGTACACTAGTCCTGGTCTAAGAGCTCTAGACCAGGAACATCACACTATTTAGTCTAGGAACTCACACACACATATTATAGAGAGCTGCTCCACACTACTAACTGTATAGTACCATGGCAGACACATGGAAGCACCATTGGTTGTCATGACGATATGCGAGTCGTCTTCTTGACAGCGGCCCAGTCGTGATGACAGGGTCACTCAAAACTCATCAGGTTTGCAGGAGTCTAAGTTGACAAGAAATAAGATGGTGTAATTTTAGTTAGACTTATCTTTATGTAAAATGCAATGAACTTTAAACTTTTGTCCTTTAATGATATTGGCTTTATCATATCAATTTATTACACAACTATCTACAAGAATTTGATGTTATTACATTAGTATTCCATCCAGTATTTCAAGCTTGCACGATATGTGCAACATTCCTTATTGAGAGGACATGAATTCCTAATACAAGTGAACTAGAGACACGAATGGTTAATGGCAGCTGGAATGTAAATCATAGGCATTTTATCATTCCCAGAAAAATGAAAAGAGCAATGTACTAGCTGATGAAAGCAGATGCAATTATCTTCCAACTGTCATTAACAATAAAACATGTGGCTTTTTTTCCCTATTATCACTTTCTTTATTACTCAACTGTTAGTTTTTGTTGTTTTTTTTGTTGTTCTTTCGCTTCTGGGTTAAGATACACAAAATGAAAGCAGCGATAAGAAAATATATCTTTCATATTTATACCTTTGGTCCTCTCTTTTTCTTCGTAGCTTCATCTAGATTTCTGACCCACGCACATGCCACTGAGTAGCTCTGTGCTTTGTACTTGTAGCTGTTACCTAGAAGAATAAAAAGAGAAATACATGTACATGTACCAGTGAATACATGCATTGGCGGATCCAGGGGGGGGGGCACAGCCGGCCCGTGCCCCCCCTTTTAGAAGAGAAGTATGAATTTTGACCATAGACGACCCACCAATTTCTCGATTGTGCCCCCCCCCCCCCCCTTTTAGAGTGAAGACCTTTTTTTTTTTTTTTTTTTTGAAGGTTTGGCGAAAAAAAAAATTTCTGTCCCCCCCCCCCCCCCACCTGAGCAACTTTTCGAGAAGCTGGCGAGACCAAAAAAAATATGGGTCTACCTTTTGACAAACTTTCATTTTTGTGCCCCCTCTTTTACTCAATCCTGGATCCGCCCCTGAATACATGGATGTTGATATGTTTGATAAGGCATGTGTCAATAGATCCTTTTTTTAAACATCATAATTAAAGGAAAAGATAACTCCAGTCTGTAGGTCATAGCATGACAACAGCAGGTTTGAAAAATGAAATAGAATATTGACTGGCAAAATTGAGGGAAAGAGAACCTGAAAGAGACGGCGTACATGTATTTATGGACCTATTCATTGGGTAGAATGGTACATGTAGGTTTAGTATCAGCAAATTACAACTGTAATAACAATTTAGTCCTAAAAATGTTCAAAGATTAATTGATCCTAAACTTTTATAGTTCAAATTCATCATCTATTTTATTGAGTAACGTATCAGTCTGAAAATGCAAGAAGGTTCGTTGATCAAACTACAGTACCTGCTACGAGATGGTCGGCATAATATGCAGTAACTACGTTTAAAGCGACAGCAAATGAAATTTATCTGTTAAACTGGCATCTCTGGCTTTACAAAGTATATAAAGTTTTTACAGCAGATAAAAAAATGCCCACATCTGTGAACAAAAAAAATTGAAGATGTTTGGAAATCTTACCCAAACCCTTTTCATAATGCATAAAGCTATATGTGACCTGTCTGCTTTATATGACTACCACGGTAGATAGCTAAATACCAGCATAGATTGCTTGCTATGGGACTACATACCTGTATTTGGATCCGTTAATAATATGACATTATTGTGTTTGGTGTCGGGCATGGATACCATCCAATCTGATATTGAAAACACCTTGCAAGGTTTGGATTTGAACTGGAAAGAAGAAATGACAGACAAAATAAGACAAGTTAGAAATACCAATTTTAAAATTAAGAATTGAATAGACTATTATTACTGTTTCATACAATACTCTCTATACAATTGTCTTTGTAAAATCCTATCTTGCTTCCCTATTCCTTCTATTCTTCATTTTGTAGCTCTCTCTTTTCCCTTTCCTGTTTATACCTTCATCCTTCTATCTCTCTCTCTTTCTCTTTCTTTCTCTCCCTTGGTTGACACTGGAGAGGATATCACTCACTTTTTAAAAATCTTTTCTCAAAATGCTGTCCTTTATTCTCTACTTACATACTGTGCCCTCTCAATTAAGTTGAATGACTTGGCTGCAGAGTGGACCAGGTGGGTGCCCCATAACCCCACCCAGAACGTTGTCTCGCATAAACTCTTGCATTTCTCTCTATCTCTCTCTCTCTCTCTGCCTCTATTTTCTCCTTCTCTTTCTCTGTCTACATATTACAGTGAAACCTGTCTATAAAGACCACCCCCAAGGGAGACAAGAAAAGCGGTCTTTATGAGCAGGTGGTCTTTATGTACAGGTTCCTTTAATACACGTTTCAATGAGAAACATTTTTCAAGGGAAACCAAAATTGTGGTCTTTCTATACAGGTGGTCGCTAAAGCAGGTTTGGCTATATCTTTTTTTTCAAAACTTGTCCATACAACCTGACCCCCTACTCATATCTTCTCTCTGTATTTGTCTCTCTCTCTCCTAAATCATAATTCCTTACAAGTTAATCCACTTACATGTGCCCTCTCTATTGAGTTGAATGACTTAGCTGCGTAGTGGACCAGGTTGGTACCCCATAGCCCCACCCAGAACCTCGTCCAAGATGTCACCGATAGCTTACGGCCGGCTTTCCTGATCGGTTTCCTTTTGAGGCAAGCTGTGTGTGTCAGACAGGCAAATCAACACAAGATATCGGAGATACATGTAAGCTAAGGATGTGGTCTATGAATAATGCTAACCAATAAAGAAAAATTCTTCCCAACTTTCGACAGCAAATTTAACCACTGTAAACAAAAAAGTTCCAATGTTCTGAAATCTTATTTCAATGATAACTACACTAAGTGAATAAATGCAGAGAGATAATTTTCATTTTATCTGTTTTCAAGACAAGCATGTACACAAATCCTTAATACAGTAGTAGAAATATTATGTTTACACTTAATGCCGACATAAATAATGTCAGAGTTCATGTATCTACTGCCTAATTTTCAGATAACTGTTAAAACATAGACAGATCATAGTCCTGCGAACAATAATGCAATTAAAAAAACCTAAACAAAAATATACATTGTTCGTAAAGTCGGGACAAATCATACCCTATAAGGACACTGTACTCCTAGCCTGATCAAAAACCATCTTAAAACATGTGGAGATGTCGTGGTATAGTGGTTCATTCACTTCACTCTCAATCCAAGCGTTGAAGGTTCGAATATCAGCCCGGCACTAGCGTCTTTTGGCAAGACATTAGTCCACATTTGCCACTCTCCACCCAGGTGTTAAATGGGTACCTGGCAGGATTTATTCCTTGAAATGCACTGTGCGCTATACGGCTGCCGGAGCTAAAGCCAGGGTAATAATATCCAAACCCTTTGGAAGCGCATAGGGACGTTATATCATAATGTGTATGCTATACAAGAACGGTTTATTATTATTATTATTAACTCACCATTTAATGTAAATAGGTTCTGAGGGATGTCAATGATACTGGAAACTAGATCCTCACAGCTCTCCGTCACACTTCTTTATATATATATATAAAAAAAAAACATTATTAATCATTGCTGCCATTTCACGAAGCTGCTTGGCATGAAGTTGATATCCTACATATATTTATTCATTTCATATAAGAGTACAAATTGATCATTGATCATTATCATTCCTGTTTAACATATGTATTTAAAAAAATAATTTAATCTTGTGTTTTTGCATATCCCTATGTATCTCAAAAAAGGACAGATATAAAAAAAAAGGACAGATATAAAAAAAAAGAAAATACGATTATTAAGTGAAATTTGAAAGCAGGGTTTCAATATGTTGCTGTAATTAATGCCATTCATAACATAACTACTCAGTAAAGTAAATAATAAATCTGGACTTGTCAAATCCTATAACATTTAAAGGTATATCTTCTAGTGAAAATTCAGATAATAGTGCTTTATTTTTGTTAAAGGGAAGGTTGAGTTCTGGGAAAGGTTAAAAATAATTTGTGAGATTTCTCACTCTTTTTATGTTAGTTTGGAAGATTATCATAGTAGAAATGTATCCTGAAAATGATTGCTCTTCAAATGCCCTCACATTCAAAATATGACAAGAAACAGATGAAATGTTCAGGCTGAACATTTGTGTGCAGTCCCATATACACATTTCTGTGTTCAGTGCATCTGACCTCTCAGCAGGATTGAATCAATTTCTTATCAATTTGGCGATTCCAAAACCTTACAGTATACACCAATTCTTATGTGCTACAAAATCACCCTTGGCCAATTGTTTCGCAATTCAATCTCATGACCAGAACTCAACTTCATTTTTAATGATTGAATGTTGCGAGTATACAGCTGAAGTGACTTGTAAGAAGCAGTTTTACAGGGGATATTCTCACCCATTATTTAGCCAGACGTCTTGGTCGTCACTGAACTCTGACCCTTCACTGCTTCCTGTGGTCATAGAATGGAATTGTAAAATCAGCACTGATTTTCTTATTTACTATATAAATCTATATACCTACCTATTATGCCTGTAGTCTTGACTACGGGACCCCTTCGAGAATTATCACACATGTGTCACAATATTGTGCGCACCCCCCGTAATCCTATTGTCCCCTTCGCCACTCACGCGCGTCAATACGCTACGGCCATCTTCCTCTTTTGCGAGCAACCCCAAGAAGAAACATGTTGCTTGCAAGGAGCGGGGAAGGAGGGAGGGTCATAGGTAGGTATATAGATTTATATAGTAAATAAGAAAATCAGTGCTGATTTTACAAATTTACTGCAATAAATCATATATACCTACCTATTATGCCAGACCAGCGCCAACTCAAAGACCGGGAGGCATGTTTCGAGCGGAAGGAAATAGGATTACACCAAAGACTACAAAGAAGACACAGCGGCCTTCAAGGTGGCTGACGCAAACAAAGCCTCACCTGCGGGAATATCCCTAAGGTAGCAAGAAATGAAGGAATTGGGCGAACGCCAATAAGCAGCCTTCAAAATATCAACAAGCGCCACACCTTGAAACAGAGCCCAAGAAGTGCTGACACTACGAGTATCATGAGCACGAGGCTTACTGTCGGATAAAAGAGCCTCTGTGCCAGCGGCCCTAATAGCTTCAACGATCCATCTAGAAATGGAATCAAGAGAGGCAGGAGAAAAAGGCTCTCTAGTGATCAGGAACAACTGATCATCCTTACGATAAGACTTAGTCTTATCAATATACCATTTGAGAGCCCTAACAGGACACCAAACTTTGTCCTCACGCACCGAAGAAAAGTCAGAAAGCGGACAAAGAAAAATCTCAACAGGACCGGAGGTAGCTGTCTGATTCTTGGCAACGAAAGAAGCCCTAGGAATCAACCTAACACCTTTTCTCTCACAGCGAACATGACCAGGAGTAAGACAGAGAGCATGAAGAGTACTGCGCCTCTGCCCAGAGGCAATAGCTACCAAAAAGAGCGTCTTAACCGTAAGATGATGAAGCGAAGCTTCACCTAACGGTTCAAAAGGAGGTTTCGCCAAGGCCTCCAGGACCTTAGGCAGACTCCAAGACGGCACTAACTTAGAAAACGAAGGTCGTTTCAGAAAGAACGAACGAATCAAACCACTTAGCAGCGGGGAATTGGAAATCCCCGAACCATCCGAAAAACCCGAATGAATGGCCCCGATCGCCGAACGGTAGCCTCGGATAGTAGAAATAGATCTCCCTTTGTCAAATAACGAGATTAAGAAATCCGCAATTGAACCAATAGGAGCCTTAGAAGGGGTTTGATTTCTCTCTTTGCACCAAAGGAAAAAGACCGAGAGACGGGAATTGTAAATTTCCCTAGTAGAGACCCTACGACTGGACATTAAAAAGTCAGCGGCTCTATCAGAGAGACCCGACTGTCTTGCAGATTCCCTGACAGGGGCCAAGCAGTCAAATGAAGAGACTCCGGATTGTGGTGAAGAATCCCCGATAGGGGCTGTAACACCAGATCCGCTCTTAACGGGAGAACTAACGGTTGAGCCCTTAGAAGGCTCATAAGTTCCGGAAACCAATTCCTCCTGGGCCAAAAGGGAGCTATTACAAGCACCCTCGCCCGATCTTCCCTGATTTTCCGCAAGGCACGCGGAATCAGTTGGAAGGGAGGAAAGGCGAATCCCTGAAGGTTCTCCCAGCTGAGGGAGAAAACATCGAGAGCCCATGCTCCCTGATCGCGAACACAGGAGCAATACTTCGGCAGCTGGTGATTTAGCACCGACGCAAATAGATCCACTTCCAGTGGACCTAGGCAACTGTGAATGCGGCAAAATACCTCCGGATGGAGCATCCATTCCGATGGAAGATACCTGCCCCGGGACAGAAAATCCGCAATGAGGTTTTCCCGACCGGGGATGAAAGAGGCCACGGGTGTGATTGCCATGCGACGACACCACCTCCACAGCTGAGCTGCTAGGGCATTCAAGGCAACCGAACGAGTGCCTCCCTGCCGATTGATATATGCCGCCACAGTAACGTTGTCCGTGAGAATCAGAACCGAACGACTGAGAAGTCGAATTCTGAAATGGAGCAAGGTCAACAGAACTGCCATAAACTCCAGGACATTGATATGAGGAAGAGTCCCAAGATGAGACCAATCCCCCGCAACCGTGCTGCCGTTGCAGTGTCCTCCCCACCCCAACCGAGAGGCGTCCGTCGAAACCGATATCGACGGAAGAGGGACAGAGAAGGACCTGCCTCGCGCGAGAAACACCTCGCTCGTCCAACAAGCGAGAAGAGACTTGATCTTTACTGGTACTGGAATCCAGACCAAAAGAGAGTCTTTTCCCGGCTTGAAGAACCTGAGGAGAAAGGGAAAGGGTCTCATGAGGAGCCGGCAGTCCTCTAAAACATCGACTAGACTGGCTAGATAACCTAGAAACTGAAGCCACTGTCTGGCCGAGACTCTTCTGGCCAGCAAGAGCTTGCGAGCCGCAGAGACAATGGTGAGAATCCTGTCTCGACTGGGCCGAGCTAACTGATTCCTTATGTCTAACACCGCCCCCAGAAAAACTGGGCTGCGAGTGGGGACTAACTCTGACTTTTCCCAATTTATTAGGAAACCTAAGTCTTGAGTAAGAGAGACGAGCAAACGAGTCTCGTCCAACAAACGATCGCGCGACTCCGCAAGGAGAAGCCAATCGTCCAGGTAACAAAACAACCGCAGGCCGCGACGCCTCAGAAAGGCCGCTAGCACCGCTACAACTTGAGTAAAAACCCGAGGGGCCGGGCGCAGCCCGAAGGGAAGAGCCCGAAAACGATAAGTCTCCGAGAGGAAGGAGAACCCCAGAAGATCGCGAGATGCGCGATGAATGGGAATGTGAAAGTACGCGTCCCTGAGATCTATCGAGACCGCGTAGTCTTCCCTTTTGATCAACGGAAGAATGGAGGCAAGAGTCTCCATCCGAAAATGAACCGGAGGAATAAATTTGTTTATCCTCTTTAGGTTCAGTATCAAACGAAGTTTTCCCGAGCGCTTGGGAATAACAAATATTGGAGAAAGGGAAAGAGACGGCCTGTCTCTTACCCTTTCTATAGCCCTCTTTTCCAAAAGAGACTCGATCTCCTTCGAAGCAAGAGACCGAGACAGGGCAGACATGGGAGGTGACCGAATTCTTATAGCCCCTCCGGGGAGCGAGGCGCAAAGATCTATGAAGAATCCGTCTCGCACGACGGAGAGAACAAACACGTCCCCGGAGATGGCCTCCCAAGCGGGGAGAAACGCATGAAGTCGGCCACCTACCACATTCGGTCGAACAAGCGCTCGGGGAAAAACATCAAAATCCAGGCTTGGCCTTCTGCGAAGCCATCGCCTTACCACGAGAACCTCTCGAAAAGCCCCTGCCACGACTCCCTCTCCCACGAGACGGAGCTGGCTGAGGCTCAGGAGGCGGGACCCTAGACACGCGACTGCGTTGACCCGAAACGGGACCAGCAGGTCTACGCCGAACAGGGGCCCGCGTTGGCTTAGAGCTAGTGTGAAACTGCTTAGTCATATCCGAGATCTGCTTTCGCGCATCGATCTCTCTTTGAAACACCGTAGCGAATTTACCACCAAAAAGCGAAGGACCCCGAGACGGAACATCTCGGAGAAGTTGAGCAATGCCCGACTCTCTAACACCCAGTGCTGAGAGAGCCGAGGTCCTGCGACGGAACGTAGCCGAAGCAGCTGCTGTGGAAAGCTGCGACCACTGCAGACAAAAAAGAGTATGCAGCAAGTCGTCAATAATCAGCTTGTCACCATCGGTAACATTCAACTCCTCCGCCCTGGACCTAAGGTCGGAGAGAAGCCCTTGAAAAGCCGCCAAACGCATCCCTGACCTAATGTGGTTTTCAATATTAGACCAAATCTTATCCTCCGCCCTGAACGCAGCGGAGGTAAGCGGATTAGTCGCCCGCAAGCGACGACCAACCTCTAAAATCTCAGGAGAAAGAATCTTAGCCTTGAAAAAGCTGTCTTGGTCCTGAGAACAAAAGGCAAAGGCCTTACCCCTGACCGCATTAGATCGCTTAACCAACACCGCGGCCTCAATGCGGTCATACTCCAGCTTGAAAACCTCCTCAAGAGCAATACCCTCGGAGGAGACCTGCTGCTTGAAATTCCAACGCGAAGTCGAACCCTGCGCGCGGGTTGACTGAACTTCAGGGAGATATTTGGACAACAAAGCAATCGCTTCCACTCCACAGAGATTGAGCGATTGAGACTCCGCCTGCCCAAGCGATTCGGGAACCGAAGCTTGAGAGGACGCATCCAAATCTGGTTCCACCCGAGTGGAATGAGACAAAGGAACGCTAACAAAGGCCTCCGCAGGCGGGTCCCCGCATGGTTCACCAAAAGTCTCCTCGCCCGGCGGAGCCCCGAGGGCCGCGGGAATAGGAGGCACATGCGAATCAGTCTCAGACAAAGAGGAATCAATCACAAAAGGCTGATTAGACTCAAAGCGAGATCCCTGAATAGGGACAGAAGTCAGGGTTGAAGAAGCCGGTACAAAGGACCAACCCTGATTCTGAGCAAAAGCCCGCATCATACTGAACATGTCAGCTTGAGAGGAGCTAGCCGGGTCAGCCAGGCCAGACGGGCAAGAGGCCGGCAAAGCCTTGCCGCTTTTCGCCTTCTTCTTGGCCTTTTTCTTGGCTGGCTCGACAAGAGTCGTAGCCGAAACCCTTTTCTTAGAACGCTTAATCGGATTCGTTCGGATCCCCGAAGCCTCTTCGGAAACACGAACCGATCCCTCCGCGGAGGGACGTTCACTTCCCATAAAGGGATTGGAGCGCTCATGGCGTAAGCCTAGAGAATCGCCCAAATCACCCATATTGGCTAGGCAAGAAGATGCCATAGCCATGGGTTGGGAGCTAAAAGCTCCCAGTGCGTGGGCAGACCGAGATGACTCCCAGTGCGTGGGCAGACCGAGATGACTCGGTATGTGCCCGATGACTACTAAAGGCATGTGAACCCACTATTGGACCGCTCGAAAGCAGCAATAGGGGAGCACTAGTAGTCACGCACTCAGGTGAAAACACCTGTTGCTCCGAAGAGCGTCCATAATTGTTAGCTCGAGCATTCCCATCAGCTGGCAACTGAGACAGCCCAGAAAGTACTCGTTCCCCCATATGGCGTTTGCCGGGGGCTAGGGTTTGAGAACCCAGACCAACATGGACTAAGCCCGTGGGTTGCCCTGCAGTAGTGGGGCGCGTCTCCCCTAACGGATCAGAGCGAGTGAACGCTACCGTACGGGAAACAACAGCCCCCCCCCCCTCTGGTCTCAGCGACCGGGGATTGGATTCGAGATATCCAAACCACTAGAATCTGACGCCACCCACCCCGAAACCACAGGCTTCGGAGTTGACAATCCCGATTCAGTTAACGCCACCCGTCCCGAAGCCGCAAGCTCCGAAACTGGCAAACTCTGCAAGGGAACACCACTAGGCAACTTACCTTTAGCCCTCCTCCCTCCCCCGCGTACCGCTGTACTCGGGGGAGTTCTGGAAGGCCGAGTCGTCTTGCTAGACAACTCTTCGGAAGAAGCAGGTCTCCTTGACCCATACTTTTCAAATTAAAAAATACTTCAACTGAATGCAGTAAATAAAACTAAAGTTTATTTGGGAGATACGCACTAAAGAAATTTTCACAGCCTAAAAACCGTAAGAACAAACACCGAACCCGAAGGCTCGGTGACAAACGGAAACACCCGCAAACACGGAAATATCTACGTGGGGCTGACCGTGAAAGAGAAAAATAAATGCCAAGAAAGGGAATCAAAAAATCCCTTGCAATCGGCAAGAGTGACTAATAAAACACAAAGTACTATAATCTAAACGAATATAGGTACCTAAAAGTGCTTTAACTATGTGAAAAAGCGCACCAAAAAGATACTATACGACCTGATTTCAGGAGCGCTGTGACTATACGTCCTAACTCGTCGGGGGCGAGCAAGAAAGAGGAAGATGGCCGTAGCGTATTGACGCGCGTGAGTGGCGAAGGGGACAATAGGATTACGGGGGGTGCGCACAATATTGTGACACATGTGTGATAATTCTCGAAGGGGTCCCGTAGTCAAGACTACAGGCATAATAGGTAGGTATATATGATTTATTGCAGTAAATAATAAAATATGTCGTTATGAGAGAATGGCTGGTATTTCTAAAAGCGTACTAAATTAAGTGCACTCAGACTTGTGTTCCCTGTACGCCTTTCTCCGTGTAAGTACAAACGGGTGAATCAACCAGTTTACTCACAAGTCGCTTGTACATTAAATTAGCGTATTCGATTTGTAACATTTCTTCATAAAAGTAACATTTGAAGCTCATCTTTTATTAGTATAGTATAACAGGATGAAACTCCTAACCTACAGAGCAAAGTATTTTTGTTGGTGATTGGTCCAACTTAAGCCTACCTTCTATTGAGCTTGATACCGAGGGTCTTATCGACGACGACGTCTCCTCTAACAAGCTGTCATCCAGGAGATGTCTGGGACCATTGCCGAAATTTGTGTTGGGAAAGCTGGATAAATAAAATTAAGCAGAAATTTCATTTATAATAATGTGTTTCACCATTTCATTATCACAAGTACTCTTACATATTAGAAATTTGGGAGATTTCATGATCTTTTAATGAAATATTGTGCAAATGACAGTTTTGGGTCATACATATGGTGACTACATATGTCACATAAAGTAGACAGATAGTGTAGGCACTAGGCAATGCTTCAAGCTATGGGCAATAATGATATTCTTGAAATGTCAATTTGATGAATTTACTCTAATCATAAGAAATATGTTTCATACAATGGAGGAAACCAATTTAAAACCTAGTATTTTGGGAGATCTGTTTATCGAGTAAAAAGTGACAACATATGACTGCACAATTCAACAAAAATAAAATAACTGAATAATTTTCTTTTACAACTGTCATTTGAGCATGAATTATTTGGAGATCTTACCTAAGGGGTTCTGCAGGTGCTAGGTGGTTAGGAACACTGGAGGGAAAAAGAATGTGAAATAAAAGAAATATTAGACATTCCATTGATTCTATTTCATCTATTTCTTTATGAAATCAAAAGGCATGAAGTATACTGCATATCACCTAACATTCGCTGATTAACAATAGAAAATATTTAAAAAGTTGAATTAATCCAAAATGTACAGATGCTATAAAAGTAAAGTTAACTTTCTGAATAAAGTGAGAACTTGTACACAAAATTGTCACTGAAGTATTTTCCAGTTACATAATCATTTGATAATTGTTTTCAATGTATTTTCAAATTTAATGTATGGTTGTTTCTCTCATGATCCCCTGAAAGTGAAAAATAAAGCTTGAAATTCAAATGACATATAAGCAAATGAAACAAGGAATATTTAACTGTATAGTACATGTACATGTAGGTCAATTTCAACTTACTAACTTTCACATATGTAATTATAGTTACAAAGGCTGGGAAAGTATGATAAGAAATAAAAAGTTTTCTGAATGTTCTTAGATGTTGCCATTTACGATGACTACCCAGGTGAGGTAAATGGGTACCTGGTAGGAAGGAATTCCTTGAATGCTTGAGCACCACAGTAGCTCAGCTAAAGCCAGGGTAATAGTATGATTGCAGGACCCTCAGGGAGAACATTATATAATACTGATGAGGCTATCCTGGGTAAACAAGACATATTATTATTACTTTGACAAAAACAGATTGTAAATTCAATCACACTTACTTTGCGCCTAAGCTTTTTGTTTTCCGATGCCCCGGTACAAACTTTGATGAGATGACGGGTGTAGACGGATTTGACTTTCCTATTGAGCTTGTCTTTGCACCTCCTCCTCCCCCTCCACTGTCTATAGAGGGCAGAAACATAAATACAGAGATTTTCAATATTTTATACAAATCATGAGAGACAGAGAAAATGGAAGACAGATACACATTAATAATTATTCATTTTCACCTTTCAGGGCGATTCCGTGCAGAGTGTCCCGTACAACATATGAATTTTTGATCTAGATATTTCATCCATAAATGAAATCTCTGTTGATATAACAATGACTATAAGTGGTGATACCAGAAAGTACCATTATGCAATGGTCATATCGAGACATTCTTCATTTTTGGATAAAATGTGTAGAAAAAAGACATACTGCATGTCATACGGGACACGTTGCAAGGAATCGCACTTCAACATGAACTCAACATATCTTTTGCTATTAAAGTATTTTATACCCGGTAGTATGTTTTTTTAATCTTTTTTATCAGAACATGACTATTACCATAAACACAATATATTCTGTTTAAGAGAAAAAATTTCACCTATCAATAATGACAACAGTCTTTTCCTATCTACTAGTTTGATTCCCTTATAAAAAGAAACATGAAAATTATTTGCTATCATGTTCCTTTCTATTAATCATTAATCTACTGACAGTGCAATGGAAGAATGAGAAAAGTAAAATCTGTTACTGAAATGACAGACGGATAAAAAAAGATGATTGTAGTACACAGATAAAACGCTGTTTAAAAGTGCAAACAGTTCTTTACAATATGAACTGAACAACCCGTTGTACAGTCCATATTGTAATTAATTTTTAAAATTATTTAACAGGTTGTATAAGATCTAAACAGCCTTTTAAACAGTGTTTTTACTGTGTAAGGTGAATTCATACAATAATTTCATAAGTTTGAATACAATGCACAACATGTCCATGTTTTAAAATGCAATGAATGATAGAGGTAAGATGATAAAAATGCATGTACTTCCTGCCAGTCAATAACATCACCAAAAGAATCTGGGCCCTGTTTCATTAAACTTGTTATCAATAACAAGTTGCAATAACTGTTATAAGCTACTGAAATCCTTACATCTGATTGGCTGAGAGCGAATTTGTCACAGAAATGTGGGAGTTGTTACTGATAACAAGTTTTAATGAAACGGAACCCTGTGCCATGATAAATTGTAGGTTTCAAGAGTTTTATAAGAGCTTTCAAATGAAAGCCATAAAATCATTGCATTAATGTATTATTTCAACTGATGAAATTTTTATATCTTGGAGAAAAAATTTGATGTTCTTTTCATTACTGTTAAATATTATATGTTATGTACCATATGAATTTCATATTTCACATTTTCTGCAAAAAACATCAAAATATGATTTTCAAAAAGTCAATGTTTCAGCCAACATCTATTAAGAATATGAATATGACCATCCAAGTTAATTCTTGAAGCAAAGCAATTGAATGGAAGATTTCTGTCAATTCACCCTCTCATGCAAAACACTACAGCCCCTTGGGTCAACCCGGCTCCATGAGGCTTAATCTAAACTATTATTAGGTCATGGGATACTTTTAGGCAATAGATTAATCCCATCACCACACCCCCGTTGAGTTATTTTGGAAGCGAGGGTTATTTTTAATACATGATGCCGCAATGCAATTGAGTCAGACAGATAGAACTAGAGCAGATGTACACAGGCATTGAGATACATGTACTTTACTTTGTTCACATATGCTGCTGAAAAATGTGGCAGTTTTTTTTTCAAAACATGTAAAGGAATGGCAAATGCATTCAGAAAAGGTTCTACGCATATTCCTTCACTCATCCGTGTCTATAAGATGGAGCAATGTGAACCATATCATACTTTAATCACTATTAACCCTTTCAGAACAGGAATTATTTAAGGGCTAAATTAATCACATTTTGTTCTTCAAATTGGCAACAAAAATTTTTTTTTTCAGTGCTACCTGGTTCGAATAAGGTGTAATTTCTTTGATAACAATATACATGGTTATGAATTTTGTCGAAAAGTTGAATAAATTGCCAATTTTGATGAAAAACAAATGATTTTTGAACATCGCAATGTGTTGGCAATTTAAGGACTTTAAAGCTTATTCTCGTTTTTAAAATTTCTGGCATCAAACACAATATGGTCAAGCAACAAAAATGGACACAGTGTGTGCAGAAATTTTTGCTCTTTCTGCTCATGCATCTGGTATATTTTTTAGAGCTTTGAATCAAAAGTTATTGAGCTAAACCACAGAATGTGGTTCAATTGTCTTGAAAGGGTTAATTGAACGAGCCTTTAAATGGTACCGGGTAATCCAATGTTAACCCTATGCCTGTGTGAACCGGATGGTCCCTGTACAAAGCCTATGGAAATGAGAGAATTCGGTAGTCATCGGGTTAAACGTCTCCGTTTTACATGAATGTAATGTGCTGAGAGGCAGAGGGGCGTTATTCTGCATGAAAAGATACGAGATAAACCTCCTATCTCTTTAATAGCAGACGATGTGATGAACGCAATGCATGGGTTGAAGAGAGTTAGCTTTGTGCAATTCACAGAAGACTGCGGCATATGTGAATGAGCCTTAAAGGGAAGCTTGAGTTCCGGGAAAGGTAAAAAATAATTTGTGAGCTTTTTCATTCTTTTTATGTTAGTTTGGAAGATTATCATAGTACATGTAGATATGTTCCCTGAAAAGGATTGCTCTTCAAATGCTCTCACATTCAAAATATGACAAGAAACAGCTGAAATGTTCAGGCTGAATATTAGTGTGTAGTCCCATATACACATTTCTGTGTGCAGTGCATGTAACTCTCAGCAGGATTGAGTAAATATCATTTTGGTGATTCCAAAATCTTACAGCATACACCAATTCTTATGTGCTATATAATCAACCTTTCCCAAATGCTTTGAGATAGTTTCTTTCACAATTCAATCTCATGACCAGAACTCAACTTTATCTTTAAACCTTCTTTCTCACTGCGGATGATATGCTGAATGCAATGCATGCATGGGTAGCAGAGAGTTTATAGATTTGTGAAATTCCCAGAAGATCACAGGCAATGATATATCATCATGGAATGACATTACTGGTAGTAGAATTATTACTGTGTCTTTCATGCTCATGGATATGTCCCTCTACAATCTTCACAAAAACAGAAAATCACAAAATAAAAGTGCTAAATTTCATTAGTTATGCGATACCAATGGGTACATGCCTATAGAGAGGGTGTTTGCTCAAATCCCCCTTTTTTTCCTTTCATTTCATTCACATGTTTTACAGGAAAAAATCTGAAAAACGTAGATAAATATAAAGTTATTCATTATCCCATGAATGTCCATGATCCTTACCAAATCATATACATATATAGTAATGAAAATAAAATAAAACTATTAAGAGGGTGGTGTGATCAAATGTTAACCTCTGTTATTTTTAGTAGAGGGAACAACTCGTGCTACAACAGCTGCACACGCTACATGTATTTTAGCAACTTTACACAAGGACAAATGATGCTTTATTGAAACAATTCTCTGTTATTTTAGGCTTTTTTAAAGCCATTCAGTGATGCTCCCAAGCTATTTTTGTCCGTTTATCACTTATCAGTGTCTGATTGCTCCACCCTGTCTGTTACTTTTCTCTAATTAGGAATTAGAAATGAATGCATAATAGAGAGACGGATTAGCATAGCATTATTACGCACAAGCAGACTTCTACAAACACTCAGTTAGAACTCTCTTTGCACATATGAATGTAAATGTTTGGAGCAAGAAGGGCTTTAACTCTGTGCAAAATGATATGAGTGAAGGCCCTTCTTGCTCCAAAAAGGTGATAAATTTATATATACTAGCAGTGAAGAATGATGGTAGAGAAAATTCCATGTTTTCTTAATGAACATTTCTTTCTCTTTAGAAGTAAAATGAAGAAAAAAATAATTTAAAAATTAATGCAAGTTTTAAGCCTTGATTTTATATTAATGCATTTAGTTGGGAAAGATGGAATGAGAGAGATATAGAGAGTGGTAGAGGGAGTTGAGAGAGAGAAAACAATGAAGAGAGCATGAGAAGAGAAGAGGGGAGTGATGGAGAGAGAGAGAGAGAGAGAGAATGTTACATAATTGGGCAACAAAGCAGCTAAGGATTGGTGTTCATTTTTTCTGTTAATATTACGATCACAGGAAGAAAGAATGACAAGAAGAGCAAGAGGAAAAATCCACTGGATATCACATTTAAATAGAAAGAATTTTATTACAACTGTACACTTGCAGGGTAGCAAGAATATAGATATATATAATTCCATGTACAGAACAAACCCTAAACCCACGTATTTGGAAATGTGAAAGCAGATGATGAAATAATATTTTTATAAATAAAAGTACATACATATAATTGCAGCAAGTAATTGCTTTTACAATAGCAATATCAATTTGAGTGGAAAAAAAAGTTAAATGATGAAATAATGACAGTGAGCTAGCGTAAGATCTATAATGAAGTAATTTTTGAATGAAATGGTTATGCGATTTTAGGATGGAACTATATGTAGGAATAAATTTGTGGAAGACAAAAGTTGGAGAAAAACTGCTATGAAGCCAGAATGGGATGAAATGATTGAAATTGAATGCTGGAATCTTTACTAACGAAATAAATGCAAGGAATTATAAAATCTCCTCTAAATTCCACTACATACCTGATGGATTAGATATATTGAGAACAGGAGGAGTACAAAAAAGGGATACCGTCTGGACTTCTAATAAAAGGCAAATGAATTCAAGGAAAGACGAAGAAATCGTAACAGATGAAACAAAAAGGTACACTTTGATTCTATTGATTAAATTTCCTAATCCCAAACTGTTTGATGCATAAAATCATATTTAATATAGGATATATACCCCCTAATACAATGTACTTGAGTTTGAGTAAAATTGCTTGCGATTTAGCTTTATCTTTCAAAAAGTAGATATAGTGGGTTAACAATAGAATTAATTTTAGGTTAAAATTAAAAATAAAATTTGAAGTCAACACAAGCAAGGAAAATTGTAAAATGGAAAAGTATAAAAGTGTCCAAAAATTATATTAATTTTAGATGTTTAAAAAGCATAAATCTGAACTGAAAATACCAAAGAAAATCAAGACATTAGATTTGTGAGGAACTCAGTGATGGGTGTTGTTTGTGATTAATTGTTATGTAAATAAGATTCTCTTTGATACATACCAATAACTTCAATGTGAGACAGAATATTAAAAAAAAATAAAGACGCATATTTTCTTTAATATTGTTTTTCGCTTTAAATCAGCTGGAATACAAGTCTTATTTAGGAATGAATCCTTGATATAATTAACATATTTGCTTCAGTAGAAAATAATCAATGATATTATTAAGGTAGCTTTTAGAAATTGCAAGTGTATACAGAAATTTCCAAATCTTCGCATGTTGGATTCCAACCAAAAATTTGTTGCAGAAGCTACTTCTCATGATCTGATGAATTAAAAAAAAAAATTAATGCCTTGTGTTCTTCCCTAAATTTTCATCATTTATTCATCATTGAACAGTTTAGATTAGAGTATATTCAGAAGCTAGAGAGAAAAAAGAAAATTTGACAAAAAAAATTGAACATCTTTAAAGGAGCAACTGGCCAAAGATTTATAAAAAAATAAAAACAGATTATGGACAAATCAAAGTAATATTGTGTAAAGTGTCTTGACAAGAAAATGTTAAGATTAATTAGCTTTTTATCTTTAATTGAAACTAGAAAATCACTAAATATGCATGTAGTTAATGTCTACTCAGTGGAGTGGACTGTCTATAAATTGAACTACCGTGAACCAGGATATGTGTAATTGTATCCTACATCTTCCAGAAGCTATATTAAATTTTAGAAGGCATTCCCGCCACCATAAAGCTCTAAATCATGATCTTGATATAGAGGCAATTGATACATGTATGGAACTATTAATCATTAATTACTAAAATTAACATGGCTTGGATGATTTTTCTTTCCTTATTATATTTCTGCATCATTTTGCTAATTCTTTTACTTTTTTAAAGTACTACATGACATGGAACAATTGTTAAAATTAACAAGGCTTTAATGAGTTTTCTTTCTTTACTATAGCAATTTCTGCATCATTATGCTACTTCTTTTATTTTTAAAAAGTACTACATTGTGTTAGATATAAATAGGATACAAATATCTTCATTATATTCAACAGCATTCCCATTCATAATTGACAAACACGTACATGTATTGTACTTTAGAAAACATAAAAACAAACACATACCACAAATGTCAATATTGCAGAAAGAAAAGGTTTAACAATACAAGTACATGCACAAAATGCCATAACTTAATTCATAATGCTTTCATAATACCAGTAATACGCATCATGATAATATTTTGTCACATATCCAAATAAAGTCTACCATTCATCATGTAATACACCAAATTTAAAAATGTTCAAATATATGTTTGTGTTTAAATATGTGTATAGTTATTTCAAATATTTCATTTGAGTTTCCTACCTGTTTGGTCAAGATCATCTTTTGACTTTGATTGCACTGTAGGTTCCAGTTGTAACGAAAGTCTACAAAATGACGAGAAAATACAAGATGAAAGAATTTCATCAGCAAAAATAGAGTACAAAGTAATGCGGTGTATAAATCAGACACAAGTAAATATCAGAAGGATCACAACTTCACTATAGTAGGCAATTTAGAAACATAATATATTAATATGTAACCTGTAATAGAGAGCGAGAGAGAGAGAGAGAGGAAAAAATATCTTTTTTGTCAGTTGGTGAAGTATTTTGTGAGTGGTGCAAAAGATTTGTGAAATGATTGAACTGCCACATTGATTTTTGCAATGTTCGAAAACTTCTTGCAAGAAAACATCTGGGGCGGTAGTCTGAAAACTATGTTATCTTTTATGTTAAGGAAAACATTGTTAATTGTCATAACAAACTAAAATTGCGCGCAATGAACACTAATCATTGGTGCTTGTGCAGATGTCTCTGTTAACTTTACGCGAGCACAGCCATCTTTGCGCAATCATTAACCAATTTTGATTTGTTATGACAATTAACATCGTTTTACTAACATAAAAGATATCATTTTCAGAATACGGCCCCTGGCTTTTACAATTCGCAAAAAATTTCATGTCCCCCAAAGTTTCTGGTTAACTGTAAATGCTAGCCTAGTGGAACATCTGTGAATTTGGGGGATTATTGAGGATATTTGAGGGCCAACAGCCCATGGTGCCCTGCTGTCATTGATCCCTGCATGATATAACACTCACTTGTAGTTGTCCTCCTCCACAAACTTCTGGAGCTCTTCAATGTAGCGTACTGAGAGGAGGTACTTCTGGACGTATGGCAAGTTTTCTAACTCGTACTGAGATTGCTGGAACTCTGATATTACTCGCAAGATGTTGTTCATCTGAGGTGTGATAGAGAGAGAGAATTGAAATACACTGTCGTTTATGTAATCGTCAAAAAGAGAAATAATAATAATAATAATAATAATAATATTGGATATTTATATAGCGCTCACATCCACCATGTATGGTGCTCAAGGCGCTCCAATATTACCCCGGCTCTAGCTAGGCTACCGATATCGGTGCTCACAGCATTCATCGAATTAATTCCTGCCGGTACCCATTTAACACCTGGGTGGAGAGTGGCAAATGTAGATTAATGTCTTGCCAAAGAACAGTAGTGCCGCGCCGGGGTTCGAACCCACGACCTTCCCATCTCCAGTCAAGTGTTCAAACCACTCGACTACGACACCTCTACAAATCAATTTAGGTCATGATTAGATATTGCATTAGCACGCAAAGTTCCTATCCTCTTTGTATTAAAATGATTACCCTCATATTACAGCTTGCCAGTTAATAAATAGCATATTCGGAGAACTACAGTGAAATCTGTCTATAAAGACTGTTCAAGGGAGACAAGAAAAGCAGTCTTTATGAGCAGGGTCCCGCTTCATAAAACTTGTTATCAGTAACAACTGCCAAATTTCTATGAAAAAATTGTTCTCAGCCAATCAGATGCAAGGATTTCAGTAGCTTATAGCAGTTATTGCAACTTGCTATTATTGATAACACACATTTTTATGAAACAGGGCCCAGGTGCTTGTTATGTACAGGTTCTTTTAATACACATTTCAAGAGGAACAAATTAAAGTTGTGGTCTTTATAGACAGGTGGTCTCCAAAGCAGGTTTGACTGTATATCTACTCTGTTACCTTCTGTCCTCCCACAGGAAAACTTTTGGCCCTGAAACATTAACACCTGCCACAAACCTCCTGGGCCCCGTTTCATAAAACATATTATCAATAACAACTGCCACATATCTATGACAAATTTGCTCTCAGCCAATCAGATGCAAGTATTTCAGTAGCTTTTAACTGTTTTTGCAACTTGTTATTGATAACAAGTTCTATGAAACAGGGCCCTGAACTGTTTCAAGAGTAAACCACAAGTAAGTGGAAATGTTTGAAATGGTTAAATGGGGTTTTTTTTTTGGGGGGGGGGATTAAAAAAACTGAAATATAGCACAAACTTCTTACTCCTGAATTGTCAACTTTCTGAGATATCCATGAAATTATTTTTTTTATTAAAATACGTAATTTCTTGAGCTATAATTGCTCCTTGGCTTTGAGGTATACTTTTTATTCATCCACTTAAAAAAAAATACTTTTAAATCAGGAAAGGAATCACTTTCTACTCACTTTTGTTGATCTACTGTTACTCTCAATGCCTCCTGTACTCGGATGTGCAACATCGATGTAGATCAGATCCTGTAGATACATTCCTGTAACAAAAAATGGTAAAGATGGTCATCTACAAAAATCGTTTTACCCGCTTAATAGAGCATGTTGTTCTGACTCACCAGTATTAGGTACACATACATGTATTTGATGTTACACCGGTATAGTAAGATGACCTATTTTTAATGCTAAAAGGGAGATGTTTGCCACGATATGTACATGTATGTTCAAAGAAATGGTCTTTCCTGATGCGAGTTTTCTGTTACTGTGCCTTGTAAGAAATCAGCATGCTATAAAATAAGTATTTAAAAAATATGCAAAATTGTCATATGTGTTAATATACAACTACATATATAAAATTATTATTATTATTATCATAATTAGCCACGATGATCTGACACCTTTCCAGATGCTCTGAACAAAAAACTAACTTTCATATGCTGGGTATAAATTATAGTTTCAACACCAACCCCCTCCCCCTCTAAAGAAAGGGGGGGGGGGGTGAAGTCGTAAAAACTTACCAAGGTATGGTATACAAGGCAACCGGACAGTATCCATGTATTCTCTGAGCCTCTGTCTATTGTCATCTTCTGTCATCAACTCTGTGAGCTTCTCACATGTCGATCTTTCTTTTTTATGAACCAGCTAAACGGATGAGAGAGAGTTTAAGAGAGTGATAAGGTTCATAAAAATAATCTTGATTTCTGGTATGGATGGAAAATGAATTCTCACAGAATCAACGGAAACTTGCACTGAATATTCAAGATGACAAATAAATGACGTCTGCCAAATTGTTTTGGTTTTGATGGAGAAAAGTGAATTTCCATATATTCAAATTCAAATGTATCTGTATATTTTTAGTAGCGCTGTTCAGTGAATTCGATTTCAAATGAATTCTTGTTGATTTGTTTTTATTTTGTTAGACAAACACTCCATCTACTACATCATAAACAAATGCAATTTCATTACCAATTATCTTTAAAATTTTACTTCTAATAAAAATGCAAGATTTCTTCTTCTTCTTCTTCCATAATCTTCAAAGGGCTTTACAGCCTATCACGAAGATGAACTATCACGAAGATTGGGATGTTATATATATCCCAAAAAATACATCTTCTCTATGCAACCCTAGCAATGACATGAAAAATATCGGTATATCATGCACCTTAAAATAAAATATGATCAGAACAATGATACTCATACTTACATTCCATGTTTTGGTTAACCTAAAGATAGATGCACTGTGTAACGCTGAGATGATCGCCATTGTTGCATGCAGATTATTGATATCAAACAGTTTCTAGGAGGCAAAACGAAGGGGGAAAATCATGATTTGATTGCAATTTGTAATAAATCATTTTTTATAGTGCAACAATTGTCTGAGCAGCTAACATTATTTTCAGCACAAAACTTTTAATTTTGAGTAACTTATAATTATATCTCTTTTGTATAAAAGCAGAGAAATACATGTATAATACATGTATCATACATGCATCATAAATTTGCAAACTGTCATCTTTCAATGACTTTTTATTACACAGAATTAACCTTGTGTACTTCATAGATATTCATGTATTAAAGATCCAAAGCTAGAACATATCTTTAACTGTCTTTACAACACTTTCCATTTATTACCAGAGTTATAGCTACACTGGGCAGCAGTGGACAGCAGGTTTAGAGCCAACTACTAACGAGCAACTTTGGCACTACAGCTCACCACTCGAGAGTCAAAATTTCAAAACTTCTACCTCAAATTTATCCCCAAATTGAAATCATATAACAAAACACAAACAACACAGTATGTATACAGATTTTTTTCAAATGCCAACAGGAACTAAAATGATGCCACTAAACCTGTTTATTACCATTATAAAAACAAAGGTTATTTAAAAAAAGTATAATCTAATGATATCTCACCTTTGCTACTTTGATGAAATGACCTATGACCTCTGCTCTGGCCTTGGCCATCTGTGTGATGAGGACTTCATGGACAACCCAAAAACTCACCTAGATCAAAATAAAAAAAGAGCAGAAAATGGTGATTATCTTTGATTCAAACTCTTTGTTTGCTAAGGATAGAATTTATCATTTGAAGTACATGTATATTGTACATATTATACGTGTGCCCAAAGTTGACTGCAGCAGTCTGATGTTCGTTCCATTAGTCAACTACAGCTGGTAAAGAGTCAACACTAATCTTGAGGTTTGGTGATGAAACTGTATCTCAAAAGAGACTGACTTAATTTAATTCTGAATTAACTTGGTGATTTGGATCAGGTAAATCTGAACATAATGCCAAAAAATTTGCTAGAAATCAGAAACGTGGATAATAATGCTGTAAATAAACAGCCAGGAATATAAAGGTTTTGCAATATACTGGGGTACTCTTTAGTCTAACACCGTAGTCTATGGGGAGAAAAGGTCTGGCATTTCCGGTCACTTAATTAATTGCATGTTTTTCACTTTTTGTGAAGCATATGATGATGCGTTTAACATGTATTTTTCAAGGCTTCATTTTTACAACATATTACATACAGTGTACACTTATAGCATTTACAGCTTTGCAGCGCAGATTTTATCAAGCTTCCACAAAGTTACAGATTACCTTTAATTTTCTTCACTTTCTTTGTTCATCCCTCAGCTATATAGTATACATTTTCAACCCAAATCATTCTGCAGATACCATTTATTTGCAGTACTAAACAGTTTGTGTAAGTTTGGTTTGAATCTGTGCAATTTGATTTTCTGTCATTATTAGAAAATCAAGATTCCCCTTTAATAAAATAAGTATCAATCACAGTTTATGAGTAACTAGTATGACTAGGTTTAGTCACAGGACTTGAAATTACTCCTGAACCTAATTTTTGCATGTTAGATTGACGTCGTTAAGAAACAGGTGTTATGTTTTATGTGAGGTTGATGCTCATCTGGGTTTTTTTTTCTCAAGAATTTTTCATACAACGGATGATTACAACTTTGCTATTTTCAGTTGTTAATGTGAGAGGTTGGATTATGATTCACCCGTTTCTCATCTTTTTTTTTTTCCATATTACACTCTTGGAGACAGAGTCAGACATTTTCACAAAAGAATACGAGAGCGGGAATCTCTAACCACCATTTTACTAAAAATAGGGGATGTTATGATGTAAAATACAAAGTGAAGGAGACACATCGGAACAAAGGATATTGGATTGTACATCCACAATGCACAGTCTCTTCTGAGTGTGAAAATACCCAGGACTGCACGCAGGAAAACACCCTTTGTATATCCATCATCCTTGTCTTTTGACGTCATTCATTAATTATAGCAAAATCCCAATACGATGTGTCACCCATAAGCCATTTTTTTTTTTACATCAAGACCGAGGACAGAGTTTGGGAAAAACAACATTACATCGACACCTGACTTTTGTGGCTATGGATCCTATCTGGGGAGAATTAATGGCCCCTTCCAGAATTTGGAGAAAATCTAAAGATCTTGCAGGTAGGACACTCAAAAGGTATTTCGGTCCATATGTCCACCATACATGGTCTGTTTTACCCCCCCCCTCAGAAAACAACAACAACAAAACAAACAAAATCCCTTCCATGAACTTCAAGATCTTTGCTCTCTTAATGATGTTGTATTAAGAACCCCCCCCCCCAAATCCCCCTCCAGGGAACAAGACACCTTGAAGGCCTCCCTCGTGTGTTTGACGAGGGGCTGTAGGAAATCGAGCGCTGTAAATTTTTGACGGTGCATTCATCACATGGTGATCATGCATCATGGCAATTATCAAAACATGTTTACTGCTTTGGAATATTTTTCTTTGCGTTTCTCAGAATACAAACAAAACGTACTAAGAATGACATCATCAGATCATCGCCATACAGTTGCGTGAGTTACCTTCCTGAAAGGCATTGACATATCATTTTGCATAGGATAATATGATCTGCCTCTCACCATGTATGCATGTATGAATTGCAATGTCTATGTATATTGTCTGTTTGGAGCCAGGAGGTCTTTAACTCTGTGTGACTGTAAAACCAGAAACATTCGCAAATCGTTAGTGACGGCCAATTTTTCAGCAAGAAAGTTTCGCGAATTGCATATAATTTTGTGTTGTTTCGTTTGTGATTTGATTATTTTGCGGCATAAAACTTTCCCGAATCTCAACCACTCGCGAAATTCGCGAAAGTTTCATGCATGATAAAATTTCCGGTTTTACAGTGAAATATAGAGTTAATGACCTTCTGGCTCCAAACCGACAGTATATGAAGACAAATGTAATGAAGTGATAAGACTCACCACTGATTTTCTTATTTACTATATAAATCTATATACCTACCTATTATGCCTGTAGTCTTGACTACGGGACCCCTTCGAGAATTTAACACACATGCGTCACAATATTGTGCGCACCCCCCGTAATCCTATTGTCCCCTTCGCCACTCACGCGCGTCAACACGCTACGGCCATCTTCCTCTTTTGCGAGCAATCCCAAGTAGAAACATGTTGCTTGCAAGGAGCGGGGAAGGAGGGAGGGTCATAGGTAGGTATATAGATTTATATAGTAAATAAGAAAATCAGTGCTGATTTTACAAATTTACTGCAATAAATCATATATACCTACCTATTATGCCAGACCAGCGCCAACTCAAAGACCGGGAGGCATGTTTCGAGCGGAAGGAAATAGGATTACACCAAAGACTACAAAGAAGACACAGCGGCCTTCAAGGTGGCTGACGCAAACAAAGCTTCACCTGCGGGAATATCCCTAAGGTAGCAAGAAATGAAGGAATTGGGCGAACGCCAATAAGCAGCCTTCAAAATATCAACAAGCGCCACACCTTGAAACAGAGCCCAAGAAGTGCTGACACTACGAGTATCATGAGCACGAAGCTTACTGTCGGATAAAAGAGCCTCTGTGCCAGCGGCCCTAATAGCTTCAACGATCCATCTAGAAATGGAATCAAGAGAGGCAGGAGAAAAAGGCTCTCTAGTGATCAAGAACAACTGATCATCCTTACGATAAGACTTAGTCTTATCAATATACCATTTGAGAGCCCTAACAGGACACCAAACTTTGTCCTCACGCACCGAAGAAAAGTCAGAAAGCGGACAAAGAAAAATCTCAACAGGACCGGAGGTAGCTGTCTGATTCTTGGCAACGAAAGAAGCCCTAGGAATCAACCTAACACCTTTTCTCTCCCAGCGAACATGACCAGGAGTAAGACAGAAAGCATGAAGAGTACTGCGCCTCTGCCCAGAGGCAATAGCTACCAAAAAGAGCGTCTTAACCGTAAGATGATGAAGCGAAGCTTCACCTAACGGTTCAAAAGGAGGTTTCGCCAAGGCCTCCAGGACCTTAGGCAGACTCCAAGACGGCACTAACTTAGAAAACGAAGGTCGTTTCAGAAAGAACGAACGAATCAAACCACTTAGTAGCGGGGAATTGGAAATCCCCGAACCATCCGAAAAACCCGAAAGAATGGCCCCGATCGCCGAACGGTAGCCTCGGATAGTAGAAATAGACCTCCCTTTGTCAAATAACGAGATTAAGAAATCCGCAATTGAACCAATAGGAGCCTTAGAAGGGGTTTGATTTCTCTCTTTGCACCAAAGGAAAAAGACCGAGAGACGGGAATTGTAAATTTCCCTAGTAGAAACCCTACGACTGGACATTAAAAAGTCCGCGGCTCTATCAGAGAGACCCGACTGTCTTGCAGATTCCCTGACAGGGGCCAAGCAGTCAAATGAAGAGACTCCGGATTGTGGTGAAGAATCCCCAATAGGGGCTGTAACACCAGATCCGCTCTTAACGGGAGAACTAACGGTTGAGCCCTTAGAAGGCTCATAAGTTCCGGAAACCAATTCCTCCTGGGCCAAAAGGGAGCTATTACAAGCCCCCTCGCCCGATCTTCCCTGATTTTCCGCAAGACACGCGGAATCAGTTGGAAGGGAGGAAAGGCGAATCCCTGAAGGTTCTCCCAGCTGAGGGAGAAAGCATCGAGAGCCCATGCTCCCTGATCGCGAACACGGGAGCAATACTTCGGCAGCTGGTGATTTAGCACCGACGCAAATAGATCCACTTCCAGTGGACCTAGGCAACTGCGAAAGCGGCAAAATACTTCCGGATGGAGCATCCATTCCGATGGAAGATACCTGCCCCGGGACAGAAAATCCGCAAAGAGGTTTTCCCGACCGGGGATGAAAGAGGCCACGGGTGTGATTGCCATGCGACGACACCACCTCCACAGCTGAGCTGCTAGGGCATTCAGGGCAACCGAACGAGTGCCTCCCTGCCGATTGATATATGCCGCCACAGTAACATTGTCCGTGAGAATCAGAACCGAACGACTGAGAAGTCGACTTCTGAAATGGAGCAAGGTCAACAGAACTGCCATAAACTCCAGGACATTGATATAAGGAAGAGTCCCAAGATGAGACCAATCCCCCGCAACCGTGCTGCCGTTGCAGTGTCCTCCCCACCCCAACCGAGAGGCGTCCGTCGAAACCGATATCGACGGAAGAGGGGCAGAGAAGGACCTGCCTCGCGCGAGAAACACCTCGCTCGTCCAACAAGCGAGAAGAGACTTGATCTTTACTGGTACTGGAATCCAGACCAAAAGAGAGTCTTTTCCCGGCTTTAAGAACCTGAGGAGATGTCTCTGAAAGGGTCTCATGAGGAGCCGACAGTCCTCTAAAACATCGACTAGACTGGCTAGATAACCTAGAAACTGAAGCCACTGTCTGGCCGAGACTCTTCTGGCCAGCAAGAGCTTGCGAGCCGCAGAGACAATGGTGAGAATCCTGTCTCGACTGGGCCGAGCTAACTGATTCCTTATGTCTAACACCGCCCCCAGAAAAACTGGGCTGCGAGTGGGGACTAACTCTGACTTTTCCCAATTTATTAGGAAACCTAAGTCTTGAGTAAGAGAGACTAGCAACGAGTCTCGTCCAACAAACGATCGCGCGACTCCGCAAGGAGAAGCCAATCGTCCAGGTAACAGAACAACCGCAGGCCGCGACGCCTCAGAAAGGCCGCTAGCACCGCTACAACTTGAGTAAAAACCCGAGGGGCCGGGCGCAGCCCGAAGGGAAGAGCCCGAAACCGGTAAGTCTCCGAGAGGAAGGAGAACCCCAGAAGATCGCGAGATGCGCGATGAATGGGAATGTGAAAGTACGCGTCCTTGAGATCTATCGAGACCGCGTAATCTTCCCTTTTGATCAACGGAAGAATGGAGGCAAGAGTCTCCATACAAAAATGAACCGGAGGAATAAATTTGTTTATCCTCTTTAGGTTCAGTATCAAACGAAGTTTTCCCGAGCGCCTGGGAATAACAAAAGTCGGAGAAAGGGAAAAAGGACAGCCTGTGAGGTGTCCAAGTTCCTATAGCACCTCCGGGGAGCGGGGCGGACAGATCTATGAAGAAACCGTCTCGTCCGCCCGCTGCCTGAACCCAAGCAAAGTCGAACCCTGCGCGCGGGTTGACTAAAAGTCAGGGAAAGTTTAGAACAAAGCAATCGCTTCTACCCCACAAAGGGAGAGCAACTAAGGCTCTGCCTGCCCCAGCGATTCGGAGACCGAAGCTAGAGAGGCCGCTTCCAAAACTGGATCCGCCTGAAAAGATCGTGACAAAGAATCACGAACAAAGGCCGAAACGGTCGGATTCACGCATGAACCGCCATAAGCCTCCTCACCCGACGGAGCCCCGAGGCTGCGAGACTAGGAGGCTCATGTGATCTCATCACAGACAAAGAAGAATAAACCATAAAAGGCTAATTAGTCTCGATGTCCGACCCAAAAAAGGGACAAGAGCAGGGGATGTGAATCCTGGTACAAGGAACCAACCCTGAGTCTGGGCAAAGCCCATCTCACACTGAACATCTCAGCTTGAGAGACCGAAGGGTTAGCTAAACCCGATGGGCAAGAGGCAGACAAAGCCTTGCCTCTTTTAGCCCCTTCCCTAGGCTTCTAATTGGCCCAAAAAGAGCCTAAGTCGAAACCCGCTTTTCAGAGCGTTTATCCGGTTTCGTTCGGATCCCCGAAGCCCTTCGGGAACACGAACCGAACCCTCCACTGAGGGACGCTCACCTCCCTTTATGGGAGAAGTGCGCTGAGGGTATTGAACCCAAAGACGCGCACCAATTACCCATATCGGCCGAGCAAGGAGATGCAACAGCCATGGGCCGGACGCCAAGGCGCCCAGACTCAGCAGAAATCCCGCTGCTTAAACCAACGCGAAGTCGAACCCTGCGCGCGGGTTGACTGAACTTCAGGGCGATATTTGGACAAGAAAACAATCGCTTCCACTCCACAGAGATTGAGCGATTGAGACTCCGCCTGCCCAAGCGATTCGGGAACCGAAGCTTGAGAGGACGCATCCAAATCTGGTTCCACCCGAGTGGAATGAGACAAAGGAACGTTAACAAAGGCCTCCGCAGGCGGGTCCCCGCATGGCTCACCAACAGTCTCCTCGCCCGGCGGAGCCCCAAGGGCCGCGGGAGTAGGAGGCACATGCGAATCAGTCTCAGACAAAGAGGAATCAAACACAAAAGGTTGATTAGTCTCAAAGTCAGACCCCTGAATAGGGACAGAAGTCAGGGTTGAAGTAGCCGGTACAAAGGACCAACCCTGATTCTGAGCAAAAGCCCGCATCATGCTGAACATGTCAGCTTGAGAGGAGCTAGCTGGGTTAGCCAGGCCAGACGGGCAAGAGGCCGGCAAAGCCTTGCCACTTTTTGCCTTCTTCTTGGCCTTTTTCTTGGCTGGCTCGACAAGAGTCGTAGCCGAAACCCTTTTGTTAGAACGCTTAATCGGATTCATTCGGATCTCCGAAGCCACTTCGGAAACACGAACCGATCCCTCCGCGGAGGGACGTTCACTTCCCAAAAAGGGATTGGAGCGCTCATGGCGTAAGCCTAGAGAATCGCCCAAATCACCCATATTGGCTAAGCAAGAGGATGCAGTAGCCATGGGTTGGGAGCTAAAAGCTCCCAGTGCGTGGGCAGACCGAGATGACTCGGTATGTGCCCGATGACTACTAAATGCATGTGAACCCACTATTGGACCGCTCGAAAGCGGCAATAGGGGAGCACTAGTAGTCACGCACTCAGGTGAAAACCGATCCCTCCGCGGAGGGACGTTCACTTCCCAAAAAGGGATTGGAGCGCTCATGGCGTAAGCCTAGAGAATCGTCCAAAACACCCATATTGGCTAAGCAAGAGGATGCAGTAGCCATGGGTTGGGAGCTAAAAGCTCCCAGTGCGTGGGCAGACCGAGATGACTCGGTATGTGCCCGATGACTACTAAAGGCATGTGAACCCACTATTGGACCGCTCGAAAGCGGCAATAGGGGAGCACTAGTAGTCACGCACTCAGGTGAAAACACCTGTTGCTCCGAAGAGCGTCCATAATTGTTAGCTCGAGCATTCCCATCAGCTGGCAACTGAGACAGCCCAGAAAGTACTCGTTCCCCCATATGGCGTTTGCCGGGGGCTAGGGTTTGTGAACCCAGACCAACATTGTTAGCTCGAGCATTCCCATTAGCTGGCAACTAAGACAGCCCAGAAAGTACTCGTTCCCCCATATGGCGTTTGCCGGGGGCTAGGGTTTGAGAACCCAGACCAACATGGACTAAGCCCGTGGGTTGCCCTGCAGTAGTGGTGCGCGTCTCCCCTAACGGATCAGAGCGAGTGAACGCTACCGTACGGGAAACAACAGCCCCCCCCTCTGGTCTCAGCGACCGGGGGATTGGATTCGAGATATCCAAACCACTAGAATCTGACGTCACCCACCCCGAAACCACAGGCTTCGGAGTTGACAATCCCGATTCAGTTAACGCCACCCGTCCCGAAGCCGCAAGCTCCGAAACTGGGAAACTCTGCAAGGGAACACCACTAGGCAACTTACCTTTAGCCCTCCTCCCTCCCCCGCGTACCGCTGTACTCGGGGAAGTTCTGGAAGGCCGAGTCGTCTTGCTAGACAACTCTTCGGAAGAAGCAGGTCTCCTTGACCCAGCTGCTTCTTCTTCCGAATTCATACCACTGCAATAAAACAGACAATAAAGTATACTTTTCAAAATAAGAAAAACTTCAACTGCATGCAGTAAATAAAACTAAAGTTTATTTGGGAGATACGCACTAAAGAAATTTTCACAGCCTAAAAACCGTAAGAACAAACACCGAACCCGAAGGCTCGGTGACAAACGGAAACACCCGCAAACACAGAAATATCTACGTGGGGCTGACCGTGAAAGAGAAAAATAAATGCCAAGAAAGGGAATCAAAAAATCCCTTGCAATCGGCAAGAGTGACTAATAAAACACAAAGTACTATAATCTAAACGAATATAGGTACCTAAAAGTGCTTTAACTATGTGAAAAAGCGCACCAAAAAGATACTATACGACCTGATTTCAGGAGCGCTGTGACAATACGTCCTAACTCGTCGGGGGCGAGCAAGAAAGAGGAAGATGGCCGTAGCGTGTTGACGCGCGTGAGTGGCGAAGGGGACAATAGGATTACGGGGGGTGCGCACAATATTGTGACGCATGTGTGTTAAATTCTCGAAGGGGTCCCGTAGTCAAGACTACAGGCATAATAGGTAGGTATATATGATTTATTGCAGTAAATTGATAAGACTCACCTGATTAAATCTCTTTGTGAAGGCAACAATGTTTGGACAAAGGTTGTTCTTGGACTTCCCTGACCAAGCACAGCTACTCAGCTCCTACAAGAGAGAGAGAGAGAGAGAGAGGGAGGGAGAGAGAGAGAGAGGGAGAGAGAGAGAAAGGGAGAGAACGGGAGAGAGAGAGGGAGAGAGAGAGAGCGAGGGAGCAAGAGAGAAAGAGGATATCATTGAGCATCAGTTTCACAAATGATTTACATTTACTCAATGATAAATTTCAAAACAAACAGTTTAGAGAGATTCGCTTTATAAAGAAGACGCACTGGCAATATACTATTGATCAGCGTGGTAACCTTTAAATTGTTTATTCTTAGGCATACCTATATATATTGTATAAATATATGTAAATAATTCTTTTAATGGCTCTTTTTCTCATCAGCTTTAATACACTTCTTGTACATAATCTAATAATTTGCATATTTCCTGAAATGAGCATATGTCTAGTTGATCAGCTATGAGTATTTTGTTTTTGTTTTTGTTTTATGTTTTGAATGCTATACTTGTGATATATTGTTCTGTTTTTGTCATGTGTTACTGTTATTATTTTTGTTATTCTGATTATTGATGTTACAAAATATTGATGGATATGTCAATGAAATTCAATACCATACATGTATATGTAATATGATTCTGTGTCAATGGAAAGCATATATTCTCAATTATAAAACGGGTTCAAGAATGTAGCCATCCTGAATAGTCAAATAACACCATGTGACCGTGCAAGAAAAAAAGTTATAACATACGGCAAAAAGGCTCTAAAGCATGGATGAGTTGCGCGTACGCGTACCTCTGGTGCGTACGTGGTGTCAAACACACTCGGCTTGCGCCTCGTGCGTATAGTACACCACGGTAAAAACCTTTGTGTTGCCAGATCGCACCAACGCACTCCCAACCATGTATTAATAGTATAATAACGCATTTCCATCTCTTAACCCATGAGTAGCAATGAAAGGATTATTATGCAAAACAAAAAAAATTGATAATCTCAAAAGTCAAGTGCAAAAATACTCTTTCTGTTCATTGGAGTTCTTTCTGTATTTGATAAATAATAGATCTTCTTGCAATGATTTAAATGTATTTTATGTTATTTTTTTCAACAAAGCTCTTTTTGGGGAAATTCCTAATCTAAATCACACTATACACTTGTTTGCTCCCTTCACTGATCTCAAAGTCTAAACCCTCTCCATACATGTATAAAACCTTCCAATGTTGAGGTTAGAGTACATTTCTTTCCAGTTAAAGTACTTGTTAACAGGGCCGAAGGAAACCATGCCGGTTCATTTTCACTACATCACTAGTTGATCTTCAAGTTTATCAATCGATATTGTCTATAAACACTGCGTTTCTTAATGAGTAAACAGACGCTTGATTGAGAATTCAATTATCACTCTCCTCTCGCAAGACTTACACCACTGACGCAAGTACACAACACACAATGACAGGGACAGAAAATCAGACATGGGAATAGAGGGGGAGACAGACAGAGAAAGAGAGAAAGAGAGTGAGGGGGAGAGAGATATATATAGAGAGAGAGAGAGGGAGAGGCAGGAAGAAAGAGGGAGAGAGAACAAAAGAGAGAGAAAGAGAGATAGAGAGTAGGGGGAGACATGCAAAAGACTCAAAAAGAGAGGGAGAGAGCGAGTGGAGAAGTTGTTGCTCGTCTCTCTGCTTTGTCCATGGTTAATTTGGATCGTTTCAATGAGAAGGGAAATTAAGTAATTGGCTCCAAATTGGTCATCAGACTTGTCTGATTATCGCTGCATCACTGTGTGTGTTCCAAAGGTACAGGTTTTGATTTGCTTCTTCTTAATCTACCACATTTCCATTTTCAAGTACTTTGAAATGCTACATTTAACATTTCAGCTCAGGAAGTCCATATAAGTTTCCTCATATACAGTGAAACATTTAAATATAAAGACCGCTCATGGGAGACAAGAAAAGCGGTATTTGAGAGCAGGTGGTCTTTATGTACAGGTTCTTTCAATACACATTTCAATGGGAAACAGAGATTATGGTCTTTATCTCCAGACAGGTTGTCTTTCTATTCAAGTGGTAGCTATATTTTTGTAACATATTAGTAAATTTTAGTATCTGTAGATGTTTTTCCCTTTAATTTGCTCTTAATAGTTTTCACATGAATCTAATTTGGGAATACTATGGAAGGAAGTTTGGTTGATGATGTTAAAAGGATTACAACCATCTGGGGAGCGTTTCATCCAGTGTTTTGTCAATGATTTTTACCGACAACTGTCATAAGCTACTGAAATCCTTGCATCTGATTGGCTGAGAGCAAATTTGTTGGTAAAAATCACTGACAAAATGCTCCCCTGCTTTAAATCTGACTCTCTACAATTAAATACAGTACTGGAAACCAGGCAACTAACTATAAGGTGCACGAGTTCTTGTGTTTGGGAGGGGGAGGGGTAGCATGAAGAGGAAGTTGGGTAACCGGGCTGATTCGGGGGTAGAGCTAAAATGAGGGCTGACATGACAAGTAATAAAAACCTCTATGTATCATGCTCACCCCCTGTTCAGACTATATAGCTTTATCGTAAGGCTATACGAGAATCGTACATCTATAAAATAAGTAATTAAAATTATCATAGTCTGAACATCGTATAAAGAAACGTTGTATAGCAAAATTCATGTTCGAGCATCATTTTGAACGAAAACTTGATAAAGAATCGGCATCCCCTTTTAGTCTGAACATCGTATCGTAAAAGAATCGTATAAAAATAACATGACCAATCATTGCTGTCCTTAACGTAACCTGATAAAAACATATGGCGTCAGTTGACTTCCCCAAAACCCGTTTCTTTGTACACCTGTACGATGTTGTAGTCTGTACACTTCTTCTGCTAATCATGATTCTTTATACGTTTCTTTATAAGAGTCTCGTATAACTTTCCTGTAGTCTGAACAGGCTATCAACTAAATAAAACTAAATAAAGATGAAGAAGCATGACACAGATAATGGAGGATAAGATTTCAAAACTCCTGTCCAAAAATATAGCATCTTTTTCCATGGACAAAAATATTATTTATTCTGAGGTCTCCTTTAAATCATATGGGAGGTTGTTATCTTGGATAATGAGCACTAAAATGGCAATGACCTTTTTAATTTCAGTCCTCAACAAAAATTCATGCCACAGTAAGTAGAAATTGTGTAATGTATTTTTTCCAGTGTCAACAAATGTCATTATGGTAATGAAATTTGACAATAGCTGGGAATCTATTGCCTGTCAAAACTGTTTTTTTTTTTTAAAGTTGGATGATTCTTACCTCTGATGTAATTGCTTTGAATGCTGGTAAATCCAAGAGAGTAATTTGGGTCTGGAAATGAAAAGCACAAAAAATATCATAAAAATAAGACATGACTTCACAATCAATATTTTTGTTACATATTTAATCCGAGAAAATTATCCCAGAACAAAAAGGAAAAACATGTAGCCTACATGTATGTAAAAGACTGTTTTTCCAATCAGGCAGAGTCATATGCTGCCGATAATTATCATTCCATTCTAATCATTAAGTTTTGTAGAAGTGAACAACCAACCAAAAATATATATTTAAAGACAAAGATAATTTGACTTGTAGTCCATGCCCATCTTTTGTCCACAGAGTGTTGTAACTTACGATGTTGAAGTTTTTAAAAGAGCGCTGAAAACTTACCTTTTTGAAGAATATTTCCAATGATTGTAAACATTGTACATTGTAAAGGGCTTTGAGAGGGCCTACAGTTCGAAATGCACTATAGATGAACGAACTATTATCATTATTATTACAAGGAATTGTCAGAAGTGAACGACAAAACACAAACAAACATATAAACAGACATGCACTTACCGCAAACTCTTCTGGTTGGACCCTGAGCATGTCAAAGACAGCTCTGTCATAGCTCTTCATTCGAGGTAACGTCCATCTGCTGTCTATGGCCGGGTCTTTTTCGCTGTGGTTCTATAAAAAGATAAAATAAAAAAGAAATTATGTTACAAAACGGTATAATTTAATGAGTTGTATATTACATATCGTGTGTTGAGAACCAGAAGGGCGTTAACTCTGTGTTAAAACATATGAGTTAACGCCCTTCTGGCTCTCAACACACGATATGGTCCTGCAATAATTGCTCTGCAGTTTATTTCCTACAGTAATCGAATTCCTACCCTCGACCACGGACAAAACGATAAACCTAAACCGAAATTAAAAATAAAGTTGAGTTCTGTCGTGGGATTGAATTGTGAAAGAAACCGTCTCAAAACAATTGGGAAAGGTTGATTATATATATAGCACGTAAGAATTGGTGTATGCTGTAAGGTTTTTGAATCACCAAAATGATAAGAAATTGACTCAATCCTGCTGAGCGTTACATGCACTGCACACAGAAATGTGTATATGGGACTACACACAAATGTTCGGCCTGAACATTTCAGCTGTTTCTTGTCATAATTTGAATGTGAGGGCATTTGAAGAGCAATCCTTTTCGGAGGATATTTCTACTATGATAATCGTCCAAACTGACATAAAAAGAATGAGAAAGCTCACAAATTATTTTTGACCTTTCCCAGAACTGAACCTTCTCTTTGACATTGTAAGTATGAAAGGTGACAGAATGAGAGAGAGAAAAAAAAACTTAAATACAGTGAAACCTGACTATAAAGACCGCTCAAGGAAGACAAGAAAAAAGCTGTCTTCATGAGCAGGTGGTCTTTCTGTACAGGTTCCTTAGATACACCTTTCGATCAGAAACACTTTTCTAGGGAAACAAAAATTGTGGTCTTTATAGGCAGGTGGTCTTTATATACGGGTGGTTGCTAAAGCAGGTTTGACTGTATAGAGAAAGAAAGAGAGAGAGAGAGAGATATTTGAAAATAGAGAAAGTCAAAGGGCCACACAAGATTTAATATTTATGAAGTGTATTGAGACAGAAAAGAGAAAGGAAAAATGAAACTGAACATGTGCATGTACATCATATACTATAGGCCTACAGCTGAACACAGCTGAACTGCACTGACAGCACAGAGCAGCAACATGTATCAAGTGATGCATTAAGACAGTGAAGGTTTCATCCATCTGTAGTAATAGCAACCCCATGCATGTAGTCATGGAGTCAAATGTAAACATAATTCTAAATATTTATATATGATACACTTCCTCTGTAAACTGATGCCAAAGAGGACAAATGAAGACAACACAAATCCTATAGCATAATTCTCTTCAAGGCTACATACAGATATATGCCATATGCACCAATATACAAGTAGGCTATTGACAAACCAGCCGAGAATGACATCCCACACGCATCCCGCAGCATAAAAATGAACCGAGCAAAGGATTCCGGATGTATACAAAAGCCATAAATAGATAAGAATAAAACACATTTAATGATTACCCTTATCCGACTCCGAGCACCATTTTTGGCACAATGACCCTTTTCAAACTCCCTGCACAACAAGCACAAAAAAGCTCCCATCTTGTCTTTTCTCCACTAAACACACAATCGCATCCACAATTCCAAATACATCTAATCACATCCAAATATACCCCAAACGATGAGAGCAGGAAAACAAGAAGTATACTGATGTACGGGCGGGAAAATGATTCACGTCACTTATCAGCTTGTGAGGAAAATCTGACTCACAGAATTTGGCCGCTGGCCCTGTGCGCATTTTTTATTTTATATATATCTCATTACACAGAACTGTATGGATCATATATACCTACTTTTAATATTACAATGACTCAACTCGTATACAGCTTGTTATTATTTTTCAAAATTATGCTGGCATTGATAGTAATGGATGCTTTATATATGTAAGTGGTAAAAGGATGTAAGTATTCTCTTTCGGGTATTGGTAATGGTTGGAGAATTTCATCTGCTGAGAGCTGAAAGGATGATAACTCATAACACTGTAGACAGAGTCAATGTCCTTCTTCCTCTTAGCACATGACATCTCAAGCTTCCTGTACCAATGTATTTAAATCATACATGTATATGAACCTCCGTCACATAATACAGTCAAACCTGCTTTAGCGACCACCTGTCTATAGAAAGACCACCTGTCTATAAAGAGCACAATTTTTGTTTCCCTCGAACAGCATATCTCATTGAAATGTATCAAAGGAACCTGTCCTTAAAGACCACCTGCTCATAAAGACCGCTTTTTCTGGTCTCCCTTGAGTGGTCTTTATAGACAGGTTTCACTGTAATCAATACCACTATACAGTTTGTTTGAAGCTTGCCTTTTAACAAGAATTAAGCCACTCAACTTAACAAAAATACATACATGTACATGAATCTTTCAAAAAGATAATTGCAACGATTTTTTCAAAGTTGTGAAAAGCCAGATTGCAATGAATAGTTTTACTATCTCATGCGATATTAAATGGATCAAAGAAATGCAATAGCATACAGAGGTCAAATCAGTAATGAAGTTCATCAGTTTGCATTTCATGTTGTGGCTATGATAGAATTTCATGAATCACAAAAATAGTACATATCCTACACGGTTTCAGAATGAAAAATTGAAAAGGACATCTGATTAACATCAAATGGTTGTGAATTAATGCTGGAGTTTGAAATACGATCCCCTAAATTGCAACTGATCAGAGGAAAGTGATATGACCATTTGAAATTGATATGTTGGGGAAAAAAGCACTACAACTTGCAGAAATGGACACTGTTAATGCTGTGGAGCCTTATTACAGTATGTCCACTAAATGAAGCAATCAGTTGAATTTGTGCCAAAAAATGAAATGAATGGGTAAATGAAATATTACATATTTTATATCCATAATCTGTTGGAATAATGATAATGAACAAATATGTATTATGTATTATCATGAGGGGTTTAATTTATGAATGGGTATGAATGGGTAAATCTGGGCTCATTGCCAATGCATATAGGAGAGATTATTTTGTCCTCATTTTTCCAAGTACATTTCACCAGATTCACAGGAATGAAAGTGAACAAATGAATAATTGTAGAAGTAATACTACATTTTCAATGACAGGGATGCAGTATTAGCTGCACTGATTCAAATGCAAACAATTCAATGATACTAATGAATGCAAATTTTTCATTGTTTGTCTAATAATGACAACGACGACGACGACGACGTTGATGATGACGATGATGGCATTTCACAGCATTTATAATGCGCCACTTTTGTGTATACAGAAAATATTCAGAAAAAGGGCAGGTTTCATTTTAAAAATTTAAAAAGTTTTCACTGATTGTACCAGTCATTCATGATATGTGCATTATCAAATTCTGTTGTGTCCAATGCTCCCTATAACCATTTCTATAATAAAAAACCCAGAAGAATTTCATACTTTTGGCACTGAAAGAAATATACATCTGCAAAGACACATGTAGTCATTTACTAGAGCAAAATGGAAAAGAGTTGAATTGAAAACACTGCATCATATAGGCTGATTAATTCAATGCCATATGATTTTTCCTACACACTCCCTCATTTTATCTTTTTACATAACTATTTCATATTGATATTATTTGAGAGTATTTTTAGGCTCTTGTCAGGTGACTCTCTATTTAAAGTAAATTAAAAGTATGGAACTTTGATATCAGTTGTCACTACTGGCAATTTGTCACTAACATTTTGGCAGTCATTTGCATTCTATTTTGAAAAGGGGGAAATAAAAGAGGCACTCTTTTACTCTAAAAAAAATTTATAGAAATATCTATAATAATCTACGAGATTTGTGTTGTTGTCTTTTTTTTTTGGGGGGGGGGAGGGAAAATATGGAACAGAGATCTTCCCTGTTACGTTTATCACGTCTTTATTTGAGCAAAGGCATTTAAACTACACTGCTTCTCTCTATCCAGGTGAATATATGGGTACCCAGGAGAATGTAAATGTTATTGTACTGTAGTGGGGTCAATACTGTGCACCTCGGTAAAATGGTGACTACATGTAGTTCAAATGCTCCTAAAGAGTGGGGAATATATATAAACTGTTAAATGGGGTAGTACAAAATAAAGCTTGAGCTAAAAAGTTTTGACTGAGGTATATAATACTTTTGTTTTCTGCAAAATGCAAGAAGCACTTTTAATTATATCATCGCAAAAACCTGATAACCAGAAATATCTAGAACAAATAAAAGATCATAAAGGCATACACAAATATGACAAAGAATTGTGTGCAATAAACAAAGAATTTCAAGATGCTAAAGCTCAAAACCTTGACTTATTTCTTAGATTTTGCTAGAGCTGACAAAACAAATTTTGTGAAATATGCTTTGTCATTTCAGCAGAACTTCGAGAATGTATGATTTCTGTGACTAGGCGGTAAGTACACCTAAAGGTGGAATGTCTCAAATTATTAACTGTGGGTAGATTAAATTCAAGGTATTGCAAAACGAAACCATAGAAACTGGAGAGGCATAGGCTATAGAGGGGAGAGATTTAAAAGCTTAGAAAATATCTCTGACCTTTTACGAAGCCCTGACTAAAATGATAATCGTGTTGTTTTGTGATAAACATCAGTAAGTCTAGGGTTGGGGAGATTTGTATCATATTTTTGAGCTTAGGTGTGGAGAGTTTTGTGCTGATTGATTTCAGGTTTGGTCTGTATTATAGGGTAATCCTCAGACGGTTCTATTATACAACAAACAAATATGTCGCTCTGTGCCCGGGAGAAAGATGCACACAGAAATTTTTATTAAAAAAAAAAAAATCTGTCAATTTTGTATTGGAAGGACAGAGAAATAATTATGGAAAATTAAATTAAAGACCTCAGCCTGACCCAAAACAACCATATATTGACGTAAAGCTTAGTAAACAAAGAATATAATTACCCTGGGTATTCATAAATTTTCGTCTCTGTTTATCCATAAAAAATAAAAAAGATAATTTTTTTTGGTCCGCCCCCTCCCTATTGCGTAACAAGAGAGGAAACTGCAGGGGGTCGCTAGACGTGTGACATGTCATGTACCGGTATACAGCTCCGAGTGCGTCTACACGATATGTCGTCATCAAATTTTCACCCCCCGCAAAGCAGCGTTCCTCAGAGACGGGGCCCTCGTCAGAAAAACCACCGGGGCTCAACATTCGGGACGCTGTTACTCATTCCACAGGAAACGGAATCTCATGAAGTTGGTTTCAATTTGTTCAGAAAATATATAGCTCCCCGTGGATGAATAAAGTGTATATTTCAAAATTCGGTCAGGCTGAGGTCTTTAAGATTACGTATATTCTGATATGCAATGTGAATATGTACTCAAAGAAAGGTAAAAACTTTAAAATGCATTTTTTCTTGAAATTGCACCCTGGTTTCTGAGATAGAGATCGCGCCCTCCTCAGGCCTGTGTTGTTTTTAAATTCATGTAATGTAAGGCCTACATTACTCATATGGCTGTAGAGTGGAAACCCACTGTGACGAAGACATCAGGACCATGAAAATTAACTTGTTATACAGTGAAACCTGTCTATAAAGACCGCACAAGGGAGACAAGAAAAGCGGTCTTTACGAGCAGGTGGTCTTTATGTACAGGTTCCTTTAATACATGTTTCAATGAGAAACAATTTTCAAGGGAAACAAAAATTGTGGTCTTTACAGACAGGTGGTCTTTCTATACAGGTGGTCGCTAAAGAAAGGTTTGTCTGTATATGGATTCTTGTTATATCAGAGTAAAAAAAAAAGAAGATCCCAAAGACTGGGGACTAGCAAAAATCACCTTATTATATCAGGAATGTTGTTATATCGAAGCTCTTTATTATAACGAGTTCCCACTGTAGTAATGAGTTGACATGTGCATGGTGCTTCATAAAGAGAAATTTACACTTGTCTTTCAGGGGCAACTGAATGATTTCACACTTGCCAAAACATTGTTAACCACAATGGGCAACTTTTTTTTAATGTGACCCCCTGACCCCCTCCCCCCCCCCCCCCAAAAAAAGGCTCAAATCACAAATTTACAATGTAAAACATGATGTGTGCCCAGCAGAAGGATGCACAGGCAACAGGTTTTCCTCTTTTTAGAAAACCTCAAATCACTGTAAAAAAAAAAAAAAAAAACTATAACAGAGACACCTAAATGACTAAGGCTTAAGATGAAAAAATGATTGGATATCACGTCACACCCAGAAGTTAAGAAGAGTAAAGAGTTAACTTCTGTTAAATTTTGTGCATGTATGCATACATGTACAATACATGTATGAGTGCACCGACTAGTCTACTCAATAGTCACATAATTTACCTTTACTTAGCGTGTGAATTTGAAATTCAAACTTACAATATCTCTTTGAAGAAATGTTTGAAACCAAAATTTTGAATATTTAATGCTGACATAAGAAACCCTCTGCATATAAGGAACAAAATATATTTTGGTAATTGTTCCCCTCTAAGACCACCTGCTATGTTAGGAACAAAATAGCATCAATTAATCCATTGACTCCTGATACAAGCTTCGCAATCATTTTATTTCTGGAACTGCACACGCTATTTTGGCCTTCCGCATCGCTACATGAATCACTGCATGTGTCCTTGCCTCTATGTCATGTCCACATGTAAACTAAAGCTCTTAATACCTTGAAATAGGCACGATCTAAATCCAACAGGCCTAAACGTTTAAAACACACTTTCCATGCCAAGCCACATGAAGCACGACACGATTAATCTTGCCATTGACTTACCACCGACAGGCAATCTGTGAATAAGAAGTACATCAGGGAAGATGAGTCGTTTAACAGCGAAAAAATAAGCCCAAACAATCCTGATACGTGGTCGGCAGGCCGTAACTTAGAGCCCAATTTAAGGTAAATGGACGTGAATTATGTAGGTTTGGGTCAGGCGATTGTCCACCGGTGAGAAGCAAGTACAAAGTATTTGTTGGGTGGTGAATCATGCGAGGAGGAGACGAGATCGCTTGGGAGAAAGTTTTGGCCGACGGTGGAGGGTGAAGGGGAAACTACGAAGATATAAATAGACCTCTAGTCTGGAAGAACCAGTCACCGGTTTTCGAACATCACGGGTAAATTCATTCTACCTTCCACAAAGAGTTCAAGCAGGTTCTTGAGGAAATGAAGATGAATACTTTGAATACATGAATGACCTCATATTGAATAATGAACTTCCTGGCTCCCTACTATGACAAAGAAGTATTTGTACCTACATGTATCGGGCCCCTTCTAATTACTGACCCTGGTGATTTGCCAATCCAAAATCACACAATTGGTGTTATGTAGTCATTTAGGGGAAATTAAACTGCAATATAACTATGATAATAACAATGTTTTAAATACCCTGAACAAAAACTGTAGAGTATAACTACTTTACTCTTCTCCTAGATTTTACCACTTACTGAATATGGATGAACTAAAAAGTTACTATTTTTTGCTTAGTTTTTATCTCTTTGTCATAACACTGTACATCTCTACTCAGTGACAAGCTGGCATATCAATTGCATAATTGTATTAACCCTTTCAAGACAATAGACCACATTTTGTGGTTTGGCTCAATAACTTTTGATTCAGAGCTCTAAAAAATATACCAGATGAAAGAGCAAATTTTTTATGTAGCACTAAAAGAAAAATATTATTGTTGCCAATTTGAAGAACAAAATGTGATCAATTTTGCCCTTAAATAATTCCTGTCCTGAAAGGGTTAAAAACAATTATGAAATAAATCATGAAAAGATTGCTCTGATGAAATTTAAAAAAAATCCTGATGGAAAGAGTTCCACTATCAGTGGCAATTATTTGATCAGAGTTTTTCAATACTTTAATGACTCGGAACTTCCTTGCTTCGGTTCTCAAATGACATAGCAAAGAATCATATGTGCCAAGGTAACGGCTTTAAACAAGCACAGTTGCCAACTCCAAATCTGCATTTTGTAATACATTGTAATACATTTGTAATACATTTGTAATACATTGTAATACATTGTAACACATTTGTAATACATTGCTTCTATATTTACATAGAGTATATTGCTCTATATGACTGGACCCATTGTAAAAGCCCCCATCCCCTTCTTCCATAATATCAGTGTAAAATAAACAACTTTTTTTTCATAGGAGCTCCTATTGGATTTGCTATCAATGCTTTGTAAAAGTGAGATTACTTTTGTAAAAATTGATATAATTCTGTTACTGAATGAATGACTGAAAATTATGTATAAAATTGAAATTGCTAATGAAATACATTTAGTATGTTCATTTCAATATGAAATTATAGCAATCTGAATGGAACAGACAGGATCACACTACATGTAGATGTTCATGAATCAGAGCATCAAGTACGGCCAGGTTAAATTTAGTCCTCTTTCAAGAAGACAGGCCTTTGAGTCAATAGCCGAGAGAACTTTAAAGGAGTGGCAAGTCGTAATCCATGGCCTGACCAGTTGGCCTGACGGGGAAATTTGGATACAATCAGTCCAATCGTGCGCTACCGAAGGAATGTTATTGCTGAATTCCTCGCGTGATCGTTAACTCAAATCCCTACATACGTAACCGACCAATGAGATTCAAATACTGGAATAAAGAACGTGTGATCTTGTTTACTCAAATTTGGGTCAATGTGCGAACTTTTATTAGCTGCGCGCGATAAATTGAAGTCGCTTTGAACTTTGATCCAGAGAAAGGAGCAGCCAACTGTAAAACCGCCCATAGATTGCGACTTGTCGCTCCCTTTAAGACGTTAATCTGACAGTTGCTCCAGTGACAAGTGCTCCTGCAGACTAGATTTCATAAAAATATAGGGTCTTAGATGCTGCACAGGCTTTAATGTTAAGTGTAGGGTTAGGGTTAGGAGCACGTGCCAAACAATCCCTGAGACTGTTATTCTCCAAGACTACTCTATAAAAAAGACAATCAAGAGGATAGATGGGGGGGGTATGGCAGTGGGGTAAGGGAAGGGGTATGTTGATGAAAGGAAAAGTGTTGTGTTTTATTATTAGCACTCACTGTTCCACGGGCTTGACACGGCCAGGAAGTACATCATTATTGGTAGGGGCATGGGGACTCCTGTAGACATTATGTAGTCTACTTCTGCAGACCATGCAGTTTGCATTCAAGCCCCCAAAGTTAACACGTGCATACAACAAGAAATATATTGGCTTCTTGTACATCAGGAAGTGGTGCTGCAATTTATACCAAGTGTAAAAAGCCTATACCAAACATGATATTTTGATGAAGCAACTGTTCCATACAGAATTACTTTCATATTTCTTTTGTTGTTTAGTCTGTTTAAATACACTTGAACAATAATCCAGTTGTATTGAGGTGTGTGCATGAGTAAATTAAGGCTTTTGCATTTGGAACAATCTGACAAGCCTTTAACCACTTCTGGACCCTTCTTTGAAGTCACTCTAGAAAGTTCACTGATTCGAGCGCGCAGCCTTTGCCGAAGACTTCCGAACAGGGATTAGAATTTCTAGACTACCAATCGCATCAGCTGACTACAAAAGGGGAAGCGACCTTAGCAACAAAGATGAGTGCTAACTTTAAAGGGAGCCCCGTCTATAATTAATTCCCATCTTTATCCAAGACTAAAAGATTTCTTGGGCCTTTCTTCAATATCAACACAACTAAACATGGCATGCATTAACAAAAAAAAAAGAGAGGTTTGTACTACAGCATAACAGTATGTAAAAAGTTGTGCTTATTTCAGGGGGAGAACAATTTCTAAATACAACATGTGAGTTGTATTTTTGCAAAGGTATTGCAAACGTATTTCACCAATAATAATTATTTAACAGATTTTAAATATTGCTGTATTGTATTTCAAAACATTATTGGATGGATGAATGAATGAATAAATGAAGTAGAGTACTTAAATACCAAAACTTGGTCAAGAATGAAGGAATAACTGAACTTTATAACCAAAACATGATCAAAATAGAGCTTACAGGTTGCAATTGATTAAACCTTGAAACTAATACTTCTTGGCAGACCTATATACAACATTAAAAGTGAAAAACAATGAAAGTGGTAGAGAAAAGGTCTTAAAATTATTTTATAAAGATAAAGAATAAATAATTTCTTCACATCTTGTTTAGATAGCAAAACCCCAATGATAATAATCATTCAATTTAGCTAATATCTTATATGGGATTATTGTGAGTGCTAACTGCAAGGGAGCGCTTCATCAAGCGTTTTGTCAGTGCTTTTTACCGACAAATTTGCTCTCAGCCAATCAGACGCAAGGATCTCAGTAGTTTATAACAGTTGTCAGTAAAAATCACTGACATAACACTTGATGAAACGCTCCCCTGGTCTCACATTATAAATATCCAAATGAAACTACCAATTTCTGATGAACAAACCTATTTTCCAGGATCTAAACGAAATTGTTTCCTACCCCTGCTGAAAACTAGACCTACATGTAATACAAACACAGATACGCCTAGAAAACTACCCCTAAAAAATGACCCCAATTACTTTCTGACAACTACATGTATGTGTACGTAGGGAATAATCATATCGAGGGATAGTACACAGTAAAAGTTCTGTTTAACCCGTAGACTACTGAATTCTTTAACTCTCATAGGCTTAATACAGGAGCCACCCGGTTCCCGTAATCTAGGGGTTAAAAGGTTGTTTTATGTAAACAAATTGTTTACATTATGAACTGTACAATGGATTGTTCAGTTCATATTGTAAACAACTGTTTGCTTTTTTAAACAGCGTTTTCTCTGGGAAGTTGTCCAGCGGTATTTGTGTTAAAGGGTGGTTGTGACTCTGCATGCTTTTCTTTATACCATCACTGAGGGTCTCCTGTACAAACAAGGATGGGGGGGGGGGGGGGCTAGTCTTTTTAGTATTTCCTTGAAATTGAAGCCTGTACCCATTGCCACAACCACACTTTTTCACCACCCAAGCCCACATGGTGAATGTCTGTGGGTGCACACCTCTTTCTAACAACAAACAAGGTGCGTAGAACACTCCAATGTACATATACACTAGGACATTTGCCTCTAAAGGTTACAGGCTTCATGCCAAAAATTAAGTTTGGGAATCTTGTCCCGTCATATTTGCAAATATTTGACCGACATTTGATGATTTTCTGTGCCTCTTCCTGTGATTTTGAAGATGTTTATAAAATGATTTATTTTCCAATATCAGTCATTTTTGGAAAAATCAGTCAAGTCAGATGAATTGGAAAGCTATTGGAAAGCTATTGGTGTATTCAGGTGCTTTATTCTTCAATAGCATTTTCTTCAGAATATCTAAATACAGGAGGGCCTATCATTCTTTGTGTCTACCATGCAGTGGCTATACAAGCAACTCAAAAGAACAGTGGTGAGTGTATAGTCAGCTTTAAAAATTATTTTATTTGTGAACTTACAATAATGTGAGTCTGTTTATAAAGCTTCAAAAAGATTAATGCGTTTCTTGCTATTGCAAGATATGGTGAATATGGTGAATATGTTTTTCTTGGTGAATCCCTCACTTGCTCACAAAAGAAAGAGAGAAAAAAAGAGAGTAGAAATTACAAACTTAAAGGAGACAGATAGAAAGAGAGAGAGAGAGAGAGAAAGAAAGAGCAGAAATGACAAACTTATAGTAAAGAGACAGACAGAGAGAGAAAATGAAAGAGTAGAAATGACAAACTTATAGAAAGAGAGAGATAAATAAAGAGTAGAAATGAAAAACTTATACACCCCTTTGACCATGAAAATCTGTTTGAAATTCCCAAGCTCTGAGCCATGAACTTAGAGTGCACTAGATAGGCTTTCCTTGACTTTGAAAACTTGACCAAAATTGCTGCAGGTCTAAAATGAGCCGTAAAACATCCTTAGAAATAATACCTATTTCCTGTATCCCCTCATGGTCAAACAGAAATATTGTAGAAGCTTTTTTACGATGAATTGCTTCTCGGGCTTAGCGGAAATTTGGAATAAACATCCTTTCATTTCTTTGATCAGCACAATTTTAAAAGTCTAATTTTAGTTCATTTTCAAAACATGTTTTTTCCTTCTAGCGTTCTCAGAAATGTTTGTTAACCTACGAAGTATACATGTACATGTATTTGGATCACTAGCTAACAAAGCCACATAAAATCAAGCTATCAGAATGAGTTACAAAGAATTTCAAGTTGTTTAATCTTGCATTTTTAATTCTTTCAAAAAGATTATGGAATACCCATCATAAGTGATATAATACCCACAAAAACATCAATATTTGGGGACTTGGTAAAGGGGACAGGGCATGATACATGTATGTGCAGCAACATTTACGGAGGGGGTTATACTGAAACAGTGAAAATGACCAACACGTGCGAATGATGAACTACACAAACTCACGTTGTGGGTTAAAGGTACTGGGGCCATATGACCAGTAGTCATATGAGTGGTCAAAAGATGACCAAAGACTATAAAGCTTCCATTTCCTCTCCTAAATTAAACCAGGTTGACAAAATTACACACGCATGGCAGAGCATATCTACATTATGTCAAGGATGCATGACTCTGAATGCAGCAAATACTATTAGTACAAACACTTAAAACTCACTGCCAAGAACACTAATTGAATTTTGAGTAAGGAATAGCCCAGGATGCAATTTTCTAACTTTCGTCATTTTGTCTTGTTTTCCAAATGAACGCCAAGCTCTAATGTCATAGCAAGAACAGGTCAAGGCTTGTACTATCCAGCTGCGCTTCTCACTTTCTGTTCAAAATTGTTGTGCAGGTTATTACATGTATGTTACTGTAACAAAGTGTAGCGTAAACATGCATGCAACTGTTTGAAACCAGTCCAAGATATCTAAGTAAGGAAAGACGCGTCTATTATTCACAGGAGCATGATTATAGTGCATTCACCGTGCAAAGCCTGTATTTTATGACGAAAAAAAAAAATCAGGAAAAACAGACAGCAGGAAATTCCTGCAGTGTCCTAACCTACCAAAAGTTCTAGATTCACAACTACATCTCATGACAATGGTCAGAGTGCAGGAGTAATGAATACTTACACCTTCTTCCGACCTCCTCAGTCCTATACAGTGCTGACCAGTTAGCAATCTGTGGTGCTCATGTCTTGGGAGACAGCATGGATTAATTCTTGCTTGAATATCTGCTACATACACGTAGCTCTGATAAAACAGTATTCCTACCGATTCAACTGACGTACTTTCTAACTTTTACTTTTTCAATTCTTTTCAGATGTTTGGGAAAATCTTTGTTTATTCAAAGCTTAAAACTCAAAGCTATTAACCTACAATTCTAAAGATCAAAATAAAGGCACCTTGTATTACTATATTACATTTTGCTGATTCAGCATTCGTTGAAGTTGACATGGTCCTAACGTTTATAAACCTTACTGACTAATCTGATTGCGAGGATGAGCTGACTGTACTTTCCAAAGTCATAGAATGCATCCTCCATTAGTTGTTTTATTCTTACTAATTCAATCACAAGCCCTAAGTCCCCAACCATATCACTTCTTGCTTTTACACATTTTTTTTCAGTCAAAAGTACATGTATATAGTTGAGTTTGACATTGTCTAATCCCTTTTGATTAATCTCAACTCAAGATCAAATCATTACTTAACCCGCTGAGAGCCAAAAGGATCTTAACTCTGTACTAAAGGATATGAGATAATGCCCTTATTGCTCTCAGCTCTTCTACAATTGTCAAAGCCGAGAGAACTCCATCTCTACCTGCCTTTAATCCCTTCACGTTTAATCTCATGCTAACAGTAGCGTCTCCCTAGACGTGATGGGATTAGCCTGGGCTGAAGGAACGTCGGGGAGGCTGTGGATATTGGGTGCTAGCCTCCCTTCCTTCCCTTGTCTCAGACCTCGAGTTAACAAGTCACGTCGGTGACAGACACCATGTGCTCCCCCCAAGTCTCTCGCACTCCCCCTGTTCTGCGTGGATGTTCTCTCCCAGAGCGATTCATGTGCATGTGTGAGTGACATGATGTACCTGCCCCACTTTCACATAGATCATGTGAATACAGGATAGGAATAGCAGGCAGAGGGAGCGTATTGGCAGAGCTCTCTACAACCCTCGTAACATTTCCATTCAATAGTGCTGCTACACTACAATCAGTTCTCATATCATCATGTATTCCTACATGTAAAATGCACTTTAAAGTCTAGGCCTGCATCCCATTGGTCCTACCGCCTATAAATGTAGAATCCTAATAGGACCAATGGAACATAAAGAGCTCGACTGTTCTCATATGCAAAATAATGATAACTATAACTCTGTCCGGTTGTGTAGCAATAACTTTGACTATAAATCGTTCACAAATAGGTCTCGTGAAGTTTATGTGGAAAAGGTATGCCACCGATCTGCAGAAATCAGTGCTGTAGGCTCCAATAAATTTGTAGGATGGGATGTTCAGCACCATTTTTCTCAGATTGGTGACATATCCTATGCCTTTTCATCACAGACTTCAGGAAACCGATTTGGAAACAGATAACAGTTATAGTTATACCCGACTTTGGGGGTGCCCTGCTCTGAGGGGGTACAAGACAATGACAGTTATGGTCTTCTCTAGAGGTGGCCACTATAATCAGTTGCGTCTTCTTACCTCATACCAGAGTCCCATCATGGTATTCCTCTTCTCCTCGCTCCCACAGGTGAGCCATTTCTGTAGCAGAGTCTCCAACATCTAGTCCAGACTTGGTCCTGATTTAGTCCAGATATAGTCCAGAGTAACTCCAAATTCAGTCCAGATTGTGACAGATTGTGAAATTTTGTCCAGATTTTGTCCAGAGTAAATCAAGATTTTGATTCACACACATGCAGCTCCAACTCTTGGAACCTCTCCTTTGCTTCTAATGTTGACTGAGTAATGACTTTGGTTAAGCTTTGGGAATATCCTTTACAATGCTCATTCGTAAAGGAATATTCCTATATCCGGAACCCTTGACTTTCGAAATGAACTCTCTCTGACACTGAAAGTACATGTAACATGAAGCACGCTCTGTGAGCACAGGTATGCTGAACACGTAATATACAAGTTAATTATGTGGGTATTTTCAAACACTAGTGCCCCAAAGACAAAATTACATTTTTACAAATCCTGCAAGTGTTTCAAGATTGCTCCGGATTTCTAATGCTTGAAGAAGGTGCTGTAAAATACACTTTGTGATTTTTATGATTTCAAAGAAATGAAAAATACTTTTGCTGGAGAGCGGAATAAAACTTGGGAAAGTATATAAGTCACTTTGGCCAAGAGGCCAAAGTGAAATCTAAATATAAGTCTGCTGGCACATACATGCACCTATAATCCCAGAGAGATAATAATGAACTCCCACAGGACCAGTATCAAGGCATGAAAATGAGTGTTGCAAATTAGCTACATAAGCTTGTGTACCGGTACTATAAATAAGCCATGTATAAAAGGCTCTTAAATATCACAGAAACAGATCCTCGTCTTGTAAAAGATGTCTAACAACACTCATTACACCTGTCTCTCGAGTCACATTACAGCATTTCCAAAAAAAGTTTCCAAGTTACAGTGTACTCAACCACCTTCCCTTAACAAGAATTGGCAGTCCACTAGTCCACAACATTCAAGCTTGAAAAGTTTGCTATATGTATTTATGATTGCTCACTGAATCCCAGAAAAAAAGTGCAAAGCTGATTCCACAAAATGGACATTTTGTAGAATTTGCAGAAAATGTCCGAACCGGATTTCATTCTCATTAAGAACCTTTAGTGACAAAAAAAGTGCAGCAGCCAAGAACGCTTCTCCCACACGTGATGTAACAGTTCAGTTGGCCGTTCTCCAGGTTGTCATGACAACTCAACAGTGCGTATGAAAATGGGGTTTTTCACCAAACATGTGCATCGACCAGAACGTACAGTCACAAACCTGAGAAACTTTGGCATATATCACGCAGTGCTGTTGTGTCTATGGAAGAATACACAGGAAGATGGCACTAATGTAGGTATCACCAAATAGTCCAATGTTATACTACAAGACAAAAAAAATTACTGCCCAATGAGTTTTGTTTCCTCTTGCAAATTTAGGGCACTCTGAGATTCCTCTGTAGTATCAGCATTGAGGTCAGAAGCGGAATGCTATCACACAGTCTGATGCATCTTTCCAGGCTGGCTCTCAGTATCGTCCTAATCAGCCTAGATTTATTGCATATGAATGGCAAACTGACACCTTCCCTCGATGAACTAATTAGCGAGCCAAGTTGCAAATGTGTTGTCTACCTCAAGGGGGGGGGGGCATTTGAATCTATAGATAGATGATCCGAGTGTGAAATCTGCCTTTTCTTTTTCTCTGGCAGATAAGTTCCCTTCCCTCGATGAGGTAATTAATGAGTGGCTCACAAACGTGTTGCCTTCATGGGGAGAGGGGCAGCAATCAAAACTATAGATAGAAGATCACAGTGTCAATCCGCCTTTTTTCTCGCTGTGGGAGATAAGTCATGCGACTTGATATTGTGGGAGTGATTCACAGGACACTGGAGTCTTCTCTATTTTCTTCTCTCGTTAAAGTTCCTCGCTGTATCTTAATTAGGTGTCGCGAACCAGGAAACGGTGCTTTTAATCGTAGGGGAGTCGGGATTAAAAGTTCTTAGCTGTTATCCAGCGCCGCACATCCTCTCCGACGACCAGGAAGGTGTTTACGAGATGTTCCTCACGTATTCTGCAGCGATTGCAGAGGCCATGTAGGCAATTCGTAATCAAGGTCCTCAGAGGACATAGCAAATAAAAGGGAAGGAATTAGCTGGAATTTGAGTCAAGGAGACTCTGACGTAAAACGAATACAAGCAAACAAGGAAATGGTTGATTTGGGATATTATACTGTCTGATCAACAATCATTCCAAAGGAATCTTTTGATTATTTACCTTTTCTCTCCCTGCTATCTTTATCATGCAGGGTGGAATTTGAGTTAGTGCTTGGCAATTGTTTTCTCTATAGAAACATTAAATTTGTCCTTGAGTAGACAATTTGTTTTTAATAATGCATGAAGTGTAGTTTCCACGCAGAAACATACTACATGTAATTAATGATAGTGCTATTATTCAACTGGTGTCTAGTGCAATAAATGTTCCACATTCCGCAATAGGCCAGTATCACAGGCCTTAAATGCTTGAGAAGATACTCTAAGTACAGTACTGATGTATGTTGTTTTTTGTTTTAACAAAGCCTCCATGTAAGACTTCTAAAATTTAACTGGTCAAAACTAAACCTCACCAAAAATATACATATTCAGCCTATTCACAACTGTGCATTTATGAAATAAAAACCAATCTTAAATCACTTTCCCTATGAAACAGTCTATGAAATCAAATTTTCACAGTAGATGCACAACATGTGATAATCCTATCTCTGTTTGATTTTCACTGACACGAGAGATCGCCAAAATCTCTGAACCAAGGTTTGACAGACTACAGTCAATAGAGGGCGGCAGATCACATACAAGACATGTATGCATGCAGTCCCTGAACAGGAACTGCATGCATTCTGGAAAATCATGTACCAGAGCTGCAGTGGGTACACCACACACATGTATGATGATACTCTAGAAGGACTAGTAATCATGGCAAGGGGGATCTGGGGTAGAGCTACTTATTTGGTTTGACTCACTTTGTTCTCTCTGGCTTATCTTGGGGGAGTGAAAAATTCAAGGATGCAGGACTCATCTGTTTTCTACCTGCAAAATTAGACCCCCTCCCCCAAGAATTTTTTTTCCTGAGAACATGATCTGAGAACTCCATCAATATTTAGTATTAAATAAAAAATACTGATCTTGTTTATTAAAAGGGTCAAATTACAGGATATCTTTAAAGATGGAGTATTTTTAGAGCGATGACAAAAAATATTGCTCTCGTTAAAAATGTTGTAATTTTATTTTCTTATAAATCAGAATGTTTCATTCAATTTAAATACAACATGATATTTTATTTTGAAGCAGGATGGTCGGTGACTGGGCGGGTAACCATCTCAAGTTGTGCTGAATTTTAGGTGAATGGAAATGTACATTTTTGGGTGGTGACGATATATCGCCATATCTGCAATACTGAAGCTGACGATTATCGAATAACCCAAAATGCGATATCGTGCAGCCCTAGTCATGACTACACTAAAGGTTAATTTATAATAAACTAATAAAATCATAAACCATTTCCATATAATTTAGGTGGATGACAAATAATATGTACAAAGTAACAGCACATTCCATCACAGCTACACGTACACTGTTACGAATTCAAAGTATCAAGTCTCAAATGGAACTTTATGTACATGTAAGCGCAAACAATCCCCCATTACCGACCAAATTGGACAGTCAGCATACACATGAGTCAGGTCAATTTACATGAATACGTGTATGGACTGTAAATGTATTCAACAAATATTTTCTTTCGTCGTTGTCGTGAAGTCAGCTTGTCTAGAGACAGGGAACGCAATCTCATCTCATTTACCCTTAATTTGCTGAGTCAGCATTTTAAATAGAGGAAAGGACTTAGTCTAAAGCGGACATTTAAATGACATATATGTACAATGAAACCTGTCTATAGAGACCACTCAAGGGAGACAAGAAAAGCGATCATTATGAGCAGGCAGTCTTTATGTACAGGTTCCTTCAATACATGTTTCAATGAGAAACACTTTAAGGGAAAAAAAATATGGTCTTTCTATACATGTGGTCTTTCTATACAGGTGGTCTTTCTATACAGGTGGTCGCTAAAGCAGGTTTGACTGTATAATAAGGAAACTAAGCTAAACACCTGTTCATAAAGGGAGAAACAGTGAGTAAGAAAAGCAATCTTTATAGATGTGGTCTTTGTGATGTGCAAGGAATGTTTTCAATGAGCAACAACTTTTTCAAGAGAAACAAAAAATATGCAGTCCCATAGACAGGTTACTTCTCTATACAGGTGACCGCTAAAGGAGTTTAGACTGTACTCATACCGGTAGTGCATTAGCAACTTACCAACCAATATATCTGCTTTTTGGGGAAAAAAGGCCTATATTTTACCGTTACATGCACCTGTAATTTCTGACAATTTATGTTTCTCTGCTCTTGTGCACACATCAAATCAATGAGATTTATTGGACCGCAAAACCACCTTGCACATTCACCAGCTTGTTCATTGCCTTGTGAAGCAAAACTTTGAAGAATTTTGCTGATGTTGTCAGGGTAAAAAATGAATATCATATTCATGAGATCTACTACTTTGTTCACAGATGTCACACTACTCTGTCCACTGATGTTAATTGTAAATGCATTGACAGTAATAAAATTTAACAGTGGTTCTTTTCTTTTCTTTTTTTACTGGGGCTATTTAAAGAGTTCTAGAGCATATCATCCTCAACTAAATCTATTTATTTTTCGCTGGTTGCTTTAAAAAAAAGCATCAAGGTTTTATTTCAGTATCGATGTACAGAATTAATTTATGAATAACATGTATCTGTAACTTGCCTCGTAGAAACATAACTGCATATATTTTTGTTTTTATATTAGAATTATACCTTAGGCGCCTTACGAAAAGTTTTGACGGCGTTTTCGCCGCGGCCAAAGTTGAAAAGGCCGATTTGCGGGATTTTCTCCCGTGTCTTGTCATATCTCTCGGGGCCTCAAAGAAGTCGCCGTTCCGGGGGATTAGTGCGAGCTTTTGTTAAGAAACCCGCGCGACGATTCCTTCGATTTCGCCGACTTCCTGTTCTTTATTTTTTGTTATGTCAGTGCAGGCTATTGCGGCGATCTACCTGCTAAACGTGAGAACTTCCGCCGCATCGCTCAGTCGGCGAGTTGAGAACAAAGCCGCTCCGCAGGCGCGCCGAATCATTCGGCGCCGCCGAGGGCCCGCCGCTGTAAAAACTTTTCGTAAGGCGCCTTATCAAGGCCGCAGCACATTGTTTGAACATTAAAAATGCACTGTGACTGACTTCTACTTGATCTCCCTGAACTGCTTTGATCCTCATTATATCCATAATATATATATTTAGATGTGTATAACATGTGCTGGTAGTACATTATAATGTTGGATCTTTCTTGCTTCCAACTACATGTACATGTAATTTCCATGTAATGTACTGACTATATGGTGTGGAGTTTGCAAATATAACTTGTACAAAGCGAGTATCGATCTTCCTTCCAACTCCAACTGATAGTACATGTACCTACATGCACATGTACATATACCGAGCAATGTACTATGTATAAGGATGTTTTTTTTTTAATAAACTTGTATTTTCAAGAGAGTTCATGGATATTGGGGAATGGGGAGGGGAGCCAAAAAGAAGCCTCACCCCCTCCCTGCATTTGTATAATATGTTTGTTGCACTCAATCTTTGCCTTCATGGACTAACTTGATATGGGCCCACATGAGAGGTTCATTCACAGTTTGTATTGGTTTTCCATGCAAAGCACAACAAATATGAGTTACTAACAATGTTTATACTCATGCAAAATGGAAGGTGATGACCACTATCATCTTCAGAAGATTAGTAGTATCATCTTTAATATCTTGTTTCTTCATCCTAAATAGATCTTCAAGTTGCAATGGAGGCATGCAGAGATGTAAGAACAGCCAGGGAATAACCATCATTATAAATAACTTTTTTATGCCAGTCTGGAAGGCTTTATGAACCAGTAGACCTACCCCAATACAATTTATGCAGCGTTGCGAATTTTCGTATAAAAATACATGTGTCTTTTTTACTCCTTTTCAAATTGTAACTAAGACGACAATCATGGCACCACAGGAAATCTGGGGTAGAGCTGCCTATTTGTTTTGACCCACTTTTTGTTCTCTCTGGCTTGTCTTGGGGGAGTGAAAAATGATCCCAGTGCGATAATAGAAAATGAGACTCTTGGGTATCAGTGAGGGATATATCATGACCATTTGACTGATCAAGGGGGTCATCATTTTCACCTATGAGGGGTATATTTATGCCCTCATCCATGCCTCCAAATAATGCATATTCTTGACAACAATATGCATGTATGTCAAGAGGACAAGTTGAAGTGATACTGGTTGAAGAGCAATCTGAAATAGAAACTAAAAGAAAGGGGATAGAAGGAGAGAGGAGGGGGAATTGTCATTGGAAAAAGACTTGCGGACATACATGTAAGCCTAGATTTCCATAAATGAGGGTCCCAATTTGTGACATTCTTTGGTGTCCCGCTTACATATGTAACACACTGGTTTTTTGTGGCTCTGGGTAGAGACGAATAGTGGAGTAAGATTGAGTACTATTCTAACAGCGAAGATGCAAAATGTTATGCTCAGAATCACTATGCAGTCTTACTCCATGATTGGCATCTTACACTCAGAGCCACATACATTACAGAATATGTGTGAAAGTAGGCTCGTGGGGGGGTGAGAGGCATGAGGTGGAGGGGAAGAGGAATGGGGGAGGGGTAGAGTCACAGTAGATAGAGCAAATCCAGAATATAGCACTCCCTAAAAATGAGAAGGGAAAGGGGAGCGGTAGTGGAATTATGGAAAGAGAAGAGAAGAAGATATCATATATAACACAGTAGGCATGAAAGGGGGGGGGGGGGGGGTAACGGGTTGGTGAAGGAATGAGAGAAGAGGGGTATAGGGTCACAGTACATCAAGCAAATCCAGAGGATGTGATAATACATCATCGCACACATCACCGGTCCCTCGTCAGGCCACATCCAATAAATATTTAACTCCCACAAACCTAGGGTATATAAACTGTGATGGATAGGAGCAATAACTGAGAATGATGCGTAGTACTGCTCGGCCAATCCAAGCTCCAATCCTGTGCTACCACATAATGAACTCTGATGGATAAACTTGCAAATCCTTCCATCACTTGCAAGAAAAATGTGTTACCCCCTAATGCACAATTAAAGCCCATGTATTGGTAAGCCCCCCCCCCCCCAGTCAAATTTCAGATACTGTTGACTTATAATTTCATGACTAGCAAGATACAATTCCTACATAAATGCTTTTTTTTTCCATCTGGAGTGAATTAATAAACAAATAAAAAAGAAGGATAGTACTGTCTACATAGTGCACCTAGAATTATCAGTATTTTGCCATTTACAACTCAGAATCAAAGAAATTTCACAATCTCCTATCTGGGGCTGACCAAAACTTTGAAATGAAATAGGCTTCAAACACTCGCTATATGCTATAGCTAACAACATTGCAAACATTGTTATTTCTAACAAAATCTGTGACAGTGAAAGGGTTAGTACTTACACTAGAACTTGAACTTGTCCCTGTGAAAGTATGCGACTCTGAATGGCTTGACTGTCTTCCTTTGGGATTAGTGTTGGGGCCACTTGCCCTACCGACCTTCCCGTTATTTGCCCCATTGGGCAAGTCTTCATTAGACACCGAGAGCTGCCTCAGTGGCTTGTGAGATAAGCTCATTCTGTTAAGAACAGTGAAAAATACACAGAATCATTGCATTAATATATGTTAAGAACATTATCATTTATATTTTAAGAACATCAAGTACTAGTCTCAGTTCAGTCTTAAATGCATTTATATAACTTTGTGTTATACATGTATGTAAGACATCATATACCAGCAGATGGGGAAAACATAGTTGTAATAAGGTTTTCATGTTCATGAACCAAGTTAACGTTTACTTTGAAAAACATCAATATTGTCAGTAAATTTTGCTTAAGGTACTATACTGTACTAAATTTTTTTTTCAAGAGCGTGCATGGGGCAGCTATGTCCTAAAATTGATTTTAATTTTATGTATCTAGCAAGATAATCAATGAAAACATGCCACCAAATATGAAATTGTTAGATTATCACGCCTTTTTTTAAAAATTAACAATCAGAACATAAATTTGATATCATAAAATAGAAAACAATTACAATTTCCCACTTTAAGTCTCTTTTCCCCCATCCCCTTCTTTCTCTATTTTTTTTTAAATTAGAAAAAAGCTTCGCCTCATTCAATAGAAATATCAAAGTAAAATGTACAAAGTCTGGAAGGTAATTAGCACTACTGGCTGCCTTGTAACTGTAAAAGATACTATGTACATCTGACAAGGGTTGAAAATCAATTATTTCCTGCAAGTGATCTGTAAAAGATACTGCATCAAACATTTCCTGTATTGGTAAAGTGATAGCTTCTTTCCCCCCAATAAACCTGAATCTACTAGAAGATTTTTCTGGAATTTTATTACTCAATTAATCCCAAGAACAGAGTATACATAAACAGGATGTTTCAAAGTCTTTATTCCACAAGTAAATAGTTCGTAACTATCAATAAAAACATGGTGTTCTTCATTCACTTAAGAAATGGTAAATAAATTCTCAGACCCCCTTCCTTTTTTTAGTTCTGGGCACTGTTGTTACAATAATTGTTATAAGCTACTGAAATTTTTGAAGCTGATTGGCTAAGAGCAAATTTGTCATAGAAATGGGGCAGTTGTTATTAATAACAAGTTTTATGAAATAGGTCCCTGGACAGCTTTATTAATAAAGTTTTCATAAATATAGGAAGCAGGGGGGGGGGGGGGGGGGCGGTGAGTACAATAGAGAATCATGGGATTTAGCTCTGAAAAGCACTTAACGAGCTCTGGTGAAACTGCAATAAAATATATAAAAATAGCTACATTGTACCAGGAAATCTCACTTTTCCAAATTAGCTAAATATTGTACAAGATCTCCTTGAACAATAACTAAAAAAAATTGTTTTGAATTATACTGATGGAAAGCACAAGTGCCATTGAATACCACTCCACATACATATATTTTTAATTTTCCATTATGGAATTTTTCCAGCTTTAGCAAGTCGCCTGAGCAAGCACTTTCAAAATTCAATCAGGAAAAGGGTATTAAATCCACTCATTCCTGACTGAGTAACATATATATTTTCAGGGCAGTGATGTATCTGCCATTGTATTCGTTCGGTATTGGCATGTTATGGTTGGCAGGTTTTCTCCCTGTCTCAATGCCCAACATCCAATAATGAAAAGAAACTGAACCCTCGCAAGCTGAACTTGAGCGCAGTCCTCTGGCAAATTGGCATTTACAGCTCAGTCTATTGAGACATGCAGTTTAATCTTTTAAAGGCCGAGACAGTTTAATCTTTTAAAGGCCAAATCAGACAGCTAAGGTGTGAAATAGTGACATGTATTTCGCCAAGGGTGATTCAGCTCCATGAAGCTCAAAAAGAGCTCTGAGGAAACTTTACAAATGTATAAAAATCAACTCTAGGAAATCTCCCTTTCACTAAAGCATATTAAAAAAGAGCTCCTATGGACAAAAGTATTTTTTTGACTCAAGTGGACTTTTTAACCTAAACAAGATGAATGCGACTGCGTCTCCTATATGCCTCCGCCTAAATTCAGTTGATGGCTTTAAACTGTTCTAGAAATATTTGATAACCAGGCTAAAAACCAGTAATTTCATGTAATTTCATGTAAATTGACCTCTGTGACCTCTGACCTTTGACCTACTTACCCCAAAATCTAATCAGTTCATCTTTCTATGGGGATACATACTGGTACCAAGTTTGAAGTTCTCGGTAACGAGAAATGGGACGGACGGACGGACGGACAAACCGAAAACATAATGCCTCCGGCACCCAACATTCGGTGGGCGGAGGCATAAAAATGTATTACTGTATTTCATCAAATCTCTCATGTTTGAAATCCTTCTTTCTCTGTATGATCATATTTCCCCTTTTTTTCTTCTGTCTGTTGCTCTATCTTCTCTTCTCTTCTGTCTTGCTTACATGTACTCTCTCACTCTCTCTCTCTCTCTCTCTCTCTCTCTCTCTCTCTCTCCCTCCCTCTCTCTCTCTCTCTCTCTCCCTCACTCTCTCTCTCTCTCTCTCTCTCTCTCCCTCTCTCTCTCTCTCTCTCTCTCCCTCTCTCTCCCCCTCTCTCTCTCTCTCTCTCTCTCCTCTCTCTCTCTCTCTCTCCCTCTCTCTCTCTCCCTCTCTCTCTCTCCCTCTCTCTCTCTCCCTCTCTCTCTCTCTCTCTCTCTCTCTCTCTCTCTCTCTCTCTCTCTCTCCCTCTCTCTCCCTCTCTCTCTCTCCCTCTCTCTCCCTCTCTCTCTCTCTCTCTCTCTCTCCCTCTCTCTCCCTCTCTCTCTCTCTCTCTCTCTCCCTCTCTCTCTCTCTCTCTCTCTCTCTCCCTCTCTCTCTCTCTCTCTCTCTCCCTCTCTCTCTCTACCTCTCTCTCTCTCTCTCTCTCTCTCTCTTTAGTTCATTGTGCTCAACCATGGATTCATCACTATGTGCACCTCAATGTTTTATCGGAAACATAGCATCACCAAACGACCTGTTATTATAGATGTGCTTCGTAGTCTAGAACATTTCAAGGCTCATGCTTCTAATATATAATGTATGCTTCAACTTAACAACCAGCAGGCCCAGAAAGACAATTACATTTATAGATTGCGTGCAGTTGCTAGGGTGTCTCTAACTATAAGAGCGGAATAAAAGCATTCTACCACATCTAAAATTGGAAATTCTCCTTTAGCATTCAAGGTTTTCTTGCGTGGGCAACTGTCATCAACCTTTTAGTAGCATACAAGTACATGTACATGTATATGAAATACAATAAATGTATGCAATAACACTTGTAGAATCATTAAAAAATAGTAATAATATGAGGGTTGGTCTGTGTAAAAAAAAAATTCATCATTAATGCTTACATAAATATCAAGGTGAAAAGTTTCTAATTTATCTTTGAATAAGTGGTGGTAAATCTATTATCAAAATGGCGGAAAAAAGAGAGAAAATTCTGCTGTTCTGTTTGTGTTTTCTTATTTCTCTGTATTCTATATCTATTTGGCAAATGTACAGAGCAAAAAAAAGCAAATGTATTCTTTAAAGAAATCAACAGTGTTTTTTTAAATTTCCTTCCTTGGTTACCACATAACCTAAAAAAAATAATAGTAGAAATATATACATAGGAGTAGTTTAAAAATAAAAAAACTAGACCAAGATATGTTCAAATACATTAACTTCTGAGGTTTTGAAACAACATTGCTATCTGTAGTTAAAGATTAATGGGTCTGCAAACATTTACAAATCGTTTTAGAATTCAGTTGAAACATTCTCATGTTTCCTGTTTCTCAATTCAACATCACATGACGGACATTTCAAGGACAAAAATCTTGTTTCAATTCCAAACATCATCTGTTGAGAGCCAGAAAGGCATTAAGGCATGTGCTTCAACACAGAGTTAACATCCTTCTGGCTCTAACCAGATGACACCATCTTTCACAAATGAAAACACAAAGCATGAATACAAAAAGCACTACAATCATTGTATTGTCTAGGCCATGTGATTGTCTTCCAAGAATTACACTGTAGGCTCAAGTAAAAGTGCACTGCACTTGATAACGAAGAGCAATTTCACTTTAACCCATTGAATACAGTGTGATTTTAGTAAAACACAAATTCCCCATTTACGAAGCCTGATACATTGTGCACTCGGTATTCAACAGGTTAAGATTATTAATAACAATCCATTGTTGTTCAAGTACTATCATACAAGACATTGGCCTCCAATGTACTTTTCATGTTGACACCAGGGTTAAAATGATTTCATAAACACTTTACTAAAAATAATGTATGCTACAGATGTACATAAATACTTAGAAATTTATGAAGATAAATACAAACAATGAGAGTACAGTGTACGTTGGAATGTCTTGTAGCACAGATCATATAGTAGGCTTATAGCTACGGCTTTGTCCATCACATATTTCAATGCAATGTTCCATAAATGTACAAAGTTGAATGAAAGGGAAGGTTTCTTGACTCCTTACAATCAAAAGAACTATAAAAAGGGATATTTTTGCATTTTAATCTACATGTATCCCCCTTGTTCATGTACATAGTTGTCTATTCACAGACAAATCATTCGTTTTGTGAATATTTTACAATGAGAATGTAAAATTAATTTGTTAAAATATCATTAGAAAATGCTTTGGAATACTCTTTCATATGGTTAAAACTTCCAACACATGTAACATGTACAAGTACATCAACAATGCAGTGTTTACATCATTTAAATTCCTTGGCAAAGGCATATTTACACCATTCCTGCTATCCGATACCAAGTGTAACTGATATGAGAAACTTAAGGGACACAATCTTATCGAGAAAGTACAGTGACTTGGCAGCCAAGCGAACCCTGCACGGCTATATTAGTGTCAATTCTTGTTATTAAATCACCTACCGCACGACACGGTTGCATATAGAGTGGGACTGTAGGAAATTGACTAGCAGCAGGGAAGGTTGGTGTAATTGTTATACAGGGAGTTGCAGGCAGTGATTGGTATGCAGTGTGCAATTGTGGGAGGAGCTTGTCCATTATGGGGGAAATCTGTTGAAGATCTGACGAGATTGTCTGGGGCAATAAATCACTGACAAGTCATTACAGACATTGCTAAGCCACAACATGCAGTGTACAGTAATGAGCTGGAGTTATGTATTCCAGTAAACTATCGTACATACTACATACCATGTAAATGTATATAATATTTTTAGCATGTTATTAGGTCACAAGGTTAGCCTATGGCCACACTATAAATATGATTCACTCAGCATTACTAAAGCTGTAATTTAGCTGAATGAATCAACTTTTCCTCTCCAAATTGGCAACATTTATATTTTCAATCTTTCTATTTTTGTTATCTTTTATCTCTTTAGATTAACCTATGAGACTAATGGGGTGTTGCAAGAAAGTTGCAATCAATTGCAAATTGTAAAGCAAATTAGAACAACCATTCTGAATGGTTCAGGGTCTACCCATTCAAGAAGATGCGCTTGCAACAATGATTTTGATTGGTCAGTACCGATCAGTTGCAACTTGCAATCAATCACAACTTTCTTGTAACACCCCATAAATATTAAATGGAGCAGGAAAAAATGCCAATGTGTAAAGGAAAACAATATAAAAAAGGATAAATGTACATGTACTCTTCATTCAATTGCATGCAATCACATAATCGACACAAAACTCGTCGCTGGTTTCGCAGACCGACATATCCCCTGTACTAAGCCTATGCACGTACGTCAGTTTACGAAATAATCCCCAGTATATTGCTATTATTCAAGATTGCCTTGAACATTGGTTTAAATAGGTCATGATCACATGACTCCATCAGTGTCATTATCCAATGACACACACAGACTCATGCACTTTTAAATTCGATACGTTTTTGTCATAATAAAAAGTGATTCAACTGAATCACATTTATCCTAATGTTTCATATAAAGCTCTATGATTTGCTTTGTCTTTCTAAGATACATGTATTTCACTCAACAGTTTTTCCTGTTCATCCTTTAAAATTGTAAAATATTCATTCCTCAATATAGGATTAAAAACTTTGCAGTACAGTCAAACCTGCTTCAGAGACCACCTGTATAGAAAGACCACTTTTCTTGTCTCCCTTGAGCAGTCTTTGTATCCAGGTTTCACTGTATCGTAAACCTAATTCTAATCACCTGTCGTATCTACATTACCTTTGGTTTCTAAGCACGATGACATCACTCTTTCCTGTCTTTTTGAAATGTAACAAGTCCCTTGAGTATTCACTCGAACAAAGCTTTACATGTATCTTTAGAATGGAAGAAACTGCACACATTGTATTGCATAGCAATCTTCGATACTGCATGCAAAGTGCTGATGTCAACAAAATAAAACCGTATTATTGGTTGGTGCTTGCATGCGAGAAGGGTGTCATTAAAAAGTATCCTCTCCTGCCTCTCTCATTCCTTCGATGTAAGTGGAGTTTTCCCTGAAGATGGGGTAGATATCTTCATCTTAGACAGATAACACCCACTCAGCAGATTTAAAGAGGCCTTGAGGGTTTGGGAAAAGATGTGTCGAAAACCAAGGAGCTTCAAACATAATGGGGCTTCAAGACAAGAAGACCTTAACTTTACGATGACTCAACGTTTTAACATGATTCCATAGAAACAGCATAACCCTGCTTGTTTCCTTACAAACAAAAAAAAAATAAAAAAATGACCATCAAAAAATCGAAGTTAATATTGACAGTCGATAAGGGGAGTTCTGGTAACGAAACATACAATAGAACAAGAATTGATGAACACTTTAACAGTTTCTTATGACTGAAATTATAGGGACAAGCAGAATATGGTTGAAATTTATGATGATTTCATAAATTTCAAGTGCATATATGTAAGCTAGTTTGAATCATTCCAAAATGCACAACTAAAGTCATGCATAACTGATGTTTGTTTGTTTGTTTGTTTGTTTTTTTTTGGGGGGGCTTTATTACCAAAAATATACATGTATGAGCTTTAAAGTAATGGTTGCATGAGCATGGGCAGGCAGTGATCATCTTTCATCCTTCTAATGATGACCAAGTTATTTGTTTGCTGGCCTGACACACGTGCCTCTCATATTCCGAACAATCTTTGAACCATTCCAACCATCTAAGAACTTCCATGGATAATCCAGACAACACACGTCATCTTTCATTTTCCTGCCTATTTTTTCCTCCGGAATTCTTCCCCCTTTGCTTCCTCCTCAAGTAGGTCAACTATCTGTTTTCAGGAAATATCTCCCTGCTTCATTTTATCTCCACCTTTCTTCATGGTAACAAGAAGTTTGCTGGATTTCCTGTTAGTTTCCTCCTTCATATTTTGATATACATAGAATTCTGAAATGTTAGAAACACTCCCCCTCTCCATATACATGTAGAATTTCTTTCTCCCTATCTTATCACTCTTTTTTTTTCTTCCCCACACCTTCAGATTGAAGCTGGATTTCCACTAAAGCTACTTATCCCGTATCTGCTCACCCTTTCAGAACTGAAGTGAATCACACTGACGGTTTTAATATCAATTCGTCGCAGCCAGTGGTTGAATAGTAAAAGATTTACAACATTGCTAAACCATGAAATGAATGACAATTTATCATCATTTAAATCATTATAAATATATAACAAGAATAGGATGAATATATTTATGGATGGATATGATTAATAACTTTATACAGTTTAACGACTTGCATAAATTCAAACAACCACTTCTTGTTATCTCTCTACCCGTTTCTTATAAAGATAAATCTTGCTTCCTGCCACCAGTCTTTATTTACCTTTCTTTTGTAAAACGATTGTCCCCTTGACCCTACATTCAGATCTTCATTAGATTTCTACTAAACTACCCCATCCCCAATATCTCTATCCCCCTCTCTCTCTCTCTGCTCTTTTTACTCTCCAGTCTGCATTTTGTATCTATTTCTTGTTTCTCAATTTATCGCGCTCAGTTTCTCCCTCTCTCTCCCTCCCTTATTTTCATTCCCTATCTTCATATCTTCAGTAGATTAGTATTTAAACTATTCACATCTGCACCCTTCCCCCTCCCCCTCTCTCTCTATGTCCTATTCCCTCCTTCTCCCCCTGTATTGAACTGAATTGAATTAAAATCTCTGTTCCTTATATTCAGATCTTCAGTAGATTAGCACTTGAGTTATTCACTTCTGCACCTCACATCTCTCTCTCTCTCTCTCTCTCTTCCTCCCTCCCTCCCCCTCTCTCATCCTCTCTCTCCCTTCCCCTATCACACTCGCTCCCTCTCCCCTCTCTCACACACACACAACTAATTTTCATTTCATGTATTCAGATCTTCAGAAGATCACTACTTAGCTATTCAGCCCCTGTCCCCTCTCCAAAATCCTACTACATTTTCATTCCCTTTTAACATTTCTTTTTATCAAAACCTAATTTACAAAGAAAACAGAGAAGAAAATAGAATTCCAATCCAATTATGCTAGCAGCTGCAATATTTTGTCTCTACCCTACTCCAGACGATTCAATGAAAGGTCAAAGATGGTTTTACTGCCTTCTAAAACAAAAAGTATGACATTTTCTGTCATTTTTTCCTATATTGCTTTCTTTTAATTCACACACTTGATATTTCTTGCTCAGTGTGTCCATATCTACCTTAGATGTAAGCCAAAGGGGATTTATCTCCTATCTGGCGTTAAATAGTTAATGCCCTAACAGCTCTCAACAGACCATATCTAATGATGCTTCAAAATCAAAATATTTTCTTTCCAACATGGCCGGCAGCACGGAGTGGAAGGAAGCCTGCTCTAAAAAACAGGAATATCCTTTGTGGTGTTTTTCATCTTCATTATCTCTGTACATATCTTTTCCTTGTGGCTATCCCTACCCCGCTTTTGATTGAAAACAAGCCACTTTTGATAGCAACCGTCTTGGGTTACAGCTTAGCATGCATGGTGTGCCCGAATACCATTAAGCTGCACAAAATCACACTGAAGTAGCTTTCCATCCTTACTAGCTGTGCAACATTTATATTAAGAATTCATGTGTTTTCATGTTTGGTGTTTTCCCCCTACTTTGGGTAAGGGAAACACAGCCGCAGGCCTCTTTGTGTCTTGTGGTTGGGTGGGTGGATACAATAATCAATAGTGAGATTTTCATATATGTATGTGTTCATCCATTTCTGAAATACTTTGAGGAAATATGTATTGACATAGCATCATCCACTGTGTAATATGATGAAGAGGAGTGGATCAATTTAGTTAAGAAAAGCTTAAAAGAAGCAGTGAAAACACAGAAAGAGCTATGAAAAGGAAGCACCTGAAATTTAATCTATTTTTTCTATATAATCTAATATGTGCATTTGTAAATGGAACAGTGATTCTTAGATGTACTACATGTAGTAATAGAGTTTTATGTATGTCTCTTCACTTGCACAAGACAAACAAAACAGTAATTTTGAAATCCCCTTATGAAACAAATCTAATACGATGGATAACTATACATCTTTAAACAAGTTATGTCCGATGACCAGTTTAAGGGCTACGCACATAGATTGGGTTGGTGTTTTGAAAATGGTTTTTGTCACATGTACAAGTGAAAAGAAGAGATTAAACTGTCAGTAGACATATTCATCAACTATTCTTTAGACATGAGGAAAGTTTTACCTAAATGTGAACACTACCCTCACTATTTGAGCTGCAGATTAAACTTGGATTCCGATGCAAACTATTGCAAGAGGTAAGTGTACAATGCATATTAGTACCACTCTCGGAAAACTGAGGAGGGGATAAAAGTACTGTTTGGTCTACACTTCTCCTTGCCCCAGCACTTAAGTATAGGCTTCAGGTTCAGACTCTCTTTAGGACATGTTTCATTCAGGGAAAACATTTCCGAAAGATCAGATTACATAAAGACAGGCAAAAATACACATTAGGGTAGATTGAGTTTAGCTCTGAATAACCCTAAAAGAGCTCTAGAGAAAAAAACTAAAAACTAAAATACAGAAGTACATGAACAATAAATTATCAAGAGAAATCTCGCTTAAACAATGGCAACTCAAAATGAACACCTGTGAAAAAAAGTCAAGAAACAAGTATTTTGTAACTGCATAAACATCAGAACATGTAAAATGAAAAGCACTGTTACCAATTTCAAGGGGGAAAGACAATTCACTCAGCAAATACAGATATTTTCCTCAATGAATTAAACAAGAAGCCTGGACGTAGCGTCTACTTCGATCAATGCACTCAGAACACTGGAAAAGCACAAATGCTTGCAATTCCAGGGAAATGACATCCTCTGAATGCATTCAGAGCAGAACGTCTCTTTTCTTCAACACCATTCAATATACTGTCAGTTGAGTGCTAGAAGGGCATCAAACCTGTGTGAATGATAGGAGTTAACGCCCTTCAGGCTCCGAGCAGAAGATACAGCATGAAGAGCAATGCTAGCTGCTCGTGTATAGCTACACTCTCAAGCCAAAGCCAAGCAGTGTGTGTGTCTGTTGACTGCCAGAAGGCATCAAACCTATATCAATTGATATGAGCTAACGCCCTTCTGGCTCTCAGCAAATGATACAGCATGAAGGGCAATGGTGGCTTCTGGTGTATATCTACACTCTCAAGCAAAAGCCAGGTCGTGGGTTTTACTATTGTAACCTTTTCATGAAGCGCAAGGATTGGGATAGCTTTGCGGCAAAACGTTGTTTAGATTGGAACACCAAACGTAGGATAAATCTAATTTCTGCTGTCAGCCTGTCTGTGCTTGTCATTAGCTACTGGAGCAGTGAAATTTGCAATATGCTCTCGTCCATGAAAATGCAGGCCTGGTTATTTCAAACTTGTGACCAAGTTACAACTACCTCATTAATTAGATTAAATATAATCTCAGATTTAATGAAAGGCTAAGAGTAAATAAGAGAGGGAATGAGAGAAAAACATGAGAGATGAAAAGAAAGCAAAATAAAACTGGGAAGGGGAAAGAGACAAAGATGAGATAATCCCCCCAAAAAACTTGGCTGATACTTTTTAATACTCACATGTACCAGTATCTATTTATTTGAAAACAATAATTGCTTTCTCAAGGACATTGAGCTGATAACATAAGTAGGAACATTATAATTATTCTTCTAATAAACAGCAATGTTAGGATTATGAGAAAAAAAACCAAAATAGGCCATGTCAATTTAACATAATCAGAAATAGTAAAAAGTCAATTAAGAATGTCATCTGTCAATTGTTTATGAGAAAATATGTATATCATACTAATGCCTAGGTGCAATGTACTCAGTCGCTACACAACAAGAGTTAATAATTAATTTACAAGAAAACATTGTTTTATTTATGTTGCAAAAACAAACAGTCATCAAATCATGGGGATGATTTACGAGTCGTGACTCAGCAGTTTTCGTACTTCAAAATTAACAACATTCTCATTACGACACATACTACACTTTATCAGCTGCTCAAAGCAGATTACAATAGAAAGGAACAATTAAGAAAGGTAGATCATGTACTACATAAAGATAACCTGTGTAATTTTGAGATTTTGAAATCATCAAAATGATGAGAAATTGACTAGATCTTGTTGGAAATCACATAGAGTGAACACCACTGCACACAGAAATGGGTAAGTGGGCCTACACACATGGAATGAAAGTTTTAAGCTTTTCCTTGTTATATTTTTAATAACAAGCCATTTGAAGAGCAGTCCTTTTGAGGGAAATTTCTAAAAATATTACCCTTCCAAATGAATGAGAAAGCTCACAAATAATTTGTTAACCTTCATTAAAACTCAACCTTCTCTTTTATTTATATACCTTTACACAAAGTTATCACCCTTCAGGTTTTAAGCAGACGGTACATTCTACACCGACAATGTAAACCTAATGAGTTACTCTACATGTACATGAGCACGACATGTTGTTTCATGTGCGATGTATTATCATTCGATTTTGTGGAATTCCTTCTCTGTGATTCTGCAGGGCAAACCTCCGCCTCTGCTTCCTCGGTCCATTCATGCACATCTGCTTTCATCATCATGATGTGATACCTTGCATGACAGGGAGCCATGATCTTAGTGGCATCCATGGAGGGGATTAGAGATTGGCGGAGGCATCTTGCAGAGGGGCAAGGAAGTGGTGTATGAAACCAAATCACTGTTTCTTGTAATACACATCTCTCTGGGCCCTGAGCTGTTTCCGAAAATGTTATAGCAGTATTCAAAGGGTTTCATCATCAACATCATCATTTGATACCTTGCATGACAGGGAGCCATGATCTTAGTGGCATCCATGGAGGGGATTAGAGATTGGCATCTTGCAGAGGGGCAAGGAAGTGGTGTATGAAACCAAATCAATGTTTCTTGTAATACACATCTCTCTGGGCCTCTTTTTCCTAAAATGTTTCAGCAGAATCCAAAGGGTTTCATCATCAACATCATGTGATACCTTGCATGACAGGGAGTCGTGATCTTCGTGGCATCCGTGAAGGGGATTAGAGATTGGCGGAGGCATCTTGAAGGGGGCAAGGGGTTTATGTAAAACTCAAATCAATACCTTGTGTTTCTTGTAATACATATCTCTCTGGGCCCCTAGCTGTTTCCGAAAATGTTATAGCAGTATTCAAAGGGTTTCATCATCAACATCATCATGTGATACCTTGCATGACAGGGAGCCATGATCTTAGTGGCATCCATGGAGGGGATTAGAGATTGGCGGAGGCATCTTGCAGAGGGGCAAGGAAGTGGTGTATGAAACCAAATCAATGTTTCTTGTAATACACATCTCTCTGGGCCTCTTTTTCCTAAAATGTTTCAGCAGAATCCAAAGGGTTTCATTATCAACATCATGTGATACCTTGCATGACAGGGAGTCGTGATCTTCGTGGCATCCGTGAAGGGGATTAGAGATCTAGGAAGGCATGTTGTACAGGGGCAAGGGATTGGTGTAATCCCCGTTCAGCACATGTTTTCTAATAACACACATATCTTTGGGCCTCCATTACATTTATGAAAAAAGCACTATTCAAAAGGAGAAATAAAGGCGCATCCTTGCATCAGGGCTCCGCACAATTTTTTTTTTTTTTTAATGGAGGTACGTGTTCACCGTGCCTGTGTTTTAAATTTCTAAAGGGTCACAAGTGAAATTTTTGATAACATAACGTCTGTTTTGAGCCAGAAGAGTGTTAACTTTGTACAAAATAATATGAGTTAATGCCCTTCTGACTCTAAAGAGGCGATATGCTGTGGGCACATGTTAGTGTTTAAGCCCGACTCATTGTATGATCCCATATTGACACTTTTTTTTTTTTTTTTTTGAACAGATGTCTAAATTCCTATCATCCCTTAAAATGTTTCCCCTCGTTATGTTCTCTTTCACCTAGTCTCAAAGCTGATTAGTGATTTCTTCTTCAACTCTGTCCCCTTCTTCATGCCTCCCCACATTAATTAGCCCCCCCCCCCCATCTCCCCCCCCCCCCCCCCCCCCCCCCCCCCCCCCATCTAAGGCATCTCTTTCAGAAGGCATGCTTTAATCTAAACCAGAAACTGATCCTGCTTTGGTGGGAACCTTCAACCTGTGATTCACATGCTAAAACATCCCAAGAATGGGATGAAGTAAGCAGCACGTTTCTGCTGAGTGGTCACGTAGCTGCAAGCTCCACTGTCAACATAAACTGTGTTGAAGCTTCTTTATACACATCACATGTAGGAATTACAAGAGACATTCTATAGGTTGATGCACCATATCAATTTCCCCCGCAAGAATATCAAAGGGATTATAAAAGACATAAATGCTCTAAAAATGTTCTTTAATAATAGGCCTACATGTACATGTATGTGGTCCTCTATAAGTAAATTGAACAACTATACATTTTGAACTGTACTGTACAATGTATCATTTACATCTACACTGTAATACTTGATTATAATGGATGTGATCTGCACATACAAGATTTGTACATTCTGATTTTTATGTAATATTACTTACATGATTTATAAAGCTATTCCTAATATCAATGTACCATTAAGCTTTTCTCTGAAAACATGCTTTATGCTCCAGGTAAATCACAATGATCAAATATATCATACAGAGCTTTTATATAACTCCATATAAAATGACTTTTAAAATATTTCCCCAGATCTAAGAGAGCAAAATCACGCATACATACAGAATCCCCAGCTTAACATGATTTAGTAAGCTACAGAAATACACAGACATGTCCCAATAAGAGTTCCATATATTTCTATTTATGTCTCTGCCAAGAATAAACGAGGGTAAATGGAAAGTGGCGTCAGGGGCAATCAAAATGAGAATCACTCTCAAATATGACTGATTGATTGATTGATGGAAAGAAGTATCATAATTGATTGAATATACCACAAGAAGTAAGTATATAAATATGTATTCCTCATATTTTCCTTAACCACAGAGAGAGTGATCATTTAGCGTATTGTATTGAGAAACACTTCAAATGAAATCTCAAATTGTATAAGGGCAAAATGAAAGATTCTATTTCTAGAAAAACTTGATTTATTTTTTCAGAGCTGAAAATTCACATTTGGGAAGACGAAAACATACTTGCAATTTACGTTGAAGATTTAAATGTAACCTACATGCAAAACATTTTCAAATACATATTTCAAAAAGATCAAAAATAACTTCTTGAAAAAGAGTAATAACAATTGCAATTGCAAAATTTCAAGGGATCAAACAATAAATATTAAAATCTTTGAAAGAAGTTCACATTATGAAACTATATTCTGATCAATGTATCTGGATATATAGATTGATTAAAACTTAAAGCTCGAGATTAGACTATTCTATGTAATGTTTCCAGTTATACTTGCAGAAAATGCTTCTAATGCCATAACATGTACTTCAAAATTGTTGTTCATGTTGTTACCTAGCATTTTATTTTTCCCCCGAGTTTTTTTCTCAGATTTGTCATCTATTCAGGCAAATTTCAGGGGGAAAAATATAGGAAGGATCTACTGTTTATAGCATATTGGACAATACAACTTGCCTATAAATGTTAACACTAATGCAAAGGCCTACATGTACTTTCATAAGCAGGTGTACGACAAAATCAACTACCAGTACCTACATGTTTATTCTGGACAGTTAACCTATATATAGAATTTCATATCTAGGCTGCAAAAGAGTCTCTTTAGAATAGAACTTCTCCTTCTAGGCACGTATCATGTATAAGCATTTCATTTTTGATCGCTAAATTTTAGAACTCAACCACTTAAATGTGTGTGTGTAAACAAAGTGCCAACCCAATAGTGTCTTCAGGCCTCACTCACATTATGACATGGTTAACCACCTAAAAAGTTGGTTCCACATTATTTGTGATACTCTATAACCCTACTTTCATGGAAATAGAACAAATGCTTTTGAAAAGAGAGCATTTCAAAAACTGTTGACGCCACTATCGCTACCGCCGCTGAAAAAGTGGCGCCTATGTCTCACTTCTGCTATGCAGGCAAGACAAAAACCACCAGGACAAAATAAATGATGGTTAAGAATAGCGCTCATCACAAATCCGTTTCTGTTAATCACAGAGATAAATTAGTACGCTTTTGTCAAGAATCACTATTTTTAACCTCTATCTTCAATTTCTTTTATGCTAAAATGTTTTAATTATACTGCAGTGACAGTTTTAGTTGGTTTAATACATGTACATCATATATGTGAATGAGGTTTTAGGGTACCATCAAGTTTACAAAAACATAATCATAAATTACATTTTATTTTGTATTTTGCAATCATTTATATTTTAATTTTTAGATAGTACAGCTGATCTCAATACTTCCAGTTAGAGCAAAATGGTTATTGCAAAAAATGAAGAAATATTGTACATGCATGAACATGTCGGTGAACAGAACAAACAGAGTGTCAAATTCAGCAAGTTTTGGGATGCCTGCAGAGAGGATGAAAGGTCAAATCCATGTATTTGCACTTTAATCTATCTCAATACGAGTCCTTCAAAGATACTCTTTAGATGTAACCTTGCTTGTCAAGTGTGCAGCACAGTCCTTTCAAAAGATACTACAGTGAAACCTGTCTATAAAGACCACTCAAGGGAGACAAGCGGTCTTTATGAGCAGGTGGTCTGTATTTACAGGTTCGTTTAATACACATTTCAATGAGAAACACTTTTCAGGGGAAACAAAAATTGTGGTCTTTCTATACAGGTGGTTGCTAAAGCAGGTTTGACTCTACCATGCTTATCAAATACAGAGAAATCAGCTCAATGTATCATGACTTTTTTTTGTTAAACTGCAACTCAATTCAGGCATAAGATTGTGTGGAGGGGAGGGGATGAAATGTGGGAATTCCCATAACTTGCGATAAATGTCATAAAATTCATTTTGACTTGCAAAAAAATCCTGAATGCTCGGAAAAGACAAGTAATCTACATCATCATAGACCTTTGAAGGAACAACGTAGTTTGCTATCATATTAAAAAGTTCCTTTACAGGCTTTATATTCTTGTGCATACTCAATATACATGTACACGACTACACGTACAATGCATGTAAGCCTACTTGGCTTAATATATTACACATTTACCGATGAGACAACAATTTTGACCACCATTTACTTTTGGAAATGATTCAACATTTTCAAAACATGAACCAGCTGAATAATGATGTATATTTCCCTTATATGACTTCTGCAAACTAATTAGTTATGGGACAAAAACAGGAAATGAAGACCTAAACAAGAAGTGTAAGAGATAAAATAGGAGAAATTAGTTTCACAATCTTGAGGGAATTCTTCAAAATGATTTGCAATATATGGAGAATTTGTGAAAAGGAAGCTAACTGCTACAATGAGGCTCATGTATTTTTTTGTTATATACTGGTATGTCTACCCCTTTAAATAACTACAGAGGGACCGAGAAAAAAAAGAGAGAGAAATAGAGAGCGAGAGCGAGAGAGAGAGAGAGAGAGAGAGAGAGAGAGAAAGATGTAAACAATCCTTTCAATTCTGTTGCTTTTTTTGGCTTTTTACTTTTTCAACACAAAACTGAAGAGCTTCACCACTGCACTTTTCTCCCTTGTTACTAATCCATGGCGCAGCATGCCGACGACCTACATGTATGACCTATTTCAGGGTTCTGGGTTTTATTCACCTTGTAAGGGGAAGTGTACTCGATTCATCATTCAACATTGTGCTATCTCTTCCTTTCAAATTATTCTTCTCATGGACATGCATTGTATCACTTCCCTACTGCATATTAAAAAAAAGCCCACATCTATAAATAAAAATCAAGTGGTACAAATGCACTTCTGTATAGACGACCAACACAATACAACTTGACAATGATTACAGTTTGGAGGAAATTGCTCTGGGATTATATGAAAATATATAAATGTGTAAATTCCTCATTGAGGCCCTGACTGGTCATACAAATACATAAAATCAAAGTTGCAGGGTGTTTTATATGAGAGTGAAATGGGTGCTACCCATGTTGCCTACAAATATGTATGACTATTCTGGACATCAATAGGGAGAAATTAATAATTTCATTATTTTTTTTAGACATGTATGTAGTCCTATTGCAAATTCTGGAAACTTTAACAGAACTGACCTCTTCTAGCCTTTTCTCTCTTTATAAAGCACATAGAAGCTGGACCACTAAGTTTACTCTTCTAAAGCATTCTTACATTGCTTATTGTTTCTTCTTAAAGGTGCTGGTACTGGCCCTGTAATAAACATAAGCAGACAATAAACTTGACCAATCTATTCAATCTTAACCAATAAAGGGTGTTTATACTGTGTGCTTTACAACTTAGTTCATGTACCTATCTTCCCATCATATACTATAGCACATGACACCTTCTATGGGACTTCATGTACAAAAAGATTAAGACATATGAACAAGAGTCCATGAAATGAAATATACACAGACAATCTACAAATTGTGGAAACTACATGAATTATTAAACGAAGAAGCTTGACTGGGGAGGAATTTTAATTTGTAAACAAATTTTTCGGCATATTACACTGACTTGTGTTTTTCATTACAGATCGAGCATACGATCTTTAACACTGGGAGTAATATGCCGAAAGATTTGTTTACATATATGAATTATGGCTACTAAATTCTCACTGCAGACTGCTGCAGTGACACTCTTTTTAACAGATTTCTATTCCATCATAGAAGACGATGTCAGTAGGTTAAGTATGAGCGCAGTTACTGTTACAAAATACAACTTCACCAGTATATATATGCAAAGTCACATGCACAGCAATCGTCAGCACCTCAAGTTCTTAGTTATATATTCCGGGAATTTACTATGATAAAATCACATAATTGTTCAAGCTGTCAGTCATACAATATTTTATATCAAACTGAGAAGTAATTGCACTCTTTTTTGCAATCAAAAGCATACCTCAAATTAAGAACTTTGGTCAAGTGCTTTATAATAATTACACCTATCTTTCGTTGAATTGAGCAAATAGATATAATTGGACATTATCATCCTTTTTCAATGCCACACAATAGCCTTCTTCAGAATGTCAACAGATGGAACCGAACCAAACAATTCCCAATGACATTTATACCTCCCATTATGGAGACACTGCAAATATTGATATGACCATATTTCTTTCCTCACCTCACTGACAATGAAACATAAACAACACTGACAGGTAGTTCAAAGGGCGAGCTCTAATACGATAAACCTCGGCAAGTGAGCAAGTGAGTTCACGGAACTCAGGTATGAGTCTTTGTGAGGTATGAGTCTTTGTGGGGTACGACAAGGAAGCAGATTTCATCAAAATACAAAAATGTGTCGGTTTCAGAATGGATCATCAAGACTTGAATTTCCTGAACTTTAAGTTTCAAAACATGTCTTTTTTTTTTGTCCGAGATACAGATTATAACAACTTCTTCAACTGCCTATCTAGTCTCTAAGAATGAACTGATGGAGACTTATGGGGTGTTGCAAGAAAGTTGCAATCAACTGCAAATCCCCCAAATCAGTTGAAAGTCTTGCAATTGATTGCAACTTTCTTGCAACACCCCATTAGAGTTATCCCCAAGAGATGCATTTAAACTTGTGGACAAGTAAAAGGAATAGAGATAGGGCTTTTTATAGTTCCACACTGATGGTACCAATCAAATTAAAATACTTTGCTCTGTATTGGTAGGGGTTCCATGTCGCCATGCAATATTCAAAATATGAGCTTTAAATGTTGATTCTATAAAGAGATACAGTATTGCAAATTGAAATACACTCCCCATAAACATTACAGTGACTTGTGAGGAGACTAGTCAATGCACCCGTATGCGCTTGCATAGAATTAGGGCCTGCGCAGAACCGAACTAGGAGTTGGGTTCCATGCGAGAGGGTTTTATGATTTCATTTTTTTTTCTGTAATACTCCTTAACCGTTAACCCATAGAAGGCCAGGTAAAGTGTTTAGAGGTTCTTTAATAAATACATTCTAGCTGTACACAAATTATTTTATTAGGTGATTGGTACACTAATGGGGTGTTGCAAGAAAGTTGCAATCAATTGCAAATTGTAAAGCAAATTAGAACAACCATTCTGAATGGTTCAGGGTCTGCCCATTCAAGAAGATGCGCTTGCAACAATGATTTTGATCAGTACCGATCAGTTGCAACTTGCAATCAATCACAACTTTCTTGCAACACCCCATAAGACTATGTAGACAGCGCTCCGTATGCCTTGCATGTACAGTAGCTGCTCAGCCTGAGAATGAAAAAATGAGGCTAACCTCACGTCTTTATAAATTTTGTGAAAGTGTCAAAACAGAGTCTGTGTCCACAGCCTAATGATGACATACAGAAGACCAAGCAAAGAGCTGAATAATAAGCCACTTCGGAGATGCAATCTGAGCATGAGCAGATAAAGGTCATCTGTACAAAATTCTAAAACCCACTGACACTAATATTCGATATGTGCTCATGAATGTCATGTAATCATTATTCAATTATGCACTAATGGTGCATTCCATGATATCCAGGTGGAAGTATTCTTTTTAAAGGGGGAAACAAAAGCTATTCATGAGGCACCTCTATCACTCCCAGAGTTATTTTTCTGAAGTGCACATAAAGGGACCCTCCATGTCTAAAATATCTGTGGATATTTGGGGTCATTTGTACCATGCGCTAACCCCGAACTGGCTTATTGGAAAACTCATTTGGATAGAGGATTAGACTTATATCCCACAATGCATGTCAATTGCTTTATCAATTTCAGAATCACTGGGTCATAAATGTTTTACTTGGGTAGATGCAGGCTCCTTCATTTCACAAGACATTGCAAATTCATTGCATTTGTAATCAAACAATTATCTGGGGATAAGTCTAGAGTATATTAGGCTTGACTTTTAATCATTGTTGCTGGTTACCGTTAGTAGTCGTACAAGAATTCAAAATTTTCTGAAATTATTTTCATATCCATTGATTGATCACTACGTGCATTTGTGAGTAGAATGCATACGTACTCCTGAAAAGGATGCATTCTCTGAAAGTCTCAAATGGAATAGCTAGGACTGCTAAGTAATTGAGTGTGATGTTAGATTTCCATGTACACAAACAAAATGTCTTACATATTATATGGCTTCATAGAGAAAGAGAATAGCAGGAAACAAACCTGAAGAAAAAAATCCTCAAAGTTCTCATGAGGAAAATGGCAATTTTGCTCTATGAATGCGCACAAATTAGGGCAGCTGTGCTTCTTCATATAGAGTATAAGTATGTATATGAATTCTTGCCACATAGTATTTCCTACATCTTATATGAAAAATAGCATCTCAAGTATTCACAGGAAAATCATGCATTTACATGTACATGTATTTGATGTAGGCTGGATTGTTACCATCACTGATTGGTAACTACTTATTTCCACAGATAAATGTAGTGTTCAATGTCCTAGATTTCACTGTGTGAAATTGACCCCCAGGATTGAAACCAAGATCAAAAGATAGACTGAAATAGTCAAATATCACATTTTTTATATATGTATGGAAAGAATAATGAGCAGATTAAAAGGAAAATAATTCAACTGATAAAAATCAGTCAATTGTAACCTTGTACTTGTAGTGCCCAAATGCGTATATGCATTTCAAATATCTTTGCCAGAATATCTCCAGCTAATGGCTCTCATCAATGAAATATTCCTCCGTGTATCTCTTTTATTATGTAAATCTGTTTCAAAGCGGCCATCACGTACATGCACAGCTGTATAATGGCTGACAACAGATTTTAATAAGCCAGTCACCTTAGGACAGCACCCATATGAAAAAGCCATCGCCCGAGGAGGGATTCATCGCGCCAATCAATCAGTCACGCCGGTCACATGACCAAGATGCCTGCCATGCTGATACATAAAATCAATGGACAATTGAGATACATCTAGCAGACACGGAGGTGGTGGTGGAGATGCTAGCTAGAAAGCTATGATGAATGCATCATTTATTCCACAAGTACATGTACAAACTGCTCTTTTATGATCACACCATCTATAAAGCATTGTACATGTACTGTAGGCCTATACATGTATATGTATCATAATGATCATAATGATCATAATACATTCATGTACATACAGTCAGGGGCGGATCCAGGATTTTGTAAAAGAGGGGGGCACAGTGCTGTAAAAGTACACAATAAAGGGGGGCAAATTTTTGTATACTTAAGGTAAATGTATGCCAGTTGAGTTTCAAAATGGGGCGGGGGGGGGGGGGTGGGTGGGGAACGGCCCGGTTTCCCCATATATATGTGGATCCGCCACTGCATACAATGTACATGTATGTTTCATGACGTATGTAGATCATTTTTTCATTTTCATCCGATTCCTGATCAGACTGTAAAGAATTAAGAATCCTCTTTTGTTCTTGATTTACATGTAAGACCCAACTGTCAAATGAATGAAGTTGCAAAACTGCTTATTACATACAGGGACTATAATATTCAAATGTCGTCTTGTTACTTCATATTGTCAGCATATGGTTTATGGCTATAAATAAAGTATGTTCCAAAGTGAAGATCAGACAGGATATTCGAAAAACTCTTTGACCTTTGGTACCAAAATACATGTACATCTATCGTACAGACCATAATATAATAATAATATTGAGTAAATTTATAGTGCTCATATCCACCACGTAATAAGGTGCTCAAGGCGCTCCAATATTACCCCGGTTCTAGCTAGGCTACCGAATTCGGTGCTCACAGCATTCAAGGAATTCCTTCCTACCGGTACCCATTTAACACCTGGGTTGAGAGTGGCAAATGTAGATTAATATCCAATTAAAATTCCAAAGAACACTAGTGCCGTGCCGGGGTTCAAACCCACGACCTTCGCATCTCCAGGCAAGTGTTTAAACCACTCGACTACGACACCTCTACAAAACACAGAATGTACCGGTACATATCCAGGACAATACTAGATTGTCAACTAGATAACAAGGAACATTCAACCTACCAATAAGTACATTTTAATGAATAATTCCTTAAATATAGAATATACATATATACATATGTGTACAAAATGCTGTAAATCCATCCAAAATGTATCACAAATTAGGATGACATTTCAAATACACATATTTTGATGCGAAATCCATTTTCAAATATCCTTTTTGGGCTTGAAGGAGCTAGCATGATTGGTTTATAATCACACTGATCACATGATCCATGAGTGGGAAGCATATGTATCTTATGTTGCTCTGCCGTTTGGGGGAGATCAATCACCACTGTTTACAATATCTTTCTCTGTCGCACCATAAAACACATCAGTCTGGCATGTAATGTCACCCCATCAATTATCTCCCCTTAATTATGGAATGGATGTTATAAATTCTTGAATCACAGACAGTGTCAATTTGTATTCACATCAGGTGCACAAATCCTGAATATCGTAAACATTCTGACCCATTATTTGCAAAAGTTGAAAACACTCAAAGTAAGTGACATAAACTTTGCACAAAAAAGCATTGTTTATGTTCTGTTTATATAATGATTTGCTGCCTTCCTATTTTCCACCATTATTCTGTTTAAATAAAGATACCCATGCTTCCCTACAAGGCAATCAAATGAATATCATTTAAGTAATCCTAGACCTGACCGCATTGGCTATGACATCAATTTGATACTCTGGTCGAGATGTATCTGGAACTCATTTTCTCTTGACATTCGTAGTTCAAAAACCTTGTATTGTCAAGAAATCTGTGAAATCAATGTTGCTAAGCAAATACTGACTACCATATTCACTGCATAACTCTTTACATTGTTTTAAATAATGTACTTAATTTGTACTTTGTCTTAGTTCTTTCAACATTTGTTCTTTCAATATTTAGTTCTTTCAATCTTTCACTAAATGGGATTACATTTTGACTGCACGAAGCCGACCGAATCTCGTACGAAAGCTCAAGCTCAGGAGCGTGCATGTTGTGCGGCGACCAGTCTGTCCGAGGTTTGCGCCCCGCCGGGCAACAGCATGATCAGGTAACGATCACGGTGCCCTCTCGCGGCATTAAACGTCCACAATCTGTGGTTGAGTATCCCTTTAACCTCTTCTTATGAAAATGGGACTGATTTAATTTTGAACACAGATCTATCTAAAAATGCATTTCAAATATTGCAAATTGTTAAGATGGATACTGTTTACATAACATCCTCTATTGTTTTCTATATAATATCATATTATGAAATTTTATGAATTATGAATATTATGAATTTTGTCTCTCTAAAAGCAATGTAGAGCTGCCCACATTTAATCGCAGTCTATTAAAAATTCTAAATGCTATTTATAATGAAATTGTTTCCACAACAAGAGATTGTACGCTACAAATAGGCCAAATCCTTGAAGGTCTTAGCTTGTCTGATATAGCACCAACTAATGAATTCAAAATGATATTGCTACATGGAAAACAGTACATGTAGCTCATTATCTTAACTGCAATATCAGAACCAATTGCCTTCAAATTTCACCCACATTTTGCTTCGATATGATTTATAATTTCTCTCTAAGTGCTATAGTTTAGATTTCCACCCACCACATCAATAAAACTATTTGTAGAATCACAAGTTTCTCCTTGACTTTTATTTCCATGTAGGCAGAAAAAATACATTTTATTAGTACAGCTAGGCTACCACGCCTACACCATACATACATGTACAAACATGAACTTGTAGATGTATACATGTAGGCCTAGCAATCTCAACACGTATGTGGTATTTGGATAATATTATCGGGTTCTATTTACTCTGAATTTTGAAATACAATGACACCTTAACTGCGATGTTAATGCAATTTATATTTCATATAACTAAGAACTAGTAAGATATTCACAGATGACATTAAAATCAGCAAGATTCTGCACGTGTATTTAATCTCATATATGTTATCATGAATGCATTTTAAAAGCAAAAAGAAAGAATTAAAGAAAAACAAACAAATAAACAAACACAGAAACAGGAGCAGAGACAATTTAGCTGTGGAAATAGAGCTGTAAGAAAATGACAAAAGAAAAACAAACAAACACAGAAACAGGAGCAGAGACAATTTAGTTTTGGAAATAGAGATGTAACAAGTTAAGAACTGCTGTGTGGAAATCCTACTTCAACAGGAGCTGTTGTGAATTAAAAAAAAAAAATTCTCTACATTTACATCGAACTTAATATGTACCACAATATTTAGGCCAATATGATACCCCAAAAAATGTTCAAAAGGATTTATGGCATAAGATTTGAATAGATTTGTGAAGGGGACTGCTAGCTATGCGAGTATTTGAACCAAAAGGTATTGATATTTGTCATGCAGGGTCAATCAATACTACAACAAATCTTTCTATTGAGCCAGACAACAATACACGATGCTGACTAAGCATCAAGGAATGCGCAGAGATTCCCACGTACATGGTGTCCCTGAACATGAACAATAAAGGAACACCAAAGTTCAGTTTGCATTCATTATAATGTAGGTTAAGATGTTAATATTCCATGCTACATTGTACATGCATTCAGTATTTGCTTTTAGGGTTTGGGCTTATGATGCAAAAACATTGTCAGCAAGTGGCAACACATGGTGAGGCAATAGACCACTTCTGTAATATATACAAATTTATGCACATATATTCGCTGAGCACCTAGTGACAAACTATTCCATTAACCTGCTTTTTATATTAATGAGCCTCAATGTTTGGAATCTAGTTTGCATACATTAATTGTTAGCTATGTCCAGCAAGCTTTCAGGTTGTCAAGAACAACCTTTGCTTGAAAGGTATTAGAAGGTATTTTAGAAATTTATGTTCCTTTTCCAAATACAGTACATGAATATCATGTGTAAATTTTGTTCATTTTCTTGAAATCGTTCAGCTTTTATCTACTGAAACTTTGTTACATCAAATACTTCCCATCATATTAAAAAGTTTCTTGCAGTCATCAAGGCTGTCAACACTCTCGCATTTGGCGGGAGTCTCACACCACCACGCCCTTTCCCCCACTCTCCTGCCAAGCATGTAAAGCTCCCGCTTTATGAAAAAACCTCCCGCCAACCGAGTAAAATAAGTAAAAAGACAGCTGAAAAGGCTGATGGACTTTTTTTTTTTTTGCTTGTCAGAGAATTTCAGAGAAAAAACGAATCTCCCTCCAAGCAGTTCCCCAAAGTTTTACAGCCCTACAGCAATTATCGCTGTCTATTATCTCTCTCTTTCTCTGTCTTTCTTCCTTCAAAAATTCTTTGTCTGTTCCTGTCGGTCTCCTGAACCCTTCTTTCAGTATCTTTCACCTCTGCAGTCCAAACTCACCTTTTCTACAAGGAGGAAAGCAAAATCTTGCTTTGTTTCAATTGACATTTTAGTCACTGAGGATTATGCGTATTGCAGTCATCTACTTGATACTGAACTTACAAATGTAGTCTCAGTAAACTATCTTGCTGCATATGCTCTCTGCTGCACGCAAAATTTTTCCACAGTAACGCTACGCTTCAATGCGGATTCTAAATGGCTTATGTGAAAAGATAGCACACACAAAGTTTCAGCACCCAATATCCCCTACAATACATTTGCTGTAGTGTTACGCAGGTCAAAGTCCACAGGCGGTCCTGGGCAGTTCAGTGAGTAATAAGAAGGGCGGTCCCGGGCGGTTTAGTGACTAAAAGGTTAAATACAATACACGTAAATTCAAGCATAAAGCTATTACATGCAGGCATAAATGTTGTTTTATCGATCAATATTCCCATGCACATTAATTCTATATACACCGTACAATGTAAGTACCCTAGATGTATTTATTAAGAAGGAGTTGTTAAACAGATCATGCTCTTTTTCTTTGGAAAATGCTCTTCTTGGAATACTTTTGGTAATTTTGTCTATTTACAGCCCTACACCCTCATTATTTGGCTGTCTGATGACCTACCTACATTGTACGTGTACACTTAATAATAGTAACCCATATTTCAATCTCATCATCCATTACAATTAAAAGTTTCCTCAACAAATAAAGGGTTATCCACTGAACATCCCACATATCCCTGTAATATAATCAGGGAGCTTTTTTAGTAACCTATTGGTAAACAGAGTTATACATGTAGGCTTGATCATGAAGTGATTATTTTGCCCCCTTTTTAGAATTAATATTGACTTTGCACACTTATCAGGTCCAGTGTATTCAACACTGATGTGGTGTGGCTAATTCTAATTTGTTGCACCTACAAAATACCCTCTAAGTCCCTCTTTTTGAAGTGCTTTTAAATTGCTGCTCTATTGAATTTTGCAGTGATCACTGATGCATTCTGACTACCTATAAATATTAGTCTCTTCCACAGGGGGTATTCCTTCCTTTAAAACTTTTTAAATAGTCAATTTTCCCTATACATTTATAACTGAAGACCACTTAAGTTTAAAAAATAAAAAAATTAAAAAACATGTTTTTACATGTAGACAGATTTTACAGCTTCCTCAACTTCAAGTCACTTTAAAATATATCCTTCAAAGAAAACAAAAAGAAACTCTTTATAGACACTTTAATCTTTCCATGTACATAATTTAGTGGCCTTGGCCTCGGAGTATGTGTACAAAACCTATGGAAGGTATCATTTTTCAGAGGCCTTGTGTCTTGGCAGTGCCGGCCTTGAATACAACACTGCATTTTAATACTGGAACATGGGACATTCTCTGGTTGACATACTGTACAATGTAACATACTGTAGGGCCTACATACATGTACATGATCCCAATCTGAAAGCACAAATCTGATTTTTTTTTTTTTTTTAAATGACTGTTAGAGAATAAAATGAGGTCATCGACTGATAGTGCAAATGCAATATATGCATCACACAGTTTTGACTGGTAATGAAGAGGTCGACATGAACATGTTGGCTAATATACTAAACAAGGCTGACCTATAAATATTAAAGGAAAACAAACAAAATCAAGTAAATGTAGACAGTCTGAACGTCCTCCAAATTATGCAGGAATTACACACAATGAACTGAAGAACAATAATGGTTTTGCGAGAGTGAAAGTAAATCCTTTTAGTTTATGTATATACATGTATATGGGAAAATTGGGCATGAATATTCAAACTTGAATGACCTGTGCTGTTCAACCACTCCAACAACATCAGTGAATCCCTGTGCACGAAGTGCTTATTGGTGTATTGCTAACTGTACTCAAATCTACACAGTCAGCCCCACCTATACACAATGGTGTCTGAAAGTGAAACCATCTGAGAGTAGTTTAATCCTTTTAACTTACTTTCATACATGTGGCCTACATGTACAGTTTGCATTCAGTAATCACTATAATCAGATTATCTTCCAGTTTCTATTCTGTGATGCACATGCCACCAGGCTATTAAGAAATGTGCAGGTACATGTACAGTGCAGCATTTGCACTATAGTACACCATATCCATATGATATACTTACTTTAATTGTAATACATGTAGGTGACTGCATGTTCACCACCTAACTGTATATATGTACAATTTAACCCTTTCAAGATAATTGACTGCATTTTGTAGTTTGGCTCAAAAGTTTTTGATTCAGAGCTTTAAAAATTACACCAGATGCAATGAGTAGAAAGAGCAAAAATTTTTGCACACACTGTGTCCATTTTTGTGACATGACCATATGTGACCCTCCACCACAAAACGACCAATGAGTCGCATTGGGAGTTTTAGAGTAAACAGCTAAAAAAGGTGGTGTGGGGTGGAAATTTTGATTTAATTTTTTTGTATTTTCTGAAAGTTCATATATCAATCTACCATCTGACAAAATTTCAGGGTAAAATACCATGTTGAAATATGTTTTTACTCTCATTCAAAATGACCATGTCTTCCAGGACATTCAAACTTTGTGTGTCCACTTGACGGAACGGTACTTCACACCACTTTTCTTGTATAGCTTAAAAACTGTGCACTGTCTAATATTCAAAATCTAAAAAAAAAAAAAAATAAATCCATTCCAAAGGTACGGAAAATTTCAACCCAATCCAAGTAGTACTTCAGTGTATGCGAGGGAGTTTTGACTAAACCTTTTGTACGACAAACAATAGGACACAGATTAGGCACTCTTTAAATGGTCACTCTTCTTTAGAGCCTGTTTTTTCTATTGTTTTGGTCATTAGCCTGTCTGACACGTTGACATTCTCATTGTAATTTACAAGGGTTTGCTTAGTCCATACAAGACAAGTTACATTATATCATTTTAAAGCTTAGAATCTATTAAGCTTTCAAACTGTGTTAAATTAAAAAAAAAAAAAAATTTCCGACTTATTGGTCGTTTTGTGGTGGAGGGTCCCATATTGTGTTTGATGCCAGGAATTGTAATCCTTAATAACACATTGAGAGAGTCAAAATCATTATCTTTATTGAAAATGGCGATTTGTTTTCAACTTTACGACAAAGTTTCTAACCATGTACATGTATATTGTTTTTAAAGACATTACATAATATATTTTATTAGATCCATGTGATGTAGCACTAAAAGAAAATATTTATTGTTGCCAATTTGAAGAACAAAATTTTATCAAATTAGCCCTTGAATATTTCCTGCCATGAAAGGGTTTTATACACAAAGTAAATTGTATCATAATATGTTTCATTCTATGTTTCATTTAACAATGAATGTGATCGATAAAAATAAAAGATGAATCTTACATATATATTCTCAGGTTTTTCTGACCAGAAAACTTAATTACAAACTTTCCAAAACATAACATGTATACACAATAGTTTTTTAAAATTAAAAAAAAACACAAATAGGGCCATTCGCCACATACAAAATGTACATGTACATGTACCGTAATCAATACGTACGCCTATAGAAGAAAAACAATCTGCAGTCACTGTACACTTGTGGACTGCTAGGGAAATATTCTCCACGCTAACTGACAAAGAAGTACAGCTGTATACATATACTTGGAGGAAAAGCTCAAAGTTTATACCAAAATTATTGGCCTAAGTTATATATTGAATTACTCCTTTGAAAAAAAAAGAAGAAGAGAATTTTCAAAATATAACATAAAACAGTTGAAGGAATGTCAAAGAAAAAATAACACGATTAAAGCAGCCTCCCTAGAGCTGAAGCATCTCCTATAAAGCTACATAGATTTATAATGCACCATTGGTGGTTATAAGCGCTATATAAATATCCAATATTATTATTATTATTATCTATGTAGATATAACATTCTAAAATATCTCAGGTTTTTCCATAAGCTTCAGCAAAAAGCTTATTTCATTGAACTTTAACAAGAATTGACAACAGCATACATATAATATACAGTCAAACCTGTCTATAGCGGCCACCGAAGGGAAACGGAAAAAGTGGCCGCTATAGACAGGTGGCCGCTATAGACAGGTCGGCGGCCATTTTTATTTTTTTGCACATACACTGTTACACGCAACAAAGTTAGTGTACATGCATCCATATATATCACTTAGGAAAACAAGCTATAGATCAACAAATTTGACGTATGACATGTCATATGATATATAAATGTTAAAATAATATGCTTTGTTGTCAATAAATGAGAAAAACAATAGATATACGAGCAATCTGTCATGTCTGTGTAAAATGAATTTTCCCTCAAATTACCACGTACGTACCACCCGCGGTAGACTGCTTTTCTTGATTTTTATAGTCTAAAAACGATGTCTAATCATGCTTTTGCTTCCTGTCAAAAAATTACAATAATAAGTTTATCTTTTGAATAAAATCGTGCAATCAATTTTCATTCAATAAATATTTGCCTTTTGAATGGTTTAAAAGAAGTTTTAACTGTTTTTGAGAACAGGCGATAGAACTAGAAGGTGCTCGCTTGCATTCGTCGAAAGTGCGAACGTCGACAATGGCCTGGATCGCCGGTGGACGATCCGAGTCGAGTTTTCACGCCGTTTTTCAGCAGGACAATCTCTCGTACATGAAATCGTTATTATTGATCTTTAAAAAAAATAATACTTGGGTAGTATTTTATTATTTTCACTTTCTAAAAAAAAATCACTCCTTTATTATTTTTTTCAAAAGTTTTAACGCTTAAAATTTTTTTTTCATAAATCTTTTAAAAATAAAAAATTATATTGCAGTGTACGAGCCTGCGCTATTGCGCAATAGCGATCAATATCAATGCAATGCCGACCGCTATAGCTTAGGAGAACAATACAACTAAAGTGCAGGGGATTGCAGCTGGATGGTGCGAACATTACGTAAACGAACAATACTAGTGCTTAATTCTTACTAAAAAGACTTTTAATCTCTAATTAGTCGGCAATGTGGTGAAACTATTAGATCTTCATGGCCATTGTAGAATCTAATCACGACGTTTGTGTGAGAGTGTGACTGAGCTAGGACTCGGTAAACACATCGCGCCTATGGCAAAAAACTACTTTTTTGTGCATGAAGCTACGGCTCGACTCGATAATAGTGGCCGCTATACGCGGTCAGATATTGTCCGAGGGATACATAATGGGTGGCCGCTGGCCGCGTTAGGCAGGTGACCGCTATATGCAGGGTCTACAACACAGTAATTTCCTGCGGGGGATTTTTTGGTGGCCGCTATAAGCAGGTGGCTGCTATAGACAGGTGGCCGCTAAGACAGGATAGACTGTATTTGTGTTACACCTGTAGAGCATTTCATCTAGCATTTTGTCATCGATTTTTACCGACAACTGTTATAAGCTACTGAAATCCTTGCATCTGATTGGCTTAGAGCAAATTTGTCGTAGAAATCACTGACAAAATGTTTGATGAAACGCTCCCCAGTAATACCACCATGGGGATTTCTACACAGTGTAGAAATCCCCAAGGTGGGATTACTCACATGGGGAACTCCCTATCTGCATTCTCCAGGGTTGTCCAAAGTGGTCTTTCAAGTTTTCCCTGATTCAACAACACTTCAAATAAATAAACAGGCATAAGTAAAGACATAAACCTGATGAAGTGAGTACATGTACATGTAGGTCTACAGGCATTATGTTGAAAGTCTGCAACAGCATGGGGGAAATCCCCATATTAGAATGACTCTCAGGATGGGGGAATCCCCTTTCCCTGACTCTAAATGTAACAGATCAGCTGATTTCCTCTTTGCCTCAGCTGCTTATCTTTGACTGATATTAATCAAATGCACACAATCACAGCTCAGTCCCAGCTACTGACACATGTTTGCATTTATTGTACAGCAAAAAGAAAATGTCAAGTTCATTCATTACCACAAATATGAGGAATACAATAATAAAATGTGGTGTGTATTTTAGATTTTACCAGTAGTTACAAAAAAAAATTCATTTCATACTTAAATTAGATGCAGTTTCTTGGCAAAATCAGCTTCTTGGCAATCTTTACAAGACACATTATTAAGATGCAAGATATGTTACTGCTCCCCGGAGGGATGGTATTAAAACTATACTTAAAAGTAAGAAGAGAAGATAATGGTCAGTCACTTGGTTATTGCGCATCAACAATAAGAATGATTTATTAACTAGGTTCTTTTCAAAACAATTCAAGATACAATGATTACATAATCAAGGATAGACATAATCTATCAGTCTCTCATCAAAATCATCATGTCTACAAACATACATGCTAACAAGATAATGACCCTTATACATGTACATGTATTTCCTTCATAAATGCTTTAATCAATAACTCATTAAGTAAAAGGAAAATCTATCTTTATCATTCCTTCATTCTATATAGAGTACAGAAGTGTGACGTCATCAAATTTTGATTTTTGTATTTCAGTATTTTATGACAGAGCATGATGGAAAACATTCACACATCAAATTTGACATGAATCAGTTCATGGTAGCCCAAGTTATGGCTATATGAATATCTAATTAGCCCCATTGAAGTCAGTGTAAATTGGCCTGGTTCTTAACAGTTTAGAACCAGGCGAATTTAACACCATTCATGCGGCCATATCTCGGGCCCAATGAGCCAATTGCCATAAAATTTGGGCTCTGGATGTTTTTCACCATGTTCCTTTGAGATATGGATGTGGATGTGGGTGTGCCGCTGCCAATCTCAAAACAGGGGGCTAAGGAGCTAAATGGTTAATTGAGGAAGCTCATTTTTGAGGGTCTAAGGAGCTAAATGGTTAATCGAGGAAGCTCATTTTTGAGGGTCTAAGGAGCGAAAGGGCTCATGGGCAGAGCTAATTTTAGCTGCTCGCGATCTCACTACTCTGGTACACATACGGTGCATGAGCTGAGTCAGCGGTCGCAGCGCTGTTTCTAACGCTGTACATGCCGCGCCACTGCACTGACTCGATGTCGCATGCAGATTGATCTCGCCGAGTCGCCGCTAGCACTAGTAATACCGCGTTCAGTTAGGGGGCACTAGGCCGCCCAGCTCCCCCGCTGCGCTGGCCTGGGAGGCTAGGGAGCGACCGTTCCCGGACAATGGGCTGTGCGTATTGTTTTCTCATATTCTAGGGAGCGAGTCGGAAGCCAATCGAGGTGCGGTTAGTGAAAATCTGAAAATCGCATATCATGGGAGCGACCCGAGAAGGTTGAAAATGGGGGACGTCACAGCGGCACATACATGTGTGACATATATATGTGAGTGCCCCCCCCCCCCACCCCCGGGCACTAACTACTGTACAATATTACTGACACTACTCTATACTGGAAAGCAATGACCAAAGTCTAAATATACTACATGTACATGTTTATACTGCCATATGGTAGATCCAAAAAGTAAACAGACTTTCCAGTGGCCAAGGCAATGGGCCTTCCAAGTCCATGATCATTACATAATGTAACACAGTGCACTGGGGTGCCAAGTGTAAAAGAGTGTATATACATGTATATGTACTAATGCACACAGCATGACTTGGACCAGGGAAGTGTTAGAGAGAACACTTCCCTGCTTGGACTATGCACACAGCATGACATGATGACTTGGGCCAGGGAAGTGTTCCCTGCTTGGACTATACAGTGTTCTATACATCAGGTGTGTCTACAAAAGTTTCACTGTAAAAAAAATCTCAATATACTTCAAGATTTGGTTAAAACTACAAAAGATATCTATATAAGTTTAACCATTACTGTATCTCTTAATATACACTACTCACACGCATACACAATGAAATGAAATAATGAATTCTACTTTGAACTCATTGACTTGTCATCAGTCATAACAATTTACCAAGTTATAGGAAGACATCATGTAATAAAATCATGAATAAGATGAGATTACATATTCCAATGTTCTCTAGATTATCACTGTCATTGAAATAACATTTATATGTATTATAGCAAAATATAAATAAGAAAGTAACTTTTCTTACCTGTAATTTAAAGTAAGAAGAAAAGATAATGGTCAGTCACTTGGTTATTGGGCATCAACAATATGAATGATGACCACATGTGCTGACCAAGCTAAACAAAGGGGTCTTGGGGATTATTAGTCCATTATATAAAGTAGGGGTGTGGAGTGTCTTCCTACTGGAGGGGTTGAGATAATTCAGTAAATATATACATGATGTAACAAATAGAAAAAATGAAAGGGTGCCTTAATTTGGCGGGGCCTCACATGCATGTATACATGCATGTATAAATCAGAATTGAAAAGGCATTACTGATTTTGAAGTTCATTGTACATTATGCAGGGCTCGACACTAGCGGAGGTCCGGAGGTCAAAGTCCACCAAAATGATATGTTGGACCACCAAATATGAAAAAAGTAAGGAAATGGAGGTCCCATGGTGCCCACCAAAAAAATTTGATTCGCTGATCCTCCCAAAACAAGGAAAGAGTTCAAATGCGTGGCACATTTTCACAAAACGTTCACGTTGTAATGATAAACAGTGAGTGATGTGCATGTGACGTGATTGTTGAAATTACTACTCTCAAGTCTTGCATTTACTTTGAACATAAACTCTACCATGAAAAAGTTGATGAGACACTTCAACAAATTGGCTTAAATTTCACTTTAATTGTAGCTTAAAATCTGAAACCTCATTCGATCCCTAGTAATAAGACATTTGTATTTTTTTATTTAATTTTATTTTTTGATTGATTTTTGTTTCAAAAAGTTGGTTTTGGTGTCAAAATATTGAATTTCTCTGAATATCATTCCTTCTCAAACAGGTATAAGTCACGTGACTCTTGAGAATAAAGAATAATTATTGCAACAGGAATTCAATAAAAAAATCATATTAAATGAGAGAATATAAATGTCCTATTACTAGGGATTGAATTGTGGCATGAAATTAAAGCCAAATTTATGAAGTGTAAACCAACTTTTATGTAGTGGAATTTACATGTATGTACATATTAAGTGCTAGCATATTGAGCAGATTATGGTGATAACTTAAGCTTCAGTCACCACCTCCCTGATCATAACGATCTGAGGTCCGATTTTCTCAGGCCTCAATTTTTCACGATTCTTACAATTTTCAACACTGCTTCTTTGCTAATCACTTTACACACTGATATCAAATAATTTTGAATTTAAGTGTTTTGAAATATGTAATTAATGCGAAATTCAACATGTATTTGCGATCAATTCAACTCTCTGGGCTCACTCCGTCGCGATTTTCTGCCAAGGCCAAGTTCGCCCTAGTGCTGAGTTAGCCCGGATCCTAAGCTAATCAATCTAATTAATTGCTAATAGACTAGATCTACATGTACATGTAGGTCTACATATTTCATGGATCGAATATCACATTCTGAATAATTTTGAAATTGTAAAGTAATTTTGAAAATGTAAAATCAAATTTGAGGCAATCCTCCTTTTCTCAAAGAGTGATATCAGAATGGAATAATTTACCATCTCATGTAGTAGGGACCTCATCACTGAACATATTTAAGTCAAACTTGGAACAAATTTTGGGCCTCCAGAAGGACAAATTTGACCCCAATGAAGTTTTCAACTGTCCATGTTCTTCTACAGCTGCACAGAGCCTATCACATAGAACATAATTCATCTTTATGGTTGCAAATAAGTTTTGTATAACTTTAAGCCCACTTCCAAGGTATAGGTATGTTACAAAAATTTGAGAAATCTTATTTCAAGCATATAATTGATTCCATCAAATAGAGCTTAATGAAAGCTTCAATTTGATACCTCATTCAGCTCTGTAGCTGCAAAATTAACGAAGTTACAGTCATTTTTATGTCGAAAAATGAGCGCAATTAATTTCTTTTGTTTTCTATTGTTTTTATAGGAAAAAAAAGTCAAAAGTTGTGATCTCGGACCATCCATTCAAACAAAAACTTTTATAAGTTTCTTAAAATTAAAGCTAACAAGATGAAGCTTTCAGCAATTACAGATAATAACAGTATGAACATTATGTGAAACTGTCTCATAAAAAAACAAAGGATAACCATTAATTAATTAATTAATTAGGGGATAATTTTTTTTCTTTTCGTTCCATATTAAATGTATTTATCTCGTTTTTATATATAAGCGTATATATATAATATACTGATTTCCGCTCGAAATCTCTTTTATTTCACCAATCTTATTTTGTAATGTTAGATCAACTGTATATAATGTTTTGTTTAGTAGTTTTTCCCTCTCAATCAATTACTTTAATTAAACGAAAATCTTTTTTTTAATATATAATATTGTATCATTTGATTAGGGGGTCTACATCACACAAGCTAAGCTTTTTAGTAGATCCCTCCACATATCCTTTTGTCATCTTTCTATGTCATATCCATGTATTCTCTGTTTTTGCAGTGTTTGTAACTTGTACATATTGTTGCAATTTCATTGTAAATGTGGAATCTGAATAAAATAAAATCAAATCAAATCAAAATCAAATCAAATTATTTTGTGACTGCATGTGGTTTTGTGTATGTAAAAATGAAGCGTTTACTGAAATTATCAAGTCATCGAAGTCAAATGCAGGATATTTGTAAATGGAACAGACAAGGACTTATTGGTTCTATCATCTGGTAAGGATCTTGTTGTATACTTAGTGAATTAATACCATAATTAGTTATTTAATTAAGTAGCCATTTTCATCAATAAGTTAACTAAATACTGCAAATTTGTCGAAGAACTGAAGTTGAAAATTGTAATTGTGGATAAAAAATATTGACCGAAAATAGGTGTTAATATTCTTTTAAAAAAGATAATTACATGTACACTAATTAATACATAATTATGAGAAAAACTATTCCAATTTCTTGTGTGCAGGTTTTCAGTTCAAAACTTTAAATTATCATCCATTTTGTCAAAGCAAATTTACATTTTTGCAAGGCTTGGAAATATTCAAGGATTTGAATTTCTTCCTGAATTAAATCCACATGATTAGTAATTTAAGCAATAAAATTCAATAAATTTCTGATGAAAACAGTAAAATTTAGAATGACATGAACTATAATTCAGAGATGTTATTTACTTCAAAATTATGTTTCTATTCTAAAAAATATTATTAATCTCCTCTGCATTATTTTCAACTCACATTGTATGATTGGGGGGGGGGACCTACAGCTACGCACTTTGTTTTGTATGTGGAGCGCATTATTCTCCCCATAGACAACGCATATTAAAAGTGGTGCGTAGCATACATGTAAACTACGATATAAAATGCACACATGCAATTGCACGCCCAGGGGAGCGTTTCATCAAGCGATTTATCAGTGATTTTCACTGACAAATTTGCTCTCAGCCAATCAGATGCAAGTATTTCAGTAGCTTATAACAGTTGTCGGTAAAAATCACTGACAAAAAGCTTGATGAAACGCTCCCCGGATCACACAGAGCAAAGCGCATGCATTTCCCGGCGGGAAGCCATCGCTTCGCCGTGTCAACTTTGAAATGACATCCCTCAACTTCGCCCCTAAAAAAACACATTCCGGATCATAGAATTTTCATACAAATTCACCCACATCAAGAAAACATGTATAGAACACACACATTATACCTTAAATTGACCCCATTATCCAAGATTTATGAGAAAAAAGCACTGACAATCAAGCTCTCGGGAAAACGTGGTGTGCTGATCGCAACGATGAAAAATTGCATACATGTTGGGTATTGAATGAAAGCTTGTACATTCAGCTACAGCTTGAAAATAACGTCACATGACAAAAATGATATCAGCCAATGCAAAGGCAGTATTTACGGGGAGTCCCCACAGCCATACGCATTGTAACGTACCTACAAGGCACTCATAGGTACATTCCTATACTTCGTGTGTATAATGTAGGCAGTCATACACCTCATCTTTTTAAAACACCACTGCACAAAAGTCACCAATATTCACTCAAAATCGGCATTTAATTTTCAAAAACCGACCCCAAAATATCCAAGAAATACAATAAATTCAACTCACCAATGTTGGAAAAGATATTTACAAAAATGAAATCCGCAATTTACTGTTGATTCTCGCGAAACGAGCTATCGGAGTCATTGTGTACATTTCCTGGTCGCCGCGGGCGCTGACATCTCCCCAAAAGAGTTTTGTCCTAAAAAATTCGGTCCCTATGGCGTACACGGAAAAGTTCCGATTTTCTGTGTGCGCGATCGTAAAGATCGATGTGCCCTTGCGATCCCGAGTTTCTTCGTGGACAAAAATTATATTGGCCGATTTTAGTCTAAGACATCGGCAGTTTGTAAACAACACGCGATCGCGAAACAAATCGGCGGGGATTTCTCCGGTTTTGGACAAGATTTTGACTTTGGATTTTGCTGTAAATATCAAAAGTTCTTCCTAACGGCCATTTGAGGTAGGAGTGAGATTTTTAAGGGCTGAATTTGAAAGCAAGTATTTAAAATATTTATCTTATTTTCCCCCCATACCTTTAGTACATGCGACAGAAAATACCAACTATTTTACAGAAATGTACCCGGGAGTGCTACAAGGTATGATTTCCAAGGTATTAAATGTACTTGAACTTTGGTCACCACATTGTATAAACGTCAACATCCTTGCTCAATTTTCATATAAAAACTTTCAAAAATACAAAATGCTTAGCTGCCTAGAGTACAATGAGTACCGTTAGATCTGGAAATGTTGCTCTTTGAACTTAAAGCTACTTTACTTTCAGATGAAGATGGACAGAAATAAAAATTTTAAAAAGGAAAAAAATAAAACATGTAAAACTAAAAAAGCACATCAAAATTAAAATACAAGACAAAAAATAACAGTAAAAATTATAAACAGTAACATAATGTCATAACAAAATTAAATGTAGGGGTTTATATGATGAGTGATAATCAAATTAAGAACAAAATTAACAGTTAGACAAAGACGAGTGACAAAGCCGAGTGACAGAGACTCTCCAGGCAGTGCCGTGAATTAATTATGCCAACGCAACGCAACGGCGCGGAGCACTAGCGCTCGCCTCAGTGGAGCTAGCTGGAGTGAGCTGCGCCGTCCCGTTGGCGTTGCAAAGGAGGATACACACCTTGAAAATTGTCTTCCGCTGAACCACTGATGCAGCGGCTCACCAGTCGTTAAAAATCCTTAGAAAATAGTTGACAGGCGATATATAAATGCAGGGTTAGTAGTCGAAGAAGACGTCTGCATTAGAATTTATCCGTTCAAGTCTACATCTGCCGACATAAAACCACGGAACTTGTCAATCAAGAATTGGTAATTAGTGCCAGTGATGCCGTTTGCAACAGACTTAACAACAAGCTAAATGTTGGCCGTAAACTGAAATAACCGAAGTGCCGAGGTTCTTCTTCTTCTTCTTTCGTTGTATGGTATCGGCAATCAGTCAAATTTGACTATTGTTGCCAATGACGTTATACATGTAATTCAAATTCAGTATTTCTGACTCCTTCTCTCTTTTAAATTTAATTTACATTTAGAATCAAGTAAACATTTAATACTGTATATGCATCTGTATTTAAAGCTTAATAAGAAAATAACAAAACACCACATGCTTCAGCTCAGTTCCAACTAGCGCTTGCCCAGCCCTTTCATAGATGCAATCTTACCGGTACGGAGCGGTACTTTGCGCCGTTTTTTCGGACATGCCGAGGTAACTCATGCATAGACATAGGGGCGCTGTTGTACCTGTGCTTACTGATGGGTTGAACATGTATTTTGGATAATTATCAATTAATGAGATGAAAACACTTGTGGGCTAAGTTAGTAGAAAATTAAATTTTCTCTCGAAATAGTGTATTTGTTCCATTTTTTATATATGATATTTATTCATCTTTCTTCCTTTTTACAAGTCATATAGAACATTACACTCAATTATTACGCATATTTACAGTGGTGAAAGCAACGCTTGTAAGATGTAGGGTTCCCTAAGCGCCAAAATAATCATGGCTGGTACATACATGAGCAACGAAATAAATGTATTTAAAGGGAGTATATACATTAATAACTACTTAAGAATGCGTACATTATGAAAAGAATGGGGTAAGAAAAAAAAAAAAAAAAAAAAAAAACCCAAAACAAAAGACAAAACGAGCTATATACAAAAAGGGAGAATAGAGTTATACATAACAAGACGGGAGAGAAGAAAGAAAATATGAGAAATGATAAAAGTAAGAGTATACAGCACAGTAACAATAGGTATACATCACACGACGAGTACAGAAACATATAGGGAACAATGGAATAATGAAGCTGAAAATATTCAGTTAGACACAAGATATTAATAATTTAAGGAAACTATACATCATAGTAACTTCACAGTAATAGGCACCAAATAACTACAATAGTATACCGATACTCTTAGAGTCTCAATAATTATCTAGAAGAAAAAAGTGTACGCTGAAATGCAGAGAGGTTTAATAACAGATTGTCTTTTAATTAAAGACAAGATCCTGCTCGCCAGCTTTGGAAAATTACCTCATTTATTTATCTTTTTTTAATAAATAAATATGATATACCAGTAACCTTACCAATTTGTCAATTTAAATCAAGGGTATACAGGCGCCGATCCAGAGGCTCCTTGCGCCCCCCCCCCCCGTTTTGTCTGACAAAGTATGCCCACGGACCCCCTATAGATGGCCGTTTGGCTTCGTAAAACGGAGGGTTCCTCAGTGTGCGCCCCCCTTTCTGAAATGCCCCCCTTCTGAAAATCCTGTATCCGCCCCCTGGTATACCAAAGTTTGGCACCATTATTTCTATTTAAGAGATATCGCAAGTTTAAATACACTCTCAAATTCAAGTCTCAATATAAAAGTGACTCTTGAGTAGACTAGTCGCATGATGCACCCATCATATACCACTGACCAAGAATAAAGCCAGTACAGAACCCATCCCAGTTTGGTTCGTGGGCGCATTTTTCTTTTATCCTTTATTATTAACTATTAACCCGTAGTTTTTTTTTAGCCTTTTTGTAGGTTGATTGATTTAATCTTGCCATACGCAATCTATGTTTTTAGGTGATTGTATGCACATAAAAAAAATCAATCCGTTGAATCTGTATCCAATCATCTCTTCTGCAAAGAGCTATAGATCAGGTACAACGGCCTGGCTGAAAAAAACAAGTTGAGTCACTAGAAAATAACAAACTAGAAATACAAAAATAGTTTCTCAAATGCAAGAGTTTTAATTTCATCATTCTGATTTTTTTCATTACTGTCTGGAGAGTGGCTCCAGTGGGAGTGGGGCGCGGGGTGATAAGATGGCCCGTGAGATGGAAGATGACCAAATTAGACCATTGAGTATAGGGCCTACATAGGAGGGGTACCGTCGTAGTGACATCTGATTTTCACATTGCCTGTCCCCTCTCCCTTTCCTCTTATCCTTTTTCCACTTTTCTTTGGTTTTATTTTGTTTGGTTGTTTTTTTTTCCCCCTTTTGATCATGTTGATGGAATCTTTTCAACGACAACAAATGTCCTTTCAAAGACACCGTAGAGCGAGTATTTCGCAATATCAAATTCCTTAAAAAATCAATTATAATTGTGAGACGGTTGAGGCTATGTTGGCGTCATTTGGGCAGCTATTGAACGAGCAATTATGAATATTCATAAGTACGGGCGCGCCGCGCTAATTTAATCGCGCTCGCTCTGAAATGCCAAAATTACGCCAATAATGCTGGAATCGCGCCAGTCTTACTGTACTTTGTCAAATATGAAACAATAACAAAATGAAAAGTCGGAAAAGTTCTATCTGTTTACATTTATTGATATCTTATGGGTTGGATATCATTTTGTACATTGAATCTCACAATATGACACCTTTATTTCCATTCTTTTAGGTGATTTCAATTGTAAAAACAAAGAAATGCCAAAATTACGCCAATAATGCTGGAATCGCGCCAGTCTCACTGTACTTTGTCAAATATGAAACAAGAAGAAAATGAAAGGTCGGATTTTATTTTTTTAAAAACATTTATCGATATCTTATGGGTTGGATATCATTTTGTACATTGAATCTCACAATATGACACCTTTATTTCCATTCTTTTAGGTGATTTCAATTGTAAAAACAAAGAAATGCCAAAATTACGCCAATAATGCTGGAATCGCGCCAGTCTTACTGTACTTTGTCAAATATGAAACAATAACAAAATGAAAAGTCGGAAAAGTTCTATTCGTTTACATTTATTGATATCTTATGGGTTGGATATCATTTTGTACATTAAATCTCACAATATGACACCTTTATTTCCATTCTTTTAGGTGATTCCAATTGTAAAAACAAAGAAATGCCAAAATTACGCCAATAATGCTGGAATCGCGCCAGTCTCACTGTACTTTGTCAAATATGAAACAAGAAGAAAATGAAAAGTCGGAATTTAAAAAAAAAAAACATTTATCGATATCTTATGGGTTGGATATCATTTTGTACATTAAATCTCACAATATGACACCTTTATTTCCATTCTTTTAGGTGATTTCAATTGTAAAAACAAAGAAATGCCAAAATTACGCCAATAATGCTGGAATCGCGCCAGTCTTACTGTACTTTGTCAAATATGAAACAATAACAAAATGAAAAGTCGGAAAAGTTCTATCTGTTTACATTTATTGATATCTTATGGGAGTGGATATCATTTTGTACATTGAATCTCACAATATGACACCTTTATTTCCATTCTTTTAGGTGATTTCAATTGTAAAAACAAAGAAATGCCAAAATTACGCCAATAATGCTGGAATCGCGCCAGTCTCACTGTACTTTGTCAAATTTCAAACAATAACAAAATGAAAAGTCGGAAAAGTTTTATTCGTTTACACACTTAGAAATAAAGGTTCAGGTTTGCACCCTAAATGCAACACTGGCAGCACCTTTTTGGGTGCAATCTTGCACCCTACATGAAAAGGGTGCAAAAATGCACCTTTTTGTTCTTGTTTGCACCCTTTAATGCCCGTTTGCACCCTAAAAGGTGCAACTTTGCACCTTTAAGGGTGCAGAAATTTTTGCATCCAAAGGGTGCAAATTTGTACCTTTTCTAAAAGGTACATCTCTGCACCCTTTAAGGGTGCAAAATGTAGCTAACTGCACCCTTAAAGGTGCAAAAAGCTTCTTAGGGTGCAAAGTTGCACCCAAAAAGGTGCTGCCAGTGTTGCATTTGAAGGGTGCAAAATTGTACCTTTATTTCTAAGTGTGTACATTTATTGATATCTTATGGGTTGGATATCATTTTGTACATTGAATCTCACAATATGACACCTTTATTTCCATTCTTTTAGGTGATTTCAATTGTAAAAACAAAGAAATGCCAAAATTACGCCAATAATGCTGGAATCGCGTACCAGTCTTAGGCGAGAGAGCAAAACTATCACAGCGTGTTGCCTGCAGGTGGCATGGGGGGAACGCCAGAGGCCGCAGAAAGGCCAAATTAATCCCCCGTGCCGGACGAGGCCAGCATGAACAGTCGTTACTGAGTATTGACCCCGTTCAGCCTGCAGCCGGCATGGGGTCATAGCCGGGCGCATCTCAAGTTATTCCCTCATGTCGCCCGCGGTCTCCCGCCGTATTTATTTGCAGTGGGTTTATATCATGCCCGCCGCGTTCTCGCGCTGTATGGATTAAACCATGCCTCCCGCGGGCTAGCTTTCGCCGCTTGAATATGCCACGTAACATCCCTGCCATGTGGCCTCCCGTCGGGACCAACATATGAATTTCTCACCCCCTGATTTGTTCACATAATTTGAAGGTTTAATTCTGCTTTAGTCAGCTGTGCGCACATACAAACGCGACTCGAGTACGCGCTCGATCAGCTGGGTGGTCCAGGTCATTGCTCTATATAAATCGGTGTTTTGTTCGCGGCTGTTCTATTATAGCAATGGGGGGCAACGGAGAAGGGAGGGACAGAAGAGCTGCTATTTACGAATCTCACTCCGAGTACACAACAGTGCGTACGCGGGAAGGAAGAATTTTACACTTTCTCATTCGACATGATTCATCCATTTCATCCACGGTATGCAACATATCACTCCACAGCTGTAACGACTGCTCAATTCGCGGTCGTTCAACACACTCATTGGATTGATGCACCCCGTTTTACAATGGCACAGTCCAAATCGAGCCTATATACGCAGCATTACATACTGTACGTGCTTTATATACATGACATCTTTTTTGCTATGTTTCTTTTTAATTATGCAAAATAGACGGCGGTTTTTTTCGACTAATCAGGACGAACCTGATATCACAAGAAAGAGTAACATCTTGGCTATTTGCTAGTCTTTGCCCCCAAACATTTTGACACGTAAGTCAGAAGCTATAGGAGGAATACGAGAGCAATGAGTGCAAAAAAGTGCTTCTCCTCACACAAAAAGCATGAAACCATGCATTTTCAGTCGAAAATAGACGGCGGTTTTTTTCATTCAATTAAAAAATAACTGATATCATGAGATGTAGAATTAATCAAAGTTTTATAAACCGTTTGCCCCCATGAAAAATCTTGCGCGGTTCTCGAGATATGATTTAAAATGTGCCGAAAAGGACGTGTTTTCGCCAAATTTCTGTCGAAAGATCGGGGATCACGACCGGTTCGCGTTAAGTGAACATGACAAATTCATATGTAGGTTTTCGGGATCGCGCCATCACTCGGCTTATCGCGTATAGTCGGCGAATAAAAAAATCAATAAAAAAAAAAAGAATCCAGAACTAGACTATGTGGGACACTATTCACGCACTTTGAGAACGCAATTATTTTTTTTTTAAATCATTATGATATTGTTTGCTCCTCCCTACTCTTCAAAATGAAATATTACGATGCTGTCATTTTCATCATTAATATAAGAACATAATTATTTAAATCACCGTGTATCATACTTTCATTGTGTCGTAACATTTGTGAACTCAGATGCTGCAAAATCAAGTTCCTTCGCTGAATTAATTTGTGAAATTCGTCTCACTGACGTTTCCTTTCCTTTTTGAAAATTCATAAATGCGTCTTCATTTTGTTTGCCTCCGTAACTCTTAAAGATGACATACACGCCGTTTTTTGTTTTTTGTTTTGTTTCGTCATCAATGCTAAAGATATATTTGTTATTTAGATCTATCTTTTCTATTTTAATTGCGTCACTCTTTGGACTTTTGATGCTCCGATGGATTTTTTTTAAAGATAAAAAAATAATTCTTGTATTGACGGCCCGACGAAATTATTTTAATTCGTCAAGTAAATCTTCTCGTTTTTCTTCGGACCTTGCTATCAATGCCATTACCAGACTGCACAACCCACTTTTAATACTCTATTTTACTGTTTTACTGTCTTGTTCTGAATATGATCCGACGAAATTATTATCGTTAGGTACTAGAAAATTAATTTGTCAAGTAGATCTAAAATAGTCTCACCTTTTTTCGTATACGTTTCATAATTCTTGTATTGAAGATGGTCCGATGAAATTATTTTGATCGTTAGGAAAATTAATTCGTCAAATAAATCGTCTCGTTTTTCTTCGGACCTTGCTATCAATGCCATTACCAGACTGCACAACCCACTTTTAATACTCTATTTTACCCGTTTTACTGTCTTGTTCTGAATATGATCCGACGAAATTATTATCGTTAGGTACTAGAAAATTAATTGTCAAGTAGATCTAAAATAGTCTCACCTCTTTTTCGTATACGTTTCATAATTCTTGTATTGAAGACGGCCCGATGAAATTATTTTGATCGTTAGGACAATTAATTCGTCAAATAAATCGTCTCGTTTTTCTTCGGACCTTGCTATCAATGCCATTACTAGACTGCACAACCAACTTTTAATACTCTATTTTACTGTTTCTTACAGGCTCATTACTGTCTCTCAACAATTTTCAACGATTATTTCATAAATCTTTTTTTTATATTTGTCGCATATAATAAGCGACTTCCCATTCCATTTGCGTTTCACAATTCTTTCCTTGAAGGCGCCCGACGAAATTATTTTGAATTTTATCAATATTAATTCGTCCAGCAAACTGCCTCTTTATCGTTTGCATTTCATTAGCTCGGAACGCAAAACTCGGATCGTTTTGGTCCAGCGAAGTATTTCTTAGTGTTAGTGACCTTGGCCTTATAGTAAGAACAGTGGTGGACTGTTACATTCTTATCTCACGGTCTGCGGTCCAGACATGCCACGTGCCACAACTTTAGGATCAGTTATGAAAGTTATTGTCTCTAACCGACTGCCCACATGTCAGTCACCCGATCATATTCACGCCACTCTTGTAATGAGCTATATATAGAGCATACATTTTAAGTTCATACACATGAGTGGGCGTGTCTCAATTTACCAAAGCTGAGTCCTAGCTCCGCCTTGCAAGCTAATGGCAAACGGGATTTTGCTGTTTAACAAGGCTGGTGCCCAGTTGCAATAAGATTGGTCCATTTGCCTGGCTAAAAAAAGTGTGGCACGTGACTCCATGGAGGTGGGATCAGTAATGCAGCCAACCGGCATGAATCTATTTGCATAACATCGTGGAATGTGTTTGCCGCTCAAACCACGCACTCTCTGTAAAAAGACCGCGGTGTAACATGACACCCAAGCTGGGCGTCAGCTGTCTGACATGATTTTTTGCTCAAATAATTCCCATAAGCTTTGATAAGGAAAACTATGGTTTTGATTCTCCATGAAAACGGAAGTCGGCAGGATAGCGAACGAGAAAGAAGGAGAAAATATTGGAAGAGGATTGATAAGGATAATGAGAGTATCGGAAAGAAGATCGTACCATGGATTTACTAGAGTGTAGGTCCATGATGGAATACACTCCTCTCACATCGATAAGCATAATATGAATAATGATGAGTTCACCAGTGATGATACTCGCTTGGGTTAACGCCCTCGCCCATTGTCCGTACCGTCTCCATATAACGCGATCAGTAAAAGCAGGGAAAGTCTCTCTAACACTTCCCTGGTTTAAGTAACGCGATTAGTATTCATGTAGGTATACATGTAGATCGACTTGCCAGAAAGCCCGACGCATATTGTACAGGCTAGCGTGAAAAAAAAAATCATAGCAGGTCATAAATCATTAACTGGGTCAATGACATTGAGAGACTCTTGGGAGCCATGTATTGTCTGGCAGCTTGTTGATATCGTGGTTATTTATAAATAGTATAAATCCTATATGCAATTTGTAAAAAGTACAAAGAAAGAGAAAGAGAGGGGGGCAGTTACATGAAGTCCGTGTTGTATCGACGAATTGATGGTTCAAGAAAACGGGTAACCATGAGCTAGGAAAGAGGGGATCATGAAAAAGCAACGAGAGAAATATCGTTAAAATGAGTTGAGTTAATTCATTTACTTTTTAGGAATTTGTCGATGGCCGGTGCCTCATTTTATTCTGTCAGCTTTTCATTCACCTTCTCCGATGTTTCTCTTTAATTTGTCATTTTCTTCTATCTATCACATTGACACCATTCCATTTTCCATGTATTGATCATTCTCATCGGTGAATTTATTTAAAGGCAACAAAAATATACATCGGCCGTCATTTATTCATCTGTCTAATACTCTAGTAATATAAATATTATTTCTTTGGGCGATCGTAAATCTCTATCATTTAGCGAGTGCAATTTAATTTCATCTGACGATTATTACTTTATTTCATATGATGAGCTTCAATTTCCTTCAACGTTAAACCTCCGCATAATTATTGCGATCCATACATTTCATTTAAAAAAAAATCGGTTATATTTTGCATCTTAATACCGGAAGAAATAATGCGCATTTGGGGCTCAAAACTCAATAATCGTTGACAGTCCTTCGTTCAATCTGGCAATCGTATTCTTTCTTTTTTTTCATCGAACGGTTAATTCTTTCGATCCTTACAGTCAAAGAAAGGGAAATACTTAACGAGATTATATATTTATCATGCCGGCATGATCGATATCGCAATAAATGAAGCACCTTCGATTGCGCTGCGAGTTTCTGACAAAAACATCATCAACATAATACAAACACGTTGCCTTACTCTCTGGGAATTGTTGACAGTTTTTACAGGTCAACAAACTTTATCAACTGAACGCCCTTTTCACCCTTTCCCAATATATCCCCCAGCCCTGCTCCGATCACATCCCCCATGCCCCCATCTCGACTGGGTGCGTGCGCGCGCACGCAAAATCATCGGCAATGCAAGTGGACCAAGATAGCTACTAGGCACTTGGGTCACGGGTCACCGGTCACCAAAGTTTGCCGAACTTTCATTCATGTTAATTTCGACATCTCACTCCCGATTGGTCACAAGGTTTCACAACTTGAGCTTGTTACGGTGAGCTGTGTTGCGCAACGCAGAACAGCGATCTTGCATACATACGTTTGTGTATGCAGTGTGTGGATAATGCAAGCATGGACCCTACCACATGCCATGCATAATGCAACGGTACGACAAATCAAAACAAGAAGTCCGATCCTTGCTTGGTCAAAATAGGATTTAAGCAGCACTTCCCTGATTTAAGCATGACACGTATGCGTATGTGCTCGTGCAAGTGGCATGATGATAAACGGCGACGATTAATGACCTTTTTACAACCGAGCTAACCCAACTCTTGCCTCAGCATAGTCTAGTTCTGGACTCTTTTTATTGATTTTTTTATTCGCCGACTATACGCGATAAGCCGAGTGATACCGAGAACCTGTTGGCCCCGAAAAAAAAAGAGTCCAGTGCAATTGCTCCACGCTAGACGACTTTCCCTGAGATTTTTCAGGGAGAGCAATTAAAATTGGCCGCACCTCCCCAGCTAAAGCGCTAGTGAACCTTTGACCCCTGACGTCAGCGTGGAGCAATTGCACTGGACTCTTTTTTTCCGGGGCCAACAGGTTCTCGGGATCGCGCGCGTATAGTCGGCGAATAAAAAAAATCAATAAAAAGAGTCCAGAACTAGACTAGCCTCAGCACGGATCGGAAGCAGTCCGGCTCGGAATGCTTTGTCCGCCGGACAGCACTACCCTGAAGACAGACGCTCCATTGGATTTTTTTAAAAGATTAAAAAGTAATTCTTGTATTACTTGTAGACGGCCCGACGAAATTATTTTAATTCGTCAAGTAAATCGTCTCGTTTTTTCGGACCTTGCTATCAATGCCATTACTGCGCAACCCACTTTTAATACACCATTTTACTGTTTCTTACAGGCTCATTATTGTCTCTCAACAATTCCCAACGATTAATTCATAAATCCTTTGCTATTTTATATTTGTCGCATATATAGACGACTTCCCATTCCCATTAAAGGGGTACTCCGGCCTAAAAATAATATTAATTGAATGAATAGAGTAAAATTAAACAAGCAAAACACTAAAAAATTAAGTTTAATTTTACTCTCTAATATTCAATTCATATAATTGCAGGCCGGAGTACCCCTTTAATGGGAATGGGAAGTCGTCTATATATTCTTTATTTGCGTTTCATAATTCCTGAAGACATGCTCCATTGGATTTTGTTTTAAAGATAAAAAAGTAATTCTTGTATTGAAGACGGCCCGATGAAATTATTTTAATTCGTCAGGTAAATCGTCTCGCCTGTTTAGTTTGCGTTTCATAAGTCTTGTTCTGAATACGATCCGATGAAACCATTTCGATCGATAGCTAGAGAAGTAATTCATCAAATCGTTTGCGTTTCATAATTGTTGTATTGAAGACGGCCCAAGGAAATTATTTTGATCGTGTGGAGAAAAATTAATTCGTCAAATAAATCGTCTCGTTTTTCTCCGGACCTTGCTATCAATGCCATTACTAGACTGCACAACGTTCTATACTGTTTCTTACAGGCTCCTTACTGTCTCTCAACAATTCTCAACGATTTATATTTGTCGCATATATCAGTGGCGTATCCAGGGGGCGCAACAGTCGCCCCCTCCCCTATTGGCTTCATAAAAGAATATAGTCACTATATAGCACTATTTTGCATTTCTCCCCCATGACGGCTATAAATAATTCCTGGCGGCGCCCCCCCCCCCCCCCCCCACTATTGGGAAATCCTGGATATGCCCCTGCATATATAGGCGCCCGACGAAATTATTTTGAATTTTATCAATATTAATTCATTTCAATTCAATTCAGTATTTATTTCCAATTCATAAAAATGATACATATACAGACAAATAACGTGGATTGATGATTAAAATAATATTGCTACCATGGATGCGGTAATTAAGTACAGTACCAAGTGATAATAATTAAAACATCCTAACATAAATTAATAATTGCTAAGTAATTTCTTTTTGTATTGTCTTTAAAAAGTATTATTAAACTGCATGTGTATTAATTCTGCTAAATTCCAAACTATTCCATAAAATTCGTCCAGCAAATTGCCTCTTTATCGTTTGCGTTTCATAATTCCTGAAGACGCCCCGACGAAATTATTTTGATCCTTTGGAGGAAAATTAATTCGTCAAGTAAATGGCTATCAATGCCATTACCAGACGTGCACAACCCACTTAACACTCTATTTTACTATTTCTTACATTCCTTCTTATACTCTCTCAACAACTATTAATTCATAAAAACTTCGCTATTCATAATTATGTCATATCTCGGCTGCCCCCCCCCCCCCCTCCCTCTCCCTTTGCTTACCCTAATAAGAAGAATATAGTAAATGACGAAACAAAGGGAAACGATCCATGGGAAAATCCCCACGGTAAAATCCCCACATAGCCCCTTCAGATGAAAAAAGGCACTATTGAAATGGTCACGAAAAGAAGTACAGGTATTTGTGTTAAACATAATTATCGACAAACACACAGAGAGTATAATTCATTGTCTCAATAAACATGAGATGCAATCTGAACATGAGCATGAGCAGATATAGGTCATCTATACCAAATTCTAAAACCCACTGACACTAATATTCGATATGTGCTCATGAATGCCATGTAATCATTATTCAATTATGCACTAATGGTGCATTCCATGATATCCAGGTGGAAGTATTGTTTTTAAATGGGGAAACAAAAGCTACTTATGAGGCACCTCTATCACACCCAGAGTTATTTTTCTGAAGTGCACATAAAGGGACCCTCCATTATCTAAAATATCTGTGGATATTTGGGGTCATTTGTACCATGCGCTATCCCCGAACTGGCTTATTTTGATTCACAATCCATCCCGCTACTGTGTCTCGTATTTACACATACCTCATGTCCAAATCGCGGTTACAACGTACAATATCAACGTTGACAGAGAATTAACCCTGTACATGTACTTGGTTACGTAATCAGTTGGCCATTGACACCAGTTGTATACAGAGTCAACAGGAATTCTGTAACAGAGTCGCTATGAACATGACGGACAAAGAGAGTGGACAAAGCAAACCCTCATTGTACCCTTCACAATGGTTCCGGTAGTCAAAAGAACAATACCTTTACTGCTGTATATGTATAACTGGTGTCACACGCATATTCAGCTGTTCTACTTATTTTAATAGTAGTATGTTCTTTTGTCTACACGATCCATTGTAAAATATAGAAAGACGAGTTGTTATCCGTCACGAACATTGACACGAACTTCGATGAGGCACACACTGGACATAGCTTTTTTTCTCAACCACATAATATTCTTTTCACTAACATTGTTTATAGGTCTATTTGGATATTGATAGAGGGTGGGGGAGGGGGTGTATAACGTTGACTTTAATTATGATGGACCATCATAAGGAAAGTCAAATTTGACAAGTAAAAGCCAATAATTTGTACGTTTAGTATTAAAACAGAAATCAAGGAATCTGGCCAATGTAAGTGTAATTACATGAATTATAGAATTAACAAGTAGAAAATCCGAATAAGTTCGAAAATCAATAAACCAGTAACTCCGTTATTTCTTTTGCAAATGTATATTAGTTGTTCCGATGTTAAAAATGGGGCAAGCAAGTACATATTTAGGAAGAACATGTTTCCAATTAATATTTTCGGACACATTGGTTTGATAGAGGGAAACACAAATTTCTTGGAGGAAATGGTAATTCATGAGAAAAAAATGAAACAATTCATTCAATTCTACAAATTCCTTGAAAACATTGTTATTTCCTTTTCTCACTACAAGAATTTTAATTCAATTATTCAAAAGAGTTACAAGATTGGCGGAACTTGACAGAAAGGTGAAACTGGAAGACCAAAAATGTAAACAAATTAATTAAACAGGAAAATAAAACAAACGGAAGTGTATCATGCAAAAAAGCAAGTAGCATAGAATATTAAAGAGATTCAGGGGTGGTATAAAGGATTAAATAATATGAATTAGTCATAAATGAAAGGAAAATAACTTTAAGTACTAAAATGAAGAAAATTCCACCTTTGTCAGGCTCTTGTAGTCGATACGCAGTTTGGAAACAACGTCCAAAATAAGGAAAGGAATGCGCGCTTGCATCATGTCCATTGTGTGCCAATTGAAGGAGATGAAAAGGTATTGTGCGTGTGGCTAGTGAACGATGGTAGTCAAGATGCACGTTACATGTATACTAGTTGTAATTTTCAGACCCTGCAATTTCTTTACTAGCATGAACCACTGAACTGAAATTTTCGAAAATACAAGCTCATTAAAACCATGAAGCTACACCTTCAACACACGCTCAAAGTTGCACAATGTTAATTGTTTTGAAATCATGAATAACGAATATGAATATGAAGTTTAATTATATATCTGGGTGTTTATACAAGTGTTTGCTCAATGGATACATCAAATTCGTATTTTCTTCATCGAAGTACATTTTTTCCTCAACATGCGTTTTTCCTTCCACATCTACCGCGCACGAATAAAAATGTAATGTCTTATTACTCCTAACACACGATTATAGATTTTCTCTCGCTCCTAAATCACGCACTTGTATGATAATCTCGGCTGAGTTCACTTTCTCTCTGCTAAAGAAACAAGTCGGTTGTGTTTCCGCTCTATTTACTGTAGTTTTTTTTAAATCATAACTGCCTCTTGTAAAATTAACGCCCTGATAATTATTTCTCTCCTAAGTTACGTACATGTATCATAATGTCGAAAGTTCTTCTTAATTCTGTTTTGAAAGCTGAATTTAATTTCTGTATATTCTTTCCTATTTACTGGGTTAAAAGCGATGGGAACAAAAAAATAGGCGGATTCAGCATCCCCGAGGACAACAGAATCTAAGGGCCGGTCCTTTTCCTCGCACAATGCCGGCCCGTCGATTCTTTTGTATGGGAAATGGCTGAATCCGTGCATGGGGATATTATTTTACCCCGCTCTAATTATTTTTAAAATGTGTATCTACGGGTTTCTAAAAGCTAAATTTCTTTTCTTTTCCCCAGGTCTGCATGTTACAGAGGTATAGAATCCGCCCCTTTCAATGAACAAGAATTAATGAAGCACCTCCTCAAGCCTTTGCACGGGACGATTGTTGATTTTTTTTCTCTCTCCCTCCCTATGTCCTTCTAAATGACGCGTTTGTTTTATAATCTCGACACATACATGCCAATTTGTTTCTGGTTATAAAGCTAACTTTCTTTTCTTTTCGGCTGTAATAAGAGTTACATAATTGAAACGTATCATCCTGATGTACAGCGGGACGAAGATAAACTGTGTTTATATATAGCTCGAATGTCAACGCTTCTCTCCGCTCTAGTTTACTCGAGGGTAGAAAAAATATCATGCACTTGTTTCATAATCTCGAAAAAGATCCTTTTTTTCTGGTCACAATGCTGACCTCCTTTTCTTTTCGGTTGTTAAAAGAGTTACAGAATTGAACTCTTATCTCTCCGATTTATTACTCTGTATGGAGCTTTAAAAAACAATTCTCTCTCCCCAAAATCACACACCAATCGAACGCTCTTCATAATTCTGTTTTGAAAGCTTACATTTACTTTCTGTGAGGGCATTTGAAGAGCAATCCTTTTCAGGGGACATATCTAATCAGACGAACGTAGTAAGTAAATTATTTTTGTTTCACCCTTTCCCAGAAACTCCAGTTCCTCTTTACACAATAGACGTGTGTCACCTTTTCATGGCATGGTCATTAATCTTTCAATGGGTTCCGATTTCTAAGAACTTCTTGTCATAAATTGGAAGGCAGGGGTTGACACAAAGAGGGGAGTGTCGATACTGATTGTTGTAAATAAGGATCAATAATCCATCAATGGACCTCCCGCTTTTTAAGAACCTCCTGTGTTTTTGAGGTGCGGGGGAGTTCGTATATAGTAATAATTTGTACTTTTTAGCACCTTTCACTAAAATGCATTCCATATATGAAGGTTTGTTTTTTTCTTTATTTTTTTGCGAGGGGTGGGGGGACTTTGACAATGCTTTATACGGGGTGCAATACTGCACTGTATACATGTATGAAAGGGGTGGTGCAGGGAGGGGAAAGTCCCCCCCCCCCCTTCCCGCGCTAAGCGTGAAATCTGTGACGACTTAGCAAATTTGAGAGAAAAACGGGGGGGGGGGGGTTTAGGGACACAAAAAAATTCTCCAAACCTTAACAAAATTTTCAACAAAAAAAGGGGGGCACAATCGAGAAAATGGCGGATCGTCTATGGTAAAAATTCATACTTCTCTTCCAAAAGGGGGGGGGGGGGCACGGGCCGGCTGTGCCCCCCCCCCCTGGATCCGCCACTGCCCGGACTGACTTGTGTTTAGACGCAATGCTGCACTGCATATAACATGCAGTGGTGGGTGCAGGGAGGGGAGATTCTCCCCCATCCCCACCCAGCCCCCTCCCGCGCAAAAACTTCGACGTTTTAGCAGAAGTACTCCGGGGCAATACTGTACTGTGTGTAACAAGGGTGGTTGCATGGTGGGGGTGGTTTCTTTCCTCCAACCCCCCCCCCCCCCCCCACCCCCGCAAAATTTTTGATGTTTTAGCAATTTTTGAGAAGATATCGGCTTAATTAGGCTTTTCTCTCACTTCCCCCGCTTTTTCGCGCTCTCTTCTTTTTTTTTTGTTGGCGTTGGCGACCACCCCCACCGCAACCACTGGCTGTGCCCCTGGTGATGATCTAAAACTACCGAGATGTCGCTCGTTTTATCATAGTATTAGTTAGTTACATAGTAAAATTGAAATGATAAGAAGTTTTCTCTTACTTTTATCTCCAATGTTTCTTAAGTAACATAATGCATGGTCGCGGCTTGAAAATGACGGCATGAATTTTACTGTAGGTGTAATAGTATTTCAGAAAATTCGTTTTATAACTCACCAGGTTTGTAATTCCGAAATACAAATTTTCCATAGCGAGGGGGTTCACAATTCCAAGTATGTGACGTATTTTTGTGAAGATTCGTTATTCAGAAGGTCGTTTACGTATATTTCGAAAACGATGTAGGCTACATAATTCGTGATTACGAAAATATAATATGACTCTGTGACTTTTAGGAATAATTTAAGAACCTTCAGAAATATAAAAACAAATTTTCAATCCCGGAATTATGAACCCAGATCTAGAAAATTGGTTCGGCGCATAAATTACAAAGAATCTACTGACCAAATGAAACAACAAATAAATTAGAACTATAAGACGCAAAGTACATTTATCGGCTTGAAAATTGATTCGGCGCATAAATCACAAAGAATCTACTGACCAAATGAAACAACAAATAAATTAGAACTAAGACGCAAAAAACATTTATCGAATCGAAAAATGATTTGGCGCTTAGCTAAAACATTAAATCATAAGGATGTTTTGGTAACATCGGCAACATGCACCTGTCCTTGTCTGTAACGTCTTGAAAGAGAAGGGACATTGCAGAATTATAAAATGGAATATAAACAAGAGAAAACAAAGATGAAATATAAATCAAAAAGATGTGGACCGGGCCGTTCTCGCGGCTCATCTCAAACATCACGCTTGCACACAAACCCTCGTCCGGTGTAGCGGTAGATACGGGGATCGGCAGATACCGTTCTAAAAACGACCAAGAACACTATCTGCCGGCGGATCATGTTCCAACCCCGGCATATACCGTACCTAGACATAGCAACAAATAATGTATGCAAACTGGATTCCAAGTATTGTAGTTCATTCAGTCATTTAGACTAACTAGTCCGTTTCCCCTAGTATGCATGTCCGAACGCGTTTAGACATAGTGCTATGAAGACGCGTATATTTAGACGGACGCATGACGTTTCCCGAGGGCGGGACTGTGTGTTTCAATTATGTAATTTTTATTACAGTCGAAAAGAAAAGAATCAGGGCAAAATAATATCCTCAATAGCTTTTTTTGTTCCTTTCACTTTTAATCCAGTAAAAAAGGAAAGTGTATACAGAAATTTAGCTTTAAAAACAGAATTAAGAAGAACTTTCGACATGATACAGGTACGTGATTTAGAAGGAGAGAAAATAATTGTCAGGGCGTTAATTTTACAAGAGGCACTTATGATTGATTCTTTTGCAGTAAACTGCAGTAAATACAGCGGAAACACAGACTTTTTTTTCTTTAGCAGAGAGAAAGTGAAGTGAACTCAGCCGAGATTATCACAAGTTCTTTTTCCTATGCAGCTTCATTTCTTTGGAACAATCTCCCCTTTCAAATTCGCAACGCTAGTTCTGTTAATACTTTTAAAACTTATGCTTAAAACCCATCTTTTAAAATCATATATCTTAAATCTGATATCCCTATATGGCATTTGCCATCCTTTATGTTTGTGTAGTTATGCAAGGCCTACTACTACTACTACTATTAATTTGTGATAAGTTTCATATTTTGGTTGTGCTTTGAATTTTTACTATTATTGTGTACTGGAGGGTATTGATTGATGTAATTTGTTGTGCGAAGTATTTGGTTTCTTTCTCGTCAACTTTCATCATTCCTTTGTCTTTTCGACCGCTTAGAGGCAATTTTGCAATTTGTGGTATATAAATTGATTATTATTATAAGACAGTGCGTGATTTAGGAAAGAAAAATCGATAATTGTGTGTTAGGAGTAGATAAGACATTACATTTTTATTTTTATTCGTGCGCGGTAGATGTGGAAGGAAAAAAGCACGCTGACGAAAAGAGGTCACGTACCATTCACGCGACCAGAATGATTGACATGTTTACAATAGCGCGCAAAATATCGGTTTCACCATCAAAGGGCGGTGGTTTTGCCGAGCGAAAAGATCATGGACAAGTACAAGTAATTTATGCATTTTGTTTCTCGTCACCTATAGGCTGAATGTCATACTGTACATTACGAGACGGATGAACATGCATACAAAATCTTGATTTTCAAAACCACTGTCGAAAGAGTTTGATTTGTTCAAGCACGAAACAAAACAAAAATACAAATAAGTCTATCAGATACAAAGTCATTGCGGCTCTTTGTTTCTTTGGTTACTCCAAAATGCCGCTTAGCCAGGATTTAATTTCATGGCGGGTGTTGAGTGCACGATTCGTGCTCCTCAAGGGGGGGGGGGGGGGGGGGGGGGGGGGGGGTTGGTATCCGCAAAAGAAACCTATCCGCATATGTTCTTGAAAGATTCCGTTCACTCTCTTTATAATTATAACACTTTTTGGCGTTTCCTCACTTTCGGGAGAGGGCAAAATTGCCACGTCCATATTTTGGTCGAGACCAAAATTTGGACGCGGAAACGAGCTTCTTTCGACAACTTACATTATTTCCTAATATTCTCTGCATATATAATCTAAATGGTTGTCTGGAAAATCATTATTTCCCTTTTTCTTCCTGAGGTAGCGTTATTTTCTAGTCCAAGTACCCTATCATCAAACAAGGTCATGTTAAATATCCTTTAACATTTATTCCTGATAATAATTATATATTTTTTGGAGTTGCTGAATATAGTGATATGATCATTAATCTTCATTTTTATTCGTTAATATATCTTAGTGGAGGTATGAATATGTTAGATATTAGTAAACTGGGAAATAATTGAACGCACGCATAACGGTAAGATTCGGGACACCATATTCTCTATGGCCGCGCACAGCTTTTTTCAGCGGCCGTGCCGATCCGCGTACCCCACGGTTACCATAATATCGCTTCGATTTATCACCACTTCGGGAATCTTAATCGACCAGATAGAACATGCCAGACGGCAAATTCGTTTACAGACCAAAGACACTACATGTGAATATGTGATCTTTACATCCATGAACATGAAAAATGGTTACTTTCCAGCTAAGTTGACCCTCTCCCCTGAACGCCCACGATGTCGGCAATTTAGATAAAGTCAACTTTAATTTTAAAAAATTAATAAAAGATGTAGTTCGCCTCGAAGAGCATCTTCGATGGGAATGCTGCACCCGCGGCTCGAATGGCAGATTTTATTTAGCTTTCTTGGGTAACTCGGCCAAGGTTGCAAACGTAGATGGCGCCATTATAAATGTCCCTTTAATTGACAGAGTGTCATATTTACGGTGATTGCTGCTATGACCGGACGCAGGCGGCATGGCGGATTTAGTTTTAAAGAACATTCGCGGCAGCCTTCGGCGGGCATGGCGGATTTAATTTCAAGTGCAATCGCCAGCAGGCCGCAGGCGGCATGGCCGATTACTTTTTAAGAGTAATCAGTAAGCAGGCCGGGGCGGGCATGGTGGATTTATTTTTAAGTGCGAGGTGGCAGCCCGCGGTCGGCATGGGTCCGTTAATTGGCGCGTGCCTTGGCGGGAGGCTGCAGGCGGCACGCTGTGATAGTTTTGCTCTCTCGCCTTACTGTACTTTGCCAAATATGAAACAATAACAAAATGAAAAGTCGGAAAAGTTCTATTCGTTTACATTTATTGATATCTTATGGGTTGGATATCATTTTGTACATTAAATCTCACAATATGACACCTTTATTTCCATTCTTTTAGGTGATTCCAATTGTAAAAACAAAGAAATGCCAAAATTACGCCAATAATGCTGGAATCGCGCCAGTCTCACTGTACTAAGTCAAATATGAAACAAGAAGAAAATGAAAAGTCGGAATTTAAAAAAAAAAAACATTTATCGATATCTTATGGGTTGGATATCATTTTGTACATTAAATCTCACAATATGACACCTTTATTTCCATTCTTTTAGGTGATTTCAATTGTAAAAACAAAGAAATGCCAAAATTACGCCAATAATGCTGGAATCGCGCCAGTCTTACTGTCTAACCAATATTCGAAGTCCTGGTAGGTATTCTCACGCACCTCGATGCATCATGTACAATCTCTATGGAAGAGAGCGCGCGCGCGGAATCCGAGCTCATGAATAATAATGAGGGTGCCCAAATCACGCCAACATAGCCTCAACCTTTGTGAGACTGGTCCTGGGGGCTGGGCAGAGGCGCAAAGGTAAATTTTGGTATTATGAATCCCAATTTTCATCCAAAAATATGATCTCTCATTCAAATAATGAAACGTATTAATTTAAGTTCAAGACAAAAATGGTATTCAGATGCGTGAAACACCCGTCACTGACTGTACTGGAATACATATAATACTAGAGTAGTACTAGGCTAGTCCCATTCATTACAATTCATGTGTGGTTGAGGAGAAAGAAAAATGAATGTGTGTGTGTGTGTGGGGGGGGGGGGGGGGGGGGGTGCATGGGGAAGGGAATGGACTTAAAATAGATTAAAAAATCATAATGTTTAACTTGATTTAATTTCCGTACAATTACAAAATATATTCCAATATGGAACATGTATGCGTGAATCGGCTATTATTTATAGCTAATATCAGCCCAGTAATCCTCAAATTGGCAAGAATCCTACCTAGGATATCAAAAAAACAGCAGAACGGAGGTATATATAAGATTTGTATGGAGCGGAGGTATAAAGCGGCTTAAGAAACTAAGTAATAGGCCTAGATCTAGTGCATGCAGCAAGATCATTCGCTGTCAATTGCTCGTGGTCTAGTGGTAAAGGCGTCTGGTCAGACTGTCGGAGTATTCTCTTTCTACACTGCTCTTGCATTTAAGGTCCCGGGTTCAATCCCGCTCTTTCTTGCTGATAATTTTTTCAGTTATGAATCAATAACGATAGCGTTTATTCCGTTAAAAATAACTGAATTTCAACAATGAAAACCAAGAAACTTGTTCACTTGTTCAGGCGGGTTTAATGGCGGCTGGGCATAATAACGACTTTGGCCCGTGAATCTATATTTAATCTTTATTTAAATTTTATCAAGTTTTCTATATTTTCTGTTGCCTCTTTAATATAGTATACTATTAGGTCTACCTTTTATTTTATCAATATGACTTTTTCATTGATTATTATTTATGATTGTTAATGTTATTTACTCTTCCTACAGACATGTGAACGATAGTAACCTAGACAGAAGATCTGTGACGGCATCATGGCTGTACGTCGTGACAAACACAAGACACCTGCTTTCCTAGAAAAAGCCGGGAGAGAACAGAAAAAGATCCAGGAGAAATTACATTTGAAACTTAAAGATGATATATACCGGTAAAGATGATGATGAATCATGGGAAAGAATATTTTACTAAGAAAAGAAAGAATAATGAAAATAAAATTATTTTGAATTTTTATTATATAAAAAAATGTTTGAATTAGTAATGGCTCCAAAAAGAGCTGTTGTTTTTTGTAGATGAGAATATCGGTCAACTACAGTGTATGAACATATCGGTCATAATGCTTTGCATCTTACCATAACTCGGTGCACTTCTCACAAAAAGGTTTCACAATTATAACAGCAAAAACCTTTCAAGATATTGCTTGCACATTTTGACAAACATGTAGTTACTTTTATTTTTTTGAAAAGTGGTATTCTATGGAATCTCTGCTAATAGTGAGTTCACTTATTTATGGTAATGTGCATAACAATGAGAATTTGAAATTGTGATAATAGTTGTGACAACTAGTTAATGATTTGTTGATGTTTGGAGCCACACCCATCAATCAAATCATGTATTTGCATCAAAGTGGACACTTAAAACACCACCACCACTTTATTAGTATGACTCTTTCTACCCAGTTTTTGTCTCTGTTCCTCAAGATTGAGATATTGTTAATTTCTACATATGTATATTTCTTATTTTATTAATTCCCAATTCTACCCGGTACTCCTATTAGACTTTTTCCTACATATTATGTTTTCGATTTCTTCAAAAAATTGTTTGCATTATCCATTTAGTTAAAGGGCAATCCAACCTTGGTAATAAGATGATTTGTGTGAAAGCAGAAAAATAAGAAGAACAGGATGGTGAAAGTTTGAAAGTAATAGGACAAGGACTAAGAAAGTTATGGATGTTTTAAAAATGAGATCACTACATCTATGCAAATCTCAAATTGGCAATTGGGAGAGTCGATTGTGACATTTTTGTGGACAACTCTCCCGTTTGTCGTACACAAAAATATCATTAATTTGCGGTCCTATTCGAGGCGCTTTTACCCTCGGGGCAGTACTCTAAATATATTGGAGATAGCATATTGTTATAGGTCTCCATGAAAGAAAAAGATCCTACTGAGTAATACATTTTGAAAAAAACTGACATTTTAGTCATTTTGTGTGTTGGAGCAAACAGGGGAGTTGTCCACAGCTACATCACAGTGACATTACCTATTTGGCCTATTTGAATATTTGAATGTATAGTGATTACAACTTTTAAAAAATCATAACTTTCTTATTGCTTGTCCGATTTCGTTCAAACTTTCACCAATCTGCTTCTCTGATTTTTCCTTTTTCTTTCAAAGCAACTTGCTTTTAAGGTTGGATTTCCCTTTAAAGAAAGCAGCTGGCATATAATATATGTAGAACCAAATGAGTGACTACATTTCTTAATTCATTATCCAGCTCTAATTTAATTTATGTTAATGTTCCTATTCATACAGGTCAGTGTAAGAAATTATTATTTTTTCACTGGAGCTCTTTATGGCTTCAAATGATGTTAGAATAGTGTGATTTTTCTCATATAATTTTTATGATTTTAATTTCATTATTTTGTTTTTTACCAGAGCTCTTCTCAAGCTTTCCAGAGCTAAATTGCTCACAACCTTGGGTCCTGTTTCATAAAACTTGTTATCAATAACAACTGCCCCATTTCTATGACAAATTTCTTCTCAGCCAATCAGATTCAAGGATTTCAGTAGCTTATTATAACAATTATATTAACTTATGAAATGGTGCTCAGGTGTAATATTTGATTGCTGATACAGGTTATTCCAAGATGGGACCTATTCTGACATCACTCTACCCTGTGGACCAACACCCATGCTCATCCATAAGACCATCTTAGAATCAAGGGTTCCTGGTCTCGTGGATATCCTCTGTCCTGACGGAGTTCCCAACAAAACCATCTTGGACATCATAGCGGCTGAGGATCTGAGGCAGTTCATCCAGTAAGAACTTGGATACTTTTGCTCTACAGGCATATGAGGGGACTGCTCTCTCTCCCCTACTAAGAGCCCTTAACCCTTTCATGACAGGAATTATGTAAATGCTAAATTGATCACAGTTTGTTCTTCAAATTGGCAACAATAATACTTTTCTTTCAGTGCTACATGGTTCTGATAAGGTGTAATATCTTTAAAAAAACAACAACATACATGGTTAGGAACTTTGTCGAAAAGTGGAACATTTGATAAAGAACAATGATTTTGAACCTCTCATTTTGTTGCCAATTTAAGGATTTTAAAGCTTACTCTCTTTTTTTAAATTCCTGGCATCAAATGCAATATGGTCATGCAACAAAAATGGACACAGTTTGTGCATAATTTTTTTCTCTTTCTACTTGTGCATTGAGCCAAACCACAAAATGTGGTCAATTGTCTTGAAAAGGTTAAAAGGGCTCTGAATCTGTATGTGATAAAGAGCATGCTGTTTCGTTTCATGGGGAGAAATTAGTCTAGGAGAAATTATCTGTTTTTCAAAAATGATCGCTTGTGACTAACTCTGAAGTGTGCTTAATGTTACATCTGGATCCCATGTTTTGATGACAAGTGCAGTAGTTTAGTACTTTAAATCCTAAAGGAGATCATCTCATTTAAAATTTTACATTTCATTATTTGAAAATTGTATACTGATGTTTCTCTATTAAGTGTGTTCATTATGAAAGAATGATCTAAACACTAGAAAACACATCAGAAAACTCAGTGTATGAAGGTCTATAGAGTTGGCCATTTGCAGAGAGGTTTCCAAAGCAAATATCATATAATGGCAGATGATATCAAAAATCTTCATTTCTACTTTCTAGGTGTGTATACCAGGAGGATGATTTGGCAAAGGCATGGCAGATATTCCTATCTCACTTTGCTATTCCTGAGAAGCAAGAAGATCATGGACAATCAGCAGAGACTAGACCTGCAGGAAATGTTGGGCAACATCATGGAGATGACAAGGAGCTTGCAGAAGCATTGCTGGGTGCACAAGGTGGAGCGGCTGCCTTTTCTGCTTCCAGGCTCCAGGAATCCTGTCAAAAACCCACTACCATAGAGAATGCAGGGGGAGCAGGAAGCAATGATGTCTTTGATGGAGTGTCAGGAAATCAAAGGGCGCCAGAAGAACTAGAGTGCAGTCATGCAGAGAATGTCGGTGTGGCAGAAATGCCTGCAGGTCATGAAGAGGGTTCAGGAAATGATATTCAGACATCACCCGCACTGCCACATGGTGGAGAGACTGATTCTGCCAACATCCCCCTCACAAATGGAATTGAACAATGTGAATTGCATGTGGCTAATCATCAAGGAACATCCTCTGCTTCAGCAGACGCACCAAGACCTCAGGTGGACAGTGTTCAACACCTAGATGTTTGTCAGTACGTAACTATGGACTCACCTATGGGGTTTGTTCTCAAGCCATTGGAACATACAGAGAACTCTGCTGCTGACACATCCCAGATTAAAGCTGCAAGCTCGGGCCCAGTCTCTCATGAAAACATTGGAAGAATGAATTCTGAGGGAGAAAGTGAATTTGGTAAATCTAATGATTCTGAAGCAGTGGTTGTTAATGGTTTTGCTTCATTAGTTCCTAATGGGACTGTAGAGCAAGAAATCATTGGTTCTGAATGTAACCAGATAACCCCAAAATCACTCCTAAAGGGTGTTCCAACATCAAGCACTCAAAATTTAAACTCTGATAACCAAGCAGATTCAGAAAGGAAGAAACCGAATGATCCTGTACAAAACATCAATGTCGGCAACAGTGACAAATTGCACCAGTTTATTACAAGAGTTTGTAATCTGCCAGTGCCCTCTGGAACCCTGTCAGAAAACCTGATGTGTCTCTTGGACACTGATTCCTCTATCTTCAGTGATGTTGCTCTGGTGTCTTCAGATGGTACCAGAATCCCTGCACACAGGTATTGTTAGTGTACTTATAAATTAATCTGGCGGGATGTCCATTATGGTTTTTCAAGTTTTGAAGTGAAATGTAGTCATTGATATGAAAATACACATGTTTCTTTAGCAGAAATTTATTTACCCTTGTTCCAAACACTGTGAAGTTGCTGTGCAGAGATTCTCTTTTCAAATTAAGTTTATAGGCAGTTTGCTAGAATAGTGATTTGTGTGTACCGGTATAGTATTAATTGAAATCAAAGATTTTGTGTTTGAATTTGAAATTTATGTAGCCTTGTCATTCACAGGCAATGGTGTATGGAAAAAGGATAGAATGTGCCCCCCCCCCCCCCCGGCCAATTTTTTTTTTTTTTTTTTGCTTGTCAGGGAATTACTGAGGGAAACTGGACCCCCATAAACCCCCTCCCCCCACTGAGCGAATTCTGAAGGTCTGGCGAATTTTTTTTTTTTTTTTCCGAGAAGCTGGCGAGACCAAAAAAATTACGGGTCTACCTTTTCAAGAAGTTTACAAACCTTCATTTGTGTGCCCCCCCCCTTTTACTCAATCCTGGATCCGCCCCTGACCCAAGTCGCTACTTTGGAACTTGGTGTGCCCCCCGGTCATGAAATCTTGGATCCGCCACTGATGTCATGTCCCATTTTCCCCTTAGATAATCTTAAATGGTATCTGCCTAATGCCTGTGATGTGTGATAACTAGCTTCACCTTCCCCCATTCACAGGATTCTTCTTCATTGCCGTTGTGAGTTCTTTGCTGCTATGTTAGGAGGAGGGTGGATAGAGAGTGAGTTGAACGAAATACAGCTCAAAGGGTAAGTTAGCCAGTGTGTAAAAACAATTGCCCTCCACCAAAAATGAAGATAAGGTTCTTTTTATTGTGGCATACCACTGTTTTTATTTATAAACACTAAACTGTGGTAATACCGATTTACTCTATGTGAGCACAAAGAGCAAAAGTCACAGTTTATGTTCTAGCACATGTTAAAGGAAAATAAGCTTTCAAGACCCTCGGAGAGGACTTCAAGCGGTCGGTACCCTGGTTCTTACTTATAAGCGTACACATGATTTCTTAGCAATCAGGTAAAATAATCCATCAGACCTTTCTTCACAGTTTTCCCAAGGGCCACTGACGAGGCTACACATCTACGTTGCCAATTTGAAATGGAAAATCTGTTTCATTTAGTTCTTTAGAAGAGTCCTGTCTTGCATAATTCAATATTTCAAGATTTCAATAATTCAGTATTTGATATGTTCTGTAGGATTGATGCAAATATGAAGATTGAGAGCTCTTTCATTATAAACATGCATACACCAGAGAACATGGATGTAATTGGATTTCAATACAAATACATTTTAGCTAGCAATCACAATTAAGCTGTTCTGAATCCATCAATGTATGCATATTTGCAGTCCTCACATTAAGCACTTTACCGATCAAGTAATATTATATCTTTTGTCTTTTTCTGTCCATGATGGCAGCCTAAGTGAGAAGGTTGTGGATGCCATGTTACAGTTCATGTATGGAGGTACTGCAAGTCTTTCAGATGATGTCAATCTCAGGTGAGAGTTTCAAAATCATCAAAAGTTTGAGGATGAATGAACACAGTAAATTACAAATCTATATTTGTTTCATTTTTAGAGTGATACATTCATTTACCAAGTAGTGCAAATTTTCAGTATTTTATTCTTGAAGTTGAGATGAGCACAGAAGGTTACTTGCCAAATGCTGATTATTTGATATCATATTTCTTTTGTAGTAGTGCTCATATTCCCTAACTAAAATACTTAGTCTACTTTCAGCCATTTATAAAAAAAGGGGAATGCTCCAGTGAAAGTTTACAGTTCATAGTTTTACATTACAGAGTTGAGTATGGATCCCAGGAAGATAGAATAGAAATTCTCATTGATCTCTGTTTCCATACTAATAGAGATCTGCTTGGAGCTGCTGATATGTATGGACTAGAGGGTTTGAAAGAAGTCACTGCCTTTCATCTCAAAAGAGACTGGTGCCATCTCTTTCACAAGGTTAGCAATGTTATCTTTTTATCAGATGTAGGAAAATGGGATATTATTCTTTTATTTTCTCCATTTTATCAGTATTTCTGTCAATTATCATATGAAAATAATCCAAGTAGCGAGAAGAAGATTATGGTGATACATGTATGAACATGTACAATGTATTTACCACTCATAGTTGTTAATCCTTGGTTTGCATTTTACAGGTAAGATTCTTTTCATATAAGAGAATCAAAAATAAATGTGAATTATATCATTCTGCACTTTCTGGATCCTACTTTGATTTTCAAAAAGTAATGAGACCATTGTATGTATGCAAACATTTCTGGTTCTTACTTAGTAGCTACTACCGAAATCATGCATGTGAAATTTGATTTGAATCATAGTGTTACCGAGTGTTATTAAAATCATGTTGTAGCACTGTGAGTAATACTCTATCAGAAAGTGGGCTTAAAGGGCAATCCAACCTTTGTAATAAGATGATTTGTGTGAAAGCAGAAAAATAAGAAAAACAGGATGGTGAAAGTTTGAAAGAAATTGGACAAGGAATAAGAGAGTTATGGATGTTTGAAAAATGAGATCACTATCGGTACATCTATGCGAATTTCAAATTGGCAATTTAGTGAGTTGATTGTGACATTATTGTGAACAGCTCTCCCATTTGTCGTACACAAAACTATCATTAATTTACGGTTACAGGTCCTCATGAAAGAAAGAGATCCTACTGAGTAATACATTTTGATAAAAGTGACATTTTAGTCATTTTGTGTGTTGGAGCGAATGGGTGAGTTGTCCACAGCTACATCACAGTGACATTACCTATTCGGCCAATTTGAGATTCCCATATGTATAGTGATTACAACTTTCAAAAATTCATAACTTTCTCATTGCTTGTCCGATTTCATTCAAACTTTCACCAATCTGCTTCTCTGATTTTTCCTCTTTCTTTCAAAGCAACTTGTTACTAAGGTTGGATTGCCCTTTAAGAGATACTTGTAGTTATATATATGTACCATTATTATGTTCTTCCTTCTCTGTTTGATACAGCCTCTGTGTGCTGAATGTTTGGGCCTGGTACCCCATTGCTATGCATTATGTGAGAGCTTTGGATTGCCTGAGCTATCTCAGACATGTCTCCGGTAAATATTTCTCTAGTTCACAGTTGAGTATGAATTAATGTGAAGATGTTACATCCTCAAACCTGGTATCAAATTTTAACGAAGTATCAAAAAGTTGTAAGGAAATTTTATGAAGTTCAATTTTTTAGCGGGTACTACAGTAGATATCTTTTCATTATTTTATCCAATACTGAGTTTCCATAAGTGAATTAGAAATTTAAGATTCACTGTTTCAGCAATTATATGATAACATTGTAAATTTGAATTTTAATATACAAAGGTACATGTTTTATAACTCGACAATCATGCCATCAAATGCATACCGTCTTCTTCTTCTTCTTGATTTGTTTTTGTTTGGCAATCAGTCATAATTGACTATTTTTGCCACACACTATACAGTGAATCAATGGATTAGTCTTCATTTCAGTTCAATTTTAGTTTTAACTGTATCAACAAATTATGATAACATTGTCAATGTGAATTTTAATATACATGTTTATGACAATTTTCCCATCAAATGCATACAATCAGTAAATCAATGGATTCGTCTTCACTTTCGACGTCCTTTGGATAGGATATACAGCTGTTACAGTAGGTCCCATACTTTCTAACCTTCCAAGTCCATACCATGTCCTACATGCAGATGGATGTCCAAAAACATGAATCGGTTCTGGGTTCAGAAGACATTCTCCAACCTGCCTCCAGAAATGCTTGAAAACTGCTCAAAAGATGTCACCGAGATTTTGGTAAGTACACTGAAAAAATTCCTGTATCAGAGGATGACTACTCCCGGACACACCCCTATGACGAAGCTTGGTAGTCTGGTTTCTCTTTTGCTCATTACGTGACAAAGGCATTTTCACCAAAAATGTTTGCAATCCCATCCTCTATAATTTATTTATTTATTGTTCTCTTTTCTCTGTATTTCCAACAATCTTTATTTATTTTGTAAACAAATTTTTAGGCATTTTACTCCCAGTGTTAAAGATCGTATGCTCGATCTGTAATGAAAAACACAAGTCAGATCGAGCATACGATCTTTAACACTGGGAGTAAAATGCCTAAAAATTTGTTTACAAATTAAAATTCCTCCCATCAAGCTTCTTCGTTTACTAACCATTGTCTACGGCGGACCGTTGAATATTAATGGGTCAGAAAGGAGAGGATCTTGGGTATTTGATTCCAGTTCATCGTGACTTGGCCGTGAACCAGAATAGCCTGGTGGTTAAGTCGCTGCCCGGCAAGCAGTAGATGACAGGTTCGAATCCCACTGGTTCCAATTTTTTCTGACTTGTGTTTTTCATTACAGATCGAGCATACGATCTTTAACACTGGGAGTAAAATGCCTAAAAATTTGTTTACAAATTAAAATTCCTCCCATCAAGCTTCTTCGTTTACTAATTTTTATTTAATTGAGGCTTTTCTCTCTTCGTATCTTTGGCAAAGGACAACTTGATAGCTGTCTTGATTGTAATAGAAGGATGGAATCAAGAACTTTGTACATGTATGTTCTCATCCATTTTCTTTCTTTACAGACTGTAAAGAATGTGATTGAGGTCTTGTTCCAGCTGGATAAGACCAAAATGAGCCTTCCTCAGGGCCAGAGCTCCTGGGCTGAACCTGTCAAGGAGATCACGTCTCGGACTAGGAAGAAAGTCCTGCAGTTTGCATCCATCAAATTTTATCAAATCCTTGATGGACCAGCGTTTGAGGATGAATACCTGAAGGTAGATATGTCTCTGTTTACGTAAATATAATCTTTTCCATCCCCTTTAAGTATGAAAAAGTTTTTTCTAAATGGTTGTGGGGGAGTTAAAGAGACCCTCCAGTAAAAGGGACCCCCATCGCAAGTCTTTGCTCACTTCTCAAGTATGCCAAGTCCACACAGGCGAATTATTTTGGTCATGTTACAGCTATATCATCTGGCTGTAGCTGATTCGATGAACCTGATTTTTAAAAGTATTGGGTTTTAGGTACAAAGTTCAATTTAGTTTGACCCCATTTAACCCCTGTGACCTCCCCCTGATGTTAACATACATCTGTTTTTGTTGTAGTATATAGGATGAAAGAAGGATGTGATGGAGGGAAAAAAAACAATTTCTACTGTTTATATACCTGAATTTGTGTCATGATAATAGTTTAAGAATCAAATAATTTGACATTTGACCCCTGTGACCCATTCCAATGCTTATTGTGACCTTTGATCCCTGTAGGGCATGGGTTGGAAGAAGGATGTGATGGAGCCTCTCTTCAGGAAAGTGGTTGCGGGACTGTTGTTGGAGAATGCTGATCGGAACTTCAGAGCCGTCTGGAGGCTTTACAAAAGGGAGAGGAAAGATTATGAGAAGGAAGCGGGAAAAACGCCAGAAGAGGAGTGGAATCCGGTAAGGAAATTGGATAAACAGTCCAACCTGCTGTAGCGACCACCTGTATAGAAAGACCACCTGTCTATAAAGACCATAATTTTGTTTCCCTTGAAAAGTGTTTATCATTGAAGGAATCTGTGACCAACTGCTCATAAAGACCACTTTTCTTGTCTCCCTTGAGTGGACTTTATAGACAGGTTTCACTGTATTAGAATGCAATCAGTATGAGTATTATAATAGTGGGTTCTTGTATAGCGCACGTGTCTGTCAGACTTAAACTTCTGGCCCTCCACAATTATTGCACTGGCTTTAGCATGGCTGCTCTTAATCATGATTTAAAAATAAAGTTGAGTTCTGGTCATGCGATTACATCATGAAATGAACTGTGTAGAGCAATTGGGAAAAGTAGAATATATAGTACACAAGATACTGTGAGATTTTGGAATCTTTAAGATTTTCAGAAATTGACTCTGTTTTGCTGACAGCCACATGCACTGCACTCAGAAATGTGTATATGGGACTACACACACATGTTGCATGAATGTTTTGTCCGAACTGTTCAGCTGTTGCTGTTTGTCATTATATTTTGAATATGAGGGAATTTGAAGAGCAATTCTTTTCAGGGTGCATTTCTGCTATGATATTCTTCCAAACTGACTTTAAAATGATGAGAAAGCTCACAAACTATTTTCACCTTTACCAACTCAACCATCTCTTTTACTGAAAGTGACACATTTTTCTTTTTGTAGGAAGCGTATACAGCTGTTGGTGTATTCTATGACAAGATCTATAATTACGTCGTCAATAATGCCAGTTACATCGTCCATACAGAGGGCTTCAAGAGCTTGCCTGAGGACCTTCAGAAACAGATAAGAAAAGGTGAGTATTAGCGTACAACTTATGAAGCATCATTCTTATCTTTTGTAATGGGGTGCAAATTTTTTTTTTTTCTTCAATTTCTTTATTACCTTTGCTGTTGTGTATGTTGGAGGATAGTGTACATCACCATTTTTATTCTTCATTTCGAGAGTTCATCAATGAACAAAAGCAGGAGGAGATGTCATACTTGTAAATCATTACAAGAGTAGACAGATATTTATTGAATAACAATTCCATTGAACCATTTGAAGACTGACAAAGAGTGATTGTTATACAATACTGACTGGCCTTGGTTGGGATACGACATATATTCCCCAAACTAAATTCTAGTGAGGGCGATATATGTCGTATCTCCCGAAAGTAGGAGCCAGTCAATATTGTTATCCACATCATACATCTAGAGCAAGCCTACATAGTTCTCATTACTGATAGCCATTGTTACGTCACGTATCCAGTCCAAAATAATGCGAAATAAATGAGTCGCATAATGACAATTGTCATTGTCATTGTCATTGCTTTGGCCGTGTATGACTGTAGCTGATCTCTTGCCCGGTTTAAAAGTCCATAGGCTTTTGTGAAAGAGGGTGATACAAGAAATATCACCCTCTTTGCCCGGTTTTCACCAAAGACGAGGGGAATTTTGTAAAACCAAAGCTCAGATGTCTGATACGGATAATAATAATATATATATATATATACTATATATATATATATATATATATATATATATGGACAGAGACACAGAATAATACATATATATATATTATTATATATATTATTATATCCCCCTTCCAATACAGATGCAGTTTATGTGGATGAAGGTCTATCTAAGACAACAAAGAAACCGGTACTCTCCAGCTCCAGGGTAAGCTGTGTTTACTCTCATCGATCTTCTTCCATTTCTTTTTGGTTCGATTTGTTTTAGTAAAAAAAAAAAAACGTTTTTTCCTTTTTCTTTTTCTTTTTCTTTTCTTTTTTTTTTTTTTTTTTTTTTTTGGGGGGGGGGGGGGGTCAAAATGCATATCACATAGAAATAGGATTTATTATGTCGGAAGTAATGGCCTATTCCCTCATTTTGGGGATATTATTTCAAACAACATTGTACACGATTACGTACCTATTCAATTTATGCTGCCATCCGTATTCTGGTCGGTCTGTGTTATGTTGTGTGTGTCTATAGGTAAGAGTCCTACCCTCTCTCGTTCTTTTTCTCCCTTCCTTTTCTGTCCCTTTCACTCCTCTTATGTTTTGTTTATGCAGTTTATGTACAAATATGTTCCCTTTTCAACGATACACTATTTTTTTCAATTATAAGTTATAGGGGGCTGCAATCTACAAGCCTAGCTTTTTAGCAGTCCCCTCCGCTACCAACCTAGTTTGGTTTTGGTTTTTCTATGTCTATTGTACGCTGTAACCAATAATTGTAAGTTTCATTGATTTGCTATGTACGATGTAAACCTATGCATTTTATATTGTTGGAAGTGGAAATAAATGAAATGAAATGAAATTGAACATTGAGGTTTCAGGGAATTACCAATAATTTGTATTTAGAGGGAAATCAAAATAACAAATTCACAATAAAACCAGCTTTAGTGACAACCTACATTTTTTTTTTGTTCTACATGAACAAGCATGTTTCATTTGAAAACGTGTTTATAAAGGGTCCTTCACATAAGCACCAGCTACCTGTAAAGACTACTGTTTGTTTTCAGTAAGCGATCTTTGAATTGACTGTGTATTATCCAGTTTCCTCTGCTATGATTGTTTGAGAATCAACTTATGATAAATTTGACTGATGTATACTTTTCAATGGTGTATTGAGTATTTTATGCACAGTCTTGTGGGCTTCGTTATATAACAGGATTTCTCTGTATTTGATGATTTTATTCACCTTCTTTCCCCCAGCCTAAGTCTGCTCAGGTAAGGAGGACACTCTCCCATCCTCTACGAGCTTCATCTCCCGCGTCCTCCACCTCATCCGCCTCCTCCACCGCATCAGCACCATCCTCATCCCGGTCTAGAGGGAGAGGAGGAGGAGCAAGGACTGGGTCAGCGAGGGGTGCAGGGAGTTCATCAAGGGGTCCATCAAGGGGCACAGGAGGTCCAGCTAGGGGTGCGGGAAGCGGGTCTTCAAGGGGAACAGGTAGGGGTGGTGCAGTGGGTGCGAGGGGTAATGGAACCGGTAGGTCCAGGAGTGGGGGAGTGGGTGGGGCTGGTAGGGGTGGGGCACAAAGACCAGCAAGGCCTAGGGATGAAGGACAACCTCCCGTTAGTTGATTGTAGATGTATTTATACGACATGTAGGTATTTATTCTTTTGGTAGTAATAAGCTATACATGAACCGGTACCAGTAGTGAAATTGTTTATATTCTCTATAGATGCATTTCGCAAGTTGTTACATGTATATCAAGTATGCATATATTGGGAAATTGTATGAGATGACACATACTTATTATTGACTACTTATAATAAATGAAGTGGACCAATTATCAAGCGGACATGTACATGTATCTTGTACCGTATCTCTAAGTGTACATCCAGCGTATCCAGATAAAAATATGATTTCAAGTGTGAACTTTAATAGTAGAATGAATTCTCGGAAGAACTTATAATTGTAGTTTTTCTGGTATTTATTTGTGTTATACTGTAGAAATAAATAATTGCTGCTCAGATATGATTAATACCATACAGGAATATCTCATGTAGTTTCAGATGATATAGATACATGTACTACATGTACATGTATAATTGAATAAATAGCATAATTATGCATTTAATGTAAAGAAATTTCGGTTTAAATACATTTAATTCTATGTATATATATATGAAAGATTTGAAAAGTCCATATTAATCCATATGTTTGTGGCAATTTTACCATCAATTTATGAATTACATGTAATTTATGTTGTCTGTACAAGAAGAAGAACATTATGCAAATATGTTATTTTATTTACCAATTGTGTGCAATTTTACCAAAGTTTGTCTTAATTTGATACTTGAACACTAGAGTGATGCAATATACATTTTGTATTTCTGTGTGATTTTTAAAAAATTCATGAAAGACCAATCTCTTTATATCAGTTTATTTGATACAAATTTGATTCTCCGTCCTTTGTTGTGTTACCAGGTTCCTGTTTCATAAAACTTGTTATCAGTAACAACTGCCACATTTTGCTGACAAATGTGCTATCAACCAATCAGATGCAAGGATTTCGGTAGCTTATAACAGTTATTGCCATTTGTTATTGATAACAAGTTTTATGAAACAGGGCCCAGATGTTGCTTCTGAAGTGACAGAACAAGATTCAAGAGGTAGATAAGGGCATCGTCCGTTAAAAATCTGGTCACTTTTGTCTGATAACGATAACCTATACCTTTTTATCGTTGCTAAATTGCCCAAGTGCTGTTTATGAGGAAAATTCATTCTTTGTGGTACAGTTGTAGGTTCGACTTTTCTGATTTACCATATTAAACCCTCTTTAATATTATTGTCTCGGTGGAATCACTCAGCCACCGATTTTTTTTTTTTTCAGGACAGAGCTCACCATTATTTTCATGATTATTCACAGAATAATCAAAACTTACCTGAATTCCGAGACTACAAATCTGAGACTACAAATAAATGATATCCGACAAAGCGTGATATAAGTTGTCTAATGTTGATGAATGTACCAAAAATCTACTATTGTTGCTTTCAGTGCAGTCTCCAGCTGGTAATAGTGTATTGACATGAACCAGAATAGGTTCATGGACCTCGTTTTCCTCCGAGTATACAAACTTGTATTATCTTGTATTTTCCTTTTCTCACAGAAGGAGACAGTCAGACCGCAGGTTGTATGCAAATATGCAAATGAGCAAAAATCGCGCATTTTATTTCCAGTGCCCGAAGTGGACTCTCTCCCTGCACCCAGTCGGCTGTATCGCATGGTCATCTTTAAAGTTATGTTCTTAAATAAATATAAATGCTATGCTCATTAGACTTTCTGCAAAAATAAATGAATAGTTTACCAACACAGGGATATTTTGTTTTAGTCAGAATTTTAGAAATAAGTTGTTTAAAATAACTGATGAAATAGTCATACAAAAGCCTTTTTTTTCACAAGATTTCAAGTTGTTAAAAGACATCAAGACACATATGTATGGAAGCGCTGGAATCTCATGTTTTTCATTGTTACATTCAAAACATCCATAGATTTATGACAGAGTCAGGATCCAGCAATATTCAGCCGCAGATCATCCGTTGTCAAGACCATGGTCAAGACCATAGAATCTTAGCCCTGTGATTGGCAAGCAAGCCATCTGTAACCAAGTGCGCGTTGAATGAAACAATGCGCAACCTGTTGCTTCATCCTTGCGCAAACATGCGCATAGCTGTTGCCAGGCTGTGAGAAAACATCTTGCGTGGTGGTAACCAATCGGAATGCTGGAATTGACTTTTTTAAAGACAAAGTGTGTACATTGGTTACATATTGCTGGATCCTGACCCTGTCATGAAGTGCACATTAAATTTCAATCTTTGGATAGTACAGAAAATGCCTTTTACACTCATGTCAAATTTGCCTTGGCTCACAATAAAACTATGGTAGTTTTGGCCAGATTTATATTTCATTTCATTTCCATTTTTTGTCATAAAAGGAACACCATTTTTTACCAATTTCGTCTTTTATTTTGAAAACAACAAAAGCATGTCACAAATCTCTGATCCCTCTTCTTTTATTTGATGCATAACTCATGGCGATTGGTGAATGATAAGTAGTCTATTCAATAGTTTGCAAATCAGATGTTCCTGGCTGTTCTTGCTCATTATGTATTCATAGTCAGGCAGAACTGGAAATAAAATAGCGTGCTTTTTGGGGACCTGCGGATTGGCTGGAAATGATTACAACAATCACATAGAAATTAGGGTATGAATGTATTATTGCAGACGACAATGCCTGAGCACAAACTCATTGAGGAACTTCATGTATTGACACACTGTGAAATCACGGACTACTCAGGAATGATTTCCACTGACACAACTTCATGTATCACTCTCTCTCTCTCACTCTCACTCGCTCTCTTTCTCTCCAGGTTCTCTCAACTAGGTATGGCCACTACATCAGGTTTCTTCCTGCTTTTTTTCCCCTGGTATTTTAGTGTGTGAAAATATTGAAATGTTGTTTAGAATTAATTTTCTTTCAGGGCATTATCTACTGCCTCTGTCTATACTGCCTCCTAAAATAGAAATTTCTTTAGTCTCTTGTGACTTGTGTGACATTAATACCAAGTGCTTATGAAGCAACTCCTTGTTATTTGCAGGTCTATTGTTGTGTACATATTATTGTCGAGTGTAAAGTGTTAGAAAAATAGCTACTCATTGCCTCATTCTTTCAATCGTGATTAAAGATAAAGTTGAGTTCTAGTCAAGCAATTACATTGTGAAAGAAAATGTCTTGAGGCAATTGGTAAATGTTGATCATGTCCACATAAGAATTGGTGTATACTGTGAGGTTTGTGAATCATCAAAATGAGATATTGACTCAATCTATCCGAAATGCACATGCACTACACACCAAATATTGGACTGCACACACAATGTAGCATGAAAAGCTCACAAATTATTTTTCACCTTTCCCAGAACTCAAAAGTCGATTATGATCAAGAATTTATGCATCTGTTTTGTATTTCCTCCAAATCCAATTCCTGAAATTGTGTTTTAAAAGACGGTGTGCCGTATATGCTGTTCTTTTATTGAACATCATGTGCATCATATACACGTATAAATAATGAGATTTTATTAGGCCTGGGACGAATATGACTTTTACTATATTTTGAATACCTAGTTTCAAAATCTATCGTATGTGAGCGTGACAGTTACCTGTCCGCAGTGGCTGATGCGACGGTACCCCTGTGATCAATATGCCACCCCACGTTCGAATTCAGATGCTGCAGATTTTTGTCATGATAATTCTAGACCTTAAGAAATTTGAAATCTAATAAACATAATGTGTTTATATTGTGTATACATGTATGACATGCTTAGAATGATTGTATTCAAGTCCAGAGAATTTAGCAATGTAATTAGAGAAGAAAATGTAGGCTATAGCATTAAAATAAAGGACCAAAGACAAGCTCTGAAATCCATAGCCCTTATTGCTTTTTTCAATTATATTTTGATAAACCAATGTGATGCGAGTTGAGACCGTGTGAGCTGTATGTACATGTAATAGTACTGTAAAACAAACTTTTGCGACATAAAACTTTCGCGACTTGTTAATGACAGCCAATTTTCCAGCAAGAAACTTTCGCGAATTGCAGTAATTTTATGTTGTTTCAATAGACCGCTTCGGTAATGTATGCAAATTTTATACATACCTTTCAAACAAAGGTTGTTCTTGACAACCTGAAAGCTTGCCGGACATAGCAACAAATAATGTATGCAAACTGGATTCCAAGCACTGAGGCTCATTTATAAACAGCAGGTTTAGGACATGGGTACCCGGTAGGAATTTATTCCTTGAAATGCTGTGAGCACCGCATTCGGTAGCCTAGCTACAGCCGGGGTAATAATACTTCGGCGCTTAGAAACATTTGTATTAAGCGCATTATAGATGCAATGTATTATTATTATTATTATTAATACGTGCTCAGAGAATATATGTGCATAAATCTGTATACATTACAGAAGCGGTCTGTTGTGATTTGATAATTTCGCTGCATGAAACTTCGCGAATCTTGACCACTCAAGAAAATCACGAATATTTCTGGTTTTACAGTATGAATTTATAGATAGGATTACTGTGCTGATGTTACTGACTTTTTCATTTGAAATGTCATTTGTAACATGAGGTGATTTTTAGAACAGACATAATACAATGTATCTATTATTGCTACCATTTTAAAAATAACAATGATGTGGTAAAATAATTCAAACTAAATAGAGAATAATATGATAGTGGGTTTTAAAGGTGATTTGAAGATGTATTAGGTGGTTGTGATGATGATGATCATATTGTAATGATAAGGGTGATGGTATTGCAGATGTAGATGATTTCTTCTCCCGAATACATGTACATTAGTATACTGCCTCTCTATCATCAGAATTCTGCCCACCCCCCCCCCCCTTACCACCCCCTCTCTTTATATTTTTTCTCTGTCCCTATAATACTTTTCTCACTCCACACGCACACTCTCTCTCTTCTCTCCTCTCCCTCTCTCTCCAGAGGTGTGAGAAAAAGTCTGAAATAATCTGAAATGTCTGATAAGATGTGCTTTTCAGTCTGAAAATGGGGTTCTGTGAAGAGCAGAAAAGTCTGAAATCAGCTTAAAATCTGAACTTTCACATCCCTGTCTCTGTCTCAGTCTCTCTTTATGTTTTTCGGTCTGTCTGTCTCTCTCTCACTCGCTTCACTCCTCCTCCACATTTTTCACCTTATCAAAATTTACTTGTTAGACAACTGAGCAAACTGAAACAAACTGAGACTACAAACAAAATTTGCTATGTAATATATTATACATGATCAAAGGTAAGTCATCTTAAAGAAGTTGTACACACATATTGAGGTACATGTACGTATACATGCATGGACGAGTCAAACATGAGTTTTAATTGCAGTGCATATCAGCCTATTCAAATGACACTTCCATATACTGGTATCTTCCAGGGGGGTGTTTCATAAAGCTGTTCGTAAGTTACGCACGACTGGTGATCAGTTCTTGTGCTAAATGATTGAGAATCTGATTACTATAGCACCCAAGAACATGTTCCAGTCGTTTGTAAAGTCATTTGTAACTTTACGAACAGCTTTCGAAGCAAAGAGCTGTAACATGATGAACAGCATTTAAAGCATAACGAAGCTTTAAAATGGCAAGATACATTATTACAAGCATTTTCATGCAATCCTTGGAAACTGAAAGTTACAGGTTGTGTATATTAGAGGGGACGATTAGGCATTCGGATCAAATTCCCATTTTGTAGGAAAAAAACTTGATGAATGGATTTTGTATGATGTAGATTGCTGGAGAATTTTGAGATGCTCTCAATATTTTTGAGATTTGTTACCTTCAAATGATATTTTTAAAAAATACTTCAGCATTAGACAAGAAGTAAACAGAAAATTCAGCTACATGTACAGATCATAAATAATAATAATAATAATAATATTATTCTGCTTTTATATAGCACCTAATACATCGGTGATGATGTGTCTAAGCGCTTTACAGATATATTATTACCCCGGTCATCGGATTCTAGCATGCCCGCACACACAATGTATGCACATTATCCGCTCCCTGGGGAGTATTCCAGCAATGGGCATTACAGTGACGCTCAAATTGCTAAACAAACGACATCTTTCGCATCCTACCGGGAACCCAAATAAATGACATCATATAACACTTTGGCAAAAACAGACTTTTATAGGACTCACAAATTTCAATTTTTTTACAGACAAGTGATCTTTAGAAAGAGTTGGCCACTATTAGTCAGATCTGACTGTAGAGGTCGTCACCTGAGGTCCTTGTGAAGCTGGTGCTGTCTGTCTGAGTGTTGTAATTCAATGACATACCAACTGGCTTGTAAAAAAAGACCAACGGGAATATACAGTTGACTGTAAAATGTATCCCTTTGCAAATATTGGAAAACTGTAAATATGATCCAGGTAGATAAATGTATTGTGACCTAATGTCCCTATAAGGCTGTGGTTGTAAAAGTCAAGTTGAACGTAAACACATTGTGCCTTTTTGGAGAAACTGACTGGCCTGTGAAGTTGAAAAACAGGATTACATGTATATACATGTAGTAGTAAACATTATCACTTTCAAAGAGCTGCTTGGCTGTAATTTTGATAGAGACAGTGCAAGTCACTAAACATCCCTCTGAAGTTTAACAAACAGGAATATATTTGATGGTTGTAAGATATGATCATCTATCAAAGAACTGCTGGACTGTAATTAGGATCAAGATAGTAGTAGTCGATGGACTTCCTTCTGAAGCTGGTATACCGGTAGTCCTAATCAACAAATTTCTAAATTTATGGAAATACTGACTGGTTTGTTAAGTAGTTGAAAAACTACTTTTGTAGAATTGATCACAAATAAATAGGAGTAGTTTGATTTATCAAAGAACTGCTGGACTGTAATTAGGATCGAGATAGATGTAGTCACCAGACGTCCCTTTAAAGCTGGTGTAACCGGAGTCAACGAAGCCTGCTGATTGGCCGGGCTGGACGGGGCCCATACGATTGGATGAACGATGAACCTCAGACTGGTAATCACTGCAGAGGGAAAAAGGAGGAAAGAAATGAACTTTTTTTCATTAATAAACAGTTAAATGGAGAACATAGACAAGATTTGGTATTATTAATCCGTTAGATGACTCGTATTGAATAAATGACCACATCATGGTCATACCAAATCATGGTCATACCAAAGTCTTATAAATCTGATGATTTAACATCACAGTGGAAATCTCCATTTTTGTTAAGCTAGCGATAATGCAGCCTCTACACTGATTTTCTTTTAGAGGTCTAGATTTGAGAGGCCATCAATGTGACCTTAAATGGAAAGCCCATCCTGGTATTTGGTTGATTGGACTAAAATCAGAAAAATGAGAGAAACCGACTAGTGAAAGTTTGAGCAAAAGTTTGAGCAAAATAGTTTTTGAAGGAGGAATGATTATACCCAAGGTGCATGTATGATTGAATATTTTCTTTTGGGAAAATGGAAATAATGACTTTTTTGGTACATGGCAAATGAGAGAGGAGCTCACAAGATATGTCATGAGTTGCCAATTTGTGTTTGATAGATTAAAACTTCAAAAAGTCATAACTTTCTTATTTCTTATTGTGTTGTTCTCAAACCTTCATTGATCTGTTTCTTTATTTTTTCTGTTTCTTTATTTTTCTGCTTCTTTTAAAACCAACTTGTAATCAGGGTAGACTTCCCCTTTAAACAGAAAGGGGGTTCTACCTTTTGATTTTTAAACTTCATGTTTTGGTATATTCCTTTAAAGGACCTATAGAATGCAAGTACATGTTGATCTCTGATGATGTGTATTGTTCGGTACATCACAAAATTTACAACCATTTGATCTGAATATGTGTCATATATTTTTAAATATTTTTAAAAATATTTTTGAAAATTATTTTAATTTACCTGCTAAGCCCCGCCCCTGAAAAATCCTTTGGAGTCTGATTCTTCACATGACATCATCAGTCAATCATCAGTCACCTAAAACAAGCCAAACAATAGACACTGGTACATGTATGTACCTATCCCTCAGTTTAGCACCTGCTTACAATAGCATCGCAAGTTTTAATACAATACCAACTCATAAACTCTCAATCACAATAGCAGATGCTATGTCAGAAATGCTCCAGCATCACAGGAAAAGAAAGGTATTGAAAATCTGTTGTATGAAAACACACAATGCTGTTGTTAGCAAGTACAAAACAGAGAGATACTTTACCTACCAGTGTCTTTTGTTTGGCTTGTTTTAGGTGACTGAAGAATCAGACTCCAAAGGATTTTTTAGGGGTAGGGCTTAGCAGGTAAAATAAAATAATTTCAAAAAATATTCAATAATATATGACACATAATCAGATCAAATGGTTGTAAATTTTGTGATGTACAGAACAATACACATCATCAAAGATCAACATGTACTTGCATTCCATAGGTCCTTTAAGTTCAAGTTTCCACTTTGTGATTTCGAAATGATGGAATTGCTGTTAACAGTTGGAATGCAATGTTTTATATGTTTTATCAATGATGCAGATGCTTCTCTTTCAGAGGTCTAAATGTGATCAGTCATGTCATGACCACACAAAAAAGGGTGATTTTTAAGGTCATTGTAAAGACATTATTGTCAAAAAGGAATAAAGGAACTTCTTTTTCATGTGAGAAAGCAACAATGTAAAAAAAAAATACCTACTGTGATTTCTTTTGCCATTAAAAAAAAATATGTCTGGTCACATGTGCGACTTTTGACTTAAGAATTTCTTTGGTAAGAATACGAAAGATGAGTTGAGCTACATGTATTGTTGAAATTTGTACGATTTGAATACATCATGACGAATGTCAGCTGGTTTTCTACAACATTAGTCATGCAGCATAATGTTTCATTTGTCCATTAAATGGGTGTGCATGTTAACTTTTGTGAATTAACTATTTCATGGCCAAGATAAAAACAGGGAATACCCCAAATCACAACTCTCTCATCAAAACATATTTCACAAAAGTATACCATTTTTCAAACTCTCCGCGCTAAAACTTAAAGAATATATTTGCTGCCCTCTTGAGGAAAGTTAAGTAAAGAGGTACCGGCCTTTCTTCGAGAAAACGCAATCAACGCAATCAACGCAATTTTGACAAGGAAAAGTTCTCGTGAAATTGTTTTCTTTAATAAAGCTGTTTTTGTAAACTGGTGTGCTTCAAAAGAGCAAATTTCAATAGAGGAAGACAAAGGATTTTTAGAAAGGACACATGTTTGATGACCTGTAACGGATGAAGCGGAACTTTATCAATATTTCAACGATCAGCACATGCCAAGGAACAGTACAGCACTATTCGACAATTCATTATCATTTCATAATGGTGTCTCCGTCGAACATTCTAGGACTGTTAATTGTATGCATCGTAAGTACAGTGTCTCAACAGGCATTCAGTGATATATTTTTCACTAAAGAATGAGAGAATGGTTCCTTAGTGACAGCAGACCACAAAACAGTGAATATAAAGAGGAAAACAGATATATCCTCCTAAACAATTCTGCCCCTGAGCCATTTTGCCCTCTTGTAACCTTCAAAGCTATGAAAGCTAATGTAGTTGAAGAATAGTTTAGAACAGGTCTAGTCAAAGTTTTCACTGGAAAAAAAGGGAGGGGGGGGGGGGTCAAGTTGACTTCTTTGTTTATGGCTATACCAGGTCTAGTCAAAGCAACATTTTGCATGAACGTTAAAACAAGAGTATAGTGACATAATATATCTGCACAAAAAAAAGTTCAATATTTTACTCAAGTATCTAAAAATTGCCCTCATCTTGACTATAAAAGGTCTAATTGACACATAATAATTTTGCATGAATGTTAAAAGATAAGTACAGTACTGAGTAAACGTATACTGTCGTTACATTTTACTCAATGTTCAATTTCATAAAAATTTAAATTTTGGACATTTAATCACCATTGTGGCTACTCCAGATCCTTTCTAAATTTGGACTTGACAGAATATTCTTCTCTTCTTCTTCTCTTCTCTCGATGTTTTACGTATTTTAATGTCTCAACAGGCATTCAGTTCTACAGTTTGCACTAAAGAGCCACAGACAGACAAGAGATTCTACAAAGAGGGAGAGAATGGTTCCTTAATGACATCTTTCATGGTCTCTGACGTATCTACTCCACTGGACCAGTACCCGGTGGCTTTGAATGCCAATCTAGATGAGACAGCGATATCGCTCTACGATGGAGGTACATCCTTCTTTAATGAAGACACTAAAGATCAACAGAAGACGACAGATGAACCCTCCCCTCCTACCACGCGGAGCAACAATGACCTCTCGACAGTATCAGTGAGTTAAATTAAAATCAATAAAAAATAAAAAATAACACAGATATGGCTAATGTTCAATTAGGAATATCTCAGAAATATAGCTATATCTGAATATACAAATCACAGATGAGGTTCAGTCTAGTCATGTTGATGAACCCAAGCATAACAGAAAATTAGAATTCCCAGTGGCAAACTTTACCCTCTTGTAACTTTCAAAGCTATGAAAAGCTATAAATGTAGTTGAAAAATAGTTATTAACCCCTTCCATGCCACCAGATTTTTGAACAATTGTCAAAAATGAACTTTCAACTAGAATTTTAATTCGTCACTGAAGACGAATTAGGTGATCTGTCTTTTGATCTTGATATTTTTGACGAAGACGAATGACAAAATGATAATGTGAAAGATGACGTTGATATCACGATGGCATTAATTATAATGAATCTAGTCACAATTTTTATGATTTCAGCCTTTTCCTAGCATTTTCAATTCGTAGGCTCTACTACCTATTTTAGTGAAATAGCGCCCCCTTTGTTTCAATGGGGCATAAAGTTTGTGAAAATGAATTTTGGATGATTCGTGGATATCATGACAGTGATGATGATGATAATGATGTTGATGATAATCATGATGATGATCATTATATCATCATGACAGTGATGATAAGGATGTTGATGATAATCATCATCATCATGAATATCATCATGACAGTGATGATGATAATGATGTTGATGATAATCATCATCATCATCATGAATATCATCACAGTGATGATGATAATGATGTTGATGATAATCATGATGATCATGGTGATGATGATGATGATGATATAATGATGATGATGATGGTGATGATAATGGTGATGACCATGACTGAAATGACATTGACCTTAGCCATGCCAAATATGAAAGAAAGATGTCATGTCGTGAAGAAGATACGATCATAAGTTGATTTTTACAAAATGGCGCCTGGATGACGTCACAATAATCTGATGACCTTGAAAAAGATGCGGGAACTTGACCTTATTAGGACTGATGACTGACGAAAACTTTGAAGATAATTGATTAAGCCAATTTTGAGAAATTGTGATATCAAATAGGACTATTTGATATTGCAGGATACTTGGGAGATAAACCCCATAGCTCTAATACACCATAGGGTTGTACACAAACTACTGCACACTACTTTCTAATAGACATAACACGCAAAAATAAGGCAGTTTATTCCATGGTTTGTGATTGTTTATGTTAAAATAGTTGAAGAAGATGGTAAACTGAAAGGCAAAAAGAAGCCAAAAAAAAAAAAAAAATAATGGACACACCGGGGATCGAACCTGGGTCACCAGAATGGGAGGCAAGTGCTTTGACCAATATACCAAAATATTTCCCATAGAGATAACACGTAAACGAAAAACGGGATTCTCAAATCCCATTTTGTAGTGAAAAATTGGGCATGATCCCGACATCTGATCAAAAATTGGAGACCACACTGGTAAAAGCTTATAGTCTCAGCTACAACATATTAAAATCTGGAAGAAAACAGACCAAAAATAACTGAAATACTGCTCAGAAAACAATGTCATGTAGATTCATGATTCGAAAAAATATCATCTTCCATAGACATAACACGCAAATAGGGAAAATTCTGACATGGCATCTTTAATTGAAAATTTCACTGTGATGACGTCATCAAAATGAAAAATGGTGGTGACTGATCTTGTAGAGAATTGTCTCAGCTATAACATATCAAAATTTGGAAGAAAATCGACCACCTATTACTGAAATATCAAATGAATACAAAAATGATGACGTCATTTTTTTCAAAACCATATTTTTGAGTTCATATGCAAATATGATGACGAAAATTTAAAAATTGATCGAGTTGATTTTGAGAATTCACGGTCACAAGAAATGGGGAGAAAAATAAAAATAAAGAAATAATAATAAAGAAAATTCTGACGAAATTAAGAGGTGATCTGTCGATACCGACAGATCACCTAATGAGTTTTTTCCTGAGCTAATTGGGAAAAGGTATATTGATAGGAATAAACATACTGAAGCCACAGGTTTCTGTATGCAGAAATGTTTTTGAGCCATTCTGAGCCTAAATGAAATGTTCAGCAGTCTAATATTTGGGCGGGATATGCTGCCCATGGCAGGATAGGGGTTAACGATTTGGTCAAAATAGACCAACAACATGTAGAAGTGCCAAGAAAGATGTACTTTCACTGAATCCATGACCGTGACCATCTCTAGGTATAACCTTCCTATGTATATGGCCATGTTCCCAGTATGAATGATTTTTTAAAGCAAGTTTTCACTGGAAAAGGGGGGGGGGGGTGAAGTTGACTTCATTTATGGCTATAACAGGTCTAGTCAAAGCAAAAATTTGCATGGACGATAAAACGAGTATAGTGACATAATATATTTGCACCCCAAAAAAAATATTCAATATACTGTAATTTCATTTTACACAGTGTTCAATTTAATAAAAATTTGAATTTTGGACATTTTTGTGGCTACTCCAGATCCTATCTAAAATTGGACTTAACAGAATATTCTCTCTTCTTCTTCTCTTCTCTCGATGTTTTACGTATTTTAATGTCTCAACAGGCATTCAGTTCTACAGTTTGCACTAAGGAGCCACAGACAGACGCGAGATGCTACAAAGAGGGACAGAATAGTTCCTTGGTGACATCTTTCAGGGTTTCCGACGTATCTACTCCACTGGACCAGTGCACGATGGCTTTGAATGCCAATCTAGATGAGACAGCGAAATCGCTCTATGATGGGGGTACATCCTTCTTTAAAACAGACACTAAAGATCAACAGATGACGACAGATGAACCCTCCCCTCCTACCATGCGGAGCAACAATGACCTCTCAACAGTATCGGTGAGTTAAAATAAAATCAACGTGAAAAATAACACAGATTTGGCTGATTTTCAATTAGGAATATCTCAGAAATAGTTTTATCTGAATGTACAAATCCCAGATAAGGTTCAATCTAGTCATGTTGACGAACCTAAGAAAAAAAAGATTTATCCTCTAAACAATTCTGCCTCTGACCCATTTTGCTCTCTTGTAACCTTCAAAGCTATGAAAGCAAATGCAGTTGAAGAATAGTTATTAACGATTTGGTCTATATAGACCATGCACAACATGTACATGTAGATGTGCCAGGGATATATTTTCACTGAATCCATGATCTTGATCATCTCTAGGTACATGGATTACCTACATGTACATGTATATGTATAAAAATAAAATACAAAAAAAAAAAAAAAGCAGAGCTGCCAAACAGTATGATTTTATCGTATTTCGTACGATTTTTCAGTGACAATACGACACTAGGATTTTTCTCCATAAAATACGATTCATCAAAAAAATAACTATGTGTCTCCGTGTGTTTATGTATCTCTCATTGACATTGTACATGATTGCGTATGCGTGCGTAATTTGCTGCAGCTGTGAGGCTGCGCGGCACAGCACTAACACTACAGCTGTTTCGCGCGCGCGCCTCACCGGCAGCTAGCGAGCTACATGTAACTCCCGGGGACGTCAGGCGGTGCTGGCCACCAGCAGCCGCTAGCACTCTCGTTCTCAAGGACCGGCCGAGTGAGTTTTGTGTGGAATCGAACTTCGAGCTCCGCTATAATTCTGTGATCGTCGCATGAAATCCAAATATTTTGATCATGACATCGAAATCGGGATCTGGAATTCGGAAACAAACATTCTTATCAGAGTTATACTTCGAGATGGCCTTTCATAGTAGCCAGCAAGAAGGACAATTTTAGTGCTCGATGTACGGCATGACATGTGACTTCTCCATTTCACATGGTGGTGCAAAAGACATTTCATTGCACATTTGTCGAAATGAAATTTAGTGATAGACTGTTAACAAAATGTAAGGGAGCAGCAACAACAGCAACAACAGCGGCAGCAGCGGCATTCAGGGTCTCAAAAGTAAATGAGGTAATAGACCTGTTTACTAATTTTATGCATACTTCTTGAACAAAAGTTGCTCTTAACAACTCAAAAGCTTGCCAGAGGCTTGCCCGACATAGCAACAACTAATTTATGCAAAGTGGATTCCATCCATAGAGATGCTATTATGCATAGCAGATGCACTAAATAGCTAAGGATTCTGGAGAGAAACATGCATAAATTGAAATACATTAGTAAACAGGCCTATTGTTAAGTGAGGTTACCTTATTAGAATAGGATCATTCATCATCAATAACATGTACACTGTACATGTAGTTAAGTCACTAAATAAATTACATACTTGTATACATGTATAAATTACTACAAAATAAACAAAATTTGCAATCCTTGAGATATTGTGTAGGAAAGTACACAACAGTTAAGAATAGGATTTTTGGTCAAGTGAGGTTGGCAGCTCTGTAAAAGTATAGTACTGAGTAAACATATACTGTCATTACATTTTACTTAACGTTCAATTTCATAAAAGTTTAAATTTTGGACATTTAATCACCCTTGTGGCTACTCTAGATCCGATTTAAATTTGGATTTAAGAGTATTCTTCTCTTCTTCTGCTCTCCTCTCAATGTTTTACGTAAATGTCTCAACAGGCATTCAGTACTACAGTTTGCACTAAAGAGCCACAGACAGACAAGAGATGCTACAAAGAGGGAGAGAATGGTTCCTTGGTGACAGCTTTCATGATCTCTGACGTATCTACTCCACTGGACCAGTGCCCGGTGGCTTTGAATGCCAATCTAGATGACCTCTCAACAGTACCGGTGAGTTAAAATAAACTCAACGTAAAAAATAACACAGATATGGCTGATTTTCAATTAGGAATATCTCAGAAATAGTTTTATCTGAATGTACAAATCCCAGATAAGGTTCAATCTAGTCATGTTGATGAACCTAAGAATAACAGAAAATTAGAATTCCCAGTGGCAAACAGTGAATATATAGAGGAAAAATGATTTATCCTCTAAACAATTCTGCCTCTGCCCCATTTTGCCCTCTTGTAACCTTCAAAGCTATGAAAGCTGTAGCTGAAGAACAGTAATAAACGATTTGGTCTATATCGATCAACAACATGTAGAAGTTGCCAAGAAAGATATATTTTCACTGAATCCATGATCTTGATCATCTGTAGGTATAAACCTACATGTACATGAATATATGTAACAGTATATGGCCATGTTCAAAATATGAATTTTTTTAAAACCAAGTTTTCACTGCATGGCAAGGGGGGGGGGGGGGGTGGGGTTGAGGTGGTCAATTTGACTTCTTGTTCTATGGCTATAAAAGGTCTAATCAAAGCAAAATTTTGCTTAAAGTAGTCGCCCGAAGAAAATTCACAACTGAAAATTAGTGACAAATTATACACTAAAGGAAAAAAGAAACTTATAAAAGTTCAAGAGATCACCAAATTAAATTCTCTGCATGGAAATGTACCAAATTTGGATATAATGTTGATTCAATGCATGGCTTTAAATGACAGTCAATAACAAAAAGTTTTCTTCAATGCCACAAAAGAAATGTGCACTGAAGCAAAGGACTCTCTAATCCCCAAGTCACAAAGACAAACTGCAGCCTTGTACACCATATGCATGTCAATGAATGAAACAAAAGAATTTCAAAAGGGATTTGCAAGTTCATATCCAAACAGATTAATAGCCAGTATGTCCACCTCTAGCTTGCTGGCAAGCTGTACACCGTCTTCGCATGCTTCCGATCAGATTCGCGATGGTAGCCTGGGGAACATTGTTCCATTCCTCTTGCAGTGCTGCAATGAGCGTCTCCCTATTGATGGGTTGATTGTCACGCCTTGACACACGTCGACCAAGCTCTTCCCAGAGATGTTCAATTGGGGAAAGGTCTGGTGAACGGGCGAACCATGGCAGAACATCAATATCCTCTTGCTCGAGGGGTGCAAATCCCTTTTGAAATTCTTTTGTTTCATTCATTGACATGCATATGGTGTACAAGACTGCAGTTTATCTTTGTGACTTTGGGATTAGAGAGTCCTTTGTTTCAGTGCACATTTCTTTTGTGGCATTGAAGAAAACTTTTTGTTATTGACTGTCATTTAAAGCCATGCATTGAATCAACATTATATCCAAATTTGGTACATTTCCATGCAGAGAATTTAATTTGGTGATCTCTTGAACTTTTATAAGTTTCTTTTTTCCTTTAGTGTATATGGATGGAAAGATTACAACTTGAAAAACACAAATGATGTGCTGAAAAGTCATATAAATATCCTGGAAAGGCTTAAAATGTAATTTTTAAAGACCCACAAATCAGGCCAAACAACGATCGTAGTGAGGTCTGAATTATGACGTCATAGCCTTGACATATAATACAGCCAGGTGCGCACACATTATTCCACATATCACTCAGGAGTGTGTCATCTTGAAACGTTATAGAATATATCTGCGTGATTATTTCAACTTTTATGAAGCAATAATCGGCTATAAACCAATTTCGCGAGTTTGACAACTTCAGCTTAGTATCGGCTATCGCGACTTGTGCAGTTGAGTTCAGGGCCTGCATGGCCGGGGATCCGGAGCTCGTGTTGCACGTTTCGTTGCCTACTAGTATACTAGCACACTGTCTTGTGACTGATTTCTTCGCTTTCGTATTTTTGGAGAGAATAATCAGACTCACTCAGACTGTCAGACGGCCACAGTTAAAAATTTGTCATCACATTTTCTATTTCAGATTTATCGTGGTTGAAGAAACCACTCATTCGTTAGCACGCAAAAATAAAGTGCAGAGTCTATGGACGGGGAAAGAGGAAACCAATGCATGTAGCACAATGAAGCGCTTCTGTATGGAGTGAATGGTGGTTTCCTCAACCACGATAAATGCCAGACTTTCAGTACCAAATCCAAACGTTACATTTCTAGCGTTTTTAGAGTGATTTTTGGATATCTTCTTTCTGTCAGACTTCACAAGCTTCATCAGTTCATGCTTCACGATCCCCGGCTCACCCAGGCAATATTTCATTTCCCTCGCTTGTGGCCATGGCTCGATCTGGTTCGTGCTGGTAGGCTTGTGGAAGATTTCTACCATTGCCCAGTTTTTCTCCTTCTCCTTCTTCTCCTTCAATCTCTTCTACTCACCATTATCATCAGCATCACTGTTACTATAAACTGAATCACTTTCGTGCCTGTTTTGTCATCTCCTCTTCACTTATTTCTCTTACTTGACTAGCGTCAGTCTTAATGTTAGTCTGTAGCCTCACTCTTAACTTCGTGTATGGTATTATTTTGATGAAAAATGCAGCGTTAAAAAAATAAAGGAATCAGTCACTTGTAAACAAAATAAGACGCCATTGTATTTTCAGCTGCTTGCACCGGGGCATGTTCAGCGTTTCAAGAGGGAACGAATACCATCCGTGCTATTATTCGGAGGGCTTTTCAATTTCAAAATGGGGTTTATTTCATTGATCATTGACCCTTCTCCTGTGTATTTACAATCAAACGGTTTTAGTTATCAGAATCAGTTTCACTTTCCCTTTTAGAATGGTGTGAAATAAGGTCATGTTTAAATATACCAAACTCTTTATAATTTGATAAATAATTGCATTGCAATTACGTTCATTCATTATAGGACGTCGTCTGCTTAAGCAGGATCGATCCCGAGTGTGACGACATCAAAACATCGCTATATTTCTGGCGAATCCTCGGATATTCCAGATGCTTTTATTTATGTTGTTTTTATAATCATCAGATACGCAGTTGACATAAAACTTATACGATTGCCATCTGTAAGCTTCCCAGTTTCTAGTGATACATTAATTGCCAATTTTGTGATTTTCTTGTAATGTGATCTTCAAAGGAAACTCCAAAATTAAAGACAAGTTTCTCTTAAAGGGAAATAAATTCAGAGAAGCAGACTGGTGAAAGTTTAAATGAAAAAGGACAAGCAATATAAAAGTTATAAATTTATGAAAGTTGTCATCACTATACAGGAATTTCATATTGGTCAAATCAGTAATGTCACTGTGATGTAGTGGTGGACAACTCTTCCATTTTTTCCAACACATAAAATCATTAAAATGTAAATTTTTCAAAATGTATAATTACTCGGTATGATCTTTTCCTTTTTTGGAGAACCTATGACAATATGCTATCTACAATATATTTTGAGTACCAACCCGAGGGTGCTTAGGAGAAAAACAGATATCAATGACATGCGCAAAAAAAAGTTCAATATTTTACTCAAGTACATGTGTATCTAAAAATTGCCCCCATCTTGACTATAAAAGGTCTAATTGACACATAATAATTTTGCATGAATGTTAAAAGATAAGTACAGTACTGAGTAAACGTATACTGTCGTTACATTTTACTCAATGTTCAATTTCATAAAAATTTAAATTTTGGACATTTAATCACCATTGTGGCTACTCCTTTCTAAATTTGGACTTGACAGAATATTCTTCTCTTCTTCTTCTCTTCTCTCGATGTTTTACGTATTTTAATGTGTCAACAGGCATTCAGTTCTACAGTTTGCACTAAAGAGCCACAGACAGACGAGAGATTCTACAAAGAGGGAGAGAATGGTTCCTTGTTGACAGCTTTCATTATCTCTGACGTATCTACTCCACCGGACCAGTGCCCGGTGGCTTTGAATGCCAATCTAGATGACCTCTCAACAGTACCGGTGAGTTATTCAAAATAAACTCAACGTAAAAGATAACACAGATATGGCTGATTTTCAATTAGGAATATCTCAGAAATAGTTTTATCTGAATGTACAAATCCCAGATAAGGTTCAATCTAGTCATGTTGATGAACTTAAGAATAACAGAAAATTAGAATTCCCAGTGGCAAACAGTGAATATAAAGAGGAAAAAAGATTTATCCTCTAAACAATTCTGCCTCTGCCCCATTTTGCCCTCTTGTAACCTTCAAAGCTATGAAAGCTGTAGCTGAAGAACAGTAATAAACGATTTGGTCTATATCGATCAACAACATGCAGAAGTTGCCAAGAAAGATATATTTTCACTGAATCCATGATCTTGATCATCTGTAGGTATAAACCTACATGTACATGAATATATGTAACAGTATATGGCCATGTTCAAAATATGAATTTTTTTAAAACCAAATTTTCACTGGAAAGGGGGGGGGGGGGTGGAGTTGAGGTGGTCAATTTGACTTCTTGTTCTATGGCTATAAAAGGTCTAATCAAAGCAAAATTTTGCTTAAAGTAGTCGCCCGAAGAAAATTCACAACTGAAAATTAGTGACAAATTATATATGGATGGAAAGATTACAACTTGAAAAACACAAATGATGTGCTGAAAAGTCATATAAATATCCTGGAAAGGCTTAAAATGTAAATTTTAAAGACCCCCAAATCAGGCCAAACAACGATCGTAGTGAGGTCTGAATTGTGACGTCATAGCCTTGACATATAATACAGCCAGGTGCGCACACATTATTCGACATATCACTCAGGAGTGTGTCATCTTGAAACGTTATAGAATATATCTGCGTGATTATTTCAACTTTTATGAAGCAATAATCGGCTATAAACCAATTTGCCCTCTTGTAAGTTTCAAAGCTATGAAAGTTTATTGTAGTTGAAAAATAGTTATTAACTGGTAACGATAAGATTTTTCATTAATAGAAACAATATTAAATTTCATTATTGTTTCTATTATCAGTGAGGTCTGACCAGCCCTTTAGAAGCAAAAAAAAATAAATTTTAAACTAAATAAAATAAATAAAACATTAATTTTTTATGAGCAATTCAAGAAAATCTGTCATTTGACTCTTTTCCATATAAATTTTGTACACAATATGAAATATGTTCACTTTTGTTCAACTTTGATCATACATTTACACAATCGTGACCTAACTTTGTTTCTCAAGGTGCTAGACAATGGAAATAAACACAGAAATAATAAGTACACATGAATGTAGCAATTAATTTTTCCTTTTTTTTTTCTTCACATTTTTATATACAGCATAAAGGAGGGCCTCTCAGACCTTCTTATCGTCTCATCGGCGTGTGCGTTATTGTGTCTCTTTTGGTCATCACATAATCTCTTTAAAAGCCTATTTTTAGAAGCACCGGCCAATTACATTACAAATATGCGATAGCTAATTACATATTTATAGGGTTATACGATCAGTTCAGGGGATTAAGCAAGAGGATTACAAAAAGTGAAAAACAGAGATCAGGTCAGTTAAAACTCTGCAATAATGGACAAAAAAGACTGTACTCATGAATTGCCCAGTACATATGCAATTGACCAGCTTTTAAAAAGATAATGTTAGAAAGTGATGTTCACCTTTACTTGGCAAGATAATGTACCAGACCGTCTACCAAGAATCAACGTAGAAGTAAAGAGTACAATATCGGAACTAATGAATTTGTATGTAATACCTTTATGATTCTTTTACCAAGGAACTTTTGTTTCTTGCTTCTAGTAAAATGTTAGTTATGTTCCTGTATGACAGGACAACAAATTTTATATTATTTATTATTTGCATGGCCAGCATGATAGAAAATGTGTGCTTATCAATTTATAAAAAAAATCACAGATTTGCCTTTATGAATTATGAATTAGTTTATTTTAATATAATTATTTGCAAAATATTGGACTGCATTGTGTAAATAAATTACTTGTACATTTATAAGGGGTGAATTGATCACATTTTGTTCTTCCAATTGGCAACAATATTTTTCTTTAAAGATCACATTGCAAGAAAATCACAAATATGGCAATTAATGTATCACTAGAAACTGGGAAGCTTACAGATGGCAATCGTATAAGTTTTATGTCAACTGCGTATCTGATGATTATAAAAACAACATAAATAAAAGCTCTTCTAAGCATCTGGAATATCCGAGGATTCGCCAGAAATATAGCGATGTTTTGATGTCGTCACAATAGGGATCGATCCTGCTTAAGCAGACGACGTCCTATAATGAATGAACGTAATTGCAATGCAATTATTTATCAAATTATAAAGAGTTTGGTATATTTAACATGACCTTATTTCACATCATTCTAAAAGGGAAAGTGAAACTGATTCTGATAACTAAAACCGTTTGATTGTAAATACACAGGAGAAGGGTCAATGATCAATGAAATAAACCCCATTTTCAAATTGAAAAGCCCTCCGAATAATATCACAGATTGTATTCGTTCGCTCTTGAAAAGCCGAACATGCCCGGGTGCAAGCAGCTGAAAATACAATGGCGTCTTATTTTGTTTACAAGTGACTGATTCTTTTATTTTTTTTAACGCTGCATTTTTCATCAAAATAATACCATACACGAAGTTAAGAGTGAGGCAACAGACTAACATTAAGACTGACGCTAGTCAAGTAAGAGAAATAAGTGAAGAGGAGATGACAAAACAGGCACTGAAAAATGTGTAAGATGTTATGGGACATCGTCTGCTTAGACAGGACTGGTCCTTCGTGTGTCGTCACACATCTCAGCAGCGTTCAAGGAGCTCTTCAGCTGCTATATCGGGGGCTGTATTTTACCGTTTTATAATTGATAATAATCATTAATTCAAATGTTTCCAAGCGTTGAATTTGGATAACCTTGTATAATTTATGCCATATATGCAATAATAAGTATTAAGCCAATATTTATTTTGATGGAATTTTCTTGCAATGTGATCTTTAAGTGCTACATGGTTCTAATAAGGTGTAATGTCTTTGGAAAAAATATACATGGTTACGAATTTTGTCGACAGGTTGAAAAAACTTGCCAATTTTGGTAAAAAACAATGATTACGAACCTCTCAACGTGTTGCCTACATGTATTTAGGATTTTTATTATTCCCCTTTTTAAATTTCCTGGCATCAAACACAATATTGTCATGCAACTAAAATGACAGTGTGTGCAGAAATTTTTCCTCTTCTACACATGCATCTGGTATATTTTTTAGAGCTCTGAATCAAGTTATTGAGCCAAACCACAAAATGTGGTCAATTGTCTTGAAAGGGTTAATTGAAAGTAAAGGCAGATGCCAATATATAGTTGTGAGATGGGCATAAAGCCAAATCTTTGTCACATTTTTAATCTCTTTAACTTTGATTGGGGTGGTTTATCGCATAAATTATTATTTTGTATACACTGTATGTGTGCTCATCTCGTAGGTTTATGATGTGTCAAGCAACCTTGTAATGCTTATTTCTATGTACATGTACTGTAGGCCCTGTCTGTATTATGTACATGTATATGGAATTAGGTGTTAATTTTTTTTAATGAACACTATCAGTCTTCCTTTAGAAGAAAATGTCATGAACCAGTGCCTTGTAAAGATCTTCCTAATACGGCAGGCCTACATGTACATGTAATATGCAGTTTACATTTGTATATCATAAGAAATGGATGCACAGGTGCAAATAAGACTAGGACCAATGAGTTTTCAGTATAGATAAAATACATAGTATTGGACATACCGTATTTGTGTCTTATTCTTCCAAAATAAATAAGATTTTCTAGAGTATTTGTGAAATAATTGCCTTTCACTGCAAGGATTATACACTGATAAATCAAGATTATATAGTCAGTCTTTCTTGCATAAAATTCTATGCTTCTATGCAAAGATTGTCCTCCAACTGGGAGGGGGGGGGGGATATGTTAAAAAAAAAATTGGATGAAAAAAAGAGAGAGAAATCACAACTTCAAAAGGGGCATTAAGGATATACCTACAAGTATACTGGGGTAGGTCATGTCTTCTTTTTTTTTTTAAATAAGCATGTCATGTACATATAAGAAACCATTTCTATTTTGTGGTATAAAAGTAAATAGCCTGAAATGCCAATGACTATTCATTAAAATGAAACTCTTGTTTTCATTATGTTAGTATTCATCACTATATTCATGTAATATGAAAAGTGCCTATTGATCTGAATACAATGGTACGCTATTAACCCTTTCAGGACAGGAATTATGTAAGGGCTACATGCATTAATCAAATTTTATTCTTCAAATTGTCAACAATATTATTTTTCTGTTAGAGTTACATGGTTCTAATAAAGTGTAATATATGTCTTTGAAAAGAATATACACCATACAAAATGGGGTTAATTGTCTCAAAAGGGTTAATGAAACATATTTCTGTGCAAGATCTGTGCTATTTTTATGGTAAAAATCAGGTGTAAATAAAATAATCTCTACAGTATAATAATGCCAAACAAAGACATCTGGGTCCCGTCTAATAAAGAATTATTGTGAATGAATTGAATCAATCGCAACTTGCAATTGCGTACTTAAGAGAGCAGAGTTGCGATTGATTTCAAGTTGCGATCGATTCAAATCAATCGCAACTCTTTATAAGTTGGGACCCTGTTCTATTTGCATCTCTACACATTTACAGTGTGTGCAGTACATGCGAGCAATTAAATACATGCCAACCAGTGCAATTATGCAATAGCTTCTTTATGTATCTTAGCGAAATTGAGTGGCACGAAAAAACGCGTTCTGAAGGCAAACTGAAATATATGTACATGTACATGTATTTAATGACAGTTTTGGTAATATTAGCCGTATTACGATACTGTACTAGAGGTATTTTTACCAGCTCCATAGCTTAATGATATGTTTCTACCTTTAATAATGCAATAATATTATAATTTTCAACAATATGCATTTTCCGTTCCGGACGTGTCTTTTCGTGCCACTACACTTCGCAAGTCTATTGTATGCAATATTGTACATGTAATGTCCTAATAATGAGTCGCCACCTTTCATCTAGAACTTCTCGCTGACATGGGCTATCTTCATAGTCAAAGACAAAATATCTGCCCATCTTCAGATGTCAATGTGTCAGCTAGAGAGGTCAGAATATTTTCTTTCATTACTGCATGTTTCCTCTATTAGTGGAAAAATATGAGCATGTGATAAGCTAAACTTTGAACTTCACTCAGGAGCCAGAAAAAATGGGGATTAAATTTTGAGATATGCAATATATTCCTACTATGCAGTCTGTCAGTCCACACTGGGTGATGTAATCAGACAAAACTTCACATTTAATTAGTTTCAGTAAAGATATTTACAGTACGTCATTTAGATTAATCTTGTTTCAGTTTTACTGTGGGGATGTGCATGAATTTCAGAATTTAATAAGGGGTGGTAATCTCAGTGTAGAACCTTCTACACAGATAATGCGCATGTTAATATTATGGAGGCCACGTGCGAGACGCTCCATTGAGCTTGACATTACCATGTTGTGTTGGTCTTCCATGCATCACCACCCCAAAAGTTCATACTCATTAATTGACACTATTTTACACAAACAAACAAGTTCATAAGTTCTGCTTTATGTATGTGAACAAGGAATATGGTCATACTTCACTATCAGTCAGTAATTATGAGGAGAGGAATGATATTTTTTGTGGTGGACTGATTATTTTGCTATTGGGTGGCGACTCAATAAATATAGTCGTTTGGTGTAAAAAAGGAATATCGTGTTGAAAAAAAGCCATATAAATACATGTAGTTGCGTATCTCTCTGATTTGTACACTGTAACTAGCTTGCTCTGAAAAACCATGTAAGTTTTAATTATGAATGATTCTTTGTGTTAAAATGTCAGATTTTGCTGAGTACTGTAGTAGAGTAGATTTTGCAAACCAATTTCAGATGGCTTAAACTTCAACCTAAATTGATTATCTTGAAAAATGTTTTCCCACCTCAATGATTGTTATCCCCTTTTATGCCAAAGTAATGAATTTGTTTTTGTTTATCTGCTTCACCTTTCTTAGAATGTCTTTTATTTAATTATCATGTTCAACAATTTGTTGTTATAAGTGGACATTTTGTTTTATATTCTTTATAAAGTTGTAATCAGTTGTGTGTGATTTTAAATTTCACATCACAATAAAAAGTGTGTGTGTGTGTGTACTGTTTACCATAAACATAATAATAATAATAATAATATGTCTTGTTTACCCAGGGTAGCCTCATCAGTACTTAATACTGTTCTCCCTGAGGGCCCTGCATATTATTACCCCGGCTTTAGCATCTATATTTTTAACTGATTATTTTCTCTATACAAGTCGATAATCATTAGACTTTAAAGAGAGCCTTTTGTCAAGAAATACCAGGTACTAATGGGAATGATACAAATTTGGGACACACAATTATAAGTTCATAACAATTCCAAAAATGAAACTAAATCATGCAATTTCTTGTGATGTACAGTAGATGTATGTAGACTGGTATGCAGGCATGACTGTACATGTATATGTTTAAAGATGTATTATCATTTTAAAATCACACTGCAATAAAACCAAGTCTGTGTTTATCGTGTCATTAAATACATCTTTCCTCCACCTTCGGTGGAATAATTGGTCGCTAAAATAATCATATGGTAGCTAATGAAACAGATTTATATGCATGAGTGATGTTTTCATGGTAAAAATTAGATGTATGTATAAGATTGTGGCAAAGAAATCAGTTGTATTTGTATCTAAAAGCTTTTCTGTGCACAAGATTGTGCATGCAATTATGCACACACCAAAGAAATATTATATTTATAGCAATCATGACAGTATACCAGTAGCCTATTCAGCATTGTGCCTTTATCATAGGTGTAAAACACCTGTATTACCAAATTAAATTTTGAAAATATTATGTTGTTCCCTTATCATGCCAATCTTAGATTATTGCGATGTTGCATGGTCAAATACTTCATCAAAAATACTTGATAAACTATTAAAACTATGCAATAGAATGGCTAGAATGATTCTGGGTGCACATCCGCAAACTCATATAATGGACATGTTTACGGTCTTAAATTGGCAAGAATTGGCCATTCGATCGAATCAACATTTAATGATCCAAGTATATACATGTATATGTATTAACGATTCATTAGTTTGTCTTATAATCTATATCTGAAGACGAAAAGTTGATCAGTTGTCTCACGATGTGCAAACGAGGAAAGCTACGACGTTTCGACCGCTACTGCTAGTCTTTGTCAGGCAAAGAGTATACATGTAGACTTCGCTGCGCGCGCGTTATATAGCAGCGGCGGGGGTCTGGGAAGCCTGGGTGCGTGCTATTGTTGTCATTGTTTGGCCTCGCCGGTGCGGGGGGCGGCGCTGTCTCTAATTGGGTGTGTGCTATTGTTTGGCCCCGCCGGTGCGGGGGCGGCGCTGTCTCTAATTGGGTGCGTGCTATTATTTGCCGCTAACTGGTTCCAACAGGCCTACCTGTCTCGCCAATGTAGACCTTGTCACAAGTCGAGCAAGGGATCTTGTAAACAACCCCATCGCGTCTGCCGGGGAAGCGCGGTCCTTTGGACGGACCAGCTGGTTACGAATGCTGTCAGACTTAAAGACAACGCGCACGCCATGCTTCTCCAAACGCCGACGGAGTAGGTGGGAGATGCTATCAACAAACGGAAGCACTACGGTAGATTTAAATTGCGTGGGTTGCTCAGGAACAGCGCTCTTCTTCCTGGCGACGCGATTAACAAATGAGCGAGGATAGCCATTAGAAACGAGAGCTGAGGCGACATGCAGCTTCTCCGATGCTGTGCAATGACGATCTATGAGTAATGATAAAAGTAGTGACAACAATAGCAATCACAGCGCCCGAGTAGTGACAACAATAGCACGCACCCGGGCTCCCCGGAGCCCCGCGGCTGCTATATAACGCGTGCGCAGCGAAGTCTATACTCTTTGCCTGACGAAGACTAGCAGTAGCGGTCGAAACGTCGTAGCTTTCCTCGTTTGCTCATCGTGAGACAACTAATCATGTTTTCGTCTTCATCTTTCACCACGATGAACCTATCTATATCTGTATATACGTAAATGAATTTATTTCTATATTTCTAATTTCTACACAGCATTATATTCTTTTTCTGTATGTCAATCTTTAATCGTCTTGGTTATGTACTTAGTAAAGGCTGACAGGGCCATTGTGTACATACTTTAGTCAAACCTTTGCGTAGGGGAACCAGGTGATCTGTGTATTAAGCCTATGGGGATGAGAGAATTCAGCAATCAAGAGGTTAACATTACAAAAGAAGTGTGTTCTTATGTAGTTTTACATACATGTAGTTAAGATTACAAAAGAATGTGGTCATAGTTATGATCACATATTAAGTAGCAAAATATTAGATAACTGTATTGTTTTATTCTGGTTGTTTTTTTCTCTCTTTTTTCATATTTTACCAATTTACCTACACTGTTGTTGTTGTTATCAATAAATTGAATCGAATTGAAAAATTGAAGCTGAGCATTTTGATGCTGAAAATATGTTTTGCTGTTTACATATATTTTGTAATTTCTGATGAGTTCCTGTACCTTTGTTTTTGAAGGTTTTGAATAAACTTGAAACTTGTAAAGGTAATTACAAGATCATGTAGAAGAAAACCAGGAGATCGAGTCTACCTTAACCAACTGAGACATAAAGGCTCAGTTTGAACTCCCTGTGACCAGTCATGCCTTGAATGGAGATTGCACTTTCTTCCACATCTTCCAGCGTGCATATCCTACCTTGCAGTATCCAGACTCTTGGAGACTGCAGGGTAAAGTAGGGGCAAATGACTTATGGAATTATGAACCTTTGGAAAAACGAACCTTCGTAAAAAAAACGAGTACCACCCCCCCCCCCCCCCCCCCCCCCCCCCCCATCCATACATCCAGTGTAAAAATATTGTTAATTTGATGCACTTCTAAATGATTAAAATGTTGTATTTTAATAGAAACAAGAGTGATAAACAGTAGTGCTGGATTTCATTCCAGATAGATACATTTTAATTAGATTTCTTTACAGGTCTTGAAACATGCTGTAAGTGAATGAACAATTCAGGGGAAAAAAGGACAGGGGGAAAAAAGGACAGGGGCAAACACACATCTCTCTCTCTCTCTCTCTCTAACTTTCACTTTCTCTGTCTCTGTATTACATGTACTTCTAAGTCTCTCTGAATTTCTCTTTAATACTCTACAGTCATTTGCAGAAAGGTTGAGTTCTGGGAAAGGTAAAAAATAATTTGTGAGCTTTCTAATTCTTTTTATGTCAGTTTGGAAAGTTTATCATAGTAGATATGTCCCCTTAAAAGGATTGCTCTTCAAATGCCCTCACATTCAAAATATATGACAAGAAACAGCTAGCTGAAATGTTTGGGCCGAACATTTGTGTGTAGTCCCATATACACATTTCTGTGTGCAGTGCATGTGACTCGCAGCACGATTGAGTCAATTTCTTATAATTTTGGTGATTCCAAAACCAATACTGTATACACCTTTCTCAATTGTTTTGAGATAGTTTCTTTCACAATTCAGTCTCATGACCAGAACTCAACTTTATCTTTTAACATCTTTACCATGGTTCTTTGACAAGATCCCGTTCACTGGAGCCACATTCACATGACTGAATTATTCTAGAATTTAGTCTTGAAGATTCGTTGTTGGTCTTGGGGTATGATAGCCTATGCTTCATTTTGCGATGCCCTCAAACTGCCCTCTTTTAAAACAACAAAATAGAGTTCCTGTGTACAGACTGTGACAATATCCTGCCCACCATTCCTTGATTAAATTTTCAATAAAATTTCAACAAATATCATTTTGGTGATTCCAAAATCTTACAGCATACACTAATTATTATGTGCTACATAATCAACCTTTCCTGTTGGCTTTGAGACAGTTTCTTTGACAATTTAATCTCGACTCCAGAACTCAACTTAAAATTTAAGACCACCCATGCAAATACTTGAAGAAAAACCACACTTTAAACTATTAATCATAGCAAATTTAATACATTATTAATTGCTTAAAAAGCAAGAGATGTTTTTTTTTGTTGCTATTTTTCAGAGCTGCCTTGTTCTTTGAAAGAAAATTTGAGGGACCCTTCAAAAAATTATCTGAATTAATATTATATAAATAATATTCCACATTTTTATAACGCCTAATACATCAATGGTGATGTGTCTAAGCGCTTTACAGATATATATTATTACCCCGGTCATTGGATTCTGGCACGCCCGCACACAGTGTATGCACATTCTCCACTCCCTGGGGAGCATTCCAGCCAGTCGCCTGTTAAGCGCACACATGCTAAGCAAAGGACATTAACTTACGCCATCCTACCGGGTACCCATTTAACACCTGGGTGGAGAGTGGCAAATGTAGATTAACGTCTTGCCAAAGGACGCTAGTGCTGTGGTGGGATTCGAACCCCGGAATTAAATGGTCATCCTTGGAGGGGGGGGTAATCGTTATTGATCGATCGCACCTTTTCTAGACAGAAAATGAGGTATTCTTTATCTTTAATTTAAGTGGCATTAGACACAGCAGTCTTCCTACAACCAATCCTCTTGATAATTTGACATTCAGACTTTCCGGGTAGCCCCTCTTGATGGAAAGGTTACTTTGGGGGCCCTTTGAATTTGACTTGTTTATTTTGACAAGCTGAATTACAGACAAACTGTCATACACGTACAAGACATGCCTTCGCACAAAATGTTCAATCAGATGGAATCGTAGCACTACACTGATGATATGGAACTAAAATACATATGATGTAGAGGTGTTGTGGTCTAGTGGATAAGTCACCGGACTGCAGATCACAAGGTACTGGGTTCGATTCCCTCCCACTGCACAAACGTCCTTTGGCAAGACATTAATCTACATTTGTCACACTATAGACCTAGGTAAAGTAAGAGGGTACCTGGTAGGATTTATTCCTTGAATGCAATGAATGCACTGAGAGCAAAAGCCGGGGTAATGATATAGTTGAAGGGCACTCAGGGAGAACAATATATCCTACTGATGAGGCTACCCTGGGTAAACAAGACATATTATTTTTATCATATTATGTAATCATTCAGCGAGTCAATGTAATGCAGACCCAGTGAAAGAAATATCAACAAAATTCCATGTGGTGGTCTTAAAGTGAACCAATCACCTGAAAAGATAATGTGTATACAGCTAGAGTGTATGAAATTAACCTCAAAACACTTTAACTGACCTTTTATTGGTTAACGGTTAAGGAGTATGAAGGAAATAAGAAAAACATAAAACCCCGTCTTACGGAACCCAACTCCAACTTCAGTTCCGCGCAGCTAGGCCCTAATTGTGCGAGCGCGTATGGGTGCGTTGAAAAGTCTACTTAAACCTGCAATAACTCTTCACAGAATTAACATTTAATACTATGAGTGTAGTATCACAATATGGAACCCCTAACATAAAGAGCAAAATAATTTCGGGTGATTGGCAAATGACTGTTAAGAGAGAGGGACACTATGCCAGGTTTGACTGTAGTGGTCATCACCTGATGTTCTTGTGATGCTGGTGTTGTCTGGGTCAATTCTTTGACATACTGACTGGCAGGTGATAATGACCAACAGGAATATACATGTATACAATCAAACCTGCTTTTAATAGCGACCACCTGTATAGAAAGACCACAATTTTTGTTTCCCTTGAAAAGGGTTTCTCATTGAAACATGTGTGAAATATGTGCTTAAAGACCACCTGCTCATAAAGACCACTTCTTGTCTCCCTTGAGCGGTCTTTATATACAGGTTAACTGTAGTAGACTGCAAAAGTTATCACCTATCAAAGAACTGCTGGGCTGTAATTTGGATCGAGATAGTTGTAGTCACCCGACGTCCCCGTAAAGCTGGTGTAGTCGGAGTCAACGAAGCCTGCTGATGGGCCAGGTTGCACAGGATCCATACGATGAGATGAACGGTGAATATCAGACTGGAAATCACTGCAGAAATAAAGGGAAGTAGAATTTGGTTCATCAACAACCACATGTACAGTGAGACACATGCATTATTGCAGTGTGTATCAAAAAAAAACTTTACACTTTTGAAAAATCTGTCAAAATTACACTTCAAAATATTTAAAACATTTTTTCATGTTGATTGATGCCAAATAGTCTCATCTATCAAGTGCCACTAGCAAAACACATTTTTGTTCATGCTTGGGCGAGCTGTTTTCTCCAGTATGCAAAATGACTTGAGCCAAATTGAAAGAAGAGGGAAAATTAATCCAGCAGTCTGAATAAGTACTCCCATTCAAACAAATTGCTCTTTTGCATAAATTTATGATTATGTTATGATAGTCTAGGAATTTTCAATCAATTTTGTATCATAATTTTAATGATTTTATTGCTTTATGCATGGGTGAGAATGAATGTGTAATTACTTCAAGATCTTTTAAGCACAGTATTCAACAATTCACAGACACATCAAATCCACATGCCAGTCATTCAGTCAAGAAGAAAAGAACCGAATTAAAACATCTTCAGATCATTCAATCAATCAATCAATGAATAAGGTAATCACTAATAATCAATTAATCAACCGACTGCTCGAACCATCAGTCAATCAACCAGTCAGGCAGTCGGGCCACTCTGACAGACTAAACCGATCTGTAGACATCATTCGGGGGAGGGGAGGTGTAGGAGATCACGTCACATAGTTATATCCATATCATTTAGTCTTCATCAAGATGAAAATGAATTTTCTTCAGAACTTATGTAAGATTTGGATAAATAACACACACTCACATGTTGTAAATACTTCTTGGTTAAAAAAAAAAACACACTTTACCCGACATTTTTCTTATTCACATGATTATTGTGACAAATATATGGTACGGTGATTAATCATAAACACAGCTAGCGCCCGTGGATGTCCACAGGCTGCTGTCTTTATAATTCACTAGATTGCTATTATGGGTTAGAACTATATCTCCAATGACTCCAATTGTGCTAATTTGCAGAGTGGAGTTAAGAGATTTCAAGTATACTTTAGCAAATACAAAATGTATGTAAGTAAGATATAATCCAAGGCAGAAAAATATAATGATAAAAATAAGCTATTTTTTTAATTCTCAACAGAAGAGCTTATTCTGCACTTTGTACGAAATGACTCCTAGCTTGTATAAATGGGATCACTTGTGACTGGTAACTTGATTTTTAGATTCATACAGTAACAATGTTTTATTGTATTGCCTGTTTGCTATAAAATGCTTTAATACTGCATTATGGCCAGGACAATTAAATCACAATACTATTTTTCTTGATTATGGTTTGTTACAGTTGAATACACACCAGGGCCCTGTTTCATAAAACTTGTTATCAATAACAACCGCTACAGATGTACATGTATGACAAATTGGCTCTAAGCCAATCAAATTCAATGATTTCAGTAGCTTAAAACAGGGCATAGGATAGAATCACTTGCCTAATGTACTGTTTTGTTGTTCGCGAGATATATGTTAAAGCTGAACGTTTTTACAGGGGTCTGTCTACTGAAATGAGGAAGGGCTGCGAAGGACCAAAACACATTGTTTATGAGATATAGTTCAACTAACTTTGAGCTAGTAAACAAAGAAGCTTGACTTGGGAGGAATTTTTTAATTCATCAATAGATGACAGGTTCGAATCCCGCTGGTTCCAATTTTTTCTGACTTGTGTTTTTCATTACAGATCGAGCATACGATCTTTAACACTGGGAGTAAAATGCCTAAAGATTTGTTTACAAATTAACTTTGAGCTGTTTGTCGCCCTCTCTAGATTTTATCCTCTGTGCAAATGACGTGGCAACAGCAGACGTGTCAGACATTTTGACTTTAAAAAATCAACTAGTTGAGCAGATATTCATCACTTAACAGCATTTGACAGGCCAACATATATATACCAAACCTTTTTGCATCCATGGATGAACAACCTGAAAAATAATATATCTGGAAATTTGAGCAACGACACGCTTTGATTCACAACGCTCACCATACTTACAATACTCGCAAAAAGCTGTGCCTACGGCAAGAGCTTGCAGAATTTAATGTGCCTGGGAATCACCGCTGTTCTTTAGTAACTCAGGGATTACAATGGCGGACGTAAAAGTTTTATTGCGGTGTTTAATAGTGATAGTGTATTTCACATTGTCAAACGGACAGGTGACAATAACAAATGGACCAGAAGCGGATAAAAAGTGCTATGAAGTGAATGATGAAGGAATGTTCACAATATCATACCAGCTGACTGAAGATACTGATTGCCTTGATGACTATAAGGTAATATGGAAGTATGGCACAACAGTCCACATTGATGGCCCTAATGTTAAAATCTACAAAGGCCATCCCACTGAGAAGCAACTGGAAGAGAAAGCAAGATGGATTTGCACCATTAGGTACAATAACCGTACTGTTACGTACAATATGAGAATCAACGATATGAAAACGGTTGACGACCAAGGAGAACTCACAGCTCATATCGTTCAAATTTCTACTGGAGAAACTGTCGCAATATCAGCAAACACTATGACGATTCACATTGATGATGTGTGCCCACCACCTTCTAGATACATGGCCCCTACTCCATCACCTTCCAGATACACAACCCCTGCTCCATCACCTACTACTCTACCCACCATGGAACCTCTCATGACATTTGATATCATCTCTAACTTGTTTGAGAAGTTTAAGGTAATTACAGATGAATAAACTCTTGAAAGAAAAACTGAATTACTCAATCACACACAAAACAACTAAAACCTGATATGAAATGCAGTGTGTTGGTAAAGGTCAAATGGAGAAAATACCCTTCCCATAAGTTTTTGATTAAATTAATTGTTCAGTACTGCACAACCCATTAAAAATTTCCCTTGTATTTTTGAGAAATCATTACCTGTATTTTTGATAAATCACAAAATTGCCTCAAAGACCTTTTGGTAGTGGTCCTACTGATACACCAATATTTAATTTTGTAGATTTAATTCTGTCAGCAAATGTTCTACATGTAGTATAGGTTGCTTTGACATGAGGTCTTGTGATATTCAGATATTAGATACCATTATTTGTGTCAAAAAGGCTAACTTTTATCATGATGGTAAAAAGATTCACTGTAAACAAGCCACTTGTTGTAAAAAATTTAACAACTGCAATGTGTGTTTGGGTTTTTTTCGAATAAATTTTGTAATAAATAGTAAATTAAATGATCCATTAAACAGTGCACACAACTTTCAAAATGGACTAAAATAAAACATGCAACAACAACGCCCTAAGAATTTGTCATCATGCTTGTTATCCTACCTTGAGAAAAAAAGCAACATTATTACACTGGGCCAAAAACAGAAGAAAGTGAAAACACTTTATTGCTCAAATTTCATACAAACCATCAATTAAAGATCATAAAATGTATACCAAATTAAAGTAAAATTTATACTCTACCAACATCAGTTAAGATCAAGTTTTGATCTTTCACACATGGATGGGCACATTCATTTTACCATTAAAAGGTCTGATTAAAAAAAATATCGCAAAATAAAGCAAGTAGCCATTCAAATGATAATAAACATGTTCATCTGTAAGACATTCTTGTTCAACAATGAAAACAAAGAATGAGAAACAATGAGGATTGAGCTCTGGATGTCAACTGTAGTCTCAGGACTGCATGGTTTTGACAAGCAAATTCATGTTTAATTGTATCTCAAGATTGTTCTTTTCATTGTTTTAATTTGAATCTACAAGATGGAAATGCTCATCAACATTTGAATGGCCAAATACCCCATTATTTCAATTTTCTTTCTGAGACTCACTTATTGTTAAAACTGGCTATGCTGACTCATGTGTGAATGGAATGATTCCAATTGCATACATCATCTTAATAAGGAGGATTAATTTATGTTTATTTTGATATGAAATATAAGTTTATATTAAATGTTTATTTGAAAATCTGAACGATAAATGGTGTCCACTTTCTTTTTTGCTGAGTGTATAAAGACATGAACTAAACAATACAAAATATACTTTGCACATATTTTCCATGTGTCATATGCAGAAAGGGGCGTGGTATGCACTACCTGTCTGCATGCTTGTTGTCAACTTGATCGTTTCTAGCATCATTCTTGGCCTTCTCCATTATCGCTTGCCAACAAGACAGCCTTACTGACAAACATCATCAAGATGACCAAAGTTCTTGCAAAATAGATTAACATTACGGTCAGAACATATTTTCTTTGTACGTGGCAGATATTTACCAAGTATCTACACTGACTTATTAATAGTCGTATGTACAACAACATGTACATGTAGTATTGGAATAAGTTCTAAAATAATTTGCATCATGAATTTATTGTGTGTAATTTTCAAACCACCACACCATACTAACTTTTGTATGATACGGCACATTTTTATATATATATTTTGTTAAAATTTTTATTTTAATAATATTCTTGGGTTTTTCTTGATATCTCATACTGTATAAGCTGTTATTTTCGCGAATTTCGCGAATGAAAGATCACCCGCGAATTTAACAACACGCGAAAATATTCTCATATGAACATGCAACATTACGAGAGCACATTTTTACAAGGCGAACAATACAGTGCTGTATACTAGTACATGTACATACTGTACTAGTAGTACAAACCATGCGTTGTTCGGGGTTGGGCTGAGGGCGTGTACTAGTATGGGGGTGTGTGTACACTGCAAGCTCAAGAGATACGATACGGGTCGAAATGAGTGAGTATTTGTGACGGGAGTTGTGTGTATAGCGAGAACAAACTCGTGAGCTTAGAGTTTACAAACAGCATGATCGTAAACTGGTTGATGTCAGGGAATTTCCCAAGATCTGTTGTGTGGTGGTGAACACGAATTTAACAACACGCGAATATGTGGCAGAGGTCGCCATTAGCGAAAATCTTTGTACGCGAAAATATCAGCTTATACAGTATGTATATTTTACTCTCTCTTGTAATTATACTCTGATTTGTATGGTTTGCTCTGATCATGTGAATCAATAAAATACATAAAATAAAATAAAAAGCTCTACATAATTTGCAATGGTAGGAGATTACTTTGAATGGATAATATCAGGGATTAAAACTGACTTTTATTTTTGCACATCCATTATGAGCAATGTTTTGGATGCCCTTCTGGGTTGATGGGTGCGTTGAAAATTAGAAATCTAGCCAGTTACAATGGAATTAATCATCTCAAAAAGAGTTCCAACGAAAATGGCTATAATTAGTAAAATTGTAGATACATGTAATTTCAATGTTCCTTATTCACCTCAGTCTAAAGTCATTCATCAACCTACACCTGCAGCTTTTAAGTACATGTAAAATATGTAAGAACCTCGACAAATTCTGACATTTGTTGGCCAATATGTATCTTGCTTTACATACCACATATCATCATTCTACATTCTACATCATTCTAAATTGGAACTTACTAAATTGATAACTGGACAAGAGCGAAAAATATGTACAGGCAACAGCTCTATTTGAAAGTAGAACACAAGGATGCAAATAAAATGTGCATTATGATTATGTAAGCATAATATATGCACAATAACTACTATGCAAACTCTGGAAATATTCCTACCAACTATTTGGACAGGCATATTTTTTACCATTTCTTCCTTTTCTATGAAAGGATTATCATAAGGGATGTTGTATCACAAAAGATATAATATTGTGTGATGTATATATATGTATATTTTATATTTTTCTCACAGAATCATCTTGAATTACTCTTGAATTGTCCATCTTACTTGTCATTCCTATGAAAGCATCTTGCCATGTTGTTTTTTCCATTGAATATTTTACATGTACATTTGCAGTTGCATGTTTTAGACACATGAGGCTAATTAGTATACATGTAAATCAAGAAATTAATAATTTTCCTGATGCAATGAGGCATCCACCTTGGCCTGTGGCCTCTGTAAAATGCAACAGCCTTGAGAAATTTTAAATTTGTTTGTTCATATCTTTTGTTATATTGAACATTTAATATTTACCTGTGCCTTAAGTGTCTTTCTTAATATACATCATTTAGAATACATGCTCTTGCCTTTTTTTTTTGTAATTAAACTGGGAGGTGTTGTGAGAATAAATGGCTTGCTAAAGTGTGCAAAATATTTGACCATGCATTATTTATTTCCTGTTTTACTTAACGTTTTTATATTGTCCAAGTGTTCGGTTTCAACTTCCAAGTGCTGTCAAGGTCTATGACACAATGTCAGTACTATTTGGTTGTGATATTTTCATTACAATTCTCGCTACCCCAAATACGCGATTTCGCCAACAGATGGCCTTTGTCATGCAAACCACACATGCCCAGTGCTGACAATACCCTGATTGGGTCGACGAGTGTTTGTCTTTTTGCATTGAACATGTACACAGTTATTACAAAAATCCTTGAGTTTGAGTATAAATTAACCGACATATTTGAAAAGATACCATGATTTATTGAGACAATTGGTTGCATTTTCAAAATTTGAGTGGTTTATGTCATGCAATCCAAAAATGAAGCATTTTAGCACTCATTTTATTCATAAGCCGGACCATTTCCATGCATAATATTGCCCTTTACGTCGAAAATTGCATATTTAAGGTAGCGGAGATTGGTTGGCATATGAATAAATTCCAATGAAATGGAGTTTTCATGAACTAAACAAACACAGGTTACCCGACTCCTAAAATAAAACAAGAGCCCCAGGGGGCACGACGCTCACCTGAGGTGGATCAATTCACATCTGGTGCATGTTCTCTCTAGCACATGAACAACTTTCATTCTTCATCTATAGAGGTATCTCTATACACAATACCAAGTCTGAGCTTCCTACCAAGTTCGGTTAAATTCCAATCATGGGTTTTGGAGAAGCTGAAAATGTAAAAAGTTTATGGATGGCGGACAACTTGCCCCACCCCCCGCCCCCCCCCCCCCCCCCCCTCCAGTATGTTACCCCCACAGACCCCCTATAGGGCCACCCAGAAAAAAATCTCCATACACAATACCAAGTATGAGCTATTCCTGGTTCTGGAGTTCTAAGATGTTTGAAATTTACATAGCTTTTACACTTGGGGGCCCTCCCCCTGGGCCCCCCTGGGGGCCACATGTACCATTTTAGCAACTTTGGGTCCCCTACCCCTAAGGATGATTCATACCAAGTTTGGTTGAATTCCGATCATGTGTTTTGGAGAAGATCAGAATGTACATTTTACCTGGCAGCGCCCCCCCCCCCCCCTCCAGTATGTTAGCCCCACAGGCCCCTATAGGGCCACTCAGAGAAATTTCATGAACAACATTCATTCTTCATCTATAGAGGTATCTCCATACACAATACCAATGAGCTATGCCTGGTTCTGGAGAAGAAGACGTTTGAAATTTACATAGCTTTTACAATTGGGGGCCCTCCCCCTGGGCCCCCTGGGGGCCACATGTACCATTTTAGCAACTTTGAGTCCCCTACCCCTAAGGATGATTCCTACCAAGTTTGGTTGAATTCCGATCATGTGTTTTGGAGAAGATCAGAATGTACATTTTGCCTGGCAGCGCCCGCCCCCCCCCCCCCCCCCGCCCCCCCCCCCCCCCCCCCCCCTCCAGTATGTTACCACCACAGGGCCCCTAGAGGGCCACTCAGAGAAATTTCATGAACATTCATTCTTCATTTATTGTATCTCCATACACAATACCAATGAGCTATGCCTGGTTCTGGAGAAGAAGATGTTTGAAATTTACATAGCTTTTACAATTGGGGGCCTTCCCCCTGGGGGCCACATGTACCATTTTAGCAACTTTGGGTCCCCTACCCCTAAGGATGATTCCTACCAAGTTTGGTTGAATTCCGATCATGTGTTTTGGAGAAGAAGATCAGAATGTACATTTTGCCTGGCAGCGCCCCCCCCCTCCAGTATGTTACCCCCACAGGGCCCCTATAGGGCCACTCAGAGAAATTTCATGAACAACTTTCATTCTTCATCTATAGAGGTATCTCTATACACAATACCAAGTCTGAGCTTCCTACCAAGTTCAGTTAAATTCCAATCATGGGTTTTGGAGAAGAAGCTGAAAATGTAAAAAGTTTATGGATGGCGGACAACTTGCCCCACCCCCGCCCCCCCCCCCCCCCCCCTCCAGTATGTTACCCCCACAGACCCCCTATAGGGCCACCCAGAAAAAAATCTCCATACACAATACCAAGTCTGAGCTATTCCTGGTTCTGGAGAAGATGTTTGAAATTTACATAGCTTTTACACTTGGGGGCCCTCCCCCTGGGCCCCCCTGGGGGCCACATGTACCATTTTAGCAACTTTGGGTCCCCTACCCCGAAGGATGATTCCTACCAAGTTTGGTTGAATTCCGATCATGTGTTTTGGAGAAGAAGATCAGAATGTACATTTTGCCTGGCAGCGCCCCCCCCCCCCCTCCAGTATGTTACCCCCACAGGGCCCCTATAGGGCCACTCAGAGAAATTTCATGAACAACATTCATTCTTCATCTATAGAGGTATCTCCATACAAAATACCAAGTCTGAGCTATGCCTGGTTCTGGAGAAGAAGATGTTTGAAATTTACATAGCTTTTACAATTGGGGGCCCTTCCCCTGGGCCCCCCTGGGGGCCACATGTACCATTTTAGCAACTTTGGGTCCCCTACCCCGAAGGATGATTCCTACCAAGTTTGGTTGAATTCCGATCATGGGTTTTGGAGAAGAAGATGAAAATGTAAAAAGTTAACGGACGACGGACGACGGACAAATTTCCATCGCAATAGCTCACTCGAGCCATAGGCTAAGGTGAGCTAAAAAGGTGTACATGTATATCTGAACAAACTGCAGACAAATTATTTTTTAAGTTTACAAATAACATACATGTACATGCTGTCACTCTTTGCTATCATTTTTTGTGTGAATGGCAGCGAGCAATGAAGCTGTAATTACATGGGTACGCCACAACTCGTCACATTACGGTACCAATCACCTAAAATGATAATTTGTGTATAACAAGAATGTATAAAATTAATTGCAAAGAACCTTACCTGACACTCTATGGCCCGTATTCTGAACTCTGGTTTTACTTAAACTCCAGTCTAAGTTAAACCAGAGCTTTAAATCAAAACTGACTAAAACCGTAAATCCAGTCTAAATTTCTGTACAAAGTTAATCCAAACTAGACTGGAGTTTAAGTTAAACCGGATTTCAGAATGTAATTTTCTAAAACTATGGTTCAAAGGGCAGTTTTAGACCGAGTTTAAACCACACTTAGACCGCGGTTTAAATTAAACCGGAGTTCAGAATACGGGCCTATGGGTTTACAGTTAAGGATTATGAAGAAAATACAGGAAAACAAGAAATGCACGCAGGACTGGAACCCAACTCGGAGTTTGGCCCTAATCTTTGCAAGCGCATACACGTGCATCAACTAGTCTAATCACTAGTCACTTTTACATTTATTGAGAGTGTACAGGGCAATCCAACCTTGGTAATGAGATGATCTGTGTGAAAGCAGAAAAATAAAAAAAACAGGATGGTGAAAGTTTGAAAGAAATCGGATAAGGACTAAGAAAGTTATGGCTGTTTGATAAATGAGATCACTGCATCTATGCGAATCTCAAATTGGCAATTCGATGAGTTGATTGTGACAATTTTGGGGACAACTCTCCTGTTTGTCGTACACAAAAATATCATTAATTTGCAGTTTTCTTCGAGGCGTTTTTACCCTCGGGGCAGTACTCAAAATATATTGGAAATAGCATATTGTTTAGGTCCTCATGAAAGAAAAAGATTCTACTGAGTAATACATTTTGAAAAAAAATACATTTTATTCATTTTGTATGTTGGAGCGAATGGGCGAGTTGTCCGCAACTACATCACAGTGACATTACCTATTCGGCCAATTTGAAATTCCCATATGTATAGTGATTACAACTTTCAAAAATTCATAACTTTCTTATTGCTTGTCCGATCTCGTTCAAACTTTCACCAATCTCCTCTGAATTTTCTTCTTTCTTTCAAAGCAACTTGCCATTAAGGTTGGAATTCCTTTTAAATATCCAATATGTCTTTATTGTAGTAATATTTGAAAACCATACTTTGAATATAGTACATGTATAGCGACGAGGAACCTCTAACATGGTCGGTACCCTTTAATTCGTCAGCAAGCACAGACCCTAATTTGACACATTATCAGAAAATCATTGTCTTGAGAGAGCCTAACCCAGCTACCTACTGGTCGTGACAATTCAGGAGCAGCTATACTACATGGCCTATTGTAGTCTTACAGTGCAGACTCTCTTATACGACTGACCAGGGTTTGTACCGGCAAACTACCCTTTAATGCCTTAGCTGACAAAACGTTTTATGGTGGTCACAGCTACTTAGAAGGACCGTAGTCAGTCAGCATACTAAACCCTGTTTAGACATGACACAATAAACTGCATAAAAAAAATAGCTGCAGCAAAATAAAAAACATTTGACATGGAAACTAATGGATAAACCCCCCCCCCCCCCCCCCGAAAAAAATAAAAAATAAAAAATAAAAAATAAGCACAGCAAAGATCCCTGCACGAATTCTAAGATCTGTGTTTTAATGATATATGCACAAAAACAGATACGGCCTCTTAAAGCTAATATGGCCCGTATTTTCGTAAGCTACGTAACCAGGTTTAAACCCCACCTATGCGCTCTGAGTTAGTCAACTGATTTATGGAGTGCCAAATGTCAACCTCTTCATCATGTACAAATCACCATAATCCTCAAACTAAAATGATAATTCAAAAACTTTGTCTCTATAAAATTAATTTGTCATTTTCATTTCATGACAAAATAATGTTGTTTCTGTATTTGAGTGCATACTTTAGTAAGGGTGAACACTTGGCCTTACATAAATCAGCAGCCAAAGTTAACTTAGGCCACTTTCGAGAATATGAGCCAATGTCAATAACTTTTGCTATAAGTCTTGGTGAAAATTGAACAGGGTAATTCATAGTACATCACATACATGTACCAACACAGACTAACAGATTTCATACCAGTGTGAACAAGACTACATGTAGAAACACTCATTCATTCAAAAGAGCTACAGCACAAACCTATGGGGATTTACATGGGGCAGTTCACACAGAGCCATCTCACACTGACACAAACTAATATATGTCATAGCAAAGTGAATAACCTGCACACAGCTTTGGTACTGGTCTATAGACATGTACATGGGGCAGTTCACACAGAGCCATCTCACACTGACACATACTGACATACCTTAGAGCAATGTGAACAAACCTAGAAATACTTACTCATTCACACAACTTTGGCATAAATCAGTGGAGATTTCCATGGGACAGTTCACACAATGCCATCTTACGCCGACAATAGGCGCAACACCACAACCATCGCAGCTATAGCCAACATGGCTCATGTCCGTCTGTTGGAGGATTAAAAAAAGATAAGTAATGATAGGGAGACAGACAATACATGAAACACGAGAAGTCACCACAAAAAAAATTCAGTGGTCCAGATTTTTCATCTATTTTACAACATCACTATATTATTCGAAACAAATAACTCTTCCTTAAGCTTTAAAATAAATGTGTTACTCCTTTCTTCTTGTGTTTGTATTTTTTTTTTTTTGGGGGGGGGGGATGTGGCAAGGGTGCAAGAAACTGAATATTTTCCAGTCAAAATGGGATGAATATCATTTTACATATGCCAAGATTTGACCAAAATGGTATTCAGTATGCAATCAATTTGAATAAATACCATCTGCATGTATTTTTTACTACATTACAAACTAGCCACAAATTGTACATGTATAGAATTCTGTACCAGCATCTGCTTTAATACTTCACTCTGCAGCTACCTTTCTTGTTAAGAGGCATCTTTTGTTCTGAGGATCTATTTCTGTAACACACTGTTCAGAAATTCAATTAACATAATTACTCGATCAAGTGAATATTCAGAAGAACAACGAAGTGGAGATGCATCAATTGTCAATTAAAGTTCATTTCCCAAATTTTCTGAACGATCCACACGTTCCTTCTTCAGGAAAACGGATTACAACAAAATGACTCTCAAAGTGAATATTCACATACATGTACTTTTGAGAGACAATGAAGTTATTTGAATAGTTTGAATATTGCAAAGGTGGAATTTTTCAATTAATTCCTAGCACTCGGATGAGTAGATTAAATTTCATATTTTAAAAATTTCGCCAATGCGCTTGGCTCACTTTTTGTGCAAAAAAACACATAAACAGAAAATATTTGCCTGTTTTTCATTTTTGCGTAAAAATTCATGTCGTGCTAAATCCATGACAAATTCCACACCGCAAAATATTTCACGTGTAAGTATTCAAATATTAATTTCAGGTCTGTACTTTATCCCAATTTCTGACTTTACTCAGATATATTAAACGCATTTATTCATTTTCAAATCTTTAGAGCAATTATCAGGTGAAAGCATTAATATCTCCGTCTACCTACTTGTTGTTTGAGAGTGATGTTTCTTAACTTCTTGAGTCTCACCAACTCATTGTACTCTTCCGAGTCTTTCAGCTCACTTGGGATGTCGTCTTCTTCCTTCAAACACGAGATAAAATAAGGAAGGATAGTTATTCATTTGGAATACACATAGTAAGAAATTTACTCTACTTTTGATGCTATAGAAGCAAGAATTCATGTAACGTAGACTCAGAGAGTAGTATAAGAAATACATAATACATGCCCTATGAACGGTTATACACCCATTCAACTCACGCGCACACAAAGACGAGCTGAAAAAAAGTAAAGGGGCAGTTCAGTAAAGGGTCCAAGGTATTTGGTAATTTGGTGTCCCATATACATGTATTACCAAGTATTGTGGAGTTATGAACATAAACTGACAATCAGATGTGTCATTTCACATCATATTTGGTCTGATTCAGGCTCTAGTAGGGCTATTCATTTTACAGGCAGTCAGTCGGCGGTGCCCGTGTGTTTCTATGCTGTCCAGGCGAAGGCGAGCTTGGAGATTTCTGGATTCGCTTGGACAATTTGTAAATAGCCAGCGAGCTAGTTTCGTATGCGCAAGAAATATTTTGCAGCATCAGCAAACACAGATTTTTCTCCATTGAAACCGGCGATGGACCGCCTTTAATAAACGCAATGTTTAGTTTTGATACTCTCTCAAAAACCCTTTGTTAGATTTCTTGAATTTTTGTTGACAAATACCAAGATACTAGCAATACCATGCGCTGCTGTGAAGATTTCACCTCCCAAAGAGAAATATTTTACAAATGAGAGGTATACCGGGCCAGGGATATAAACTTCCAACAACAGCAACGTGCACTATACACTACTGTACAACGCAAGCAAAATCCTATGAGGATTATGTGTATTCCATACACAGTGACACACATGCTACATGTCTCAGGGTCTTCACGTGGAGAGCCATCGGGGGTGGAAAGGTACTAGCGTAGGGCAGTATGTTACCGTGATCTAACGTACCTTACAGATATTTACACTAAAATTTACCGGAAATCATTGATAGAATACCACATGATCTTGTACAAACCTTTCTTGATACAATGACAACGACATTAGACTATAATGAACACGTTTCTTTCCAATATCTTTTTTGCTACCATAACTGTCCATGAGCTTTAATGCAAAGATCAGATATACTTATATTCTAAACATGGTCGATAACGTATGGGACAAAATACATGTAGTTTGGACTTGCACAAAGTGTTTAACTGATATACTTGTACTAGTACATAAAGCTTTCCTCTCACCTCAGTAGAAAAATATATGGCACATAAAAGCATAGATGCATCCACATTAAATATAGTCTTTAGAAGAGATATGTTACTTCCTATTTACAAGTAATGGGAGAAAAATTGTTATGGTAACAGTACCATTATGGAATCAGCATCATAGTCCATCTCATAGTCCAGTGCATCGTCGTCATCGTTCATGAGGACGGGAGCTCGGATTGACTGAAGGAATGTAGAGGGCGCCATAGTAAGCCTGTTGTATGGGTTCACAAAGCGACGCTGAGATGGCTGTAAGATTAGATATAACAGATTGGACAAATATGAAACATAGGAAAGATGGGTCTCAATTGCTCTAAATAGTTAACACTGCAAAAGCACCAACTGCTATTTACCGTAACCTTAAAAAGGCCTGGTTATTTTGGCGCTCTCTCAGCCGGGGAGGTGGAAAATTTCTGCAACTTGGCACACAGAATATCTTATAAAGAATACCCCAGTAAAGTTTCATATATATCTATATCTCAAACAGTTCTTGAATTATCACTAATTTATTATTTACATATTCTTGAAATGAAATCCTCTACCATATCGTGGCGAACGTCTGGGGGGGGGGGGTGGGGGTGGGGTGGAATCAGCCCCTCCCCCCCACCCCGGTTCTTTTAGATGAGATGCATAATGTTTAATAACACATTGAATTAAATTCACTGACATGATCAGGCAAAAATGCACAATATTCCATTACATTTACAGGAGCAGGATAGCATACATGAAGTTAAATTTTCCATAGAAGTTGTTTGGTTTTTCATTCAAGATCGTTACTTACACATGATACACATGATTACAATAAGATGCAATCATTGAGGGAGGCTAATTAGCATATATGATAGAGGTGGGACCATATACACAACAGTGGAAATGATTATCATTCAGGCCTAACCAGCCCTTTAAAAGGATAGATATGACAGGCACTATTTATTTCTTCACATGCAGCCTATTTCTTAGTGTCCATGGGTTTCACATAGCCACTTACTTTCTTCGCAGTGTACGTGGCCATGTTTGGCATTCGACCAGGAATGGGCAGCCCAGCTTTGCCCAGCTTGATGAAATACTTCTGAACTCTACTGGCAACCTGCACAAAGGTATCAGTTAATAATTTTAAAAAAACATTAGAATTCATCCTCTGCACATTGTGAATGCGAACAGTAAATGACAGAGCTAATCATTATCAACATCCCCTCTATCCATATGGTTTGCTTTCATTGCAATCATGGCAGGAATTTTATTTTCTGGTTTTATTCAACAATCAATTCTTCATTATATCAACGCTCATACAAGGACAACTTCGCCCCAGACTATCACCCAGACTATCACCCATCACACAATTACCCAAGGACAATTACCCCCTTCCCTCCCAACAACTTCCCCCTACGAACCGTCCCTTTAATTACTTTAATTACCCTCAGACCCTGGGGTGTAATAAATTGAATCGGGGGGGGGGGGGGGGGGGGGGGGGTGGTAGTTGTAACTGTCCTAGAGAAAAGTTGTATATGTAGATGTCCTACAAGCATAAACACTCTATCCGGATTATTATGTACATGTATGACACTTTATGCTACTTTTATGTCACATAGCACTTTTGGTGCTAAAAAAAAAACAAAAACAGTTTTTTGTCACCAGGCTTTTCGGCAGAGAAAAGTTCACACTTGGTTCAAATTACCAAATCCCATGGGGTGATCTACATGTAAGGGGACCAAAGCAATTTTGCAAGTTGAAAGTATGCATTGACACATTTATTGGTCCATATTGAGTGAAATACGACCTTATGACATCCCAGGGAGGTGGTTTGGAGATTGAAAGTAGGCATTGACTGATTTATTACCCTTGTCGTAACCTTGTTAGGGGAATCTACACATGGTTTTTATTATCTGAAATTCCTGAGCACCCTTGGGATCAGCACCAAGGGTGTTATGTACTGGCGAGAACACTGCATGTCACTACTAACAGTCATCATCATGTTTATTCAATGGTCAAACCTGATGGCGAGTCCTGTTTCCAAGATCTTTGGCAATCTTCTCCCATCTCCTTGCTTCCACCTCCTCTGACGGGTACTTGAGCAGCAGGTCCTCTAGGCGCTTCTGTTTCCATAACAACCAAAACAAACAAAGTATTTATTACATCTATCTTCAAGTAGTCTGTCTCAATGATATTCTTTCTTTCAGCATCAATGTCTGGTAATTTATTCACGATGACAAGTACTTAATATGATACCTTTACCATGGTGTGACATTGAACATCAAGCTATCCAGGTCTTAGGTGAAAAAAATTGTTTGAAGCCAAGCACCTTCATAATCAATAAAATGCACTTTTGGGCAAGGTCTTGGTCATTTTTTATGTCACCAAGTAAAATCAATGAACATAATTAACTCCAAAATTATCACTCTCCTTCATACATGTATCTGGCCTGATCTATTCTATAGTAAAGCTGTTAAGTTAATAGAATCAGCATGGCCCTCAAATTAAAAATTAAAATTGCAATTAAATTTAAATGCAACCAATCAGGATTGCATATTTGAAACTTGCGTTTAATTGCAACTCTTTCTGCAAGAGGGGCAAGGTACATGTATACGTAACATAGGGAGAAAATACCTTAGACTTGTAATCTTATGTATGTATAGTGAAACAAAAATTATTTTCACACTTTAAATGGATAATGGTAATGCGGATCAAACCTGTTCTCCAACTGTCCAAAGCCGATTGAAGGTGTCTGGTTTAGATTCGTCCCAGAGGCGACCACGGATCACGCTCTTGTTCTGACAAACAGAGAATTGGAAATAAACATGTCTATGTTTTATTTGAAATGTTTTAGGACAGTTGTAGAGGAAAAAGAGACAAAGAAATGCAAAATATGGTCGTTATTCACACACACATAAAAGCAAGAAAATAAAGGTAACCTTTTTCGCGAGATAGATAATTCTCAGATAACTAGCTAGTGAATATGGTAGGGCACCCCCCCCCAAAAAAAAAAAAAAATTTAATGGTGTAGCTACACCCCTGTATATAGTCTGTTCCTGGTCTCATACCTTTTCATCCTCATCCATGATCTGGTCTTCTTTTGGTCCTGATGATGTGCTCGTTCCTGCCCCAGGGTCCTCTGTCGAATCTAGAAGTAACAGAACAGAATGACTGATTATATTCAATCCACCTAGGATGCAGTGTGGTGCAATCGGTTAGGCGTAAGGCTTTGCATATGACTTTAGTCCCGTGCCAGACCTGACAAAAATGATTGTCACTGTGTTGTGTGTAAGCATGCCCCTCCCCTCTGTTCCCAATGCAGGCTCGAGTTCGGGGGAAAACACTTCGTTCCTTGGACAGAACGTTAACTGGAGGCCCCATGTGTAGGAGAGTCACACCCTATGCAATACACTTCTACACTTCTCGCAACGAGTATAGTATTCTGTCTTCGTACAGATCTTCATGATAGGCTACATAGCCCTTTGAGGATACCAGAAGAGGAACCTTGAAAAATTTTGTTTCAGAGATTTCTCTCACGATTGCTTTTCCTTCCAGCTCAATCAAGCCCACTGAATCCAATAGTAAAGTACAAACAAATTGTCAATATGAGCATTAGGGATTGATGAATGAGCTTATCCAGATTGCTTGCAAGAATTATGTAGAGCAAATACAGAACAGAAAGACTGAATAATATTCACAATGGCACAAAGGTGCTTTTACAGCTTGCATCTTGGACAAATTTTCTTTAATTGTTCCATCAAGTCCACTGGATCCAATCTTGTAATGATTCATGAACTTGTGTTTACAGATAACTTGAAAAGCTGTACGGAATTGCCATAATATTTTTGGTATGAAGTGAACACACTTCATAAATGTTCTGATTAGAGGTACATATCGCTAAGACTCAAAAACAGAATGGAAACAGATATCGATTTGAAAAACCATCTGCTGACACAGATACTTCTGACACTAAATAATAAACCCGAGAGTAATATTAAAAGTTAAGGGGTTGAAATGGACTTCCTTAATTTTCTGTCTTTGAGATACACTTACGAGGGTAGAACACTACCCCTGAAAAGTTTTACACTGGAAAACATATACAACTAAGTTTAAAAGAAATCACATATGGCTGATATTTTACAGGACTACTCTATCTCTGTTGAATATCTGGTGCGACATGTAGCAGAAAAAAGTAGAGCTATATCTACACAATACCTTTCTGTTTCAAGCTGGCCCTCGTCTGATGGGATAAGCCTTGGATCAGCTCCTTACTGTCTGCGTGTCCTAAATAGCGCCCCCAAGGGATCTCCGGGAGAAGTACAATGCGTTGGGGCGAGGGCAGGTGCAGAGTGTCCTATTCAGAAAATAAACAGAAGATAAAATCAACAAATATGATAAATATTCCTTTAACAGAAGAAATAAGGACATGTTGCAGCATCATCATGCTATTACATGGACCTCCTGTCGTTTTCGCTACCATCTCATTTGTCTGAAGGGCAAGGCATATCTCAAAATATAACTCTAAATACCTCATAACCTGGTTCTTCTCTGACAGCCGATGACCAAAATCTAAGGTGGGGATATCTCAATATTTAGGTTTCCCAGCTCAGAAGGCCTAATTGCTCTCTTTTAGAATTCTGTTTAAAAATGACCTTTTTGTGACATACATGCATAGGTATGCATATTCATTTTCTAGGCTTCTGAATCAAACATTGCACAGAATAGTAAAACATAGACAGCACAATGAGAACTCAACTATGGTATAGCCTGAGTTTGCTAAATATTTGAGCAGCCAGCACCTTATTACACGATACACCTCATCAAGATTCACCAACCTTTTTCTGCAACTTATGAACAAACTTGAGAGGGTTTCGAAGAGCTTCTCTCTGAGCTGTCACCAGTTTGTCCAAATCCTTGACAGCCTGTTTCCTCTGAGCCTCTAGAGTAGTGATTGTACGAAGCAGCATCCTGTAGCTGAAAAGCCAGAGCAAAACATAAAAAAGTCAAAGTCAAGGTACAATGTAGTGTTGGCATGACTTCACAAAGTGTGAAAGTAGGATTCATAACTGTACTTCCATAAAAGTGTCTTAATTTTGTTTTACACCATTCTATCCAGGCAAATTTCATCTGTTATCAAGCCATTTTATGTCGGGAGTTCTACATGGAGAATATAGAGAGTTTCTAAAAGAGATGAGATGAACTGAAGTTATTTCTTGTTGCAATGAAGCACTGATTCTGATTCTTCTCATCAGATGGGCCAATGATTATCTGGAATGCATTACAGAAAACAGAAAACTGGAAATGAAATTCTAGAATTGTACTCACTCTTTATTCCCTTTCAGTGCCATGTGATCAGATTCATAGTAGAAAGGTTCGCCTTCATCCACTTCTTCCACATACCACTCCTCACCCTGGAAACCAACACTCTCCTCTTCCTGCACCCTCCACTCCCGTATCTTGGCAGCCACTTCGTCAGAGATCTCTGTCACATCGTCCACCTCCTTGGCCTGCTTCTCTGCAGCAAGCAACTCGCTGACGGTTGGTGCACGATCCACCTCCGGCAATGGCTGTGCATCCGCTTCTTCTTGTGGAATAACAATCCCCTCCTTTTGAGCCGAAGAAGCATCTGTGGAGATTGGTGGAGGAATGGGTTCTGTCTCCATGGCAACAACATTCACCTGCTCCTGCTCTTGGGCTCCATTGAGATCAGGAGCACCATCTGCTGCAGGAGCCCTTCCTGATCTCAAGCCCTTCCTAGGAGAGACTGCAGGACTATCTCTTGGGGATTTCATTGGACTTCGACTTTTCTTTGCTTTGAGTGACTTGGATGCCAATGTTTCATCATCATTGCACAGGGTATCATCCCTTGTAGTTAGAACATCTTCTTCTTTCCTAGCTCTGGTTGTTCTTGTGGGAGATTTGGGAATTTCTTTGGGCTCTTCAAAGTCTTTGTATATATCCCTGCGCGCAGGGATGGATTTCTTCCGCTTGACTGGCTGATCTTCTGCTGTATCTTTTTCTGAAGTGGTCTTGTCTTCATTTAACTCTTTGTGTTCTGAAGCTGTTGAAGCAATCTCTTCACAGGAGTTCTTGTCCTGGGTATCTTTACTCTCTGCAGATCCAGAATCATCACAGGACTTCTGTCCACTTGGCTGTCTAGCCCTTCTGGGACTCATTCGAAGAGGTGGACTAAGAGCTCCTCTTGAGGAAGGCTTGTTTGATGTCTTCACCGTAAGTTCTCCGAGATCCAAATTAATTTTCTCCAGCTCTACTTTGGATGATTCTGCCTTCCTGCTTTTCTCTGGACTTCTTGGTGGACTTCGAAGTTTGGGGATGTCCCCTTTGTCCTTGTCCTGGGTACTCCTGGAAGATCTGCTATGGTCCTTGCTCTTTTGGTGTTTGGATGCTGGTTCACCTATACCTTTGTCTACATCATCCTTCTCTGGATGATCATGTTTTGTGTCCTGCTGAGCTGGCTGATGTGACTGCACAGACGATTCTTCATCTACATCTGTTCCATGCCTTCCAGAGCGGGTTCTCCTCCGAGATGTGCCACTGAGTTCTTTCGCTGCAGGTGTACTCTCCTCCAGTTTCTTTTGCTCTTTCATAACAATGTCTTGTTGCTTTGTATCCTTTACTTTGGTCTTCACTTCCTTGTCCTCTTTGTCTTTTAGGTTGGTATCATGTTTCTTTTCTCTAGAAGATTTACCTTTCTTCTCTGAAAATTTGTCTCTCTTCTCACTGTCGTCTTTATCATCTTTTTCTTGGGTCTCCTGTTTATCCTTTTCCACATCTCCTTCTGCCAAGCGACCCGACCGTCTCCTTCTCTTGCTGAAAGTTTCTCCTGAAGGTTCCTCAGTAGGGGACAAGCCTCTTTTCTCATGCTTATGTCCTCCTTCTGTGTTTCTACCACCTCTTGGAGACAACTTTGGGGGTTCCGGAGACTTTCCACTTCCGCTGCGCTTCCCTGTCCTTGTGATCCGAGGCAGCTCTAAGACAACCAGGTCCTCTGAAGGTTTCCTTGATCGTGTGGCCCTCTCTTCTGGCTCTAGTATCAACTCTGCATCTGGACTGATGGGGCGACCAGACAGTTTCCTTGATCTTGTGTTCCGCTCCTGCATCAGCTCTGCGTCAGGGCTGGTAGGGCGTCCAGACGAGGACCTAGTTGCTCTTCTCATGATGAGTTACAGGTGAATAAATTCAACTTCAAGTTGGAATACCTACATGGAATGAAAAAAATTCTTTTCATTAAGAATAACAACAATATAGGTAGTATAACAAGGTGTAAAAGAATCAGAAAGGTTTAATGCAGTTAAAGCATTATGGAAATTTGTACAAGATGATGAGGCTGACATTTGGCACTCCATAAACTAGTTGAATAAATCTACATAGAACATAGCTGTACCTATATGGTAGTGTGACCATATTCGTGAGTGACCAAGTTCGCACATGGGGCAATATCTCAAAAACTAGACAAGATTTCAACAATTTGATATTAATGGATAGAGGAACCTAAAAATTTAACTAGGGACAAAAAAATTTTGAAATTGTGGAAGAAATTTAAAAGTACTGACAAAAGATCAGCACACTTTGCTTTTCAAAAAAAATTTTCTGAAAAAATATGAAAGTTACAGACAAGGCCAAGGGTATAAAAATCTTCATTTTGTCTTAGAGAGAAAATGTCATCAAACTTGTAGTTGCAAGTAAAAAATGATAGACTAGACTTTACCATTTTTTTGTAGAGTCTAGTAGATCTAGATCTGTGTGTGTGTGTGTGTGTGTGTGTGTATGATTGAGTTTTGACAGACGTGTATCAATCAAATATGATTATTTACTTTGTGGGACCGACCTTTAACTTAACCATCCGAAAGACGTGACTGAGATTCGAACCTGGGTCTGATCAGAGTCAGTATGTAGAATACAAAAAGCTGCCGGTAGACGTTACCGCTAGACCGACTCCTGATTACTTCTAGTAGACTTAACAAGTTAGACTCTATATTTTCCCTTGCAAATGAAGCTATCATCTTAGTCTTACCTTTAGTTTGATGGATTATTTGTAATACTACTAATAAGTTGGATAAATTATTTTGCTGAGCTTATGACATTTTTAACAGTTCCAGCTCATTGCCGACATCAAATGTCTAACTTAGTCTCAGATCGCGATATCTTTGTTGATTAATTTACTTGTTGGACCGATATGTAACGTTACACCAACTCATGAGTCATAGGCCCTTGCCTATGTGGGACTGTGTCAAACATTTACTGTTGCAGTAGTCAAATATAGACAACAAAATTGCTCTAAGCAAGATTTCATTTATTTAATTTGCTACATTACCTGCTTCAGGGACTCTTCAACTCTGACTGTGCTACAGATTTGAGGCTTCAGAATGGAAAGTGAAATTTTAAATAATTATTTCCCTCTCATGTATGAATGATCTAGAATGGATCAGAGCCTAACACACACAAAATCTATTGAAGCCACCTATTCACTTGCAAAATCTATTGTGGAGTAAAAGCTTATGTTCAGATAAGCTTTTACATGTATAAGTGCGTTAGACACTAACTTATTCTAAATTTTTGCTTTATGTTTGGTACGGAGTCTAGAGTAAAGGGGGTTCAACAACTCTTTATTTCATATTTTCACTTCTTTATTAATCCAGTATTGTTACTACAGCTTACTCACGATATAACAAGGTCGTCGGGACCAGGCCTTTTTCCTTGTTATAACGAAACCTCGTTGTAACCAAACAGAATAAAAAACAATAAAAAACATTAGAAATGTGTGTGATTGTGTGTTATTTGTGTTTTATTGTGTTTTAATATACAGAGCCGTCTTGGAAACATGCATTTTCAAACTGCAAAAAAGGATTCATTTTTGCTCAACACATCATCCGACATTGATATATTTTTGCTGTTTCAATAGCTAATAAACTTAAATGACACGAAGATACACCATTCCCAAAGCTGGCCTATACGATGGATGCTATTTTCAGTTAAAGGGAAGGTAAACCCTGGACTTTTGGCCTACTGAGAGTGTTAAGAGCACAATTCTTGACATTACTGTGAAAATTTACCTCTTATGAACGCTTGACGGTGGAGTAATTCACACTTTTGTGAGCAATGATCGTCTGTTACAGCCTGCTATCGGGGTTGGCCATATTTTTGATTCACCCACGCTATGATGACGTTTTGAGCCATCTGTGTGATAATTGGAATATTAATCAATATTTTAAGGCATGTTTTGTGACAGTGAGTGCTGGTTTTTTTTTTTTGTGGACCTCCCTAACGAAGAAACTCGGGATTGCAAGCGCACATCGATCTTTACGATCGCGCAAACAGAAAATCGGGACTTTTCCGTGTATGCCACAGGGACCAAATTTTTAAGGACAAAACTCTTTTGGGGAGATGTCAGCGCCCGCGGCGACCAGGAAATGTACACATTAACTCCGATAGCTCGTTTCGCGAGAATCAACAGTAAATTACGGATTTGATTTTTGGAAATATCTTTTCCAACATCGGTGAGTTGAATTTATTGTATTTCTTGGATATTTTGTTGTCGGTTTTTGTAAATTAAATGCCGATTTTGAGTGAATGTTTGTGACTTTTGTGCAGTGGTGTTTTAAAAAGTTGAGGTGTATGACTGCCTACATTTATAGGAATGTAGCTATGAGTGCATAGACCACTCATAGGTACACGCCATTGCCGACTGTGTAGTAACGCAGCCAACACACATCCCATACCTAAACTGCATCACTGTGCATTTTTGGCTATATTTAATTGAATCTCATATATTGCAGTTTACTTACATCCAAATACTTATGTTGAATAATAGATGATTAAAACTTACCAGGTTGTTTTGTGACCTTTGAAGAGGGTTTCCTGAAATTTTGGGTCCTTTTTGTCGATAACTGCTATCGAGACTGTCCCGTCAGCATCCAGTTTGTATTTTTCACGATTATGATGAAGGGAGCCCTCAGCGCTCGTAGTAGTACCGGCGCGATCGGTTCGTCGATCTCCTACGAAGACCTGGAAGGGCCAAACTGACGACGTAAAAAAATAAAAAAATATTACGTACGTACGTAGTAATTATTACGTACGTACGTAATATTTTTTATTTTTTTCACGTCGTCAGTTTGGCCCTTTCAGGTCTTCGTAGAATAGCTTGTGTGCGTAACATTCTGCGTACGTATCTACGGTGCGTAACCATGTAGAGCGGCCTCACTAGTGCGCAACATTATTGAGAGCAGTCGTGATCCGTATGGAGATGTGGGTAACAAGTACCAAAAAGAGGGCTGTAAATGTAAGTTTTTATAACTTTCTACATTTTGTATCTTAACGAACTGATAACTTAAAATCTAAAGAATGATACTTAAGTAGCAGTTTGCCCACAAAATTATCAATTTCAAATAAATTACAGTAATACCCAAACACACATGAAAATTTCATCGAATATGACCATGCTTGCTGATGTGGTTATGACCACTTGTGCATTATTTTGTAAAACAGTGATATGCACGTCGTCATGTATAAAGTGATGGGGGAATATAAGATAAATATTTTAAATACTTGCTTTCAAATTCAGCCCTTAAAAATCTCACTCCTACCTCAAATGCCGTTAGGAAGAACTTTTGATTTACAGCAAAATCCAAAGTCAAAATTTAAAAGAGAAATATTTGTTTCGCGATCGTGTTTGTTTAAACTAATGTCTTAGATAAAATCGGCCATATAATTTTTGTCCACGAAGAAACTGGGGATCGCAAGGGCACATCGATCTTTACGATCGCGCACACAGAAAACGGTTTCCCAAACCATAGGGACCGAATTTTGATGACAAAACTCTTTTGATGTCATCGCGACCACTCATAGCTACATTCCTATACTTCGTGTGTATAATGTACAGTCATACACTCATTAATTTTAAAAAACCACTGCACAAAAGTACCAATATTCACTCAAAATCGGCATTAATTTTCAAAACCGACCCCAAAATATCAAAACAATAAATTCAACTCACCTGTTGGAAAAATATTTCCAAAAATACACACATTTACTGTTGATTCTAATGGTCAATATGACCATTGCTTGCTGATGTGGTCAATATGACCACTCACGGGTACATTACTGTAAAATAGTTGGTATTTTCTGTCGCATGTACTAAAGGTATGGGGGGGAAAATAAGATAAATATTTTAAATACTTGCTTTCAAATTCAGCCCTTAAAAATCTCACTCCTACCTCAAATGGCCGTTAGGAAGAACTTTTGATATTTACAGCAAAATCCAAAGTCAAAATCTTGTCCAAAACCGGAGAAATCCCCGCCGATTTGTTTCGCGATCGTGTGTTGTTTACAAACTACCGATGTCTTAGACTAAAATCGGCCAATATAATTTTTGTCCACGAAGAAACTCGGGATCGCAAGCGCACATCGATCTTTACGATCGCGCACACAGAAAATCGGAACTTTTCCGTGTAAACCATAGGGACCGAATTTTTGATGACAAAACTCTTTTGGGGAGATGTCAGCGCCCGCGGCGACCACTCATGTACACATGACTCCGATAGCTCGTTTGCGAGAATCAACAGTCATTACGGATTTGATTTTTGAAAATATCTTTTCCAATTGGTGAGTTGAATTTATTGTATTCTTGGATATTTTCAAAAACGGTTTTTGAAAATTAATCCGATTTTGAATAATATTGGTGACTTTTGTGCAGTTGTATTTCCAAAAGATGAGGTGTATTACTGTTGATTCTACAAACAAGTATAGGAGTCATGTACTATGAGTGGTCGCCGCGGGCGCTGACATCTCCCCAAAAGAGTTTTGTCCTCAAAAATTCGGTCCCTATGGCGTACACGGAAAAGTTCCGATTTTCTGTGTGCGCGATCGATGTGCGCTTGCGATCCCGAGTTTCTTCGTGGACAAAAATTGTATTGGCCGATTTTAGTCTAAGACATCGGCAGTTTGTAAACAACACGCGATCGCGAAACAAATCGGCGGGGATTTCTCCGGTTTTGGACAAGATTTTGACTTTGGATTTTGCTGAAAATATCAAAAGTTCTTCCTAACGGCCATTTGAGTTAGGAGTGAGATTTTTAATGCCTGAATTTGAAAGCAAGTATTTAAAATATTTATCTTATTTTTTCCCCCATACCTTTAGTACATGCGACAGAAAATACCAACTATTTTACAGAAATGTACCCGGGAGTGATTTGAGGTAGGAGTGAGATTTTTAAGGGCTGAATTTGAAAGCAAGTATTTAAAATATTTATCTTATTTTTCCCCCCATACCTTTAGTACATGCGACAGAAAATACCAACTATTTTGCAGTAATGTAGCGTTGAGTGGTCTATACATGCTATAAGAAGTTCGCATGTTCAATTATCATTATGCACACATCACGCACAGACGAAGGTGTGGGACTGAAATGAAGTGACACCAATCAAGAGGTCAAGAAGGGCAACTCCAGGGAGCTCCACCGCAAGGCAGTGGCGCCTGCCATGGCGCGGTGGACTGGTGGAGCTCCCACTCCCAGGGCCAGGCCAGGGCCCGAGTTTAATCAATATCAGAAAGGCAGCCATTCAACTGAATTTGTATCTCTTACCTGGGTCAAAATCAGTCCGATACAGTCCGATACAGTCCTTGTGCTCAAACACATCTTTTAATTTCTAAAACTGATTTAAATTCGGTAACACAAGACTTTTTTTCTGTTTTTACAAATTTTAGTAGTAGTCGTAGGCTCCTGGAGCTTGTTTTTTTACCTAATATTATATAGGGTTATTGCGATATATACATGTACGTTATGCATGCGCTACACAATAATACAATACGATAGGTACATTTTAAATTGCATGACGGTAACGTACATGGTCAAGATAAAGAGAGCTCTCTTCTGGAGAGAGAGAGAGAGGGGGGGTGGTATAAGGCACTAGCGGATCCAGGGGGCGAATCGACCGCGCCCCCCCCCCCCTATTGGCGGCAAAAAAAAAGAGGGGAAAAGAAAAAGAAGAAGAAGAAAGGAGGAAGGAAAGAAGGAGAAAAAGGGGAAAGAAAATAAGGAATAAAGATAAGGAGGAAAAGAAAGAAAGAGAAAGATGGAGGGGGGGGGGGGGGAGGGGTTGAAATTTGAGGGGTCAAGCACGTGCGAACCCCGGGCCGGTCCTGGCTTGTGGAAAATTAAGTCGGAATGCAACCTATTTCCCCAAAAAATTTCAGCCTAAACGCAGTTTAGCTTAGTGCAAATGCGCTGACGATAATGCCCCTCCAAAAATATTTCGAGCCATTCCTGAAGACTCTTTGAAAAGAGGGGGCCGGCCGTGACGGCAGCGTTGGATAAGGGAATGGGAGGGGGGGGGGTAGGGTGTGCACATGTTCAGTTGCGCTCGGCAGTGGGGTGCACAATTGAGTAGGAGTCTAGCAAAGGTATGGGGAATATGTAATTTTAAGCACTCATGATAAGGTCGAGCCCGACCCCCTAGAAAGTGGACCAGAACCTGCAGAAGTGCAATCGGCAAATCCGGGTGGGGGGGGGGGGGGGGAGAGGTTGTCATTCATGGCGCCTTTGAAGCCGTTATTGAATAAAGGGGCCGGCCACACATAGATGTCAAGCTTTATTTTCTATAAGGTTAGTGCTAAATCACTCTTGATGAGGCCGCCTGGCCCCTTCAAAGAGCGGCAGAATAAGCACATTTTGGGCGGTTGGGCAAGTCCCCAAAATTTGGAAGCCCTTTATTTGTTTGAGGGGGCAGAGCTCTACATATATCCCCCCCCCCCCAAAAAAAAAAAAAAAAAAAAAAAAATTGAGGTGGGGGATGGCCTGTATTAACATCCCCCAATATTTTGGATAAAATAAACAAGAATTGTTATACATTACCTTAAAAATTATGATTATCCAAACTCATTATGTTTGATTTTTAAATACCATCACAAAATTTGGAAGCCCTGAACAGAAAACCGTTTATCAATGTATACAATTTGAGCTTCTCTACCGCTCAATTGCGGTGGTCAATTGCAAAATTTCCTGGGTAAAATGCACAAGAAGAATTTACGGTTATAACATTTTTTTGCTCGGTCGCTTTGCTCCCTCGCTTGTACAATATAACGTAAGTAAGTTTAGACACTTGGGGGGGGGGGGGTAATTTCATTGTTTGCCCCGGGCCCCATTATGCCTAGATACGCCACAGACTTCACTTCACTCGCCGGCCGGTCACCCCCCCCCCCCCAATCATGAACACGGAACGACACCCCTGGTTGGAGGTGATTTAATCTATATATAAATCAGTTTAATTAAATCAAGATTATTTTTCAAGGTAGCTTCCAGATTTTGTAAAATTTTCAACCCTTGTACAGGAGTCAATGTGTGTGAGATTATTCATGTTTTAGATGAACAAATAATGACGATGATGATGATGATGATGATGATGGTGAATTGGTGATGATGATGATAATGATGATGATAATACAAAAAAATATAACCAAAAAATAACCAAAAAATATAACCAAAAAATATAACCAAAGTAGTTCAAAACAATAGACAATTGATGAATAATCTGATAATAAAAATCAAAGTTGGTGTGCACCTCCATTGACCGACCCACAACTGGGTTATTCCAACGAATACATGTATATTAACATAAAATAGAGCCTATATATATATTTTCTTTTTGTTTCTTCTCTTTCTTTTTTAGGGGGAGGGTGGTCACTTGAAAAATCATAGGGGCAACCGCCCCCTTGCCCCCCCCCCCCACCCTGTAGCGCTGGCCCAGCGCCATCCTCGAAAGATGTCTTTCAGGCATATAAAGGTGAGTCGGATGACAGTGCAAAATTCGTCGATATCAAGCAATTCGCTCATGACGACGGTCTCTTGTGTTCTAATTTTTTTTCAATATACTCACATTCAGAATTCAAATGTATATAAATGTATGTTCCAGTGAATAAACAAACAAACAAAGTCACCCGATGTTCGGGCAGCAGAGCGAACTGCCCGAATATCAGATGTAAATACCTTATCTCGTATATTTTGGTAATAATATTTCCTCTAAAGGCTGTAAAATTAAAGTGCCAAAAATTTGCTCGCTTGCTTCGCTCGCTCGCCAGATGTAGAATCCACAAATTGATCGGGCAAGTGACGTCAGTCCTCGCGGAAATACGTATATTAATTTGTACAACAGACACCTGTCACGTCGAGTTCGAAACTGAGCCCGCGCGCAGATACAGGTACGGTACTCTTATGTAATGAGTTGATGTAATTGGTGATTGAACTTTGCAATTTTCAAATTCCGGCCCCCTATTGGGAAATCCTGGATCCGCCCCTGTAAGGTACTGGTGGATGGACATTTTATATGATTATAATAGAATAAAATGTGAAAAAATGAGTACAGGCCTGTATAGTGGATGGGATACCCAGAGCTTATATGCCTAGGCAAGCAAAATGTCGTCTAAAAACTGTATTCACGGGAGACCCACAATAAATATTGAACCCCATCTAACATGAGTTATGCCACTAAAAATCCTCAATTCTAAAACCCGTGCAGAACTAGACAATTACACGAAGTTATAATAACTCTTACGACTCCTTGAACTCCCGAATGACTGGCATATGTATAAACACTAGGAGAAGGAGAGGAAATTCTTTTTATCCTAAAATATACTGAACTACAAAAGAAACGTCGTACTTTTCAAATTGATATCTTTTACACATGATATTGGAATTTGATACGTAAAATCACATTTTATGATTTTTTAACATCACAGATATGGCACTGACCGTCCATAACACATCATCATAACAAAATGTGATTTCTGTGTAGGATTAAAATTCATATCCTTTCCGTGAACATGGTAGTGCACTCGAGCGCAGCTTTTTGAAAAGCATGATGCACATGCACATCCTCAATCCAGTGGGTTTAAAAGGGACCCAAAACCTTCATCCTGCCATTCGTTTCCTGAGCGCTGTCACCATGCCACGTCTGACTCGAAACCAGAGGGAACAAGCCATCGGACGTCTTCATGCTGGCCAACGTCCTAGAGTCATTGACAACGACTTCAATGCAGTGTTCGGACAGTAGAGAGACTGCGGGAGCGATACAATGCAACCAACGATCGTCAGCGCAGTGGTCGTCCCAGGGTGACAACAGCATGTCAAGATCGCCATCTTCACCGGGACCACTTGCAGGATCGCTTCCGCAGAGCAACAGAATCGGCTCTACAGACTATTGGCACACACAACAGACCAATTTCTGCAGCAACTGTTCGTCGGCTGAGAAGCTTCAACTTGTCTTGTCGGCGTCCTGCTCGGGGCCCTATCCTAACCGTTCGACATCGTCGGGAACGTCTCCTGTGGGCCCAACAACGTCAGAACTGGCGCTATCAACGACGACACATCTGTACTTGTTAATCAAAACAAAGCAAAACATTTTCTCAGTTTTCACTCTTGAATAAAGAATATGTTTCATTGTAAATAAAACAGTTTCAAACACATACATGTGCGACGTTTCTTTTGTAGTTCAGTATATATGAACAGTGTTATGATCAAGGTCCTCACTTTTTATTTATATTTTACTGAAATATTTATATATTTATATATATATATATATTTATACCGAAATGCAAAAAAGGGACTTCCTGGCACTCAAGATTCTGCTCCAGGAATCTTTGTTACGGTGTCAGCTCCCCCTCATAATAAACAACACAAAAAGTAAGTTCCCCCTAAAGCAAAATGACTTAACATTTTAACGAAAAGGTTTTAAGCAATATAACTTGGCGGTAGTGTTCCTACACATATTGACTAACTTCTGTGTGAAAATGAGATTGATCTGTCAAGTCATGCATGAGTGAGCACACATTAAAGGGAAAATTGTCACTTTTCAAATGTCACAGGAGTCATATTTTATGCCATATTATTAACAGTGAATTTTAGCATTTCTTGCTTAATTTTAAAGTGTGCTCACTCAACCAGCCAGAAAATTACCTCTTGTGTTTACACAATTGACAACTCATTTTGGTAGCAATATCTTGCCATTTCAAAGTTAAAGGGAGTGGCAAGTCGTAATCCATGGGCCTGACCAGTTGGCCTGACTCGGGCAAATTCGGATACAATCAGGTCCATTCGTGCGCTACCGAATGAATGTTATTGCAGGATTCCTCGCGCGATCGTTAACTCGAATCCCTCCATACGCAACCGACCAATGAGATTCAAATACTGGAATAAAGAACGGGCGATCTTGTTTACTCAAATCTGGGTCACTGTGCGAACTTTTATTCGCTGCGCACGATAAATTGAAGTCGCTTTGACCTTTGATCCAGAGAAAGGAGCAGCCAACTGTAAAAGCCCCCATAGATTGCGACTTGTCGATCCCTTTAAGAGGGTTGAACATCGCTACTGTCCACTAAAATTGTGCTCACCAAAAAACAAAAAACGTGCAAAAACACGAAAAGTGTCAGGATAGGTGCGAAGGGGTCAAACGATGGATGATAAACAACTACAGCACTTGAACAAAAACCAGAAACAGAATTCGCCAAAATGACCCCCAAAATGGCTCTTGTGACTTTTGAAAAGTGACAATTTTGCCTTGAATGTGTGCTCACTCATGCATGACTAGACGGATCAATTTCATTTTCACACAGAACTTAGTCAATAAGTGTAGGAACACTCTGACCAAGTTATTTTGTTCGAAACCTTTTCGTTAAAAAGTTATGCCATTTTGATTTAGGGGGAACTTACTTTTTGTGTTGTGTTTAGTTACTGCTCCATGGCCAAACTAAGGACAGTGGGCTCCTAATTCTGATTCATTCTGCCCTCTTTGAAGGGGACCCAGACGTGGTCTCATCACGATTATTATACATTTGCATCTATTATTACCGCTCTTTAGAAGCATCATGATTGCCCCTATATAGGGCCGTGCGCTGATGCCTACAGTTTTTGAAGATATTTAGCATATAAAAGTTGCCGTCAAGGGCATCAGAATAAATTTTGCACAACCTAAATGGTCACACTCACTCCTTCAAAAAGTAAAATCGGGGGGGGGGGGGGTGGGAAAAAACTCTGTTTTTCCATATGGAATGGGGCTTACTAGACCGCCCTGTATTCCTCTTACCCATTGGTCCTTCAGTTCCATCGTCTCTCTCTCTCTCTCTCTCTCTTTCTCTCTCTCACTAAGCTAATTCCAGCTCTCTTCCTTTCTTTTTTCTCTTCTCCTGTCCACATGATTTCCGGCCTCCTTTTCTTCCCCCTTTTCTCTTCCCTTTCTCTCTCGCTCTTTTCTCATCTGTTTTCAATATTTCTCTTTTTTCTGCTCCCTAGAGGGGGGCAGGGCAGCCCCCCTTTCCCCTGCATGGATCCGTCTATGATCGGCAGTTTTATTATCATTATTTTACAATAAGCGGAATGATAATAATAATTATACACCCTATGCCAAGCACTGCAAACAACCTTAACCACGAGTTATAGATTTAAAATATCAAAGCAAGCAAGTGCTAACCAGTTTCAGTTCAAATGTATTAAAGTTTATAGGACATAAACTTCAGACAGTCATAAGCAAGCTAGCGATTTTCCAAAAGGCTATCATCAATTATGTTCCCCTCTGTTAAATCATCATTGATATCAATGTAGGCTACATTTAGGCTATACATAGTCATCGTCGGTACTGTATGGTTAGGGATCATCCCCGTAGACCGACGGCCGGCGAGACCAACATTTACAAAAGGTTCACTAGACCAACATCCCACGAGACCGACAAAACTGTGGGCTGTCGGTTTAGTGAACTCCCTCAAAAATGTTGTCAGGATGTCCACGAGACTGACTTTGTCGGTGTAGTGGGCTGTTGGTCTAGTGGGCACTAGCCGCCTGGGTATGGGCCTTATTAATAAAATCCACGCACAGTCGCTTTTTTGAAAAGAAAAAGTAAAGGATAGCTTTCGTGTCCTGATAACGTTTCTCCGTGATTGTTTTTTCATTCATAATTGTCACCTTTGCCGATCGAAAAGGGATAAGAATCTGCTAAAAGAACATGAAATAATGTGAGTTAGCAAAGTTAGTGAATTTCTTTTTTTACATGAGGAAAAATCAAGGTTAAGTTTATAATAAATTGCTCTTGGAAATTCACTTTCACCTTTTATTACTATTCTTTATCAATTCTTTATCAACTCTATCGTCTACATGTATACAATGCTCCAAAAGGAAGTGCAATTCAGGAGGAAAAAAGCCCTGCTCTTTGTTGCCTTCATCTTTACCACAAAAATGTTCCATAAAGTTTTTCCACCTAAAGAGTGGACGCAGAGTATAAAGAAATAAAGCCTATAAAACATAAATTAATAATACATCGAAGCAGAGGCGGCAGAACGTCGGGCTCGGACAATGGAAGTGGAGGGGCACCTTTTGTCTGCCAAACAAAAGGTGCACCCCCACTTTCATTGTCCGAACCCAACATTCCGCCGCCTCTGCATCGGAGCACTACAATAGGCCTGTTTACTAAGTGTATTTAAATTTATGCATGTTTCTCTCCAGAATCCTTAGCTATACCAACTATTTAGTGCACCTGATATGCATAATGGCATCTCTATTGATGGAATCCATTTTGCATACATTAGATGTTGCTATGTCGGGCAAGCCTCTGGCAAGCTTTTTAGTCGTCAAGAGAAACTTTTGTTCAAGAAGTATGCATAAAATTAGTAAACAGTTCTATTAGGCTATGCTAGGCAATGACATCCTACTCTCAAAACTCTTAAAGATTACATTCATCAATTTACCTATAGACAGGTTCTGTTCAGCCGGGCTCACACGCCCTCACACGAGGGCGTTAAGACTGCGTTAGTGACTTGCAAGGTCTTTTGCGCATCATGAAGAGTGTGATGTCACTTAAAATAGTGATTGCAAAATGAAAAGCGCAAGCAATACTCTTAATACCTGGCGTATACATTAGGCCCAATGGGTTAATGCCTTCACAGGCTCCATTGGCATGATTGGCGGAGGTAATAATGACGCAAACAAAATGACGCCTCGTGTGAGCCAGGCTTTACATACATGAAGTATAAATGAACTACATTGTGCTGTCAATCAAACAAATTCTATTATGCAACTTTGTCAAATTGGACAGGGGACCACATGGATCCTATAACACTTGGGTCATGATAACTGAGATCCAAGGGACAGTTTCCGGAACCGTGACTGTAAGGCCAACAGCACACATCCGACTGTGATCCGATTTTGAAAGAATTGAAGTACGGCGAGTAAGAAACTTTACACTTTAAGAATTTTCTCATTGAGGTTCCTAATAGGTTTAATGTGAACACTAAAATCAAAATTATCAGGTATCGCAGGCCTTTCAGTCGTCATATCTGATGATAATACAAGTTCTTCCAAAGTCGCATCGCATGCAGTCAGATCATACAGTGTGCGGGCGGTTTTGCCGTCACATTCAAATGCGTTTTAATCCGACAGTACGCGTTTCGATTTAAGATGTCCATGAACTTAGATTGAAGATGATTTCGAGAAAGTGGCCTTTGGCTTGACATCGCTAAAAATAGACCGATCGATCCGATTCTGTTTTGTTTTGTTTTGTTCTGTTTTTCTAAAGTGAACGGTATGAAATCGTAAGCGGGGTTGTCTCGCTAGACTCCGTCGTATCTTCCTCTTCCCTATCAGTCTCTCGATTAAATATCTGAAGTTTCTCTCTAAGGCACTCCATGAGTCCAAGAGGTATTAGAAGGAAGACAACTGCGACTCCACAAAGCAATCCACCAAGGATCGTAAGCGCTGTTCGAAGACCAATCAATGACGCGATCGGGGCAACCGCCAGATTAATAGCACCCGCTACGGAATTTGTGAAGAAGAAGTAGAGGGCGAAAATGATTGTCTTGCACTCGAGGGGAGTGAGATCCGAAATGACAGCAAGATTGACCACATGGAACCAGTCGGTAACGGCGATGAAGACACCGCATAAGGCAATTGCAATGGTAACCTGAGTTTGGTAGATCAAAGGTCCCACTATCAGAGCAACAATCTGGAGACGAAAATAGAGATAGAAATACATGTAGTGATGACCTAGCTACATTTAATGTTCTGTTTAGAGAACAAAATTTGATAGTTCAATAATTGTATTTCAACTTTTATCCATAGTGACATGCATGAGTGGATTAATGACTGAATGAATGAAAGAAAGAATTTTATTGCCAAACCTTGATCATAATACAGTACACATTGGAAATACATTTTTTTGTGATAGAACAGCACTAAATAGCAATACAGCTAGTAGGTTGTGGTGCCCTTGTAAAACAAATTACAATACCGCCCTGATAGTGTTCTGGTCTAGTCGATAAGTCTCTTAACTGCATGTGAACCACAAGTTATGGGGTTCGAATCCTTGTCGCAGGACTAAATTAAAAGTCGTTTGGCAATACATTAATCTATACATTTGCCAAACTCGACCCAGGTGAGGTAGATGGGTGACCTGACAGAAAATGGAAGCCGGCCTAAAGCGGGGTATTAATTACACTGGACCGCCAGGAGAGGCAAATGTACAAGACTTGAGCGAAATACAATAACCCATTAGTAGTAGTATTAGTAGCAGTATTACTATCATAAACTAGCGTCAACAGTAGATAAACAAGCTCTATCATTATAATGTCAGTTTTCAGCAACCGTAATTTTCTGTCACAACCCCGGCTTAGATATTTGCCAGTGTTTTAACCATAATACGACGTACAGCCGGCGTAAGGCACCATCTCTCTGTCTCTCTCAAAAAAGAAGAATGATCCTGGCGTGCACTGACGCCACTCCTCCTGGGAGTGAAAATAGAGTGAAAATTTACTCTTTTTTGGACAGCAATCGTTATACACTCCTAAACAAAATAATGATCACTGACGTGACTCCCGGGAGAGTGAAAATAGAGTTAAAAAAATTTTGTTAAGGAGAGAGAGAGAGAGAGAGAGAGAGGGGCAGAGAGAGCACATCATGTTACCATTAGAAATAGGCTGAGCCACAGTCGCCCGCGTACACCGGAAGTCCTCCGCAGAAGATCACTAAGGAGACCACCAAAGATGCTGCCCGGGAAGGATGACACAATCGTGACCCAACCCAGGATCGCCACGTTGAAATCAGGAAAGTACTCTGCCAAATAGAGGGTGATGTTGTACGACCCAACGTTTATGGCCGCTATGCGTGACGTGTTGGCCAGGATCAATGTCATCATGGCAGGCCAGACTATCTGTCTCAGACCAGCACGTTGCTGCTTCCAAGATGGCCGCAATGTTCTTGACTGAAAAATACGATGGAGAAAATAGAATTTATACAATAAATGGTTACCCGATCACTGGCGTAGCCACACTTGAACAAGGGGGCAGACGGGGGGGGGGGGGGGTGACACACAAAACTCACAGTCACATAGTTACACACACTCACACACACGCACACCCACACACACAGTCTTGTATTGCTTTATTTCTGAGGACAAGTATTGTTCCTCTATTGTTCCTCCGTCCTCGGACAGTCGACGGAATAAAGCACAAATTCATTGTTCGACGTTCGAGGACTATTGTCCGGCTTCCGAGGACCATTGTTGTCATGATTTTTTTTGTTGTTCTCTGTCCGAAAATGTCCTCGGACATACTGCTAAACACGCCCACCCCCCCCCCCCACACACACACACACATACGCACACACATAAACAGGGCCAGGAGTAGGGTGACCATTTTTTTTTTTTTTTTTTTAGCGGGTGAACAGGGGGCCATGGCCCTCTTGTGCTGCCCTGGATACGCCTATCTACCCTACTCGTATATATCTTATTTGTCCGAGGAAGGCCTCATTTTTAAAAAGCAACTTACTTAACTGTAATAGCTTAATCTTTGTCTCCAATATTAAACCAAATATCCCTGCATTTTTCACGTGTTTGCATTACTAACAGTCACATTTTTAGTAAACCACGTTGCACCTTATATGAAAACGGTTGCGCGCAATTTTAACGATCCGGAAGAGTTACAGAAATCCATCTGATCAGGTTCATTAATGCACCCCTAAAAGTGCTCCTTCTATTCAGGGTTTCAATCTCACTGTAGGCCCTATAGCCTATACACAATCGAAGCTCTTTGCCTACGTTATACTAAGAGTGCTGGACAGGGTCTTACGTTTTAAAAAAGGCGCTTCTACTCTGTCGTCTGATCGGAGCCTATACACAAGTTTTCTTCAATTGGTTTTGAAAGTTGTAATCGGAAGACATAATTTGTCGTGATTATTTTTTCCGGCCGGACAAATCTATTTCCATTATAACTATTCCCCCTTTTGAATATACTGTTCTATTATGAAATTGCAATCTTTAGTTCTCTTATATAAATTGTATCATATTCCGTTACACTTGAAAAGAACTTGAAATGATCCCGTAAATGATACAGTCCAACGTCTAACGTCATACACTTTTGATAATCCTGGGTCCCGTTTCATAAAACTTGTCATCAATGAAAAGTTGCAATGATTGTTATAAGCTACTGAAATCCTTGCATCTGATTGGCTGAGAGCAAATTTGTCGGTAAAAAATTACCGACAAGACACTTGATGAAACGCCCTCCCCCCCCCCCCCCCCCCTGGTTTCCCAATCCTCTCAATCCTCTATATGGGTATAATACAGGAAGAGATAGAAATGGCTTGTGTGTGCATGGTTATTATAAAATAATATGATAATTCTATGCAACCAAAGGCTGGCTTGCTCATGCTCGCATCTATTTCTCAGTTTTATTTCACATTATACACCGTATACCATACAAATTTTGCATTAACCCCCCCCCCCCCTCTCATGACAGGAATTATTTCTGGGATAAGTTGTTCACCTTTTGTTCTTGAAATTGGCAACGAATATATTTTTCTTTTAATGCTACATGGTTCTAATAAAATGTTATATCTTTGAAAACAACAAACATGGTGAGGAAGTTTGTTGAAAAGCCGAAAAGAAAGTGCCTGTGTTGACAAAAAACAATTATCTTGAACCTCTCAATGTGTTGCCAAATTAAAGGTTTTCAAGCTTATTCTTGTTATTGTTTTAATTCCTGGCATCAAGCCATGCAACAAAAAAATTATGGACATATGTGTGCAGAATCTTTTGCTCTTTCTACCCATGCATCTGGTATATTTTTTCAGAGCTCTGAATAAAAAGTTATTGAGCCAAACCACAAAATGTGGTCAATTATTGTCTCGAAAGGGTTAAGTGCTCCAAATATCAGCTCGTTACTTACCGTGCCTCGATGATGCAGTACTTTGGGATTAGCCATGAAACAAGATCCAATAGCGACAAACACCCCTGACGCTCCACATATAAAGTAGCACCATCTCCATCCGATAGTATCACTCACAACGATGAAAAAATAAGCGATACCGCACCCAGCAATGCATCCATAATGTGCTACCCCAAAGACGAGAGTGTGTACTTTCTGGTGATAATGAAGGAAGGAAAAAAATAGAGTATCGGTTAAATCAAACTTTTTGACAGGAGATGTTTTATAGGCCTACGAATCATTTGCGTATAAGATTGAAAACAAAACTCATGTATTCCAGGGCTGATCTAGAAATGATTTAGGAATACCTCTCCAGGCTCTCTCAGGGGGACCGGGGATAAAGGAGCAAAAAATCCTGAAAATATCTTCGAGTTAATAAGATTTCACGAAGCTCGTTGGCCCTCCCGAGGTCCATTGAAACGTCTGGGATTTTCAGCATTAAAAAGTGTTTTACATACTTTTTTCATAACCAAGGGGGAATGCGGTCGTTAGCAACCTGGCTACGCTTATGTATGATGGTTGCGAATTCAAATTTGCGATTGAAGTAAAATGAACCCCTCCGCGATAGTGAACATAATGAACAGCCGGGTTATATTTACCCAGCGTTTCTATGGCAATATCATTAGTGCTTTTATGCTCTTCCACTAGCTTTGGTGCAGTCGTTGTTAAGCGTTTGAAATTCGTGAGTTTTCCCCTCATAATCGAATTGCTCATCCAAATCCGCGTCTCACTCATAATATATTCATCACCTATACGCTTTTAGTCCCCAGTCTTCACTTACACTGTCTCGCCCGCACTTGGCGCGCACACTTGGCGCGCACACTCGTCTCCCAATCATAGAAGTCACCATGGCTACCTCAATCCAACCCCAAATGATTGAAAGCTATTGGTTAAAGTTTTGGATATTTTTGGCTACACCAACTCCAAATGTCTCTACAAAAACTGCCTGTTCTTTATAAAAACCTATCATAGTTTTTACTTGACAAGCTGCACTCTTAGTGGTGTTTAGCATTCACACATCTGTTATTCTCAAGAAGGAACTTGGGTGTGTTTGGCAGAGGAGACTCTTAAATTTGATCGATTACTGAAAAGCATCTGGTGATTGACAAAAATGGTGAGTAGTCTCTAAAATATCGAGTGATTACTGACGTGACACCCCTGAGTGAAAATATAGTGAAAACAGTGTGAAAATCTACTTTTTTTTCTTTTTATAGAGCACGCTAAAACAAATCGATATTCACTCCTAAACGAGTGATCTCTGACGTGACTCCCGGTAGAGTGAAAATAGCCTAAAAATTCATTCTTTTTATTATTTTTTTAAAATCTATTTATTTTTTCAATTGATCGCTATAAAAGTCTATGCTCAAATCACCCCGTGACTACTATTGATACATCATGTTTATACTGAGCATCGATGGCTTCAGGGGGCGTTAGAGGCACTTGCTCCTGGAAAAACCAAATCTCACAAACTTATAGTGTACTATTATGAACAAAATGTCCCATCTAATTGTTATGATTGTGACCCTGGCAGCAATATTTCATTATCATTATATAACACGATAAAAACTACTTTCGAAAAATAAACTCAAGACAATTTCAATAGCCCTGTCTATCACCTTTAGAAATGTGCGAACATTACAATCGCGTATTACATAATCCGAACCTGATTTCTATGGGCACTACAATATGCCTTTAAACTATCCCTTGAGTTTATTTTTCGAAAGTAGTTTTTATCGTGTTGTATATACTTATATTTCGGACTTATGCCCCCCCCCCCCCCCCGAGAATCCTGGCCCCGCCATTGACAGAGACTGCAATAATTACTCTCAGTATATTGCCCATCATAATACAGATCTAGAGTGATATTGAAGTAGGTTCATGTAGTTAAATCATCAATTAACATGTCTTAGAATGGAGACCATTATAATAACTCTTTGATTATGTGATTAAAGTTGAATATGTGATTAAAGTTGAGTAATAAAAAAGAGCAGTGAACTTAATGTTGACTTTCATTTGTAGTTGTTTTTCGTACCGCGGTACAAATAATTTCAATACCATTCGATTATGACAATAATTTGCAGTACTCCCCAAACTTGCAATTGGCTGCACAAAGATAATAAGTGAAAAATAAATATAACACATTGTAACTAGAAAGGTCGTCAAAGGCGGCAGACCCACGCCTTAGCGGCGCTACAGATCGAGTAGTTGCATTCTTTCCCTAATGGATTCTTTCCTGTCACTATATTTTATATTTTATATTTTTCTATTTTCTTATCGCAATAAAGACTTCCAGATTTGGCATAATCTACTATTTAATACATGCATGTAAAATATTATGGTTACTTATTGTTATTATTATGTAATTTGGCACAATGATACTGCATGTGAATATATATTTGTTTGTGTATTTTACCTTGATTATTGTGAAAAATGTTATTTTTAAAAAGGAAGTAATAAAATATTCTTAAAAACAAAAACAAAAAAACTATCCGAAACGAAGTTCCTATAACCGATCATTACCAAAAATCTAATCGATTCTTTTCCTAATCGATTCTTTCCTGTCACTATCATCCATATGCGGAATCAGATTTGGTGATGTAAAAGTGAAACAAACGCTCTATGCAGATGATATGACACTTTTTGTAAAAGACTTCATATCAATTGATAGAATAGGAAAAGCATTTGAAAATTTTGCAAAGATTTCTGGTTTAAACATGAATAAAGATAAAACTTTTATATTGTCGTTAGGCCCTCTCTCTCTCAAAAAAAAGTATTGCAGTTCCCTTTGGTAAATTGGTAGAGATGATTAAAAAAATTGGGGATAACCTTTTCATTGGATGTAGAGGTACAGGAGAGGATTAATTATAAAGAGATTTTAAGTAAAATTAAAACATTGTTAATATGGTGGAAGCAGAGGGACCTTACTTTGATGGGTAAAATACAATTAATGAAAACATTTGCAATATCAAAAATAAATTATGTATCTTCACTTTTACCAGTACCACCATGGGTGTTTGATGAAATTGAAAAGCTAATGTTTTTTTTTTATGGAATGGGAAAGACAAAATCAAAAGAAATGTTATGTTCATGGATTACGAAAGAGGGGGGCTTAAAATTATTGATTTTCATTTATTTGTATATACGCACAAAGGATTATGTGGATAAAAAGACTACTATTAGGGGATTCAAGAGTAGTGTGGAAACGCTTTTTTATATATGGGACCCGTGAGGTAGGAGGTCTATTGATACTATTCACTAACACTTCATTAAACATCTGTAAAATATCTTTGCCAAAGTTTTATATAGATATGTTAGACATAGTACATATGGGCTGCTTCAAAAGAAGTATTACTTAGGAAAGAAATGTCTAAAAGAAATGAGATTATTTTTAACAAATTTATACGATTAGATGAAAACCTTTTTTTAAAACATATCTACAAATTACATCATATAGTCGATATGGAAGGTAATATTAAACCAACGAGGGATTTCCTGAGAATTGAATTAAAAGAGGAGGAAATAACTAACATTTATAAGATGTTTGAGAATATTCCAGGGACTTGGAGACACCTTTTGAAGAAACCAGATACATGTGAAGACACTGGCTTAAAATTATAATTTATATTTAATGGAAAAACTAACACTTTGGCTAATGTTACATCGAAGAAATTATATAATGCTCTGTTAAGCATTAAATTTGAAAAATCAGTTGCGGTTAAAAATGTAGAGAAAATATACAATTATTCAGAAAAAGATATTCATGTTATACTTTTAAGACCCAGAAAAAGCACTCTAAATAGTAGGCTAATGGAATTTCAGTTTAAAATGTTATATCAACTAATATATACAAAGAAACATTTATATTCATTCAAAATTTCCTTAAGCAGAGATTGTTCATTCTGTGGAAAAAATGAAGAAACCTATGAGCACTTGTTTTTTACTTGTGAAAAGACAAGAGGTCTATGGAGAGATTGTGGTGACTTGTTCAATATATATCAAATTAAAAATGTCAGTTGGGTGGATGTCCACTTTGGCGTGAAGCATAATATTGTAGGGAAGGAACAGATAATCAATCACATCATTCTTTTAATTAAACATTTAATCTTCGTCTACAGCAGAACTAAATCTAAACCACCAACTCTTAATGAAATTAAGCAAAAATTGTTGAAAATGAACGAGAAGAGAAAATATTAGCCGTAGCGCGAGGTAAACTATCAAAACATTTCATGAAGTGGGAATACTTTCTTTCATGTGTGTAGCGACGATGAAGCGAATGGGATCACATTTGTTTGTTTGGTTGTTTTTTTTTTTTGCTTGCTCTGTTTCTGTTTGTTGGAACGGCGGCGATGCTCCAGATGCACTGTGAATGGGGAATGTATGTATTGTGAGCGTGTGTGTGTGTGAAGATGTGTGGTTGTGTGTGTGGGTGTTTTTAGCAGTATGTCCGAGGACATTTTCGGACAGAGAACAAAAAAAAATCATGACAACAATGGTCCTCGGAAGAACGTCGAACAACGAATTTGTGCTTTATTCCGTCGACTGTCCGAGGACGGAGGAACAATAGAGGAACAATACTTGTCCTCGAAAATAAAGCAATACAAGACTCTGTGTGTGAGGTTTTTTTTTGGGGGGGGGGGGAATATTTTTTTCTTTTCTCCCCTTCTCGTTATTTTTTTGCTTTTGTTTATAGTTTTTGATAAATAAATTTCCACTCTTTTGGGAAGGGGAGGGAGGGTACATAGCACCTGATATATTTTGTTTTCTCTCTATTGCTTTAAGATATTACAATATTTTTTTTTGTAGGATGCAAGGTATATTTTTCATCAATATCATTTTTTCAGGTTTCTTTCGATGATTGAGGTACAATTGTATAGCTGTATTGAGTTAGAAGATTATGTAAACATTGTTTCTTGTGATTTGTAATATATATTGTGCTTTGTATTATGTGAAGTTGATTTTTATCGTGTAAAATTTTATTTGTATCATGTAAATTTGATTTGAGAGAAAACAATAAAACATCTTTAAAAAAAACAAAAAAAACCCGAACTGAAGTTTGGGTCAAAACTTCAAAGTCACACAGAATTTGCAGGGGCCAACCGATCATCACCAAAATCTAATCGATTCTTTCCTGTCACTGTCCGAACATTCGCTGAAAATTTGGTGCAAATCCGTTTACCCGTTCTCTAGTTATCTTGTACACAAACAAACAAACAAAAAACACAAACAAACAAACAAACAAACAAACAAACGTAGCCCTTTACATAACCCTGCCGATTTTATCGGCGTGGGTAATAAAGTCCTCAGAATAACCATTTGAACTGATTTTCAACCACTGTTGTTTAAACAGTAGACAACACTAATCGAACAACTGCTAGAATGATAACATTTATAAAGATGACGATTGTTTGATAATTGTGATAATATATATTTTTTTTAAAGGACGCAAAACAGAAGATATCCTGGAAGTTCATATATTATGGCATCGTGACAAGCTCGACCTTCGGTATGTAAAAAGAAAATCAAGTCTGTAAAATATACTCTATTCTTTTTTATTCAATTGGAAAATGGACCGGATCAACCATAGGGTAAATTTTGCATTCAAATTTGAAAATAAATGACCATCTGAAAGAAAGAAGAAGCTAGCAACGGAGCGAGAAGGTGGAGGGGAGCTTTACAGAGTGTCCGGGAGGGTTAGGGTAGTCGTCCTTGTGTAGTTGTCCGAGGTAAGTTTGTTTGGGCTGAATGGACAGTTGTGCGAAGTACACATGGTCCCGCTCCTTGGCCAATTTTCTACACTAGCCGAATCCTGAACTTCAACATTTGACTGAACACTTTAACTCATCTTAACCCTAACCCTTATAGCCTATAACCAGTGTCCATTCGCAGTCTAACAATTTATCTTTCATATAGCACGGAGAAAATCACCGAGTTGACAAGATTCACTTTTCTCTGTTTATAGTTTTATTCGCATCATCAGAGACAATCAATGGGACATGCTGTGAGGACGGATTCGAACTGAACTACACCTTACCGATATTCCAGAAGTGTAAGGCCAAACAACAACATAATGGCACCGTGAAGCAGACCATCCCAAAGCTCATTCCTTCTTCCTCTGCGAATGACGGATGCCACAGAAGGAAGAGCAAACTCGGTATCCCTTGCGGAAACAGAATCTGCAGGTTCCCTGGTAAGGCCAGTATTACACACACTTAGAATTAAAGGTGCACAAATGGTGCAAACATTCGAAAAAAGGTGCAATGTGCAGCAAACTTCGTAAAAGGTGCAATATTGTACCATTTTGAGTAATTTCAATGATAAATCGGAAGAGGGTGCAAACTTGTACCTTTTGTTAGTCTCAAAAGTATGCTGCGCTATAACGTGTAGTCTTTTGTTTGGTGTCCTGTTTTAGTAATTATTCAAGTTTGTCATTAAATTTAATATTTCATCGGTTATATTATGACATACTTTTGTAGTAACATGTTCATCTGCAAACTATTTAGTCTCATAAATGAACTGTACTTTCGAGACAATTTTGAACGTTTTGGCCGAAAGACTACGTCAACTTCGCCCGTCAAAACATCATTGGCCAATGAAATCGATAGACAGAAAATACCCACGAAAATGCTGAACATGAAGTTAAACAGGGTAAGTGTTACAGTTTCTGCCATAGTATATCTTTTATAATTGCATTTTATTTCATTATAACCCATTTTAAGCTGTATTTTCTTCAAATGTAAATTATTTGTTTCATAAATTATTGAAATAAAAAAAATTAAAAAAATGCCGTATTCGTATCGCTTTAATACGTGCCCCGCGATTGGCCGATCAATCTCTGAGCTGCATAGCGCATTTGCATGCATCCGCTTGCAAATTCGCACTTGCGATTCGCACGAAATTCAAATCAGCCGCACGATATCCTTTCTCTCTGGTGAGCTTTCAGCGTTAACAGTAAGCGTAAAATATTCTTTTATGTCTTGTAGAATATAACCTCTGTGTGATCAAGTCATGGCATGACATCATGTGCATTTTAATATATATTTCAGTAATTTAAACACAAAATAACAGTGTAAACAAGATCGAGCAACAATATTTACGCATGTCACTAACCCAGTCCCATCTGTTCAATTTTGTGTAACGTTTTTGTCATTGGCAGCCTTAGACCAGTTCTGATCTGATCTGTCTACCAAATTTCACGTTTTCTTGCCCATTTATTGTTATTGTACCGAAATTATTATCAGTAATAGGGCACAATATTGTTTCTGGTATAAATCTAGCCAACAGGACGCATGGACGGAGTCCCCCCAAACTAAAGTCTTAAAGAAAAAAGGGTTATCTTTTTGCTTTTTCATGTTTTTTGGCTGGACATGCTGGAATTGGAAAAGGCAAGCACCACCAAAGCACCATGACCACTCATACTACTATGATCCCCGCTACATTCCTATACTTCGTGTGTAGAATCTAGGCAGTCATACGGCTCAACTTTTTCAAACACCACTGCACAAAAGTCACCAACATTCACTCAAAATCGGCATTTAACATGTTTAATTTACAAAAACCGACCCCAATTATATATCCAAGAAATACAGTACTCAGTAAATTCAACTCACCGATGTTGGAAAAGATGATCCAAAAATGAAATCCGTAATTTACTGTCGATTCTCGCGATACGAGCTATCGGAGTCATTGTGTACATTTCCTGGTCGCTGCCACTCCCGGGTACATTTCTGTAAAATAGTTGGTATTTTCTGTCGCATGTACTAAAGGTATGGGGGGAAAATAAGATAAATATTTTAAATACTTGCTTTCAAATTCAGCCCTTAAAAATCTCACTCCTACCTCAAATGGCCGTTAGGAAGAACTTTTGATATTTACAGCAAAATCCAAAGTCAAAATCTTGTCCAAAACCGGAGAAATCCCCGCCGATTTGTTTCGCGATCGCGTGTTGTTTACAAACTGCCGATGTCTTAGACTAAAATCGGCCAATATAATTTTTGTCCACGAAGAAACTCGGGATCGCAAGGGCACATCGATCTTTACGATCGCGCACACAGAAAATCAGAACTTTTCCGTGTACGCCATAGGGACCGAATTTTGAGGACAAAACTCTTTTGGGGAGATGTCAGCGCCCGCGGCGACCAGGAAATGTACACAATGACTCCGATAGCTCGTTTCGCGAGAATCAACAGTAAATTGCGGATTTCATTTTGTAAATATCTTTTCCAACATTGGTGAGTTGAATTTATTGTATTTCTTGGATATTTTGGGGTCGGTTTTTGAAAATTAAATGCCGATTTTGAGTGAATATTGGTGACTTTTGTGCAGTGGTGTTTTAAAAAGATGAGGTGTATGACTGCCTACATTATACACACAAAGTATAGGAATGTACCTATGAGTGGTCGCTGCGGGCGCTGACATCTCCCCAAAAGAATTTTTTCGTTAAAAATTTGGTCCCTATCCCGTACACCTGTACACGGAAAAGTCCTGATTTTCTGTGTGCGCGATCATAGAGAACGATTTGCGCTTGCGATCCCAAGTTTCTTCATGGACAAATATTTTATTGGCCGATTTTAGTCAAGACATCGGCGGTATGTAAACAACACTCGATCGCGAAACAAATCGGCGGGGATTTCTTCGGTTTTGGGCATGATTTTGACTTTGGATTTTGCTGGAAATATGGAAAGTTCTTCCTAACGGCCATTTGATGTAGGCATGGTAGGAGTGAGATTTTTAAGGGCTGAATTTGAAAGCAAGGTATTTAAAATATTTATCTTATTTTCCCCCCATACCTTTAGTACATGTGATAGAAAATACCAACTATTTTACAGTAATGTAGCTATGAGTGGCAAGCACCACCAGGTCCTAGCGCAAAGTCTAAACATGTTGTTGAAGAAGATGGCCTCTCCTGTAAAGAAGGCTTTGAGGTAATCACTTGAGGTACATTGTTTTTTGTCCATCCCATCCACACAAGTTATTTGGTGTGGATGGGATGGACAAAAAAACAATGTAAGACTAAGTAATCGTGGTCGTTGACCCAGTAAGAACGAACAATGCCAAAATAGTTTACTGCTGCATTTTCTATCGCAAGCTGTATTGGGGGGGGGGGAATAAGATAAATATACTTCCTTTCAAATTCAGCTCTTAAAATGTAATTCTTACCTCGAATGGCCGTTAGGTCTTAGGAAGAATTTCTGATATTTTGCAGCAAAATCCAAAGTCAAAATCATGGCCCAAACTGAAGAAATCACATCACATCATCACATGATGTTGTTTTCATTCTGCCGATGTTTAGACTAAACTTAGCCAATAAAATTTTGTTCACAAAGAAACTCCGTATCACACCGATATCGATCTCTACAACTGCGCACACAGAAAACCGGGACTTTTACGTATGTGCGACAGGGACCAAATTTTTGCTAACTTAATGTTTTTGGGGAGATGTCGGCACTTGCGGTGACCAAGAAATACAATGACTTCGATACCCCGTAAATTTAATTTTTTAAATAAAACTATTCCAAGATCAGTGCGCTGAATTTATTGTATTTCATGGATATGTTACTTAGTGTTCATATTTGTAAATTAAATGCTGATTTGTGCAGTGGCGTTTGAAAGTGTTGAGGTGTACGACCGTCCGAGGGTATATTATAACAATAATAATAGCTACATTTATTACATTTATTACATGCGCACGTATCCATCCCAGAGGATGCTCAAGGCACCTACAAAGGAGTATTATTACCCTGGCCCAGCTGCCCTAAGCATTCAAGGAATAAATTCCTACCAGGTACCCATTTACTACACCTGGCTGGAGAGTGGCAAATGTAAATGAATGTTTTGCCAAAGGACATTAGTGCCGCGGCGGGACTCGAACCACAAACCATGAGATCCCCAGTCCGGTGACGTATCCACTAGACCATGACACGATGCCGCTATGAGTGATCCTGTCCAATGATCAATGATCCAATCCAAGGGTGTTGAATGCGGTCTTAGGCAATCGTCACTTATACTATTTGTCCCTTGCATATGTGGGACTGTGTCAACATTCACTGTTGCAGTAGTAACAGACGACAAATTTGATCCAAGCAAGATTTGATATTCTTGAATTTGCTATTTTACCTGATTCAGGAACTTGTCAACTCGCACTATATACATGTATGCTAAAAATTTGACGTTTCAGAGTTGAAAATGAAATTTTAAATATTTTCTTATGTATGTATGATCTAGAATGTACCACTTCCCGCTAATACACACAAAATCTATCTTCAGATAAGCTTGTACATGCATAAGTGGGCAATGGTTTAATTCTGATCTGAACGCATCTAATCACATTGTGTGAGGTGGGCTGAATCTCCATTCTGATATCTAATTATGTTGACATTATGCACTGTACACCTTGACTATTGCTATTTGGTAAGGTAAAGTGTGGGTGATTTATTTTTGTCCACAGGAAGAATGGAGTTTCAAACTCTTAGAATTATTTTCGCATATTCTGTTTTCACTTTTAAGGATGATATCCAAGGAGAAGAAGAAAAGAGTTAAAGTGCTTGTGAGGAGGCGCAACCCAGATAAAGGTGTCATAGGAGATATCATGAGGCGCACTAGGACTCACCGAGCTCAATATAGAACCAACCAAGTTTCTTTTGAGGTGCAGGAGTTCCCCATCCTGAAGTTGGAGACTTGGAGTTTTGGGTAATTAGATGTTTATAAAAAATCTGGACTTAATTATCAGAAACAGATAATACATGTTGTTGTATACATGTACACAATTTTTCAGGCAAAAGGATGTTTAAATTTGATTCCCTCTACCTTGTTTTTATGATGTTCAAAGCATGCATACAAATTCATTATGGATGTCAGCTTTAGTAATCAGCTTTTAAAAATATTGTCCATTCTTAGGATTATTTTCGATAAATTTCATGTCTTATACTTTCTCTAACAGAACAAAACAAGAATAATGCTGTGATATTTTTTTTTTTAATTTACAGATTCTGAAAGAGATGGAGTTTTTCCGCACTGCCCTTGAGAAAGTAGCAGAGAAAATAATCCATGTTTGGAGGAATTCGACCCTTGGTTACACAAGCTGTCTCTTCAAGGAATACAATGCCCTCATCCATAAGTGTATTGAGAAAGACCAAATGAAAGGTCAGTATTTGTTTAAAAGTTTTGAATGCATTTTGCAAATGGTCTTCATGTTTACCATTCCAAACAGGAGGAGGGCTTGAAGATTTTGTCTTTAAAATAAAATATTTAATTTTCTTCTTTACTTATTTAGACTCCGTCACAGAACTCTCATGTTTTATATGTCTGTACATGTGTTAATAACAGGCATGTACATCAAGTTGCTTTAAAAAGCTACTCCATATCAATTGTTTGTTATGTGAATGCCAGAACTTTCATAGATTTAATATAATTTGTCTGATTAACTTCCAGATCTGACACTCCCTTCTGGCCATACCACACCTGCTTGGCGAGAAGGACATGATGTATGTTGTATACAAGGTAAATGACAATTTAAACCTTTTCTTCCCAAAACATGTTGCAACCACTATTCCAACCACTATTCCATTCTACCATAAAGATACTATTAAGAGATGTTGTAACATAAGTGGGGGGAGTGGTCTGAATCTGATGCAGGAAATTGTTCACCTAAATTACATGGGGTTAAAGTTTAGAGTATGACACTAGATTTAGCTCAATTTTTTTCTCATTTCCTCTACCCTTTTTCCTACATACATGTACTTCTGTAGTTCTAAGGAGGAATCATAAGATGATTGTACTTTATCATGCACAGTGACCTGGTAAATTTCTTTCCTTTTACTTCTTAGGAACCTGTGACACCAACACCAGCTGCAGTGTTTAGAGGAAAGCTTGTACAAGAAGACCTTGTAGCTGAAGTTTGGATTGAAGGGGGCAAGATGTGCCACTGCTCTGGAGCACTCACATGGGGTCTAATACATTTTGGAGAGTTCACTCTGCAGCACCACTTGCGGTGGAGCCCCTGTTTACATGGCTGCTGTCCTCGAGTACTTGACTGCCGAAATCTTGGAGCTCACTGGCAACGCTGCCTGTGACAACAAGAAATCCAAGAAGTTATCATTTCGGAAGCAGGTGGGTGTGTTGCCGGCTTCTTCTTGGGGATCTTCTTGAAGAGTTCACTTTTTGGAGTTCACATTTTGGAGAGTTCACTCTGCAGCACCACTTGCCCCGGTCACTATCTAAATGATGTCTTATATTGTATGTCAAGGTACATGATGCGTGCAATATTTATGTGGTACAATAGGTGTCAGCCCCTGCTGGGACAGGGTATTCTTCTGCAGATAATATATACTACTTGTTCCTTGACTCCTTCCTTGTTTGGCATAAAGGACACATATATATTTTACAATAGTGGCGGATTTAGGATTTCTATTGCGGGGGGGGGGGGGGGGGGGGGGGGGGGGGGGTGGTGGGCAAATTGAAAAAATCAAAAAAATCAGTTGAACGAAGCAAAAAATAAACAGGAGCCCAAGTTTTTGTCAATATACTGAACCATAAACAAGGCATTTGAAGCCTGTTTTTATTACATGTAGTTGGTTATTTTAATGCCCCCCCCCCCAAACAACAAAAAAGCCATGTGGTCATGAAGTGCAATTTGTGTAAAGCCTTAATTTTTTAAAATCCTGGAAATAATTATAACCCATTATATTTCAGTGTGAAGTGTGGGCCGAATTTTATTTCATAAAATGACACAAACGGGGCCTTTAAAGCCCTCTTGAAACCTCATTGCTTCTGGTCTCTGAAAGATTTTACGGGGAGGGGCTGCTCTCCTCCCCCCCCCCCAGATCCACACCTCTTGTACAATGTATGACAGACCAAATATACACAGTACATGTAGTATGTGTTTAGTAGTTTCGTACCTACTGAAAATGTTATATAAGTTATGTACAACATACATGCCTCTTTACGGTACCCGAGATTACTGCAACAAGTGGACATGCACATTCGTTATTTGAATGCCGTAAAATAGAAAAAGAGACTGTAAAATAAAGTACTGCACCACCAACATGCACATCACTTTTCCTTTTGAATGCCTATAAATATATATTTTTACTTTCTAGGTTTGAATTTCAAGATGTGTATCAATTAACCCTAAAATGGCCGGGATATGTTGGCTATGCCACAGCCGGGGGGTGGAATCCACCCCCCCCCCCCCCCCCCGATCGGCACGCACATCGTCCACAACTAATCTACAAAACTATATAGTTAAATGCTCCGAAAAATTTTCACATTCATTAATTATGCAAATTTATGTATGAAATCAAAATTTTGCTCTAAATCATTAAATAAAGCTCAAAATATGCTAATTTTTGGTCTAGACACTCTTTACAGTATTCTTAGCAAATATACTTGAAAAAAATTTGATATCAAAATTTATTATGTATTTTATTGTATTTAAAATTTATGTATTTGTTTTTTTACCTTTTTTTTTTTGGATGAAATTTGTCAGGGACACTTTCGCAAACATAAACAGCATAAAATAAATTAATTTCAATCAGCAAATGTAAAAATATAGATTTGTAAATTTTGGCTGAAAACACATTTTGTATTGAAATTATACATGAAATCACGTTTTTGAGCAATTTTCGGTCTGACGTGCAAGTACGAATTGTTGTGTAACTTCGGAACCGCATGCCCTGACATCGCGAATTTGGTCTCAAAAATGTGTGAGAAAAAAGGGTCATGAAACTGCTTTGCGCGTTGCGGACATATCGCGGTCCTTTTAGGGTTAAAAAGCATAATGCATTTCATAATTGTTAATGGAAGAAGTATACATGGAACAATCTGTTTTAGATTACCTTAATGACTATGTATTCATTGGTTAGAATTCTGTTTCGTAGAGTCAGTATTTACTCAATTTGTCTTCTTTTCTGAAGCAATGTACAGCTAAACACACTCAAAAATATATCTTGTAAACGAAATACACATGTACATGTATAATGAAAAGTATATCACGTGTATACACCATACATGTATGTAATCTATCATACTTGCAGATATAGTACAGAAATACCGGTATGTTTTTAGAAATGGAGAGCTGAATTTTACTGAATTTTATATGATACACTGTTTTTGTTATGACTGTTTTTTTCCTTTCTTAGAGCATCACTTGTTTGCGAATGTATCATAATGTGTCTGAGTGATGATTAATGATTTGTTGTACTTGGTACAATTCATATACCTATTGTTAAATTTTAACTGAGATGAAGGTATGTAATCCTGCTTGCTTATGTTGTACTCACTGGCCATTATAGTGTATAGGCCACTGAGAATGATAATCTTAATCAATTCCTGGTGTCGCATAGCAATTTGCTATGCATTTTTTATATGTGGGACTGTACAGAAGTATTTATCCCATCCACCAAAAATGCTAATCAAATTTGACAATATTATTACCTGATAATGTAGTGATGAAACAAAGCTTTTTGCTTGTCACTGTTTGTGAACTATTTTAAAGCCAGCTTACATGTATATAGAACTATTCACTTTTTTATTATTGTAAAAAAAGGGCTTGCTAAGTTGGGATTGTCATTCAATGTGCATCTTAACCTCATGTATTCTCATTACAACTACAGTACTGCGCATGAACATGTATATAAAATATCAAAGACCAGATGCTCCAATGAATGCTTATATGCCTTATTAAATACAGTTCAGTTTTGTTTTAACCTAACATGGAAAAGTATAAATCTCTGTTTTTTTCTTCAGTATCTGTGTTTGCAAACGAAATGGAAGGTTTGGAAGGGTTCAATTTTGTGCCCAAAAGGGTCCCTGTAAGGCGCAAAATTGCACCCTTTTATGGGGGTAAAGGGCTTAATGTTGCACCCTGTGAGGTGCAAAACTGCACCTTCTGGAAATGTACAATATTGCACCGAAAAATGTGCTGCCAATGTTGCAATAGTTTGCACCCTTTAGGGTGCACAATTGCACCCTTTTTATAGGTTCAATAATGGTGCAACATTGCACCTTTCTGAAAGGTACAATATTGCACCCTAAAAGGTGCTCCCAGTGTTGCATTTATTTGCACCCTTTAGGGTGCAAAATTGCACCCTTTTTATCGGAAAAAAGGGTTCAATATTGAACCCTAAATGGTGCAACATTGCACCCTAATAATGGTGCAAAATTGCACCTTTCTGAAAGGTACAATATTGCACCCAAAAAGGTGCTCCCAGTGTTGCATTTATTTGCACCCTTTAGGGTGCAAAATTGCACCCTTTTTATCGGAAAAAGGGTTCAATATTGAACCCTAAATGGTGCAACATTGCACCCTAATAATGGTGCAAAGTTGCACCTTTCTGAAAGGTGCAATATTGCACCCAAAAAGGTGCTCCCAGTGTTGCATTTATTTGCACCCTAAAAGGTGCAACTTTGTACCTTTATTTCTAAGTGTGCAGAGAAAATACATCCTCTAGCCTAGGGTCGCTAAAATATGTTTTCCAGCAAGCACAAAAGATATGATTTACACGCTTTTTAACAAACAAAACGCTGTCTGTCTATAGAGCTTTTAAAAGTCTTAAAATCATGAATTCGCTGACCTCATTTTTAAAGATTGTTGAGTACAATCATTTCGAGAAGGAGGAAGGGGTGGGGTTGGGGTTAACCAATCAAAACCATGCATAGTTTCTTCGAAGAACGTTCGTAGTCTTTCGTTTTTCAGTTTCCCAAGTGAAAAAAATTCGGGGAAAATGGAAATGTGTGATATACAATTTAAAATTGATATGGGGTCTTGACATGTCTTATCTTTAAGGAAATAGATTCTTGTTCATGACGGTTTTTTTTTAACACATTAACAAATACGATAAATTTCTATCATGTTTTTTAATGCAGATGACACTAATCTATTTTTTCGCATAAAAGCCTAGAAACTATATGTAATGTGATTAATTCTGAACTGGATTCAGTTGCAAAATGGATTAAGGCTAACAAGTTATCACTAAATCTAGAAAAAACATGTTATTTAGTAATACTTTTAACGAACTACCTCATCCGATTCTCATAGATAATATACAAATACAGAAAGTGATTGAAACAAAATTTCTAAGCACTATAATAGATAATAAGCTATCATGGAAGCATCATATTGATAATGTATGTAAATTGATATCCAGAAACATAGGTATTTATTAATAAACTCAAATGGTCTTTTCCGCCAAACATACTTCTATCACTATATAATCCACACTAGTTTTACCATATCTTAATTATGGAATATTAGCCTGGGGAAACAGTGCGGCATGCCTGTTAGACAGAGTTTTTTTTATTACAGAAAAAGGCTATGCGAATTATAAGTAATGTTAATTATCGCCACCACACTGATGGTCTTTTTCACTCTAATAATGTACTAAAAATGAATGATATTTACCGCCTCAATCTTGCTGTACTTATGTTTCAGTATCATAATCATGAATTGCCCACTGCCTTTAATAATATATTTACAGCAAATAATGAGTTCCATCATTACCCCACCAGACAAATCAATCTATATCACTTGCCAAGAACTCGTACAGCATTAACCCAGAATACTTTTTCATATACAGCTCCTAAATTTTGGAATTCCCTCCCTTTAAATATACGAGACAGTATAAGTTTGAGTACACTCAAACGTAAATTGAGAAAATCACATTGCTTTTTATGAACGTTGATCCCTCAATGGTGATTCTTGTTTACCTGTGTAGCAAAATCTATAGATTAAATGAAACCTTCCAGATCCTGCCCCTCCCCCCTCCCCTTCCTCACCCCTGTCACTTTGTCCTTCTTCTTCTGTCTTTTGTAAAATTTACTCCTTTCCATTGTTACTATTCCCAGCTTTATTATTTTTCAATGCTTTCTCTTCGATGGAAAGTGTGTTATGCTTATGATTTGTTTGCTTTCCATGGCCATGTATATGTCTTCTTCTTTTCCCCTTGTATTGGGTATTTTATGCATGGTTGCCCCAGGGAACACTTCCCTGGTTGCCCAGTCTAGTTTTTTATGTACTGTATTCATGATTTATCTTTTGCCAGGGACCAGCGCTTCTACAAGCTATGCTTCTATGCTGGTCTCTGTTTTCATTATCATTTTCATAATATTAATCTAATGTAGTCTTTATTACTGTTACTTTTTTTTCTTACAATTCAAACTTTAATGCACATTATTTTGCTTGTAATGATCAAAAACGTTTTTTTTTTTGTGTTGTCAATATTGTTCATTGCATAATATATATACATGTACTTTGAAAAAGGAAAGTGTAATGAAATAAAATCTAAATCTGAAATGTTGTCGCTCGCTTTGTTTGCTAAGTATTATATGTAAACAACATTCTAAACAGAAAAATATTCCCTGTTAACCCTCACAGTACCAAATCTAGTAAACCCCATTGTTAATATAATAATAATATTTTAATAATAATCTGTAATAGGTAATCGCTTACTAAATCTGATTCAATGAACGTTTGAACATGGTTTGTGATATTTCCGTATCTGAAACATATTTAATATGGTTTTGTTAAAAACGTAGAGGCCTATACCGCTGTATTGCAATATCCTACATCAGAATTTTCATGTTTTTTATTAAAATAAAGAAGATTACATGTTTATCTATACGAGTTCTATGCATATAATAGGGAATATAATTATCTAGGGCAAAACACTTTAGTTGGAGTCAGACAAAGTGCCTTGCCCTCGTCTCGCTCCAACCGCTGTAATGCAGGTCTATGATGAAATTCCCCGTTTCTGAGTCAATGATTTACAATTACTACACGACATTCTCTTGTTGTCATATCTGATGTCGGCAACCGCAAAGGAGTATTTAAAAAGAGATGCTTTGGCAACACATAACAAATGAGTAGTCTTCTTCTGTCGCCATGAGACCTCGGTGTCGCGCACTATGCATGGCGTAGCTAGGCACTAACATTCACACGATCAAAAAAGGTAAAATATTAACATGAAAATAGGCTAATGGTATAGAGATTTATTTACCTTCTTTATCATAGCAACGGAAGTAATGAAATAATGCATTGGTGTATAGGGGCAGGGGATGAGGGCGGCAAGCCCCGGGAATTGGAAAATGTCAATATTTGGGCAATTGTCATCAAATATTTATAGGCAGCAAAAAGGTCTCTTATATTTAGATAATAATTATCTTTTCTAGAACATTTCAGAGATAAAACTGAAAAAGGCTACAAGATGAATTTAAAAAATGTCTGGATCGCTGGATCTCACAAAACGTATAAAGAGTGGAAAGTTTGTATACGAACGTTGTTTCGGGCCCGTGTGAACCCTCGTCGTTGTTAGTGAGTCATAGTTTTGTTAACTTAAAGGCCAAGTCCACCCTAACAAAAAGTTGATTTGAATAAATAGAGAAAAATCCAACAAGCATAACATTGAAAATGTCATCAAAATAGGATGTAAAATAAGAAAGTTATGGTATTTTAAAGTTTCGCTTAATTTCGCAAAACGGTTATATGCACATCCTGCTCAGTATGCAAATGGGGAACCAGTGACGTCACCCACTCACTATTTCTTTTGTATTTTATAACATGAAATACGAAATATTTTAATTTTTCCTTGTTATAATGTGAAACAAGGTTTGATTCCTCGCTGAACATGTGTAATTGCCATTGTTGCAACCTATACACAATTCAATGAGAGCTTCCTAATTGTGAAATCTGCAGAAATTAAAATATTCTACATTTCACGTAATAAAATACAAAAGAAATAGTGAGTGGATGACGTCACTGGTTCCCTCATTTGCATACTGAGCAGGATGTGCATATAACTGTTTTGCGAAATTAAGCGAAACTTTAAAATACCATATAACTTTTTTATTTTACATACTATTTTGATGAAATTTTCAGTGTTATGCTTGTTGGATTTTTCTCTATTTATTCAAATCAACTTTTTGTTAGGGTGGACTTGGCCTTTAAAGTTTCGAAACTACAAGTCCCGTATGAACGTAGCTAATATGTAAGTGAAAAATGTACAAAACTCCTCTACTTCCTCCAAAACTCAAACCTCGGCTATCAAGTTAGGATATTACAAGGTTACAAAATCTTGCAACACCTGCGACATCGAGACCGACGAGACGCTTGCAGAAAAAAAAATTATGAGTGTAGAAAGAAAGAGGAAAATTGTTGCAAAAACGTCAGTTCTTACTGATTGCATTTAAGAAAGGCCAGTCTTTTCTTCATTTCCCAGATGTGAACGCATTTTTGTCAAGGCATCCTCCTATTCACTAACATATTAATTAGTAAAAGACGTAGCTATACGCCTAATGCAAGTTTTGATGATGGAAAACTTCATTTGTTTCAGGAAGACTCTGCTCTGGTTTTCAATATTTCTCCGAGTGAACAACTCATTAGCTCATTTCGTGGCGGATCCAGGGGGGCACTTCCGGCCCCCCCCCCTCCACTGAGCGAATTTTGGAGGTCTGGCGATTTTTTTTTTTTTTTGTCGGCACCCCCCACTGAGCGACTTTTCGAGAAGCTGGCAAGACCAAATGCGGGTCTACCTTTTCCAAAAGTTGACAAACCTGCATTTGTGTGCCCCCCCCCCCTTATACTAAATCCTGGATCTGGATCTGTGAAGGTAATCTACTTCACATCGGTTGCTCAGCTCAACTCGTTTTCTTTATCTATTAGATTGTGACAGAAATCCATGTGAAAACGGCTGGTGTGAGGAGACTATGGAAAGCTACAAATGCCACTGCTCCGTTGGTGAGCTTTAATATATTCATTAGTTATGTACAGTCTTATATTGTAATGAATATGAACATCTCTTGATATTTACTAGTAACTTGGAGTTCCGTTGTTCTAGTAGGAATTCCTGTATATAGAGAGCCCACGAGACCTACATTTACAAAGGTATCACTTGACGTATACAGCCGACTCGAGACCGACAAATTAAAGAAGGACAAGAGAAAACAGAGAAAAAAGGTCCAAATGAGGTTCACAAGACCGACGATCCACGAGACCGATAAAACAAAGAAATACATAAGTGTCGGTCTAGTCAGGGGCGGCGGAGCTTCTTTCAAGGGGGGGACCAACAAAAAGGGGCACTTTTAGGGAAAAAAGGGCACCTACAAAGGGTGAAAACAATTCGGGAAATGCCACTTTTGAGACATTAGTGTATTGCTACATTCTGATTAATACACTATCGAGGATCATTTTTGACACATTATTGTTCATGTCTTAACATGGTTCTAGATAACTACTTTTCAGTTGAGTGTAATGGTCTGATTATTGAAGATATTTTTAATGCAGCGATTTTCATACTCTGCTAAGAAGGCAATGGTAAATGCGAGCGAGCGAGCTTGGAAAAATTTAGAAAAAATTCTCCTCCTTTCTGTTATGATTTAAGAGGCAGTGCTCATGTAGGGATGTGTGCCCCTCCTGTCCCCTGCTTCATTGCCTCTCACTGTGCTGAAAGCAGTAGGGGATCTATTATTATGAAGCCTCTCTGATTATTTGGAGCTGGTATGGCTTTTTTGTGGACTTTAGGGCACAGCTTGTAAGCGACATCGGAGTATATAGGTACAATTTATTAAATATATATAGATACATAGGGAGGGCACATATCCGAAGACAAAATGGGCACTTATCGAAAGGGAAAATAATATTAGAAAGAAAAAGGGACACTGATTAGAAGTAAAAGGGACACTTAAAAAAGATGCATTTATCAGAAGTGAAAAGGGCAATTATCATAAGGCAAAATTGCACTATTAGAACGGAAAATGGGCACCAATCAGGCGAAAACAGGGACACTTGTCGGATTTCAAAGGGGACACTTATCTGAGATTAAAAGGGGCACTTATCAGAGGGTGAAAATGGCACGTATTAGAAAGAAGAAGGGACAGTCCTATGCAGAAAAAAGGTCGCTTTTTAGAGGTGAAAACGGCACGTATAAGAAGGGAAAATTGTTCTATTAGACTGGAAATTGGGCAGTAATCATACGAAAAACAAAGGCACAGATTTCAAAAGGGGCAGTAATGTCTGAAGTTAAAGGGGGCACTTTTCAGAAGATCTAACGGGCACTTATTAGAAAGAAAAGGTGACATACGAAGAAAAGGGGGTACTTATCAGCTATGAGAAAGGGGCACTCTTCATAGATAAAAAGGGGCACATTTGGGGTACTTGAAAAAGTGGAGGGCACTGTGCCCCCTGCCCCCCCCCCCGAGCGCCGCCTCTGGGTCTAGTGCACTGTCGGTCTCACGGGCCGTCAGTCTAGTGAACCCTCAAAAAAGTTGCCAGAAGGTACGGTCTTTTCCTTTCCTTCTTTCACAATTCATTTTTATTCTTAATAATTCTCTCTGCAGATCAAACAACAGATACAGATACCATGACCAGATCATCGACGAAATCGACGTCCATGATGGCCACCGCCACCACCACCACTACAATTCAATTCAATTCAATTCAATTTATTTAGCAAATTCATAAAAAACATTACAAATACAATACATGTAATACATTAAAACAATTGAAACAATAAAATACTTAAGAAATTGCAGGGAAATGCAACACAAAGACAAAGTCTTATATTGAAGCCGCACCCCATGTTATACATAACTACAGTACATGAATAAAATACAGTATGTAAAACACATTGTGCCCTAACACATACACATACACACATACACACGCACACACACACACTCACATGCAAAATGCCTATTACATGTAGATATGTTATTGCACATAATTTGTCTGAAGTAAATACATTTTATATTTTCTCTTAAAAACATTCAATGATGGACTACTTTTGATATCATTCGGTATTTCATTCCAAATCTTCGGACCATTGTAAAATATGGATTTTTGAAATAACGTGGTTCTTGCACATGGAATATTGTAATTTCTGTTACTCCGTGTAAAATAATCATGTATTGAAGTATTCAAATTAAAATATGACATAATAGAAACTGGAAGAACTTTATGAAAACACATATACATGAATATTGCACTTTGAAGTTTATACATATCATGAATATTTAACATTTTAAGACGAGCAAAAAGTGGTGTGGTATGAGTTAAATACTTGCTATGTGTAATAATTCTTATAGCTCGATTTTGAAGTTTAAAAACAAAAATTAGTATTTTTGGCAGTAGAATTTGCCCACATCAATATACAATAATTTAAATAAGGTGTTATTAGGGTATGGTATAACATTAACAATATATCTTGGGGAAAAAACTTTACATTATTAAGAATGCCAATATTTTTAGATATAGTGTTACATATGACACCAGTGTGTTCATTCCATGTGAATTTTTCATCAATAGTTACACCCAGAAATTTTAATCTAGTAACACGTTCTATTTCAGTTTCCTGTATTTTAACAACAAAATTAGCAGTGTTCTGATGGACATTTGTGAATACCATATAATGTGTTTTATTTATATTCAAAACTAATTTATTTATTTGCAACCACTGAACAAGTTTATTAAGTTCTTGATTAAATTTATATTGTAAAATATCTATATCTTTATGTGACATAAACACACTGGTGTCATCTGCAAACAAGATAAAATTTAATAATTTTGAAATATTGCACATATCGTTAACGTAAATTGTAAAGAGTAATGGACCAAGAATGGACCCTTGGGGTACTCCACATTTGCTAATCAATAATTTTGAATTCACATTATCTACACAAACAAACTGTTGTCGATTGACTAGATAGTTCTTAAACCATTCTAAATTAACTCCCCTTATTCCATAACAATATAATTTTCTTAATAGTATATCATGGTTTAATGTATCAAATGCTTTGCTCAAGTCTAGAGCCCTATCATTATTTCTTTATTTTCTTTTGTATTTAAAACATTATATAAAAATTGAATTAAAGCTGTAGATGTAGAATGGCCAGGTCTGAAACCATATTGACAGTTGGTAAGAATATTGCACTTTTGTAAAAAACTATACAGTCTAACATATACTATTTTTTCAAATATTTTGGAAAAAACAGGCAAAACTGATATTGGACGATAGTTAGACATACTCTCTTTTGAACCATTTTTATATACAGGAATAACTTTAGCAATTTGTATCTTTTCTGGAACAATACCTGTCTGTAAAGACAAATACAGGTGAGCAAGAGTCTATAAAAAGGATGTTACCTTATCACGGAGATTATAAATCCTCTCCTACCACCTGCCTCTCTTGTCCATTTCATATACATTGTACTTTTGGACCCTCTTACTTTTCCACCGTCTGTAATTTTCTTCACTTCTTTTCCTTTTCCTTTCTCGACCTTTCCTTTTATCCTTTTCCCGCTCTCTACTATCTCTTCCTCATGTTTCACATACTGTCTCGTACTTTCTTTCTCGTTTTTCTGTTTCTACCTTTATCGCTCCCTATCCATCTCTCTATTCTCTCTCTTTTAATCTTTCTACCTTTATGTACATGCCTATTCATTCTGTTATCCTCTAAAATGATCACTGTCTCTCACTTTTTTAATTTACGTTTCCTCCCATTCATCATTCGTTCTCTTCCTCTTTCACGTTATGATCCCCTACTTCCCTCATATTTCTACCTAAATAATTATTAATTCCATTCCCCTCTTTTCAACACTGCCTCGTACTCTCTCATTCTCGTAGGACTGTTGTTACGTAAGATAATGAAGATACTCGTCCTCCTTTTAGTGCCATTGTCTGACCGCTACTACTTCTTTGGTTCATTATAATCATCTTCAACATAAACAGACCAGTTTTTATGTTTAAGATTGTATTCGTCCTATATACGGCCCCATTTGCTCTTGACATTTATACAGTCATGTAATCCTTCCTATACGTATGTTTTTTCCGGCCTTTTTTCTTTCCCTTTTCACACTTGAATTTTGGATCATTGGCCAAGATCTTCATGGCAGACGTCACGTGTCTTAGTATTTTTGTTGCAGAATTACAGGATGAGTCAGTGTTTACTATCACCCCTTCTCCGATGAGCAGTTTATCATAAATAGACCAGTTTTAGGCTCAAGAATGTATAGTATTCTGGCCCTATGCTCCAAAATTTCATACATGCATACACATATGGTGCCAGGTAAAATGGCAGAGGTAAAAATGGCAGAGGAAAAAATGGCAGAGGAAAAAATGGCAGAGGAAAAAATGGCAGAGGTAAATATGCGAGAGGAAAAAACTGCCAGAGGTAAAAATTCCAGAGGTAAATATGCCAGAGGGAAAATGCCAGAGTTAAAAATGCCAGAGGTAAAAATGGCAGATTAGGGTGATACGAAAGATGGATCTGATCATGAGTGAAGTAATTTCTTCAGGTGAATTTCTGTGGGAGATTTTATTTTTGTATTGGGTTTTATCATTAGGCTAAGACATTTCCTTTAGTGCACTTTCGTATTTACATTAATTTAGAAATTTCTTTCCAGATATGAATCCCTTTGTTATCTTCACATGATGAAAACAAAATGAAAGGGATTGTTTATTTATTTGCACTTTACAATCAGAGATACATGGACAGAACTCCATTTGAAAATGCTGGGGATGTTACAATGTCAACCAATTTGGGGACGCTTCGGGTCTGTGAATAGAAAAAGGTCATTTTCTACGTTATGCCTCCCGTCCTCCACAATATTAACCCGTTGACTACTGAATTCTTTAACTCTCATAGGCTTAATACAGGAGCCACCCGATTCCCGTAGTCTATGGGTTAATAGTTTCGAGGAGGGGCAAACATATTTTAACACTTTGCTTCCCAAAGCTTAGAAAGGACACGCCCCCGCCCTCAGTATTTCCACCCATGTAGCCTATGTACAAGAATAGAAAATCACACAATTTACTCAGTCTTAGCTTAGATTTCATTTCAGATTTTCTTTTTTTCTGACAGCTTTTTGCTTTTACATTTACCACTAGCATTTTTTACCTCTGGCATTTTTACACAGAACCACACATATTAGGGGGATGTTTTCTTTTTTCACTTTTAATATATTATGTTTAGGATCATTGGCCAAGATCTTCGTGTCAGGCTTTGATGGGATTTTCGTTGCAGACCTACAGGATGAGTTAGTGTTTACTACAATCCCCTCCTCCGATTACCCGTGCGACATACACTATGATGCCTTGACTGGGAAGATCTACTGGACTGACATAGCTGACGTAACAATATATCGAGCAGATTTGAATGGTTCCAACAGGGAGAATGTACTTTTAAAGAACGGAATCGGTAAGACGCACAAGGATGTATAAAATAATTTCGATTACAATTATCTTCCTCCGTATCAGGCACTGATCAAAGAAGTGGGTGGGAATGTCAAAATAAGCGAAATGGCAAACGACCCGAGACCATGTATGGGAGTCAATCCGTTTGGTGGGGCCCTTGAGTCCCCCTGACCATGCCTACATACCGATCCTGCGAATAACGCATGAATTGATACTGTGTTATTTATTTCCTGATTCAGTGTTAAAGAATGGCGAATTGCGAGATTAATCTGACCATACTGAGTATGGCTAAACCTTCCTTTATTTTCATCATGATAATCACAAACTGTAATGGGCGCTGAGAGAGAGGGGAGTTATTAGTATTTCGTCAGAGCCATCTATACACACAGATAAATTATTCATAACTCTAGGACACCTACTCCCTGGAAAACTAGCCCCGGACAACTACACCCCAGACAATACCCATCTGGACTACTACCAGGACAATTACCACCCGGACAATTACCACCCGGACAATTACCCCCCAGGAAAAATTACCCCGATACCCCCCCCCCCCCCGCGGAAAACTACCCACTGGACAATTACACACACCCCCCCCCCCCCGAATTCTGGGGCAGTTATCGGGGGGGGGGGGGTAATTGTCCAGGAGGTAGCTGTCCTGGGGTAGTTGTCCTGGGGGTAATTGTCCTAGGGGGTAATTGTCCTAGGGGGTAGTTGTCCAGGGGGTAGTGCTTAGGATACCATTATTAATTTTGACGCCCTCTGGCGGGAACACGAAATACTTATCTCTCTCTCTCTTCTTATCCGTCTCTTAATATCTTAGTCAAAACATTAATTATTTGTCGTTTGGTTTCAGGTGATTACATATTAGAAAAATATGACGAAAGCTCTCTGCATTGACCGAAATATTATGTAAATTCCCATTCAAGAGATAAGAGATTCCGTAGCAACGGGGGTGAAAAGGAAACTGACAACACCTTCTCTACTCGGTGGCCTTGTTTTCTCGCATTTCCGGTGGTGATTCAGCATTTGCCCCGAGCTTTCTTCCGTCAAAGGAATAGGGACTATTTACCCTTTCATGACAGGAATTATTAAAGGGCTAAATTGATCACATTTTGTTCTTCAAATTGGCAACAATAATATTTTTATTTTAGTGGAACATGGTTCTAATATGATGTAATGTGTTTGAAAACAGTATACATAGAAACTTTGTTGAAAAGTTGCCAATTTTGATCATAAAACAGTGATTTTCAACCTCTCAATGTGTTGCCAATTTAAGAACTTTGAAGCTTCAAACGCAGTACGGTCATGCAACAAAAATGGACACAGTGTGTGCAAAAATATATGCTCTTTCTACTCAAGCATCTGGAATATCTTTTAGAGCTCTGAATCAAAAATTATTGAGCAAAACCACAAAATGTGGTCAATTTTCTCAAAAGGGTTAGGGTTACGGTTATAGGTATAGTGTTTGGTCAAGGGTTGAAGTTAAGAATTCGGCGAGTGTATTTATTTGACCGGGGAGCAATCGTCACAGGAACATGTGTCGATCGTAGAACCTTCCCGGTGCCCGATCCCACTAAAACCCCACCCCATGACAGCAATGCCCCTTAAAGGACAAGTCCACCCTGATATCAAGTTGATTCGAATAAACAGAGTAAAATTAATTTTATTATATGAAATATCATATATTTCATTTTTTTTCTTCAATAATGTAAAACATGGTTTGACTCCATATGGAACATCTAAAATCATCATTATTGTAACTTATTTTCATACAAGGAAGGGATTCTTTATTATCACATCTATAAAAATTAAAATATTTGAAATTTCATATAATAAAATACATAAGCAAAAGTGAGTGTGTGACATCATCGGTTCACTCATTTGCATACCGCCCATGCTATGCATATCACTGTTTCATGAAATAATGCAAAACTTCAAAATGCCATAACTTTCTTATTTTACATCCGATTTCAGTGAAATTTTTACTGTTATGCTTGTTTAATTTTACTCTGTTTATTCAAATCAACTTGATATTGAGGTGGACCTGGCCTTTAAACACAAATTGGCAACTCCGTGACGTTCCTTGCGAGGTCCTTTCCCTGTACTAAAAATAATAAATTTCCACTTTTTCTACATAAAATATTTAATCACATGCACATGCAACCTAAATTTAATAGCACATATGTTTTTTTTACATAAAACCTGTATGAATTAAACAAATGTATTCTTCATTAGCACTTAAGAAAATGAAAATTCATGAAATTTTCTGTACAGGCCAAATGGGAGAAGACTCGGAGGAGCTCGCAAGATAAGTCACCGAGGAGCCAATTTGTGTTTGATTGATTACAACTTTAAAAATGTATAACTTTCTTATTTCTCATAGGATTTTGCTCAAATTTCACTAATATGTTTCCCTCATTTTTCTGTTTTTATTCAAATGAACTAAATACCAGTGTGGACTTCCCCTTTAATGATGGGATCCAAGCTACGCTGTCCTTTAATATCATAAAGCTTCCTTTACATTTTGTATTATTTTGTGTGATGGATCATCGTACCCGTTCCTTTTATAGTCAGAACTGTCATTACCATTGGCATTGCGGGGACATCCCGGACTCTCTACATCGCTTATTTGTCTTTGAATAAAATAACACATGTGTCTCTTAAACTGGACATCCCGGGGAATGAAACAGACTTCCTAATAGAGGGTATTACGAAACCAACAGGATTGGCGGTTGATGAAGAACAAGGGTTAGTATTATAATCTATGGAGCTTATCATACGATATTGTATTGAAATAAAAACATAGCTATTTATGGCGGTTCCAGGGTTGACGCAGGAGGCAACTCTTCAATATTAAAAGCTTTGGAGTGCGCCTCCTCTATTAAAAAAAAAGTGTCTGGGAACACATCTTCAAACCTAAATCATCTGACAGGTGTTTTTCTTTACGTGGAGGTCAGTGTTGTTTATGCCTCCGTCCACCAAAGGTGGTGCCGGAGACATTATGTTTTCGGGTTTACTCCGTACGTCCGTTCGTCCCGGACGCGATAACTCAAGAACCATTTGAAGTATGAACTTCAAACTTAAGTGGTGCTAGCAGGGAAATGTAACTAAGGGTATGTGTCACCAAGGAAAGACCGTCTAAATACATTTTTGGGTACGTAAGTCAAAGGTCATATAGGTCAATTCTGAAATTTCAGGTGTTTGCCTCGTTAACGCGATATCTCAGACACCAATTCGGGTATGAACTTCAAACTTGGTGCTGTTATGTATCACCATAGGATGACGATCTGATTAGATTTTTAGGTATCTACCGTGTGAGTAAAAAAAAGTCTACAATTAGAAAATTGTTTTTTTAATTTTAAAACTCAGTTATGAACGCAAAATTGGTGTGAGGGTGTGTGTGTATGTGTGTGTGTGTGTGGGATGATGTACCTGAGATGATGTAATATGAATAGGTGGATGCGTGTGGGTGCTTTTGTGTGTATGTGTGTTGTGGGTGTGGTTGTGCGTTTGTTTAGCATTATGTCCGAGGACATTTTCGGACAGAGAACAAAAAAAAATCATGACAACAATGGTCCTCGGAAGCCGGACAATAGTCCTCGAACGTCGAACAATGAATTTGTGCTTTCTTCCGTCGACTGTCCGAGGACGAGTAACAATAGAGGAACAATAGTTGTCCTCGGAAGTAAAGCCATGTAAACGTGTGTGTGTGTGTGTGTGTGTGTATGTTGTGACATGGGTTAAGTAGGGGGACGAAGGGGGGGGGGGGGATGGAAGTAAGTGGAATAAGGAGTCTATAAGAATGTATACTGAACTACAAAAGAAACGTCGCACATGTATGTGTTTGAAACTGTTTTATTTACAATGAAACATATTCTTTATTCAAGAGTGAAAACTGAGAAAATGTTTTGCTTTGTTTTGATTAACAAGTACAGATGTGCAATAACGACTCTCGTCGTTGATAGCGCCAGTTCTGACGTTGTTGGACCCACAGGAGACGTTCCCGACGATGTCGAACGGTTAGGATAGGGCCCCGAGCAGGACGCCGACAGGACAAGTTGAAGCTTCTCAGCCGACGACGAACAGTTGCTGCAGAAATTGGTCTGTTGTGTGTGCCAATAGTCTGTAGAGCCGATTCTGTTGCTCTGCGAAGCGATCCTACAAGTGGTCCCGGTGAAGATGGCGATCTTGACGTGCTGTTGTCACCCTGGGACGACCACTGCGCTGAAGATCGTTGGTGCTGTTGGTTGCATTGTATCGCTCCTGCAGTCTCTCTACTGTCCGAACGCTGCATTGAAGTCGTTGGCAATGACTCTAGGACGTTGGCCAGCATGAAGACGTCCGATGGCTTGTTCCCTCTGGTTTCGAGTCAGATGTGGCATGGTGACAGCGCTCAGGAAACGAATGACAGGATGATGGTTTTGGGTCCCTTTTAAACCCACTGGATAGAGGATGAGGATGTGCATGTGCATCATGCTTGTTAAAAAGCTGCGCTCGAGTGCACTTCCATGTTCACGGAAAGGATATGAGTTTTAATCCTACACAGAAATCACATTTTGTTATGATGATGTGTTATGGACGGTCAATGCCATATCTGTGATGTTAAAAAAGCATAAAATGTGATTTTACGTATCAAATTCCAATATCATGTGTAAAAGATATCAATTTGAAAAGTGCGACGTTTCTTTTGTAGTTCAGTATATTATGTTATACAGTTTGATATTCACTGTTTGAGGAAAGGAGGGGGATTTTTTTTTCTTCGTCTTCTTTTCTTTTAATGATTACATTTCATTCAATGATATTTTTGTTGTATATGCCTAGTTTCAATGATTTTATCGATTGTAATTTGTTGTATCCATTCAAGACGAATGTTATGTTATATATAGAAATGAATAAAGATTACTGAAAAAAAAGTATGGGTGTGTGTGTGTGTGGCTTTGCTTCTCGGGAGTCACATTGTAATACTAGTACTTATATACTTTGCGTAATACTTGTATTCTTTACGATCAATGCCTGATATAATTTGTTCCACATATGATATGAATTATAATTCATATGTGATTATGTGATTATTTTCAATGTATGATATGATTTGTATCTGATTATGTGAAAAGGGAAAGAAAGAAAAAAACGTAATGCACCTCGTTTGATACATTTATTTCATCCCAACAATGCCTCCTGTTCATCCAAGCGTGAACATATACTACATAGAAATGGTACCAAATGACACAGCACAAAATACTTTTTTCAAAACATGTATAATAATTTTTCATTCAAACCTAATTTTTAAATGAATATCAGCATTCTAGGTGTAGACTTTGTCTTGACTCACACGGTATAGGTCAAAGGTCATTGACCGGGGGTAATAATTTGCGCCTTGAGCATCTAATCAGGATGGAAAAGTGCGCTATACAAGTCACATGTATTATTATTGAGGTAAATTTAAAAAAAATCAGGTTTTAGCCTTGTTAAGCGATGTCTCAAGAACCATTTGAGTCATTAACTTAAAACTTGGTACTAGTATGCATCACCATATTACAGTGAGACGAACGGTGATTAGATTTTGGGTTAAGTAGGTCAAAGGTCATAGCGGTCAATATTAATCAAATTTAAGACTTTTTAGTATACAAATAATTTCTTGGTACTACAAAATTTCAATATGGCCCCCCAAAAGAGACATGATAACGAAGCTTTTCGACCTGCACTCATCAGGTTATCACGCAGGTATATAACAAATTACTTGAAATCAACTATATTATACTCGATGAACCCGGACGCAACCCAGACGTTGTAATTTCAGAACAATCGCAAAGCTTGGACGAACTCCTTTTGTCTGCACAGAAGGGGTTCGTGCGATTGAATGTAGGCGGCTTCCAGAAGCGTAAATGCGCTGCGCTTCTGGCCCGGGACATAATTGAGAATTGATCGTCGGCATAGCTTTGTGCGCAAGCTCGATTGTTCAGCAAGTGGAGACCAATTGCTGAATCGCATTTGGCTATCTTTGGTCTGTTAGCGGGCATTTCAGATTTGCAGGCACGGACGGGCTGCGTGCGCTGATTGGTTGTACGGTTCCGAATAGTCGAGGGGACGTGTTGTTTAATGCGATCAGCCAACCGCTGAGGAGTACGGCCCACGTACCTGGCATCGCACCGGCACTGAAATTGGTAAATAACATTACTCAAGTGGGGGGTGGGTAGTACATCCTTGCTAGTTGACGGTCCTGTGTGTAGAAAACGCAATGCGTGTCGAAACCGCATAATAGCAACGTGACACTGCGTGTCTGATCTGACTGGCGTCTTAAAGTTACCGTTAATGGTAAGTTTTATGCAACGGGGCCCAGTTGAGTAAAGACATTAAAATGTAATAAATACATGACATTTTTGAAATAACCCTGTCTTTCTGCGACCCCCGGACAACTACCCCCTAATATGAGTACCCCCAGGTAAATGTCTGATGGTAATTGGGACAATATTCCACGGCAGTACGAGTATAATTGAATTTGGGAGTAGTTGTTGGGGACGTTAGTCCAGGGAGTAGTCGTCCAGCTATAGCCCATGAGACCGACATGATCGATCTCGCGGACCTTCTGAAATTTTCATAATTTATGATTCAATAGACCGACAGCCCAAGAGACCGGCAATGTCGGTCTCGCGGGCTTTCTGACATTTGGGGGGGGGGGGGGGTCACTATAGACCGACAATGTTGGTCTCATGGGCCATATAGCCACTTTCCAGAGGGTGCACTAGACCGACAGCCCATTACGAGACCGACATTTTTTCTGTCTTCTTTGTCATTTCTTTGTTTTGCCTGCATGTCTCGTGGGCTGTCGGTTTACTAGAATGACCCCGAGTCTGCTTGATACAATTGTCATGTATGTTATCAGATACCTGTACTTCATCATGCTGGGGGAAACAGTTGCACGCACCTTTCTCAATGGAACCGGGATCGTTGAGGTTATCTATTGGAACACACATCTCGTTGGACTAAGCATCGACCTTACAAGTAAATATCGAATTTATCGTTTGTCTTAGGCCCTATAATGCAGCTTTCCTTTATGTAGTTATTCACGACGACAAAAATAACAAGAGATCAAACATTGAAAATTGATATCAGATAAAATGTTTTCTTGCATTAAAATGATACAGACCGCGAGCCCGTGCAGCGATTTCTTGTCATAACTGGGGGGAGGGGGCGACATTTCAGGAAACATAGTGATTCTGCGGGAAAGGGTCTGTCAGAAGGGGCGGCGATCCCGGAGGACAGGGGATGCGTCCCTCGGAAATTTTCAGGGGGAACGTCCCCGATGAATTTTTATAAAATACAAAAAGGAAAGTGTAAAGAAAAAAATAACGAGTAAGTTCGCTATAGTTAGTTTTTTTTTTTTTTTTTTTTTTTGGGGGGGGGGGGGGTTCTATAGTGCTCTATACAATGTAAAGTTTCACTGTTCAAAAATAGAAAATCTTCTTGCGCTGTCGCTACGCCTTTGTATATTACATTAAAAAATTTTCACATTGTGCGTCTGCAAAAAATACGCAGTACATAGTCGGAGATTCCATTGCATATTCATAACAGCTACAGAGAATGAAAATTTCCAATGGGGCCTGTATTAAATGCAGGGTTGGCGATTTAAGGGGGACGGGGGACGCCTCTCCCTGTGAAAGTTCAGGGGATCGCCCCCTCCGACTTCTTGAAATTGGGAAAATCGCCCAAGAATGTTGTCTACCTGATAATTCAACATTTCCTAAAAAGAGAACAGAGAATAGGTGTGGATATTAAGATCAGATCAGTAGTTCCATATAAAAAGTCATGGAAACTTCCATCTACACAATGCAAAGTTACAAAAGGGCGTCGCCTGACGCCCGTAAGCCTTTTACACACAATGTAAAATTTGTCATTTTTGCAGGATCTGTTCGCCGAATCTTTTTCTGTAACTCGGTGAGAAGTTTCTACAAGGACCTATACCCATCTCCTGACGCAGAAACATACACAGCTCACGAGCTAACCGAGTACTTACAAAGCCCCTTCATGTGCGGAGACGTAGCCTACTTCAATGGCGCTATCTACTGGGCAAACACGTATGGTGGTATCGCCATCATGACTGACTATGATCATGCTAACCGATCATACACCTTCAAAGAAACCCAGAATAAGTACCCCAAAGGAATACACATCGCTTACGTAGAACCGTAAAAATCTATGTGTATAGGTTTAATTTGTACGGTGCAAGGCCGTCGGAACCAGAGGGGGTGCGAAAAGCTTAATTCCTGTTTTTTTAATTGTCAGAAAGTTTTTGAGTCAAACAAATTTAAGAAAGTTTTGAAGAGTTTTCCTCCCATGCGCACACAAATATTTGGTGACGAAAAACGCACCTCCCCCCCCCCCCCTTTCATAAAGCTTCTGTCAGTCCTGCGGTGCCAATGTTCCATGAATGTACATAAAGTGAACAAAGCGCATCGATGAAGGAAATCGACCTATCCTTATACACATTTGTCATTTTACACTTCTTTGTTATGAATATTATCATAATTTCACCCGAGAGTCTTAAAAATAGTTATCTCATACTCCAGTCACACCGCCAAACCGACCCCCACACCGACCGATTCTTGGCCTTTGGTGGCAATGTAATTTGTTGTTCGGTCTGTTGTCGGTCTGGCGTCGATCTTGTTGGTGTGACTGTAGTAAATATAACAAAGAGAATGGAAACCACACGCAGAGCACTTAATAGCATGTTTTCCTTTAAAAAAATATGCTTGCAGGACGATAAAGATACTGTTAACTTTTCTTTTTCTCCGTAAAAGGAACTGTAAATAGAATCACTGTACCAGTAGCGGGTAATGTTTTGTATATATTTTCCTTCTATCTCGCTCCAAAGTATTGATGCATTGTTGTACTTACCGACGGAAAGACGCTGGTAAGATAGGCAAGGGCTACAGGAGTGTAGGGGCCCGTGCTGTAAGAAAATCAGGATTGAGATATCAACGTATTTTGTACTTTAAATCATCATCCACTGATCCATGAGTAGTATACATACTTGTCATTGTTCATTTTTGCTGCAGGATTATATATATTGTTACGATGGTCTCACACGTTACGATTTCTTGCTGCGAATTTCTCAGCCGTGCAATTTTGGTTGATACATTTGCTTTAACAGTGCGTGTCAAAACCAAAGCAACAAGAACACAGTATACCTTAAATAATCTCACCGCCAAACCGACCCCACACATGACCCCACACCGACCAAATCTTGGGAATGAAATTGTTGTTCGATCTGTTGTCGGTCTGGGCCTCGTTTCATAAAACTTATTATCGAACAACTGCCACATATTTCTGATAAATTTGCTCTTGGCCAATCAGATGCAAGTATTTCAGTAGCTTATAACTGTTATTGTAACTTGTCATAGATATCAAGTTTTATGAAACGGGGCCTTGGTGAGAATTCGGCCACTGAAGTAAAAAAATCCTATATTTTGGATGAGAACGTTATCCAAAATTAATATCTATAATAAAGAAATTTTGATTTGTTAAAATAATGCATGGTATAACATTATTCCGGTTCAATAGTGGCTAAACAAGTGCATAATATCTTTTTATGTCTCATCTTATAATATAATACACTAAGGATTTCGGGCTCTTTTTTTGGTTCAAATAGGCTCCTCCCCTGGCCCTTTCGGTCCCCGCCTTTTGGTACCCACGGGTGGGGAAGGGTTCTTAGGGTGGTGGGAGGCACTTCTTGAGGGCTGACGTCCGGTCCGTATTTCATAAATTCATTTTTAAACATTGAATTTCCGCAGGGAGTAGGCCTAATAATTCCACCAACCCATGAAGCGGGTTTGTAGCTTCAGGCCCAGCCAACCCATATACCTTTCCCTGTGAAGGGGAGCTATGCCAAAGAACAGCATGGCCATAATATATCCGCATGGCTTCAGTGTACAGTACAGTATTATACACACGTGTTAGATCGTTCGCACGTACGTGTACAGGTCATCATACAGGTATAGAGTTACATCATTTGAAGCTTCATGGTCACACACACAGTTTAGTGTGTATGTTTCACGACGTTCGCTACCGGTAATTTGACACTTTATCAGAAAATCTGATAAGAAAATTCCTTCGAAAATATTTCCATAATGATTCCCTTCTCCCCTCGCCCTGGGGGTGATGGGATGACAATGGAATGGGGGGAGCTGGAGGGGGGGGGGGGGGGTAGTAGGGGGGAAGTCAATCCGTCGGTCCTCCCAAGACCCATATAAGGGGGCCATAATCCCCCTGAAAATAAAATGACAAATTCATTATTATGGATGTTACTCTGAGTATTAATAAACTACAGAAACATGGCAAGATCAAATCGCTCCCTCTAGGTCTATGCATGGATATTCTACTCGAACATTATTATATCCATATCATCAATTTTCATCAAGATTAAAAGGAATTTTCTTCAGAACTCATGCAAGCTTTGGATAAATAAGACATATTCACATGATCAGAGGCGGATCCAGAATTTAGTATAAGGCGGGGAAAACAAGTGCAGGTTTGTCAACTTTTGGAAAAGGCAGACTTTGGGGGGGGGGGGGGGGTGGCGAGAATTTTTTTTTCGTCAGACCTAGAAAATTCGCTCAGGAGGGGGTGGTTATGGGGGTCCCTCCATAATTCTCTGACAAGCAAAAAAAAGAAGGTTTCATTCTAAAAGGGGACGGGGGCACAATCAACAAAAGGGCGGATCGTCTATGGTCAAAATGCATACTTTCCTGCCATTGAACGGGGGGGGGGGTGGCACGGGCCAGAAGCACCCCCCCCCCCGGGTCCGCCAATGGACATGTTGTAAATACTTCTTGGTAAAAATAACTTTACCCGACTTTTTTATTTATTCGCTTGATTATTGTAACAAATATACGGTACGGTGATTAATCATAAACACAGCTAGCGCCCGTGGATGTCCACGGGCTGCTTCTGCTAGTAGTATATGTTATTCAAAATGTACTCGGTGAAGCACGACACGTATATCATTAAGCTATAGTATAAAGATAGATGATGTTTTATATTGGCACACACAGTAATAAATACGACACAAAAATTGCGGCTGTTTGTGAAGTTTTAGTGGTAGTACTGTACATTGAGTGAATGTGTGAGCAAAGTTGTAGGGCTTACAGCATATAACTATGTACAGGTAGTATAATCTTTCAAAAGAAATAAGATACAAAAGGCGGATGAGCTTTACTAAGAGGTTTAAGTTCTTCTCGCCAAGCTAATAACCTGTAAAGGGGTGCTCATCCAGCCTTTTTAGTCTTAATCACTTTATGGAAGAATAATTATATTATTGTTGGTGCCATCGCCTTCCGACTTTTTTTCCGGCTGATTTCATTTTGACTCATTACAGAACACTAACTGATATCATAGAAATTATAAACTTCACGTCTGAAAATATGAGTAATCACAAGAATTTATCAAATTTCATTTGCAAAAACTGAATGTGTGTTTATGGTGAAGGGGTGTGGTCAGTGGCGTGGTGTGTGTGTGTCCGGATATTGAGGGGCACCGGCATCGTCTCTTCACGTTCCATTCCCCCTCTCACATTCCCATTTTTCTCTCGTCATTTCATGGGGGTACGTGTCCCCAGTGCCCCTTGCTGAAACTCCATTGGGTGCGGTTGGGATGAGGGAGGCGGGAACGACCACTTGGACAAGACCGATTTTATTCGTTTGCTTTCCGTAATATAACGCAATTTCAAATTACAAGTAAGGCCCGTTACACAGGCATTATTTCAAAGGATATTCATGAATATAAATGCACAGAACAGATCCAGGCGCAATCGCTATAAATATAGACTCAATATAAGCAGATTGATCGTCTAGGCCTAGCACAAGATTTCGGATTTGTCCGAAAATTGGCTTTCGACGGAACATTGGCGTAACGGTCTACACAAACCAATGAATGGGTACAGAACATCCGTGTGACAACTCGGTGGCAGCCGTCATTATCTGTAGGAGCCTATTGTTCGCTGGTTACTGTGGCCTGAATTCTACTGAATTGAACAATCAATTGTCGTATTAATTAATTGGCGGTAGTGGAATAACGTCTCGTGTGTGACGGGCTTAAAGGTATTGCATATTTTTGGCAAGGGTCAATGATTTTGAAAATATGTGTTCTATTCGAATCAGAGGATATTCAGAAGAAGATAACTGCCGTTGGCGCGGTCAAAATCGGTCACGGTCAAGGGGTCTCCACTCCGCTTCTGCATCCGGCTTTCCATGGGGGCATTTCCGGCGGGTCAAAAGTGCACACTGCTCCCACTTTTCATGTATTAGCCTATGAAGCCGACTTTTTTTCAGTGTACCAGCGAAAACCAGATTTTAGCCTGCGCGCAGCGCGTAAAGTTATTGAAATTATATATTTGAATATTCATGAGCTTTTATAACTAATTAACATAAAATTAAACTATACTTAGGCGTATACTGTACTTTTGAAGCAAAATGTGCAGATGATGAAGAACTAGAAGACAAAGATAAAGAAGAAGAAGAAAAAAAGAAGAGGAAGAAGATGAAATAGAAGATGGAGAAGAAAAAAGAAGAGGATGAGGAAAAGGAAGAAGAGGAAGAAGAAAAGGAAGATGAAGAAAAGGAGACGAAAAAGAAGATGAAGATGAAAAGGAAGTGCAAGAGGAAGAAGAAAAAAAAGAGGAAGAAAAAAATGAAGAGGAAGAGGAGGAAGAAGAGGAAGAGGAGGAAGAAGAAGAAAAAGAAGAAGAAAAAGAAGAAGAAAAAGAAGAAGAAGAAGACGAAGAGGAGGAGGAGGAGGAAGAAGAAGCCCTCCTTCGATATTGAATTTCCCTTCATTGAACGCTTTTCTTGTGCCTTGCAGATCTGGCATATCATATCTCAAGTAAAAGTACAAAGGGAAAATTTGCTCCCCATGACCTCATATATGTACCACCATGCACTGGCTTCTTGTGCATGTACCCCCCCCCCCCACACACACAAAAAAAAACACAAACAAAACAAAACACAACAAACAAAAACAACAAAAAAGGCACAAAACAAAACCCAACAGACAGCAACAAACAAACCTAAAAAATCTGATTTGATTTTTGTCTTCTTCTTCTTTTATCTTCTTCATCTGCTTCTTTTTTCTTCATCTTCTTGTAAAACGAGTCCATCAACAGAAACCCCACACAATTCAGTCTATCATCCAGTTATTCAAGGTTGCATAAAGCTGTATTTACACCAATCCACCATCACACTTCAGAACACATGCCATATTGTGCCTGCATCATCATCAGCATCACCTCATCTTTCACAAAATTATGGGGAAAAAACAAATAGAAGTTTCTCAGTATGTAATGATGTTTATTAAACTAACTCACTTATCACCATAAAAGTTAATGCTCTCTTGAAATGCAATATACAGATTATAACATGGTTCATGGACAACAAATCACGGGGCAGGTGAGGGGGCGGCATACCAATTGCTATTTTATTTCAGTTTGTAAGCAAACAAGTTTAAATCTAGTGACATCTGATATATAGGTGGATTATAATGTATATCCATGTACATCCCTTCAATTTATCATCAGAATATACAAGACATAAAAGTCCAAAGAGACACTGCCCAAAATGATGAGGCGATGTTTGTCCAAATATTGGTAGTCTTGAAAATTTCGGGGTGGGCTGAAACTCCCAAGCGCCTGATTCGTTTGCCTAGAAACATGCCCCTGATTGATGGCACAACCATTGCACAGATGATAAAAAGGAAGAAATTACAGATTATAGAACCATTTGCATTTCAAGAAAAATTATCATAGCTATCGCAGGATAGCTTCAAGAATTTGATGAAAGGGATTATCACTTAAGGTTGAAGATCAAATAAATTATGATTACATCTTAATGCACTACTCATACATACAATTATAAACACACGTTGCATTCAAGATGATGAACTAAAATCATATTTCATAATGTAGTCATGCCACATTTTCCTAACTCTATTTCTAAATTACATTGGAATTAAAAGGAAAATTATTTGATTTTGAAAATTTATTGGTTATAGTTTGAATTTAAATTACTGCATTATTCTGAGGTGACATGATAACTGACTGTGCCTAACTTAAAAGGTTTTTATCAAATATGTTTTTGAAGTGTGAAAAGAATTTAGAATTAGGCTCAAGATTAATCACTTTCTCATAATCATGTTTCAAATGGGCCAATCGTACCAACTGCAATATATTTTTAATTACGTGTACATGGACATGTACACCTACAAAAGGTAAATCCGATGTCAAATTTAGTCTTTGCTTTTATTTCAAAATTACGAATTAGGGGGTGTATCTATTAATGATCTTGAAGTGAAATGTCAAGTGATTGCAATAAGGGCCATTCAACCCTGAACCACCTGAACCCCCCCCCCCCCCCCCCCAAAAAAAAAAAAATGAAAAAAATGACAAAAAAATGGGGAAAAAATGGAAAAGAAATAAATAAAAAAATAAATAAATAAATGAAAGTTACAAATCTGTTTGTTTCCCCTTTGAATAATATGTTAGCTCTTTCTTTTGACCCAAACTTTGACATTCAATTTCCAGCTCAGAAATAGCATTCCTGACATTTAGAATAATTGCCATTATGTAAAGTAGCATTAAATCTCGAGAGAAATTAATTAATTAAACTTTATGTTTAAATGATAATAAAGATAAAAATACTTCGATCCTTAATGATCCGTTACTTGACAAGCAAAACTGATGAGCTTCCTTGGACAACCTGCATTATAAAAACAAAAAGAAAGGACAAACAAAAATTAAACTTCTTGTAGACTGTGGACTGGATTTTAAAGAAGGAAATAAAAATGGGTACATCTCTCCAGGGGCGGATCCAGGATTTTTGTATAATAAGGGGGGGGCATACAAATGCTGGATTGTCAACTTTGGGAAACTGCTAGGAGGGAGATCCGTATATTGTTTGGTCTTGCCAGCCCTCCAAATATCGCTCAGTGGGGGAAGGGGGAGGGGGGTTATGGGGTCCAGTTTCCCTCCATAAATATCTGACAAGAAAATTAAACAAGAACAAAAAAAAAATCAAAAAAGGTTTTCCGTTCTAAAAGGGGGGCACAATGCATACTGTTGTTTTAAATGGGGGGGGGGGGGGGCACGGGCCGGGATTGTTCCCCCCCCAAAAAAAAAAACAACAACAACAAAAACACAAACAAAACCCCCCCCCCCCCCCCCCCACTGAATTTGTTCTTCCTTCTTAATTATAGAAATGTAAATCTAAGTTTAAATCATTTAACAGACGTACGGTACATATTTTCATCTTCCATTCCAAATTTGATCCTAGACCAAGGCATTTAGTAAACTTTAAAATGGCTAAATCGGTAAGCGGGTATAATCAAAATAATTTACTGGACTTTAGAATTTTGATTTTGACATCTCTAAGTCTATTAATAATAAGATCTATTAAATCTTACAGAGCTACTACTAAGACTAAGCAATGGAATATTGAAATTTACACCAATTATGTGGGCTTAGAGTTAGAGGTCTATATTTTCAAAAAACAATTTACCTTTCCAGTTCAACTTGGGTTTCCTGCAGTGAGTGGATGACAATAATCTACAGCCCAGCCCCAGGTAGGGTCTATCAGTTTTTAGTATCACGATATTGAATGATCTGGTCCTGGTCCCCCTGTGTTTCTCTACTTCGGTCCAAGGCAATAGCTCTGCAATCAAAAGAGAACAAGAGGTTAGAATCATAGTAGTAATTAAAAGCATGCCACAGATATACTGTTTAAATTAATAATAATACTCGCACATGAAAGCCCTATGTACTTCTCTCGTCTCAGTGACAGTTGTAACTCGTCATGGTTGTCACTACAGAGTATACAGTAGCCTACACAAAAGAAATTGGGACAGCTCTCAGTAGCAGCATAAGGTTATACTGTATATATTAAATACAGAACATTTTAATCTGGTCCAGCATGATTCAAGACATTATCATTCAAATTCTAAATTGATCTTTCTAGACCCTCCTTAAACAAAGTTCAAGGCGAGGCCGAGGGCCTAACTCTACGTCTAAGGTAGGACTAGAATAGATCAAGGCTATCGTAGCCGTAGGCAAAGCGCAATTAGCCGGCCAGGATCGCCGCACCCAAAACTAACAGACCGCTGAGCAAGATCTTACCCGGCGTGGCCCAGCTCCCCAGAGTGAGGATCTTGCGCATTCAGTGTCATGATCAATCTTGAACAGGTGCACATCTACCGCAGATTGTCGGTAATGAAGCCATGCACTTTACTTTTTAGGCTTGAGCACTATCATAATATACAGATCTTCGGAAAATATCTGATCTTCTCGAAAAATATTACAAGAAGACTATTCAAAATGACCGTTTTAGTTAGAGTTCAATCAAAGATAATAATTTTGTTTTGTCATGCATGAGAAGGGGGAATGGATGGGATGTGGGATAATACGCTTTGTACAGTGAACTCACTAGCAGCCACGACGAACACATCCCAATTATTAAGAGGAATGTTAAATAAAATACATATTTACTTACATTTTATGGCATCATAGGGCATTACTCTGATGAGAATGTCCACCGGAGAATTTTCTTCTTTCGTGAGACTTACAAGACAAACTCCTTCTAAAACAGAAAATTCTCAAAAACAAAGTTTTTTTGAGATTTGTGTTGAAATGGCACAAAAGTAGCACTACCCGCACGGCCGCCATTTTCCCTATTTCGTGTCCAAATCGTAGGGAATTGTGGGAATGAAAAAAATGAATTATGTATGATCTTATACATAAAACATTATGTTAATATGAGCCACTAACCAATCATCGAACAGTATTTGACGGGTTTTTGACGTCATTCCTCTTGAATAAACATTTATTCAAATTGACCCTCCTAGCTCACTGTTCAAATTGGCCAAAGCTCCCACAATGCATCCAATGCAAAGCCTATGGAATGTCAAAGGTCAGATTTTAGTTGGCCCTCTAGCCCTCCTTCGGAGGGCATACTGTGTATGATCGAATCTCTTTGCGTTGCGGTTCTGAATAGCGCCCTCACCGGCGAAAAATGACAATTTCCTTGAAAATCATGGTTTAACATAAACTTGTAAAATCAGCACTGATTTTCTTATTTACTATATAAATCTATATACCTACCTATTATGCCAGTAGTCTTGACTACGGGACCCCTTCGAGAATTTAACACAAATGAGTCACAATATTGTGCGCACCCCCCGTAATCCTATTGTCCCCTTCGCCACTCACGCGCGTCAACACGCCACGGCCATCTTCCTCTTTTGCGAGCAACCCCAAGTAGAAACATGTTGCTTGCAAGGTGAGGGGAAGGAGGGAAGGCAATAGGTAGGTATATAGATTTATATAGTAAATAAGAAAATCAGTGCTGATTTTACAATTTACTGCAATAAATCATATATACCTACCTATTATGCCAGACCAGCGCCAACTCAAAGACCGGGAGGCATGTTTCAAGCAGAAGGGAATAGGATTACACCGAATATTACAAAGAAGACACAGCGGCCTTCAAGGTGGCTGACGCAAACATAGCCTCACCTGCGGGAACATCCCTAAGGTAGCAATAAATGAAGGAATTAGGGGAACGCCAATAAGCAGCCTTCAAAATATCATCAAGCGCCACACCTTGAAACAGAGCCCAAGAAGTGCTGACACTACGAGTGTCATGAGCATGAGGCTTACTGTCAGATAAAAGAGCCTCTGTGCCAGCAGCCCTAATAGCCTCGACAATCCATCTAGAAATGGAATCAAGAGAAGCAGGAGAAAAAGGCTCTCTAGTGATCAGGAACAGCTGATCATCCTTACGATAAGACTTAGTCTTATCAATATACCATTTGAGAGCCCTAACAGGACACCAAACTTTGTCCTCGCGCACTGACGAAAACCCAGAAAGCGGACAAAGAAAAATCTCAACAGGGCCAGAGGCAGCCGTTTGATTCTTGGCAATAAAAGAAGCCTTCCAGCGAACATGACCAGGAGTAAGACAGAGAGCATGAAGAGTACTGCGCCTCTGCCCAGAGGCAATAGCTACCAAAAAGAGCGTCTTAACCGTAAGATGATGAAGCGAAGCTTCACCTAACGGTTCAAAAGGAGGTTTCGCCAAGGCCTCCAGGACCTTAGGCAGACTCCAAGACGGCACTAACCTAGAACAAGGAGGACGTTTCAGAAAGAACGACCGAATCAAACCACTCAATAGCGGGGAATTGGAAATCCCCGAACCATCTGAGAAACCCGAATGAATGGCCCCAATCGCCGAACGGTAGCCTCGGATAGTAGAGATGGATCTCCCTTTGTCAAATAACGAGATTAGGAAATCCGCAATTGAATCAATAGGAGCCTTAGAAAGGGTTTGATTTCGCTCTTTACACCAAAGGAAAAAGACCGAGAGACGGGAATTATAAATTTCCCTAGTAGAAACCCTACGACTGGACATAAAAAAGTCCGCGGCTCTATCAGAGAGACCCGACTGTCTTGCAGATTCCCTGACAGGGGCCAAGCAGTCAAATGAAGGGACTCCGGACTGTGGTGAAGAATCCCCGAGAGGGGCTGCAACACCAGATCCGCTCTTAGCGGGAGAAGGAACGGTTGAGCCCTCAGGAGGCTCATTAGCTCCGGAAACCAATTCCTCCTGGGCCAAAAGGGAGCTATCACAAGCACCCGAGCCCGATCTTCCCTGATTTTCCGCAAGACTCGCGGAATCAGTTGGAAGGGAGGAAAGGCGAATCCTTGAAGGTTCTCCCAGCTGAGGGAGAAAGCATCAAGAGCCCATGCTCCCTGATCGCGAACACGGGAGCAATACTTCGGCAGCTGGTGGTTTAGCACCGACGCAAATAGATCCCAATAGATAGAGGACGCCAGCACAGCTACAACTTGAGTAAAAACCCGAGGGGCCGGACACAGCCCGAAGGGAAGAGCGCGAAAACGATAAGTCTCTGAGAGGAAGGATAACCCCAGAAGATCGCGCGAAGCGCGATGAATGGGAAAGTGAAAATACGCGTCCTTGTGATCTACCGAGACCGCACAGTCCTTCCTCTTGATCAACGGGAGAATGGAGGCGAGAGTCTCCATCCGAAAATGTACTGAAGGAATGAATTTGTTTATTCTTTTCAGGTTCAGTATCAAACGAAGTTTTCCCGAGCGCTTGGGAATAACAAAAATTGGAGAAAGGGAAAGAGACGGCCTGTCTCTTACCCTTTCTATAGCCCTCTTTTCCAACAGAGACTCGATCTCCTTTGAAGCATGAGATCGAGCCAGGGCAGACATGGGAGGTGACCGAGTTCTTATAGCCCCTCCAGGGAGCGAAGCGGAAAGATCTATGAAGAATCCGTCTCGCACGACGGAGAGAACAAACGCGTCCCCGGAGATGGCCTCCCAAGCGGGGAGAAAGGAATGAAGTCGGCCACCTACCATGACTGGAAGAACAAACGCTCGGGGAAGACCATCAAAACCTAAGCTTGGCCTTAAGCGAAGCCGTCGCCTTACCACGAGAACCTCTCGAATAGCCCCTGCCACGTCCCCCTCTCCCGCGAGAAGGAGCTGGCTGCGGCTCAGAAGGCGGGACCCCAGACACACGACTGTGTTGACCCGAAGCGGGACCAGCAGGCCTCCGCCGGACAGGGGCCCGCGTCGACTTAGAGTGAGTGTGAAACTGCTTAGTCATATCCGAGACCTGCTTTCGCGCATCAATCTCTCTCTGAAAAACCGTAGCAAATTGACCACCAAAAAGCGAAGGACCCCGAGACGGAACATCTCGGAGAAGTTGAGCAATGCCCGACTCCTTAACACCCAGTGCCGAAAGAGCCAGGCTCCTGCGACGGAACGTAACCGAAGCAGCTGCAGTGGAAAGCTGTGACCACTGCAAACAAAAAAGAGTATGCAGCAGGTCATCGATAACCAGCTTGTCACCATCAGTAACGTTCAACTCCTCCGCCCTGGACCTAAGGTCGGAGAGAAACCCTTGAAAAGCCGCCAAACGCATACCTGCCCTAACCTGGTTTTCAACATTATACCAACGCTTATCCTCCGTCTTATAAGCAACGGAGGTTAGCGGATTAGTCGCCCGCAAGCGACGACCAACCTCTAAAATCTCCGGAGAGAGAGTCTTAGCTTTGAAAAAGCTGTCTTGATCTTGGGAACCGAAGGCAAAGGCCTTACCCTTAACCGTAACAGGGCGCTTAACCAAAAGCGCAGCCTCGATGCGGTCATACTCCAGCTTAAAATCCTCCTCGAGAGAAATACCCTCGGAGGAATCCTGCTGCCTGAACCAACGCGAAGTCGAACCCTGCGCGCGGGTTGACTGAAATTCAGGGAGATATTTAGACAACAAAGCAATCGCTTCCACCCCGCACAGGGCGAGCGATTGAGGCTCCGCCTGCCCAAGCGATTCAGAAACCGAAGCTTGAGAGGCCGCCTCTAACTCTGGTTCCACCCGAGTGGATTGGGACAAAGGACCGCTTCAACATATGGTTCAACATAAGTCTCCTCGCCCGGCGGAGCCCCGAGGGCCGCGGGAATAGGAGGCGCATGCGAACCCGACTCAGACAAAGAAGACTCAATCACAAAAGGTTGATTAGTCTCAAAGTCAGACCCCGGAATAGGGACAGAAGCAAGGGTTGAAGTACCCGGTACAAGGGACCAACCCTGATTCTGAGCGAAAGCCCGCATCATGCTGAACATTTCAGCTTGAGAGGAACTAGCCGGGTTAGCCAGGCCAGACGGGCAAGAGGCCGGCAAAACCTTGCCCCTTTTTGCCTTTTTCTTGGCCTTCTTCTTGGCTGGCTCGACAAGAGTCGTAGCCGAAACCCTTTTCTTAGAGCGCTTATTCGGATTCGTTCGGATCCCCAAAGCCGCTTCGGAAACACGAACCGAACCCTCCGTGGAGGGACGCTCACCTCCCTCAAAGGGAGTAGTGCGCTGAGGGTATGAACCCAAAGTCTCGCAAAAAGATGCGATAACCATGGGCTGGGTGCTGCAAGCACCCAGTGCGGGGGCGGACCGAGATGACTCGGTATGTGCCCGTTGACTACTAAAGGCGTGTGAACCCGCTATTGAACCGCTAGGGAGCGGCAATAGGAGAGCACTAGTAGTCACGCACTCAGGTGAAAACACCTGTTGCTCCGAAGAGCGTCCATAATTGTTAGCTTGAGCATTCCCATCAGCTGGCAATGTAGACAGCCCGGGAAGTACTCGTTCCCCCATATGGCATCGGCCGGGGGCTAGGGTTTGAGAACCCAGACCAACATGGACTAAGCCCGTGGGCTGCCCTGCAGTAGTGGGACGCGTCTCCCCTAACGGATTTAAGCGAGTGAACGCTACCGTGCGGGAAACAGCCGCCCCCCCCCCCCTTCTGGTCTTGACGACCGGGGGATTGGATTCGAGATATCCAAACCACTAGAATCTGACGCCACCCACCCCGAAGCCACGGGCCTCGGAGTTGACATTCCAGATTCAGTTAACGCCACCCGCCCCGAAGCCGCAAGCTCCGAGACTGGCAAACTCTGCAGGGAAACACCACTAGGCAACTTACCCGTAGCCCTCCTCCCTCCCCCATGTACCGAAGTACTCGGGAGAGTTCTGGAGGGCCGAGTCGTCTTGCTAGACGACTCTTCGGAAGAAGCAGGTCTCCGCGACCTAACTGCTTCTTCTTCCGAATTCATAACACTGCAATAAAACAGACAATAAAGTATACTTTTCAAATATGAAATACTTTAACTGAATGCAGGTAATAAAACTAAAGTTTCTTTGGGAGATACGCACAACAAAAAATTTTCACAGCCAAAAACCGAACCCAAAGGCTCGGTGACAAACGGAAACACCCGCAAACACACAGATATATCTACGTGGGGCTGACCGTGAAAGCGAAAAATAAATGCCAAGAAAAGGAATCAAAAATCCCTTGCAATCGGCAAGAGTGACTACTAAAACACAAAAGTACTATAATCTAAGAGAATATAGGTACCTAAAAGTGCTTTAAAGATGCAAAAAAGCGCGCCTAAAAGATACTAAAAAGACCTGATTTCAGGAGCGCTGTGACTTGACATCCTAACTCGTCGGGGGCGAGCAAGAAAGAGGAAGATGGCCGTGGCGTGTTGACGCGCGTGAGTGGCGAAGGGGACAATAGGATTACGGGGGGGGGGGGGTGCGCAAAATATTGTGACTCATTTGTGTTAAATTCTCGAAGGGGTCCCGTAGTCAAGACTACTGGCATAATAGGTAGGTATATATGATTTATTGCAGTAAATAGACCATTATTTTTTTGAAAGATTATGATAAAGGGGTGTCAAAGGAAGATACTCCGAAAATTTCATGGAGATCGGCCAATGAATAACGGATATATATAATTTTTGGTGATTTCAGGATTTATCGGGGGTTCCGATAAAATATGATATACTTAACTGATAAAATATGAGGTATTCCATTAACCTGTTATTAATGAATGAACTACAATACTTGGAATCCAGTTTGCATACATTACTTGTTGCTATGTCTGACAAGCCTCTGGCAAGCTTTCAGGTTGTCAAGAACAACCTTTGTTTCAAGAGTATGCATAAAATTTGAATCACTTAGTAAACAGGTCTATTTTCGGGGGGGGGGGGTGGCCTGCACAAATATACCCCCACTTTTCAAGGAAGAAATCATTTCTATATCAATCAGTTATTGATAAAATTGATAAAATGAATATAAAAGACTGCTATAGTAAAGTGAGATTTCCTCCTTAAAATGCTATTAAAATGCTAAAGATATGATTTGAATGTCCCGATATTTCCGATTTGTATATATCAAAATCTCTCATCCATGCCCATCACTAGCATGTTTTCCTTTGGAACAAATGGGCATTACATCATCGCCTCTTTAATGCACAGTTCATGCAAAATGTAGGCGTTATAAAATATTTGGTATTATAAACAAAGTGTAGAAAACAAGCTCAGATATTGTAACGATTTTAACGTCATGCTGAGGACAAAAGGAGACTTCTCGGGACTGTACAGCATTCTCCAAATTAATGACAGCCTAATATATCTTCTAAAAGTTCATGAGTCTTCTTTCAGGATTCAGAATGACGCATCAACTTTTTATGAAAATTTAGGATTATTTAAAAATCAGGCGCTGGGGGGGGGGGGGGGTACAGTGTCCCCAGTATTTCAAGAATTTGGTTATCCTAGCAGTTCCCCCTTTTGCATAGGAAAATGTTTCCTTTTACTTCAGATAAGTGCCCCTTTCCTTTATTTGTTATTTATTTATTGCTCATTTCTCAAAATAACAATATACAAATAAAATACATATATTCATAGAACAGAAATACATAACAATCATAGACATAGGATAATATATCTTAACTTAACAGTTGAAATTCCGTAATAGACAAGCAAAACTTGAAGAGAAATGGAAAGAAACCAGCCGAAAAGCATATAGCTTGTAAAAGGTGGCTGATTTCCCGAATCGTAAAACGATTGTCAAAAAGTAAAGGAGACAAGACTAAAAATCAGTTCAGGGAGTCTAGTTTTAAAATACTAAGTTATTATGTATTTAGAACTAAGAAAATAGAATTAAAAATAAACAAAGGAAAATCGCTCTGCCTGTGCATCTAGAACAAACAAGGAGGTATAAGAAAGATTCCAGAAAGATATATATATATATATGCGTCCTTACTCCGTCCTAACTCCTGCCCGTTCCACATTCTTACAATTTGATTTTATTACCCTTGAGAATTGCCAGGGGCCTATTAAAATATGAGAGGTGCCCCTTTTTCCTTGACAACTGTCCCTTTTCCTTTATAATATGTGCCCCTTCCCCTTCCGTTCTATCGTAAGATGTGCCCCTTTTCCAATCTTATAATTGACCCGATATTTTCTGATAAATGCTCCCTTTTCCTTTTCACCTCTCATGAAACCCCCTAATAACATATTTCCTTTGACGATTCCCTTGTAAATCATTTGCATCAAATGTACCTGTCAATTCCTTGCAATAAGTGCCATTTTCCCATTCTCATAAGTGTCCATTTTCAGATACAATTACCCCCTTTCCATCTCTGATAAGTGCATCTTCACCTGCGGCAATGGCCTCTATTCAAATTTTGAGAGGTGCCCGTTCTAATTTGACAAGCGCCCCTTCCGCCTTCTGCTAAGTGACACTTGTCATCTCTGATGAGTGCCCCTTTGCACCTCTGATAAATTCCCCTTAATTCATTTTGACACGGGCTCCTTTCCTTTCTTAGAAGACAACCTTATTCCTTATGATAAGAGCCCCTTTTCCTTTAGAACAAATGCCCCATTTTTATTCTCATAAGTGGCTTTTTTTACCTCTGGTAAAGTGCCAATACTCATGTGCGATAAATACCATATGTTTCATCATGTGATATAATTGCTCTTTTTAATAAGACACATTCCTGCTTCTTTTCTTTTCTGATTAGTGCCATTTTCGTTCTTGATTAAGTGCCCCTTTCCTTCCTCCATAATTTGTGCCCCTATAATTTATAGCGATTTAGAACTATTTTACTTAAATTTCGTCAAGGCTCGCTCACTACGCTCGCTCACATCTATATTTTATATAGTTATGTTATTTATTTGAGGTCTTTTCAGTCTCTCATGTCGAGACTGTGTTTTTTTTTTTAAGTTTTAAGTTTTCTCATCAATAACGAATTATGAGGACGCCCGTATAGTTTTGTTTTTGCTTATCGGATTAAAAAAAAAGTTTTGTCGACACGGTATTTACACAGACACCCCTCTACCCCGATAAATTTCTTTCGACGCCCCTGCTTTAAATATACATCATAATATGTCACATCAATAAGCTATTTCGGTGATCCCGCTCATCTTTCGGATAAAGTTAGTTTGGGTGGAAGGAGAAGAAAATAAGAACAAAGGATTAAGACATTCATTAATTTTGGACAGTCATGATCACTTATCATATATCGTGATTCTTCTACTGGCAATGCGATCATTATGTGTGATATCATACAGGGAGAAGATTTTCTTTTTTTTTCACGTCAGGGGATGTAAAAATACTACCACATAGTGTACAGTGTGAGTCAATAAAAAGAAACCCAGATTCAACAATAAATATTTTTGTAATCAATGCATACAGGTTTAATCATAGGCACCCACATTGTAGCCTATCCTGTTTCCTTTAAAGGGATACTTAACCACAGATTGTGGACGTTTTTATTCCGCGAGAGGGCACCGTGATCGTTACCTGATCATGCCGTTGCCCAGCGGGGCTCTAACTCCGGACAGACTGGTCGCCGCGCAACATGCACACTCCGCCTGAGCTCGAGCTCTCGTGCGAGATTCGGGCGGCTTCGTGCAGTCCGAAATATAATCCCAGCAGTCCGACAGACGGGTTCGACGCACAAACTTTGTGTACGAGTGAATGGGGCTTACGCAATCCTGACTTCCCCACGACCGCCTGGTGGCGTATGCCTTTAAAGATAAAGTTGAGTTTGGTCATGAGACTGAATGGTGAAAGAAACTGTCTCAAAGCAATTAGGAAAGGTTGATTATATAGCACATAAGGATTGATGTATGCTGTAAGGTTTTGGAATTACCAAATTATAAGAAATTGACTCAATCCTGCTTAGAGTCACATGCACTGCACACAGAAATATGTATATGGGATTACACGCAAGTGTTCAGCTGTTTCTTGTCATATTTTGAATATGTGAGCATTTGAAGAGCAATCCTTTTCAGGGGACATAGTTATGATAAATTTCCAAACTAACGTAAAAAGAATGAGAAAGCTCAAATTATTTTTTTACCTTTCCAGAACTCAAGCTTTCCTTTAATTAATTTTGACACCATGATCAATAAAATCCGATCATGAGCAGTATTTCGTGATTCCTGTCAAATTTGCCTCTGTCCGCGCCCAAGTTTTGAATGAAATGGATTGTTGAATGGTCTCCATGCACAGTTGAATGCACTCACAAATAATGAAAGTAGCTCCTGAACATCATTTAGCCCAAATGGGTAAAGACGATTTTGACAAGCTTTTTTTAAAAATGGCCAGTGCTCAGTCATCCATGATTGAATTTTGGTGAGCAGTCTAGCTATCAAATTAAAGAAGACACTATCAACTCTGATAACATTACAATACCGTACATTTCAGCGCAGTTTTGCCTTCGTTTTTAGGATATTAGGGCTTAAATTTGGGTCTCCTTTTTATTGACTCACGCTGTATAGTGGACACTAAGTTTGTTTTTAAATTAAAAAATGATGATGTGTAATGTTGTTATATACACCAAATGGAGGAGTTCCCAATGGACATCATACACGCTGACCACATAGCCAACGCGAGATCAGGATTCCTAATATCGTTCTTAATTGATCTGCTTTAAAAAAAAAAAAACTTTTACCTTACCTTTCTTTTAGTTTGTTTCATTTTTGTCAAACTTTTACTGCCTACCTCTGTACTACTTTTATACTGAAAAACCAATTTTTAATGAAGGATTTACCCGACCGAACATAGCATGCGGCAGATTACTTCTGAGTGGTTTTTTTTTAAATAGCAAAATGTATTTGTTTCATTGTGCTTTGTAGGAAATATAGGCCTGCGTTTGTTTTTGGGTAGGCTTAAGTTACAGATGCGAATATTGTAACACCGACGTGACTCGGCTCAGCCAAAACAGGTGTCTGATTTGGATTTCAAAATCAAGGTACTGATGTCATTCATGACTACAAACTTTGCATTTTTAATCAATTGGATACTGAAATCTGCCAAATCTTTTTTTTTCTCCCCGAAGAAGTTAGTTTTGAAAGTCGTTCGGGCACTTTGTACAAGCAGGGGCGTCGGATGTTGAAGGGGCGGGGGCATTTGATTATTTTAAAGTAACGTTTTTCAACCGGAGTGCCGCGACAGAAATTTATAGTAACATTAAATATATAAATCACCATCTTATAAATTCGGGAAGCGTGGTGCCCGAATACGTAATTTCTTTACCATTTCACAACAAAACTGTCAAAATTTGAAACTGGAAAGATGATATTCAGGCAGTTTAAGGCGTCATATCAACAGTGAGGCTAACTAGATCAGTGGTCATCAACCCCCTCGCGAAAACTACAGAACGGAAGTTTAAAAGTGCCCCCAGAAGACGAGATATATCAGGACGAAAATACGGGAAGACCAGATGAGAAAACAAAGTTACGAGATATTCCATCTTGTCAAGTCGACTTGAAGAGGACGAGAAAACGAGAAGACGAGAAACTGGATCTTGTCAAATCGACTTGATGAGGATGAGAACAGACGAGAACACAAGATACTGGATCTCGTCAAGTCGATTTCACCAAGATGAGAAGACGAGAAGACGCGGTAGAAGACAAGATCCTAGATCTCGTCATGTCGACTCGATGAGGATCAGAAGACAAGAAGACAAGATACTGGATCTCGTCATGTCGACTCGATGAGGATCAGAAGACAAGAAGACAAGATACTGGATCTCGTCAAGTCGACTCGATGAGGATCAGAAGACAAGAAGACAAGATACTGGATCTCGTCATGTCGACTCGATGAGGATCAGAAGACAAGAAGACAAGATCCTAGATCTCGTCAAGTCGACTTCATCTAGTTGGGAAGACGAGAAGACCAAATACTGGATCCAGTATCTCATCTTCTTGTCTTCTTATCCTCGTGAAGTCGACGTGATGAGATCCAGTATCTCATCGTATTGTCTTCTCATCCTCAATAAGTTGGCCGAGATCCAATACCTCATCTTTTTATCCACGGCATACAACATAAAAGCTACTTCATCTCTGCAACGTGAGATTTCTTCAAGGGAGCAGAATTGAGAAACGATTTGGACACTTTCATTCCACCGAGTATATGGAGCCGTCATCCCAGCTCATCTGAACTTCAATAGACTCGGGCTCACCGCTGCATTCCGCGGGCGAATATACCACGTGTCCATCTACGCTGTCGTTGGTTTCGACGAACATTCTGACTCTGTTGCTGCCGTGAGTTTTCACCCAAACATTCTTGCCGTAGCTTCATCCTCACCAAGGTACACATTACTTGGCTACCCGCAGTTGAGGGCATTTTATTTCACTCATTATTGAACTATTAATCATTTATTTGTTGTACCAAGAAAGTGCTTAATTACTTTAGTGATATTTTTGTATTAATCAAATTGAGTTGGCATCAGACTTACGTCATATCTTGCGTCGGAAACAGGCGCACATATTTTTAATATATATATATCACATACCAAGTTTAAGCATTTAACGATTCGTTTTTTGTATTCGTTTACTCATATTTAGTGAGCCACAACTTTCACCAAATTAACCTTATGCTCACATTACTCTTTACATTTTTTATGCTTGTTACAGCGGCGGCCTTCCGCTATAGAAACAGAGCCACTTGTACTTTACATAAGCATTTACTTTGTCTATTTATTTGATTGAAATTGTTTTGGTGAATATATACAAACATTAAACCACCAGCAATTAATTTGATTGTGTTTTTTCATTCATTTCTTGTGAGATCAAATTAAGTTTAAATTTAGTGGAGGAGGTTTTGAACACGTACATATTTTAGTTTGAATTTTTATTAAACCCACCAGATACCATCCCCACACTTTTATTCTTTATCAAGATGACTTGACAAGATCCAGTATCTCACCTTCTTCCCTTCTCGATCGTCTCGTCTTCTTGTCTTCTTGACTCGTTTCCCTCTCTTCTCGTCTCGTCTTTTTAGGGGCACTTTTAAGCTTCCATATACGGAAGCTTATAACTGCCAACCAGATGACGAGATAAGAAGACGAGAAAACAGGTTAATGACGAGAAGACGAGATAAGAAGACGAGAAGACAAGATAAATGACGATAAGACGAGTTGTTGGAACTCGGCAAGTCGACTTATTCTGGACTAGAAGTCGAGAAGACAAGTTGTTGGAACTCGGCATGCCGACTTATTTGAGACAAAAAAGCGAGAAGACAAGTTGTTGGAACTCGGCAAGTCGACTTATTTTGGACAAGAAGACAAGATGAAGAGTTGTTTGCTCGGCAAGTTGACTTGTTTAGGACAAGAAGACGAGATGACAAGCTAATGCAACTTGGCAAGTTGTCATCTCGTTTTCTTGCCCAAATAAGTCGACTTACCAAATTGCATCTCGTCGTCCTAAACAAGTCGACTTGCCGAGTTCCAACAACTCGTCTTCTTGTCCATCATAAGTCGACTTGCCGAGTTCCAATAACTCGTCTTTTCGTCATTTTAACTTGTCTTCTCGTCTTCTTATCTCGTCATCTGGTTGGCACTTATAAGCTTCTGTTACGGAAGCTTATGCATTCCTCCTTTTTATTAAAAACCATTTGGGATGCTCTATGCAAGTTTAATAGACAGATTTTTGAAAAAGTCCCTGGTGTGGGAGGGGGATACCCCCTCCAACACCCCCCCCCCCCCGGGCTCGGTCGCTTCGCTCAGTGGTGTATCTAGGGGTCAGGGCGGCACTGGGAGGGGGCGAAAAAAGCAAAGGAGAGAAAGAAAATAAGGGGGAAATGAAGAAAAACTTAATCCTTATACGGATTATGCGCCCCATTATGTAGATTTTGAAGGTCTTAAATGCGCAAAAATTTTCCAAAGCTCGGTCGCTTTGCAGACCCGCACAATTATTTTCTGTCAGGATCTCGTAATTTTGCGCCCCCAGTATCAGTGGCGTATCTAGGGGGACGGGGGGGGTGCACGTGCCCCGGGCCGCCCGCACTTGGAGGGGGCGTAAAAAACGCAAAAGAGAAAGGAAACGGGGTAAATGAAGAAAAATCATAATGCTTACGCATTATGCGCCCCCCCCCCCCCCCAAAAAAAAAAAAAAAAAAAAAAAAAAATCCGAAAGTTTAATGCATTAGAAATACAGTTTTGAGGGTTGGAAAAGCAAAATTTGAAATTTGAAAAATAAAAATGTAATTGTCGTTGTTCTGCTCGCTATCATGTAATAAGTTTCATCTGAATCTTGCTAGATATATTGCGCCCGCAATAAACTTTATAAAACAGCATTTGCAACATTTGCAACATTTGAATGAAATCCCAACTTTCGGTCGCCTTGCTGAATTTTTCGACTACTTTTCAAGGGATTTCGTTAATTTTGCTCCCAGTTTTAGAAGTGAGGGAATAGAAAAGCGTTTATCAATGTACAAAATTCAAACTTCTCGATTGCTCAATAGCAGTAGTCAATTGCAAAATTTCCTGAGTAAAATGCACAGGGAATTACGTTTTTTAGGGTTAAAAATGGAAAAATTGCGCTCGGTCGCTCCCTCGCCTGTACAATAACTTAAATAACTTTGGGGACGCGGGGGTTGGGGCGCAACTTAATTGTTTGCCCCGGGCGCCATAATCCCTAGATACGCCACTGCCTAGTATATAGCTTAAAGGGTTCAGAATTTGAAAAAATAAAGATGTAATTGCTTTGCTCGCTATATCATGTAAGTTTCATATGACTCCTGCTATATTTTGCGCCCCCAGTATAGGATAAAGTGTATAAAACAGCATTTGCAAAGGTTCAACTTTTGAAAGGAATCTCAAATTCAGGTAGCCTTGCTGATTTTATCGACTCTTTCTCAAGCCTATAGGCTAGGGTTTTTGTTACTTTTGCTCCCGATATAGAAGTGAGTGAACAGAAAACCGTTACAATTTGAGCTTCTCTACCGCTCAATTGCAAAATTTCCTGGGTAAAATGCACAAGAAGAATTTACGGTTATAACATTTTTCGCTCGGTCGCTTTGCTCCCTCGCTTGTACAATAACGTAAGTAAGTTTAGACACTGGGGGGGGGGGGGGGGGCTGGGGTAATTTCATTGTTTGCCCCTGGCCCCATAATGCCTAGATACGCCACTGACTTCACTTCCCTCGCCGGCCGGTCACCCCCCCCCCCCCCCCCCCCCCCCCCAATCATGAACACGGAACGACACCCTGGTTGGAGCTGATTTAATCTATATATAAATCAGTTTAAATTCAAGATTATTTTTCAAGGTAGCTTCCAGATTTTGTCAAATTTTCAACCCTTGTACAGGAGTCAATGTGTGTGAGATTATTCATGTTTTAGATGAACAAATAATGACGATGATGATGATGATGATGGTGATGATGATGATAATGATGATGATAATACAAAAAATATAACCAAAGTAGTTCAAAACAATAGACAATTGATGAATAATCTGATAATAAAAATCAAAGTTGGTGTGCACCTCCATTGACCGACCCACAACTGGGTTATTCCAACGAATACATGTATATTAACATAAAATAGAGCCTATATATATATTCTTTTTGTTTCTTCTGTTTCTTTTTTTAGGGGGAGGGTGGTCACTTGAAAAATCATAGGGGGCAACCGCCCCCTTGCCCCCCCCCCCCACCCTGTAGCGCTGGCCCAGCGCCATCCTCGAAAGATGTCTTTCAGGCATCTATAAAGGTGAGTCGGATGACAGTGCAAAATTCGTCGATATCAAGCAATTCGCTCATGACGACGGTCTCTTATGTTCTAATTTTTTTGGGGGTTAAATATCAATTTTCAATATACTCACATTCAGAATTCAAATGTATATAAATGTATGTTCCAATGAATAAAGAAACAAACAAAGTCACCCGATGTTCGGGCAGCAGAGCGAACTGCCCGAATATCAGATGTAAATACCTTATCTCCTATTTTGGTAATAATATTTCCTCTAAAGGCTGTAAAATTAAAGTGCCAAAAATTTGCTCGCTTGCTTCGCTCGCTCGCCAGATGTAGAATCCACAAATTGATCGGGCAAGTGACGTCAGTCCTCGCGGAAATACGTATATTAATTTGTACAACAGACACCTGTCACGTCGAGTTCGAAACTGAGCCCGCGCGCAGATACTGGTACGGTACTCTTATGTAATGAGTTGATGTAATTGTTGATTGAACTTTGCAATTTTCAAATTCCGGCCCCCCTATTGAAATCCTGGATCCGCCCCTGTAAGGTACTGGTGGATGGACATTTTCTATGATTATAATATAATAAAATGTGAAAAAATGATTACAGACCTGTATAGTGGATGGGATACCCAGAGCCTATATGCCTAGGCGAGCAAAATGTCGTCTTATAACTGTATTCAATTACTCAATTCACTGTACTCAATTCTAAAACCCGTGCAGAACTAGACAATTACACGAAGTTATAATAACTCTTACGACTCCTTGAACTCCCGAATGACTGGCATATGTATAAACACCAGGAGAAGGAGAGGAAATTATTTTTATCCTAAAATATATAAACAGTGTTATGATCAAGGTCCTCACTTTTTATTTATATTTTACTGAAATATTTATATTTATTTATATATATAAATGCAAAAAAGGGACTTCCTGGCACTCAAGATTCTGCTCCGGAAATCTTTGTTACGGTGTCAGCTCCCCCTCATAATAAACACAAAAAGTATGTTCCCCCTAAAGCAAAATGGCGTAACATTTTAACGAAAAGGTTTTAAGCAAAATAACTTGGCAGGAGTGTTCCTACACTTATTGACTAACTTCTGTGTGAAAATGAGATTGATCTGTCAAGTCATGCATGAGTGAGCACACATTAAAGGGAAAATTGTCACTTTTCAAAAGTCACAGGAGTCATATTTTATGCCATATTATTAACAGTGAATTTTAGCATTTCTTGCTTAATTTTAAAGTGTGCTCACTCAACCAGCCAGAAAATTACCTGTGTTTACACAATTGACGACTCATTTTTGTAGCAATATCTTGCCATTTCAAAGTTAAGAGGGTTGAACATCGCTACTTTCCACTAAAATTGTGCTCACCAAACCGTGCAAAAACACGAAAAGTGTCAGGATAGGTGCGAAGGGGTCAAACGATGGATGATAAACAACTACAGCACTTGAACAAAAACCAGAAACAGAATTCGCCAAAATGACCCCCCAAAATGGCTCTTGTGACTTTTGAAAAGTGACAATTTTGCCTTGAATGTGTGCTCACTCATGCATGACTCGACGGATCAATTTCATTTTCACACAGAACTTAGTCAATAAGTGTAGGAACACTCTGACCAAGTTATTTTGTTCGAAACCTTTTCGTTAAAAAGTTATGCCATTTCGATTTAGGGGGAACTTACTTTTTGTGTTGTGTTTACTTACTGCTCCATGGCCAAACTAAGGACAGTGGGCTCCTAATTCTGATTCATTCTGCCCTCTTTGAAGGGGACCCAGACGTGGTCTCATCACGATTATTATACATTTACATCTATTATTACCGCTCTCTAAGGCTCTAGCTCTTTAGAAGCATCATGATTGCCCCTATATACGGCCGTGCGCTGATGCCCACAGTTTTTGAAGATATTTAGCATATAAAAGTTGCCGTCAAGGGCATCAGAATAAATTTTGCACAACCTAAATGGTCACACTCACTCCTTCAAAAGGTAAAATCGGGGGGGGGGGGGGGGTGAGAAAAACTCCGTTTTTTCCATATGGAATGGGGCTTACTAGACCGCCCTGTATTCCTCTTACCCATTGGTCCTTCAGTTCCATCCCGTCTCTCTCTCTCTCTCTATTTCTCTCTCTCACTAAGCTTCCAGCTCTCTTCCTTTCTTTTTTCTCTTCTCCTGTCCACATGATTTCCGGCCGCCTTTTTTCCTTCCCCTCCTTTTCTTCCTCCTTTTCTCTTCCCTTTCTCTCTCGCTCTTTTCTCATCTGTTTTCAATATTTCTTTTTTTTCTGCTCCCTAGAGGGGGGCAGGGCAGCCCCCTTTCCCCTGCGTGGATCCGTCTATGATCGGCAGTTTTATTATCATTATTTTACAATAAGCGGAATGATAATAATAATTACACAGCCTATGCCAAGCAATGCAAACAACCTTTACCACGCAGAGTTATAGATTTAAAATATCAGACAGCAAAGCAAGCAAGTGCTAACCAGTTTCAGTTCAAATGTATTAAAGTTTATAGGACATAAACTTCAGACAGTCATAAGCAAGCTAGCGATTTTCCAAAAGGCTATCATCAATTATGTTCCCCTCTGTTAAATCATCATTGATATCAATGTAGGCTACATTTAGGCTAATACATAGTCATCGTCGGTACTGTATGGTTAGGGATCATCCCCGTAGACCGACGGCCGGCGAGACCAATATTTACACAAGGTTCACTAGACCAACATCCCACGAGACCGACAAAACTGTGGGCTGTCGGTTTAGTGAACTCCCTCAAAAATGTTGTCAGGATGTCCACGAGACTGACTTTGTCGGTGTAGTGGGCTGTTGGTCTAGTGGGCACTAGCCGCCTGGGTATGGGCCTTATTAATAAAATCCACGCACAGTCGCTTTTTTGAAAAGAAAAAGTAAAGGATAGCTTTCGTGTTCTGATAACGTTTCTTCGTGATTGTTTTTTCATTCATAATTGTCACCTTTGCCGAAAAGGGATAAGAATCTGCTAAAAGAACATGAAATAATGTGAGTTAGCAAAGTTAGTGAATTTCTTTTTTTACATAATAATGAGGAAAAATCAAGGTTAAGTTTATAATAAATTGTTCTTGGAAATTCACTTTCACCTTTTATTACTATTCTTGCTCCAAAAGGAAGTGCAATTCAGGAGGAAAAAAAACCCTGCTCTTTGTTGCCTTCATCTTTACCACAAAAATGTTCCATAAAGTTTTTCAACCTAAAGAGTGGACGCAGGGTATAAAGAAATAAAGCCTATAAAACATAAATTAATAATACATCGAAGCAGAGGCGGCGGAACGTCGGGCTCGGACAATGGAAGTGGAGGGGCACCTTTTGTCTGCCAAACAAAAGGTGCACCCCCACTTTCATTGTCCGAACCCAACATTCCGCCGCCTCTGCATCGGAACACTACAATAGGCCTGTTTACTCAGTGTTTTTAAATTTATGCATGTTTCTCTCCAGAATCCTTAGCTATACCAACTATTTAGTGCACCTGATATGCATAATGGCATCTCTATTGATGGAATCCATTTTGCATACATTAGATGTTGCTATGTCGGGCAAGCCTCTGGCAAGCTTTTTAGTCGTCAAGAGAAACTTTTGTTCAAGAAGTATGCATAAAATTAGTAAACAGGTCTATTAGGCTATGCTCGGCAATGACATCCTACTCTCAAAACTCTTAAAGATTACATTCATCAATTTACCTATAGACAGGTTCTGTTCAGCCGGGCTCACACGCCCTCACACGAGGGCGTTAAGACTGCGTTAGTGACTTGCACGGTCTTTTGCGCATCATGAAAAGTGTGATGTCACTTAAAATAGTGATTGCAAAATGAAAAGCGCAAGCAATACTCTTAATACCTGGCGTATACATTAGGCCCAATGGGTTAATGCCTTCACAGGCTCCATTTGGCATGATTGGCGGAGGTAATAATGACGCAAACAAAATGACGCCTCGTGTGAGCCAGGCTTTACGTACATGAAGTATAAATGAATTACATTGTGTTGTCAATCAAACAAATTCTATTATGCAACTTTGTCAAATCGGACAAGGGGACCACATGGATCCTGTAACACTTGGGTCATGATAACTGAGATCCAAGGAACAGTTTCCGGAACCGTGACTGTAAGGCCAACAGCACACATCCGACCGTGATCCGATTTTGAAAGAATTGAAGTACGGCGAGTAAGAAAATTTACACTTTAAGAATTTTCTCATTGAGGTTCCTAATAGGTTTAATGTGAACAGTAAAATCAAAATTATCAGGTATCGCAGGCCTTTCAGTCGTCATATCTGATGATAATACAAGTTCTTCCAAAGTCGCATCGCATGCAGTCATATCATACAGTGTGCGGGCGGTTTTGCCGTCACATTCAAATGCGTTTTAATCCAACAGTACGCGTTTCGATTTAAGATGTCCATGAACTTAGATTGAAGATGATTTCGAGAAAGTGGCCTTTGACTTGACATCGCTAAAAATAGACCGATCGATCCGATTCTGTTTTGTTTTGTTTTGTTCTGTTTTTCTAAAGTGAACGGTATGAAATCGTAAGCGGGGTTGTCTCGCTAGACTCCGTCGTATCTTCCTCTTCCCTATCAGTCTCTCGATTAAATATCTGAAGTTTCTCTCTAAGGCACTCCATGAGTCCAAGAGGTATTAGAAGGAAGACAACTGCGACTCCACAAAGCAATCCACCAAGGATCGTAAGCGCTGTTCGAAGACCAATCAATGACGCGATCGGGGCAACCGCCAGATTAATAGCACCCGCTACGGAATTTGTGAAGAAGAAGTAGAGGGCGAAAATGATTGTCTTGCACTCGAGGGGAGTGAGATCCGAAATGACAGCAAGATTGACCACATGGAACCAGTCGGTAACGGCGATGAAGACACCGCATAAGGCAATTGCAATGGTAACCTGAGTTTGGTAGATCAAAGGTCCCACTATCAGAGCAACAATCTGGAGACGAAAATAGAGATAGAAATACATGTAGTGATGACCTAGCTACATTTAATGTTCTGTTTAGAGAACAAAATTTGATAGTTCAATAATTGTATTTCAACTTTTATCCATAGTGACATGCATGAGTGGATTAATGACTAAATGAATGAAAGAAAGAACTTTATTGCCAAACCTTGATCATAATACAGTACACATTGGAAATACATTTTTTTGTGATAGAACAGCACTAAATAGCAATACTGCTAGTAGGTTGTGGTGCCCTTGTAAAACAAATTACAATACCGCCCTGATAGTGTTCTGGTCTAGTCGATAAGTCTCTTAACTGCATGTGAACCACAAGAGAGTCTGGGGAAATTATGGGGTTCGAATCCTTGTCGCAGGACTAAATTAAAAGTCGTTTGGCAATACATTAATCTATACATTTGCCAAACTCGACCCAGGTGAGGTAGATGGGTGACCTGACAGAAAATGGAAGCCGGCCTAAAGCGGGGTATTAATTACACTGGACCGCCAGGAGAGGCAAATGTACAAGACTTGAGCGAAATACAATAACCCATTAGTAGTAGTAGTATTACTATCATAAACTAGCGTCAACAGTAGATAAACAAGCTCTATCATTATAATGTCAGTTTTCAGCAACCGTAATTTTCTGTCACAACCCCGGCTTAGATATTTGCCAGTGTTTTAACCATAATACGACGTACAGCCGGCGTAAGGCACCATCTCTCTGTCTCTCTCAAAAAAGAAGAATGATCCTGGCGTGCACTGACGCCACTCCTCCTGGGAGTGAAAATAGAGTGAAAATTTACTCTTTTTTTGGACAGCAATCGTTATACACTCCTAAACAAAATAATGATCACTGACGTGACTCCCGGGAGAGTGAAAATAGAGTAAAAAAAATTTTGTTAAGGAGAGAGAGAGAGAGAGAGAGAGGGGCAGAGAGAGCACATCATGTTACCATTAGAAATAGGCTGAGCCACAGTCGCCCGCGTACACCGGAAGTCCTCCGCAGAAGATCACTAAGGAGACCACCAAAGATGCTGCCCGGGAAGGATGACACAATCGTGACCCAACCCAGGAACGCCACGTTGAAATCAGGAAAGTACTCTGCCAAATAGAGGGTGATGTTGTACGACCCAACGTTTATGGCCGCTATGCGTGACGTGTTGGCCAGGATCAATGTCATCATGGCAGGCCAGACTATCTGTCTCAGACCAGCACGTTGCTGCTTCCAAGATGGCCGCAATGTTCTTGACTGAAAAATACGATGGAGAAAATAGAATTTATACAATAAATGGTTACCCGATCACTGGCGTAGCCACACTTGAACAAGGGGGCAGACGGGGGGGGGGGGGGGGTGACACACAAAACTCACAGTCACATAGTTACACACACTCACACACACGCACACCCACACACACAGTCTTGTATTGCTTTATTTCTGAGGACAAGTATTGTTCCTCTATTGTTCCTCCGTCCTCGGACAGTCGACGGAATAAAGCACAAATTCATTGTTCGACGTTCGAGGACTATTGTCCGGCTTCCGAGGACCATTGTTGTCATGATTTTTTTTTTGTTCTCTGTCCGAAAATGTCCTCGGACATACTGCTAAACACGCCCACACCCCCCCCCCCCACACACACACACACGCACACACATAAACAGGGCCAGGAGTAGGGTGACCATTTTTAAAAATTTTTTTTAGCGGGTGAACAGGGGGCCATGGCCCTCTTGTGCTGCCCTGGATACGCCTATCTACCCTACTCGTATATATCTTATTTGTCCGAGGAAGGCCTCATTTTTAAAAAGCAACTTACTTAACTGTAATAGCTTAATCTTTGTCTCCAATATTAAACCAAATATCCCTGCATTTTTCACGTGTTTGCATTACTAACAGTCACATTTTTAGTAAACCACGTTGCACCTTATATGAAAACGGTTGCGCGCAATTTTAACGATCCGGAAGAGTTACAGAAATCCATCTGATCAGGTTCATTAATGCACCCCTAAAAGTGCTCCTTTTATTCAGGGTTTCAGTCTCACTGTAGGCCCTATAGCCTATACACACTTTGCCTACGCTATACTAAGAGTGCTGGACAGGGTCTTACGTTTTAAAAAAGGCGCTTCTACTCTGTCGTCTGATCGGAGCCTATACACAAGTTTTCTTCAATTGGTTTTGAAAGTTGTAATCGGAAGACATAATTTGTCGTGATTATTTTTTCCGGCCGGACAAATCTATTTCCATTATAACTATTCCCCCTTTTGAATATACTGTTCTACATGTATTATGAAATTGCAATCTTTAGTTCTCTTGTATAAATTGTATCATATTCCGTTACACTTGAAAAGAACTTGAAATGATCCCGTAAATGATACAGTCCAACGTCTAACGTCATACACTTTTGATAATCATGGGTCCCGTTTCATAAAACTTGTCATCAATGAAAAGTTGCAATGATTGTTATAAGCTACTGAAATCCTTGCATCTGATTGGCTGAGAGCAAATTTGTCGGTAAAAAATTACCGACAAGACACTTGATGAAACGCCCTCCCCCCCCCCCCCTGGTTTCCCAATCCTCTCAATCCTCTATATGGGTATAATACAGGAAGAGATAGTAATGGCTTGTGTGTGCATGGTTATTATAAAATAATAATATGATAATGGTTTCATTTTGACAATTCTATGCAACCAAAGGCTGGCTTGCTCATGCTCGCATCTATTTCTCAGTTTTATTTCACATTATACACCGTATACCATACAAATTTTGCATTAACCCCCCCCCCTCTCATGACAGGAATTATTTCTGGGATAAGTTGTTCACCTTTTGTTCTTGAAATTGGCAACGAATATATTTTTCTTTTAATGCTACATGGTTCTAATAAAATGTTATATCTTTGAAAACAACAAACATGGTGAGGAAGTTTGTTGAAAAGCTGAAAAAAAAGTGCCTGTGTTGACAAAAAACAATTATCTTGAACCTCTCAATTTGTTGCCAAATTAAAGGTTTTCAAGCTTATTCTTGTTATTGTTTTAATTCCTGGCATCAAGTCATGCAACAAAAAAATTTATGGACATATGTGTGCAGAATTTTTTGCTCTTTCTACCCATGCATCTGGTATATTTTTTCTGAGCTCTGAATAAAAAGTTATTGAGCCAAACCACAAAATGTGGTCAATTATTGTCTCGAAAGGGTTAAGTGCTCCAAATATCAGCTCGTTACTTACCGTGCCTCGATGATGCAGTACTTTGGGGTTAGCCATGAAACAAGATCCAATAGCGACAAACACCCCTGACGCTCCACATATAAAGTAGCACCATCTCCATCCGATAGTATCACTCACAACGATGAAAAAATAAGCGATACCGCACCCAGCAATGCATCCATAATGTGCTACCCCAAAGACGAGAGTGTGTACTTTCTGGTGATAATGAAGGAAGGAAAAAAATAGAGTATCGGTTAAATCAAACTTTTTGACAGGAGATGTTTTATAGGCCTACGAATCATTTGCGTATAAGACTGAAAACAAAACTCATGTATTCCAGGGCTGATCTAGAAATGATTTAGGAATACCTCTCCAGGCTCTCTCAGGGGGACCGGGGATAATGGAGCAAAAAATCCTGAAAATATCTTCGAGTTAATAAGATTTCACGAAGCTCGTTGGCCCTCCCGAGGTCCATTGAAACGTCTGGGATTTTCAGCATTAAAAAGTGTTTTACATACTTTTTTCATAACCAAGGGGGAATGCGGTCGTTAGCAACCTGGCTACGCCTATGTATGATGGTTGCGAATTCAATTTGCGATTGAAGTAAAATGAACCCCTCCGCGATAGTGAACATAATGAACAGCCGGGTTATATTTACGCAGCGTTTCTATGGCAATATCATTAGTGCTTTTATGCTCTTCCACTAGCTTTGGTGCAGTCGTTGTTAAAGACCTCAGCCTGACCCAAAACAACCATATATTGACGTCAAGCTTAGTAAACAAAGAATATAATTAAATGGGTACCCGGTAGGATGGCGAAAGTTAATGTCCTTTGCTTAGCATGTGTGCGCTTAACAGGCGACTGGCTGGAATACTCCCCAGGGAGCGGAGAGTGTGCATACATTGTGTGCGGGCATGCCAGAATCCGATGACCAGGGTAATAATATATCTGTAAAGCGCTTAGAGACATCTCCGATGTATTAGGCGCTATATAAAAGCTGAATATTATTATTATTAATTACCCTTGTTATTCATAAATTTTCGTCTCCGTTTATCCATAAAAAATAAAAAAGATAAGTTTTTTGGTCCGCCCCCTCCCTATCGCGTAACACTGCAGGGGGTCGCTAGACGTGTGACGACATGTCATGTATACAGCTCCGAGTGCGTCTACACGATATGTCGTCATCAAATTTTCACCCCCCGCAAAGTAGCGTTCCTCAGAGACGGGGCCCAAAGAGACGGGGCCCAAAGAAACGGGGCCCAAACCACCGGGGCTCAACATTCGGGACGCTGTTACTCATTCCACAGGAAACGGAATCTCATGAAGTTGGTTTCAATTTGTTCAGAAAATATATAGCTCCCCGTGGATGAATAAAGGGTATATTTCAAAATTCGGTCAGGCTGAGGTCTTTAAGCGTTTGAAATTCGTGAGTTTTCCCCTCATAATCGAATTGCTCATCCAAATCCGCGTCTCACTCATAATATATTCATCACCTATATACGCTTTTAGTCCCCAGTCTTCACTTACACTGTCTCGCCCACACTTGGCGCGCACACTCGTCTCCCAATAGAAGTCACCATGGCTACCTCAATCCAACCCCAAATGATTGAAAGCTATTGGTTAAAGTTTTTGATATTTTTGGCTACACCAACTCCAAATGTCTCTACAAAAACTACCTGTTCTTTATAAAAACCTATCATAGTTTTTACTTGACAAGCTGGTGTTTAGCATTCACACATCTGTTATTCTCAAGAAGGAACTTGGTGTGTTTGGCAGAGGAGACTCTTAAATTTGATCGATTACTGAAAAGCATCTGGTGATTGACAAAAATGGTGAGTAGTCTCTAAAATATCGAGTGATTACTGACGTGACACCCCTGAGTGAAAATATAGTGAAAACAGTGTGAAAATCTACTTTTTTTTCTTTTTATAGAGCACGCTAAAACAAATCGATATTCACTCCTAAACGAGTGATCTCTGACGTGACTCCCGGTAGAGTGAAAATAGCCTAAAAATTCATTCTTTTTATTATTTTTTTAAAATCTATTTATTTTTTCAATTGATCGCTATAAAAGTCTATGCTCAAATCACCCCGTGACTACTATTGATACATCATGTTTATACTGAGCATCGATGGCTTCAGGGGGCGTTAGAGGCACTTGCTCCTGGAAAAACCAAATCTCACAAACTTATAGTGTACTATTATGAACAAAATGTCCCATCTAATTGTTATGATTGTGACCCCGGCAGCAATATATCATTATCATTATATAACACGATAAAAACTACTTTCGAAAAATAAACTCAAGACAATTTCAATAGCCCTGTCTATCACCTTTAGAAATGTGCGAACATTACAATTGCGTATTACATAATCCGAACCTGATTTCTATGGGCACTACAATATGCCTTTAAAATATCCCTTGAGTTTATTTTTCGAAAGTAGTTTTTATCGTGTTGTATATACTTATATTTCGGACTTATGCCCCCCCCCCCCCCCGAGAATCCTGGGCCCGCCATTGCCAGAGACTGCAATAATTACTCTCAGTATATTGCCCATCATAATACAGATCTAGAGTGATATTGAAGTAGATTCATGTAGTTAAATCTTCAATTAACATGTCTTAGAATGGAGACCATTATAATAACTCTTTGTTTATGCGATTAAAGTTGAATATGTGATTAAAGTTGAGTATTAAAAAAGAGCAGTGAACTTAATGTTGACTTTCATTTGTAGTTGTTTTTCGTACCGCGGTACAAATAATTTCAATACCATTCGATTATGACAATAATTTGCAGTACTCCCCAAACTTGCAATTGGCTGCACAAAGATAATAAGTGAAAAATAAATACAACAAATTGTAACTAGAAAGGTCGTCAAAGGCGGCAGACCCACGCCTTAGCGGCGCTACAGATCGAGTAGTTGTATTCTTTCCCTAATGGATTCTTTCCTGTCGCTATATTTTATATTTTATATTTTTATATTTTCTTATCGCAATAAAGACTTCCAGATTTGGCATAATCTACTATTTAATACATGCATGTAAAATATTATGGTTGCTTATTGTTATTATTATGTAATTTGGCACAATGATACTGCATGTGAATATATATTTGTTTGTGTATTTTACCTTGATTATTGTGAAAAATGTTATTTTTAAAAAGGAAGTAATAAAATATTCTTAAAAACAAAAAAAAAAACTATCCGAAACGAAGTTCCTATAACCGATCATTACCAAAAATCTAATCGATTCTTTCCTGTCACTATCATCCATATGCGGAATCAGATTTGGTGATGTAAAAGTGAAACAAACGCTCTATGCAGATGATATGACACTTTTTGTAAAAGACCTCATATCAATTGATAGAATAGGAAAAGCATTTGAAAATTTTGCAAAGATTTCTGGTTTAAACATGAATAAAGATAAAACTTTTATATTGTCGTTAGGCCCTCTCTCTCTCAAAAAAAGTATTGCAGTTCCCTTTGGTAAATTGGTAGAGATGATTAAAAAATTGGGGATAACCTTTTCATTGGATGTAGAGGTACAGGAGAGGATTAATTATAAAGAGATTTTAAGTAAAATTAAAACATTGTTAATATGGTGGAAGCAGAGGGACCTTACTTTGATGGGTAAAATACAATTAATGAAAACATTTGCAATATCAAAAATAAATTATGTATCTTCACTTTTACCAGTACCACCATGGGTGTTTGATGAAATTGAAAAGCTAATGTTTTATTTTTTATGGAATGGGAAAGACAAAATCAAAAGAAATGTTATGTTCATGGATTACGAAAGAGGGGGGCTTAAAATTATTGATTTTCATTTATTTGTATATACGCACAAAGGATTATGTGGATAAAAAGACTACTATTAGGGGATTCAAGAGTAGTGTGGAAACGCTTTTTTATATATGGGACCCGTGAGGTAGGAGGTCTATTGATACTATTCACTAACACTTCATTAAACATCTGTAAAATATCTTTGCCAAAGTTTTATATAGATATGTTAGACATAGTACATATGGGCTGCTTCAAAAGAAGTATTACTTAGGAAAGAAATGTCTAAAAGAAATGAGATTATTTTTAACAAATTTATACGATTAGATGAAAACCTTTTCTAAAACATATCTACAAATTACATCATATAGTCGATATGGAAGGTAATATTAAACCAACGAGGGATTTCCTGAGAATTGAATTAAAAGAGGAGGAAATAACTAACATTTATAAGATGTTTGAGAATATTCCAGGGACTTGGAGACACCTTTTGAAGAAACCAGATACATGTGAAGACACTGGCTTAAAATTATAATTTATATTTAATGGAAAAACTAACACTTTGGCTAATGTTACATCGAAGAAATTATATAATGCTCTGTTAAGCATTAAATTTGAAAAATCAGTTGCGGTTAAAAATGTAGAGAAAATATACAATTATTCAGAAAAAGATATTCATGTTATACTTTTAAGACCCAGAAAAAGCACTCTAAATAGTAGGCTAATGGAATTTCAGTTTAAAATGTTATATCAACTAATATATACAAAGAAACATTTATATTCATTCAAAATTTCCTTAAGCAGAGATTGTTCATTCTGTGGAAAAAATGAAGAAACCTATGAGCACTTGTTTTTTACTTGTGAAAAGACAAGAGGTCTATGGAGAGATTGTGGTGACTTGTTCAATATATATCAAATTAAAAATGTCAGTTGGGTGGATGTCCACTTTGGCGTGAAGCATAATATTGTAGGGAAGGAACAGATAATCAATCACATCATTCTTTTAATTAAACATTTAATCTTCGTCTACAGCAGAACTAAATCTAAACCACCAACTCTTAATGAAATTAAGCAAAAATTGTTGAAAATGAACGAGAAGAGAAAATATTAGCCGTAGCGCGAGGTAAACTATCAAAACATTTCATGAAGTGGGAATACTTTCTTTCATGTGTGTAGCGACGATGAAGCGAATGGGATCACATTTGTTTGTTTGGTTGTTGTTTTTTTTTTGCTTGCTCTGTTTCTGTTTGTTGGAACGGCGGCGATGCTCCAGATGCACTGTGAATGGGGAATGTATGTATTGTGAGCGTGTGTGTGTGTGAAGATGTGTGGTTGTGTGTGTGGGTGTTTTTAGCAGTATGTCCGAGGACATTTTCGGACAGAGAACAAAAAAAAATCATGACAACAATGGTCCTCGGAAGAACGTCGAACAACGAATTTGTGCTTTATTCCGTCGACTGTCCGAGGACGGAGGAACAATAGAGGAACAATACTTGTCCTCGAAAATAAAGCAATACAAGACTCTGTGTGTGAGTTTGTTTTTTTTTTTTTTGGGGGGGGGGAATATTTTTTTCTTTTCTCCCCTTCTCGTTATTTTTTTGCTTTTGTTTATAGTTTTTGATAAATAAATTTCCACTCTTTTGGGAAGGGGAGGGAGGGTACATAGCACCTGATATATTTTGTTTTCTCTCTATTGCTTTAAGATATTACAATATTTTTTTTTGTAGGATGCAAGGTATATTTTTCATCAATATCATTTTTTCAGGTTTCTTTCGATGATTGAGGTACAATTGTATAGCTGTATTGAGTTAGAAGATTATGTAAACATTGTTTCTTGTGATTTGTAATATATATTGTGCTTTGTATTATGTGAAGTTGATTTTTATCGTGTAAAATTTTATTTGTATCATGTAAATTTGATTTGAGAGAAAACAATAAAACATCTTTAAAAAAAACAAAAAAAACCCGAACTGAAGTTTGGGTCAAAACTTCAAAGTCACACAGAATTTGCAGGGGCCAACCGATCATCACCAAAATCTAATCGATTCTTTCCTGTCACTGTCCGAACATTCGCTGAAAATTTGGTGCAAATCCGTTTACCCGTTCTCTAGTTATCTTGTACACAAACAAACAAACAAAAAACACAAACAAACAAACAAACAAACAAACGTAGCCCTTTACATAACCCTGCCGATTTTATCGGCGTGGGTAATAAAGTCCTCAGAATAACCATTTGAACTGATTTTCAACCACTGTTGTTTAAACAGTAGACAACACTAATCGAACAACTGCTAGAATGATAACATTTATAAAGATGACGATTGTTTGATAATTGTGATAATATATATTTTTTTTAAAGGACGCAAAACAGAAGATATCCTGGAAGTTCATATATTATGGCATCGTGACAAGCTCGACCTTCGGTATGTAAAAAGAAAATCAAGTCTGTAAAATATACTCTATTCTTTTTTATTCAATTGGAAAATGGACCGGATCAACCATAGGGTAAATTTTGCATTCAAATTTGAAAATAAATGACCATCTGAAAGAAAGAAGAAGCTAGCAACGGAGCGAGAAGGTGGAGGGGAGCTTTACAGAGTGTCCGGGAGGGTTAGGGTAGTCGTCCTTGTGTAGTTGTCCGAGGTAAGTTTGTTTGGGCTGAATGGACAGTTGTGCGAAGTACACATGGTCCCGCTCCTTGGCCAATTTTCTACACTAGCCGAATCCTGAACTTCAACATTTGACTGAACACTTTAACTCATCTTAACCCTAACCCTTATAGCCTATAACCAGTGTCCATTCGCAGTCTAACAATTTATCTTTCATATAGCACGGAGAAAATCACCGAGTTGACAAGATTCACTTTTCTCTGTTTATAGTTTTATTCGTATCATCAGAGACAATCAATGGGACATGCTGTGAGGACGGATTCGAACTGAACTACACCTTACCGATATTCCAGAAGTGTAAGGCCAAACAACAACATAATGGCACCGTGAAGCAGACCATCCCAAAGCTCATTCCTTCTTCCTCTGCGAATGACGGATGCCACAGAAGGAAGAGCAAACTCGGTATCCCTTGCGGAAACAGAATCTGCAGGTTCCCTGGTAAGGCCAGTATTACAGAGAAAATACATCCTCTAGCCTAGGGTCGCTAAAATATGTTTTCCAGCAAGCACAAAAGATATGATTTACACGCTTTTTAACAAACAAAACGCTGTCTGTCTATAGAGCTTTTAAAAGTCTTAAAATCATGAATTCGCTGACCTCATTTTTAAAGATTGTTGAGTACAATCATTTCGAGAAGGAGGAAGGGGTGGGGTTGGGGTTAACCAATCAAAACCATGCATAGTTTCTTCGAAGAACGTTCGTAGTCTTTCGTTTTTCAGTTTCCCAAGTGAAAAAAATTCGGGGAAAATGGAAATGTGTGATATACAATTTAAAATTGATATGGGGTCTTGACATGTCTTATCTTTAAGGAAATAGATTCTTGTTCATGACGGTTTTTTTTTAACACATTAACAAATACGATAAATTTCTATCATGTTTTTTAATGCAGATGACACTAATCTATTTTTTCGCATAAAAGCCTAGAAACTATATGTAATGTGATTAATTCTGAACTGGATTCAGTTGCAAAATGGATTAAGGCTAACAAGTTATCACTAAATCTAGAAAAAACATGTTATTTAGTAATACTTTTAACGAACTACCTCATCCGATTCTCATAGATAATATACAAATACAGAAAGTGATTGAAACAAAATTTCTAAGCACTATAATAGATAATAAGCTATCATGGAAGCATCATATTGATAATGTATGTAAATTGATATCCAGAAACATAGGTATTTATTAATAAACTCAAATGGTCTTTTCCGCCAAACATACTTCTATCACTATATAATCCACACTAGTTTTACCATATCTTAATTATGGAATATTAGCCTGGGGAAACAGTGCGGCATGCCTGTTAGACAGAGTTTTTTTTATTACAGAAAAAGGCTATGCGAATTATAAGTAATGTTAATTATCGCCACCACACTGATGGTCTTTTTCACTCTAATAATGTACTAAAAATGAATGATATTTACCGCCTCAATCTTGCTGTACTTATGTTTCAGTATCATAATCATGAATTGCCCACTGCCTTTAATAATATATTTACAGCAAATAATGAGTTCCATCATTACCCCACCAGACAAATCAATCTATATCACTTGCCAAGAACTCGTACAGCATTAACCCAGAATACTTTTTCATATACAGCTCCTAAATTTTGGAATTCCCTCCCTTTAAATATACGAGACAGTATAAGTTTGAGTACACTCAAACGTAAATTGAGAAAATCACATTGCTTTTTATGAACGTTGATCCCTCAATGGTGATTCTTGTTTACCTGTGTAGCAAAATCTATAGATTAAATGAAACCTTCCAGATCCTGCCCCTCCCCCCTCCCCTTCCTCACCCCTGTCACTTTGTCCTTCTTCTTCTGTCTTTTGTAAAATTTACTCCTTTCCATTGTTACTATTCCCAGCTTTATTATTTTTCAATGCTTTCTCTTCGATGGAAAGTGTGTTATGCTTATGATTTGTTTGCTTTCCATGGCCATGTATATGTCTTCTTCTTTTCCCCTTGTATTGGGTATTTTATGCATGGTTGCCCCAGGGAACACTTCCCTGGTTGCCCAGTCTAGTTTTTTATGTACTGTATTCATGATTTATCTTTTGCCAGGGACCAGCGCTTCTACAAGCTATGCTTCTATGCTGGTCTCTGTTTTCATTATCATTTTCATAATATTAATCTAATGTAGTCTTTATTACTGTTACTTTTTTTTCTTACAATTCAAACTTTAATGCACATTATTTTGCTTGTAATGATCAAAAACGTTTTTTTTTTGTGTTGTCAATATTGTTCATTGCATAATATATATACATGTACTTTGAAAAAGGAAAGTGTAATGAAATAAAATCTAAATCTGAAATGTTGTCGCTCGCTTTGTTTGCTAAGTATTATATGTAAACAACATTCTAAACAGAAAAATATTCCCTGTTAACCCTCACAGTACCAAATCTAGTAAACCCCATTGTTAATATAATAATAATATTTTAATAATAATCTGTAATAGGTAATCGCTTACTAAATCTGATTCAATGAACGTTTGAACATGGTTTGTGATATTTCCGTATCTGAAACATATTTAATATGGTTTTGTTAAAAACGTAGAGGCCTATACCGCTGTATTGCAATATCCTACATCAGAATTTTCATGTTTTTTATTAAAATAAAGAAGATTACATGTTTATCTATACGAGTTCTATGCATATAATAGGGAATATAATTATCTAGGGCAAAACACTTTAGTTGGAGTCAGACAAAGTGCCTTGCCCTCGTCTCGCTCCAACCGCTGTAATGCAGGTCTATGATGAAATTCCCCGTTTCTGAGTCAATTATTTACAATTACTACACGACATTCTCTTGTTGTCATATCTGATGTCGGCAACCGCAAAGGAGTATTTAAAAAGAGATGCTTTGGCAACACATAACAAATGAGTAGTCTTCTTCTGTCGCCATGAGACCTCGGTGTCGCGCACTATGCATGGCGTAGCTAGGCACTAACATTCACACGATCAAAAAAGGTAAAATATTAACATGAAAATAGGCTAATGGTATAGAGATTTATTTATCTTCTTTATCATAGCAACGGAAGTAATGAAATAATGCATTGGTGTATAGGGGCAGGGGATGAGGGCGGCAAGCCCCGGGAATTGGAAAATGTCAATATTTGGGCAATTGTCATCAAATATTTATAGGCAGCAAAAAGGTCTCTTATATTTAGATAATAATTATCTTTTCTAGAACATTTCAGAGATAAAACTGAAAAAGGCTACAAGATGAATTTAAAAAATGTCTGGATCGCTGGATCTCACAAAACGTATAAAGAGTGGAAAGTTTGTATACGAACGTTGTTTCGGGCCCGTGTGAACCCTCGTCGTTGTTAGTGAGTCATAGTTTTGTTAACTTAAAGGCCAAGTCCACCCTAACAAAAAGTTGATTTGAATAAATAGAGAAAAATCCAACAAGCATAACACTGAAAATTTCATCAAAATAGTATGTAAAATAAAAAAGTTATATGGTATTTTAAAGTTTCGCTTAATTTCGCAAAACAGTTATATGCACATCCTGATCAGTATGCAAATGAGGGAACCAGTGACGTCACCCACTCACTATTTCTTTTGTATTTTATTACGTGAAATGTAGAATATTTTAATTTCTGCAGATTTCACAATTAGGAAGCTCTCATTGAATTGTGTATAGGTTGCAACAATGGCAATTACACATGTTCAGCGAGGAATCAAACCTTGTTTCACATTATAACAAGGAAAAATTAAAATATTTCGTATTTCATGTTATAAAATACAAAAGAAATAGTGAGTGGGTGACGTCACTGGTTCCCCATTTGCATACTGAGCAGGATGTGCATATAACCGTTTTGCGAAATTAAGCGAAACTTTAAAATACCATAACTTTCTTATTTTACATCCTATTTTGATGACATTTTCAATGTTATGCTTGTTGGATTTTTCTCTATTTATTCAAATCAACTTTTTGTTAGGGTGGACTTGGCCTTTAAAGTTTCGATACTACAAGTCCCGTATGAACGTAGCTAATATGTAAGTGAAAAATGTACAAAACTCCTCTACTTCCTCCAAAACTCAAACCTCGGCTATCAAGTTAGGATATTACAAGGTTACAAAATCTTGCAACACCTGCGACATCGAGACCGACGAGACGCTTGCAGAAAAAAAAATTATGAGTGTAGAAAGAAAGAGGAAAATTGTTGCAAAAACGTCAGTTCTTACTGATTGCATTTAAGAAAGGCCAGTCTTTTCTTCATTTCCCAGATGTGAACGCATTTTTGTCAAGGCATCCTCCTATTCACTAACATATTAATTAGTAAAAGACGTAGCTATACGCCTAATGCAAGTTTTGATGATGGAAAACTTCATTTGTTTCAGGAAGACTCTGCTCTGGTTTTCAATATTTCTCCGAGTGAACAACTCATTAGCTCATTTCGTGGCGGATCCAGGGGGGCACTTCCGGCCCCCCCCCCCCTCCACTGAGCGAATTTTGGAGGTCTGGCGATTTTTTTTTTTTTTTGTCGGCACCCCCCACTGAGCGACTTTTCGAGAAGCTGGCAAGACCAAATGCGGGTCTACCTTTTCCAAAAGTTGACAAACCTACATTTGTGTGCCCCCCCCTTATACTAAATCCTGGATCTGGATCTGTGAAGGTAATCTACTTCACATCGGTTGCTCAGCTCAACTCGTTTTCTTTATCTATTAGATTGTGACAGAAATCCATGTGAAAACGGCTGGTGTGAGGAGACTATGGAAAGCTACAAATGCCACTGCTCCGTTGGTGAGCTTTAATATATTCATTAGTTATGTACAGTCTTATATTGTAATGAATATGAACATCTCTTGATATTTACTAGTAACTTGGAGTTCCGTTGTTCTAGTAGGAATTCCTGTATATAGAGAGCCCACGAGACCTACATTTACAAAGGTATCACTTGACGTATACAGCCGACTCGAGACCGACAAATTAAAGAAGGACAAGAGAAAACAGAGAAAAAAGGTCCAAATGAGGTTCACAAGACCGACGATCCACGAGACCGATAAAACAAAGAAATACATAAGTGTCGGTCTAGTCAGGGGCGGCGGAGCTTCTTTCAAGGGGGGGGGGGGGACCAACAAAAAGGGGCACTTTTAGGGGAAAAAAGGGCACCTACAAAGGGTGAAAACAATTCGGGAAATGCCACTTTTGAGACATTAGTGTATTGCTACATTCTGATTAATACACTATCGAGGATCATTTTTGACACATTATTGTTCATGTCTTAACATGGTTCTAGATAACTACTTTTCAGTTGAGTGTAATGGTCTGATTATTGAAGATATTTTTAATGCAGCGATTTTCATACTCTGCTAAGAAGGCAATGGTAAATGCGAGCGAGCGAGCTTGGAAAAATTTAGAAAAAATTCTCCTCCTTTCTGTTATGATTTAAGAGGCAGTGCTCATGTAGGGATGTGTGCCCCTCCTGTCCCCTGCTTCATTGCCTCTCACTGTGCTGAAAGCAGTAGGGGATCTATTATTATGAAGCCTCTCTGATTATTTGGAGCTGGTATGGCTTTTTTGTGGACTTTAGGGCACAGCTTGTAAGCGACATCGGAGTATATAGGTACAATTTATTAAATATATATAGATACATAGGGAGGGCACATATCCGAAGACAAAATGGGCACTTATCGAAAGGGAAAATAATATTAGAAAGAAAAAGGGACACTGATTAGAAGTAAAAGGGACACTTAAAAAAGATGCATTTATCAGAAGTGAAAAGGGCAATTATCATAAGGCAAAATTGCACTATTAGAACGGAAAATGGGCACCAATCAGGCGAAAACAGGGACACTTGTCGGATTTCAAAGGAGACACTTATCTGAGATTAAAAGGGGCACTTATCAGAGGGTGAAAATGGCACGTATTAGAAAGAAGAAGGGACAGTCCTATGCAGAAAAAAGGTCGCTTTTTAGAGGTGAAAACGGCACGTATAAGAAGGGAAAATTGTTCTATTAGACTGGAAATTGGGCAGTAATCATACGAAAAACAAAGGCACAGATTTCAAAAGGGGCAGTAATGTCTGAAGTTAAAGGGGGCACTTTTCAGAAGATCTAACGGGCACTTATTAGAAAGAAAAGGTGACATACGAAGAAAAGGGGGTACTTATCAGCTATGAGAAAGGGGCACTCTTCATAGATAAAAAGGGGCACATTTGGGGTACTTGAAAAAGTGGAGGGCACTGTGCCCCCTGCCCCCCCCCCCCCCGAGCGCCGCCTCTGGGTCTAGTGCACTGTCGGTCTCACGGGCCGTCAGTCTAGTGAACCCTCAAAAAAGTTGCCAGAAGGTACGGTCTTTTCCTTTCCTTCTTTCACAATTCATTTTTATTCTTAATAATTCTCTCTGCAGATCAAACAACAGATACAGATACCATGACCAGATCATCGACGAAATCGACGTCCATGATGGCCACCGCCACCACCACCACTACAATTCAATTCAATTCAATTCAATTTATTTAGCAAATTCATAAAAAACATTACAAATACAATACATGTAATACATTAAAACAATTGAAACAATAAAATACTTAAGAAATTGCAGGGAAATGCAGCAGAAAGACAAAGTCTTATATTGAAGCCGCACCCCATGTTATACATAACTACAGTACATGAATAAAATACAGTATGTAAAACACATTGTGCCCTAACACATACACATACACACATACACACGCACACACACACACTCACATGCAAAATGCCTATTACATGTAGATATGTTATTGCACATAATTTGTCTGAAGTAAATACATTTTATATTTTCTCTTAAAAACATTCAATGATGGACTACTTTTGATATCATTCGGTATTTCATTCCAAATCTTCGGACCATTGTAAAATATGGATTTTTGAAATAACGTGGTTCTTGCACATGGAATATTGTAATTTCTGTTACTCCGTGTAAAATAATCATGTATTGAAGTATTCAAATTAAAATATGACATAATAGAAACTGGAAGAACTTTATGAAAACACATATACATGAATATTGCACTTTGAAGTTTATACATATCATGAATATTTAACATTTTAAGACGAGCAAAAAGTGGTGTGGTATGAGTTAAATACTTGCTATGTGTAATAATTCTTATAGCTCGTTTTTGAAGTTTAAAAACTCTATTAGTATTTTTGGCAGTAGAATTTGCCCACATCAATATACAATAATTTAAATAAGGTGTTATTAGGGTATGGTATAACATTAACAATATATCTTGGGGAAAAAACTTTACATTATTAAGAATGCCAATATTTTTAGATATAGTGTTACATATGACACCAGTGTGTTCATTCCATGTGAATTTTTCATCAATAGTTACACCCAGAAATTTTAATCTAGTAACACGTTCTATTTCAGTTTCCTGTATTTTAACAACAAAATTAGCAGTGTTCTGATGGACATTTGTGAATACCATATAATGTGTTTTATTTATATTCAAAACTAATTTATTTATTTGCAACCACTGAACAAGTTTATTAAGTTCTTGATTAAATTTATATTGTAAAATATCTATATCTTTATGTGACATAAACACACTGGTGTCATCTGCAAACAAGATAAAATTTAATAATTTTGAAATATTGCACATATCGTTAACGTAAATTGTAAAGAGTAATGGACCAAGAATGGACCCTTGGGGTACTCCACATTTGCTAATCAATAATTTTGAATTCACATTATCTACACAAACAAACTGTTGTCGATTGACTAGATAGTTCTTAAACCATTCTAAATTAACTCCCCTTATTCCATAACAATATAATTTTCTTAATAGTATATCATGGTTTAATGTATCAAATGCTTTGCTCAAGTCTAGAGCCCTATCATTATTTCTTTATTTTCTTTTGTATTTAAAACATTATATAAAAATTGAATTAAAGCTGTAGATGTAGAATGGCCAGGTCTGAAACCATATTGACAGTTGGTAAGAATATTGCACTTTTGTAAAAAACTATACAGTCTAACATATACTATTTTTTCAAATATTTTGGAAAAAACAGGCAAAACTGATATTGGACGATAGTTAGACATACTCTCTTTTGAACCATTTTTATATACAGGAATAACTTTAGCAATTTGTATCTTTTCTGGAACAATACCTGTCTGTAAAGACAAATACAGGTGAGCAAGAGTCTATAAAAAGGATGTTACCTTATCACGGAGATTATAAATCCTCTCCTACCACCTGCCTCTCTTGTCCATTTCATATACATTGTACTTTTGGACCCTCTTACTTTTCCTCCGTCTGTAATTTTCTTCACTTCTTTTCCTTTTCCTTTCTCGACCTTTCCTTTTATCCTTTTCCCGCTCTCTACTATCTCTTCCTCATGTTTCACATACTGTCTCGTACTTTCTTTCTCGTTTTTCTGTTTCTACCTTTATCGCTCCCTATCCATCTCTCTATTCTCTCTCTTTTAATCTTTCTACCTTTATGTACATGCCTATTCATTCTGTTATGCTCTAAAATGATCACTGTGTCTCACTTTTTTAATTTACGTTTCCTCCCATTCATCATTCGTTCTCTTCCTCTTTCACGTTATGATCCCCTACTTCCCTCATATTTCTACCTAAATAATTATTAATTCCATTCCCCTCTTTTCAACACTGCCTCGTACTCTCTCATTCTCGTAGGACTGTTGTTACGTAAGATAATGAAGATACTCGTCCTCCTTTTAGTGCCATTGTCTGACCGCTACTACTTCTTTGGTTCATTATAATCATCTTCAACATAAACAGACCAGTTTTTATGTTTAAGATTGTATTCGTCCTATATACGGCCCCATTTGCTCTTGACATTTATACAGTCATGTAATCCTTCCTATACGTATGTTTTTTCCGGCCTTTTTTCTTTCCCTTTTCACACTTGAATTTTGGATCATTGGCCAAGATCTTCATGGCAGACGTCACGTGTCTTAGTATTTTTGTTGCAGAATTACAGGATGAGTCAGTGTTTACTATCACCCCCTTCTCCGATGAGCAGTTTATCATAAATAGACCAGTTTTAGGCTCAAGAATGTATAGTATTCTGGCCCTATGCTCCAAAATTTCATACATGCATACACATATGGTGCCAGGTAAAATGGCAGAGGTAAAAATGGCAGAGGAAAAAATGGCAGAGGAAAAAATGGCAGAGGAAAAAATGGCAGAGGTAAATATGCGAGAGGAAAAAACTGCCAGAGGTAAAAATTCCAGAGGTAAATATGCCAGAGGGAAAATGCCAGAGTTAAAAATGCCAGAGGTAAAAATGGCAGATTAGGGTGATACGAAAGATGGATCTGATCATGAGTGAAGTAATTTCTTCAGGTGAATTTCTGTGGGAGATTTTATTTTTGTATTGGGTTTTATCATTAGGCTAAGACATTTCCTTTAGTGCACTTTCGTATTTACATTAATTTAGAAATTTCTTTCCAGATATGAATCCCTTTGTTATCTTCACATGATGAAAACAAAATGAAAGGGATTGTTTATTTATTTGCACTTTACAATCAGAGATACATGGACAGAACTCCATTTGAAAATGCTGGGGATGTTACAATGTCAACCAATTTGGGGACGCTTCGGGTCTGTGAATAGAAAAAGGTCATTTTCTACGTTATGCCTCCCGTCCTCCACAATATTAACCCGTTGACTACTGAATTCTTTAACTCTCATAGGCTTAATACAGGAGCCACCCGATTCCCGTAGTCTATGGGTTAATAGTTTCGAGGAGGGGCAAACATATTTTAACACTTTGCTTCCCAAAGCTTAGAAAGGACACGCCCCCGCCCTCAGTATTTCCACCCATGTAGCCTATGTACAAGAATAGAAAATCACACAATTTACTCAGTCTTAGCTTAGATTTCATTTCAGATTTTCTTTTTTTCTGACAGCTTTTTGCTTTTACATTTACCACTAGCATTTTTTACCTCTGGCATTTTTACACAGAACCACACATATTAGGGGGATGTTTTCTTTTTTCACTTTTAATATATTATGTTTAGGATCATTGGCCAAGATCTTCGTGTCAGGCTTTGATGGGATTTTCGTTGCAGACCTACAGGATGAGTTAGTGTTTACTACAATCCCCTCCTCCGATTACCCGTGCGACATACACTATGATGCCTTGACTGGGAAGATCTACTGGACTGACATAGCTGACGTAACAATATATCGAGCAGATTTGAATGGTTCCAACAGGGAGAATGTACTTTTAAAGAACGGAATCGGTAAGACGCACAAGGATGTATAAAATAATTTCGATTACAATTATCTTCCTCCGTATCAGGCACTGATCAAAGAAGTGGGTGGGAATGTCAAAATAAGCGAAATGGCAAACGACCCGAGACCATGTATGGGAGTCAATCCGTTTGGTGGGGCCCTTGAGTCCCCCTGACCATGCCTACATACCGATCCTGCGAATAACGCATGAATTGATACTGTGTTATTTATTTCCTGATTCAGTGTTAAAGAATGGCGAATTGCGAGATTAATCTGACCATACTGAGTATGGCTAAACCTTCCTTTATTTTCATCATGATAATCACAAACTGTAATGGGCGCTGAGAGAGAGGGGAGTTATTAGTATTTCGTCAGAGCCATCTATACACACAGATAAATTATTCATAACTCTAGGACACCTACTCCCTGGAAAACTAGCCCCGGACAACTACACCCCAGACAATACCCATCTGGACTACTACCAGGACAATTACCACCCGGACAATTACCACCCGGACAATTACCCCCCAGGAAAAATTACCCCGATACACCCCCCCCCCCCGCGGAAAACTACCCACTGGACAATTACACACACCCCCCCCCCCCGAATTCTGGGGCAGTTATCGGGGGGGGGGGTAATTGTCCAGGAGGTAGCTGTCCTGGGGTAGTTGTCCTGGGGGTAATTGTCCTAGGGGGTAATTGTCCTAGGGGGTAGTTGTCCAGGGGGTAGTTGTCCGGATACCATTATTAATTTTGACGCCCTCTGGCGGGAACACGAAATACTTATCTCTCTCTCTCTTCTTATCCGTCTCTTAATATCTTAGTCAAAACATTAATTATTTGTCGTTTGGTTTCAGGTGATTACATATTAGAAAAATATGACGAAAGCTCTCTGCATTGACCGAAATATTATGTAAATTCCCATTCAAGAGATAAGAGATTCCGTAGCAACGGGGGTGAAAAGGAAACTGACAAGATGACATGGCCCCTTTCCACACCTTCTCTACTCGGTGGCCTTGTTTTCTCGCATTTCCGGTGGTGATTCAGCATTTGCCCCGAGCTTTCTTCCGTCAAAGGAATAGGGACTATTTACCCTTTCATGACAGGAATTATTAAAGGGCTAAATTGATCACATTTTGTTCTTCAAATTGGCAACAATAATATTTTTATTTTAGTGGAACATGGTTCTAATATGATGTAATGTGTTTGAAAACAGTATACATAGAAACTTTGTTGAAAAGTTGCCAATTTTGATCATAAAACAGTGATTTTCAACCTCTCAATGTGTTGCCAATTTAAGAACTTTGAAGCTTCAAACGCAGTACGGTCATGCAACAAAAATGGACACAATGTGTGCAAAAATATATGCTCTTTCTACTCAAGCATCTGGAATATCTTTTAGAGCTCTGAATCAAAAATTATTGAGCAAAACCACAAAATGTGGTCAATTTTCTCAAAAGGGTTAGGGTTACGGTTATAGGTATAGTGTTTGGTCAAGGGTTGAAGTTAATTCGGCGAGTGTATTTATTTGACCGGGGAGCAATCGTCACAGGAACATGTGTCGATCGTAGAACCTTCCCGATGCCCGATCCCACTAAAAACCCACCCCATGACAGCAATGCCCCTTAAAGGACAAGTCCACCCTGATATCAAGTTGATTCGAATAAACAGAGTAAAATTAATTTTATTATATGAAATATCATATATTTCATTTTTTTTCTTCAATAATGTAAAACATGGTTTGACTCCATATGGAACATCTAAAATCATCATTATTGTAACTTATTTTCATACAAGGAAGGGATTCTTTATTATCACATCTATAAAAATTAAAATATTTGAAATTTCATATAATAAAATACATAAGCAAAAGTGAGTGTGTGACATCATCGGTTCACTCATTTGCATACCGCCCATGCTATGCATATCACTGTTTCATGAAATAATGCAAAACTTCAAAATGCCATAACTTTCTTATTTTACATCCGATTTCAGTGAAATTTTTACTGTTATGCTTGTTTAATTTTACTCTGTTTATTCAAATCAACTTGATATTGAGGTGGACCTGGCCTTTAAACACAAATTGGCAACTCCGTGACGTTCCTTGCGAGGTCCTTTCCCTGTACTAAAAATAATAAATTTCCACTTTTTCTACATAAAATATTTAATCACATGCACATGCAACCTAAATTTAATAGCACATATGTTTTTTTTTTACATAAAACCTGTATGAATTAAACAAATGTATTCTTCATTAGCACTTAAGAAAATGAAAATTCATGAAATTTTCTGTACAGGCCAAATGGGAGAAGACTCGGAGGAGCTCGCAAGATAAGTCACCGAGGAGCCAATTTGTGTTTGATTGATTACAACTTTAAAAATGTATAACTTTCTTATTTCTCATAGGATTTTGCTCAAATTTCACTAATATGTTTCCCTCATTTTTCTGTTTTTATTCAAATGAACTAAATACCAGTGTGGACTTCCCCTTTAATGATGGGATCCAAGCTACGCTGTCCTTTAATATCATAAAGCTTCCTTTACATTTTGTATTATTTTGTGTGATGGATCATCGTACCCGTTCCTTTTATAGTCAGAACTGTCATTACCATTGGCATTGCGGGGACATCCCGGACTCTCTACATCGCTTATTTGTCTTTGAATAAAATAACACATGTGTCTCTTAAACTGGACATCCCGGGGAATGAAACAGACTTCCTAATAGAGGGTATTACGAAACCAACAGGATTGGCGGTTGATGAAGAACAAGGGTTAGTATTATAATCTATGGAGCTTATCATACGATATTGTATTGAAATAAAAACATAGCTATTTATGGCGGTTCCAGGGTTGACGCAGGAGGCAACTCTTCAATATTAAAAGCTTTGGAGTGCGCCTCCTCTATTAAAAAAAAAGTGTCTGGGAACACATCTTCAAACCTAAATCATCTGACAGGTGTTTTTCTTTACGTGGAGGTCAGTGTTGTTTATGCCTCCGTCCACCAAAGGTGGTGCCGGAGACATTATGTTTTCGGGTTTACTCCGTACGTCCGTTCGTCCCGGACGCGATAACTCAAGAACCATTTGAAGTATGAACTTCAAACTTAAGTGGTGCTAGCAGGGAAATGTAACTAAGGGTATGTGTCACCAAGGAAAGACCGTCTAAATACATTTTTGGGTACGTAAGTCAAAGGTCATATAGGTCAATTCTGAAATTTCAGGTGTTTGCCTCGTTAACGCGATATCTCAGACACCAATTCGGGTATGAACTTCAAACTTGGTGCTGTTATGTATCACCATAGGATGACGATCTGATTAGATTTTTAGGTATCTACCGTGTGAGTAAAAAAAAGTCTACAATTAGAAAATTGTTTTTTTAATTTTAAAACTCAGTTATGAACGCAAAATTGGTGTGAGGGTGTGTGTGTATGTGTGTGTGTGTGTGGGATGATGTACCTGAGATGATGTAATATGAATAGGTGGATGCGTGTGGGTGCTTTTGTGTGTATGTGTGTTGTGGGTGTGGTTGTGCGTTTGTTTAGCATTATGTCCGAGGACATTTTCGGACAGAGAACAAAAAAAAATCATGACAACAATGGTCCTCGGAAGCCGGACAATAGTCCTCGAACGTCGAACAATGAATTTGTGCTTTCTTCCGTCGACTGTCCGAGGACGAGTAACAATAGAGGAACAATAGTTGTCCTCGGAAGTAAAGCCATGTAAACGTGTGTGTGTGTGTGTGTGTGTGTGTGTATGCTGTGACATGGGTTAAGTAGGGGGACGAAGGGGGGGGGGATGGAAGTAAGTGGAATAAGGAGTCTATAAGAATGTATACTGAACTACAAAAGAAACGTCGCACATGTATGTGTTTGAAACTGTTTTATTTACAATGAAACATATTCTTTATTCAAGAGTGAAAACTGAGAAAATGTTTTGCTTTGTTTTGATTAACAAGTACAGATGTGCAATAACGACTCTCGTCGTTGATAGCGCCAGTTCTGACGTTGTTGGACCCACAGGAGACGTTCCCGACGATGTCGAACGGTTAGGATAGGGCCCCGAGCAGGACGCCGACAGGACAAGTTGAAGCTTCTCAGCCGACGACGAACAGTTGCTGCAGAAATTGGTCTGTTGTGTGTGCCAATAGTCTGTAGAGCCGATTCTGTTGCTCTGCGAAGCGATCCTACAAGTGGTCCCGGTGAAGATGGCGATCTTGACGTGCTGTTGTCACCCTGGGACGACCACTGCGCTGAAGATCGTTGGTGCTGTTGGTTGCATTGTATCGCTCCTGCAGTCTCTCTACTGTCCGAACGCTGCATTGAAGTCGTTGGCAATGACTCTAGGACGTTGGCCAGCATGAAGACGTCCGATGGCTTGTTCCCTCTGGTTTCGAGTCAGATGTGGCATGGTGACAGCGCTCAGGAAACGAATGACAGGATGATGGTTTTGGGTCCCTTTTAAACCCACTGGATAGAGGATGAGGATGTGCATGTGCATCATGCTTGTTAAAAAGCTGCGCTCGAGTGCACTTCCATGTTCACGGAAAGGATATGAGTTTTAATCCTACACAGAAATCACATTTTGTTATGATGATGTGTTATGGACGGTCAATGCCATATCTGTGATGTTAAAAAAGCATAAAATGTGATTTTACGTATCAAATTCCAATATCATGTGTAAAAGATATCAATTTGAAAAGTGCGACGTTTCTTTTGTAGTTCAGTATATTATGTTATACAGTTTGATATTCACTGTTTGAGGAAAGGAGGGGGATTTTTTTTTCTTCGTCTTCTTTTCTTTTAATGATTACATTTCATTCAATGATATTTTTGTTGTATATGCCTAGTTTCAATGATTTTATCGATTGTAATTTGTTGTATCCATTCAAGACGAATGTTATGTTATATATAGAAATGAATAAAGATTACTGAAAAAAAAGTATGGGTGTGTGGTGTGTGGCTTTGCTTCTCGGGAGTCACATTGTAATACTAGTACTTATATACTTTGCGTAATACTTGTATTCTTTACGATCAATGCCTGATATAATTTGTTCCACATATGATATGAATTATAATTCATATGTGATTATGTGATTATTTTCAATGTATGATATGATTTGTATCTGATTATGTGAAAAGGGAAAGAAAGAAAAAAACGTAATGCACCTCGTTTGATACATTTATTTCATCCCAACAATGCCTCCTGTTCATCCAAGCGTGAACATATACTACATAGAAATGGTACCAAATGACACAGCACAAAATACTTTTTTCAAAACATGTATAATAATTTTTCATTAAAACCTAATTTTTAAATGAATATCAGCATTCTAGGTGTAGACTTTGTCTTGACTCACACGGTATAGGTCAAAGGTCATTGACCGGGGGTAATAATTTGCGCCTTGAGCATCTAATCAGGATGGAAAAGTGCGCTATACAAGTCACATGTATTATTATTGAGGTAAATTTTAAAAAAATCAGGTTTTAGCCTTGTTAAGCGATGTCTCAAGAACCATTTGAGTCATTAACTTAAAACTTGGTACTAGTATGCATCACCATATTACAGTGAGACGAACGGTGATTAGATTTTGGGTTAAGTAGGTCAAAGGTCATAGCGGTCAATATTAATCAAATTTAAGACTTTTTAGTATACAAATAATTTCTTGGTACTACAAAATTTCAATATGGCCCCCCAAAAGAGACATGATAACGAAGCTTTTCGACCTGCACTCATCAGGTTATCACGCAGGTATATAACAAATTACTTGAAATCAACTATATTATACTCGATGAACCCGGACGCAACCCAGACGTTGTAATTTCAGAACAATCGCAAAGCTTGGACGAACTCCTTTTGTCTGCACAGAAGGGGTTCGTGCGATTGAATGTAGGCGGCTTCCAGAAGCGTAAATGCGCTGCGCTTCTGGCCCGGGACATAATTGAGAATTGATCGTCGGCATAGCTTTGTGCGCAAGCTCGATTGTTCAGCAAGTGGAGACCAATTGCTGAATCGCATTTGGCTATCTTTGGTCTGTTAGCGGGCATTTCAGATTTGCAGGCACGGACGGGCTGCGTGCGCTGATTGGTTGTACGGTTCCGAATAGTCGAGGGGACGTGTTGTTTAATGCGATCAGCCAACCGCTGAGGAGTACGGCCCACGTACCTGGCATCGCACCGGCACTGAAATTGGTAAATAACATTACTCAAATGGGGGGTGGGTAGTACATCCTTGCTAGTTGACGGTCCTGTGTGTAGAAAACGCAATGCGTGTCGAAACCGCATAATAGCAACGTGACACTGCGTGTCTGATCTGACTGGCGTCTTAAAGTTACCGTTAATGGTAAGTTTTATGCAACGGGGCCCAGTTGAGTAAAGACATTAAAATGTAATAAATACATGACATTTTTGAAATAACCCTGTCTTTCTGCGACCCCCGGACAACTACCCCCTAATATGAGTACCCCCAGGTAAATGTCTGATGGTAATTGGGACAATATTCCACGGCAGTACGAGTATAATTGAATTTGGGAGTAGTTGTTGGGGACGTTAGTCCAGGGAGTAGTCGTCCAGCTATAGCCCATGAGACCGACATGATCGATCTCGCGGACCTTCTGAAATTTTCATAATTTATGATTCAATAGACCGACAGCCCAAGAGACCGGCAATGTCGGTCTCGCGGGCTTTCTGACATTTGGGGGGGGGGGGTCACTATAGACCGACAATGTTGGTCTCATGGGCCATATAGCCACTTTCCAGAGGGTGCACTAGACCGACAGCCCATTACGAGACCGACATTTTTTCTGTCTTCTTTGTCATTTCTTTGTTTTGCCTGCATGTCTCGTGGGCTGTCGGTTTACTAGAATGACCCCGAGTCTGCTTGATACAATTGTCATGTATGTTATCAGATACCTGTACTTCATCATGCTGGGGGAAACAGTTGCACGCACCTTTCTCAATGGAACCGGGATCGTTGAGGTTATCTATTGGAACACACATCTCGTTGGACTAAGCATCGACCTTACAAGTAAATATCGAATTTATCGTTTGTCTTAGGCCCTATAATGCAGCTTTCCTTTATGTAGTTATTCACGACGACAAAAATAACAAGAGATCAAACATTGAAAATTGATATCAGATAAAATGTTTTCTTGCATTAAAATGATACAGACCGCGAGCCCGTGCAGCGATTTCTTGTCATAACTGGGGGGGGGGGGGGGGGGAGGGGGCGACATTTCAGGAAACATAGTGATTCTGCGGGAAAGGGTCTGTCAGAAGGGGCGGCGATCCCGGAGGACAGGGGATGCGTCCCTCGGAAATTTTCAGGGGGAACGTCCCCGATGAATTTTTATAAAATACAAAAAGGAAAGTGTAAAGAAAAAAATAACGAGTAAGTTCGCTATAGTTAGTTTTTTTTTTTTTTTTTTTTTTTTTTAGGGGGGGGGGGTTCTATAGTGCTCTATACAATGTAAAGTTTCACTGTTCAAAAATAGAAAATCTTCTTGCGCTGTCGCTACGCCTTTGTATATTACATTAAAAAATTTTCACATTGTGCGTCTGCAAAAAATACGCAGTACATAGTCGGAGATTCCATTGCATATTCATAACAGCTACAGAGAATGAAAATTTCCAATGGGGCCTGTATTAAATGCAGGGTTGGCGATTTAAGGGGGACGCCTCTCCCTGTGAAAGTTCAGGGGATCGCCCCCTCCGACTTCTTGAAATTGGGAAAATCGCCCAAGAATGTTGTCTACCTGATAATTCAACATTTCCTAAAAAGAGAACAGAGAATAGGTGTGGATATTAAGATCAGATCAGTAGTTCCATATAAAAAGTCATGGAAACTTCCATCTACACAATGCAAAGTTACAAAAGGGCGTCGCCTGACGCCCGTAAGCCTTTTACACACAATGTAAAATTTGTCATTTTTGCAGGATCTGTTCGCCGAATCTTTTTCTGTAACTCGGTGAGAAGTTTCTACAAGGACCTATACCCATCTCCTGACGCAGAAACATACACAGCTCACGAGCTAACCGAGTACTTACAAAGCCCCTTCATGTGCGGAGACGTAGCCTACTTCAATGGCGCTATCTACTGGGCAAACACGGATGGTGGTATCGCCATCATGACTGACTATGATCATGCTAACCGATCATACACCTTCAAAGAAACCCAGAAGTTTAAGTACCCCAATGGAATACACATCGCTTACGTAGAACCGTAAAAATCTATGTGTATAGGTTTAATTTGTACGGTGCAAGGCCGTCGGAACCAGAGGGGGTGCGAAAAGCTTAATTCCTGTTTTTTTAATTGTCAGAAAGTTTTTGAGTCAAACAAATTTAAGAAAGTTTTGAAGAGTTTTCCTCCCATGCGCACACAAATATTTGGTGACGAAAAACGCACCTCCCCCCCCCTTTCATAAAGCTTCTGTCAGTCCTGCGGTGCCAATGTTCCATGAATGTACATAAAGTGAACAAAGCGCATCGATGAAGGAAATCGACCTATCCTTATACACATGTCATTTTTACACTTCTTTGTTATGAATATTATCATAATTTCACCCGAGAGTCTTAAAAATAGTTATCTCATACTCCAGTCACACCGCCAAACCGACCCCCACACCGACCGATTCTTGGCCTTTGGTGGCAATGTAATTTGTTGTTCGGTCTGTTGTCGGTCTGGCGTCGATCTTGTTGGTGTGACTGTAGTAAATATAACAAAGAGAATGGAAACCACACGCAGAGCACTTAATAGCATGTTTTCCTTTAGAAAAATATGCTTGCAGGACGATAAAGATACTGTTAACTTTTCTTTTTCTCCGTAAAAGGAACTGTAAATAGAATCACTGTACCAGTAGCGGGTAATGTTTTGTATATATTTTTCTTCTATCTCGCTCCAAGTATTGATGCATTGTTGTACTTACCGACGGAAAGACGCTGGCAAGATAGGCAAGGGCTACAGGAATGTAGGGGCCCGTGCTGTAAGAAAATCAGGATTGAGATATCAACGTATTTTGTACTTTAAATCATCATCCACTGATCCATGAGTAGTATACATACTTGTCATTGTTCATATTTGCTGCAGGATTATATATATTGTTACGATGGTCTCACACGATACGATTTCTTGCTGCGAATTTCTCAGACGTGGAATTTTGGTTGATGCATTTGCTTTAACCGTGCGTGTCAAAACCAAAGCAACAAGAACACGGTATACCTTAAAGACCACATTACAAGAAAATTCCATCAAAGTAAATATTGGCTTAATAGATTTTTATTGCATATATGGCATAAATTAAACAAGGTTATCCAAATTCAACGCTTGGAAACATTTGAAGTAATGATTATTATCAATTATAAAACTGTAAAATACAGCCCCCGATATAGCAGCTGAAGAGCTCCTCGAACGCTGCTGAGATGTGTGACGACACACCAGGGCCCAGTCCTGTCTAAGCAGACGATGTCCCATAACATCTTACACATTTTTCAGTGCCTGATTTGTCATCTCACTTATTTCTCTTACTTGACTAGCGTCAGTCATAATGTTAGTCTGTTGCCTCACTCTTAACTTCGTGTATGGTATTATTTTGATGAAAAATGCAGCGTTAAAAAAATTAAGGAATCGGTCACTTGTAAACAAAATAATACGCCATTGTATTTTCAGCTGCTTGCACCGGGGCATGTTCGGCGTTTCAAGATGGAACGAATACCATCGTGCTATTATTTGGAGGGCTTTTCAATTTGAAAATGGGGTTTATTTCATTGATCATTGACCCTTCTCCTGTGTATTTACAATCAAACGGTTTTAGTTATCAGAATCAGTTCCACATTCCCTTTGTGAATGGTGTGAAATAAGGTCATGTTTAAATATACCAAACTCTTTATAATTTGATAAATAATTGCATTGCAATTACGTTCATTCATTATAGGACGTCGTCTGCTTAAGCAGGATCGATCCCTAGTGTGACGACATCAAAACATCGCTATATTTCTGGCGAATCCTCGGATATTCCAGATGCTTAGAAGAGCTTTTATTTATGTTGTTTTTATAATCATCAGATACGCAGTTGACATAAAACTTATACGATTGCCATCTGTAAGCTTCCCAGTTTCTAGTGATACATTAATTGCCATATTTGTGATTTTCTTGTAATGTGACCTTTAAATAATCTCACCGCCAAACCGACCCCACACTGACCCGACACCGACCAAATCTTGGCAATGAAATTGTTGTTCGATCTGTTGTCGGTCTGGGCCTCGTTTCATAAAACTTATTATCGAACAACTGCCACATATCTCTGACAAATTTGCTCTTGGCCAATCAGATGCAAGTATTTCAGTAGCTTATAACTGTTATTGTAACTTGTCATAGATATCAAGTTTTATGAAACGGGGCCTTGGTGAGAATTCGGCCACTTAAGTTAAAAAATCCTATATTTTGGATGAGAACGTTATCCAAAATTAATCTCTATAATAAAGAAATGTTGATTTGTTAAAATAATGCATGGTATAACATTATTCAGGTTCAATAGTGGCTAAACAAGTGCATATCTTTTTATGTCTCATAGTATATGTTATTCAAAATGTACTCGGTGAAGCACGACACGTACATCATTAAACTATAGTATAAAGATAGATGTTTTATATTGGCACACACAGTAATAAATACGACACAAAAATGGCGGCTGTTGTTTGTGAAGTTTTAGTGGTAGTACTGTACATTGAGTGAATGTGTGAGCAAAGTTGTAGGGCTTACAGCATATAACTATATACATGTAGTATAATCTTTCAAAAGAAATAAAGATACAAAAGGCGGATGAGCTTTACTAAGAGGTTTAAGTTCTTCTCGCCAAGCTAATAACCTGTAAAGGGGTGCTCATCCAGCCTTTTTAGTCTTAATCACTTTATGGAAGAATAACTATATTATTGTTGGTGCCATCGCCTTCCGACTTTTTTTTCCGGCTGATTTCATTTTGACTCATTATAGAACACTAACTGATATCATAGAAATTATAAACTTCACGTCTGAAAATATGAGTAATCACAAGAATTTATCAAATTTCATTTGCAAAAACTGAAGGTGTGTTTATGGTGAAGGGGTGTGGTCAGTGGCGTGGTGTGTGTCCGGATATTGAGGGGCACCGGCATCGTCTCTTCACGTTCCATTCCCCCTCTCACATTCCCATTTTTCTCTCGTCATTTCATGGGGGTAAGTGTCCCCCAGTGCCCCTTGCTGAAACTCCACTGGGTGCGGTTGGGATGAGGGAGGCGGGGACGACCACTTGGACAAGTTGGATTTTATTCGTTTGCTTTCCGTAATATAACGCAATTTCAAATTTCAAGTAAGGCCCGTTACACAGGCATTATTTCAAAGGATATTCATGAATATAAATGCACAGAACATATCCAGGCGCAATCGCTATATAGCTATATATAAGCAGGATGCGATCGTCTAGGCCTATAGCACAAACATTTCGGATTTGTCCGAAAATTGGCTTTCGACGGAACATTGGCGTAACAGTCTACAAAAACCAATGAGTGGGTACAGAACACCTGTGTGACAACTCGGGCGCAGCCGTCATTATCTGTAGGAGCCTATTGTTCACTGGTTACTGTGGCCTGAATTCTACTGAATTGAACGATCAATTGGCGTATTAATTGGCGGTAGTGGAATAACGTCTCGTGTGTGACGGGCTTAAGAATCGAGATAGCATACTTACAATAGTCCAAAGAGCAAACGAAGCAAGGCGATTGCCCAATAGTCGTTGACATAGGCTGTTACGAAGGTACAGAGTGTCCAAAGCATGGTAAACATGCCAACAACGAAAGGTGGCCTGAATGAAAAGCGTTGAATCAAGCCTACGAGAGGAATACTCAGTATACCTTGGACTATTAGGTAACTTGGACCAGCCAGTATTTCATAGAGTGTGCCCTGTCCGGTGTACTGTATCCCACACACGTCTGCTAGGTAAGCCGTGCTATTCTCAGAACATCTTTGTCAAAATAAAGAAAAGGAGAAAACGAAAGAGAGGAATGTGAAACAAAAAATTCATCAGATGGTAGGGCCAGCTTACCGAAAATGCCACTGTTGAATTGAAATAAAATTCATGTTATTTTCTTCTAATGTTAGAGTAGTAGTAGTATCATTAACGGAGTATATATATAGTGAAAATTGTGAAATAGAAGGCAATGAGACGAAAGCCTATCAATCTCAAGCTGTGATAGAAATTTCTGTGAAAATTAGCACGACTAACAGACTAAGAAGAAATTAATGAAGAACACAATTATCCTTTATTTTGGTTTTTAGTTACACAATAATTGTGACGAGAGCATTCGAAACTTCTGTATGGCGAAAGGAAGACAATATCTTTGATCCTGTCTTGTCTTCTCGACAATTGCGACACCAGGGTTTCAAAGAGTGTGGTAGCAAGTTGAGGGCAAGAGAAAATTCAGGGCAAAGATAAAAATCAAGCCTCCATATTTGCACAGGAGCTGACGGGGAGGAAGCAGCTGGTATACTTAATTGTTGGTGACACTGACGGGGGTTTGAATTATAATCAAAACACATACCTCCCCATTTCGGAGCACAAATCAGATATATCTCCCGTGATGTTGCGACCATGAAGATAGTCACTTGCCAATGTTTTGTTGATCACCTGACATTCTGTTTCCCCAAACTCCAGCTCGCTAGCCATTCCAAATATTGTTACGATCAGAAGATACCTGTCATCAGAAATGCGTTATGAAAGTTATTAATTTGATATATTTACTTGTGTTTAATAGTGAGTTTTTGTTCACATTGTTTTGTTTATGATCTGTTTTGTGAAAGATATCAAAGCCTGTTTAACCCTTTCATGACAGTGTAGCGCTATATGAACTGTGTTTAACTTAGAAAATAAACTATCCTCGAACTTAAGAATCAAATGAAGATGGGAGTTAACTTAATGTAGAGAGAACTCGGGAGACATGCACAAGAAAGACGAACTGATCAGGAAGATGTCTGGTAGTGCTCTGATTTTAAATTTCACCTGGGGCTGCTTTGCCCAAACTCTACAGAACATAATTTACATAATGTATATTTAAATATTCAAATGATAGATAACAATACCAATATGGAGGAGTCTAACAAAAATGGGGAAATCCAATTCAATAAATGAACCAATAGGGAAAGAAGGGGGTGAGGTGGTATAAAGTAGGTTGGGATGATCACATAAGAATGGGAGCTGTCTGAGCTCAACTTATAGGAATCGGGTGTGGGATGGAATGAATGAACGCACCTGAATAGGGAAGGAATGAAGATGATAAAACAGAAGAGGAAAGGTATTTAGAGTGATGGTGGGGGTGGTGACAACTGAATATCATTAACTAAACTGAATTCATTCCAGACTGCAAGGCAGTGCTGAAAAGAAAACTAATGTAAATTAATTCAAGGTCCAGATGGACAACAAAAGAGTAGACAAACATTTAGAGCAAAGTAATTGATGACAAAATAACAGTCTTACAACAGGAATTATTTAAGGGCTACATTGATCACATTTTGTTCTTCAAATTGGCAACAAATATATTTTTCTTTTAATGAAATGTAATATCTTGGAGGGAAAAAAATACATGGTAAGCAACTTTGACGAAAAATTGCCAAATTTTGATACAAAAACAGTGATTTGAACCTCTCAATCTGTTGCCAATTTAAGGATTTTATAGCTTATTCTAGTTTTTAAAAATTCCTGAAATCAAATGCAATATGGTCATGCAACAAACATGGACACATTGTAAGCAGAAATTGTTGCTCTTTCTAGTCATGCATCTGGTATATTTTTTAGGGCTCTGAATCAAAAGTTGTTGAGCCAAACCACATAATGCGGTTAATTGTCTCGAAAGGGTTAAACCAAAGTGGCGCAGATTGACGGGGCTAGGAGGGATATAGAGGGACACAGTACATCCGCGAATCTTACACCGGGACATTCCAATAGACCAGCAGCCCACGAAAATGACGACAATCTCGTGATCCCTCAGAAAAAAGTTATCACTAGCCCGCAAGACCGACATGTCGCGATCGTGGGTTGTCGGGCTCGTAGCCCCTTCAGGTAACTTTGTAAAAAGGCCCGCGAGAACAAGATTGTTGTTCTCGCGGGCAGTAACCACATGGCTTATAAGCTATCTGGAGCATTATGGCTAATAGACCTGTTTACTATTGATTCAAATTTATGGATGTTTCTTTCCTGGGGACCTAGTAACGAGGTATTCCATTAACCTGTTATTAATTAATGAACTACAATACTTGCAATCCAGTTTGCATACATTACTTGTTGCTATGTCTGACAAGCCTCTGGCAAGCTTTCAGGTTGTCAAGAACAACCTTTGTTTCAAAAGTATGCATAAAATTTGAATCACTTAGTAAACAGGTCTATTGTATTCCTGATTCTTCTTACATACTAAGAAAGGTTCAAGTTTGTTCCCTCAGTTGGTACAAGAGCAGATCCCCTGACTGAGGGTGCAAAATGAGTCTTTCAGGGTTCAACCCTTTCATCCTACACACTTAAAGGTGCAAGTATTTGCACCTCTGCCAACAAGTTACATAACTGTTCCCCTCCTACCCACCCCAAATCTGGAACGGCCCACTTGCTTACCAAGTACGATATGCGCGCACGAATACTTACTGTTGAGTGAAGTTCAAGGTGTTGAGAAAGGTGACGATAGCGAGCGCGTAGATTCTCCATCCTAGACTGACTGACTTCTCATCAAGCTCATAGATCCTCCTCTTTTTGTGAACCGTCTCTCCTCTCCCTTCCTCCTCTTCCTCCTTCTCCTTCGCCTCTTCCTGTTCTCTCCTCTTTAGTTCTTCTAAAGCTGCTATGACGAATGGTGACTCTTGAGAGTACTCGAGATAGAGGATATCATTTTCGTCATCCATGACGTAAAAAGAGATCCATGCACAACTAGCCGATTTTATTGATGCGAAAAATATGTATTAGCGAGGCCTGAGTTAAATGAGCTCGAACTTTGTATATATTTTAAATGTTTTCTTTCTTTCTTGATGATAAAGAATAATAAGCAGTCAAACAATGTATCGGAGTATTATGGAATAACGTCTTGTGATGGCAAGATGGGATCTGATTATCTCTCTTTGTCTTGGGTAACCCCGAAGCTTTCATTTTCAAAAAAAAATCATAGCTGAAGTTACTCCAGGTTTAAATTCAAAGTCAAAGGGTAAATCACTCAAAATGGACAATGCTCAATTGAACATAGCCAGATCTGGCTCCATTGGACACTTCTTAAATCTTGATCTTGACGGAGTAAGTTGATCAGCCTTGATAAAGATAATCATGCACTTGTCTTTGATCCGTTATAGGTCAAGAATATAAAGTGCTTGTACAAACTGTGCCTGTTATAGATTTGGATGGAGTAGCCTATACCTCTAGTTTGTTCCAGGGAAGAAAAAGTGGGTTGAATGTTCGTTGCTCTTTCTGTTTTTCTTCTCCTGGGTACCTTTCAGTTTTAAGGATTCGTGTAGAAGATTCTACCAGGGACTTGTTTGTCTTCTGCATGCTAAAAATTCACGGCTTTGTGCAGCTCGGCATAGGAGTGACTTCCTTGCGAGTTGTAACTTTTCTAGGAAATTCATGGGAGTGACATGCAGCATCCAAATCAAGTTGATCTCCAACAAAAGCGAAAACCAGATATTTTAGTTCAGTTTCATTCCACTTTATGACAAATACATGATGCATAACAGTTCGATACATAGAAATATCGACAGTTGGTCAATTCACAAGACACATTGCGTCATCTTGCACTGAACATGATGAGTTTGTCCTCCAATTCTTCCAATTCATACTGGTCATGAAGATTTGAGTTGCTCCTGTTTTAATGTTCCGATTTTAGTAAGCACGAACGAAGACCGTATGATGATCAACGCTTGAGCCACTTCTGAGATGTCTCCTTGTCTCTCTCCTTGAGCTACTTTTATCATGCTGTGACTGTGTGACATTATCAGCAGCAGGCTTACCGGTATACAACTTGTAGGCTATACGTTCAACCATGCATGAAGCTACAACTGCACAAAGTGTAATAACCTGAAAAGGAGAATTACAACTGTACATTCTATATAGACTGATCGCGTTTGTATACCATAGCGTTATTTTTTCAAGGCCTCACTGCTCCCTTTTTCTTCCCTTTTGCCCTCTTACGCCGATTCGACTTTCTATTGTTATCCATGCGTGAGTGAATTGCGGACAGTAAGGAGTCGCAACTCCTTGACAGTTATTGTTGATGATCAGCGAACTGACCAAATACTGCGCTCTTGTCTAATATCCCTTATTATTTAAATCCACAAACTGGAAACGTTTTAAGTCTTCACATAAAAAAACGATATCTATAACCACTGGCGTAAATCCGGGGGTGCGGGTATATCCCAATAGACCTGTTTACTAAGTGATTCAAATCTATGGATGTTTCTTTCCTGGGGACCTAGTAACGAGGTATTCCATTAACCTGTTATTAATGAATGAACTACAATACTTGGAATCCAGTTTGCATACATTACTTGCTGCTATGTCTGACAAACCTTTGGCAAGCTCTCAGGTTGTCAAGAACAACCTTTGTTTCAAAAGTATGCATAAAATTTGCTAAAGATGCTAAAGATATGATTTGAAATTTTGAATGTCCCGATAGTTTCGATTTTATCTATCAAAATCTCTCATCCATGCCCATTACTAGTATGTTTTCCTTTGGTACAAATGGGCATTACATCCTGCCTCTTGAATGCACTGTTAAGGCAAAAAGTAGGCCTAATAAAACATGGTATTATAAACGAAGTGTATAGAAAACAAGCTCAGATATTTTCATGTCATGCTGAGGACAAAAGGAGACTTCTTGGGGTCCGCTTGTTAGTCATAAGGATTGCTATTCATAAAAAATATAAGGACCGCCATTCATAATAAGACATGAGGATCGCTATTCATAATACGGAAAGAGAGTCGCTATTCATAATACCAAATCAGGGTCGTTAATCATAAGGGTCCCCATTCATAATAGGAAAAGAGGGTCGCTATACATAAAGGTCGCTATTCATAAGGGTCGCTATTCATAAAGGTCAATATTCATAAGGGTCGCTATTCATAATCAAAGAAGAGGGTCGCTATTCATAATCGAAGAAGAGGGTCGCTATTCATAATCGGAGAAGAGGGTCGCTATTCATAATCGGAGAAGAGGGTCGCTATTCATAATCGGAGAAGAGGGTCGCTATTCATAATCGGAAAAGAGGGTCGCTATTCATAATCGGAGAAGAGGGTCGCTATTCATAATCGGAGAAGAGGGTCGCTATTTATAATCGGAGAAGAGGGTCGCTATTAATAATCGAAGAAGAGGCTTACTATTCATAATCATAGAAGAGGGTCGTCATTTAAATCAAATAAGAAAGGGAAATGGATGAAGGACAACCCAACGGTACTGTATTTAAGAAAGCCTTAGAATGCATTTCCGGCTTTTGTCAAATAATTATATCCCTATTTTTTTTAAAAGTGAACTTTATTTATCAATGCTCCCCACACTTGGAAAGGCGCTTTGCCAATGCCTTAATAATTAAAAAAACGATGTCTAATCCATACATCTACGTGGGAGGAGAGGACCCCCTCCCCCTCCACACACCCACACACACGTACATAGATCCAGTTTCTCAACTCCCGAGGAGACCCTAATCCTTAGCCTTTATCTCAAGTTCCAGTTCTCAAGTGGGATTGTCGTATAGGGGTAGGGGGTAGGGAGGTATAGTTGTCCGGATACGGGCTTGTTTTTGTTTTCATTTTGGGGTGGGATATCAAGCCCTCGTAGCATTTTTTTCATAATTACGTGTTTTTAGTTACGTACAATTTATTGGCATCTACCGTTCTTACAGTGTGCCCCTGTTTATGGCCATGGACGTGGGAATGAAGTATGCCCTCCCACGGTTGGGACTTTCAAATTTCCCTGAGTTAAAATCACCTTTCAGAGCATTTGCGTGCATGTGGTTTCATGGTAATTACTAACTTGCTCAATTTCATTATTTTCTTTAAAATCTTTATTTCGGTCTTCCTAATCATCATCTTAACAAAAATCATGCCAAATATTATGACCATGTTGATCGATCGTGATCCTATGAATAATAATCATCATCCCCCCTCCTGAATTGTTTGGGGAATATATCACACATTCTCCCCTCCTGGGGTATTGATACCCATGCTTCCATAGCATTTAAAATACAAATTCTGCTACTTGAACCGTCCTTTATGACCCCCCCCCCCCCTCGAGAAAAAAGTGCAGGGTATACATGTATATATCGTATCCGGACAACTACCCCTAAGGTCAACTATACCCCCAGGACATCTTTTCCTTCTGTTCGTTCATATTTTCATCCTTTTATCTTTTCTTCTGTCCTAAACTTAATATTGCTCCATCTTTCTGCATTGTTTTCCTTAACTTTTCTTATGTTATTCTTTTCTTTGTTTTCGTATCATTTGTGACCCTCCACCACAAAACGACCAATAAGTCGGAATTTTTTTTTCTTCTAATTTTAGCACAGTTTGAAAGATTCTAAGCTTTATAATGATATACAACTTGTCTTCTATAGACTAAGCAAACCCTTACAAATTACAATGAGAATGTCAGAGTATTAGACAGGGTAATGACCAAAACAATAGAGAAAACTTGCTCTAAAGAAGCGTGACCATTTAAAAGCGCCCAATTTTTGTCATATTGTTTGTCGCACAAAAGGTTGAGTCAAATCTCCAATGCCTACACTGTGAAGTACTCATTGGATTGGGTTGAAACTTTCTATACCTTTAGAATTTCTTTTCTTCTGTAGATTTTGAATATCAGGCAATGCAAACTTTTTGAGTTTTACCAGAAAAACGATGTGAAGTATGATCCCAATAAGCTGACTCACAAAGTTTGAATGTCCATGAAAAAATGGTTATTTTGAATGAAAGTAAAAACATATTTCAATATGGTATTTTACTCCGAAATTTTGTCAGATGGTAGATTAATATCTATACTTTCAAAAATACCAAAAAGCTTAAAATATATATTTCCACCCCAAAAACCTTTTTCAGCTCTTTACTCTTAAACTCCCATTGCGACTTATTGGTCGTTTTGTGGTGGAGGGTCACATTTTATACATTTGTCTCTCTTTATTTTCTTCTTCCTTTCCTTCTTTGCTTATGTTATTCTTTGTTTTGGGCTTTCTTTCATCTTCTCGTTCAGTCCTTTCTTATGTTATTCTTTGTTTTGATCTTTCTTCATCTTCTCTTGTTGTCTTCTCTCATGCTCTTTCTTTGTTTTGATCTTTATTTGTTCTTCTCTTTCTGTATTTTGATCTTTCTTGGATCTTCTCTTTCTGTTCTCCATATATTGTTCTTCGTTCCCTTTCTTTATCTTCTCTTGCTGTCTTTCCCTTATAAATGTTATTATTTGTTTTATCCTTCCATAATTTCGTCTTTTTTCTCTCCTTATGTTTTCCTTTTATTTTTTCCTTCTTTCATCTCTTTCATGTTCTACCCTACCCCGTGTATTTCTTCATTATTCTCTTTTCATCTTCTCTTTTGATCTTTCCTCTATCTCTTATTCATTGTTTCTTCCTTTTATCATCTTCTCTATTCTGTTTTTCTTATTCTAGCATCATCTTCTCTTTCCTTCTTTTATGTTTTCAGTATTTTTCTTTTATTTCTTCATTTATCATTTTGTATGATTTTGTTTTATATTTCTCTTCTATCTAGTTTTCTCCAGAAAGGTGTGGTTTTTGCGAAGAAACCTGTAATCTGTATAAACTGTGACGTCATTTTAACCTAACTGAGATCTAGGATGCGTACATAGGCGCCGGAAGTGAGGGGGGGGGGGGGTAATCGCCCCCAACAAAAAGGTGGGAGGCAAATTGCGTTTTCGACCTCCCCATAGGCGTAAATACATAATTTTGGGAGGGGCTGAAGTTTTTGCCCGAATTTCAAATTTCCATTTTCTATGTATGAGCGAGCGAAGCGAGAGAGGAAAAATTTCGACATTTTTGTAGTGAAAGTGTACAAAAATTACCTGTATTCCAGTATTAATCTATCTAAATATGAAGATATTGGAGCACCTCGCTGCCCGTAATGAGGTGATAGTCGAGCCAATATTGCCCTTCTCAAAATCCTCAAGGGGCTGCAGCCCTTCGTACGCCTATATCCCCCTTCAAGTTATCTACGGAATTGCACAAGCTATAGGGAGCAAAGCGATTATTTTAATTTTGCATTTTTAAGCTGCAAAAACGTCATTTCTTATTCGATGTATACTAAGGAAAATTCGCAAATAACCACTGCGATCTAAGCCAAGATCCAAATATTGAACATTGATAAAAGTCCCTTTTCTCACTTTTTTATCAAATGGGGGCACAAAACTGACAGAACAAGTGTGAAATAATCAAGGAATTTAGGAAGGCCACCGAAAGTTGATATTTCTTTCAAATGTATTATAGAACATTTGACAATTTTATATGCTTTAACATAATTATGCTGGGGCAAAATATTGAAAAACAAAACAAAAACAGGGGCGTAACTAGTACTAACTTCGAGGTGGTATGGGGCACGTGCTCCGCAAATCAGATGGGGAAATAAGAAAATAATGAAAGAGGAGAAAAGAGAAAAAGATGGGGGAGAGGAAAAGGAAGAGAAAATAAGACAATAATTGGACCCCTTTTTTGTTTTGGTTTCTTTTTGTTTTGTTCTAGCGGACCCTGCTCGCCAGCTCCCCTATAATAAGGGCCTGTGTATCATGGATTTTCTATGTTTGCTTTGAACTTAATTCAATTCAACCCAATTTATTCCCATTTCCAGCAAAAACACTTCCGAGAAAATTAATCAAAATTAGACATAGAAATATATAAATTGTAAAACAATATGTTACATTGAGTTTTAGAACTAGCTTTGAATTTATCATGTGCATGATGTATAAAATTAATTAAAGTATAACTTTCCTTTAAACTTCAGAATCAACCTGACATTATTCCATCAGTGCCAACATACTGTAAAGCATACTGCTTGTATGTATGGGGGGGGGGGGTGTACAGTGTCCCCAGTATTTCAGCCCCCTCGCGAAAACTACGGTCTATGAGTCTTCCTTCGGGATTCAGAATGACACATCAGCTTTTTAGGGAAAATTTAGAATTATTTAAAAATCAAGCGCTCGGGGGGGGGGGGTACAGTGTCCGCAGGACATGTATTTCAGCCCCCTCGCGAAAACTACGGTACGGAAGCTTAAAGGTACGGAAGCTTATAAGTGCCAACCAGATGACGAGATAAGAAGACGAGAAGACGAGATAAGAAGACGGGAAGACAAGATAAATGACGATAAGACGAGTTGTTGGAACTCGGCAATTCGACTTATTCTGGACAAGAAGTCGAGAAGACAAGTTGTTGGAACTCGGCATGCCGACTTATTTGAGACTAAAACACGAGAAGACAAGTTGTTGGAACTCGGCAAGTCGACTTATTTTCGACAAGAAGACGAGATGATGAGTTATTGGAACCCGGCAAGTCGACTTGTTTATGACAAGAAGATAAGATGAAGAGTTGTTTGAACTCGCCAAACAAGTCGACTTGCCGAGTTTCAACAACTCGTCATCTTGTCTTCTCATCTTATACCAGTCGACTTGCCGAGTTCCAACAACTCATCTTCTTGTCTTCTTGTCCATCATAAGTCGACTTGCCGAAATCGCATGTAGAAGGTATTTGTACCAAGGTCTCTCGAAGTGTAGGTGTTATATGTAGATTACGACATTTTCTAACCGAAAATGTCTTAATCACTCTGTATAATAGCATTGTACTACCATATTTGACTTACTGTAATGTTGCATGGGGTAATACCTTCAGAATATATACTGATAAATTAAACATTTTGCAAAAGAAAGTGATAAGAATTGTAACGAAATCAAACTTCAGGCATCCAAGCAAAACCTTTATTCCTTAGACTGAAGTTGTTGCCATTTGATGAACTTGTGTCATTTAATAGTCTGTTTTTTATGTTTAAACTTCAATTTTGTCCTCAGACTTGTTTATTAAAAGATCTGTTTGCCTCCAATGCACAGATTCATAATTATAGTACTCGACAAAGAAATCTTATGCACCAACCTCGTGCTAGGACAAATGTCTCATTAAATTCCTTTCGGATTTTTTGTATCAAAGAATGGAATAAGCTGCCACTTGATATTAGAAATAGCACAACACTCTCGAGGTTTAAAATCCTATGTAAAGCAATTTTATTTCAAAGATTAATGTAATATTTTGTTATTGTGGGTATATGTAGCCAACATGTGCACTTTGTGTCTGTGTGTGTGAGGGTGTGGGATGTGTGTGATACATATTGTAAATACGTTTCTTTTTATTCATGTAATAAGCTATATTTTTGTACATTATAGGCTCGTTCACATTTGGACGATGTGACGCTGTGATGTCAGAATAATCATTCTTTATTTTATTTGTCATTTTGGCATTGACTTCCCTGTTGTGCCGCCAAGTTCCAATTCAGTCTTCTTGTTTTGTACAGGGCCCTCTCACAAGCTTTAGCTTCGCTGGGTCCTAAAAATCATTCATGTTGTTATTTATACTCGCGTTAATGCATTATAACAGTGATCCATGTATGTATGTTTGGTTTTTAAATAAAGTTCATTCAAGTTTATTCATTCATTCATTCATTCAGTTCCAATAACTCGTCTTCTCGTCATTTTAACTTGTCTTCTCGTCTTCTTATCTCGTCATCTGGTTGGCACTTATAAGCTTCTGTACATATACGGTACGGTACGGTACGCCTAGATATAAAACTTGACAAATGCAAAACGAATCTACTGTTATATTAGGACTTTAGGATTGGGGCGACATGAAACTTTTTATTTCGTGACTAAACGGAAAGTTGAAAAACGCGGTTTTAAGAACATGTTCCATAGCTATAATAGTCACACAGGTATTTTCAAGCTACCCAAGACCCCTAAATGACAATGCCATTGGAATAGAATAGGAGATTGAATGTTCTTCCTAAAGTTCAGGTCAAGATCACAGTTGTGTAAGGCGTAGTGGCGGCACCAGGGGGGGGGGGGGGGGCATGGGGGGCATTTGCCCCCCCCCCCAGACAGAAGCTTTGCCCCCCCCCCCCCATTTGCCCCCCCAATAATTTTCGCAGTGAAACAAAATAAAAGGGTGGAAATTTGTTGTCCGCCCTTGCCCCCCATAGGCGGATCCAGAGGGGAGTCGCGGGGGTCCGGACCCCCCTTTTTGGCGCCTTTTTTTCTTTTTACTTGGCGCCGTCTTTGTTGGTGTTTTTTTTTTTTTTTTTTGCTTGTCAGGGAACTATGGAGGGAAACTGGGCCCCATAACCCCTTTACTGAGCGTCTTTTTGAGAAGCTGGCGAGACAAAAAAAATACGGGTCTACGTTTTGACAAACTTTCATTTTTGTACCCCCTCTTTTACTCAATCCTTTGCCCTCCATTTGCCCCCCCCCCCCCCACTTTAAAAATCCTGGTGCCGCCACTGGTTAGGCGCAACGAACTCAAACAAAGGTTTTGAGTTCTGTGGTTAGGCGTCGGTGTCATCGATCTCAGATATGGATCGATGGTCGGCGCGCGCGCCGAACGTTGAAAATACAATGTCTCCCTCAACGTTCTCGTGCATGCTGCTAACCTAATATTAACTCACGTTTGGTCAACGAAATCGGAATTTGCTGTATTTTTGTTTACTGCAGAATAATACGTAACTTACGTAAAGTTTCAGTTTCGGAGAAAGAATGCCGATATCAGGACCTGAGCGCCAGAGAGATTTGATATTTGTAAGTGTTCTTTATTTCATCATTCTATTCTAGTTTATTTCGTCAAGCCATGTCTCCGCATCCGGAATGAGGCTGTCAGTGCGGTAAATTGTACCCTAGAGTTGCGGGGCCACTCGCCTCGAAAGACCGATCACCATTTTTGTAGTGACATTGACAGACGAGCGAACTTTAGCACTAAGACTAACTTAAGTTAGCATGCTTGAAGTTGTAAGCAGCTGTGTTTTGTGACTGGATCCACTTAATAACAAAGTTAAATATTGAATTAAAACTGTCATATCTTACAAATGTAAAATGTTATTACACTAATAGTAATACAGATGTAGGCTAATGAATGCTCTTGTTTTGGCTTTATTACCTTTATTACCGGATGTAGGCCCTACTGGAAAAATGCAGAGTCTGCAGTCGGGTTTCCAGATTTATCTATCATCCAGTTCATTTCTGTCACAAATGTGTCACAAATTCATGCTGTAGATAGGCAGTGTGGCAGTGTCAGTGTATCGAAGCTACATTTGCAATATCAGGAAAGTTTAATATATTCCGACCAGGGATGTGCATACTGCTTATCAATATCAGTCCAGAACTTATCCAGTAGGTATGTGAAATGAAAATTTCAAATTGATTAATTCTTGACAAATTTGGTATCAACAGAAAGGTCTAGAAAAGAGAAATGCAGTAGTTTTTGAATTATTCAAATTGGATGGATATTTGAGAAATTAGGGCACTTTACATATCGCAAAACACTGTTTTTTTTGGTCCCGCGAATTGTACAGTAATTCAATACGGCAAATAAAAATGTTGTGACCAATATACATCCCAAACGACCTTAAAAATTACCTAACTTCATCCTATCCTGAAAAGTTTGGTACCCCTGGTCAGCTTATTAGAACATGAATTTGTCAACAAAAACAGAACAGCATTTCACTAACACACTTCATATTTCTGATAATTACCTTAATATGGGATATTGCCATAATATTTTGATGAAGAAAAACAATTGTCTATTAATGAAATTTAGCATCGAAATCTCATCACTTTTGTATATCCATCGTCAAAATTCACATGCTAACGAAAACGGGTTAACCCACGGATCTCCGCCGCCGCTGCCGGCGGAAGCCGACGCTGCTTCGCGGTGGAGTGAGCTAACGTGTATACATAGTTCTGACATGGAAAATTTCGCAAAGTAAAAAAATTATTTCGCAACGATAAATTTCCATTAAACTTCTTTAATGTGTTAAATATGAATGAAAATGAATTTGTAAATAATTGAAATCAATTAAATTTCTTACCTTCATGAAAAATAATGATGATTATGATGACTCAAAATTATCGCGGTAGTTCAGGCCCATGTGAAACAACGTCTGGAAATCCTTTTGACAAAATTTTTTTTTCCTTTTGACAAAATTTTTTTTTCCTTTTGACAAAATTTTTTTTTCACACACTAGTTCGTGGTCTCAGCTTTTCGTTGATACCCTTTTTGTGCACATTGACATGCAAATACGGGCACAGCAAAAGCTTTTGTCAGGGTACCCCTCACAGCATAACACGAAAGCTGGTAGAAAACGGAAACACAGTTTTGGAACCACTTTCGCGATGCAAGCGCACAGGCATTTCACATACCTATATCCAGTCTTGCCTTGAAAGAGTTGACTGATTTAGCAGTGACGACCTCAGTTGGTAAAGAATTCCAGTCACTCACAACTCTAATTCCAAAAGCATTTGCTCTCACTTCCAGTCTGTTCACTCTTCTGGAATAGTTTGAGAGGGTGACCACGTGTTGCCTCAATAGTGACGTCTGTGAAAAACATGTCCCTGTTCACCTTGTCGATACCTTGAACTATCTTATAAGTTTGGATCATATCTCCCCTCTTCATTCTGTACAGCAGAGAAGGTAATCTTTTTGCACGAAGCCTGTCCCCATAGTCTAAAGAAGCAACAGATGGAATTAGCTTTGTGGCACGTCTCTGGACTTTTTCAATTGGAAGAAAATGAATGGAATGGAAAGTTTTGAATGTTGAAAATTTCTAAAATCCAATTTCATAATCATTTCTTAGCACTCACACAAATTTGAGGTTTTTGCAGATAACCTCGCACCCCGTACGATTGTACTGAAATCAGATATTCTATCCGGAATGAGGCTGTCAGTGCAGTAAATTGTACCCTAGAGTTGCGGGGCCACTCGCCTCGAAACACCGATCACCGTTTTTTGAGTGACAGACTAGCGAACTTTATCACTAACGTTAACGTTAGCATGTTTGTTAGTAGCTGTGTTTTGTGACTGGATCCACTTAATAACAAAGTTAAATATTGAATTAAAACTGTGTCGTATCTTACAAATGTAAAATGTTATTACAGATGTAATGCTCTTGTTTTGGAAGAAAATGAATGGAAATTCAAAGTTTTGAATGTTGAAAATTTTCTTTAAAAAATCCAATTTCATAATCATTTCTTAGCACTCACACAAATGCGAGGTTTTTGCAGATAACCTCGCACTACGTACCATTGTACTGAAATCAGATATTCTATCATCGTAAAATGTATAAGCAGAAGGAAGCATTTACTCAAAATTTTGCTGATTATATTGGTGTTTTTACCTCAAACTAGTTAGAGCCCCACTAGACCGAAAATTCTGTCTCTCGTTCGTTAGCCTCTTATTTGGATAGGGTCGGCTCTTCACTTAGAGACAGAAACGCTCCATACACTCGCCTGTGCAAACTCACTGACCGCCGAGGAACAGTAGGCATGTCGTTGTTAAAATGTGAATATTACGATTTTTAAAAATATTTGTGTAAATTAAATAGATTAGGCCTAGGCTCTATACTAAAACGAACATGTTCAACTTACCAATTTGAGTGTTATTCCTTTTAATGTTCCTTTTTCAGGTAATTCAGGGTCCAAGGTTTTCTCCGTTTGAAAATCTTCCAGCCGTATTCAAACTGTTATAGTGTGTAAGTCAATGTGTATTCGGTTTGCACAGCAGAGTGATATGGCCGTTTCTGTCTCTAAGTGAAGAGCTAACGAACGAGATACAGAATTTTCGGTCTAGAGCCCCACATACTGATGGTTATCATGGACTGGTCGTAATACCACTTTCAGCACGGCCGATATTTGAAGACTGTCTCCTATATTGGAGACTTAGCTTACAAAAGGACAAAAGAAACAACACCAACAAAAAGTTAGTTTCTCTCAGCCAAAATTTTGCCTCACTGAAGTCAGAAGCCCATTTGTTTTGTGTGTGGGTCATAACGGAAAAATGTTATGAAAACAAAAGTAGATGGTGAATCTTTGAAGTAGATGGTCAAAAGGGGTTATTTTTCATGAGGAATCTGCTTATCTGATATATTTTCATTTTGAGCAGAGGTAATCCCTTTGCTGCAAATGTAAACAAAGAAAATTGATCTTCTAAATGGGAGATTGTCTCCCAAATAGGCTACCCAAAATGTTGACAAAAGTCTCTAACAATAGAGACAGTCTCCCAAATAAGAAACAGTCTCTAATATTGGCCGTGCGCCTCTACTGTTCAAGACTAGTCCAACAAAATAAAAGATCTACTAGATTCAACCATAAGGAAGTTATAAGGCAAAAGCTTTCCAGGATTCTTTCTTTGTTACAACTATCAAAGACTGGAACAAATTGCCTGCTGAAACGGTGAACTCCCCATCCCTGGACTCATTTTGAAAAAAGTTGTTTAGCACAAACCAATGAGCCATTCCACTCATAGCATGCTCTAAAGTTTAATAGCGGGATGTGTCAGGACACGTCATATTGCTGACGGAACGATACAGATACAGATACATGTATCATGGTTCCATGAGTGAATCATTAGTAATAATTATTAGTATAGTCTACATGTAACAGTTAATTTAGTTCTAACGTTAATCAGTTAATATTAGTAATGATATTGTATGAGGTCTCAGTAAATTGAGACAGGGTCAACTTGTGCTTGTTTTCTTCACATTTTTTGTTTTGTACTTGTCGGTTGTTTTTTTTTGTGGGTGTTTTTGTTAATGATTTGATGTGATTGTATTGCTGATAAATATCTGAGCTTATAAAGTTCACTGAATTTTCTGCAAGGATCTTCAAACCTGAAAGAAGAAGGAGAAGAAGAAGAAGAAGGAGAAGGAGAAGAAGAAGAAGGAGGATGAGGAGGAGAAGGAGAAGTAGAAATAGAAGTAGTAGAAGAAGAAGAAGAAGGAGAAGGAGGAGAAGCAAAAGAAAAAAAAAGAACAAGAAGATGAGGAAGGGGGAGGAGGAAGGAGGAGGAGAAGAAGAAGAGCTCACTGTTTGTTGATCTGCACTAACATTGCAACAATGACCAAAGTGACCAATTACACTGGTTTAAATTTCAAAAGGTCTTGTCTGTTTGAAATGTAAAATGATGCTTCTAGAATTCCAGTCATTCATGGAACTGTAGTGAATGTTGGGGTGTGTCAATTACAGCTGCAGTCAGTTACAGAGGTAACTTGTCCAGGAGAGAATAATCTGCAAAATCAGGATTCCCCCCAAAACAGCAACAAAAACAAAACAGGCCTTTTTTTTTATCTTGTATCCAACGATCTTTCTCCTTTGAAATGTGGTTTTATTTGTGTGCTCGTCTATTGGAGGAAGTCACTCGAACTCTAGTATATAAGGTTATCTTAAATATCCATACATGTACATGTGCATACGATTGTTGAGATGTAAATTTTCCCCATCATAATTGATCACCCTTTCTAAATATCCAGCTAAAAAAATTATTTCATGCTTTTAGGAGGAGGATGACTTAGCCTACGAGGAGGAGATCTTACGTCATCCGTTCTCCGTCAAGTGCTGGCTGCGCTATGCTGAGCACAAATCAAAAGGACCCCCTGCAGGATTGCATCTCATCTATGAGAGAGCTCTCAAAGAGTTACCAGGAAGGTAAGAAAACACCTTAGCCTTTGCCTTAATGTATAGAAGTACCAGGGGCGGTATTCTAAAAACTGTGTTATATTTTGTGTTAAGGAAAACTCTGTTAATTGTCATAACAAATTGAAATTGCATGCAATAAACACTAATCATTGGTGCTTGCGCAGATGTCTCTGTTAAATTTACGCGGGCACAACCATCTTTGCGCAATCATTAACCAATGTCTTGTCCTGATATTGATTTGTTATGACAATTAACATCGTTTTACTAACATAAAAGTTAACACACAGTTTTCAGAATACGGCCCCAGATGTACAGGTTTTAGATGTAGAAGTCGTAGATGTAGATGTAGATGTAGTCTGTAGAAGTAGAAGATGTACATTTGAACCAGTAGAAGATTGAGAAGTAGTAGATTTAGAAGTACATGTACATGTAGTTGAGAGAGTTATCAAAGAGTTAACAGGAACATAGAAAAAAAAACTTTTCCCTAACATGTCCGTCATTTAGGCTACATTTCTGTTTTACTAATCAACAAAATGTAAACCCACTGCCTTTTTTTTTAATCTGTCTACACTTCCAGCTACAAGCTGTGGTATAACTACCTGAAGCTGAGAAGGAAAGCGATTAAAGGTCGATGCATAACTGATCCTGGATATGAGGATGTCAACAATGCCTTTGAGAGGGCCTTGGTGTTCATGCACAAGGTAAGTGTAGGACATTCCTTCTCTGTGAGATTTAATGTGACATATTTGTGAAGGTTTGTAATCGTTCCTTTGAATACCGTGTGCATTCTTCTTCTTCTTCATCTTCTTCTTCTTCTTCTTCTTCTTCTTCATCTTCGTGTTCATCTTCTTCTTCTTCTTCTTCTTCTTCTTCTTCTTCCTCTTCTTCTTCTTCCTCTTCCTCTTCCTCTTCCTCTTCATCTTCCTCTTCCTCTTCCTCTTCCTCTGCCTCCTCCTCTTCCTCTTCCTCCGCCTCTGCCTCTTCCTCGTCCTCGTCCTCCTCTTTCTCTTCCTCTTCCTCCGCCTCTACCTCTTCCTCGTCCTCGTCCTCCTCTTTCTCTTCTTCTTCCTCTTTCTCTTCCTCTTCCTCTTCCTCTTCCTCTTCCTCTTCCTCCTCCTCTTCCTCCTCCTCTTCCTCCTCCTCTTCCTCCTCCTCCTCCTCCTGCTCTTCCTCTTCCTCTTCCTCTTCCTCTTCCTCTTCCTCTTCCTCTTCCTCTTCCTCTTCCTGTTCTTCTTCTTCTTCTTCTTCTTTTCTTCTTCTTCTACTTCTCCTCCTCCTCCTCCCCCTCCTCCTCCTCCGTTCTTTTTCTTCAAAGACATGTGAGGGCATTTATTTCTACGAGGTTCAGAGGCAAAGAAACAGATCTTTAAAATCTTTCATAGTTATGCATAGTATATGCACCTACATTGTATGTCTTGAAAAGAAAAAATTCTCTTTAAAAAACACATACATGTACCAGATTTATTTGTTTCAATTCATTCCATGTGCATAGCCAGAGCACCACATTATGCTGGGAAATATCTCATTAACTCATAGTTTATAGTCATGATGAAATCTAAGAATTTGATTTCAACTAAAGGGCAGAAATCTTAATTGTCGTGAGTGTATTTTAGTAATCTACAAAAAATTTGGTAGGATGATCAGATGAAGGCAACCTTAGAGCCTCCTTTATCTCGCAGATGCCTCGGATCTGGCTTGACTACTGCCAGTTCTTGATGGACCAGTGCAAGGTCACCCGGACACGTCGGACATTCGACCGGGCCCTGAGGGCGCTGCCCATCTCCCAGCATCACAGGATCTGGCCTCTTTACCTCAAGTATGTACGCTCCATGCCACTCCACGAGACAGCTGTCCGGGTCTACAGGAGGTACCTAAAGGTAAGGTTATGGCAGTGAATGTAAAATATTGGGCCGAGGTGATTTTCCTGTATCTATAGACTTACAAATTTTTGAATTCAGGTTCAAATACCAATGAAATAATTATGTTCCCTTCCTAATTACAAATGAGGGGGTTGTTACAAGTGCTAACCTTTAATTTCATGAAAAATGAGTTACATGCACTAACTAACGTTATTCTGATTCACAACTCTTACTGTTTTCATATTCAGATAAGTCATTTCGTAATTGCCATTAGTGCATACATGTGCAGATAAAGGTCATTTGTACCGAGTAAAATTGACCTCTGTCTATGCTTCCATAGTGTGCGCACCATGATGCGCGAACCAGTGTGATTACAGTTGTTAAACAAGTAGCATGTCCACCAAAACAGATGCAATTGCACGTACAAATTGGGGTCATTTCGGGGTCGTTTGTACCATGTACTAATTATGAACTGGCTTATTCAAATGACAGATGCACCTTTTTAATCCTCAGTAGACATGTAGTGTAATACTACCTTTGAAGTGCACTTTTCTCAAATAGCCCCACTTGTTTGTTAGCACTGTATTGCAGTAACCTCCTCAAGGATGATCTTGTTCACTTTTCTTGTGTTTGGGATTGGGCAACCTCTCTAAGCTAACCTGGGGCCGTATTCTGAAAACTATGTTAACTTTTATGTTTATAGTAAAACGATGTTAATTGTCATAACAAATCAAAATCAGGACAAGTCATTGCTTAATGATTGTGCAAAGATGGCTGTGCTCACGTAAAGTTAACAGAGACAACTGCGCAAGCACCAATGATTAGTGTTTTTTGCAATTGCAGTTTGTTATGACAATTAACATACTTTTCCTTAACATAAAAGATAACATAGTTTTTAGAATACCGCCCTGGGCCCAGTTGCGTAAAACTTGTTATCAATAATAACTGCCTCATTTCTTTGACAAATTTGCTCTCATCCAATCAGATGCATGGATTTCAGTAGCTTATAAGAATTATTGTAACTTGTTATTGATAACAAGTTTCATGGAACACGGTCCTCATCATGTAACACATTTCATACCCAATTATAACGATCATTGAAGCTTAAGAGATTTTTCTTCATTTTACAGCTGTGTTCTGAAAATGCTGAAGAGTACATTGAGTATCTGGTTGACATTTTGCGCTTGGATGAGGGCGCTGTTCGTTTGGCGGACATTGTCAATCAAGAGGCCTTTGTGTCCAAAGAAGGAAAATCAAACCATCAGGTAATTCACTGGCTTTTAAAAAAATTTAGAGTGATTGTAATTAGCTAATAGCACAACAGGCTATCATGCTATTTATTTTCGCTAATTTTGATTTGTTAACAACTTTGATGACACGTTGTACATCCACCTCTACGAAATAGACCTTTTCCATCATTGACAAGAAATTAGGATACCTTCGATTATGCTCAATACGAAAAATAGTGAGCTGCTCGCAAAGAAAACATAGAATTGCAAATTTGTGTTTGATCAATTACAATTTTAAACATTTATAAGTTTCTTACATTTTATCACGTTTTCCTCAAGCTGTCATTGATCTGTTTTTCACATATAATGAGTTTTTATAAAAACAAACTTGTTATCAGGGTTGAGACCTCTTTGCTTAAAGTAGAACTTTCATGATTTTAAATATTGGCTTAATACTTATTATTGCATAGATGGCATAAATTAAACAAGGTTATCCAAATTCAACGCTTGGAAACATTTGAAGTAATGATTATTATCAGTTATAAAACGGTAAAATACAGCCCCCGATATAGCAGCTGAAGAGCTCCTCGAACGCTGCTGAGATATGTGACGACACACCATGGACCAGTCCTGTCTAAGCAGACGATGTCCCATAACATCTTACACATTTTTCAGAGCCTATTTTGTCATCTCCTCTTCACTTATTTCTCTTCCTTCACTAGCGTCAGTCTTAATGTTAGTCTGTTGCCTCACTCTTAACTTCGTGTATGGTATTATTTAGATGAAAAATGCAGCGTTAAAAAAATAAAGGAATCAGTCACTTGTAAACAAAATAAGACACCATTGTATTTTCAGCTGCTTGCACCGGGGCATGTTCGGCGTTTCAAGAGGGAACGAATACCATATTGCTATTATTCGGAGGGCTTTTCAATTTGAAAGTGGGGTTTATTTCATTGATCATTGACCCTTCTCCTGTGTATTTACAATCAAACGGTTTCAGCTATCAGAATCAGTTTCACAGTTTCAATGGTGTGAAATAAGGTCATGTTTAAATACACCAAACTCTTTATAATTTGATAAATAATTGCATTGCAATTACGTTCATTCATTATAGGACGTCGTCTGCTTAAGCAGGATCGATCCCGAGTGTGACAACATCAAAACATCGCTATATTTCTGGCGAATCCTCGGATATTCCAGATGCTGAGAAGAGCTTTTATTTGTGTTGTTTTTATAATCATCAGATACGCAGTTGACATAAAACTTATATGATTGCCATCTGTTTCTAGTGATACATTAATTGCCATATTTGTGATTTTCTTTGAATACCTACTTTAAAGGGAAATGATATCTTAATGACCGATTAAAGGGAAATGATATCTTAATGACAATTTGCGTTGAAAGAAAGTAGAAGGTCAAAGAAGCAGCTTGGTGAAAGTTTGAACGAAATCGCACAAGCTATATGATTGTTGTGAATTTCTGAGAGTTGTTATCACTATTCATATGGGAATTTCAAATTGTCTGAATTGTTAAAGGGTAATCCAACCTTGGTAATAAGATGATTTGTGTGAAAGCAGAAAAAATAAGAAAAACAGGTGAAATTTTGAAGGAATTCGAACAAGGACTAAGAAAGTTATGGATGTTTAAAAAATGAGATCACAACATCTGTGCGCATCTCAAATTGGCAGTTTGATGAGTCGATTGTGACATTTTTGTGGACAACTCTCCCATTTGTCGTACACAAAAATATCATTAATTTGCGGTTTTCTTCGAGGTGCTTTTACCATTGGGGCAGTACTCAAAATATATTAGAGATAGCATATTGTTATAGGTCCTCATGAAAGAAAAGGATCCTACTGAGTAATACACTTTGAAAAAAGTGACATTTTAGTCATTTTGTGTATTGGAGCGAATGGGGGAGTTGTCCACAGCTACATCACAGTGACATTTCCTATTCGGCCAATTTGAAATTCCCATATGTATAGTGATTACAACTTTCAAAAATTCATAACTTTCTTATAGCTTGTCCGATTTCGTTCAAACTTTCACCAATCTGCTTCTCTGATTTTTCCTCTTTCTTTCAAAGCAACTTGCCATCAAGGTTGGATTTCCCTTTAATGTCACTGTAATGAAGTGGTGGACAACTCTACCATTTGCTCCAACATACAACATCACAAAACATATATTACTCAGTAGGGTCTTTTTCTTTTTAGAGGACGTAAAACTTTATGCTAATTGCAATTTATTTTTGATTACTGCCAGAGGGAAAAGGCACTTTGGAGAAAACCTGATATTAAAGATATTTTAGTGTACAACAAACAGTAGTGTACTGTAAATATATCACAATCGACTCAACAAATTGCCAATTTAAGATTTTCATAGATTTAGTGATCTCATCTTTCAAACATTCATAACTCTTTTTATTCTTTGTTTGATTTCTTTCAAACTTTCACCATCCTGTTTCTCTTATATTCTGCTTTCACACAAATAAACTTATTACAAAGGTTAGATTGCCCTTTAATGGCTGCCAATTCCCTTATTTTATTATACAGCTATGGCATGACCTTTGTGAGTTGATCTGTAAGCACCCCACCAAGGTCACATCCCTCAAGGTTGATCCCATTATCAGAGGAGGGATCAAGAGGTTCACCGATGAGAGGGGCAAGCTGTGGTGCTCCCTGGCTGACTACTACATCAGGAGTGGTCACTTTGAGAAGGTGAGGAGGGCAAGGTTACTTGAGCTTGCAGGCACAAACCCTGGTCAGTTGTAAAAGAGTCTCCACACTGTAAGACTACCGTAAGCCCTGTGCTACATGTACATGTATAGCTGCTCCTGACACGACCAGTAGGTAGCTGGTTTAGGCTCTCTCAAGACACAATGGTTTTCTGATAAAGTGTCAAATTAGGGTCTGTGCTTGCAGACTACGGTTACGTAGGCAAGTAGATGTCCAAAGAGAAAAAAAGGTCACTCTTGAAAGGACTCAGCTGTAGTTGATGTCAAGAAGAAATTAATGGGTTTAAACAAATTTTATTTTATGTAAAAAATGTGAAGTACTAATTTAATAACAAAAAATGTATTTTTAGAGGGAGAAGTCATTCTGTTGTTATTGTAAAGATTTAAATTTAAAATCTTTGTTGGGATTGAAGAACCTTAGCCTTTCAAGTATATTTCTCATGAGTGTTGAATTTTTAAAAGATATTGAATATCTCAAAGATGTTCCCATTAAATAGATTGCACTCAATATTAAATATGTCCTTGATTTTTGTACATACAGGTGATACTTTGTGTAAATATGTTTGTAATTTCTTTTTCTTTCATTTCAAAAGTAATCATAGTAAATCATAAAATGCACTACAATGGTTTAGCAGTATTTACACACCTTTTTCTTATTTTCTTGTATTTCAATTTAGGCAAGAGACATCTATGAAGAATCCATCTTTACTGTGACTACAGTCAGGGATTTCACACAGGTAAGATGGTGGAAAAAATGTTGTTTTACATTGTTTTATATAATGCAGTGAAACCTGTATCTAAAGATCGCTCAAGGAAGACGAGAATAGCGGTCTTTTTGAGAGAAGGTGTCTCTTTGTACAGGTTCCTTTAGTACAGGTTTCAATGAGAAAAACTGTTCAAGGGAAACAAAAGTTATGGTCTTTCTATATAGATGGTCGCTTAAACCTGACGTCCAGTAGATTGCCGACCAGATTAGGAAGGGTTGTGGAAGCAAATTATGTCATTACTACGAACCTCTGTGTATTGACTGCAGTCATACCTGGGAGTGTCCTAAGAATCAGTCAGGAAGGTCGCGAAATGCCGTGGAAGATGCTGATCGTAGCAGGACAGCGTGGACACATCTAGGATCACACCAGGAGTGGTAAAATCATGGACTAGGACAGTCAGGATGATTTTCCGACAACCATTCAGATATGCGGACAGTATCAGGAAGTCATGCAAGGTTATAAGTTCGGCGCCGACTTTGTTTTTTTTCTCATATGCCTGCTAGCCATCATTCACATTGCTGCCCGCACCGCAGAGGCTTTCAGGAACGTTTGCGGAGAAGGCGGGGAGAACATTATGTAATGCTAATGAGGCTACCCTGGGTAAACAAGACTTATCATTATTATTATTATTTTTCTCAAAGTTCATTTTGATAGAAGCATTATTCTTATCTCCACAATTTATGAACCAAGCCTTACTGCATAGAAAGGGTCCCTATGCCTCATGATTTGGAATTATTCTAACCTGCATTCTTGCATCCTATTGTATCATTCAAGGTATTTGATGCTTATGCTCAGTTTGAGGAGAGCATGCTGAAAGCCAAGATGGAAACTTCTGCAGAATCGGGTGCTACAGAAGAAGGTATTGTTTTATGGTTTTCTGTAGATTCTAAGGGAAATTACAGCTCTTGCACATCTGACTATTTGTATTATATTCCATAGAGATTTTTTCGTGTAGTTGAATGAACATTAGACTCTTAGGTGAATCTCAGCCATGACACTTATATTTGTGGTAACTACAAGAGAAGTGGGACCTAGTAAGATAGTGGAAAAGACTCAGATTTAGTGGGGAAAAGGAAAAAAAAAGGCAGATGGACAGAAAGAGAGATGACAAGGAAAGTAGCATATTTATGTTACTTTAAAATTAATGAAGAGTAATGTATATTTATTGCTAAATTCTTGAATTCACTTATCACATTCGCTTGGAGTATCCCCACAATGACCATGTCATTTTACTGTGTTTCTTCATCTCATCAAATTTTATAATCATTGTTTTCATTTATGTTTATCTAGATGACATTGACATAGAGCTGAGATTGGAACGGTTTGAGGACCTAATGGACAGACGCCCTCTGTTGTTGAATAGTGTCCTATTGAGGCAGAACCCCCACAATGTCCATGAGTGGCACAAGAGAGCTAAGCTCTTTGAAGGAAAGCCTAAAGAAGTGAGCAGAACAGACCATTCGATTAGATTAACGCATAAGAGACAGTTATGAACACGCATTTCTTTTAGGTTCATTCCAAATCATCTTGGGCTTGGTATTTAAACGGTTAAAGGCTGAGGGAAATATCTGAAGTTCTCAGGATGAAATTTTATATAGATGTATAGAATACCTTTCAAATGTCATGACACAATATTTTGAAAGTTAGGAAAGGTAATTACGTTATGAAATATCTAAAATGTCTGAGTCGGTTGAAATTTCGATAATGAGTGAGTTGAATACCTTAAGACTTCTTTCCTAATTTTTCCTACAAAATACCTTTATACCTTCCTATATTCTCATACATGTATAATGAATGTCTTCCTTTCATCATCTATTTCTCCTTTCATTTCTTCATCTATTTACATGCCTGTGCTATAGCTCTTCAGTCTCTATTTGCTAGGTGATCGACATGTTCATGGATGCTCTTCATGTAGAAGACTGTCATTTTTTTCTTCACTTCATCATTTATTTGCTCATATATCTTCTCTTTCCTATACCAGCTCCTCAACACTTTATACATACATAGAGAGTAGACTGTTCAGATGGTTTCTCTGATTGAGTCTTCACTTCATTATCTATGATACCTTCTTCTCTTTCCTATACCATCTCCTCAACACTTTATACATAGAGAGTAGACTGTTCAGATGGTTTCTCTGATTGAGTCTTCACTTTATTATCTATTATACCTTCTTCTCTTTCCTATACCATCTCCTCAACACTTGATACATAGTGACTGTTCAGATGGTTTCTCTGATTGAGTCTTCACTTCATTATCTATGATACCTTCTTCTCTTTCCTATACCAGCTCCTCAACACTTTATACATAGAGAGTAGACTGTTCAGATGGTTTCTCTGATTGAGTCTTCACTTCATTATCTATGATACCTTCTTCTCTTTCCTATACCATCTCCTCAACACTTTATACATAGAGAGTAGACTGTTCAGATGGATTCTCTGATTGAGTCTTCACTTCATTATCTATGATACCTTCTTCTCTTTCCTATACCAGCTCCTCAACACATTATACATAGAGAGTAGACTGTTCAGATGGTTTCTCTGATTGAGTCTTCACTTCATTATCTATGATACCTTCTTCTCTTTCCTATACGAGCTCCTCAACACTTTATACATAGAGAGTAGACTGTTCAGATGGTTTCTCTGATTGAGTCTTCACTTCATTATCTATGATACCTTCTTCTCTTTCCTGTACTAGGTCATCAACACTTACACTGAGAGCTGTTCAGAACGTGTCTCTGATGTATGTCTCCACTTTTTTGTGTCAAAATGTCTGTTTATATTTCCCTTACTGAGTCCTCAATCCATACATGTACACATAGGTTATGTCTTCTGTTATTATGTATGTCTTCGCCTCGTCATCTTTTATTCTTCTTCTCTTTCCTGGACTAGGTGATCAACACCTACACTGAGGCTGTTCAGACGGTATCCCCTCAGCTAGCAACGGGGAAGCTTCATACCCTGTGGGTGGAGTTTGCCAAGTTCTATGAGCAGCATGGGCAGATTATGGAGGTAAGATAGATGCAACCTTGTAGCCATCTAGCACTAGCACAAAGAAGCGGACAAAATATACAGCTCCTCATTGTACCTTCCACACTGGTTCTGGTAGACAAAAGAACATCCCTTCATTGCTATTATATAAAAATATGTAGAACAGGTGTCACATGCATATTCACCTGTTCTACTTATTTTACATAATAGCAATGAAGGCAAGTTCTTTTGTCTACCAGAACAATTGTGGAGGGTACAATGAGGAGCTGTATATTTTGTCCGCTTTCTTTGTCATCGTGTTCATAGTGTAAGGATCCACATGTGATTAGATTTTAGGAAGAAATTACAAAAGTAGAAGCTTTCATACGGATGAAACTTTTTGAATTTCATGAGTCATTCCGATTAAAAGCTTATATGCTGCAAAATAATTGACTTTCAACCCTGAATTTTCACAGTTCACACAAGTTTTTTGCTGCAAAATCGGCTGCTGTTAGCCATTTGTGAAAGTTTATGATCGTAAAAGTTTCTGATTTGATGATATAAACAGCAATTTGAAAATGTCAAATCATTCCAATCAAAAATATAATGGTCTAAGGAATAGTTACGTCAACATTTTCAGTTTAACCATACATTACGTGTGGTATCTTCCAAAATTCGGTTATAGTTGCATGTAGATCATAAGGTAGGCATTAGACTGAAAATCAACAAGGCTTTGAGGTGGAATTTAAAAGAATTTATTATGCTTTTGTGAGCTTAGTGGGTGCTTTGCAGGTGTTGTGTGAAGTGTATGGTTATGTATGCGTGTTGTGTGTCCAAACAAAGATTACAGTGCTTTTATTGGAATTCCCTGTTTATATACATTTGTTTGTAGCTGAGTCTCACTGCCACATGTAGTTTTGGCAAGGTGATTCTGTAGACGGATGCACAATACCTCAAAATTGTGACACCCTTGTGAGTTAGCACTTTATGTCACTGACCTCATCATTTGTCAAGATATAATTAGATCTAGAAGTAAATAGCACTACATTAAAGGGATTTTTGGTAACTTTGTGGAGGCTTGATTTAATAAATTGTTGAATTTTGATATCTGATATATATATATTTGATAGCCAGGCATAGAAAGGTTTTCAAATATATAATGCTATTATTAAGATATCTACATGTATGACTGAAAACTCCCATTTACGAAAGCGTATGGCCATACGCTAGTCTAACACTATATGGGGGGAAATGAGTCTGGCATTTCCGGTCACTTGCATATATGTTTACTTTTGTGAAGCACATGATGATTTTGAAGTGTTTTTTTTTCCTGGGCTTCAGTTTTATACCATATTACATACACTGATAGCATTGTAAGGCCACGCAGCTCAGATTTTATCAAGCCTCTACAAAGTTACCAAATCACTTTAAGAGGCGATAAAGTCTTTTACCCGTTCATGGCCATTTCAAACAATACTACACATACACTGCAGATTCTAATGTTGGGATAAGAATCAAATCAAAACATACAATACTGCTGACTAGTAATGACAAAAATAGAAGAAATCAGGGAGTTTGAGTTCAATAATACCTTTGCCTTTATTTTGTTTATATTTCACTGAATTAATCAAGTTTCCCAGAATACAGAACAATGTGATGCATGATATCATTAGGCCTTTTGATATAAGATACTGCAATAAAGGAAAGTAAGCTCTTTCACCAAATCGAAAAATTGGGCTGATATAAACACAGTTTTCCCCAGAATAAAGAAAAATGTGATACATGACTTTATTAAACCATTTGATATGTGATACTGCAATAAAGGAAAGTAAGCTTTTTCAACTTATCTTAAAAACTGGGGTGAAATTAACTGAGTTTCCCCAGAATACTGAACAATGTCATGCATGATTTCATTAGGCCTGTCGATATGTGATTCTGCAATGTAGAAAAGTAAGCTCTTTCAACATATCGTAAAAACTGGGCTGATATTAACACAGTTTACCCAGAATACTGAACACTGTAATGCATGATTTCATTAGGCTTTTGATACTTGATACAACAATGACGATGTATGATGTTTGCCCTTTCATCATAATACTGGGTTGAAATCAGGAAAAGGGAGACTTTGCTTTAGTCATTTTAATGTCAAGACTGGGCAGACAATGTGCAGCATAGGGCGTGTCTAAGATAATCATAATGAATGCGACAATGTGTACACTACCAGTTACCTGATCGACAGATGCAAACAGAGTGTGTCAGGGCGAGTTATTTATTGCTTGAGATGTGGCGGGCAGGTTTCACAAAACTGCTCCTAAATGGGTGAGCTAAGCATTCATGAAGTCACGCTCAATGACTGAGATCGTGCTTTAAAGCTCATGTACAGTTTTGGAAGCAAAAAGGAAATTGGAAAGAAAAGTGTTAAACATAGTCTCATGTTGTTTTCCATATGTATCAAAAAATGTTTGTACCAGATCATTTGGTATTCATTAACGATTTCTGGTGAATTTTACTGTAAATATATGCAAGGAACGCTAGATCACGGCAATATACTGCCCTACCACTCCCTGCTCAACAGTCTCGAGGCTTACATGTAGCACATAGATTTGTGTCACTGTGTGTAGGATTTGAACACGTGCCGTGTATGGTGTATAAGGCATGCTGTACAAGTTGTTGGGAGTTTATATCCTGACCCGGCACCTAAATTATTTTTTGCCTCTCATTTGTTTACTTTAGGAGGTGAAATCTTCACATTATCTTTGTATTGCTAGTATCTTGCTATTTATCAACAAAAATCCAATAAATCTTACGAAAAGTTTTTGAGGGCTTACCAAAACTAAACAGTACCTTTAAATGTAGAAATAAAGAGCTCCCTATTGCCCTGCTTAGATTCACAATGCTTAGCCAATTGTTGCAGGGTGGTCCAAAAGGGGTTTTAACATGTAACAGCAACAGATTTGAATTTTGAAACTACAGGTTTGAAAATCAGCGGCAGGTTAAAGATTTCTTAAATACAGTAACTCTTTCAAACCGTATTATTAATGAAATATTAGTTGTCAAATTTGTTTCAAAAATGCCTGATATTGCACCAGAAAGCCTCAAGAGAGCCACAGAACTTCCAGGGCCCTCAAGCAGGCAGAAACGGACTAAGTTTGCACTTCGCATACATCAGTTTATACTTCTTCCCAGTGCGATTGTACATGTTTTAATTGTTGTTTGTGGACCACCCTGTTGTTGTCAAAGAAATCTTTAAAATAACAGTAACCTTTACTCTTGGTAATGACAGAAAAAATTGTGCAGACCCAAAGCAAACCTACACTGATCGTTCAAGAAAAAATTATATCTGCCAAAGATTTTGGTTGAAGATGTCAAATTTATGGATCTTTAATAGTAATGAGCAGATAAAGATAGAAAACTGAGCTAGTCATCCTTATTGTTTAATACTAATCAAATTATTCACTTTAACCCTAGAAAAAACACTTTTCTTGATGATAAAGTTCAGTTCCGTTCATGCCATTACATTTTCCAAGAAACTGTCTCATAGCAATTAGGAAAGGTTGATCATGTCTACATCAGAATTGGTGTGTATTGTGTGAGGTTTTGGAATAAAAAAGATAGAGAAATTCACCCAATCTCACCGAAAAGCACATGCACTGTACGCAGAAATGGGTATAATGGACTGCACACAGATGTGGCATGAATGTTTGGCCCCGACACTTCAGCTATTTCTCGTTATATTTCGAATATGAAGGCAAGTCATCCTTTTCAGGGGTTATTTCTACTATGATGTTCTTCCTAACTGACATACATGTATTAAAAAGGAATGAGAAAGCTCGCAAATTATTTCTCACCATTCCCAGAACTCAACCTTCTCTTTAACCCTTCCTTTGACCCTAGACCTGACATATTACAATCAAACTTGCTTTAACAACCACCTGTATAGCAAGACCACCTGTCTGTAAAGACCATAATTTTTGTTTCTCATTGAAAGATGTATTAAAGGAACGTATACATAAAGACCACTTTTCTTGTCTCCCTTGAGTGGTCTTTATAGACAGGTTTCAATGTAGTACTGTAAACGTGGAATATTTCGCGGTGTGGAAATTTTCGCGCATTTCGCGCAGCATAAAATGTGCGCGAAAATAAAACACGCAAATATTTTTGTTTATGTATTCTTTTGCCCATAAGCCTAGCACGTCGGCGAAATTCACTTTACTTAGCCGAGCGCGAAAAATTAATCACGCGAAATTTCCACTTTTATACCCAAGTGCAACTTTAACTCTCACTGTGCCAAGGGGTTTAGCTCTCTTCAAAGTTTTACCAAAATGTGATCAATGCTTACTTTTCAAATGTCTGCACTTCATTACCCATCTATTTTTTCACAAAATATTGTGAACAAAACTTGCAGGAAATTTATTACCATTTCATATAATACTACACATTATTACTTTAATACTCAACGTTATACATAGGAATTATTGAAAATGACATTTGAGGGGGGTTTGTCTATTATTTTTGGGTTTCTCATTTGTTTTCTATTGTTTGATGTAGAAATAAGGTAAGATCTTTTTAAAATTCTGCAATTTTCTCTGAAAATTTCTGTGGTAGCACATAATTATTATCATATATTTAAAATGCTTGATTTATGCTCAAAACTTTGATATACATTGACCACCATATACCTTTCCTGTGGTCGAGCAATTGGTGAATGAAAATGACAAGTCTGTCTGTCACACATACGTGACATCGGCACCGAAAGAGTTAAAATTAATCCTATACACTTTGATGAAGTAGAGCCAGAGCAATTCTCGCCGTAGCATACATTTGTATGTCAGAATACCGGTAGCCCTGACCATGTTTCAAACCAACAAAAAAAAGGTTCCAGGGAGTGAATGTGATGCCTGGCATGTTTTTGTTTATAGCTTTTGTACACTTTGCTGATCCAAACCACTAATCTACTGCATAATAAATAATTCATTGTTCCATTAAACATGAAATGCAGTTCTGTTACCAGCACTCATGATCAGCTATAAAGGGAAGGTTGAGTTCTAGCAAAGTTGAAAAAAAAATTCTCATTCTTGTAATATTCCTATGGGGAGGGGGGCACTCGACCCAAAAAGTGGTGGGTATGTGCCGTCGGCAAGACAAAAAGAGGGAGCTTCGGAACGAGCGTATCATGAAAAGGATGGTCTTCGGAACTACTAACATTTTTGAAAGTGGAGCTCTTCACTAGACCATCATAAGTACAAGTTCGCTGACATCCCATTGAAACGCATGTTAATTTTGATACACGCATTTCAATGGGATGTCGGCGGACTTGTACTTATGACCGTTTGATGAAATGCTACCCTGGGTCCCACACACAAGCTCCCATTCGCTAAATACGCTGTGTGTCATGGCAAGTCTATGGTATTGGTGTCTTCGAAACAGGGCGGGGGCGGGCCGGCCAGAACGGCTGGAACGAAGGAATTTTAATAAAAACGGTGCTTAGGAACGGTTTTCTCTCTTCTTTTTCTCAAAAAGAAAAAAGTGGTTTGCTTTGGAACGGAAATTTGAGTGTAAAAATGGGGGTCTTCTGGGCGGCACATACCCACCGCACACTATATACTGAGCACCCTCCCCGGGCATGCCACATGTGTGTGTGTGTACCGTAGTGTGTAGTCTAACATATCTTGTCTGTGTGCAGTGCTGTATACTGGATGTGATTTTCAGCAAGATTTAGTCAATTTCTTATCATTTTGATGATTTCAAAACCTCAAAATACACAGTATTTCTTATGTAATTACATTTATTTTTCTCAGTACCGGTAGTTTTTCATATTACAATCACATGACCAAACTTCAACTTTTTGTTTAACATTAGTCTCAAGGACCTGTTACAGCCATTTCATTCATTAACAAAATTAACGAGTATATGAGTGATTGCCATTAAACATTCAGCTGATTGGTTTATAAATAAATTACTAGTCATTCACTCAAATTCAATTAGTGTTTCCTCCTTTTTTGAAAATGAGCTTATTTATGTCTGATTGCTATTGAACTGCACATTATTTGATATTCACAGAAAAAAATGTCCTTATATTTGTTTCTTTCATATTACAATCACATGACCAAAATTCAACTTTATCTGTAACATTAGTCTCAAGGACCTGTTACAGCCAATTCATTCATTAACAAAGTTAATGAGTGATTGCCATTAAACATTCAACTGATTGGTTTATAAATAAATACCAAAATCATTCACTGGAATTGAATTAGTGTTTCAACCCTTTTTGTCTGATTGCTGTTGAACTGCAAATAGGGACCTTCAGACGTACAGTAGTTGATATTCTGATAATGGCACACTTTTTATTTCCATCAAAATATAATTTTGATACACTTGAGGGTTTGTAGAGTATCACATGCAGTGGTATTAAATGCATTTTATCGACAATATGACACTTAACCCTTTCAAGACAATTGACCACATTTTGTGGTTTGGCTCAAAAACTTTTGATTCAGAGCTCTAAATAATATACCAGATGCAAATTAGTAGAAAGAGAAAAATTTCTGCACACACTTATGTCCATTTTTATTGCATGACTATATTGCATTTGATGCCAAGAATTTTAAAAACGAGAATAAGCTTTGAAATCCTTAAAATGGCAACACATTGAGAGGTTCAAAATCATTGTTTTTTCAAAATTGGCATTTTTTTTCAACTCCTAACTCATATTCATGTATATTATTCTCAAAGACATTACACCTTAATAGAACCATGTGGCACTAAAAAGAAATGTATTATTGTTGCCATTTTGAAGAACGAAATGTGATCAATTTAGCCCTTGTATAATTCCTCTCCTGAAAGGGTTAAGATGTAAAGTATATGTTTTCTGTTTACAAAATGTATAATAATAATGATGATACATGAATATTTCTATAGCGCCATTATCCATTAAATGCTCAAGGCGCTTTACAACATAAAGAAAATTATACAAACATAACAAGAGAAGGAATAACAAGAAGAAAAAAAACACTGGTGGCCAGTTTTTGAGGATATCACAGAGCCTGAGGGTGGCAAAAATTTGCAATTTAAGATTAAAGGGATACGCCACCGGGCGGCCGTGGGGAAAGTCAGGATTGCGTAAGCCCCATTCACTCGTACACAAAGTTTGTTCGTCGAATGTGTCCGTTGGACTAAGTGGGATTACATTTCGACTGCCCGAAGCCGACCGAATCTCGCACAAGAGCTCGAGCTCAGGCGGAGTGTGCATGTTTGTGCGGCGACCAGTCTATCCGAGGTTTGCGCCCCGCAGGGCAACGGCATGATTAGGTAACGATCACGGTGCCCTCTCACGGCATTAAAACATCCACAATCTGCGGTTGAGTATCCCTTTAATATACATTATAAGCATTCACAATCAATGGTCTTCACTTTCACAATGCAATTTCTTATTTATGTTGCAGCATATCCAAATCTTTGCATTACATTGTAAATACAGTATGATCCAGCTTTAAGACATATTAGAGCTAGTTTTGTATGGAGAACTCACATCATCTACACTCAAAAGCAGATGTAGTGAATAATTAGTCAGTCCTAGGGTTTGGGTTTTACACATGCAATTACTTGAAAAGATCTTCCTTCATAAGAAGTGTATGTAAATAAATTCTTCTTCCGAAGCAAAGTATATAGAGTATCGAGGTGCTGACGTCATATTCGCTCGTCGTCCAAGATACTGGTTCCAAACAACAGAGCCCGCGCATGAGGTTCACCGCGAAGTCATTCGAGCAACGGGCTGGAGCAGGGCAATTTCAGTGTTTGGCGCTGGTGTGATCACCACGCCATTGTTTAGCACAAAATTGTTTAGAACCAGCAACCTTGACAACTTGGCCGGTATGACATTACACTTCGATACTCTATTGAGTACATTGTCTGTGGTTTGTCATAGCCATCATACTCCAAGCAGTCCTGAATGGCCTTCAAGCTTTCCCTCTGTGCAAGATTTGTACATGCATCAAATGGAATTCCACCAAGTCTGATGTGCATAAACAGAGCTGTATTGCACACCTAGGAAACCCCAAAAGACCACCTCTTGCATACTGGCGTCTCATTTATAGGGGGGGGGGTCATTTTGTTTCATGCATAATATGAGCCTTAGAAAACTGACTATTAGCCATGGTACTGAATTCAAAGTTGGTTTGAAATGGCTCCACAGAATTCGAATGGAGAGTGCACTTTCTGAAAAAGGATCTAAAGTCGCAAAGTCTCCACCAGTAGACCAGAGTATTACCAAACCAGTCTATTATGAATACAATCTCGATAGAATAGACCACGGGCAGACGATGGCAGTAAGTCTGGTCTTCTAAGTAAGAAAATGCAACATAGATGTGCAGGGCGGCGATACATACAAAAGCCAAGAGATTTGTGCCGTAAACCAACCCCAGCGTGCGCAGGATCTGGCGATTCTCCTCTTGACGCCTTCTCGCGAGGGCAGCAGACTTCTTGGAGATGGCACTGAAGGTGATGAGATAACATATCCCGGTTGCTATGGTAACCAAGAAGTTAATAGCTATCACGAGGATGAAAAGCTCTGGGGAGTCTTCCTTGAACGTAGCAAAGCTGGTGCCTAGTCCGACTGTAAGGATCCAAAATGTGATGCAGGTTGCGAGGCAACGGGGTGTGGTGATGATGCCATTGACTCCGAACGGATCTATAGAGATGTTGATAAGCTGGTAGACGGCCACCAAGAAGATACTAATGTTTGACATTGAACTAGAGATGCATATATTCCAGTTGTAGACGTAATCTTCAATCTCCAGCTGGAATACAATTTAGGTGAACGAAGAAAAATGTGTTTAAAAACAAAGCAACTTTTGCGACATAAAACTTCACAAATTGTTAATGACGGCCAAGTTTGCAGCAAGAAACTTCGCGAATTGCAATAATTTGACGTTGTTTTAATTAAGATTTTCATTATTTCGCGGATCTGTTGGTTAAAGGAAAAAGAATTTTAATTTTTGTGTCTTGTAATGTAATAATCCTGTGTTCTGCTGTAATGCATATAAAATCACAACACACACAATTAGTTATCCAATATATTTATTTTGGAAAGCATGACTTTTACGCAATTTTAAAAAGTTCTAACTATTTTAAGTGACAAAAGTTGAAATCCTTTGAGATATTCTTCAGGGGGTCTTTTAGGTGATCATTCAGTTTGAATGATGTTGGTAATAAACAGTTTTATACAGTCAAGCAGTTGTTGATCTACTCACCTTGTTATGTAAAGTTGTTGAATATAAGATATCCGATATGGGGTAGGTGAGGATACCCAGCAGATCAGCCGCGAAAAGGTTTATGGGGAAGATGTACTGCTGTCTATGGAGTTTCCGATGGCAGAGAATAGGCACAAGAGTCACAATCTTGAAGACGAGCGTGATGGCTAGAATGCATTGGCGAAATCTGAGTAAAGCCTCATAGTCCTGCACATTGCAAGTTGATGTGGTGTCCGTGCTGGCTGTGGGTTCTGAAGAGTCTTCCATGGATGATCGTTGATAGTGTTTTTTTTCTTTAACATTAAACTGTTTTCATTGGAACTGTAGAACAGTAGTATCAAACAAAATGAAAACTCATTTATTTCCGTTGATGACAACAAAGCTCTTCCACAAGCATCTTTGTAGGTGAAAACTTTCTTCAGGAAAGCAGTGTTTTCACAAGAATTTTAGAACAAAACTATGGAATCACTTGAAAAACTCATTGGTAGAACTTATTGAGTAGAATTATTCCTATTCATTACATCAAAGCTTATGTATCTATTTGTTGGTTGATATTTTCTTCAGGAGAGCACTGTTTTCATGCAAACTTTAGAGCAGTAACATGGAAAAAAATAGAACTCATTGGTAGAACTTCTTGAGTTGAATTATTCCCAATGATGACAGCGAAGCTGGTCTTCCACAAGCATCTGTATTGGTGAAAAATTTCTTCGGAAAGCACTCTTTTCAAGGAAAATGTTGAGTAAAAACATGGAATAAAGTGAAGAAATCATTTGTAGACTTAACTTCTTGAATGAATTACCATGCGTGACATCGAAGCCTGTCTTCCACAAAGCATTTTTGTTTGTTGTAATTTTCTTCAGTTAAGTCGTAGTGGAGGCAGTGAAAATGAAAATTGTCGAAAATTCAGTGGAGAAGATACATTTCTGAAGTTGACAGCAAATCCTGTATTCACAAAGCACTATGTTCGTACATTTTAAGTTGAGTGGAAACAGAAAATGAAACAAAAAGTTAGGTTCTCCTATCGATAGAACATATTGTATCCAACTTCTTCTATGTTTTTGGAGTTAAGTTCTTCCACAGAGTGCTTTTCTTACTGCAGTTCAGATAAGTAAATGTAGAATAGAAGTATATATGTGTGACGTCCTTAATAGAGCCTGATGCTGCAAAATTCTTCCTCCAGTGGCAGTAAAGTCTTTACCCGCAAAGCACTAGGTATCTCAATGGAGTCTAGAGCGGTCGACCTTGTATCCTGGATGGCACTGAAGTTGTTTCCTCTCCAAAGCAATTCCCTTGCCCAGTTTCAAACAAGAAATGTAGAATAAAAACAAAATTATTGATAGAAATCTTAATAATCGTAATAAACTGAAACGTTTGGTCATATCATCTTTCTAATGAGCAGAATATATCATAATTGTAACCTTGGCAACTTCATGGCCGAATAAATGGCACCAGCGATTGAAATAGTGGTAGCTACATTAGAAGAAAATTGAATAAAATTGTCTGCAGCGCTCTGTCAATTAACCCAGCATATTGGATACCTGTCAGCAAACACTGCATGCGTGTTTCAAAAGTTGACTAGTTAGCGAGACATGACGAGTAACTCACATGTGATTATTCGACTGTAATTGATAGGAGCTGGACATTATTGATTTAAAATTGGGTTATTTCTGATTTTTTTTTTTCTCCTTTAAACTGTGAATGTATGTATCGATTGCAAATTGCTTGGTAATTACGTGCATGACGTGTGTGAAATAAATTGTCAATTCTCGATGTGAACGTAGGAGGAAAGATATTAGATATAGGTGAAAGAGAGAGGGGGGAAGGGGGAGAGATAGAGATAGACAAAGGAGAGAGAAAGAGATAGAGATGAGAGAGAGGGGGGAGAGAGAGAGAGAGACAGGAGAAAGAGATAGGAGAGCGAGAGAGAGAGACAAGAGAGAGATAGGGAGGGGGAGAGGGGGATGAAGAGAGGGGGAGAGGGAAAGAGAGAGAGACAGGAGAGAGAAAGAGAGAGAAAGAGATAGAGATGAGAGAGGGGGAGAGAGAGACAAGAGAGGGACAGAGAGACAGACAGACAGGGCAGAGAGAGAGTAATATTTAGTGCACATTGGGCTGCACATCCATCAGACAATCTAATTTATAACAAAATTGGCCTAACCTGGATTATACAAAATTTCAGGACTTCAAGAAAGCAGAAAAATGAGAGAAATTAAATAGGTCAATTAATTTTGACAAAAGGTGGAGAAATGTTCTGGCTTGAATAAAGTTTTAAAAGTCAGGAACGTGCTACAGGATTATTGAACTGTCAAAACTGTGGTACACATATGTGATTGATTTAATGAGGATCATATCTCTTTTTGTTCTGTTCAAAATACAACTGAATTTTTTTTTTTTTTTTTTTTTTTTGTAAATGAATAGACATCAGTCTAATGGGAGATTAATGAAACGGGGTCGTTTCATCAAATCAACTCCATGACAGTCATAACTCTTGTCCACGATCTAAGGATGTTATGTTATGGACCAGACAAACTGATTCACAAAGACATGATAAACGACAACTCAGAGATATCGGTTAAAAATCAGTCTTTATTACAATGCATCAGATTTATCGTCAGTTACCGAAACAGACTTTGAGGTGTAATTTTTCATATTTTTTGCCCAAAATGTAGAAAATGGCAGCACAAATTCAATATATATCACATTTACATGAAAAAATGTGTTACTTGTGGCATCTTATACTTTATAAAACTGAGAAAACTCAAGGTAGCTTTTGCGATGCGCAAATCTAGATTTGTATTAAAGTAAGAGGGTACCATTTGACAAATTAGTGAAAGAAGACCCCAATTTTGTTCAAAGTTTGAGAAACTAATGAAATCTAATGCATTGTGATGAAGACTATGTTTATTCATCAAAAATATATATTTAATATAATATAATGAAATCTGATGCATTGTGATAAAGACTATATTTATTCATCAAAAATTTATATTTAATATTTGCTTTGCTTTGCTTTGCTTCAAAATAAAAAAAGTATAGGGAAAAAATATATCCATGATAAATTGTTGTCGTTCACATGGGTCTGAAAAATAAAGACTATTTCATCTTCAATGCTATTTCTATTGTAGACTGATGTGGGGACGTGTTTGATAAAGAAATGACACTTTGTCTTGATGATGACAAGCTTGACTCACTTTGGAGGAAAATTAATTAACATGTTGTAATAAAGTAATGACATTTATCTTGATGACAAGTTTAAATTCAATTCAATTCAGTTTTATTTCGCAAGATAAAATCAATATATGGTAAAAATAGATTTACATGTAGTATGAAAACTGAGATGGTGATTTCTATTTTTTTCAACTATTACTTTCATTATTGATTTAGTCTAATACGTTGTTAACCATGTTCAGTCACATAAAATTAAAGGTAATTATACTGATTTAATCCTCACAGTAAGGAATCGCAATTATACATTTGGGGATCTAGTTTCTTTAACCCATTAGTAAAAAATGAGAGCCTTAATATGTTTATAACTGTATCCTTTGATTTAGAATGCGAGATAAAAATAGTTGTGAATGGACAGGAATAGATCTGCTTTGACTTGTTCTCTATACAGGCTAGGGTGATCTTTGAGAAAGGGACCAAAGTGAAATACATGAAAGTAGATGAAGTGGCTCGAGTCTGGTGTGAATGAGTGGAATCTGGTGTGAATGAGTGGCATCTGGTGTGAATGAGTGGAGTCTGGTGTGAATGAGTGGGGTCTGGTGTGAATGGACAGGAATAGATTTGTTTTGAATGCTATCATAAATATTAACATTTTTTTTGTTACAGGCTAGGGTGATCTTTGAGAAAGGGACCAAGGTGGAGTATATGAAAGTAGATGAGCTGGCCGGTGTCTGGTATGAATGAGTGGAATCTGGTGTGAATGAGTGGGGTCTGGTGTGAATGGACAGGAATAGATTTGTTTTGAATGCTATCATAAATATTAACATTTTTTTGTTACAGGCTAGGGTGATCTTTGAGAAAGGGACCAAGGTGGAATACATGAAAGTAGATGAGCTGGCCGGTGTCTGGTGTGAATGGACAGAGATGGAGATAAGACACGAGTAAGTGAATTTAAGCTTAAATATAAATGTACACACACACTGCTCTGTTGATTAACTTCAGGCATGTAAAAGACAGAACCATACAATTTACAATTTAAATCCAAATTTCTGTAGTTGTCTGTTTTTTAAAATAATAATAATGGTATTAGAAAAATGTATTTCTAGTTTTGCTTTATAAACGTATTATAATGCAAGACTAGAAACAAAAGACACAGAAATTCAATGTGTAGCTGAGAAGATCATACTCCTTTGAATCTTACTTTGTTTTATCGTTTGTATTTAGTTTTAAAATCAGTGATGTAACTGATGTTATTTTAGATTAAAGCGATTTGGTATTATAAACTTTGTAGAGGCTTGATAAATTCTGAGCTGCCTGGCCTTACCATGCTATCAGTGTATGTAATATGGTATAAAAATGAAGCCCAGGAAAAAAAAAAGCACTTCAAAATCATCATGTGCTTCACAAAAGTAAACATATGCAAGTGACCGAAAATGCCAGACTCATTTTCCCCCATAGACTCAGTGTTAGACTAAAGCGTATGCCCATATGCATTCTTAAATGGGAGTACTCAGTCATACATATCTTAATAATAGCATTATATATTTGAAAACCTTTCTATGCCTGGCTATTTGTTTATCCTTCTGAACATCATTATACAAGACAGATATCAAAAGTCAACAATTTAGTAAATCAAGCCTCCACAAAGTTACCGAATCCCTTTAACTCTTTGATTACCACAGGAACACTCTTCTATGGGATGTATGTGTAGAGTCTGTGCCAAATGGTACAATGGCACAGTAAGTGTTAAGTTATGTTACATGTATATAAATGCTCTGGACACAGCAAATGCTCCAATTGTGTTCTCTTTTTGAAATGTTTGTGACAATGAAACAACTGTAAAGTAAACATGTAACTGCAAGTCTTTTGTTTGAACTTTTTGCGCAGGAACTATGATGCTGCACTGAAGCTGATGCGTAGAGCGACGGCAGCCCCAAGCAGAAAGGCAGCATACCATGACAAGGTAGGTCTAGATCTATTCAACCTAAGATCGGTTGAACAAAATGCGCTGAACTAGAGGTCAATTTAGCTCTGGAAATCTTTAAAGATCACATTGCAAGAAAATCACAAATATGGCAATTAATGTATCACTAGAAACTGGGAAGCTTACAGATGGCAATCGTATAAGTTTTATGTCAACTGCGTATCTGATGATTATAAAAACAACATAAATAAAAGCTCTTCTAAGCATCTGGAATATCCGAGGATTCGCCAGAAATATAGCGATGTTTTGATGTCGTCACACTAGGGATCGGTCCTGCTTAAGCAGACGACGTCCTATAATGAATGAACGTAATTGCAATGCAATTATTTATCAAATTATAAAGAGTTTGGTATATTTAACATGACCTTATTTCACACCATTCTAAAAGGGAAAGTGAAACTGATTCTGATAACTAAAACGGTTTGATTGTAAATACACAGGAGAAGGGTCAATGATCAATGAAATAAACCCCATTTTCAAATTGAAAAGCCCTCCGAATAATATCACAGATCGTATTCGTTCCCTCTTGAAACGCCGAACATGCCCTGGTGCAAGCAGCTGAAAATACAATGGCGTCTTATTTTGTTTACAAGTGACTGATTCCTTTATTTTTTTAACGCTGCATTTTTCATCAAAATAATACCATACACGAAGTTAAGAGTGAGGCAACAGACTAACTTTAAGACTGACGCTAGTCAAGTAAGAGAAATAAGTGAAGAGGAGATGACAAAACAGGCACTGAAAAATGTGTAAGATGTTATGGGACATCGTCTGCTTAGACAGGACTGGTCCTTCGTGTGTCGTCACACATCTCAGCAGCGTTCAAGGAGCTCTTCAGCTGCTATATCGGGGGCTGTATTTTACTGTTTTATAATTGATAATAATCATTAATTCAAATGTTTCCAAGCGTTGAATTTGGATAACCTTGTATAATTTATGCCATCTATGCAATAATAAGTACATGTATTAAGCCAATATTTATTTTGATGGAATTTTCTTGCAATGTGATCTTTAAATGAGCTACTGTAAATGCAGAAATATTCGCGATACATTAATTTTTGCAGATTTCGCGTTATTTTCGGCAGGCGCGAATTCTAGAACTCGCGAAAATATTAGCCTGATTTCCTATGCGGGTTGAATTGCTTTGACAGCACATTAATATGTGTGTGTGTCCAATTCATTTTTTAGCGCGTGTGTGTAGTTGCGCATGCCGTATGCATTTGAATAGACTGCCTGTGTGTAAATTAATAAATGGAGTGGGTGTACATACGAGCGTGTAATTGTGCAGCGCGATTTTAAGAACCCGCAAATATGTTTTGGTGTCACTCAGCGCGAAAATTTAATCGCGCGAAAATAACAGCGTTTACAGTAAAGGGTCAAAGACCCTAATTTACAAAGACTTGCGATTGATCCCAATCAGTTGCAAGTCTAGTCTACCAGTCAATAGCAAAAAAGGTACAATAGCATACATGTATATCTCCTGTGTACAGAGTTACGCTTGATATTAAATTCATATTGAGTTGTGATTGATTCTTGTCAAACACAACTCTTTATATTATAGACAGGGTCCAGGTCGAAGTTATTATAAATCTGGGCCAGTTATGCTGAACCCACTGAAGGGAACAACATTATACATGTAAGTCCAAACTTACAGACTTACATGTATGTATCATTTGCCCCCTTTGAATGTTGGAAAGGTTTCTGAACCTTGCTGCTGGTCCCTATGACAATAGGGAGTGAGTAAATGTAATTGAAAGATATATTTTGTGTGAAAGATAAGGAAGGATCATTGACTTTCTTATTTAGTATTAAATTCAAAGTTTAATGATAATAAACTTTTAATTTGCCTTTGTTAAATCTACCCTACATGTATGTATTTCATCTATTTTTTTTATAGAGTGAACCTGTCCAGAACAGACTGTATAAGAACTTGAAGCTCTGGTCGATGTATGCTGATCTGGAGGAGAGCTTTGGCACATTCAAGGTCAAGAACATACCTTTTCACTTTTTTTTTCTTACTTGCATGAACATTATATTCAAGACTGCTTAATAAATCTTGTTAGAATTTCCCTTTTAACGAAAATAATTTGAATGATGTGCTCTATGTTGTTTTACATATTTTCAGTGCTATACTTACCACATTTTGGAGTAGGTATATTATGTTAACAAATTGAATTCCACTTTTTAAAGAAATGATATTGAGAAACCACAATGGATAAAGAGGCATAGCACATTCACAAAACCCTCTTTTTACACCTTTGGCACTTTTGACATTTTTTTTTTTATCCTTGACACCTATCCGATATATTTCCAACTTTTAGAATAGATTTATGCACAATTTATCAAAATGAATGGACTAGGTTTTTTTCTTTGAATGACGCCTTTTGGGGCATACATGTACATGTACATCAAGAAGTAAATCGTTATGGCCAGTCCATTTCTTTAACACAGAGAACCAATGCTGAATATAATTGTATCACTGTATCACCTTCAAGGTCATATCTTGAAAAGTTTCTCATTTTAATATAATTTTTTGTGATACTGAGTACCAAGGGTATGTACAGTTGTATGATTCCATGTTTGATCACGGCATTACTAATTTACTACTTTGTGTCGTATTTTGAAATGTTAACCATCTTCTTAAACTATTTTTTTTTTTTACAGAGTACCAAGGCTGTATATGATCGCATCATTGATCTGCGCATTGCCACGCCCCAGATCATCATCAACTACGGCATGTTCTTGGAGGAGAACCAGTACTTTGAAGAAGCTTTCAAGGTCAGTTTCCTTTAGGAAATCCAACTTAGCGAATTTCACTGATTTTGAAGATAAAGTTGAGTTCCGGTCATGCGATAACATTGTGAAAGGAACTGTCTGGAAGCAAATGGGAAAGGTTAATCATGTCTAAATAAGGATAGGTGTATCCTGTGAGGTTTTGGAATCATCAAAATGATGAGAAATCAACCCAAACTCGCTCAAAAGCACTTGCACCACACACAGAAATGGGTATATGGGACTGCACACAGATGTGGCATGAATGTTTGGCCCAAACTCTTCAGCTAATTTGTTGTCATATTTCCAATATAAGGGCATTTGAAGAGAAATCCTGTTCAGGGGACATTTCTACTATAATGTTCTTCCAAACTAACATAGAAGGCATGAGAAAGCTCACAAATTATTGTTCACCTTTCCCAGAACTCAACCTTCACTTTATGATAGAATTTCTTGTATTTTATTGAGTGATTATATCGCCAGAGATGCAAGATGAAGAAAATTTGTTTTGTATACTTTAAGTCAAATGTCAAAACATTTATGGGGAAACTTTTGATAAAATCTACTTCAAAATTGACAGTTCATTTTTATTTCTTTATTCTACAAAAAAGTTGTTGGAAAATGTATCATACTACATGTACATATATTTACATCGTTACATGGCTACATTGTCTAGCCATATAAATTTTTTTATATAGTGATGTAGTCCGCTGAGTAATCAATTCAATTGGTTATCTTTCTGTTCACATCCTGCACATTTCTTTTCTAAAACTCAAGATTTCCTTCAATAGAAATTAACATTTCAAGTTTCTTTGATCCTTTCCAGGCATACGAGAAGGGGATTGGTCTGTTCAAGTGGCCCAATGTGTACGACATCTGGAACACCTATCTCACCAAGTTCATGGAGAGATATGTAAGTCACATTTTGTTATTTTCGATATATTTTTATCATCTTTTAGGACATTGCCTCCATAGCACAGAAGAGTCTCTTTTTTAAAAATCCTCTTTCTGGTGAAAGTTACATGGTTTGAAAGAGAGACCAGATGTAAAATTATGTATTTTTTTGTAATTTTTGAATATATATTTTGAGTATATCCATATTGTTAAAGTGATAGTGAGTGCATGATTTATGATTTAAGGAATTATAAAATAGGCAAGTGGGTGAGTTACTGAGTGATATTTGTTTCATGTATGAGTGAGTATATGAGTGAGTGAATGATTGAGTGATTGGTTGGTTGTTAATGATATCAATGCATGTCAGGAGTAATTGAATGATTAATAGAGTGGGGTAGAGAGTGAGTGAATGACTGAATGATTGAGTGATTGGTTGGTTGTTAATGATACGATATGAATGCATGTCAGAGTAATTGAATGATCAACTGAGTGGGGTAGAGAGAGAGAGAGAGAGTGAGTGAGTGAGCGAATGCCTTGTGTGAGTAAGTAGTTTGAAGGAGTGAGTCAATGAGTGATTAAATGAAATTCTCATTTTTCAAACCATCTTCACTGTAGGGTGGTAAGAAACTGGAGAGAACCAGGGATCTCTTTGAACAATGCCTGGAAGACTGTCCCGCCAAGTTCACCAAGAGTGAGTTCCTACTTTTAATTCTGACTTCAAGTAAACCCAAATGATATGTTTATCCATGTGAGATTTAAATGTACAGTCCAACCTGTATAGAAAGACCGTAATTTTTGTTTCCCTTGAAAACTGTTTCTCATTGAAACATGTATCAAAGAAACCTGTACGTCAAGACCACTTGCTCATAAAGACCGCTTTTCTTGCCTGAAATTATAGCGACCACCTGTATAGAAAGACCGTAATTTTTGTTTCCCTTGAAAACTGTTTCTCATTGAAACATGTATCAAAGAAACCTGTACGTCAAGACCACTTGCTCATAAAGACCGCTTTTCTTGCCTGAAATTATCTTTGAAAATACAAATCACCCTCTCCATTCCTATTATACTGTCATGCGTTCTGGAAAACGGTTTCGATCGGTAGGATTTCGTACAAATCGTTTTGGAAACTCATTTATTCCGCTGTCAATCCGGGAATACAATAAACTCAAGTAACAAAGCTATTCAATTATCGCCTCGTTACATGCAACTCACCAGACTAGACATTATTGATTTGTTCAACGTATTGTTCTCATATTATTTATGTTGACTCTATATAGAGAGCTAATTTGTATACCAATCTAAACTTAAATTGAAAATCTTTTCTTTCCAATGAGTTTAGGCTGAAATAATATGCTGATTGTAGTACGTATAATTGTGTATGTTTATGACCACATATGACCACATGTTCATAACTTGTGTAATTTTGTTTATTTATATGAATGTTTGTACTTTTGTAAGCCAACAAAGCAAATTTCCTTAATTGGATGAATAAAATTATCTATCTGTCTATCTATCTTTATAGACAGGTTTCACTGTATTAGAAATTTATTTTTTCTTCATACCCCCTTGAGTATCGGTGGAACAAGCTCAGCTTTATCATCTCATCCACGTATGCCAATGTTCAGTCATATTTTTTCATATTTTAAAAATTGGAATGATAGATACATAACATTCCTATGAAATTTGCAAAGCATTAAGATGTGAAATTACAGTGAACAACTTTCAAGCACAATTGTGAACTCAGAAGGCATAAAAAAAATAGGAGCACAATTAATACTTACATTTAGTCTAATAAGCAACTTTCATATTTAATGAATCACAACTTTACAAATTATGAAATTATGAAATGTCTGTAATTGTAATTTCCATTTAATGTTGAATAGCTCTGTACCTGTTGTATGCTAAGCTCGAGGAGAATTACGGGTTATCAAGGCACGCTGTGGCTGTCTATGACAGGGCTACCAAAGCAGTGCTTCCTACAGAACAGTATGAGGTAAGCTTGCAAGATATATTCACTCTTGGGAAAGGGCTTACTTTAGCTTCAAATGGTATAGACTATTAAATTGACAAAGCTTTTTATTTCATTTATTCGCAAGGTAACCATTTAGTATGATAATAATCATGGCTTAATCCATGTTACCAATGTTTTGTTATTGCTCTTTTTTTGTTCAAATGATTTTATTACAAGCACTTTTGAATCGATTTGCGGAGAAAAGTATGAAAATTTATGGATTGAAATTGCGTTTTTGATTGTCATTCAGTTAAGCTTTCCTCTCGTATCTCCAAAGAAGTTTCATGTGGTTTTATTTTTTGTATGCTTTATCATTCAATACAGATTCCCTTTAAAACAAACAACAACAGGGTCTAATACTTTGAAGAGCACATATTGATAATTTGATATCAAATTTGCTTTATTTTGAGCTTTCAAAACTGTTAAACAGGTTGAAAAAAGATCATTTTCTCCTATTCCAGAATATTTTTAAAAAGTTCTGTATGCAAATTTCCTTTCAGACTATAAAATTAACTTTGCGTTTGTTATTTTCTTTTTGCTAGATGTTCAACATTTACATCAAGCGAGTAGCGGAGGTCTACGGTGTAACACAGACCAGATCCATCTATGAGAAGTCCATTGAGGTGCTTCCAGACACCGAAGCCAGAGAGATGTGCATCAGGTTTGCGGATCTTGAACGCAAGCTGGGAGAGATTGACAGGGCAAGGGCAGTCTACGCTCACTGCTCGCAGATGTGCGATCCAAGGGTAAGTCAGAAGTGTTTACTTGTAGGTATCTAGTGAGTTGTTGAAAAGAGGAGGAATTAGATCTCTATTGGTGAGCGTTAGAGGAGGAACAATAGCGCAGTTTGGTTTGCTTGTAGTTGCCTAGTGGGTGTAGTTCTGTTATTTAGAAATGACTGTTTTTTATTATTCATTAATGAGTGATAATAGTAATGATGGCAAATAATGTCTAAAAACATAAGCAGAGGGCCAAGATTCAAATCCAGAACTTTCAGATTTAAGTCAAGAGTGAGGACTGCACCAGTTACTGTAAAGGTAGCAATTTTCCTGCTCTTTGCAAACGTATATTCTCTGGCTTTTTGATTTGCTCCCTAAGTGTTTGCTAGTATACTATTAATACATGGTTGGGAGTGCGTTGGCAACACAAAGGTTTTTATCGTGGTGTACTATACGCACAAGGCGCAAGCCGAGTGTGTTGGACACCACGATAAAAACCTGCGCGTTGCCTGATCACACTAATGCACGAACTCACAACCATGTATTAATATTTTTATAACAAAACAGGTCGGCAATATGATTATGAAGTCTATAAAAATGGTTACGAACCCCATAGAAATGCCAAGAGTAGTACAGTCCTGGAGGCTGCCATTTGCTTTCCTGGATGACATCACATAAGCCCAGCCAACAAAAGCCATGCACGTTTTAGTGCGCACATGTAATCCCTGCGCTAAAATGACAATTAAACTATGCGATTTCATTGCGTTTTAAGTTTGCACGCAGCAGAGGTACACGTACGCGCAGCTCGGCCGTGCTTTAGAGCCTTTTTGCTGTGCGTTATCACTTTTTTTGCACGGTCACGTGGTGTTATTTGACCAATCAGGATGGCTACATCCTTGAACCCGTTTTATAATGTATGTTTATCCACTGCACCCATATAATATTGTAACAGGTTTTAGGCAGTTTGGCTGCAAAGCTAATTCTACCTCCCACTGTGTGTGGTTGTTGTACAGGTGACGGCAACATTCTGGCAGGTGTGGAAAGAGTTTGAGATCAAGCATGGCAACGAGGACACAGTCAGGGAGATGCTGAGAATCAAACGAAGTATACAGGCCAAGTTTAACACCCAGGTATGAACCCTAGCCAGCATTATGGACCACATAAAAATATGTGAATGGGACTATGGAAGAGTCTTGAATGTATGAGATGCTAATTCAGATGTATACGTAGGCTAGATATTTCGTAAAATGTTCATTTTCCTGTTGTATTCATTGAATCTAAAGCACATCGCACACTATACGATCGGTCTGCGATCTGTTTTTGAAGAAAATATGATAGCATTAGATAAAAAGTTAAAGACAAAGAATAGTTTTCATTTAGGTTTTTAATATTCATATAGATAGTAATCTAAATCTAATCTAAATCTAATCTAAATTACGGCCCATTACGAGCCTTGTAGTCAGAGGAAGGCCAAATTGGCTCTGAATCGTAGTGACGTCAGAGCAGTCATATGATTGTCTATGATTTGACACTGATTTAGCCATTATTATGTGTATAAGGCTGACAACGCACCAAAGTCCTTTATTTAGTATTTATATTATTGTTCAGAATCTGAATTGCTTAGATTTTATGTGTTAAAATGCCTAAATTCAATGCAATTGCGATTTATTTTCAAAATCGGAGAGCAGTCGATCGTACAGTGTTTGGTGGGCTTACGACCAAGTGAATCGTACAGGTATTAGATGTACACATCAGGATTATGATATGATTCAAAACTTGACTACATACCCTCTGTATATGTACTGTGATTCATATCTTTTCTTCCATATTTTGTTATTTCTTCTAGGTTAACTTCATGTCAGCTCAGATGATTGCTGCAGAAGGAGCAGGTAAGTCTGAAAGGGATGCTTATGAGGATTTGAAGGTCGTCAGGAGTTTTGAAGTGAAAAAAATAAAATGCTTTCATGGAACTCAACAAATTATAATCTAAAGCAGTAAAAAATAACTAAGATGTTCCATGAGAGCCAAGCGTGATGTAACCCTGGAAAGCTCCAAGAAAATTATGGTCCCCCCAAAATGAGAGTTTGAAACAAATCACTGTGAGAAAATTTGATACATAAAATAGCAAATCAAAGCTCCTCACCTAATGCTCAGAAAGTACTTTCTCCACTACTCTACATGGACATAGACTGTTGATCGTTTTCAAGAAATACTTGATAACACACCTTTTTTTCTTCAGTCATTATGTTTTATGTTGTCTTTAATCTATAGTTTGTGTAATTTGTGTTCTTTCTGTATCAAGGACTTAGCATCTTATGAAAGTTCAAAGTATAAGAAGTATTTCTTTGTTCTCTTGCTCTTTAAAGCCAAACCTAACCAAGCTGCTATGGATGACATGCAGTTATTGGAACAGAGAGCTCAAGCTCTAGCTGCCGAGGCTGAGGCTGATAAACCAAAACTCAAGAAAGATATTCTCTTTGTCAGGTAAGTTTTCACCGACTAGCCAAAATTATTTTCATTTTAGTACCATAAGCACAGAATAAGGACAATATATATACAACCCTGGACAAAATTATTAGACCAGCTCCTTATAAAGGCCTATATGGCAAGTGTTAGCTATATCAGTTATTGAATTTTCAGAATGAATTCTACTAGCTAACTCATAATGAGTAGATGAATACTCCCCAAAACAATTAGCACATGCAATAATTAAGCTCTGGGACAATTGCAGCTAGGGTAGTTGCCCTTAGGACAATTTACCCCGGACAATTACTTTTAAGGGCACACTAACGGATAGATAGTTCAGAACAAGTAACAGAATGTAAATATCCTAGATGCCATTCCGCAGGGATATTCTCCAGGGGTAGGGGTTTTGGAAAACATTTCCTGACAGAAGTGGTCTGGGGATATAATTGTCCAGGAGGTATGCCTGGTTGTGCAGTTTGTTCAGTTCTTGGTGGAAGATTGCTACATTTGATGATAGCAGCCATTCCTTGTGGCATGCTGTCAACAAGGTGTCACATTTTTCTTCTCCTCACAGCAGCTCATTCATGCTGCAAGAATGTTTTCTTCTTTCATGAAATTAATTGTCTAATACCTTTAATTTTTATGTCACACGCAATGGTCTCAGTAGAATAATGAGCAGGCCATGGTGCTCGGACCAAGAGTAGTAACACTTGAAATTCATCCTCTCAGACATTTATAGTCTACTAGGGGTGTGGTAATTGTCTGGGGAAATTTGTCCGGGCCAGTTTGTCCTGGCTGTAGTCGTCCTAGTGGTAACTGTTCTTGGGTAAAAGTCATAGGGGTAATTGTTCTAGTTAGTAGTAGTCCATTAAACATGAATTCGCTGTTGATAATCATTTTCCTATTTCCATAGACAGTGGACGTAACAGTACTCTCCTACCACAGTTACACAAAGGGGACTTGTCTCATAAAGCCGGTACAGGCTTTATTTTAAGTTCTCTTGTTTCACTTTCTCATTATTCAATACAGGCTCATGGGTACCCATATCTAATTGTTGTTTTTTTATGAATGTAATTATTGAATATACATGTTCATGCATTTTAGAAATGAAATATAAATACATGTAATTCAACTCAACTCAGTAAGGCTGATAGCTTGATTTAATACATGATTATATATTTCTTGAAGGAGACATGTATGGAGAGTGATGTTACATGTACTGGCTGTCATAGAAATCTGCAGATCTGGCAAGAGGGTTTTTTTGTCAATCGTGAAATTGATGGACTTTTGTATCAATCTTACATAACTATCTGATTGATTCAAAGCAATGAAGAAATTCAGTTGAATAAATCTAGATCATAAGATTTGCATAGAAATTTGATAAAAGTATCTGTTGCTTCACAAACCTGCCTGAAAATTAACCACAGAACATTTGGCAGCTATTCTTTTAAATAGACGTTAAATGTTGAGTATCCTCTTCAGTAGCATATCTGCCAACCATTGCTATTTTAGAGAAATAATTCTTATTTTGGGGGCTTTCAAACTAGTAATACAAACCCTAAGACTCCTCTATTTTTCTGGAAACTTCTGTGTAATAGCATACAAAATATTCCTGAATTTGCCTTGAGAAATTTGCAATTAACAATGGAAGGTTGGCAGGTAAACAACAGCTTTGAGAAATATGTTTATGTACCTCAAGAAAGACTCTATATACGTTATTCTTGTTCTGTTTTCTTCACAGGGGTGATACTGAAGCTAAAAGGGAAGCGGTTGCCGAGGCAACGAGAGCAGCAAACCCAGCCGAGATCAATATTGATGATGATGAAGATGAGGATAGTGAAGAGGAAGTGGATGGTAAGAGGAAATTATTTTAACATAAGAATGTCTTACATAAACTGTAATAATCACGATTTCGTAAGTGTTATATATTCAGTGGTCTCAACGGCATTGTTTCATAATCTGGATGTCATTTGCAATAGTACGCTCCCCATGGTAAAGCTATACCACAGCGTTTAGATTATTCATAATATATATTGCATGAAATAAAAATTAGTTTTGAAAAAAAATGAAGGGTTTCAACTATTCAGGGAAGAGATGAGATTTCAAGAATATATTAAATTGGTCTGTGGACTTTGCTGATTCATTGAAATAGGGGGTATTGTCCCATTTTTTGGATGCAGTTACAGTAAATGTGTGATTTCAGGTATTGTCTAGAGTAATCAATAAGCTCAGAAATGAAACAAAATCCATTTTGGACCATCCTTTCTGATTTGTTTGCTTTTCATTTTTTTTTTTTTTTTTTGGTCCTGACCATTATAATTTGATTGTTTTGCTCAGTCCCATATGAGTGTATTATTGTTGTTATTTTTCACAGAGGTGAATGTTGAGCAGAAGAGTGTCCCATCTGATGTGTTTGGTAGCATCAAGGCTGACAAAGATGCATAGGAACAACAGGCTTTCAAACTTGGAGAGAGACCAACAACTTGATTTTTTGTGAAGCTTAAAATATAAAGTTATAAATGAGTTCTGTTCAAAGAATTTCTCTGTAAGAAATTGGGAAAGGTTGCTTATGTATTATTGGTGCATTCTGTGAGGTTTGGATTCATCAAAATAATAAGAAATATACTAAATCTTGCTGAAAGCCATGCGCACAGCACATGGAAATGCATATATGGGAGTACAAACACGTTTGGTCGAAACCTTTCAGCTTTTTCTTGTCATATTTCAAATATGAGGGCTTTGGACAGCACTTTGTTGGAAGGAACATTTGAGAGCTCACAAATTATTTTTCACCTGTACCAAAACTCACCCTTCTCTTTGAATAATGTCGTTCAAAATGCACAAGTGGGGGGGGGGGGGCCGGAGGGAACAAAATCATACTTGTAAATTTATTCTGGGGCATGTGGGCACTCATATTTAACAAAAACATATGATGCTTGTACTAGGTGTTTAAAAAAAACTGGACACTTTTGATTGTTACTAACTCAAAGATTTCTGCCAACCCTTTGCTGTCCTGTGTCATTAATGATTCATGATGCTGGGTTAAAAAGGTGTTCTGGAATTTCAGCTGCAACACACAATGGCAGTTATTGTGTTCTGAATTAGTTACATTGTACTTAGACACACAGATTTTGTGTCCTTGTTTTTTCAAAAAGTGAAAAATCTAATTAAGAGCAATATATTTAAAGAAAAGCATTCAGAGAAATGTCATAAAACTTGCTCCAAATAAATATTACATCCTTCAACTTTACAATTTAAAACCTCAGTCTGATACGAGGTATAATTTTTCAGTAATTAATGATCAAAATTGTCCACTTTTTTTAACACCGTGTTATATGTAATGCTTGGAATGCAAAGAGCCTGTTGCTTTCTTGTGATTCATATAAAAAAAATATATATGGATGAAAAACTTGGAATTGCCAGTTTTGACCAGTTTTATACAATTTTCTCAAACATAGAAGATCGTACAAGCTTCAAATTTTACTTGTTCTGTATCTTTCCATTTTCAAAACTGTAAAACCGAAAGCTGTCTTTCATATTTGTGAGAAATGATTTATGGAAGAATAGATACTTTATGGTAAAACTTGACAAAGGTCATGTCAGTGGCGCATTGAGTTCATAACGATTAATGGTTTTTCAAAAAATCTACTCCTGGGCCATATTTCTATGCCAAATTTTCTCACACCCAATCAAATGCAACGATATCAATACCTTACTAACAGTTATTGTAACTTATTATCGATAACAAGTTATATGAAACAGGACCCTGGATTTTTTTTTCTCAATACTTTCAAACTCTGTGGGTATATGCGTAAGAGTAATCACTTCATGAATACATTTTTTTTGTTTGAAAAAAGTATTTTTTGTTTCAAATGAAATAGATTAAATTTGCATGTCCATTTATTAAGTGGAATGCTGATCATGAAAATAAATGAAAACTACTTATCAAAAGCTTAATTTTAATAAAAAGTCCAGGACATCAAAAAGCCAAGCCTTGATCAGTCAGTAGATACAAGATTCTCTGTTTTGAAATTGGTTTCTTTCACAAAACATTAACGTTTACAAATGTTGTTGTGGGCAAATCAGATGTATAATCTTTGTTTGGTACAGTGATCATTCCAATGAAGTTTATCATGTGTAGCTCTGTTTTTGGATGAGATTATTAAATGAGAACGCTTTTTCCTACATCTACTTGCCTTTTTCTTTTATTTTGTGATTTGTTTGATTCTGTTAAGTTAAGAAAACGTATATAGAAAAATACAAAAATATTAATTTTCATCCTGAAAATGGAACAGTCACTGATTTGTAGGACATTGGTGGTAACAAATACTTTCAATCATAGAAAAAGTCGAAAAGGGCTTCAAAGGAGAAAAAGATTTCCCTAATTTTTTTATACATAATTGTCACTGTGTGAGAGACCTAGAGCATTAAAGTAGCTATCCAAAGAAAATCACAAATATGGCAATTAATGTATCACTAGAAACTGGGAAGCTTACAGATGGCAATCGTATAAGTTTTATGTCAACTGCGTATTTGATGATTATAAAAACAACATAAATAAAAGCTCTTCTCAGCATCTGGAATATCCGAGGATTCGCCAGAAATATAGCGATGTTTTGATGTCGTCACACTAGGGATCGATCCTGCTTAAGCAGACGACGTCCTATAATGAATGAACGTAATTGCAATGCAATTATTTATCAAATTATAAAGAGTTTGGTACATTTAAACATGACCTTATTTCACACCATTCTAAAAGGGAAAGTGAACTGATTCTGATAACTAAAACAGTTTGATTGTAAATACACAGGAGAAGGGTCAATGATCAATGAAATAAACCCCACTTTCAAATTGAAAAGCCCTCCGAATAATATCACAGATTGTATTCGTTCCCTCTTGAAACGCCGAACATGCCCCGGTGCAAGCAGCTGAAAATACAATGGCGTCTTATTTTGTTTACAAGTGACCGATTCCTTTATTTTTTTAACGTTGCATTTTTCATCAAAATAATACGATACACGAAGTTAAGAGTGAGGCAACAGACTAACATTAAGACTGACGCTAGTCAAGTAAGAGAAATAAGTGAAGAGGCACTGAAAAATGTGTAAGATGTTATGGGACATCGTCTGCTTAGACAGGACTGGTCCTTCGTGTGTCGTCACACATCTCAGCAGCGTTCAAGGAGCTCTTCAGCTGCTATATCGGGGGCTGTATTTTACCGTTTTATAATTGATAATAATCATTAATTCAAATGTTTCCAAGCGTTGAATTTGGATAACCTTGTTTAATTTATGCCATCTATGCAATAATAAGTATTCAGCCAATATTTATTTTGATGGAATTTTCTTGCAATGTGATCTTTAAGAGGAAATCGCTTGATTACAAAAGAACCCCTAAAAACGTTCCCTCTGGAATGCCTGCATTTTCATGAAAGCACCATAGAATTCATGTTTCTAAAGGATTTATCAGTTACCAGTACATGGAAATATCTTGTACTAATGCCCGGGTTTGGTGAATACATTGTATCTCAAAATGCAATTGTTTCTGAAATTACAAATAAGGGGAATCCATCTACATTAAGAAATCAAAATACAGTTAACCGTGTGTAAGTCGAACTATTTTTTGGTTGTCCCAACAGATTAGACTTATGCAAAGTTAACTGTATAAGGAATAATTAGGAGAAAACAATATACCAAAACAATAATGACACAGCCAACTCTAATAATCCCTTTATCAAATATATTCTTTTAATTCATGTCTCTTAACCAATACATATTTCACAATTATTCCACAGTAATACTCTTACAGCCCACCGCACACTTTACAATCTGTGATTGAGGTTTTGAATATTCATGTACATAGTTAAATTGAAATTACGGCCTATTTCAAACATATTCAGAGAAGAGGCTAAATCGGCTCTGAATCGTGACATCAGAGCAGTCCTATCATGGTCTACGATTTGAAGCTGATTTGGACCTTATTCTGGGTAGAAGGCGGACAACGCACTAACTTCCTTCATTTGGTATTCATATTAGTGTTCAGAAACTGAATCTGGAAGATTTAATTGTTTAAATCTCCATATTTACTGCTATTGTGATTTCCAAAATCAGATCACAGTCGATCGTATAGTGTGCGGTGGGTTTTATGAGTAAAAATCATGGTAAATACCCATCCAGCCGTATCATAGAATTCAATCCTATTAAAGTGATATTAATCATTCACTCACATAATTCGAGAGAGCTAAAGCTGAAAGATAATTTCTAGTCTTTTGATATCATAGTTCTGATGTGTAGTTCCGTGACGCGCTCTCGTTTTACCACTGCCTATATCACAGAAGAAAATAATTACATGAAAATCCAATAACGGTGATTGCAAACCAAATTTTAAAAATAAGACACTCGCATATGCTAACATACAAAGACTACACCAAATGAAAATCATACAAAAATGAAACGTGTAGCTGCAGAGTTGGCAAGGATGAATTTTTTCTTTTTTTAGTTTAATAGCCATATTGTAGGGTACTCATTTATTCATGTTCATTGGCATATTCCTGTATATACATGTATATCTAACCTAGAGATTTATTGTGCAGCAGCATGATGTAATGTACATGTAAATATTTGTACATAATTGAACAGACTTATGAGAGAATACAGAACATACCCAGTTCAGTCATACATGTATTGCATTGAAAGCATTGACTTCAATGTATAGCTCTAAAAAAGTTTGCGTAAATAGTCACCTGAAGTAAATTATCCATTTTACATACACCAACACAGCATGTTTCTAGTTCGGTGTATCATTAACCATTTGTGCAATAACTGTACACTTCTTAAATATCCAATACAATTTCTTGAAAGGTGAGTATTTTCATGATACACTCACAATTAAACACAGAATCATGTATAAGACTCTATGCTTTTCAAAACGAGTAAAATCCAGTGACCCATCAATGTGCATCCAACTTTCCAATTATAAGCAGTAGAACACAATTATAGAAACTTGAGTGAATAACTCTCCAATATAGAAAGGCAAATGAACAAAGTTCTTGCAGACTTTCATTCCCAGCAATACAATAAAACCTTTGAATCCATCTACGGCAGTAGTCCTCAAAATTTCCTGGGTCATGATCGTATAGAGGCATGTGACTACCGTACTAATTTTGATTGTGATGTTCAAATCAACAACTCTCTTTCACAAACAAAACTGGTCTTGTATGACCCTGTAAAGAATTTTGTACATTGGAAGCCTATTGGGTTTCGACAAAAAATGAAACCACATGTTCCTGTGTGCCTGCCATTGATGTTGTATATACGTGTATATCAATGTATACATGAACAAAAGAAAAATATAATCTATTTGGTTTCTAATGATTACAGGTCATCCTCAGCTACTGTTTAAGCCTTCAGAGATTGGCTAAAAGCTCTGAGCTTCTCAGCTGCCTTGTCAATTGTGCAGTCATCCTAAGAAATAGAAAACAAAAGAGAAATAATGAAACAGTATGTATGTTATGTTATGTTCTCATCTTGATTCAAATCTAATGCATGCTTCCTCTCTTAAATCTTTTAGAAGAAATCTTAAACATTATCAAATTAGCTCTTACAGTATAAGTCCATAACAATTGTACAGTATTTTGTTTTCTGCCTGTGTCTAAACAGAACATAAACAACTAGAAATATCACTGAAGATGATTAATATCCCCGCCCCGTGAGAACAGCCTTTCTTGACTTTTGGTCGAAAACGGAGGAAGTAGTTCGATCCGCAAGATTTTTCCATGGCAACGCAGCTTCCGACACATCAAAAAAAATATGTTGTACACATCTTCCCATCAAGACCAATGTGTGTACCAAATTTCATGACTTTCGGTCAAAAACTGAGGTAGTTCGATCCGCAAGGTGTTTCCTGGATTTTCTGCCATAAATATGCCGTTACCATGGCAACGCAGATTCCGACTCATCCGAAAAATATGTCTTGCACATCTTCCCACCAAGACCAATGTGTGTACCAAATTTCATGACTTTCGGTCAAAAACTGAGGAAGTAGTTCGATCCGCAAGATTTGCAACGGACCGACCGCCCGACCGACCGCCCAACCATCGACTGATTCCAGTATACCCCCTTCAAACTTCGTTTGGCAGGGGTATAATAACTTTCCTTCAAGACATCTTTTTAATTATACTTAATACATGTATTATGTGTACATCTGGTTTTTCTACTACTATATAAACCCAATAGGCTGACATTATCTGCTAGTATACTAGTACATTGTATGCTTATTTAAAAAAAAAAATGTTTTAGTGGTTTGTGTGTGTTGTTTGTTTTTTTCCTTTAACACACGTCTTGTCTCGTCTCTTTACTGCTATATACAGTATGCATGTGTATACATAATTACATACATGTATTTCGTAATTCTGTTATTGGGGAACCTAGTTTTAACAAGCTGTGCTTCTCCAGGTTCTCCCATGGTACTGCTTTTTTCTATTGACTAAATAATGTAAATTTTTCACTTTTGAATACAATTCATTCATTCACAGAGGATATTAATATACAGTGAAGGCATAGGTACATGTATGGGTGGCATCAAATTGGTCTTGACAAAACCATAGTTTTAGGAGTAAAGTCAAGGTTAGCTTAAGGTTAGGATTAGATTTAGGGGTGAAATGTATTCTTCTAAAACGGTGTTGTTTGCATTTGTTTTTACCTTGATGAAGCAGAATCGGATATATGGCTCTCCAAGATGTTTATGCTCAGCACTGTAGAACGCACTGCAGGGAATAGTGGCTACACCCTACGCAAAGAGATGAAATCCAAATTAACAAATCGGTACAATATGTTGAGAATGCTAAATTTTAAATCTTAAGCTGGTACAACATTTTTCTGAACTAAAGATGAAGATGACATAAAAATTAATTAAAACTTGAAAGTAGATAATAGGACAGAGTTAAGTAGTTATTAAATTTTTTTACCAGGAAGAGAGCAGGTACCCGTACATTGTACATGTATATGCTTTTCAGCAAGCTAACAGTCTACAGCATTAAAGTCTCATCTAAGACTTGGTAATCACAAAACCTTTCCCAAGGAAATTCATGAATTGTCATAGTCTGCCAACACAGCAGAATTTAATTCAATATTCAAGCTTTCAAATTCTAAGATTTTTTGCTTTCCAAGCCTGTGAGAGGATATCAATTGATATCTATTTCCGATTCATCTTCTAAGAATATTTCTTAAATTACCTCTTAATTCTACAAAATGGTCAACACTGCCGTATCAGCATATCTGCAGTCTCTTGCTCAATAAGATGCAATTACATGCAACACAAATCCTCAATACACAGTTCAGGGCCCCGATTTATAAAGACTTGTTATTGATTCAAATCTATCGCAACTTAAAATAAATCACAACTCGTAAAACGGAGCCCTTATCTGCTGAAAATCATGTTGCATTTGATCGCAACTTCTGCTAGAGGCCTATTTGAGTGTAATAGAATATGCTTTTGTAACAGACGAGAATACAACATTTGATCATTCTTACCTGTGTTTTAGTGAGGTAGCGGACCATCTTGTAGTCTTGAGGTCCATCACCATATTGACTTACATCCACCCCTACAAAGCAAATACACAGAACATTCATGTTACATAAAACAACTCAAGGTCACATGACCATTAAGGACAGGGATTTCTAATGGTGAAAACTGAATCAGCTTTTCTTCTTCAAAATGGCAACACTAGTTTTTTTTTCTTCTATTATTGCTGCATTTTTTTCAAAAATTGGCAATTTGTACGAAAACACAGTGATTATAAACTTTTAAAACAAATTTTCTTACCAATCTAAGGATTTAGATGCTCATTTACCTTCATTTACCTTAAAGTGCCTAGCATCAAATATCAAAATAGACACAGCAAGTGCAACATTTTTGATTTGTTCTGCTTATGCATCTGTTATACTTTTGTATGTCTCTGAATCAAAAGTTTTAGGGCCACACCAAAAAATAGAGGTTTTTGTCCTCATTGCCTTGACAGTCCTGGGCCAAATGTAATCTAAAATTGAACTGCTCATGACTTACATGTAGTCTAATCAAGAACTGTTCCAATGTTTAAAATAGCAGTACCATTTTACACACACACTTGCACATACGGTAGTATTCAAAATCCATTCAAACACGCAGATATTCTATGGCATACATTTTGAAGGAAAAGGGTTTCTTTGAACTTTCAAAGATGAAAACTGACCTAGATGACCATACTTGGCCATCATGAAGTAGCCTCCCTCAGGGATGATGGGGATGAGGCTGCTCTCTTTCAGAACCTCTGACATCTTGTTTCTCTTCTCCTCTAGCTCTCTTGGTAGTTCCAAGAAGTAGCACTCTGGCTGGCCGAGACGGGAGAACTCGAGCTCAAGGCCTCTTGCTACAGCTTCCTGCAAAATGACAAAGGAAAATTAGCTTAGACATGGATTATATGAAATATATATTTTGAATGTCTTTATTCATAAATTAACATTTACGAAGTGTGAGTACATGTGTACAGTCAGTGGTTTAGAAATTATTGTATTAATGTTCCTTATGATATGCAGAGAATCGTCTAAACTGCCTAAAGTCGGATATTGTATATAAAATATATGTTTGGTTCATGCTCTTATAAGGTCTTATCCGGGGATAGATGTTACTGGGTAACAATTGCAAGTTAGAGATGTTGCCGTTAGTATAGTCCCACATACCTGGATCAGTGTAGGGCAAGTGTAGACACAATTCTGATGAAGGGTCTGGCAGTTCTTGATCAGATGCTGAGGTCCAATGCTCCATCCAAGCTGAAACAGACATTTCAAATTAAATAAATCTTGTTTTTTATCAAATGACTTTAACTCTTTAAGGCTTTGGTTGACTCGTGTAACGAACAGTGGACTGCCATACTCTACTTTTATAACAAGTACAGTTTATATGTACCATATACTCCAAACAATGTAGTAGTCTGAGGTTTTGATCCATGGCAAGTAAAGATCAAAGGTCATTTCGATAAATACTATAATGATCCGTATGGCTTATACTCAATTTATCAATTTAATTCAGTTGAAGACATGGTTAAAGCATTTTTCTATGACACTTAAATTTGCTTAAGATAGAGGGTCATTAAATCAATTCACAACAGGAAATTCAATAAAGAATCTCCCTTCCATTTCCAAGAATTTAGGTTCACATACCTTCCAGCCTGTAGCACTGAATATTTTTCCTGCGCTGCACACTGTGATGGTTCGGTCCCACATACCTGGTAAGGTAGCTGTTTATTATTAAAGAGAAGGAATACTGAATCTGTCAAAAAAGGCTTTTAAAAGAGAACAGCGTTTATTCACCACATTAAAATAAATGGAAACAATTGTACAAAACCATGTTTGTTGTTGGTGTACTTTATCGTACCTGACAGCTAAGCAAGTACATGTATGCGTTTGTAGATAAGCAACTTGTGGACCTAGCACTTCAAAGTCCTAACCGAGGGACTTGGTCCGTGTTAATCAGAATGCCTTACCAAAAAGCACTCATGTATTCATTTGCTCTATAACTAGGGACCTCTCAGTTTATACATGTACCCTGTGACCAGTCCAATGCTATACCACCGAGTCATCACACCTCCCTATACAGTGAAACCTGCTTTAGCGAACACCTGTATAGAAGGGCCACCTGTCTATAAAGACCAGAGTTTTTGTTTCCCTTAAAAAGAATTTCCTATCGAAATGTTTATTAAAGGAACCTTGTACATAAACACCACTTCTCTTGTCTCCCTTGAGCGGTCTTTGTATGCAGGTTTCTCTGTATCAATAACATACATGTATCAATGATTGATCATTTGATGTATATCTCCATAATCTATTCTTTAACTGTTGAAAGCTTTAGTCAGCTTTAAGTTTTTACATTCTCTGTTGCTAGGGCAGGTACATGTACATGTGAAAACTGATAATTACCCACAGGCATCTGCACAACCTTGGCAGACAAACCAATATTGTCATATGACCCGGTGCCAGGGTAAACAAACATGAACTTTTTTCCTGTTTCAGCTTTCATTTTACACTGTACCATTACATTTCCTCTAATCACTTGGTCACTTTTCTGTTGTACATGTAATTATATTGTTTAGCACTACATACATGTATACCATCATTTTGTAAAACATGCATGTTATTCTCATCTTGGGGTATTAAACATTCATGATCGATCCATGAATCAATCTGAAAATTATTTGCAATGATTATGAAAGTTACTGCAATATGACAAATTCCACCCCACATTCTCCTGCACGTCATGTACAATGTACATGTAATCTACAAAGTGTTGGATAAAAACTTGCAAAAGAACTCACTGAAAATGTAAGTTCTTCATTGTTGCCTACCCAAACTCTAAAATGTTTTCAACATATCACAGATTGAAAGCCAGAAGGGCATTTATGGTAAATTCTGATTTGAGTTTAATGCCCTTCTCGCTCCGAGCAGACAATATACATGTATTTGTACATGTACTTTGTGATTAATTACTTACCCATTCTTGTGAACTTGTTTCCGGAGTAGACGAGATGCTCATAGACTTCATCACTGATACACATGACATCATGTTGCTTGCACAGATCAGCTATCACTGTAAGTTCTTCTTCAGAGAAGATCTACAAATATGCAATGATAAAAATCACCATCACCATCACCATAACTATCATCACAATCATCCTCATCCTCATCACCTCTATCATCACCGCTATCACCATCACCACCATCACAACCATCACCATCACCATCACCATCACCACCACCACCACCACCACCACCATCACAATCATCATCATCACCTCTATCATCACATTCATTATCATCACCACCATCACCATCACCATCACCATCATCACAATCATCCTCATCATCATCACCTCTATCACCACCTGTATCATCATCATCACCATCACCATCACCAACATCAACAACATCACCACCATCACCAGTACCATCACCATCAGCAGAATCCTCATAACTATCATCTTTATCATCATCACCACATCATAACTATCATCATAATCATCATGAATTTGCTTAACATGAACTTCATTCTACAAAAGTGCCTCTTCATATTAAGTGACTAGCTTGTGGTTCATATTGCACTGGATTGTGCCTGTAAAGATCTAAACTATATTCAATACTACATGTACCTTTCCGAGTGGGTTATTGGGGTTGTTGACAACGATGGCTTTCGTCTTCTCATTGAAGAGACTTTTCAGTTCCTCGGTGTCTAGGTAGAAATCTCTGGTTGATGTTACACCATCGTTCTTCTGTAGACACAAAAAAAATAATCAAATATTTGGTAAAAAACTGCTATATCTCATAACATAATTATGTGATATACATTTACTTGTTGTGCATGCATGGTTTTGGGGATTATTTTTTAATCCCAAACATCAGGGACCGGTTTCATCAATAAAAACTGCCCCATTTCTATGACAAATTGCTCTCAGCCAATCAGATTCAAGGATTTCAGTAGCTTATAACAAATATTGTAACTTATTATTAACAAGTTTTATGAAATGGGACCCAGGTAATGAATGACCTTGTAATGAGGAAGTTGAGATCAACAGGTCTATGACTTTTCAACTCACAATCAGTTTCAAACCCATTCAGGACAATGGACACTTTGTGGTATTGCAGCTCTTGCAAATCGTGATTCAGAGCCCTAGAAACAGTAGGGCCTACCAGATGCATGCATGAAAAACGCAAAAATCTACACATGCTGTCCAATTCTGATGTATTACCATTTGGCATTTGATGCCAAGAATTCTTATTAAAGGCATTCAGTAACTTTGTGGAAGCTTGATTTAATAAATTGTTGAATTTTGATATCTGTCTTGTATAATGATGTTCAGAAGGATAAATAAATAGCCAGGCATAGAAAGGTTTTCAAATATATAATGATATTATTAAGATATCTGTGACTGAATACTCATATTTACGAAAGCGTATGGCCATACGCTTTAGTCTAACACCGAGTCAATGGGGAAAATGAATCTGGCATTTCCGGTCATTTGCATATGTTTACTTTTGTGAAGCACATGGTGATTTTGAAGTGCTTTTTTCCGCATGGGCTTCATTTTTACACCATATTACATACACTGATAGCATGTAAGGCCAGACAGCTCAGATTTTATCAAGCCTCCACAAAGTTACTGAATGCCTTTAAAGGAAAATAAATCCTGAAATTGGCAATATCTTACCTTTTCAACTGTTTGTCCATGCATATACTTCTATGGTACATGAATTTATATTGGAAAATTACAGCAATAAGAGCTACAGTAATATCAGTACTGCCAATTTGAAATAAAAGCAGATCAATTTCACTTTTGAAAATTATGCGTCCTGAATGGGTTATGTACAGTGTTGAAATCCAGTTGGAGTAACTCAATAATTGTAAAACCAGAAATGATCGCAACATGAAATTTTTTTGTATTGTAAACGAAGGCATTTTCACAGCAAGAAACTTTAAATCAGCTAATTGCCAAAATTCAGTTTTGTGTCAGTTGCAATTCAATAATTTTGTGGCATGAAACTTTCGCGATTCTGAACCACTAACAAAATTCACGAACATTAAATGCGCACAAAAGTTTCTGGTTCTACAGTAGCCTGAAACAGTCTGTGACATGCTGGAATCGTGAAATGAAGCAAAAGTCTAAAAACTGGCATCCTTGAAAAGTGAAAAGAGGCATAATAATAAATCTGCTACTACCACGTCCGCAACCCAACGACACACACCAGGACTTCTCGCCATAACCATGTCCGCATTACACCGACGCCCTCAGTGTTAGGTTTCCCGCCAATTCGCCCCCCACCGCCGATCGCTCCGGCCCACCTACTACTACCACCACGTCCGCATTACCGCTACTTATACCCCGTTCCTCCCGGCACCTACTCGCTCCTGATGACGGACAGTCAACCTGTCCGAAACGTCAAGTCCTCTCCACTAGCTCTCAGCCTTCTCATCTTGTTTACAGTCCTTTTCAGGACTTCACACTTTCCAGAAAGATTTCTTCTACACTCTCTGAATTTCTCGCCTTTCCTTTTCTTCTCAACTTTTCTCCACTTTCTTCTTCTTCTTACTCAATAGTCCTTTTCAGGACTAACCACACGGTGAACCGTAAACCTTCTCCACGTTATCAGTACCACCATGCAAACCTCTACATGTACCTTCAAAGATCATCTAACAATAAATCTGTTTTTTTATGGTTAGAATCTTACCGGTCTGAGAGGAATAAACCTTGGAACACCCCTTGCCATCCTGACCATCGGTTCATAGCAGTCAAAGAAAGGCTCAATGATGATCACCTGGAGAGCAAATTAATCAAAGGAAATTCAAAAGGAATACTTTCAGTGTACATGGATGATGGACCTTGTAATATTATAGTATGGTTAATTTAAAATGATATTAAACAAATATGTCTGTAACTCTGTTCACTTGTAAAATCACTGTAATCATCATCTTCACATTATCTCCTCAACCACCAAAACCACCATCTTCAATTTCATCATCTTCATTATCACCATCAGACCATCACCACCATCGCCTTCACTATCATCACCATTATCGTCATCATTATCAATAGCACCACCACCATCACCACAAGGATCATCATTAGCGCCACAACCATTACCATCATGACCATTACCTCCACCATCACAACTGTCATCATCAACACCACCTTCACTTCCATCACCATCACCACCTCCTCCTCATAATCAACTCACCTCATCTCCAGGGTTGACATGGCTATTGATTGCATAGTAGAGTGAGCCATACGCTCCCACCGAGACCAGTACCCCAGTCATAGGGTCCACTTCACGACCCATGAACTTACTGTACATCGCAGCGATGGCATTCACCAACCTGGCATGACCCTGGAGCAAAAGATGATCATGATCACTCAATCAATATTTTGTTGTGCAAGAAGGGCACTAACTCTGTATAAAAGTATATGAAATAAAGCCCTTCTGGCTCTCACCAAACAATATCATTATCATATAAGAAGTAATCAAAGTACATTTTATACATGTTCGAGCTAAATTCATGGCAAAATAGCTTGTTGTACAGTGTACATCGACATCAATTAAATATATTCCAACCCGATTCTTCTGAGGCAATGTTCTCAGTTTACATGTTTATGCAAAGTTTAGCATAGATATAGATAATCATTACAATCAACCGATGGAAGTAGTTGCCATGCCCGATGTATTGACTTAACCCGTTGACTACTGAATTCTCTCGTTCCCATAGGCTTAATACAGGGACCACCCGGTTCCCGCAGGCAATGGGTTAACAAGACATAATGTTAATGATATAATCCAATATCCATATCAACTCAGATCCTATGTGGAATGTCAAAAAATGGACAAAGCCTACTAATCCCTCTTGAAATTTTTTTTCCCAATCTCATAAATTCATGTGTCCATGAACCCGACGGTCCAAAAATGAAAATTGAATTCCTCCAATTTCTTTGATTCTGAAAAGAAAGAACAAAAAACAATAAACAGACATGGGATCAAGTATTCAGAATCAGGTAGTAAATGTGCACATATGTTGGGAACCAGAAATGACGTTCAAACAAAAGCCAAGATTCTACTCACATAGGACCTTGTGTATTGGCTCATAAGAGGGTTAGAACCTGGTGCAATGATCTCAGTCAGGGCCTGTGTGACTGGGCTGGGTGGCGCAAAGTCTGGAAATCCCTGTAACATACAGTACATTAAATATTACTGATCATAACTGGGAGTTTCAGCTGAGCACACATCTGCAAATGATTTTACTGCAGTCTGTTTTAATTACCAACATCTGTCAGACTCGGCAAATAGTAACTTTGTATTTTTAATTGCTAGTTGAAAAAAAAAATTCAACAAACTAGCCATCTTTAAAAAAAAAAACCTTCCAAATCGAATATGCTTATTAACTCATCAGTGAACGATAGAACCTTTTGTGACATTTTTTACAATGTATTCTGATGTAGAATACTATTAACTACATGAAATACATAAACACTTAGAGCAAAAATAACTACACAGTTATCAATTTCTATTTCACAGAAAGAGCACATGCAATCTTTTACTTTTTTTTTTTTTCAAAAACCTTTACTGAATTCTCACCTGCCCAAGATTAATAGCTTTCTCCTCAGTAGCAAGCTTCACAAATTCAACCCTGTATTGAGCAGATAAAGAGGGTAAAAACACAATCATTTTAAATAACCTTATATACCAACATACATGTATACTAATAACATACCATAAATTAATATGAGGTACATGTACAGTGTAGCCAATAATTATTTGGACACGCTGAGAAATTCATACTTAAAACAAGCAAATTAAAGCCCCTTTAAGTTCAGATTTTTAAAATACTATCAAACGAAATACAATAAGTTAAATATCAAATAAAAGAGAATTACATTGTTATCAAGATAGGCATAGTAACAAGTAATGTTCATTGAGGCATGACGAGTTAGTGTCCATTAATCACAAGAATGCTAATTTTCATACCTTGTGATTAATGGACCATAATTCGTCATGCTTCAACAAACATTTTTTTTCTATTTTCTTTTTACTACGCCCATTTTAAGGCAATATACATGTGTACTTCTCTTTAATTTGATGTACAATTAATCATATTTCATTCTGAATTGTACATTTTGTACACTCAATTTTTGAATGCATTTTCTCGGATACACTGGAAATATATGTGGACACTTGATTAGATTCATGTCTCAAAGTTCAGGGTTATTAACAACAATACTGAATGTATTACAAAGAATTTTACATCAAATTAAACAAATACATTACCTACAACATGGGCAAATTAGAACATCATTATCATTGAGGCATGACGGGCTAATGTCCATTAATCACAGCAAAGTATGAATATGAACTTTCAATCGGCACGAAAAAGAGACATGATCTTTTCGACCTGCACTCATCAGGTTATCACGCAGGTATGTAAACAAATTACTCAAAATTAACTATATTATACTCGAACCTGGACGCCGTAATTTCAGAACAATCTCAAGACAATCTCAAGACAATCTCAGACAATTTCAGAACAATCGCAAAGCAATATGAACTTTGTTGCGATTAATGGACTGTAACTCATTATGCCTCAACAATCATGACTTCTTACTATATATCTAGATACCCATCTTAATGACGACATAATTTGCTTTTAGTTGATATACGATTTATTGATAGCATTCTAAAAATCTCAACTTAAACGCGTGTTTTATGTATGAACTCCTCAGTGTGTCCTAATAATTATTGGCTACACGGAATGAATTCTTAGTATTTGAGGAAGGAATAGATGTCCATGTAACGGTGGTATGAGATTTTCTATTTCACATGGAAGATGAAATCTTTTGTTGAAGATATTTATGCTGTGAATATGTATAGGAGTGTCCAGTCATAATCATTCCTCTTTCAGTGGGTACTCTTTCAAAGCTTTCCTTAGTATGCATTTTTCTTTTGACCACCGTTACATGGACATCACATTTATATAACATTATACATTTTGGTCTGCGATAACGATTCACCACGAAGCTAGAGTACAGGTACTTCTCAACATACATGTAAGTGGCTATGCTTTTTATGCTGAACTTAATTTTAGAAAACATTATTACAGTTGATAGGAGACATGGTTCTTCACTTAGCTGGTATGTCACAAAATTTTCCCCAACCCCTTGGAATGACCCAAATAGAAATTCATGATTTTTCGGGTACAGGGCAAATGGGAGAGGAGCTCGCACGATACTTTGCCTTTAAGATATGGGGGTAATGTTGCACATAATGGCATTACTAATTGGAAGACATTGAACTTACCACACACTTCCCTCCAACCCCTTCAGATGTTCAGCTGGTTTGAGTTTACCACTAGCCATGGTTTCCTAGAATACAAAACAGATAATACCGCAACATAAAGCAAAGAAAGAATGAATAAATTAATGAATGATTGAAGGAAGGAAGAATTGAAGGAAAGAAGGAAGGATAAGGTGGTATACAAGAAATCCAGTGGGGAAGAGGACGAGAGATGAAAGAGAGGTGAAAGGGGACAAAGAGAAAGGAAATCAAACGATGTATCAAAGGAAGAAGAGTATTAAAAGAAGCACACGCAGAGGGAGAGAGAGTGAAAGGGAGAGAGAGTGAAAGAGAGAAAGAGAGATATAGAGATAGATAGAGAGATAGAGAGAGAGAGAGGTACAAGAGTGAAAAACAGGGGGAAAGGAAGAGAGGAATAAGGAGAAAATGAAAGATATGAGCAAGAGGTGGAATACATGGGAAAAGTGTTAACGAATACCATGAGTAAATAATGGATAAAAATACACGCATAGTGATGATAGATCAACCGTAGTCAAACATTGTGGTTCTGAGCAATCACCACAAGTCAGTCACAGCGTATTGTACATGTACATGTACATGTATGAATAAACTTGTACAAGGGGTAAATCAGTGGCTATCTATCAAAATAAAAAAAAATATTACAGATCCAACTCATCACTAGTGTGCGTTGCTACAGTGTATATGACCCTCGTGCCACATAGAGACTTACATGTACATGATACATCAACTGTTACTAGATTTACTCACAGGATCTCCTTGCTGCATGCTGGCTCTCTGTGATATTTAGTAAGAATCTGTATAGAATCACTATGAACACAATGACAAAGAGAGCGGACAAAATATACAGCTCCTCATTGCACCCTCCACAATATATGCAAATTTTATACATACCTTTCAAACAAAGGTTGTTCTTGACAACCTCAAAGCTTGCCGGACATAACAACAAATAATGTATGCAAACTGGATTCCAAGCATTGAGGCTCATTTATAAAAAAGCAGGTTAATGGAATAGCTCATCACTAGGTGCTCAGTGCATAAATTTGTATACATTACAGAAGCGGTCTATTGCTGAACATTCCTTCATTGCTATTGTGAAAAATAAGTAGCACATGTACATGTATGCATGCAATATACGCATGTGACACCTGTTTTACGTCATAATAGCAATGAAGGGATACATCTTAATTGTCTACCAGAGCAATAGACCTGTTCACAAATATATTCAAATGTTATGCATACTTTTAAAAACAAAGATTGTTCTTGACAACCTGAAAGCTTGTCAGATGCTTGTCAGACATAGCAACATGTAATGTATGCAAACTGGATTCCAAGTATTGTACAGTTCATTCATTGATAACAGGTTAATGGAATACCTCGTTACTAGGTCCCCAGGAAAGAAACATCCATAAATTTGAATAACCTTGTGAACAGAGGAGCGTTTCATCAAGCGTTTTTTCAGTGATTTGTACTGACAAATTTGCTCTCAGCCAATCAGAAGCAAGGATTTCAGTAGCTTATAACAGTTGTCTGTAAAAGTCACTGACAAAATGCTTGATGAAATGCTCCCCAGGTCTATTGTGGAAGGTAAAATGAGGAGCCGTATATATTTTGTCCGCTTTTTTGCTCGCCATGTTCATAGTGAATGCACCATACTGAAATGTTTTAAACGCAGTAAATGCTCCCTTGAAATTACAAACCAGAGTAACACCTCACAAATTAAAGCTGAATCAATCACCCGTCCCCCCCCCCCCCCCCCCCCACAATCAATCAAACAAGAATCAAACTTGGGCAAAATAACAGCTAGTTCGAGCACCAAATAAAATATCAGAACTGGGCCCCGTTTCATAAAACTTATTATCAGTAACAACTGATACATATCTATAACAAATCTGCTCTCAGCCAATCAGATGCAAGTATTTCAGTAGCTTATAACTGTTACTGCAACTTGTCACAGATATCAAGTTTTATGAAACGGGGCCCAGAGGTATTTAAAGTATTAGATGTCACCAAATGAAGACTAGTCGTGCTCTGATTCATTGGTCTGCACAGCAGAGTGAGAAGACTTCACTTTCCACAGTACATGTATGACAAAATATTCAAATGTGCATTCAAATGAAAGAGCAAATACATGTACAATGTAAAGCGAAGCTCCCTGGTAACCAAAAACCAATGGAGAAACAGAGAAATAGAAGAATCTAGAAAGTAGAATAACCACGGATTAAAGGTGAACCGATAAGAATAACCAGGGGTTAAAGGTGCACCGATGAGAATGACCTAGTGTTAAAGGTGAACCGATAAGAATGACCAGGGGTTAAAGGTGAACCGATGAGAATAACCAGGTGTTAAAGGTGAACCGAATAACCAGGGGTTAAAGGTGAACCGATGAGAATAACCAGGGGTTAAAGGTGAACTGATGAAAATGACATGGGATGAACATGAGTCAAGGTGAATGTCCTGAATGTTTAATAATGAAGGGTGAACAAAAGAGTCATGAGCTAGGTGGAGGTGATGAAAAGAAAATGGAAATGAGATTCAAGAGTGTGCACAGCTGGGTGAAAGGAGAACAATTTGAAGAAATTATAATGGCAAACAGGCAAGTCCAAGCTATTTTGCCCCTTACAATAAAGTTACCAACAACCACATCCAAAACTGACCATCATATTGAGTTAATGATCCCTACGAAAGCTTCAATCAAACCAAATATGAAGTGAAATGAAACTTCTTCAGCTCTTGGTAATAAATATATTGGACACCAAATCACCTTGGACTTGCCCAAATATATGCACCACCAGTTATGATCCTGCAAATACTCATGGCTTCATACCTGTAGGTGAATCTGCTTACAAGGCAGTTGTTTGCTTGATTTAAAGGAGAATTAACCTCAAACAATAAAGACGATAGTGTTCAAAGGTGTTATTTATTCCTACTTGTTAGACTATATGGCTTCGCGTCAAAATATACGAGATCGATACGAATCAAGATTTTCTGAGCAAAATTTATCATCTGCGAGCAATATGTATCGTCTGCTAGCAATACATGGGGGCTGCCATTTTTTTTATGTGTACAAGAAGATTTTCTTAATCCAAATGCCCAATTGCCTTTTTCAAAATTAAAAACCCATTTGAGATTTAAAATATAGAATAGATACATGTGTATGTCAATTTATTTTTAAACTGAAGATTTCCTTATATATTTCTGTTGAAAATCGATATTCGCTTAATATAAATCTATTTTCTAGATACTGTGACGCAATGGACGGAGCAAATTAATTCAAATTTTATGGATGCTTCTTCCCTGAGCATCTATAGCGGCAAACTATGCATTCACCTGCTTTCGGATAATGGGACTTGAAAAGTCAGAATGCATGCTGCATATATTATGCTCTGCTCTGTTTGGCAAACCCAAGAAAATAGATTTTTGTTAAGCAAAACCAGACAATTTAAAAGTATCATTATAAAGATTTAATTTTTATAAATCATGTAAACACCCACTTTATATTTTTCGTCACATATGGGATTTTAGGTAATGAAGAAAATCAATTTAGGTCTTGGATTCAAAATATCTTCCTGACCGGAACATTTCTCAATGGTTCATGTACAAATCCAAATCAGCAAGAAAATGGCAGCCCCCATGTAAATGAGTAGTAGACGATACCGGGTGTTGGAATATCTTTATTATACCCTTTTCTGATATCTTATTGGAAAATGATTTAGGCCAATAAGTAGGAATATACTACACCTTTCAATATAAGTAAATTTGTACTCAGGGGTTAATTCTCCTTTAAAAACACGAGACTTTTTTCATACAATGTTCAACTTGAAACTCACTCATATTTTCACAAATATGGATGTCTAGACATGCTAGAGCTGCATTTAGCATATTTGCATTACCTTTTAATTGCACTGTACCATCTATCTATATACTGTATCTATTTATGTATGCCCCATAGCTTGGAGGCTGTTGGGTCGACAATGTGATGGATCTTGACTTGAGACACGTGTACAGGTTCTCTAAAACTTTCTGTCTCCAGCTGTCTGCTCAAAAGACATTTCTGTGATTGATTTATGTTATAGTATACGGTACCATAAACCCAGGTTTATATCACTTCTTTTATTTATTTTGAATAAAGAAGATACTCAAAGTCTAACACAAGTTCAGGGTACATTATTAAGCTAACATCCTGCAAATATAGTCACCAGAGAATGATCAATCCTACCTGACTTCCTTATGATCCTGCAAAGTATTATACCAGTATACATGAACTGATGAATGTAGCTAACAGAGTTTAATAGTCTAGGGCAGTCGGTGCTCACGAGGTACACCTACAAAGGGGTGTGTGCGTTCTTTGTGTGCAAATAGAACATAATTCACGATCTATAAGGTCTCCAGTTATCAGAATGTCTGGGTAGCTGCATTTAGTCTGTTAGTGCAGACTCTACATACAAAAATCTGGAGTGGTTCCAACAATTTGTCATCTTCCATTGAGTGAAGCCTACATACATGTACATGCACATTTTGGAAGCAGAGTTCAGTGGGTACAGGTATGTTACATGTACATTAACAATAAGATAGCAGCTTCACAATGTACATATGTAAACAAGAAAGCCATTTTTACATCATGATCAACTAATCTTGAATAGTCCAGAGTCCAGACCCTTCCAATGATCAACTAGGGTCTGTATTATCATACTATCTACCAGCTGTTGCGCTACAGAAAAGATTGGAAAATTGATTTAATGAGCCATACTGTTATATTTTTTTTTTCTTTCTCAATACATCATTTCATGAATAGTCAGGGTACCAGTAGAGTGCCTTCTGGAATACAAAAAAAAAAGGAAGAAAAGGAGGTCTGCACACATGTATATATTCTATATACAGTACTGAGACTGAAAAGTTATTGATTCTATTGACTATTCATTGGTGGATCATTTGACAAAATGGGGGGGGGGGGAATGGGGGCACATGAGTAATGAATAGACTTCACATTTGCATTTACTTACATGTATTTAGTTTGGCTGAAGGGGGGGGGGGCACTCAATATATTGGACAGACGGGTATGTGCCGCTCTGACGACCCCCTTTTTCAACAGCCGATCGCTGTTTTCAAGATACCCGATTTCTTTTAACTGGCATTCCGAAGACCCTCGGAAACGCAATGCCCCGTAATACAAGCTCTGATCCGTTCCCTCGCCTTAAAATGCCGCTCGCTCTGGATCCTGAGTGCTTCGAAATATACGCATACGGACCTAAAATAAAGGTTGTCAGTTCCCAAGACCTTGTTGCCGCTGTTAGATATGCAGTTCCCGAGACCCTATTTTTCCCTCGGCTGATGAGTTCCGTAGTTCCTAAGACCCTGTATTTTGCCCTTTCCTTAGACACCCGTTTTTTGAGGGCGGTTGTTGCACACCCCCGTCTCAAAAAAAATTTGAGTTGGGGGTGGGGGGCTGTACCCATCTCTTTCCTCAGATTCCCCAATAAAAATTGTGCAAGCTGTCAATGCAATCATAGTTGTTAATTCTAAACATGCGAGACCGACCGCCCACGCGACCACCATCCCACAAGACTGACAAGACTGGTCCGGTGACCCCTCCGAAAAGTTTCAAGACGACCCTCGGACCAACATGTCGATCTTATGGGTCATTGGCCTCACTGGCTGTAGCTGGATACATGCAATGTAGAATGAGGTCAGAATTAATTTCCTGACCATGCAGAACCAGTATGCCGAACATTAATTTCATTTAATAATATCAAATAACAAAAAAATTCAATAAAAAAAGCAGGTGGCTAAAAAAAGGCTGAGAGGGGGGGCATGCAAAATTCAGATTTTTGTCTATTTCCCCTAATTTGATTGTGAATCAATTACTCAAGCTTTATAAGCTTATGTTGCAGCACTTTTGTGTGTTCATTAATGTATACTCTGGCTCTGTGTACTCTATTTGATATCTGCTGCATCTGTATTATGAAATTATGAATAAATAAATAAATAAATAAATAAGTAAATAAGTAAATAAGTAAGTAAATAAGTAAGTAAATAAGTCAGTAAATAAGTAAATAAGTAAGTAAGTAAATAAATAACTAAAATAAGTAAATAAGTAAATAAATAAATAAATAAATAACTAAATAACTAAATAAATAACTAAATAAATAAATAACTAAATAAATAACTAAATAACTAAATAACTAAATAAACAAATAAACAAATAAATAAATAAATAAATAAATAAATAAATAAATAAATAAATAAATAAGTAAATAAGTAAATAAGTAAGTAAAAAAGTAAGTAAATAAGTAAGTAAATAAGTAAATAAGTAAGTAAGTAAATAAATAACTAAAATAAGTAAATAAGTAAATAAATAAATAAATAAATAACTAAATAACTAAATAAATAACTAAATAAATAAATAAATAACTAAATAACTAAATAACTAAATAACTAAATAACTAAATAACTAAATAACTAAATAACTAAATAAATAAATAAATAAATAAATAAATAAATAAATAAATAAATAAATAAATAAATAAATAAATAAATAAATAAATAAATAAATAAATAAATAAATAAATAAATAGTTGCGCTTACCACTGATCTTCTTTGTCCTTGACTCCACTGCTGGCAAGATGACGGGATCACATTGGATGCTGGTAGGTAGGATGAGGATCGACAGAGGCGATACAGGGACTGAAGAGAAGCTAGCCTAGGCATAACAATTCAAGATCCTGGAAAAAAAATATGATAATACATTGAATACCATAAAAACAGGTTTAATAATGTACATAAATTTACATTATTTTAAATATTAGATTGAAATCCAAAAGCGGAACTATTCTAGGCTGGAATGCTCTTCAAGGAGTGGAGAACGTGCACACACTGGCAGTGGGTAATCCGATGGTAATCCGATGACAGGGGTAATAATATCTGTAAAAGCACTTAAGGCATTATTAGGGACTGTGTAAAGCCAGAATATCATTACAAATAATCATTTTTCTTAAATTGGGGAGAAACCTATGACTTTGTAATTTGTACTTTAAATCTCTTCAGATTGATGATTCCATAATTCACTTCTTCTATATATATCTGCATGTATTCACATTATCTTATCTATTAGTTTTCCTACAATTAATTACTTGAAGAATACCTTTTGTGTATGCTTATTATGCTTCTAACAACAGTAGCACAATCCTTAGTGATACTAATTTCCTCAATCATTTCCAAATCAGTATGATAAAATTGCTGAATATTTTCTAAGTGATATATTAATCCTGGGCAGTTTCTCCTCACTTGTTTCATTCTTGCACCTGCCTCATTTTTATCACTAACTGTTTCCTCTTCAAAAGTATGAAAAAAAGTTTTGATGACTAATAATTTGGGGATTATACAGTATTGCAGATTTACTGGTATATCATGGTGGGTTGATAAAACCTCTTAAAGGGATACGCCACCAGGCGGCCGTGGGGAAAGCCCCATTCACTCGTACACAAAGTTTGTGCGTCGAACGTGTCCGTTGGACTAAGTGGGATTACATTTCGACTGCACGAAGCCGACCGAAACTCGCACAAAAGCTCGAGCTCAGGCGGAGCTTGTATGTTGTGCGGCGACCAGTCTGTCAGATGTTTGCGCCCCGCGGGGCAACGGCATGATCAGGTAACGATCACGGTGCCCTCTCGCGGCATTAAAACGTCCACAATCTGCGGTTGAGTATCCCTTTAACTTCTTTTCTGGTGAATTTTTTTCTTCATAATTTTGAAGCTAAGAACTAAAAAATAATGCCACAAGCCATCAGTGAAGGCAGGGAGCTGTAAATAGAAGTAGTGGAAACTCTTGTAATTTATGCAAAAGTGTGCATGAGTTCGAAAGCTCAACAATGAATGCGTAACATTCCACTTGGCTTTGAAGTTCCATGCGAAGAGCTGCTTGGAGGCCAGGCACCAGTTTCACATTTATCAAATTACCGGTCAAATTTCAGTTTAAATTGTAAAATTTATGTGGGGATTGTGTTGGGAATAGTGTATCGAACAATTTTTCAAATTTAGTACTCTGCTCTTCCTATAATTTGTGTGGTGAAAGGAAAATTAAATCCTAACAAAAACTCAATATTTTAGGATATTCCGATCATTTCCGTATGTTTTAATGTCCTGTCATTTAATTCATGATTTACAATCTTTGATAAAGTACTTTGCTAGTGCGTGCTTTCACATGCTTTTCATATTTTTGCAGTTGAAAAAGGTTTGAACTTACATAAGTTTGTGTCCGCTCGTTCAACTCATTACACATTACACAACTGATGAGAAATCATTGAAAGGGTCAGCAAACATTTGCTGAGATACTATTTTCTGATGTAGGAGTTTGAAACCCTGATAATTCATGCACTCTTTTATCTAACCACCTGGTTAACAGTTGCCGAGTAGCGTATAAATTTTTGGCGGCTCGGAGCATGGGATCAAAGGAGAGCAGCTGGATTCCACTCTATTTACAACTCCCTCGTGAAAGGATGGTCATCCAGTCACTTACAGTGTCATTTCAAAAAAAAATTTCTCTACTGAAAATCTAACATTTTTGAGTTACGATGTTAATCACCACACTGATGATATGCTGGTATAAACCTCTCAGAAAAGCTATGACAAACCATTTTATAATCTGTCTTCTCTCAGTTACTTACAGATCTCTCTTTCAAAACCTGGTTATTCAGAATTTCAGAAAAACCTTTAAAAAATGCTACTCTTAGCCGGCATTACTCCTTTTTTTCAGATGGTCCATTTTCTATTGTGGTATTCTCTACATGTATCTTCTGACACTAAATGCGTCTATTCATGACAGATATTGACTCATATTCATGTACATGTACAATTCTGTCGTTTTCAAATTAATGAATGTATACATTTTCTTTGGTATTACATGTAATTAATATATATATGCATGCATCCTCTCACACACACACACCCACTCATAGGCACACGCCATTGCCGACTGTGTAGGAACGCAGGCAATAGTCAGTACGGTACTAATATGTATCACTGTGCATTTTTGGCTATATTTAAGTGAAACCCATATATTGAAATCTACTTAAATATAAATAATTATGGTGAATAATACATGATTAAAACTTACCAGTTTGTTTTGTGACCTTTGAAGAGGGTTTCCTGAAATTTTGGGTACTTTTTGTCGATAACTCCTATCGAGTCCCGTCAGAGCATCCATTTTGTATTTTTCACGATTATGATGAAGGGAGCCCTCAGCGCTCGTAGTGGTACCGGCGCGATCGGTTCATCGATCTCCACCTCGTTGTTTACCTGTTGTTAAGACAGCTTGGGGGTTGTTAATGAGTTTAGTCTAGCGATAAGGCTTCTCATCGTGCATTCTCTACAATCTGCTGTATTCCTTCTGGTGCAAGGATATTAAGCAAAGTGCTTTAATGGCGAGGAGCAATAATTGAAAAAGTCTTTGGGAGAGAACGGCCACCCGTCGTTGTAATAGCGACCTTGTCCGTATAGCTTGTGTGCGTAACATTCTGTGTACGTATCTATGGTGCGTAACCATGTAGAGCGGCCTCACTAGTGCGCAACATATTGGGAGCAGTCGTCATACGTATGGAGGTCTGTGTAATGCACTTATCAATTGTAAGACGCACCCCTCGACCCCCGGGAATGGTGCGTCACTTGTCAGATGTGAGTCGGATTTTCCTATACCATGACGCACCTGTGTGTCTCGACTATGACGGACCTTTTCTTACAATGACTGTGCCTGGACGAAAAAATATGACGCACCAGTTCTAGACTTTGACTTACCATTGTGACGCACCCCGTCATGGTAAAGCTCCGCGCGCACGTGGCACGCTATGCATCGGCGCGGCGCTAGTATAGTATTGCATGCATTGTTGATATCGACATGCATGCATGAACGCTAGCTGAAGACACAAACACACGTTATCATCCTGCACGCTATTGAGGCCGAGCTCGAGATAAGATTATCGGCGATGACATATGAAAATGTGCAGAAGTCACACAGTGCAATCGCTGACATTCTTGTGACGTCAACACATGAATATTCATGTCTCAATCCAGCCTAGCACAAATGCTACCGATCGCGATCATCGCGGCAAGAACCGAACCAGCCAACGCAGTGCTGGAACGAACGGGGTAAAAATAAACAAAGTAACGAAAAATACCTTATTTCTTCCCTTTTTTGAGAACCCAGACAGAAGACAGCATGAGAGAGGATTTGAGATCAATTATTATTATTTGGGGGTTTCCATTTTATTTGATGTCATCAAACTCGATTTTGGGCGCCCGGTGCGAAAGTATAGATTCCATGTCAATATATTTTTTTTTATATTCAAGGAGTTTGCATGTTTAAAAGCCCGGTACGCGGTGAGTATTGCGCGGACAGACCCGTTTGTAAACATAGCGAGGCATTATGACGCACCCATGTAAAATGACCGACTATGACGCACCCCATTCTCCATGCTGTGACTGACCAAATGCTTCCATGACCATACCCTGCGTCATTCATTTGTTGGTAAATTACCCAACCATGACGCACCTTTCCCGGGGGTCGAGGGGTGCGTCTTACAATTGATAGGTGCATAACAAGTACGAAAAACAAGGCTGTAAATGTAAGTTTTTATAACTTTCTACATTTTGTATCTTAACGAACTTTTGACATTATATGTAGAGAGTGATAACTAAGTATCAGTTTGCCCACAAAAACCTCCATTTCAAACAAAATTACATCTGTATCCCCAATACCCAGTATACACACATGTCTGTGTAACAACTACGAAAAACAAGGCTGTAAATGTAAGTTTTTATAACTTTCTACATTTTTTATCTTAACGAACTTATAACGTTATATGTAGAGAGTGATAACTAAGTATCAGTTTGCCCACAAAAACCTCCATTTCAAACAAAATTACATCTGTATCCCCAATACCCAGTATACACACATGTATATGATCCTAATGGTCAATATGACCATTGCTTGCTGATGTGCACACACCTACAAGTACACCCATATATATAAAAGTATCCATTCATGGCGTTTGGGAGAGTCCTCCCAGGTACCCATTTACTACACCTGGGTGGAAAGTGGCAAATGTGGATTAATGTCTTGCCAAAAGACAATAGTGCCGGGCTGAGATTCGAACACTCAACCCTTGGATTGAGAGTCAAGTGAATGAACCACTATACCACGACACCTCCACAAATTACCCCTTTTGACTGTCTACTTCAAAGATTCACCGTCTACTTTTGTTTTCATAACAGTTTTTGTTATGACCCACACAAAAAACAAATGGCTTTCTGACCTCGATGAGGCAAAATTTTGGCGAGATAAATTGCCTTGTTGTTGGTGTTGTTTCTTTATCCTTTTGTCAGCCTCCCAAATGGGAGAGAGTCTCCGATATCAGCCGTGCGCCTCTACTGTACATGTAGAGCATGAAACTTAGAGCACAGTAAGAGAGCCAGAGACACAGAGAATAATATACAAGGAAAGGAAAAGAAAGGATGATCCCGAGCCAGAAGTGAGAATAGTCAAGAAGAGCCAGAATGGAAGCCCGACTGCTGAGATGACAGCATTCTACCAGTTCCAGAATCTCGGGTAAAGAAACTAGTAAACTTAGGCTAAGCCTAAGTCTAATGAGTAATGTCCATAAATAAATTAATATAAATAATATTAATAAGGCTATAAAAAAAAGCCTATAGCTATAGTCATGATAGTCGAGTCTAGAGACGGCTGTCTTTCTACTTAATCCTATAAGCTCTTCGTGAAATGATTTAAGAAGATCACAGACATCTTCTGAGTTTGCGGATAAAGTTATGACCGTCTTGTCCCTTGCCCCTGGCCTGGACCCTGTCTTTCTTTTTAACACTCTTCCAACCCCCCCCCCCCCCCCTCCCACTCCCACCAGCGTCCCAGATTATGTTCGATCTTTGCCTCAGCTCAAAATTGATCGTGAAATTAGTAACACTACTAAAAAGAAAGAGAATACAATCGAAAAGAGATATTGTTAGTTTTTACTATCCACACGAACACTGTCATTCAAATTCAGTTTTACCTTGTGAAAGTCTGTTTTAGAAAACGCTTTATTTGAAATCTTCAGATCCTTTTCCTCTCTCTCTGTTCAGAGCTGAAAACACACGAAGCCGGTAGTACCGGCTGGGACTGCGGAGGTGTGTCAAAGACAACAACGCTGATTGGTGGAACGTCGCAGCACTGTCAATGTTTCCGGGCTCGGAAAATTTCCAGACTTAGGATTTAATTGAAAAATACATTTTGATTTTTTTTCTGAACAAATACAAATTTACTAGCATTTTCAACTATTATTTGGGTTTATTTTAATCATTTTATTAATATAAATATTTTTTTAGTAATTCTAACTCCCCTTTAAGAAATCCTATTTTTAAAAAGTAAAAGTAAAATCTTGAAATCATTACTAGCATTTCCCATTCGTTCATTTTTACGTTGGGTTCACGTCATCTCTTCCAAGAAAATGGCTGAAAGTAGTAGTAAAGGAGGAACTTTTTCGGGGCCGCCTGGTCAGGCTTCGGCTAACCAAGGGTACAAGATGGCAATGGCTACGTATCAACGAGACTCCCTAGAATTCAAATATTGTGAAGAAGTGTCTAAATATGACAAATTGGCAAAGATAGGACAGGGTACATTTGGGTAAGTCAAAGACATCGCCACCCTGTCGCCACCCAGCTTTTCGTTTCTCGGGACCATGGGCATGGCGACGCAACCCCAACGCACCAGTTCGGCTCCGGGGCGGGCCGGGGCGGTAGGCGCTCCCAAGACGAAAAGCTGGATCTGGAGGTCTACTTTGTTTTCAAAATGCAGCTACAAAAGGGGGCACAGCCATGATGTAATTCAAGTTTTAGACAAACATCTGACATGACATTTGACAAGTTTGCTGTTTGCTGTTTGATATAATATTATATTATCTGATTATAGTCGGTCTAACAGTTAGGCACATCAGCAAGCAATGGTCATATTCACACCACTCATAGCTACATTCCTATACTTCGTGTGTATAATGTAGGCAGTCATACACCTCATCTTTTTAAAACACCACTGCACAAAAGTCACCAATATTCACTCAAAATCGGCATTTAATTTTCAAAAACCGACCCCAAAATATCCAAGAAATACAATAAATTCAACTCACCAATGTTGGAAAAGATATTTCCAAAAATGAAATCCGTAATTTACTGTTGATTCTCGCGAAACGAGCTATCGGAGTCATTGTGTACATTTCCTGGTCGCCGCGGGCGCTGACATCTCCCCAAAAGAGTTTTGTCCTCAAAAATTCGGTCCCTATGGCGTATACGGAAACGTTCCGATTTTCTGTGTGCGGGATCGTAAAGATCGATGTGCGCTTGCGATCCCGAGTTTCTTCGTGGACAAAAATTTTATTGGCCGATTTTAGTCTAAGACATCGGCAGTTTGTAAACAACACGCGATCGCGAAAAAAATCGGCGGGGATTTCTCCGGTTTTGGACAAGATTTTGACTTTGGATTTTGCTGAAAATATCAAAAGTTCTTCCTAACGGCCATTTGAGGTAGGAGTGAGATTTTTAAGGGCTGAATTTGAAAGCAAGTATTTAAAATATTTATCTAATTTTTCCCCCATACCTTTAGTACATGCGACAGAAAATACCAACTATTTTACAGTAATGTACCCGGGAGTGATTCACACCACGAATAGTGGTCATATTGACCACTACGAATACAAAATGCAAAAATAGTTGATATTTTCTGTCGCGTGTAGTAAAGGTATGGGGGGAAAATAAGATAAATATTTTAAATACTTGCTTTCAAATTCAGCCCTTAAAAATCTCACTCCTCCCTCAAATGGCCGTTAGAAAGAACTTTTGATATTTTCAGCAAAATCCAAAGTCAAAATCTTGTCCAAAACCGGAGAAATCCCCGCCGATTTGTTTCGCCATCGCGTGTTGTTTACATACTGCCGATGTCTTAGACTAAAATCGGCCAATAAAATTTTTGTCCACGAAGAAACTCGGGATCGCAAGCGCACATCGATCTTTACGATCGCGCACACAGAAAATCGGGACTTTCCGTGTATGCCACATAGGGACCGAATTTTTAAGGACAAAACTCTTTTGGGGAGATGTCAGCGCCCGCGGCGACCAGGAAATGTACGCAATGACTCCGATAGCTCGTTTCGCGAGAATCAACAGTAAATTACGGATTTGATTTTTGGAAATATCTTTTCCAACATCGGTGAGTTGAATTTATTGTATTTCTTGGATATTTAGTGGTCGGTTTTTGTAAATTAAATGCCGATTTTGAGTGAATGTTTGTGACTTTTGTGCAGTGGTGTTTTAAAAAGTTGAGGTGTATGACTGCCTACACTATACACACGAAGTATAGGAATGTAGCTATGAGTGGTCATATTGACCATTAGGATCATATACATGTGTGTATACTGGGTATTCGGTATTGGGGATACAGATGTAATTTTGTTTGAAATGGAGGTTTTTGTCACTCATAGCTACATTCCTATACCGTATAGTCGCGTGTATATGGCGCACTTTTTTTCATGGCAGAGAATGTCAAAAGTCGGGGTGCGCCATATAAACGAGTACAAGGAAATGACAACGAAATGCAGCTCTTACTGGGTCTTGCCCGCCAGCGCTACCCGCCGTCCCAGGCCCCCGGCGCGGCCGGACATATCACATGTAACACTAGGCCTATGTCATTGCACTGTATCGGGGTAGTGTGCAGTTGAACGACAATTGTCCGATTTTTATATTAAAAACTCCGCTTTATAAAACAATTATCGAAATTCTACATACATGGCCAGTATAATCCTAGTCTAAGCTTCACTTTCATAACTGTAATGACGAAAACCAGATTTAATTCGCGGCTATAATGATGAAAATAGATCGTCTTTTTCATTTGTTCGCAAGGTGGCTGTAGATGACTGTACGTGGTATGACCAAGAGGTGGCGCGCGCGCGATAAACGGCATGAGCTAGCTACAGAGAGTATCTACACTGATCCGCCATGTTTTACACAAAGACAGCATACGTGCAGGATTATTATGCGCGTGTTACAGCTCTCTTTATAAACGGCCTCTGGCATCTTCCTTTTTCTATTTTACATGTGACCTACGGGCGCCATTTTTTTTTTCTTCGATTCTAACGAACAATAATTTTTCTTCCGATTGGTAGCCTAGTTTGAATTATTATTTTGTACCGTCACTGTGGTATGAATAATATTTGTTTCCTCAAATTTTGGAGGGGTTTTCCTTTATAGTTCTTCAATGTCTTATATTTTTAAGTGAGGGGCAGGCTTAATTGTTGACCATTGCTTTTGATATTTGATCTAGGTTTTTTCTTCGTAAATTCCCTCTTTCGGTAGGCCTACTTTTAAAGAAAATTATTACTATTCCTTATCTTAATATTTCTTAATTCTGATGTACTCTAACAATGAATAAATTTGTGCCTCGAATTTTTCTAAAGACCTGAAAGCTATCTTTTCATTTTATATTTTCTTCTCAGACTTTTTCTTTTTCCGTGATTTATTTATTTTTTATTTTTTGGTGTGTTTGTGTGTGTGGTGTTGTTAGTTCTTCAAACGCCGAGTTTCCATTCCGGAGTAAATTTCGTTGATTTGTTTCATTAATTTTTATATTATTACACCGGATTTAGATATGCAAACCAGCAATGATATATTATGTTCTGTCCCTAGCCCTGCCCCTAAATATTCATCTCGCTCCCTCGCTCACGCTCTCTCTCTTCCAAGCTCTCCCGCGTGAGTTTCCCTGTCTTGCTCATACAATGAAGTGTGCGCTATTAACGGCGTTGTACACACACATACCCCTACGTATACACACACTGTATACATATGTACTGATAGATTTTTGCAGAGCTAAGTTGCGGAGCTATTAAAGTAGCGGCGCTGATATGACTGGAAGTTCAAACTTTCACTCATTCTGGGGCCGATTCCGAGCCTCGTATGTATTATCACGCGATAGAATCGCGCCATGTGCAAAGACGGCAATATTTTTTTTTTTAATACAGAGGGTCGAAAGTATGGATGCGCCTTATATACGTGTGCGCCGTGTACACGCGACTATACGGTACTTCGTGTGTATAATGTAGGCAGTCATACACCTCAACTTTTTAAAACACCACTGCACAAAAGTCACAAACATTCACTCAAAATCGGCATTTAATTTACAAAAACCGACCACTAAATATCCAAGAAATACAATAAATTCAACTCACCGATGTTGGAAAAGATATTTCCAAAAATCAAATCCGTAATTTTCTGTTGATTCTCGCGAAACGAGCTATCGGAGTCATTGTGTACATTTCCTGGTCGCCGCGGGCGCTGACATCTCCCCAAAAGAGTTTTGTCCTTAAAAATTCGGTCCCTATGTGGCATACACGGAAAGTCCCGATTTTCTGTGTGCGCGATTGTAAAGATCGATGTGCGCTTGCGATCCCGAGTTTCTCCGTGGACAAAAATTTTATTGGCCGATTTTAGTCTAAGACATCGGCAGTATGTAAACAACACGCGATCGCGAAACAAATCGGCGGGGATTTCTCCGGTTTTGGACAAGATTTTGACTTTGGATTTTGCTGAAAATATCAAAAGTTCTTTCTGACGGCCATTTGAGGTAGGAGTGAGATTTTTAAGGGCTGAATTTGAAAGCAAGTACAGTGTATTTAAAATATTTATCTTATTTTCCCCCCATACCTTTACTACACGCGACAGAAAATACGAACTATTTTTGCATTTTGTATTCGTAGTGGTCAATATGACCACTATTCGTGGTGTGGTTTTTGTGGGCAAACTGATACTTAGGTATCAGTCTATACATATGAAGTTATAAGTTCGTTAAGACACAAAATGTAGAAAGTTATAAAAACTTACATTTACAGCCTTGTTTTTCGTAGTTGTTACACAGACATCGATGCGTATGACGACTGCTCTCAATATGTTGCGCACTAGTGAGGCCGCTCTACATGGTTACGCACCATAGATACGTACGCAGAATGTTACGCACACAAGCTATTCTACGAAGACCTGGAAGGGCCAAACTGACGACGTAAAAAAATAAAAAATATTACGTACGTACGTAGTAATTATTACGTACGTACGTAATATTTTTTATTTTTTTACGTCGTCAGTTTGGCCCTTCCAGGTCTTCGTAGGAGATCGACGAACCGATCGCGCCGGTACCACTACGAGCGCTGAGGGCTCCCTTCATCATAATCGTGAAAGATAGAAAATGGATGCTCTGACGGGACTCGATAGGAGTTATCGACAAAAAGTACCCAAAATTTCAGGAAACCCTCTTCAAAGGTCACAAAACAAACTGGTAAGTTTTAATCATCTATTATTCACCATAATTATTTATATTTAAGTAGATTTCAACCGCAGGTATTAACTTAAATATAGCCAAAAATGCACAGTGATGCATTATTAGTACCGCCTGCATTCTGCCTGCGTTCCTACACAGTCGGCAATGGCGTGTACCTATGAGGTCTAGGTTCTATTTCTATTATTTTAGTTTACTACTTTGTGTTTGTTACTTACGTTAGACCGAAAAATCAGTCTGAGTATCATCTATTATTTCTACTTTAAGACTTAACTTAAGTGCTGGGACCCCGGGGGTGGTCACTCACCACATTATGTGCTACCCACGCGCGTCCACACACTTCAAAATTGGACCCTTAATGGTGTATCGCGCGAGGTCTAATTTGCACCTCTATACGGCGTCACATCAGAAAAACATACCCTAATTGCCTAAATAGCGTCAACACGCTCATCACTCCATCCAAAAATACCCTAAGTGGCGTATAAATTACCAAGGTACCAACTACCATACCCTTAATGGCGTTTGACTGGCGCTTTCGATTTCGCGCAGGGGGTGAATATCTGATCCCGTATATTCTTCACGGATAAAAATAGTAGGAATTAAAACTAGAATTAACCTTAAATTAGAAACAGATACAAAGCAGAATCTACTGATTATCACAACAATTCATTTTGTACCCTAAATGTCGAATTTAAAATTTGTGAAATGGTACTCTAAACGGCGATTGAAGTTGAAAAACAACCCTTTTTTAAAAAAGACGTCGACGACGCCTTAAGCCTGAAAACAGACCCTTTTTGACGTTTTTTGTGGACGAGCGGGGGTAGCACATAATGTGGGGCTGGGACATGCATGACATGTGGGATATGCTTCGCTGAGACTACGACGTCTGGCTTCACGGAATCCTTCTCCTACATAGAGCCTCAAAAGCCAAAAAAAGTTATAAATCTCCTCCAGACATGCCAGACAGACAGATTTTTCTGTCTAGTTCTAACTTAGGCAGAAAAATCCATCAGTTTGGAGGAGTTTTATAACATTTTTTTACTTTCGAGGCTCTCCTCCAAGACAGACGGAAGCCTACCATAGTCACCGTAGTCGAGTACCTCTCTGCGGGCCTTAACCACTAGGGTCTATGGCCAAAAGTATGAGGTACCTCACCCTACACGTTTATTACTAATTAGAAGTCGTAGATCGACATAAATTAACTTATATAGTAAATATAGTGCGCTCACCTGAATTTTGAAATAATCCAAATTTAATCCAAAATTAACCTTGTTTTGACATGTTGTCAGCGGGGTTATCGCAAATGAATCGAGGCGAATAGAATACTAATGTAGTGAATGCCCGCGCGCGCGTACGCGTACGTAGGTCCCAGCTTAGCTGCGGAGCTCCCGACTCTAATGCAGTCGTTCCATCGTATTTCGGTCAAAATATTACAAATACCACGTAAGATAATCTCCCAAACCTTACTTAAAATGCAATAAAAAATCATAGATTTGCGTGAAGGAGGATGAATTTTACGATTTGAATATTTTCCGATGAAAAATAGGCGAGAATATTATATCGCGGACGATCGTGAACGATCTTTTCTCTCATGTTGAAGCACTACTGCGCGTGCGCAATGGTGATTGGCACTCCGATTTTCGAGAGACCAGCACTGAGAAAAGATTGTTTGTGACATTCTATCACATTTTTTTTGCCAAAGAAATATTGAAAATGTACAAACCATCACTCCTATTGCAAGTTTTTTTATTTTCACATAAGTATGAGTAGAGTTGGTCATTTTATGTGATGTGGTATTTGTGATATTTGCATTGAACTTTGGCCAAAGCAAAAATAATGCACATGAGTGTGTAGCTCCTCCTCAACGAGCCGAATATTTGTAGCATCATAGGGAAACACATAGCAATGGACCCCAACAGGAGTGGCTGGGGCAGACTGCGGTCTTTGTAGGAGACAGATTCCGTGAAGCCAGACGTAGTCTCAGCGGAGCATATCCCCGAACGAAATACACTGATTTTTCGGTCTAGTTCTATACATAATCATTAAAAATTAAAAGATGATTCTGAGATATTTTCAAAATAAAATCGAAATGTAGACCTTATACTTGATACTTGATGAGGTAATCCCTTTGGCAGCTCACACAGGAAGCTATACTGTGATGGTAGGTGAAGCGAATAGTCGCAGGGAGTGTCGTGAAGTGCAGAAGTGGTGGTGGGTATATAGACATAGCACTTCTTAATATACAGTCAAGTGCAAGTAAAAACCATTCCAGTGTACTTAAATTACATGTATGTGAGAGCCTACAGGCGGCTGCATCACTCTAATGGAAGGGAGGGCAGCCTCCTTGAAACTGGACATTCCTTTAGCGTTAACTGCTGAGCTAGGTAGATTGTTCTAGACCCTGATCGTTCTCGGGTAGAAGTAACTAAGTAAACTAAGTTAACTAAGTTACAAGCTAGGTCTAATTTGAAGAAATTAACATGATTAAAGTCTAAGAAACTTTTTTTTCTTGACTTTGACTGCCAGAATAATCATTGAAATTAAGGGGGAAATGCCTTTTATATTATGTGCGATCAAATATATTTAGTCATGTCAGTTGGATCCCTATCACCTTGATCAAGTGGTATTTTCATGCTGATTTTTTTTTCAATCCATGATGATGATTCATGAAATAACAAAAGAAATCACTTTTAATTTGTGAACAATTAAGTAATGAAGGGGAAGGGTGGGAGGGATAATGGCACTGATATCCACATTATACTTAAACAAAAAATCGCTGGCGATTACAATTTATTCATTTCTCTTGTATCATATATTTTGTTCTTTTTTTTATCTCCTTGTTATGTTGCTTATATCCGATTGTATTCATATATTGTTTAATTCTTTTTCAGAGATGTGAAATAAAATGAACTGAATCGAAATGAGATGGGACTGTGGTGCGTAAAAGCTAAAGTAAAAGCAAAAAGTAAAAGTAAAAGCTAAAGAACATATGTTCAAGAAACCATTGCATGATTGCAGTAAGGAAGTAGAAGCATGAGCTATTCAAGGATACCATATCTAACCATATACATTGTTGTTTTTCTTTTCCAGGGAGGTTTTCAAGGCAAAGCACAAGAAGAACAAGAATATTGTGGCTTTAAAGAAAGTACTTATGGAGAATGAGAAAGAGGGGGTAAGTACACGAACATCATTGTTTCATTTGTTAAAGGGATGTCCATGCTGGCATGAATAAAAAAAGACACACAAAAGTGCGTCGATTAATGGAAGTTAATTAAAGTCTGATTGAGGATAAGGAAGTTATGAAGTTTGTGATCATTCATACTAAAATTTGGCAAATTTTGACTCTGTGATCGATTGATCGAAAATTGGCAACTCCATGATTTGCCTTGTGAGCAGTTCTCTGACTGTTTTTTTCCTTGTCTGTGCCTTACATAAATCATGGGAAACATGTTTTTCCACATCACCTCTGTGCAAAACATTTATTTTGTCATCTACCAAGAAGAGGGATACAAAACAATTGAAGAGTTGCCAATTTGTGTTGGATCAATTACACCTTTGAAAGTTCATTACTTTTCTATGCTTCATCACATTTTCCTTAAATTTTCATGATATTTTCTCTCATGTTTCTGCTTTTTTGTTAAAATCAACTGTTATCAAGGTGGATTCCTCCTTTAACTTTAAAAAATTAATGTTGAAAGCTCTGTCCCAAAAGCAATGGGAAGCAATTCACTGGTATGAGTTTAAAGAGATATGAAATTCATTCAAAATTTCTGCATTTGTTCTGTTGATATCCAAGATTTTAAGGTTACTTGTACCACTGACAAATAAAATTTCTATTATTCTTGTAAAAAATTGAATATTAATTTCCTCCCTCTGTTCACACTTTCTGTCTGTTGTGTTCTGGGAAAAAAGCAAAAACTTAGAAAATGGCACAGGGCAAATATGATTTTGCTGAGGAAAGAAAAAGAGCTTCCTTTATGAAAAAAATTATGCATAAATGGCTTTGTTTATGCTTTCTCCTTATTTTTCTTTGCATTTTCTCCCTTCTTCCCCTCTCAATTTTTTAGTTTCCAATCACAGCTCTGAGAGAGATACGAATTCTTCAGCTCCTTCGTCATGAAAATGTTGTTCCTCTCTATGAGATTTGCAGAACCAAAGGTACATGATTATCTAGCTTTTTACCATGAAATGGATACAGGAATCCCCCTTCCCTTTTTGTTTACTGTGATATGATTTTAGGAAATATTTCTTCTGATGCAAGCTCTTCCGACTTTATAAGCCTTGACATTTTTGCATCTTTTGATATGAAGATTGTAAATTTCAACCATTGCTTCCCTTGCAGAATAAAACAAATCATTGAGTTGCTTGCTGTGAAAACTGATATTTCTTTATAATTCTACGCAAACTGTTACACATGAAGAATTACATGTACATGTACTAGAAATTAGCAATAATTCCAAACACTTGAAGATGTTGATATAAAACTTCATTTTTTCATAAGATGCTCTATCTGTTTTTCCAGGTTTTTACAATTTTTGTCTCTCAAGTTTGGAAGGGGGGGGGGGGTTGCTGTGGGGTCACCAAAATAATCCAGCTTTATAGCGTTATGACTGTACATATAAATAAACTGTGTGAGCTACAAATGAGCTCTCCCATGACATGAGGAAGACCTTTGTTTTGCAAGTTATAAAAAAAATTATTCTGAAAAAATGCATGATTTGAACTGACTCTTGAAATATGTAAACTAAAATCCAACATTCCTTAAGAATATTTTGATAAATCTGTATGATTGATCCTTGGTAGGAGATGACGGTATTTATCATTTGTTAGATCCAGTTGTGTGGATTGACTAAGTTCGCATCTTTCTTTGTATTTTTATTTCAGCAACAGCCTACAACCGTTATAAAGGCAGCATTTATCTTGTGTTTGAGTTTTGCGAGCATGACCTGGCCGGGCTACTCAGCAACACCAATGTGAAGTTCTCTTTGGGAGAGATCAAGTCGGTCATTAAGCAGCTCCTGAATGGACTCTACTATATTCACAGCAATAAGGTACTTCACAGGGACATGAAAGCTGCAAATATTCTCATCACAAAAGCCGGCATACTCAAGCTGGCGGACTTTGGACTAGCCCGGGCATTCAGTCTACCCAAGGGCGACCAGCCGAACCGCTACACCAACAGGGTGGTGACGTTGTGGTATCGTCCACCCGAACTGTTGCTCGGCGAGCGTAACTATGGACCTGCTATCGACCTGTGGGGGGCAGGCTGCATCATGGCGGAGATGTGGACGAGAAGTCCCATCATGCAAGGCAACACGGAGCAGCATCAGTTGACCCTCATCAGCCACCTCTGTGGCTCGATCACACCCGCTGTCTGGCCAGGACTCGAGAAGCTAGAACTCTCCCACACCCTCGAACTCCCTAAGGGTCAGAAGCGAAAGGTCAAGGATCGTCTGCGGAGCTATGTGAAGGACCAACAGGCCTTGGATCTCATAGATAAACTCCTGAATCTGGATCCGAAATCAAGGATTGACGCTGATCTAGCCCTGAACCACGACTTCTTCTGGTCAGATCCGATGCCGTGCAGCCTGGAGAGGATGTTGTCTTCACATACCCAGTCCATGTTTGAGTACTTAACTCCAAGGAGAAGGATCCAGCAGCATCCATCACATGCAGGTGGTGCAAACCATCGAAACCCTCATCATGGGCACCCATCAAACAGACCTGCACAGACCTCTACAGATCAAAATTATGACAGGGTCTTCTAACATTACAACCTTAACAGGAAACAAGACTCTTTTAAAAAGAGATATTATTGTCACAAATGCATCATCATCATTTCTTAGATAAACTGATGGACCACATTGGAAAACAACAGAATTTTCACAGTCCAGTTTGTGTGAGTGATGGTATTTCTTTCTTCGTTATAGATGTATGAATGGTCAGGGACTTCTGTTATTGTATCCCCCGGCAGTATGCCGGAAAGAGATATTATTGTCACAAATGCATCATCATCATTTCTTAGATAAACTGATGGACCACATTGGAAAACAACAGAATTTTCACAGTCCAGTTTGTGTGAGTGATGGTATTTCTTTCTTCGTTATGTACATGTAGATGTATGAATGGTCAGGGACTTCTGTTATTGTATCCCCTGGCAATATGCCGGAGGATGCTTTGGATTCAGCAGCGTTACACCGCTCTAGCGGTCACATTTCTCAATGGATTTCTTTCAAACTGTGTATGGACGTGTATCTTGGTAAAATCTACACACCTATAATTTCTGGTGATGCTGACCCCAGTGTTCAGTCTTTTATAGGGTAAAAGGCCATATTTTTGTGGCTAGTTTGTGTGCGCTCTAGCGGCCACATTTCTCAACGGATTCCGTTCAAATTTTGCATGAAGGTGTCTCTTGGTATAATCTAGAAGCCTATAGATTTTGGTGATGCTGCTTCCAGTGTTCTGTCTTTTATGGGGTCCAAAGGTCATATTTTGATTGATGTCTTGTGTGCACTTTTGTGTACGCTCTGGCGGTCATATTTCTCAACGGATTTCGTTCAAATTTTGCATGAAGGTGTCTCTTGGTGTAATCTAAAAACCTGTAGTTTTGGGTGATGCTGCCACCAGTGTCCCGTCTGTTATAGTGTCAAAGGTCATACTTCGGAGAATGGCGTGAGTGCACTCTGAAGGCCACATTTCTGGATGGATTTCTTTCAAATTTTGTATGGAGATGTATCTTGGTATATCTCTCAACACATTTCTTTCAAATTTTATATGAAGATGTGTCTTAGTGAAACCTACACATCTAAATTGTTTGCTGATGCTACCCCCACTGTACCACTTTCTATACAGTCAAATGTCATATTCAGGTTGTTGTTAGGGTCAAATGTCATATTTTCGTTGCATGCATTCTGGAGGACACATTTGTTAACTCATTTCTTTCAGATTTTGTATGTAGGTCCATTATAGATTACACCTCTACAGTTTTTGGTGATGCTGCCTCTAGTGTTCCGTCTTTCATAGGATCAAAGGTCATATTTTAGTGGATGGCTTATGTGCGCTCTGAGGTCATATTTCTTCAGAATTTTCTATAAAAATGCATTATACTCTAATCTGCACAAATCGTTTTGGTAATGCTGCTCCTAGTGTTGACAATATTCCGGGCCAGTGGCGGCAATTTCTACACCATCCTTTTGTTTGAGGGAGGGGATGGGGGAGGGTCTTTGTCCCTCCTTCAAATCGCTGCCAGTGCCGGGGGATACATTTCGCATTGCGCGGCACCAGCAATGCACATTTCTAGTTCTCCTTTAAGCTAGTTTAGAACATATCAAAGGTAGAGACTTCGGACTTTGAAATCATTATCAGTGCATGATTGCCAGGATACATGTACCTGAAGTTGAATCATGAAAGAAATAGAAAAAATATGAGAGAAACAAGGAAGAACAGTTAAGAAATCTAGAAATTAGAGACCACTATGCAAATGGGGAATTTGCATTTCAGAAATGGTGATAACATACAATACTTTGGGAGCTCTCCCATTTGCTGTGTGCAAAAATACCCAAAGATATCTTCTTTTTTTAATGATAAAATAAGACTTCTTCTTTTGATACATTATGGGTAACATATTGTAACATGTCTGCCAGCAGAAAGACAATTTCAAATATAAGGGCATTTGAAGAGATATCGTTTTCAGGACATTTTTACTATGCTGTTCTTCCAAAATGACATAAAAGGAATAAGAAAGCTCACAAATTACTTCCCACCTTTCCCAAAACTCAAGCTTCCCTTTAGTGAACTGTGAACATTGTATTTTGATGGTCTAGTGCTCAATTTCCACGATATCGACTTTGTAAACAGGAAAACACGGCGCTATTTCCACTATCCCATGTGCATGGAATAGTGCTACCAGCATTGTTTGCATTTTCATTTATATACATGTACATTGTACTTGAAGAGTGTATGTACAAATACATTTTGACTGGAATAAAGCAAGCAAGATTGAAATAAAGCTTTGTTTTTATTTATTTATTGCACTTATATTAAACACAAATGAATATGTGATTATTGTGTGATAATTGCGTGATGATTGGCAATGGCTTAGATCAAAGGTATTGTCTGATATTTAATAACAATAATTTGGAATGTATTACTGGTATAAAGAACCTCCCAAATCATAGAGATTATCATATTTAAATGAAGAAGAGTAATTTCAAATGGATTCCGTACCATTTTTATCGGCCATATCATCTTTCCATCTCATGTTTGACTAATTTTTAAACTTATTTTTCCATCCATCATATATTTTCAAAATTTACATGTAAATAAAATAGAACATGTACCTTTAATATTATATTACAAGCTGAGAATATCAATAGTGCAGGAAGATGACAAAATACATGAATAGACCTTTAATACAAGAAGAAAGAATATTTGCACATGTAGCATGCATGTCTAGGATAACATACTGGATTGTTGGCACGATAAACTGAAGTGTGTTTGCAAAATCATGGGAGTGTAGTTTGCAGAAATATCTTCATTAATTCAGGTATCATAAAAAAATATATCAATAATTTATTAACTTATGTTATAATTGTAATACTTATATGGACATTTTGTTGATGCTGTTCGGGTACAATAAACATTTTGACATTACTTCTTGTTGAATAATCGGATATAACTCAACTTGAAGTAACATGGAAAGGAATTCATTTATTTTTATTGTCAATATTTTAATATTTTAATAATTATGTCTATGTATATAATTATTATATTACATATTTCTTGCATGTTGATATTAATGTTTTTCTATATGGAATTGAATTATGTCAAACTAAAATTTGACATAATTCTTGCCCAACATTAATCATATAAAGAGCGGAGTCTTACAAAGAGCGAAAAACACAAACATGGATGTGAGTAGATGATAAATATTTCATACCACTCAAAATTAAGCTCTGGTTAAATGCAATTAGACTACTGGTATTACAGATAATTCTATCAGGCCAAGTAAAATAAATTCCAATTTCCAAGTATCTTCAATTGTTGATATTTTGTAAAGATAGCTGCAGTACGTTAACCCTTTCAGGACAGGAATTATATAAGGGCTAAATTGATCACATTTTGTTCTTCAAAATGGCAACAATACTATTTTTCTTTTAGTGCAAAATGGTTCTAATACGTTGTAATCTCTTTCAAAACAATATACATGGTCACAAACTTTGTCGAAAAGTTGAAAAAATTGCCAATTTTGATAAAGATCTGATTTTGAACCTCTCAATGTGTTGCCAATTTAAGGATTTTAAAGGTTATTCTCTTTTTTAAAATTTCTGGCATCAAACACAAAATGGTAATGCAACAAAAATGGACATAGTTTGAGCAGAAATTTTTCCTCTTTCTACTCATGCATCTGGTATACATTTTAGAGCTCTGAATCAAAAGCTATTGAGCCAGACCACAAAATGTGGTCAATTGTCTTGAAAGGATTAAACAAACACAATACATGATCCTGACATCATATTATAATGGGGGAATTCCAAATGTGTGTTTACTTTACATATCAGCTATTGCATATTCCTTCTCTTTTTTATTTCATTTTTGACTCGTAAAAAAGTGATAAAACTTTATAGCTATAGAAAGGAAACAAGCATCGAGGAGGACGAAAGTCTGGGCAGGAAATTGAGATTTATTTTACTTGGCCCATTGATGTTCTTAGCAAAATGTAAGTTACATGATTCTTAATACTGAGTTGAGAATGACGGGTACAAAGTGCTTTGGGCCTATTCTCTACCTTATACGATATCTTATGCTACTGGAAATGGTGAAGAGAGCAGTGACATCACAAACTGCCCCCCCCTCTCAAACGCATACAAAAATAATAATAATATATACACAGCATTGTCTATATTTCTCTACATTCCGCATTTGGGGGACACGGCTTTGTCATTTTAATTGTTTCGCGTGTCTCCCTAATGCGGTGGTTTCTATTATGACGGAATAAACCGCATTGTCGTGTGTCTCCCTAAAGCGGGATCCAGAGGAATATATGTACATGTATATATATATATATATATATATATATACATCTCTACATGCAACATTAAAGGGAATCCTTTATCTCAGCCTATTGTTCAAATTCGCCTTAACGTAGGTTCGATTCGCTTTAATGTCGAACTTCTATCGTGACGGAATAAACCGCATTGTTAGGATATGCCTTTCCGTAGGAGATAGACTCATAATTATGTACATGTATATATATTTAGAGAATAAATGTCTCCGTTAGGCACAAAAGGTTCAATATTTTGCCTATAAGGCATGTTCAGGAAATGATACTTCAGCACAAAAAATGCACTATTTAGGATGTAGTGCATAGCGGGTAATTATTGTCAAAACAAGCATAAATAAGCAACAGAGTCAAGGTGCGAGAAAGAGAGAGAGAGAAAGAGAAAAAGACAGTGTTGAAGAAATATAAAGAAACCAAAGGATAGGAAGAGAAAAAAAAGAGATAAGTAAAGGAGAGAGAGAAAAGTATGGAGAGAGAGAGAAAAGTATGGAGAGAGATGGAGAAAAAGAGGGAAGAAAGAGGATAGAGGGTTAGAAAACAAAAGGAAGACGAAAAAGAGAAAAAAGAAAAAAAAAGGGGGGAGAGAAGGAAAGAAATGAAAGAAGAAAAAGACAGAGAGAGGGGCTACATGTGTATATATATATATATATTCAGTTCATATAAAGCAAACCAAAGTATATCATCAAAGAGATCAAAGAGATTGCTCCAAAGAAAGGTAATGGAGTGAATCATCAGAGAGTGATCAACTTGGGCCGATATTCCTGAAATGAAAGGGGCTTCTGGGAATAATAATGGCCACCTTCATAGCGCTCATGTCCGTCCCGCTGTGATGCTCATGGCGCTTAGACATTATGAGCCGGTTACTAGCTGCCAAACGCTCAAGCATATCAGGTACCCATTTTACACCTGGGTGGAGAGTGGCAAATGTAAATTACGTTTAGTGCCGGGCTAGGATTCCAACCCCATACTCGACATTGTAGAGAAATGAATACCAAATGTCACAGGAGCCGAGCCAAATTCCAATTGACAAACCCACTTTCTAACTTTTTATCAGATGCAAGTCTTAATCTTAATAGATACATGTATAATACATTGCACAAAAAGATATATTTTATAAATATAATTATGCAAACTCTGATACATGCAGTTATAATTGAACCATTTAACATTCTTGCTAAAAATGAACGGCTGTCATATACATTTCATGTAAAAGGCATCAAATGAAAAGTGCTGATACTATGATCTCTATGGTCAGGAAAAGTATGTTTACGATGGTACATGCACGTCGACTGCGCCATAGTTATTGACTCTAGATGACGCTTTTGCACTGATCTCTGCATGGCTGGTCTCGTCCATCTGCCCACTCCTGGTCAGGCTGTCCCTCTGCGCTCGTCTGTCAATAGGGGGAGTCTTTTTCTTGGGGCGATTCCTGAACGGGGCCAAGAGAAAGTAGCCTAAGGCTGATCCTGCAGCGACGGAAATGAGGAAGTAGGCATTGTACGACATGACGACCAGCATGACGATGTATCCTAGACCGACGGAGAGGATGTGGACGATCGTCCGACCAAAGTGAATCCGACATCTGCGGATGAGAAGAGAAAGATAAAGAGTTAACAAAATTATTCATACCTTTACTTTTGCTTTGTGAAAAATGGGTTTGTCTTGGTTTATGCAACAAACAATTAATAGAATAATTATACAAGACAATAAACAAAATTTGAGGGGTAAGTTATTCACTTTCTTTTATATGAAAGATGGCTTTTCCATAACTATCATACCCTTTCTTGAATTGTTGCAAAACATGTATAGAATCTTAGGAATGTCTAAAACATGTGCATTTTCAAAAGAATATACATGCCTCACTACCATGCCTGCACAAGGGTATGAATACTTTTGAAAATGCAAGGAAATGAATATATTAGCATTTCTATTGTTATGCAAATGAAGTGAAACCATGATCATGGTTCACCCGCAGCTTCAATCCCAAAATTCCACTATGGTGCATGCACCTTTCATTCTTAAGAAAACCACAAAATAAAGACTTCAAAATAGACCGCTTCGGTAATGTAATGCAAATTTTATGCATACCTTTCAAACAAAGGTTGTTCTTGACAACCTGAAAGCTTGCCGGCCGGACATAGCAACAAATAATGTATGCAAACTGGATTCCAAGCATTGAGGCTCATTTATAAAAAGCAGGTTCATGGAATAGCTCGTCACTAGGTGCTCAGAGAATATATATGCATAAATACATTACAGAAGCGGTCTATTACGAGGGGTATGAATAAATTTGTTGTTAACTGTAGATGTGCATGTATAGATATGCACAGTATATTCTGACATAGACAGAAATAACCGTCTGTTATGGGGCAATCTTTAATATTTCTGACATTTCTCAACCTTCCCCATAGACACGGAGGTCTAGTGGAGCCAGACGTAGTCTCAGCGGAACAACCGACGATACAGAGAGACTGAAGCTTTTGGTCTAATTTTGACAATGCTTTCCTTGAAAGTGATAACAGGGATACACCAGTTGGTTTTGCCAAATCAAGGGCTGGTCACATATGTCCGATAAAGATAACGAGATTTTCAATTAAAGGTGCACCCTGACATGCAAAAATGTATATGGTGTGTATGTGCATGTGAGTATATGCTCGTGTCTGTTAATAGGAAGGGCAGCTCTACGGTGTAACTTTAACCCTCTCATTACCACAAGACTATAATGCTATTCACTTTGTACATACATGTAGTGATGTTGACTTTGGTCCTGACAGCGTTAAAGGTACTTCATCCCTTTTGCAGCCCCAAATTTTGTAGTAGTGTAAGTATGCGAAAAATCACAAAAGAATTATAACTGGAAAACTTGCGCAGATGTGAAAAGGATCATAAGTGACAACACTTTGTTTTTTTCAACTTTAAACAAAATCACATAATTTGTTTAAAATTATTTTTTGACCGTTACTAGTACATGCAGTTGTGTTGCTTTCTGAATAGCTCCCTCTGAAACAAAAGCGAGATTTAAATTTCTTACAAAGGATTTAAAGAACTTGTGACCCTGAAATTTCATATGCAGTATCTACAGGATGTCTTCTAGCTAAACCTTTATATGAAAGTTTCGGGGAGTATAGTGTATTTCTGCAAAACTTTTAATGAAAATAACTCGTTATTGTTATCATTGTCGGACAAATGTGACCAGCCCTTATGCCTGAAAAGAGGTCAAGAAAGGTCAGAGCCCTTTACATATACAGTGCTTATATGTAAATACAATATATATATATATATATATACATATATATAAATATATATATAAATATATATATTGCGCTGGATTCCGCATTTGGGAGACACGTAACAATGCAGTTTATTTCGTCATAATAGAAACCACCGCTTTACGGAGACACGAAACCGCTTTAGGGAGACACGCGGAACAATTAAAGTGACAAAGCCGTGTCTCCCAAATGCGGAATCTAGAGATATATATATATATATTGTATAATACAATGCCTGAAAAAAAACGCCCGAAAGAGATAGACAACAGAGCTAAAATACAAGGCAGTAGCACAAAAATGGACCCATATTTCCCTTGTTCATTCACACTGGCCCTTCAAAAGTCTTGCTGTTACATGTAGTATACAAGGTTCTAATAATAACGTAAAGGAACATTACTTATATAGCGCATATCACTTACATACTAAGAAAGTCCCTGTGCGAGTTTAAACTCGGTCACTACAAAAATTCAAACTATGATTGTATGCCAACAATATATTTGCCCTCTTTTCTTGAGTTTAGTTGATCCTTTTTGCCCAAACTTTCACTATAATCTATGTGTCTCACTTTTCTGCTTCTGTTAAACCAACTTGTCAGGGTGGACTTCCGATTAAACTACTTAATCTTAAAATGACAATTACTACCAGTACGCATATAGTGTCATAACCCAGAATCCACTTCGATAATTCAACTACCCATTTTTTTAGATGTAGACATGTCAGAATGGGGTAACCTCGGTAGTCATAAGGACCACTTATTCATAAGGACCGCTTATTCATAAGGACCGCTATCCATAACAAGTGACTAAATGAATAGCGTTTTTTTATGAATAGCGGTCCTTCTAAATAGCGAGCAAACCATAGACAAATTACCTCGCTATTCATGAGGACCTCCATTCGTAAGGACCACTAATCATAACTATTCATAATGCGTGATAAATGAATACCGGTTTTCTATGAATAGTGGTCCTTACGAATAGCGAGCGGACCCCGTCATAATATACTAACTCCAAATCTTTGGCAAAAAATGGCCATAGCAAATACTGGGTCATTAGAAATGAAATATATATTTACCCATGTTGTTTAACGACTAAAGACACATTGCTCTGCAGATCAGTGGCTAGAAGAGGTGATCTTCCATCGACGGGCGAGGACCGGTTCGTCTTTAGAGGATCGGTGGTATACCGCCGCATGAGATAGGCGCTTAGGGTCGCTAAGACCTCCAGGACTACCGACGCGAAGGCAAAGAGAAGACAGGACAGGGCAAATTCTAGATCAAGAAAGGAGAGAATCAAGAAACAAATTAATCATCATGAAAGTGTGAGAATCATTCAGAAATCCAATACGTAGAATTGTGAGCGAGGATGAAACTTGCAAGGGCAAACTGGAGAGAATGAAAAATTATTCAGTACATTAAAAGCACAACCCCTTCTGTATTTATGGATCATACTGGAAAATTTTATCATTGAAAAGAGTATGTACCTGTACATGTATGTATACAACCACCAAAATCATGTAGTAGGCATGCTTCACAAAATATACAATAGGGAATTCTTGTTGTTCTATTCCATCATAGAGATACAGTGATTTATATCTTTTAACCCATAAAAACTGTGAATTTTCATAGGAACACAGTGATTTCTTAAAAAACATTTAAATAAGTTGCTAATATAGTGGAACCTCGTTACATCAGGTCTAGAATACAAAAGAATATAAAGAAGCGGGACCATCAAAATTACCTTGCTACGAGTTTGTTATAACATTTTTCTTTATAATGAGGTTCGACTGTATAAACTTTGAACCCCATTTTCCTTTTTGCATTTCCCTCACTCAAGACATATGGTAACTAGACAAAAATGGACAAAGGAGGTACAGAAACTTTATTGGGTCTTCTCACCAATCTTGTTTATTCTTTTAAGAAATAATACAAAGTTACCAGCCAAACCACAATAAGTGGAATTTTCTTTATAGGATACTTTCAGAAAATGAATTAAAAGAAGGAAAAACAAATCTTCAAAACAACTTACCCCATTTAGTTGTGATATTCCATCCTTTAAACAAGAGATCATTTGCAGTTGAATTGAAGAAAAAATACATCATCATTCCCATGTCCTCCATTTTGGAGTTAATCCTACTAAATAATAATCACATGTAAATCCAGTTGCAATCACCTGTAACACAATTAGAAAATGACAAACAATGATTACATTAACAATGTTTTTAACGCGATTATCAACATTTTCAATTTGTATACCGGTAGCTACATTGACTTCTTTGAGGACATCACAGAATGTTATATTATGTGATCTCGTTTTTGAAACATAACTCTCTTATTATTCGTTTGATTTCTCTCAAACTTTCACCATCCTGTTTCTCTTTCTATTTTCAGCTTCCACACAAATGAACTTATTACAAAGGTTGCTCCAGTACTCACTTTGCAAGCACGAGACTTCGTAAACAGGAAAACGTTGGGCTATTTCCACTGTCCTGTGTGCATGGAATACTGCCAACAGCATTGTTTGCATTTCCATTTATAATCATTATGCATGTACATGTACTTGCATACCTGTACATGTAGTTTAGGTACAATTGCATTTGACTGAAATAAAGCATTGAAGATAAAAAGGAAGCTTTGTTTGTACTTATTTTATTGCACATAATTTAACAGTTTACAGTGATATTTACGTGATGACTGACACGGCTTATAGATCAAGGGTACAATTTAACATTTCAACACAAATGTGAGAACGATTCAACTGAACAATTCAACTGTTCAATTTAGAATGTATGAAAAAGCTTCCCAGAAATTCTTATGAAAAAATCATCAAAGTTTAGTTATGGAAAAATTAATGCTCTTCATTAATAACAATAAAAATAATAATTGGGATTCTATTTTAATATACTGTGGCACAAATAACTTCCCAAATCATAGACATCATCATTATCTAGCAAAGTAATTTCAAAGAGTGTGCATACAATCTTTGACAACCATATTATCTTTTCATCACATTTTCAACTAATTTTTAAATTTATTTTTCAATATGACGTTTCAAGAGTTAATAAATACCTTTACTTCAACTTCTACGTTGATTCTTGGTAGACCGTCTGGTATCTCGCCAAGTATATGTAACGTCATATCTGGTGTAAGGTGAACATTACCTTATCGCATTATCTTCTTTTTTTCTAATTGAACTTTGAACTTTCAATAAAAAAAAGAACTTAAAAACAATATCCTCATATCACATGATTACTTTATAAGTAGACCCAAAACAATGCAGATTTAATTCAAAATGAATGTTACTTTAGTAAACAAATTGAAGAAAGATTGTATAAATACATGTCTTGACCTTAAAAAAAGAATATTAGCGCATAAACAAGCATGTCCAAGATAATATATCGTCTGTTTGGAGCCAGATGGGCGTTAACTCTATACAAATGATGGAACTTAACATCCTTCTGGCTCAAAACAATATACTGGAATAGTGAGAATTTTTTAGCGCGATAAACTGTTTTGGTAATCATGGGAGTGTAGTTCTGGCCCAAAACTCTTCATAACAAAAATTTTATGAAAAATTTATTAGCTTACATATATATCATAATTGTAATACTTTTGAATATTTTGTTGATGCTTGTCAGGGTACAATATACAATATACATTTTGACATAACTTCTTGTTGAATAATCGGATATAACAACTAGAAATAACATCATGGAAAAGCATTGTTATTTTAAAGTATAATTTGACATTATTTATATCTAATATCATCCAAAAACTCCATATCAAAAGTAAAAAGAGAAAAAAAAACCCAGTAAGATGAACATTTCATATCAGTCACAACCTCTGGTTTTATACAGTGGGTTTATACACTCATCAACATAACATATAATTCTATAAGGCCAAGTAAAATAAACTCAAAGTTCCAAGTATCTTCAATCTTTGATATTTAAATAAACACAATACATGATCCACACATCCTATTATAATGGGGAATTATATGGACAGGAAATAGGGATTGATTTTACTTGAGCTGGTAGTGTGCTTAGCAAAACAGAGATGTGTGAATGATTGCTAATAGTGAGTTGAGAATGGCAGAGGTACAAAGTGTTTTGGACAGTCTCGCCATCTACAATAGAAATAGTGAACAGCTATATCACCCCCCCCTCCCCCCCAATTAAAAATGATCAAAATTGTTTCATGTAAAGGCTCAATCACATAATTATGCCGCTGTAAACTGGCTAAAAAAATAAAATTTAATAGTTGTTTGTAATCAATTTGAATGTGAATATGTGTACCCAACCCGCTTCCTGAACGATAGATGCAAACAGGGTGTGTCTGCGCCAGAGATTCATTGCTTTAAATGTGGGCGGCAAGTTTCACAAAACTGCTCCTAAAGGTTTGTTCACATATGCCGCGTTAAAAAAAACGCCAGAGTTTTTTGTGTATTAAATGAATGGCAAGTGGGGATGCATGACGCAACAAACGTCCAACGTGAACTCACTTACCTGTGTGTTATAAGAGACAGGAATGTGATGCACAGTATGCTTTAACACTTTCCAGACCACACTTTGTGATTTGGCTCAATAACTTTTGATTCTGCGCTCTAAAAATATACTAGATGCAGGAAAAGCAAAAATTTCTACACACATTGTGTCCATGTTTGTTGCATGACCATATTGCGTTTGATGCCTGGAATTTTTAAAAGGAGAATAATCTTCAAAATCCTTAAATTGGCAACACATTGAGTGGTTCAAAATCACTGTTTTTTATCAAAATTGGCAATTTTTTCAACTTTCCGACTAAGTTTCTAATGATGTATATTGTTTTCAAAGACATTGCATTATGTTAGAACCCCGTAGCACTAAAAGAAAAATATTATTGTTGCCAATTTTAAGAACAAAATGTGATCAATTTAGCATTTAAATAATTCCTGTCATGAAAGGGTTAACAAAACCCAAGGGCCCGTATTCTGAACTCCGGTTTAACGTAAACCATGGTCTAAATGTGTGGTTTAACTATGGGTAGCCAAAAATGTCAAAAATCTGTTTACACTGCATGTTCCCTTATGTTTACTGGATTATGATTCTCATGCTTTAATGGTCAAGAAAACTATTGTACTTATCATTCCCAGACAGTTTTTAATAGTCTGAGTACCAAAAATGCTGATAAATTGAGTATCTACTGTTAGAGATTTGTGTCACATTTAGCTGCCCATAGTTAAACCACACATTTAGACCATGGTTTAAGTTAAACCGGAGTTCAGAATACGGGCCAAGGTGTTTGTTAGGTGGTTTCATATATCTGAATGAGCCTTAAACTGCATACTGACTTTTATGTGCTATATAAAATATACTTTTATTATTGATTTTCAATTCAGATTTACGTGTAGCAAACTAAAGTATACCCTTTGGGGTTTTTTTTATAACATCAAAGAATGAGATTATTCCAGAGAAGGTAATGGAGTGAACCATAAGACTGTGATCAATTTTGGCTGATAATTCCTCAAATAACAGGGGCTTCTCTAAATATGAAATGTCGCAAATAGAGGCTGAACATGATTTTGTCAATTGCCATGCCCACTTCCTAATTTTTCATCTGCAAGTCTTAATGTTAATAAATCTATGGATACTAGTTTTATATACAAAAATGTTTATACAATCTACATATACATGTCTGTTCTACGTCTGTAAACAATTACTCACACACAAAAAGAAAACATAACCAAATGTAAAGTCTGATAGTAACAAAAATAAACCACAGTATATTCTTGGAAAGAAAAACAGTTTTCATTAATTTCATGCATTTAAGGAAAGGTTGAGTTCTGGGAAAGGTGAAAAACAATAGACCTGTTTACTAATTTTATGCATACTTTTTGAACAAATGTTTCTCTTGACGACTCAAAAGCTTGCCAGAGGCTTGACCGACATAGCAACAACTAATGTATGCAAAGTGGATTCCACCCATAGAGATGCCATTATGCATAGCAGGTGCACTAAATAGTTAGTAACTAAGCATTTTGGAGAGAACCATGCATAAATTTTAATACATTAGTAAACAGATCTATTGGTGAGCTTTGTCATTTCTTTTATGTCAGTTTGGAAGAACATCATAGTAGATGAAATGGATTGCTCTTCAAATGCCCTCATATTCAAAATATAACGAGATACAGCTGAAATATTCAGGCCGTATGTACATGTTGTCCCATATACACAATTCTGCGTGCAGCAGGATTGAGTCAATTTCTTCTCGTTTTGGTAATTCCAAAACCTTACACCATACACCAATTCTTATGTACTATATAACCAACCTTTCTAATTGCTTTGAGACAGTTTCTTTCACGATGTTATCGCATGACCAGAACTCAACTTTATCTATAAGGCATCGAATGAAAAACTCTGATAACTGATAATATGGTCCGTATCTATGGTCAAGAAAACTGTGGCACTTTAGAAGCTGTGTCATTCTCTTGTAATTGAACAAATTAAATTTGCTAAAGCTTACAGAGTATTCATTTTGATAATCTCTCTGAAAGCCCAAGTATAGTAATTCCAAACATCAAAAACACACAAAAATGTTACATTTCTTTGAATTCAGTGAATAAACATGTTCAGATGTATGAACACAAAAAGAACTCCATCTGTAAATTTGAAAGTTTGGAAACAATTACCGGTGTATCTGTGAGATATAACAAATGAGTGATTCTGTAATAACACAAGAAAAGTACATATCTTTATCTTTAAAAAATAAACTATGTATGTCATTTCTTAACAACATAGGCTTTCAAGATTGAAGTTTTTAGAAGTGGTGTTCTAAATTTATAGATGTACAAAAAATAAAGAAAATATGAAATTCTATTTCTTCATCCTTTTGATATCTACCAACTTTGCATTACCTTTTTACACTGTACTTATCGAAAATAGTATACAAATAACATTTTGGTACAAAGTAAATCAAAATAATGTACTTTTTCTCAACAAAAATATTATTTCTGCAAAACTTTCATACTTACGTTACAACTAGGAACTCTAGAAGGAAATAAATCCAATGCAGTGTTTTCTCTGACAATACAAAAATAACGTGGTCTACACGATTTCTCTTTGAAAGAAGAAAAGAAAAGCTATAAATTTGTAAAGTAAAATAATTAATGCATAAATGAAGTTAACATGCATATAAATCTTTTAATCATCTTTTCATAAATGGTCAATTCCACAGTAACGGAAGGACAATCACACACAAACTGTATCTAAATGTCCTTCCGTTACCATGGAATTGACCAAATGTCATTTCATTTCATCAAGTAATAAACAGAGCAGCAGCTGTGTCTAATCAGTCGTTATCACCATAGATATTACTATTGAAAGGTTAATTTTAACTCCTTTTTTTAGCCATCTCCTACATTCTAATCCTGTTACAGCCCTAGCACAGCAAAGGACCAAAAAGCAGAGTCCAATTGCTCATCTTGCATACAAAAATATCTTTTACAATCAGCAATATAAAAAAGCATCTCAGTTGGAAGCACTCAACAGAAACAAAATTTGTGCCAATCTTTCAGTTTCCCTCACTCAAATATACAGTTAACAACAAAATTATTCATACCCCTTGGAAAATTCTAGTTTTTTGCATTTTTCCTAAAAATGAATGGTTAAATGAAGTTACTTGCACATCACTTGAATACATTTAGTTATCATCTGCAAATGAATGCCGTTTCCGGTTTCACCTCATTTGCATAACAATAGAAAAGTTGAGTTATCCAAACTGGGCGATGTTCAAAATTATTCATACCCTTGGTGATTTATTGACTTTGTCAATCAGTATGAATCCGATCCTTGTCATTAATGCTTGTAATTCACTTTATTATATTTAATACACCGTCACAAGGCTTCCGGAGGGGTCTCTGCTGGGATATCAGGCCAGTACCTGTTCTCCAATGGCTCAGTCTCCTTGAGGATGTGTCCACACATGCCTTCACCGGACCTTCAGGGAGTTCATTAGATTTCGTGTCCTACAGGTGATGCAGTTATCGACTTCATGGTGACAGGACAATGATATTGAAATTTTCGGTCATTTATTCCATGCATTTTAATGAAAATTCTGTATCTACTTATGAAGCAAAGCACCATTCCTGAAGAGCCCTTCCCTTTTGCACTGCCTCTGGGAGGGTTCACCTTTATTAATTGGCCCCAATCTTAATCAGAGTGCTCAGGAAGGCCATGTTGGTGATATTAAAGTCATTTCATGACTCTAACGTCAGGTCACCATGAATAACAGTATGTAACCTTTGAGTACCATACACATCCTACATTGACTGTTACTGTATATCAATCTTCATATGGTATATTCTTTGTATCTTTGGTATGAAAGCTACAATCCTTGATATCAAAATGAATGTAAACCAAATTTATACCATATGCCCTCCATGTTACCAGCTGCAGTGCACAAAATGCTACCAGTCTGACAGTGCACTGGAACATAAAGATCAGTATTTTAAGCTTCACTAGAGTACCCACTTGCAGGTGTCCATATCAAAAATGTGTCAATCAGTGTAACTGAATAAACTGATAAAATTGGCACCATCCAACCTTTAGACAACTACCATGGCCTCCCTAAACATAATGGAACAAAAGTATCAGGAAATACCTTCCCTTGACAGTGCAACAGTGAATGCCTCTAGGGAAGTCTCTCCAGGAAGAGTGCTTTGTTTCAACTTAGATACAGAATTGTCATTAAAATGTAAGGAATATTAACGAAAATATCAATATCATAGTCCTATCCTCATGACGTCTAAAACTACACCACCTGCAAACACAGGATCCCCTGAAGACCAGGTGATGGCATGTGTGGACAACATCCTCAAGGAGATTGGGCCATTGGAGGCCAGGTATTGGCCTGATATCTCAGTAGAGACCTCCAGAAGTATTGTGACAGTGTGAAGAAAGTGTTACGAGCATTAATCACAAGGACTGAATTCATACTGATTGACAAAGTCAATAGATCACCAAGGGTATGAATAATTTTGAACATCACCCAGTTTGGATAATTCACCTTTTCTATTGTTATGTAAATGAGGTGAAACCAGAAACAGCATTCATTTGCAGATGATAACTAAATGTATTCATGTGATGTGCAATTAAATTCAGTTAACCATTCATTTTTAGGAAAAATGCAAAAAACTAGAATTTTCCAAGGGGTATGAATAATTTTGTTGTTAACTGTATATATATATATATATAAACAAAACTTTCTGCAAGGAGTAAGAATATAAAAAAGAGAACTAAATAAAACTCTGTGAAATCGAGATTTGAGATAATGAATTTTCACCCATAGGACTTTGTCAAGTTATCTCAATTAGTTATAATCTCAAATCTCGAGCTCATAGAGTTTTATTTACTTCTCTTTTTGATATAAATATAGTGTGAGTCCATAAATAAGCAACCCAGATTTAACCCTGAATATTGTTGTAATCAATACATTTGATTATTAGGTACTCACATTGTATCCTATAATTTTTCCTTTAATTTGACACCTTGATCAATAAAATTTGACCATGGACAGCAGAAAAGTCACACATTTCCTGATTAATGTCAAATTTTCCTCTGCCCAAGTTTTGAATGAAATGGATGGTCAACCCAAGGTTGATTGAATGGTCCCCATTCCAGTTGAATGCACTCACAAATAATGAAAGTAACTCCTGCACACCATTCAACCGAAACTAGGGCAAAGACGATTTGGATAAGCTTTTAAAAAAATGGCCAGTGCTCAGTCATCCATGATTGCAATTTGGTGAGCAGACTATCAAATTAACGAAGACATTATCAACTATGATAAGATTATAACAAATTTCAGCAATTTTGCTTGGTTTTTAAGATATTGGGGCTTGAATATGGATTTCCACCTTATGGACACACACTGTATACAGTGCGAGTCAGAAAAAACTTGACACTTTTGCCATTTGCCTGTTGTTTTAAGGGCAAGTTGTAAATGTGGACATATTTGATATTCTTGTAGAGTTATTGTCCCTCATTTTTGGTACCTTATTCATGGTATGATATTTCACGGTTGGCTGCACAGGGGTTGATAAAGGTAACTGGGTCAAAACCCACTTACGCCAACTCCAAACCAGTTGTTTTCCTGATAAGGAATCCATGGTCTGACCAACTTAGGCCTGGAATGATAATAAAAGACGGTTTTATATTGAGATGGGTCAGGCTTGTCTAAGGGATCATTCAAGAATCGGATCGCTCCATTCCTGATCATTCACGGCCTAAACTCTTTCCAATAGGTTCTACCTGACAGATGACCTTACGTATATAGTCTTGCGAGGCCCCCATGTTTCCCCAAAGACGTTTCTGTCGTGATTGAAGCTTGCTTTTGCTGTGATGATTCAATCAGCGCCCATTATATTCGGCAGTATGCACCACATGGTCATATGTAATTGAAAATAAAATTTTACCTAAACATGATTTGATAAACAATAAGACAAAAAAACACTAGTTCTTACTTGTTGTTCTATCGCACAATGCAGCGTCCATTTAAAACAAGCATAAGATATCGTGCTGATATTTTTGCGTGTTCTAGAATTCGCGCCTGCCGAAAATAGCGTGAAATCCGTGAAAATTCATGTACCGTGAATATTTCTGCATTTACAGTATATCCATATTTACAAATGGGTCATTCCACGGGGTTGGGGCAATTTTTGTGACATACCAGAAGTGAGGAACTATGTCTCCTATCAACCATAATAATGTTTGCTAAAATGGAGTTCCGTGTAAAGACCATAGCCACTTATGTTGAGAAGTACTCTAGCTTCATGGTGAATCAATATGGCAGACCAAAATTGTATGTAATGTTATATAAATATGATATCCATGTAACGGTGGTAAAAAACGACATGCATTTTCAGCAAAGCTTTGAAAGAGTACCAACTGAAACGGGGAAGGATAATGGCAGGCCACTACTATACATATTCATTGCGCAAAAATCTTCAACAGATGATATCATCTTCCATGTGTAATAGAAGAACAAATACCAGCGTTACATGGACATCGTCATAATTTTTGGCCCAACCACAAGGAATGACTCATATCACTCTTATCATAGGCAATTTTAAAAGTGTCAAGTCCTTTCTGACTCAAAATGTAGTATTCTTTGGTGCAGTGTAGAACACATGTACATGTACACTTTCGGCAGCAAATAGTATTTGTAATCTCGATTTACATAGCACTTTATAGATATGTCTCTTCGGCATGTTACAAATATCATCACCTAGGTCATCGTATTCATTCACCAACTGGCAATGTTCCTAGCACATGGTCATCATGAGGGCATATGGCAAATGCCTTCCGGAATCCCACCATCCCATTTTTCTCCTGGATGTAGAGTGGCAAAAGAAGATTAACATCTTGACAAAGGATATTGGTGACATGCCAAGGCTTGAACCTGCGATCCTTTGACCTTCGCATCAGAAGTGCCATACTAGATCGCTCCATAGTAATTGACTCTAGATGATCCTTCTGCACCGCTCGCTGCCCCGCTCGCTGCCCCGCTTGCTGCACCGCTGGTCTCATCACCCACATCCATCTGTCCACTCCTGGACAGGCTGTCCCTCTGCGCTCGTCTGTCAATAGGGGGAGTCTTTTTCTTGGGGCGTTTCCTGAACGGGGCAAAGAGAAAGTAGCCCAAGGCTGATCCTGCAGCGACGGAGATGAGGAAGTAGGCATTGTACGACATGACGACCAGCATGACGATGTACCCCAGACCGACGGAGAGGATGTGGACGATCGTCCGACCAAAGTGGATCCGACATCTGGGGATGAGAAGAGAAAGATATACAGCTACATGTACATTTGATAATAATAACAATGATGGCTTCTTGTATATAGCACTTATGTCTGTCACGCCATGATGCTCCTACTGCTCCAACATTATTTCCCCGGTCATAGCCGAGCAACCAAATATGTAGCGCTCTAGCATATTGGGTACCCATGAGCATGAACACTGTAGATGAAGAAAGTACAGTCTGACAATGCATTCCTTGAAACCGACAGAGAGATACCAGTTGGTTTTACCAAAGTACCGTGTAAAGAAGGCAAGACTAGTCGGAGCCCCTTACATAGCATGAATCAAAGAAATAACAGAACCTAAAATCAGGCAATAGCATGAAAATCAGATCCCCATACATTCATAATGGCCCTGGAAATTTATGCCGTTAGTGTTCGAGACAATTCCTGCGTAAATGGTTCGAAACTTGGTAACACAAAGAAGTAAAACTCTCATTTAATGCCAACAATACAACAATTTCCCTATCTTCACCATACTGTAAAAACAAAAACTTTGAAAGTATTTAATGTTTGCAAATTTCACAAGTGGTTCAGACTCGCAAAATTATTAAATTACATCTCACACCAGCACTGAATTTTTGAAATTCGCAAATGTTTCTTGCTGTGTAAATGGCCTTCGTGCACAACTCGTGAAAAGTTTTATATTGCGAACGCTTCTGGTTTTAAAGTGGTTCAATTGATCCTTTGTTGGAAACACTAGATCAAATCAAGCAGGGGAGCGTTTCATCAAGTGTTTTGTCAGTGATTTTGTACCGACAAATTTGCTCTCAGCCAATCAGATGCAAGGATTTCAGTACCTTCTAACAGTTGTCAGTAAAAATCACTGACAAAACACTTGATGAAACGCTCCCCAGGTTTCATCTTCAACTATTAAAGGGGAAGTCCACCCTGATATTTAATTTTTAAAACGATGCAGAAAAATTAAAGAAACCGATCAATGAATGTTTGAGCAAAATCAGATAAATAAGAAAGTTATGACTTTTACACATGGAGTTGTAATCAATCAAACACAAATTAGCAACTCTGTTACATATATCTTGCAAGCTCCTCTCCCAGGGCCCTATACTAAAAAAAATCACAAATTTCCATTTTCTCTAAAGAAAATATTTACTTGTACATGGACTGTGATTGGACTGGACCATACATATAATCATTGCACATACATGTATGTTTTTACACAGTACCTGTATGAAACAAATCTATTCCTTCCTCAACAAGGAAGAAAATGAAATTTTATGTACAGAGCAAAATGGGAGAGGAACTTAAAATATACGTCACGGAGTTGCCAATTTGAGTTGCCAACTTATTTAGTATCAGATTTTGTTCAAACTTTCACTAATCTGTTTCTCTCATTTTTCTGCTTTCATTGAAATCAACTAAATACCAGGGTGGACTTGTTAATATTTGTCATTGCAAGGATCCACTGGAGGTTTCCACTTTGCAAATTCATCAATTTTAAATTTTGGGTCATTGAAAATAAAAAAACCACCATTTACCTCCGTTGTTTGACCTTTGACATACTGCTGGGTATCTGTAGAGGGGCTAGAAGGGGTGATCTTCCATTGATTGGTGAGGACCAGTTCATTTCCAGAGGATTAGTGGTATATCGCCGCGTTAGATACGTGCTTAGAGTCGCTAAGACCTCCAGGACTACCGATGCGAAGGCAAAGAGAAGACAGGACAGGGCAAATCCTTATCAAGAAAGGTGAGAAGAAACAGATTAATCATGGAAATATGAGATTCATTCACTAGTCCAATATGTTGAAGTTTGATAAGAGATGCAATTTGTAAGCACAAACTGTAATTACCTTTTTATAAAAATCAAACCTTCTCTATTCATGAAACACATTGGTAAATGTTTTCAAAGAAAGGGGTACAAAATGCTTCACAAAATATAGAGTAACAAATTTTACTTTGTTCTTTTCCATCATAAGAATTAGAGAAAGATTATATCTTATAACCCAATAAATTATACAGACAGTGAATTTCAATGTGTTGCTGACTTAATTAACAAATTTCAATGCTCATCTTCCTCTTTAATTTCCTGGCATCAAAACCATATGTCACCTAACGAAAATGGGCAAAGGTTGTACACAACAATGTGTGTAGATTAGAGTATAATGCATCTCTATAGAAAATTCGAAAGAAATCTGTCAAGAAATGTGACCTGCAGAGCGCACACAAGATATCCACTAAAATATGACCTTTGACCCTGTGAAAGACGGAACACTGGGGGCAACATCACAAAAACTGTAGAGGTCTAGAGTAATCTATGATGGACCTCCATACAAACTCTGAAAGAAATCAGTCAACAAATGTGTCCTCCAGAATGCATGCAAGAAAGCAACCAAAATATGACATTTGACCCTATAAAAGGCGGAACACTGGGGGCAGCACCAGCAAACAGTATAGATGGGCATATTTCACTAAGACACACCTCCATATAAAATATGAAAAAATCCGTCAAGGTATGTGGCAGTTAGAGTGCACAAAAGACATGTGACCTTTGACTCTATAAAGGACGGAACAATGAGGGCAGCATTATAAAAAAGTATAAATTTGTAGATTGTACCAAGATACATCTCCATACAAAATTTGAAAGAAATCCATTACGAAATGTGGCCTGCAGAGTGCACTCACGCCATCTTCCAAAGTATGACCTTTGACCCTATAAAAGACGGGACACTGGGGGCAGCAACACCAAAAACTATAGGTGCTTGGCTTTACCAAGATACACTTCCATATAAAATTTGATCGAAATCTGCCAAGAAATGCAACAGTAAGAGTGCAAGAAATGGACAAATGACCTTTGACCCTATAAAGGACGGAACAATGAGGGCAGCATCACCAAAAAGTAAAGATATGTAGATTATACCAAGATACATCTCCATACAAAATTTGAAAGAAATCCATCCAGAAATGTGGTCTGCAGAGTGCACTCACGCCATCCTCCAAAGTCTGACCTTAAAGACGGGACACTGGTGGGAGCATCACCAAAAACTATAGGTTTTTAGATTACACCAAGAGACACCTTCATGCAAAATTTGAACGTAATCCGTTGAGAAATGTGACCACTAGGGCGCACACAATCTATCCACCAAAATATGGTCTTTTACCCTGTAAAAGACGGAACACTGGGGGCAGCAATCACCAGAAATTATAGGTGTGTAGATTTTACCAAGATACACCTCCATAGAAAGTTTGAAAGAAATCTGTTGAGAAATGTGACCGCTAGAGCGCACACAAGAATGTAACGCGGCCGCGGCGTAATGCTGCTGAATCCAAAGTATAATACAATTACAAGCCAAACCCCAAAAGGTGGAATTTTTTTCTTTAAAGGTTACTTTAACAACATTGGACTGAAGGAAAGAAGCTTGGGAAGGAAAAGCAGGTCTGCATTACAACTTACCCCAGTTGTTAGGCATATCCCAATTTTTAAAAAGGAGATCATTTGCAGTTGAATTGAAGAAAAAATACATCTTCCCCATGTCGTCCATTTTTAATGGAGTTAATAGTCTCAACTAAGGTCATGTAAATCCAAGTGCAATCAGCTGCAAAACCTGCAATACAATAAGAAAATGGAAAATGAAGACTAAAATTGACAAAAAATATTATCAAGTGATTATTCATATTTCCATTTGTAGCCATATTCACCTGTTTGAGGACATCACAAATACTTATGGGTGGGTGAGGTACTACCAAATCAGCAAAAATGATTTATCACAATGAAAAATGAATGCACACAGGTTTGTCACTCTATCAGAACATTTTTTCTCTCTCTACAAGCTTTGTGTAAAATGACCTACAGTCAAACCTGCTTTAGCAACCACCTGTCTATAAAGACAATTATTTTTTCCCTTGTAAAGTATTTCTCATTGAAACGTGTATTAAAAGGGACCTGTACATGAAGACCACAGCACCACAGCACCCAAGTCGATCTTAGATTCTCTGTGTCCCCTTAGGCTTAGTAACTTCATATGGGGGTAGCAAACGATGAGCAGAACTAGCAGGAGGATCATAAATATGTATTAACTGACGTCATAAAATTCTTCTACTTCTGCTCACTCCACCCCTACACCCACTAGTTTGGCTCCATTTTACTTCCATTCCAATATACACAATGCATTATAATTCGCTCGCGCCCGCGCGCCCACCCTATATCATTTTTATGACGTCAGTTTATACATATTCATGATCCTCCTGCTAGTTCTGCTCATCGTTTGCTACCCTTCATATGGGGGCGTCGACTACGCCTAGTCTACTCACAATCACGTTTATGTTCATTGAGTGTTTACTTTAAAGTAACTTGAAATATCTCTTTGTAGAAGTACAAATATTCAAAGCTCAAATTTTCAGTCCATAGTACAGTGAACATGATGAAATGAAAGTTTGCAATTCCTTAAAATAAATAAACACATTTTTCTACAGAATTATTCAGTGAGAATTCAGAAAAAAGCCAAATGCAATGCATTCAAATTCATTTCAAACCACATCAGCAAGCAATGGTCATATTGACCATTAGGATCATATACATGTGTGTATACTGGGTATTGGGGATACAGATGTAATTTTGTTTGCAATGGAGGTTTTTGTGGGCAAACTGATACTTAGGTATCAGTCTATACATATGAATTTACAAGTTCGTTAAGACACAAAATGTAGAAAGTTATAAAAACTTACATTTACAGCCTTGTTTTTGGTAGTTGTTACACAGACATCGATACGTATGACGACTGCTCTCAATATGTTGCGCACTAGTGAGGCCGCTCTACATGGTTACGCACCATAGATACGTACGCAGAATGTTACGCACACAAGCTATTCTACGAAGACCTGGAAGGGCCAAACTGACGACGTAAAAAAATAAAAAATATTACGTACGTACGTAATAATACTACGTACCTACGTATTAAATAGTACGTACGTACGTGATAATTACTACGTACGTACGTATTATTATTACGTACGTACGTAATAATTATTAATAATATTTTTAATTTTTTTACGTCGTCAGTTTGGCCCTTCCAGGTCTTCGTAGGAGATCGACGAACCGATCGCGCCGGTACCACTACGAGCGCTGAGGGCTCCCTTCATCATAATCGTGAAAGATAGAAAATGGATGCTCTGACGGGACTCGATAGGAGTTATCGACAAAAAGTACCCAAAATTTCAGGAAACCCTCTTCAAAGGTCACAAATTAACTGGTAAGTTTATTATTATTCAATATAATTCTTTATATTTAAGTAGATTTCAACCGCAGGTATTAACTTAAATATAGCCAAAAATGCACAGTGATGCATTATTAGTACCGCCCACTCATAGAGCTCTACATTCCTATACTTCGTGTGTATAATGTAGGCAGTCATACGCCTCAACTTTTTAAAACACCACTGCACAAAAGTCACAAACATTCACTCAAAATCGGCATTTAATTTACAAGAACCGACCACAAAATATCCAAGAAATACAATAAAATCAACTCACCGATGTTGGAAAAGATATTTCCAAAAATGAAATCCGTAATTTACTGTTGATTCTCGCGAAACGAGCTATCGGAGTCATTGTGTACATTTCCTGGTCGCCGCGGGCGCTGACATCTCCCCAAAAGAGTTTTGTCCTTAAAAATTCGGTCCCTGTGGCATACACGGAAAAGTCCCGATTTTCTGTGTGCGCGATCGTAAAGATCGATGTGCGCTTGCGATCCCGAGTTTCTTCGTGGACAAAAATTTTATTGGCCGATTTTAGTCTAAGACATCGGCAGTATGTAAACAACACGCGATCGCGAAACAAATCGGCGGGGATTTCTCCGGTTTTGGACAAGATTTTGACTTTGGATTTTGCTGAAAATATCAAAAGTTCTTTCTAACGGCCATTTGAGGTAGGAGTGAGATTTTTAAGGGCTGAATTTGAAAGCAAGTATTTAAAATATTTATCTTATTTTCCCCCCATACCTTTACTACACGCAACAGAAAATACCAACTATTTTTGCATTTTGTATTCGTAGTGGTCAATATGACCACTATTCGTGGTGTGGTACCGCCTGCATTCTGCCTGCGTTCCTACACAGTCGGCAATGGCGTGTACGGCGGTGTACGGTACCTACATGTACGAGTGTTTCAAACCACTTTGAACTTTCATGACCATTTAAAAATGTACTCTAATCACTTAGTTAGAGCCTAGACTAGCTAGAGGCTCCTCTCCTCAATTCGGAAGGACGGATACTGCATTAATACTGGATTTAAATACAAAACATATTTACAAATACAATTGCACTTTACAATTACAGCAATACACAAAATGCAGGACATGGGACACACGTTTACGTTATATTGCACAAGCCAACAAGTACAGGCAACACAACCAGAGGCAGAACATGACAACATTTTAGCCCCCATTCGAACAAAATCTCATGTTCACGTTACAGGTCTTACCACATTGTAAACTGCTACGAATTAACACCAGAACACCCGAGTCTGATTCAGAGATAAGATCAAGATCATGTGTTTTGAATCAATAACAATGAAAGTCAAGTCACATGATAACGAATCATTACCATATCTGCTATGCATGTACGGTATATGCGCCTGTAGCTGTCTGTACTGTGCGCGTGCCTGGGGAATCCCTGATCTCTGCATCCTCCCGTCTAGTCGCGCTTCATCAGAGGGGTTGCATAGGGTGCCCCCTAACCATCCCCACCACAAAAAAAAAAGACATTGAGGGCAGGACCAGAAGATATATAATAACCTTTCCGGTTAGTAAGAGAAATTATTATTAATAATAATAATAATAATAATTAATAATAATAATAATAATAATAATAATAATAATAATAATAATAATAATAATAATAATAATAATAATAATAATAATAATAATAATAATAATAATAATAATAAGAAGAAGAAGAAGAAGAAGAAGAAGAAGAAGAAGAAGAAGAAGAAGAAGAAGAAGAAAAAGAAAAAAGAAAAAGAAAAAGAAAATGATACTTTATAAGGTAAATTAGGGTTAATAGCCCTGATTAATGGATATTTGTCTTAAATTGTATATCAGAAAGAAAAAAGGTCCTTATTCTATTGCTAGACCTATCCAACAATTTGAAGTAACTGAAAGTCTACTGTCAAGTTACTCGTCAAAAATTGGTCATAAAGGAAACCGACATTCAATATAAAGCGAACGGCTCGCGCGACAATTTGTCTTGAAAACGCGCTCAAAACCATATGCATTTTTGTCTGGCCAAGATAATTAGTTTTCAAAATATTTGGTCAATTTCACGGGTAGAAAAAGCAGAATGAAATTTGAAATGTCTTCTTTCACTCACTAACACACAATATAAAATACTCGAAATGAAACCACCGTCTATTTTGCAATAATTTAGTTCGTAAAAATAAGTTCGTAACATTTTTTTTTTTTTTTTTTTTTTTTTTTTTGGGGGGGGGGGGGGTTCAGGCGCGGAACCAGAGGGGGGCGCAAGGGGCGTGCGCCCCCCCCCCCCCGTTTTGGCCCGGACCCCCTAGATGGACGTTTGGCTTCGTCAAACGGAGGGTTCCTCAGTGTGCGCCACCCTTTCTGAAATGCCCCCCCCCCCCCCTTTCTGAAAATCCTGTATCCGCCCCTGGTTTGTACATGCTCCAATGATCTACAACCCGTCATAACTTCGCGCGAAATTATACAGCTGGTAGAAACTTTTCTAGTTTAATAGAGGAAATTCGAAGGATTCTATCACTGTAATAATCACCGTGATTGGTAAGAAAAAAATAGCGCCTATTTTTACTTTTTAAAAGTCCGTGTGAAAAAAAATAATGCACTTGGATCAGCCGACACTTGGCGCGCTTATTATACACAAAGGAAAATGTAAGGGGAAAGAAAGTTGACAACAGTCCTGTCATCTATGGGCGGCCAAAAGGGCCAAAATTAAAATTTTCAGAAATATAGACAACTACAGAAATTAAAGACAAATTCGGAAATATAGAAAACCACAGAAATGAAGACAAATTCTGCCAAAAACAAAAACTTCTGCCTGACAAAACCTGCATTTCCATGCCCCCCCCCCCCTTTCTACAAAATCCTGGATCCGCCCCTGACAGACCTGCATTTCTGTGCCCTCCCCCTTTTACAAAATCCTTGATCCGCCCCTGATGACAGCCCTGCATTTCTGCCCTCCCCCTCCCTTTACAAAATCCTGGAACCGCTGATAATAATAATAATAATAATAATAATAGTAATAATAGTAATAATAATAATAATAATAATAATAATAGTAATAATAGTAATAATAATAATAATAATAATAATAATACACTGTATTTAGGAGAAAAAAAATCAACGCAACCTTTCGGACTAACTCTGGCCGAGGATCGGATTTAATATATTTCGCCCTCTCTTGTCCTTTTATATTTAGTATATTTCTCAAAAGTTTTTCTTTTCTGAAGCTCGGCAATATTTCTGTTCGACTCTACTTTTTGCGTGCTGTATTCATATTCGCGATAGACTATAATTCAGTCGTTTCCTTTGATTCTGGAGTTGTCTTTATTTCTGGAGTTGTCTTTATTTCTGAAGTTATCTTTATTTCTGTGGTTGTCTATTTTTCTGAATTTGTCTTTATTTCTGTGGTTGTCTTTATTTCTGGAGTTATCTTTATTTCTGTGGTTGTCTTTATTTCTGAAGTTATCTTTATTTCTGTGGTTGTCTTTATTTCTGAAGTTATCTTTATTTCTGTGGTTGTTTTTATTTCTGAAGTTATCTTTATTTCTGTGGTTGTCTTTATTTCTGAATTTGTCTTTATTTCTGTGGTTGTCTTTATTTCTGGAGTTATCTTTATTTCTGTGGTTGTCTTTATTTCTGAAGTTATCTTTATTTCTGTGGTTGTCTTTATTTCTGAAGTTATCTTTATTTCTGTGGTTGTCTATATTTCTGAAGTTATCTTTATTTCTGTGGTTGTCTATATTTCTGAAAGTTTTAATTTTGACCCTTTGGGCCGCCCATAGTCATCACGGTGCTGGAATAAGTACACAAATCCACAATAAAAACAATAACAAGAAAACATCTCGCAGACGACATTCCAGCTTAAGAGATTAACAATGATCGATTCTTAGTAGACCGCTTCGGTAATGTATGCAAACATAATAATGTACATACCTTTTAAACAAAGGTTGTTCTTGACAACCTGAAAGCTTGCCAGAGGCTTGCCGGACATTGCAACAAGACATGTTACATGTACAGGGGCGTAGACAGCGGGGGGATGCATCCCCCAGAATTTCAGGTGGGGGGATGGTGTGTACAATCATCCCCCAGGTTTTACGATAGAAAAGTAAACATTTTGTAATGATATATTGTACATAAATACGAATATGTATTCATGATTATGATTATGGTGATGATGATGATTATTATTATTTTTCTTCTTCTTCTTATTATTATTATCATCATCATTATTGTTGTGGTTTTGAAAATATAAGATCCAATAATATAATTCAGTTAATTAGTCTCCAATATATATTTTTTCTTTATAGGCCATTCAGGATAACATTTTAACATCATTATGTCATTGGATGGCGAGCCAATGGAGTCAAATGGAATCAAAAGGGGCCTGAGCTTTCGATCCTAGCAGAATCTTCGTCAGAGGCAAAAAGACAAGCATATAAATTTATATAGACTACAGACACAAAACAGTATACATGTAACTGGAACTGTAAGGGAGGAGCTGGGGACACAAAACAATGGGAACAAAAGGGGAGTGTGGGAGTCAAAAGCCATGAGTCAAGTAGGTGTGGAGGGGGATTAAAGCAAACACAAAGGCGTGGAGATGCAAGGACAGAAACGAGCCCCACGCTCAAGTGTGGGTAACCTGTGGAAGCAAAGGATAAATGGGGAGGCAACATCAAACAGGATAAGGAACAATGCAAAGACAAGGGGTGAGAGAAAGGAATAAGTACTGTACAAGTCCAGTACAGTGGAGTGGTAGGGCAGAAAATAAAGAGGGAGTCGAGTTGTCAGACACCATGTGCATAATATATGGCATAGAGTAAAGTGTAGTGAAAAAATATATATTTGCTATCTACTGTCAACCTCAAGGATCTCATCGTTCGTGCTGAAATCCCCCCTCTCACTGGCCATTCTTCACCCATTCAGTACGGCACCTTCAAATGCACAGCCAACAAATGCACCGTATATGCTATACACATCCACGAGGGCGACACTTTCACCAGCAACTCTACCAACCTCCCTCACCAAACCAAGGGCAATATCACTTGCACCACCACTAATGTTGTATATCTCATCACTAGCTTACCTCCTCGTTGGGTTTAGGCACATATATTACAGACTTTATATGCACATGTGTGAATTTTTCAGTATATAGTTTGCCTTTCATCTTGTATACAGTAGATATTTTTTTCACTACACTTTACTCTATATGCCATATATTATGCACATGGTGTCTGGCAACTCGACTCCCTCTTTATTTTCTGCCCTACCACTCCACTGTACTGGACTTGTACAGTACTTATTCCTTTCTCTCACACCTTGTCTTTGCATTGTTCCTTATCCTGTTTGATGTTGCCTCCCCATTTATCCTTTGCTTCCACAGGTTACTCACACTTGAGCTTGGGGCTCGTTACTGTCCTTGCCTTTGTGTTTTCTTTAATCCCCCTCCACACCTACTTGACTCCCCACACTCCCCTTTTGAAGTTTTGTTCGCATTGTTTTGTGTCCCCAGCCCCTCCCTTACAGTTCCTGTTACATGTATACTGTTTTGTGTCTGTAGTCTATATTTATGCTTGTCTTGCTTTTTATGTTTGCCTTTTTGCCTCTGACGAAGATTCTGCTAGGATTGAAAGCTCAAACAGGATTTTAATAATATTAAACACAATGACTGTTTCTTATAAACAGGGGCGTAGATAGGGGATGGGGGTATGCATCCCCAACTTTTCAGGTGGGGGATGGTGTGTACAAACACCGACCACCAGGTTTCACCCCCACAAAAAATGGTGTAAAATATACATTGCAGATAAATATAACTTGATATATTATGTTTATTAATATTATTCTTTATTTCAATATATATGTTATTTGTTTATGTACAATATTGTAGATTTATATGCATGAAGTTATTAATACATGTATTTATCTACAATTCTGTCGTTGATTCTGATTTTTCCCGATATATTTTTACACTACTATAGAAAGTGAAAACCATCTACTTCAAATTATCTGATTATATAACATGGATGTTAATTGATCTGGGAGGGATATATGAAGGTATATATTTTTAAAAATGAAGTGGGGATAGCCTCTGTTACCACCCCAATATATTTGAGGTGCTTTTTGTAAAAATCATAATACAGAAAAATTATTTAGATTAAAAGTACATGTAATTTTTCTCGATGTAGAGGGTTCAGTCGGTAACTTTCCTTTATAATGCAATTTTGCCACACCCATGTTATTAGTAATACTAACAATTTTCAAAATTGAAATGAAAATATAGGCACAGGAATCGAATGTGGTGGGGAAAGAAGGAATACATCACCCCCAGTATTTATCGAGGATGATGACTTGTGTCATCATCACCCAACTATACATAGACGAATGCTGAAATGACAATCATAAATAACATGTAGACCCGGTCAGAAGCACCGCTCCGGGGGTTGCATGTGGGCACAGTGCCCCTATTTTTCCGTTTAACTTCAGATAAGTACCCCCATTTTTCTTTCGAATCAGTTCAGGTTCCATATTCTTATAAGTGCCCATTTTGATAATTACACTTCATCCCTCACCTCACCTTTCATAAATGCTCCTATTTCAACAAGAGCATTTATCCCTTTTGTCCCTTTTAATGTAACAAGTCATTTTTCTTCTTTGTAATACATAGGCACTGATTTATTTTTTCTACTTTATAAGAACATTTTGCCGTTCTTATAAATGCCCTTTTTTAGGTGTTATTAGTGCCCCTTTTCACCTCTGATAACTGCCTGATCTACCTTTTCTACACATTCATTTATTTTTCTAATAAGTGTCCTTTTCCCCATGATAAGTACCACGTTTCCCTTTTCCATAACATGTGTCCCTATAATCCAAAGTGACTCAGAGCCAATATTCCCAAATGCTCACTCGCTAGGCTCGCTCGTATTAAAAGTATAGATTATTAAATAAATTTTCATTGTGAAACCCCATCAGAATTGTGTTTCCCAGTTTTTATATTACAATGTAATTGCGACCTCACAAATTTTGAATATTCGAAGTTGCTCGCTCGCTCGATATTCAATTCATACTACAAAACTGCAAAGCATGATGCTAAAGTTGTATCTTGGGACATGTAAAGAGAAAAAGCATACACACCCTGTGTGTGAGGGTGTGTAGGTGTGGTTTTACATATATAGTCTTGTGGGGTACAGAGAACAAAAGAGCACAATGATGCCCTTTATTCCGTCATGCTTGTGGGGTACAAAATACAATAGGAGAAGTACTTGCGGGGTACAAAATACAATTGGAGAAATGAATAGAGTTCCCCACAAGTGCGTGCTATAGGGCTCACATAAGTAATTCACGGCCCCATTCACTCACGTGTTATAACGAAGGTTGTCTATAAATCATATTTTGAACACCCCTCGGTAGAAATCGTTTAAATTCACAGAATAGAGACAAAATATAAATATCTCTCAAATAAAGTACCTAATTTGGGCACTTTCCCGGCGTTAAAAAAAAGTTATTTAGGCTGAAACAAGGCTAGCCGAAATTTCAGCCCATTTGCACATAGAAACAGTGGAAGTGCACCAGTGATAAAATAAATCCTTTAAAAATAATAAAAAGCTAGCCAGCTTCGGCTAAGGTGTCAAATTGAAAAGAGTATGTCTATTAAACACCATTTATGCTTTTTAAATTTACTGAGGACAATCAATCGATTTTATATGAATATTTCTAATCAATTAATTTCAAATAATCTTTGCTCCGCCTCACCGGCATGCATTGCGAGCGGATGAATTACTTATGTGTGCCCTATAGAGTAGGTCAAAATTTTTTAATCTGAATAATTTCACCCGTAAATGGTAGAGTTGCATCTACTGAAAAATTGATACCAATTTCTCATTATCTAATCAAGGGTAATGAGGACAGGCAAGTGAGAACGGTCCCAGTGACATCACTCACTATTGTCAATTTGCGTGCATGAAACTACGGTTGACGTGTAGATGCGGGAGTGTGATTCTTTATAGTGAATACTGTTTCCTTTGCACCCTGAATGAAGTGTCGGCCGATTGATGATGTTGAATGGCACCTGTTGGATCAAAATAGAGAATTTCAATTTTTGTCTTTATCTTTTAAAAACAAAGAATATAAAAGAAAAGGCTGCATATTCACTTTTCCTTCATATTCTCGCAATTTATTTATAGTATTATTCCGTCTATAATAAGGATAGAAGGGGAGATTACCCATGGATGTTGTGTGTGAGTCTGAGGGGGGGGGGGGGGGGGGGTGGCAGAGAGAGAGAGAATGAGACTGCTCTGAAAAGGGATCGAGGAGAGCGAAACTAACCGGCTCGAACGGGAGGCGTGCTAAGCGTTTTGTAATGGTGATAGTTAATAAATTTAAATTTCCCTATCTTAGCAAACGTCCGAGGCAGAAAGTGAACCTGAATAACTTTGATCGACAGAAAATCCTAGCTCAGATTCTCAAGCGACTGACAACCCCCCCCCCCCCCCCCCCCCCCAAATGTTGGAAATACAAGAGACACGTTTTCCACATAGAAAGCCGCGGGTATGGATTATTCCTTTGGTGTTTGGTGTTACCTGTCCAAAGCAAAGACAAATGCTGTATGTTTTTATTAAGGATGGCTCTCAACTTACCTCAAAATGATACTTTAAGCAGTTAAGCATCCAAAAAGAGTAATCTACATCAATTTAAACGCAACCCAGACCAACAAAAGCAGACGACATTTCCATAACAACGCTGAGCTAGGTTTCGCTATAGGGCTCACATAAGTAATTCACGGCCCCATTCACTCACGTGTTATAACGAAGGTTGTCTATAAATCATATTTTGAACACCCCTCGGTAGAAATCGTTTAAATTCACAGAATAGAGACAAAATATAAATATCTCCAGTGATCAAATAAATCCTTTAAAAATAATAAAAAGCTAGCCAACTTCGGCTAAGGTGTCAAATTGAAAAGAGTATGTCTATTAAACACCATTTACGCTTTTTAAATTTACTGAGGACAATCAATCGATTTTATATGAATATTTCTAATCAATTAATTTCAAATAATCTTTGCTCCGCCTCACCGGCATGCATTGCGAGCGGATGAATTACTTATGTGTGCCCTATAATGTACCAAACTGTCCCGCTAGCGTCTTTTTTTTTTGTAACCAAGCCTAGGCAGATTTCGCATTTTTCATGAATATTCATGACGCATGGTCGGGAAACGGTTCCGATTGGTCTTCATGAAAGCACGGTCGGTGGGGGGGGGGGGAAGTCCCTGGCCTGCACGTACGTACTCATATTACGTGCAGCGCTATATTTCGATCGTGTGTGTTCAACGTGTAGGCGCGCGCCTAGCCTACGTTCATGTATGTATTGTTTAATTCTCAACATATTCACCCCACCTATGCAATGTGACACGTAAAATATTGGATTGAGCAGTCAATTTCAAAATCAAGTTTTGCATTAATTTATTGCATGTGCGTAGATCTAATTTAGTAATTAGCTCTTTTGAGGACACCCTCCTTTTCCGACCAAAATTGACACTGCCACTGGCATTACTCTGAAAATAGGTCTAGGCCTACGCTATGCGTATATTGACAATTGCCCATCGTAATGTTCTCCACAAATGAACTTTACAACAATATGCAGAATCAAGACACAGACTCTAGGCTAGGTCTAACAACGTTAGAGTCTTTCTGTTCACGTTAGAAATTAAATTTCCTTGCATGCACACTGTAATTAGCACTTGCAACCTGCTCCTGTAACGCACATTGCCCTGAGTTAGAAGAACTGCAAGAGTCTTCAGGACTGAAAGAAGCAGCTACTACTAACGTTCCAATACTACTAACGTTAGTACCAAGAAAACAAATTATTTTGGTGACCTTTTAGCTGATTAAAACAAAGTGCGTAACTAGTTATTGTAGGTAGATCTAAAATCATCTAGATGTAGATCTACCCCCATCATCAATCATTTACTGATTAGATCTAGGTCTAACTCATCATGCTCATTGACCTTAAAATAACATTCACTTAATCTAAACTTAACTGAAATTGAAAATTGTAACAAAATTGGTCTATTTAGAGTAGATCTAGAGTAGTTAGAGTCTTGGCTAGACATAGACCGAAAATTCTGTCTCTCGTTCGTAGCTCTTCACTTAGAGACAGAAACGCTCCATTCACTCGCCTGTGCAAACCGAATCCCATTGACTCACACACTATACCGTTTGAATACGGCTGGAAGATTTTCAAACGGAGAAAACCTTGGACCCTGAATTACCTGAAAAAAGGAGCATTAAAAGGAATAACAGTCAAATTGGTAAGTTGAACATGTTCGTTTAAGTATACAGCCTAGGCCTAATCTATTTAATTTACACAAATATTGTTAAAATGTGAATAATACGATTTACAAAAACGACATGCCTACTGTCAAGCGGTTGACAGTGAGTTTGCACAGGCGAGTGAATGGAGCGTTTCTGTCTCTAAGTGAATGGCCGACCCTATCCAAATAAGAGGCTAACGAACGAGAGACAGAAAATTTCGGTCTAGGCTAGACATAGCTGCAAATTTGATGATATCACACCATCACATTCCAATTCCATTTTGAATTTGGGTCTACCACACGTCTATTATAAGGCCAGCATTTTGAGGGATACGTGGAGGCAATTCTAACTCTTATATTAAGATCTAACTTAGATCGATAATAGATTCAGTGCAAAAACGTAGGCTAGGCGCCTACACGTTGAACACATACGATCATAATATGTGTTCGTGCGTGCAGGCCAGGGACTTTTTTCCCCTACCGGCGACCGTGCTGTCATGAAGACCAATCGGAACCGTTTCCCGACCCTGCGTCATGAATATTCATGAAAAAATGCGAAATCTGCCTAGGCTTGGTTACAAAAAAAAAAGACGCGTCCCGCTAATGTATAGGGGGCGCTATTATGACGGAATAAACCGCCCTCTATCACACCTGACCACGCTGGTGTTAGAGTAGAAGTTACAAATTTGGTCGATAATTTCATTTTTGGTAAATCATATTGGAAGTTTAACAGTAGTCTATGTTATGACAAGGATTTTGTCGAGGGGGTAAAAAATAAGATTAGTGAAATAGAGGAAACGTGGCTGGGTCAAATAAATAGTAAAATAAAATTTTGGGATTTTATGAAAATGAAACTACGGGAATATATTATGAAGTTTTCCCGTGAAAAAGCAAAACTCAGGAAAGCAAAAATTGAAATATTGGAAAAAGAAATTAAAGACTTAGAATATCGATTGACGTTTAATTTGCAAAATAACATTCAGGAAGAACTAGACTTGAAAAAAAATGAACTGGAAAAGCTTTTTGACTATTCTCGTCAAGGCTTAAAGGTACGATCGAGGGCAGAATGGTCTGAAGAAGGAGAAAGAAATTCTCAATTTTTTGAACAATTATTAAAGTCGAATAAAAGAAAAAGTGTGATCAAGGAAATATATAATAGCAATAATGAGGTGATACGTGATAGTAAAGGGATTTTAAAGATCATTGGGGAGTTTTATAAGAATTTATATGCATGTCAAGATAAGGACATAACAGAAGATATTGACAATATGTTTTTGAGCGAACTGCCTAAACTAAGGGAAGAAAATAAAGCATTTTGTGAAGGGCATATAACATTCGAAGAATGCTATCAAGCTGTTAAGGAAATGAAATGGAATAAGTCACCAGGCAATGATGGCTTTACAGCTGAATTCTATTATACATTTTGGCCAATCTTAGGGAAGTATATAGTGGAAGCATTTAATGAGAGTTTCGAAACTGAGGTGTTATCTAATTCACAGAGACAGGGAGTCATTACACTTATTGAGAAAGAGGGAAAAGATTCTTTGTATATGAAAAACTACAGGCCAATAACTCTTTTAAATCTTGATTATAAGATCCTGTCAAAAGTATTGGCTAAAAGGGTAAAAGAGGTCTTAGGAGATATCATTCATTATGATCAGGTGGGTTATGTTAAAGAGAGAAATATTGGGGAGGCAGTGCGGTTAATAGATGATGTATTTTTTCAGTCATTGTATCAGCCTGTAGGTTTTCTTATTGCTGTGGATTTCGAAAAAGCATTTGACTGTATTTCACATAGACTACTGTTCAAAGCATTGGAATCTTTTGGGTTCGGTAATGTATTGTGCTCTTGGGTTAAAATTCTTTATAATGATGTTAGTAGCTGCGTGATGAACGGGGGACACTCAACTGGATACTTTAAAGTTAAAAGAGGGGTAAGACAAGGGGACCCTTTGTCCCCCTATTTATTTATAATAGCTATTGAGCTGCTTGCTCATTATATCCGAAAGGACCCTAGTATTGAAGGAATTCGGTTTGATACTGGAAAAATAAAGCAGGTACTTTATGCCGATGATATTACATTGTTTCTTAAAGATATGAAGTCAATTGATAGGGTGAAGAAAGTCTTCGAAGATTTTGAGAAATTAAGTGGATTAAAAATAAATATGGATAAGACAAATTTTATCTGGTTGGGGGAAGCGATTGATATGCCCGGTTTACCTTTTTTGGGACATAGAGTACAAGACATAAAAATCCTAGGAGTTTATTTTTCACGTAATTCTAAAATAAAAGATGATTTAAACTACAAAGAGATATTAAGTAAAATAAAAAGATTAATAGGTTGGTGGAGCCAACGAGATCTTACGATGTATGGCAAAGTCAAATTATTGAAAACGTATGTATATTCAAAATTAAATTACGTATCTTCTCTTATATCTGTTCCATATAGTATCCTTGAAGAAATTGAAAAAATTTCCTTTAATTTCATTTGGGGTGGGAAAGATAGAATAAAAAGGAAAATATTATATCAAGATTATTCTGCAGGTGGGCTTAGGGTAACTAACTACGAAACTTTTATTAAGACTCAAAGAATAATGTGGATCAAACGGCTGTTGTATGGTGAAAAATATTTAGGGTGGAAACTAACATTTGATTACTTTTTTAGATCGATTGGAGGTCGAAGTATTTTTCTTTGCAATTATGACATGAAGAAAATGAATTTAGATGGTATACCCAGGTTTTATTTAGATATGTTAAAAGCCTGGCAAGATATAGATGAATGTAGACACTTCGAAAAGAACAAAGTCAATCCGATAATTTTTAATAATAAAAGTATTTGTTTTCGAAATAAAATGATCTTTGATGCTGATCTTTTTCATAAAGGAATATTTAAAGCATCAGATATAACCGTTGGAGGTAATTTTAAACCAATCTCTTATTTTTATAACTTAGGTTTTACCACCGACAGCCTGATCATGATTCAAAAAATATTTTCAGTCATTGAACAGGAATGGATACAGCGTGATTTTATACATGTGGATACTGAACATTTCCAAATAGATCTGAAGATTTTTGGTCATATACAAAAATTTAGCGATTTAAAGTCCATACGGTTATATAATCACTTTATTGAACAGTTTCAAAGAGATTATACATTAAAGATTACGGATGGAAATGTTCAACATGATTTTGGAACTGGGATGTTAAAAGAAATATTTACAAGACTGAAAAATGCATTTGTAATTAATAAACGAAGAGAGTTTCAATACAAACTATTGCATGGGGCTTTATATACGAAACAGAGACTCTTTCAATTTGGTTTCGAGTTGGACAATCTATGTTCTTTTTGTAAACATCAAGTTGAAACATACCAACATTTGTTTTTAGAATGTCCTAAAGTTAAACAATTATGGCAGGACATTAGTAAAAAGCTAGATCTAAGAGAAATTAATATAAATGATTGGAAATCCATTTTTATGGGACTATCGGGTAAAACTGTACGAATATATTTAATAAATTGTATAATTTTTCTTCTAAAACACATAATTTTTTCTTCAAGAAAACAAGGCGAGCTGCCATCTCTACAAAAAACAGTTACTTTGATAAAAGATCACAGAGACGAAGAATATAAGATAGCCAACAAAAAGGGGAAATTGGGGGCGCACTTAAGGAAATGGGAACAGATTGATGCGTTTCTTTGATTTTGTTTTTGTTTGGTGGTTTTTTTTTGTTTTGTTTTGGTTTTTGTTTTTGTTTTTGTTTTTTTTTTGTTTGTTTAATGTTTTGTTTTCTTGGTTTGCTCTTTTTTATGTACTCATTTCGGACAGGCAAACCGGAACTGGATGCATGAATGGGTGTTGATAGTTTGGGGGAGGGAGGGGGGGGGGGGTGCGAGAAGTTGGAGTGAGAATGAGTGAGTTGTGAGTGGTAGGAGAATGGGGAGGGGGGAGGGGAATGAGATGAGTGTCTAAGGGTGGGTTCGGGTGGGCTATGTATATCTTCCTCTAATTTTTTTTTTCTCTTTTTTTTTTTTTTTTTTATCTTATAAAGAATCGTTCAAGAAATGATGTATAATTTGAAATTTTTTTCTAAATGCATGTTCAATGATCGATATATAGTATTTTTTTTTTTTCTTTCTAAAAAAGAGTCTTTGGTCTGTTATTCCGTGTATTTTGGAGGACCTTATATTGTTTAAAAGTATAATTGGTATTTGTAAACTTTGTTTAGTCCTTCTGTCTGAATATTATATAATATGATTAAATGTGATATTAATGTATCTTTTTCAAGACGATTACTTGAAACAAACAGTTCTTTTTATTACTACATGTATGAAGTATTACATGATAGAAAATAGTTATATCTATGTCTAACGGTTGATGCATTGTATTTTTTTTTTCCTTTCATCGAAAAATAATTGTTTAATCATGTATAATTTCAGAGAATTCTATATATGTATTTCATTAAGTTTCCTTGTATATGCAAATTATTTTATATGTTACTTATGATTGTTTCTTGAAATGTAATTGACCTTGAGAGGAAGCAATAAATATCATTCAAAAAAAAAAAAAAAATTGTTAACTGTCCTGCTAAGTTACCAGATAGGTATATCTTTATATATATATATATATATATATATATATATATATATATATATATATATATATATATATATATATATATATATATATATATATAAATTTAACACAATCAGGAAAAGGTAATGTGTTTAACACAGAACTAAGTACATAATGCAGTAAGCTAAGAATAAAATAAAATAATAAAAAATAAATGGCAGTGCGATACTTAAAGTTTCACCCAAATGATAAATGTCTAAATAGTGCAGTGCGACTGATGAGCCTTTGGGTGAAACTTTAAGTATCGCACTGCCATTTATTTTTTATTACTTTATTTTATTCTTAGCTTACTGCATTATGTACTTAGTTCTGTGTTAAACACATTACCTTTTCCTGATTGTGTTATATATATATATATATATATATATATATATATATATATATATATATATGGCCCTTAAGGGGAATCATACCCCCACTTATGAGGACCTGTCTACGCCAATGGCTATAATTATGGACCACAAATCATCCCCCAGGTCTGAGGACCTGTCTACGCCACATGTATACAAACTGGATTCCAAGCATTGAGGCTCATTTATAAAAAGCAGGTTAATGGAATAGCTCGTCACTATAGGTGCTCAGAGAATATTATGTGCATAAATTTGTATACATTACAGAAGCGGTCTATTGTATGCAAACATAACCTGGAAGCTTGCCAGAGGCTTGTCGGTCATAGCAACAAGACATGTTACATGTATGCAAACTGGATTCCGAGCATTGAGGCTCATTTATGACAAGCAGGTTAATGGAATAGCTCGTCACTATATAGCTAGGAGCTCAGAGAATATAATATTTGCATAAATTTGAATGCCTTACAGAACCTCTCTACTAGCTCGTCACTAGGTGCTCAGAAAAGAAATGTGCATAAATCTGAATACATTGCAGAACCGGTCTATAAGGAGTTCTGTGCATGGGTCAAGGCATAATGCCCGTTTATACTGATGGGTTTGTAAGCTTTCAAACCGTCTATTCCAGTTTGTACGATACATGCTCCGGCGAGAATAATAGACCAGTTCGTAGTTAGCGCATGGTACAAATGACCCCAAATATCCACAGATATTTTAGACATGGAGGGTCCCTTTATGTGCACTTCAGAAAAATAACTCTGGGAGTGATAGAGGTGCCTCATGAATAGCTTTTGTTTCCCCTTTTAAAAAGAATACTTCCACCTGGATATCATGGAATGCACCATTAGTCTAATTGAATAATGATTACATGACATTCATGAGCACATATCAAATATTAGTGTCAGTGGGTTTTAGAATTTGGTATAGATGACCTTTATCTGCTCATGCTCAGATTGCATCTACGAACTGGCTTATTGTTCCGCATCAATTTCGTAGACTATAACGTATCGAATACTTAACTTTAACCCTGGACATAATGCCATTGGCGGATCCGGGGGGGGGGGGCACTTCCGGCCCGTGCTTTTTTTGTTTTGCTTGTCAGATACTGGCGACCCCACACCCTCTATCTTAAACCAAAGCCTAAAAAGAGAACATTGTATTTTTTCCTCGGTGAGGCCCTGGTCTTGATTCACGATTGCTACATTTCCATTCCAGTCATTTATTCCACTGTATTAGCTAGATATTCAGACCCCCCCTCTCTCTCTCTCTCTCTCACTTTCCAGTCCTCTCTTCCCATCTCTGGCCCTCTCCCAGCCTTTTTTTCTGTATTATTCTGCGTCTCCTTCTCTCTCGTCTTTTTCTTTATAGTGTTCTCTCTACCTTCCCCTCCCAAGCCCCCTCTCATTTTCTTTCTCTCTCTCCATCTCCCTGTCTTTCCAGTCCACTGTCCCCGCCCCCTTCCCTCCTCTTCTGTTTATTATTCTCCCTCTCCTTCTCTTTCGTCTTCTTTATAGCATTCTCTCTACCCTCCCCATGCCCCCTCTCACGGTCCTTTTTTATTTCTCTCACTTTCCAGTCTTCTCTCCCTCCCCCTCTCCCTTCCTCTTTTCTTTATTATTCTCCCTCTCTCTCTCTCTCGTCTTCTTTATAGCGTTCTCTCTACCTTCCCCTCCCTAAGCCCCCCTCTCTCTCTCTCCCTCTCTCTCACACACACACACACACACACACACACACACACACTCACTCTCACTCACTCTCTCTCTCTCTCTCTATTTTCCAAGGCCGCCTGCCCTTCCTGCTTAGCCCGCATCGTGATGGAAATTGAGTGTCATAGCAACGACAATGGTACAGGAACGATACAGGAGAACTCATCGCAACAGGTACACCGTCTATTATTAAAGTTGATGAATTTATTTCACCCGAATTATAATGCTTGGAGACTTGTGTATTGCAATTAAAATCGAGTAATATTGCTCAATAATAAATCATTCTGACTGCCGCCCAAGTCTATAATATAACATTATGCATTTTTATTGTTTAATGGTTCTTTGTAAAGAAATAATTCATCTTGCCTTTTATATATTTCCATATCGTCTCTTTTACGATTTTTTTTTTCATCTATTCACTGCCTGTCACTAGTATTATCTTAGTACCATAATAATATTTATCATGATACTTATAAATATTTTCATATTATGTCTGTTTCTTGGGTCTATTTCTCTTTCTCTTTCTTAATTATTTATTGTGCCTCCTCCAGTATTTCTTTTATGTTCTCTCTTTAATTCTTTGTCCATTCTTTGCCCATTATGTCCATTGTTGATAGTATGCACTTCATGTGATATTATCGCAGCTTTTATCTTTTGTATTCTGTGTCCATTGCTTAGTTCTAGTGGTATATTAGTTTTGTAGTTTCTCTTGCTTATCTTTGTATTCTTTGTTCCTTGATTCTTTATGTTTGCTCTTCTCATGTAAATGTGTTATATGGACCTCTGCTTTTGCAGCTGAGTCTGGAATAAAGTCTTGAATGGAATTGGAAAAAAAAATGAATATGCAATACTCACTCAGGAAGAAGGATTCTCATTATCTATTGATAATAATTTTTTGTTATGGATATCATTAGTTTTGTCCAGTCATAAGCGCTTACCATGAGGCACCGATCGTGATATCCAACACAATCATGAAGGACATTGTTTGGATTACAGGCCTGCCCAAGTATTGATTCACTATAATATGATATTTTTGTTTCATTGGAGTAAACTCCTGTAATGTTTTGACTAGTCGCTTAAAACAAGCATCTCAGCTTACATCATGATGGAGAGCCTTAAACAAAAGCTTTTAACAGAAATGTTCAAGTTACTTAAAAGTTTTAAATACATCTTTATTTAGTAATTTGAAGCGATTGTTTAAGCACGCGTCGACGAATATTTAGACAATCGCACTGTGGAAAGTCATCTACGCCAATCGGACATTGTTCGCCCGTGATCAAGGGAGGTAATGTGGAAGGGTTTTCGTTACTCTTCCACAGATTTTTTTTTTCCTCATTGGATTTCGGGGTCGTGTCCTCCCAGTGGTGTATCAACCCTCAAAGGACACGGATGACCCAGTGGGTGCTCCCTACCGTGACCACTTCGGTTCCCTAAACCAAGGAAGTACTAGTACCTCCTTGCCTATACTCACACTTGTTCCCTTTCAACCAGAGTGAAATGACCAGAAATCAGCTTTATATTTTTTCCTCCCCGGCCCCATCTAAAAATGATGCATTTCATCTCTATATAGCGACTCAATTGACGCTCCGATGCGGATCCATCTCGTCCTCGTGGATTAGATACCAGCGCTTGAACCTGAATGGTCGGTCATCAGTGCAACTCGTCTCCGAGCAAGGCATCTTCCATTCATTGAACATAACTTCATCAATAATCATTTCAGTTCAACATCGTTTGTTCTCATTTTGGAAAATTAAACTGTTCATCTCCAACAGTAGCGTGACAATGATTTCCATTGATCATCTCCGTAACCATCATCACCATCATCACTACCACCACCGCCCGCATCACTGCAAGTGTCGACATAGCAACGGGATGAAAATAGTATCATAACTATTGTCTCATTGTGTTCAGTTGCACTCTTCTCGAGAGAAAAAAACCCCGGAAATATTGTTTCCACGTGCAGTTTTTGACATCTATGACATCTATGACATCTATGTCTAATGACCACGTTTACCTTGAGATGTATTATACAGCTTTGGTCTGCTGGCACGTACTGAGTTGAGAGAGAACATTTTGGAGAAGATCTTAGTGGGTCATTAAATACTCAGAGGGACCATGGAAAGGCGAATCAAACGTTGAAGGTATGTCAATGAATGATCATTATATTGTGTATAAAATCATGATGGCAAGCGTTAGCCATACCGTGATATATTGTTTTATTCCAAACTATGATGATTCAACAGAGGAGCTTTGCAAACTTCATTAGAAAGGTTTGTACTTGTAAATAAATGTTCTTTATTTTACTTTTTTTTGGAAATGATAATGAAGTATCTTTCTTAATGGCACCTCTGATTGCAAATTGTATTGGTTTTGTATTAAACATGCAAACATATATTATATAAGTCTGCATGTTTAATAAACGTATAATACGGGAACCCCCCCCCCCTTCAAAATAAATTGGCTACCCAGTGATAATGGACTTCATTGGTTTTCAAACTTTTCGCCGCCTTTGGGCACTCTGGATACGCCATTGTTTGAATGGGTACATTATGGGCACATATCTTTAGTTTAGGACATAATGACAGTGTACAAAATTGTCATTCTTTTGTGTTATCAAAAGGTTATTGGAACTTTTGGAAGGATATAGATACATCAATAGAATATTATATACTTCAGTGCGTTTTCCAATGTTATTTTGGTGTTACACCTGGTCAATGGATTTTAAGCTAGTGTGCACCATCTCCACTCCTTAGGGAGTATTCCTATCATTCTGCACCGTCTACATGCATGAATGTTGGGCAATGGCAAATGTAATTAATAAATGTACCTGGATTACATCAAGGAGTTATCCTTGATCAAACTTAAAACGTACTTAATCTTTTGAGATAAAGCGTGCATCGAGTTCATGCGGAAAACTAAGCTTGGTCTCTGTAGAGGAACGTCAATATATTCACACATTTGAAATGTTGACCGTCATGTACATCAATGCTTGTTCACAGCGTCCCTTTCCCCCACAGGTGTATTCGATATGCGCCGGAAAACATCTATCCATCTCCACACAAAAGATTTATTTTTGTTCTCCCCTCATTAATTAAACTCCCGGCTCTCCGCCGCACATCACCTGATCGGGATAGCGTTCTGTTACCATGGATACAATGTTAAGGATAGGCCTGTTATATGCAACTGATCAATAATGCATGCTATGCTCATGCATGCCCTTATGAGCTTGCTACCTCGAAATAAAAATTGGTTTGTAAGTGCATCCGGAAGTGCATACAATTTTGCCATAATTGGCAAATATATATGCACGCGAACGCGCCAAATTTTATCTAGCACATAATCGATATGATAGTTTCATTTCGATATACATGTACATGTATTAAGGTTGCTTTAATTTTAGATGAAATGACAATTAGTATGGTTTTTCAAAGGCCCTTTTATATTTCACCGTGGCTCGAGTGCACTTCCCATAATAACATTTACTTTTACTTTTAGGCCCCTACTGATTTCATTCTGACCCGATTTATCAGACCATTAGTCAAGACAGGATACTGTATACGCCATATATTTTCGCGAATCGGACTATAGCCAGAATATTTCGCGAGTTGTTGAATTCACGATCGGGTAATTCTCAATTCTACAAACAGCAATGATCTATACACTTCCCAAAGCTAAGTGGTGAATTTTTGTCAAGGAGACAACAAATCGAACTGACTATACTTATGTTGGCAATATTTTAGCTTGTTGTTAAATTCGCCACCCACTCGCGAAGTTCCCGAAATTCGCGAAAATAGCCCCCCCCCCCAAAAAAAAAAAAATATATGGCGTATACACACTCTAAAAACTAAAGTGTTAAATCACCATTTCAAAGGGCCGAGGAGTGACCACTTTTTCAAAATGGCAAATTAACTCTTTTAACCTGCTGGATTCAGCCTTTATTGTGTTGCATCCAGCATGTTAAAAGTGTTAATCTACTATGTTGAAAAGGTGGTCACTCCTCAGCCCTTTTAAATGGTGATGTAACACTTTAATTTTTAGAGTGCAGCAATTCCTATCCGATGCAAGAAAACATGATTGTTGATACGGAGGGCCTACCCCATGATATGATGTGAATATACTCATTGTTTGTCTACTAATAAATAGTTATATCCGTAGCCATTTTTTTCATATTGGCATGAAAACTGCTCATTCACAATGCACATTAAAAAAAAGATTTATAATCTGTTTATTCCGACAATTAAGTGAAATCATCTTCATCATCGAAGTTACTGTCATTCTTATATCACTTTTCTTTCTTCCATTACCCTACCAACATAATTGATTTGAAGCTGCCCTTTATATGGTATACAATCCGCGATAAATCGATCCCTGTCGTTCTTCCAATTTGAATAGAATTATTCGGTAAACGGACTTGGTCAATACAATTTGCAATTTAATTAGCCAGCGATAACCCTACATGACTAAAAGCGCCTATGAGGTGTTGCACCTAATAAGGCATGGCATTATGACCCTCCCGGGGCGGGGGGGGGGGGGGGGAATGACCCCATCTACTATAATAATACTAATAAACCTCTTGCAATGCATACTGTCACGAATGTACTTTGCGATTCTGGGTATACAGTGACGGGAACAGTGAGAGTATTATACTCTGCATTAATGCTCCTGCTAACAAAAACTAGAAAAGGTTACTTGCATATAATTGCATTAGCACACTACTGTTTATCAATAATTATTTCCGTCGTATAGGTGTACATCCAAATATGCACAACATTATTGACACTCTTCTCATTGGCGCGCATGTTTAAATATGCATACATGCATGTGTGACTTATTTGATTGATAAGTTTTAGCTTTTGAGACAAGATGAGTAGAGGACATACTTTTATTACCAGTCATAATATTATAAATGTATAAATGAACATGAATAGCGATAGACTCTGTTTCATATTTAAAACTTGATTGGGGATGGTGTACTTGTACAGTCCCCGGTACAGTGCTATAAAATCAGGAAAAATGTCCTAATTTACGGGGGGGGGGGGGGGGGGGGGGTGACTAAGATTTTGCAAGGATTTTGCAAAAAACTCCACCCCATTGTCGATTATCGAGTTTAAATTTCTTGCCCCCCCCCCCTTCTGTTAAAGATGGATTTGTGTTTTTGTGTGTGTGTGTTTTTTTGCTCGTTTCACTTCCCTCTTGCCCCACTCCTCTCTCTCTCTCTCTCTCTCTCAATTGTTGCTAACAGCTCTTACGATTTGCCGAACGTGGAGTAGATTTTTAGCAATTATGCCAACAGTAATGTTGTCTTTGGCTCTCTATCATGGATGACACTTGCAGCAGTATCCTATGCCTTAATACAAAATTGCTTACAAGAACAAAGATTCTATACTATGAAATATGAAGTGAATAAAAAAGAATTGGGTATACCCACTTAATTATATTTTCGCATTTTCTTTTGCTCTCAACAGTTACGATTCGTCGTTCCTGAATAATAATCATCCCCTGGTACCCAGTGGTTGCATAGACAAAATCATTTGAAACATCGGTGCTTTCTCCTCACCAGCGGAATCAGAAAGCAATGATTTAACCCTTCTAGCGCTTTCCTCGTAAGAATTATGTCGGTCGGGAAGTCGGAGTCGCTGTTGCGTCGAGACGCACGAGCCTTCTGCAACAAGAGTAACCAGCGAACGATCTGGGAGGCTCGACGTGACGAGCGTCGTACGAACCAGCAGCTCGAGCGAGAGCTCCGTCACATTGAGCGATCCAAGTCGTATCGTGAGCGCGAACTAGATCGCGATCAGGTCAAGTTCTTGAACAACTTCGTGGAGATTTTCCAGAGGCAGTGCGACATCGTCGCCCAGCGCAAGTCCCACGTCGTCGACGTCGATGTGGGTAACCGAGACGAGAATGAAGATGAGACCAGTCAATACGATACGTACGATGAGTATCTTGATGGTGGTCAAGACACCATGACCATCACGACCACCGATCAAGTGACGTCGGATGCATCATCTGGTGTCCAGGACAAAACCGAAGAGAATCCCGAGATCCTTGTGGTGGCGGAGATGAATCGACGAAAGCTACGGCTCCACAGGGACTCTCTCCTTCCTATCATATACTCACCATGTCCGTCTGAAGACTCGTCGCCCAAGTATTCGAGTCGGCCGAATTCACCGAGACCCCTTGTGATTAGTCCGTCCGAGGCTCACTTCAACATGTCCGATCAGGGTTCAGAAGCGAAGAAGACAGACGAGAAGATGTCGTCTCAGAGGACAAGTCCGGATCAGGATTCTCCGAGAAGTGGCGCCAATCCGAGTCCCCCTCGAGATATCAAAGTAAACGTCTCTGCACCGGTGTACCGCAGACGACTTAGCCCGCTAAATCGGTTTAAAATCCCTGAATCTCATTTCAGAGCGGAGAGCCCCTCCAGCAAGAACTCCACGGTCTACGTCAATGATGTCCCAGATTTAGGTGGGTCCATCAGGGGCGAGCGAATCCACAGGCGCAGTCGGATGCCTCTTCCACCGACGTTCAAATCGAAGCTGAGATCGTCTAAAATGGGGCGCAAAAACCAGTTGGATTCGCAGAAGAAGCGCCGAGATTCTGGTGCCGAAGGAGGCGGTGGTGCTCCAATGGATGAGATGGCTCTCAACACCAAGTTCATGTTAGAGTTTGAGGAGGCGAGCAGGAACGCCCTTGACCCTTACGCCAGTGGAGCAGATATCGAGTCGATCAGGAAGCAATTTCTCGTGAACACGCTGGCCAAGAAACTCAAGATCAGCGCTCTCCGCAGCGGACATTTTGCGGAGCTCGATGATATCCGCAAGAAGATCGAGAGAAGAAGGAAATGCGTGGAGGAGATATTAGAAGCGAAGAGAAAGGCAAGGATGATGGCTGCAGCAAAGGAAATGAAGGATGATAATGAAGATGATAACGAATCGAATCATGATCAGAACGAATAGTTTGCAGATTTTCATTAAAGTTTATAACCTTACTCATTAAGGAGTCATGGCATCAAGTTGCAAGTGAATGCAATTCCAAAGATCAAACTTTGGTCCTAATAAGCGATTGGCTTAAGGTCAGTCTGCGTTTGATTTTTTAAAGTTTCGTTTAAATGACCACAGGTCCATAATTAGTCTAGAAAGAGTGAGACATGGGGACAGGGGTGAATCTAGAGGGGGGGGGGGCCTCGGGGCTCGGGTCCTGGCAAAAAAGGGGGACACAGAAAAATGCTGGACTTCTTTTTGCTTTTCAGAAAATAATTTTTAGAACATTGTGCCTCTTCCCTCACAAAAATCCTGGATCCGCCACTGCATATAGGACACAATGACAAATGAAAGGTGACGAAAAGAAGAACAATGAGTGATGGTCAGAGATAACAGAGTGAAGTAACCAAAGGAAGAGAGGAGGTACGTGATTACATGATCGAAAACAGAGTTCATATCTTATGTTCTTCAGGTATTATTTAGCCTATTTTGAAAGAAAATGAAAGTGATTAAATTGTGAATGCTTAAAAAGTCATATTATTTTTAAAAGTATCATGCAAAGCGTTATAAAAGGAATATGCTTCTTTTGTATTTCAAACACGATCGCAAAAACTTTCGAGAACTCAACTCAAGGTCAATTTCAATCCCTTATAGAAATCATGTTCGTATTTATACGCAATGTGTGATTGTAATGTTCGCACATTTCTGGGCAAGGCTCTTGAAATTTTCGAGGTAGATTTTTCTGAAGTCTTTGCGATCGTATTTTCTTTCCTTTTACAGTGCGCTTAGTACATGTATGTTGTTGTTGTTTTTATCTAATCATTTTCTTCCTTTTCTATGATAGTATGTAGTATCTTTATTACCATACGCAGTCAAAATCACGGTGGTCGGGGACGGATTATCACCAAACGCTAATAAAAATGATATAATTACTCTTTGATATTGCTGGCGATGGGGAAAGTGAGACAATGTGGAGGAAACTGCGTATGTATTTTCTCGCGTTATATTTTCTTGATGGGACTCAATTCTTCTTTCGCAGGTCGGGAGACGAATTTGAATGAACTGCCAAATGAATATGTTTAAGATATATTTCGCCAGTGTAATTCTACAAAGGACATGCAGTAATCAAAGGTTGTGACAATATCCATAATTAATTGCTTCCTGAAAATAAGTTGAATGACGTAGTTACGTAACTGAAATTTTGATGACCTGAAATATTTGTATTAATGAACATACTATTTTTTTCTAAATAACATGAACATACAAACTAAATAACATGAACAGTTAACAATATAAGGTGTGTATGTATGTATTGTTCACCCAGGTCCTTGACCAGACAGGTCCCTCACCTCATTAAATAGATTTTGACACACCTTATATTGTTAATTGTTCATGTTATTTAGTATGTAATCTGAAAGTATATATAGCACTGTCTCTGTTGTAAAATAATCAGGCTGATGATGGAGTATGACTCCAAAACATGTTCCGTTTCAAAACTTATGTTGTCTTTGTCGTTTTCATTTTTAGTTACTATCGTGTCGTGCTTTTGGAAATTTGTATTAATAAAGAATTGGTTCCAATTAAATGTACATCTCCATTAGTAATGCCACAAAAATATGTTTGCACCTATCAATGGTTGAATTAAATGTGCATGCATTCAAATCTTTTTTATTTTTAAAAAAGTCATAGCAATTGCAGATTTTTATATATCCATTCATAGAGGGTTTAACAATTTTCAAGTGTATGTGCAAGCACCAGAAAATGATGTTTTTATCGTAACTTATTGTAACAAAACTATACTTGATAAAAGATAGAGGTCAAAACAATTTTATTTAATAGGTACGTCCTCGTTATGTTTTATTTATTTGTTTACAAGAAAGTGACAGTTATTACTCTTCAAATGTTGTGTTTATTCCCTGATATGGACTATAAGAATCATAAGAATGTTTATTTTTCAGATCTGAAAATCTTATATTTATCAAATTTGTATTCTAAAATATTGGCGGTGAATTTTACCTTCTTGCCAAATATATACACTTTTCATGTCTAAAACAATTCTGTCAGATACTTGAAAATCTATGCATCTTAAACCATCTAATGTATTGCGAATATAAGACAATTTTGTTTCATAGATAAATAAATAAATTAATAAATATAATTAAGTTGATGAAAATATATAACATATCCGTTGTGTAAATAATGCTATATCAAAATATTTATATAATCAAGTCATAACTGCATAATCATACATAGTCCTAGTTGCCTGGGGAACGTTTCATCAAGTGTTTTGTCAGTGATTTTTACTGACAAATTTGCTCTCAGCCAATCAGATGCAAGGATTTCAGTAGCTTATAACAGTTGTCGGTAAAAATCACTGACAAAACACTTGATGAAACGCTCCCGTGAAGTATGATACTTTGTATTTTATTGTTATGCAGCTACCCTGGAAGTGCAAGTCAACCCTCTCTGATGATATCAATCTAGTTTAATAATTTCATTATTCGTCTGTTGAGAGCCAGAAGGGCGTTGCTATGTGTAATAGGATATCACTTAACACCCTTCTGGCTCCAAGCAGATACAACACTATAGATATTTATACTCTGTAAACTATGCAATGGAGGCACTTGAAATAAAAAAAACTTCACTAGTACTAATACTTCGTTTATCTTTATGAATTTGTGCACATTTATAGGGGGTTCTTATATTATTTGCACCAAGGCTTACGGTTCACCATGTGGTTAGTCCTGAAAAGGACTGTTGAGTATTAAGAAGAAGAAAGTGGAGAAAAGTTGAGAGGAGAAAAATTGGAAAGGCGAGATAGAAATTCAGAGAATGTAGAAGTAATCTTTCTTGAAAGTGTGAAGTCCTGAAAAGGACTGTAAACCAGATGAGAAGGCTGAGAGTAGAGGAGACTCGACGTTTCAGACAGGTTGATCACTCCTGATGACGGACAGTCAACCAGTCTCTGTCAGTCTTTGATCAGACTTCAAAATCTTATAACTTTTCTAATCCTATAATGTTCATAATTTATCAAATTTTTAGCTTTCATAAAAGCAATGATTGATTTTATTAATCTTATTCAAACCAACTGGACATCAATGCGGGCTTTTCTCTTTGAGAAAATTTAAAACCAATAAAAATCTTTCCTGCCATTGCATAAACAAACTCCCGTTACTCACTCACTTGAACAAATAAAACTTTCAATACTGTGAATAGTTTTTTTTTTACAGCTGTTTCATATTATTTTATTTCAGCCGTACATAATACATGTTAAATTTACCAAGAATAATAGGCCTATAAGCTTAGATTAGATTTTGATGGATAAAATGATGACTTTTACAGCCAAAATACCCGATTCGTCTGTTACATTTCATATTTGCAGTCGTTAAGAACAATTACAGCGTTGTTTATCGCTGTTTGATAATCTACGTGAGTCACGTCTGATTACAAGATTGATGCAAGCTTACTACATGTACATAATAAAGGGGCAAGGAATACAAAGACTTAATGACTGAATTTCTGTCAACCCAACTCGCACATTCAGCATTGTATACAGAATGCACAAACATTGAAAATAAATCTGTTCAGTACTGTTTCTCATTCAAGAACACTTCATTCTTAAGACTAATCTAGATTAATGATTTTATTATTTTTTTTTTAAAGATTTGTCTTCTTTTGCATATTAACTTAGTCCTATACATGTACATACATGATATCGGGTCTGCTCGCTATTCATAGAAAAGCACTATTCATTTAACACGCGTTATGAATAGTGGTCCTTATGAATAGTAGTCCTTATGAATAGCGAGGTAATTTGTCTATGGTTTGCTCGCTATTTAGAAGGACCGCTATTAATAGAAAACCGGTATTCATTCAGTCACGCATTATGCATAGCGGTCCTTATGAATAAGTGGTCCTTATGAATAGCAGTCCTTATGACTAGCGAGGTTACCCCCATGTATTAATGCAAAAATATAATATATACATTGAAGTACTATTGAAATATAGGCAAGTGCAAGGTATTTGGTCCTTTGGTGTTTCAAGTTTCAAGTTTCAAGTTTCAAGTTTCAAGTTCAAGTTTCAAGTTTATTTTTGTCTTTCAGAAAACACATGTAACAGAACATAGAGTGTAATCATAATAGTACAAGAATTATCTTCTAATACACAATTTCAAAGTATACAAAATAAAGTGAAGAAAGACGAGGAGACCTTGGTTGAAGCACAGCTTGTTGAATTAAGGCCCCTCAATTGATATGACAAAGATAACTGGTTCATGATTTACAAAAAAAAAACAACAACAATAGGAGTGTATAAATGTGAAATATATACAGCTATATAATTTACAAAATACACCCAGAAAACAACTACCCAACGATGCATCGACCACAGCATGGACCTAATGATCCAGGATCTTGATCATAACTACCATACCCGAAGATGCGCACATCCCCATCACACCAGGTGAGTTATAACAAACATCGTGTGTGTGTGAAATAAATGTCATATGAGCAGGAACATCCCACCCATGGCAACAACAAAATACAGGCCCAAGCTAACACCACATTGATACATCGATGAGTTATTACTCTCTGGGTGCATAAGGCAAGCAGGAATACAGTTTATGGCGTATTTACAAATGGATGCAAAGAAGAAGAGGAAGAAAAGGGATTCATCAAGGAAGAGAAATAGCGATAGATAGAGCACTAGGAATATAGGAAAAGAAAGAAAGCAGACATAACTGAAAACAGGAAGAAAGGAAGGGGAAAAAGAAAGAAAACAAATGTGGAGAGAAGCTGGCAAAGGAGGGGAGGGGAAAATATTCAAGTTATACTACAATACTATAAAGAATAATTAAATAAATCAGTATTTTATATAATGTGTCATCCACATACTTCAAAGGTGTACCTCATGTTTACCTCATATTTGGTCTGATTAAAGCTCTAGCCAGGGCTATCAAATTAATACAATAAGAAAGAAGTGAATGAGTAACTTACGCGATAGTTACATGTATATATGTTCCCCCCCCCCCCCACCGGAAGTCTACATCTGTGGAATGGCTTTAATTTTTGTAATTTCTGGTAGATCCATCTAGATAAATACGATAAATTAATTCATTGATTTTGAATAAATTTGCATAAATTTGCATAATTTTGCATGAATTTCACAATTCTGTGTAGAAGTTTGGAAGCCCCACCAAGCCCTGTCGGATAAAACAAACAGAATCAAAATACGCTGCGAAATAGAGAAGAAGCATTTTTGATGAATTTGTTGATTTTGAATAAATTTGCATAAATTTGCATTATTAATGAATTTCACAATTCTGTGTAGACGTTTGGAAGCCCTCACTATCTTTATCAGTCAGAGCAATCAGAATCAAACTCGGCCAAGAAATGACAGAGAAGAAGCAAATTTTATCATTTTGAGCACACACGGACGGACTCACACATGGACGGAGCCCGTTTCATAGTCCCCTCGGGAATTTCGTTCGGCAGGGACAAAAATGCCCAAATCTGAGATGTGGAGGATAATGTCTGGGACAAAATAGCTTGGACTTGCCCATATAAATATTTCATTTTACATGTATCAGCTATTGGAATGCCTATTTTTTTTTTAAACTGCAGTGCCACATCCGTAACTATATTCTATGGTAATGTGGATTACTAATACTTTGCTATGTATGTTTGGGGTTTCATGGCAGTATACTACTATACATTCAAAACAACAGCTCAAAAAACATCATTTATGTAGAGATGTCTTGCAAGTTTGAATACGAAATTACACTTGAAAAGATAAAAACGACCTGTGAGCAGATAGGCGACACACTGATACATCCACACACATGCACAGAAGTAGTTTTGTGCTAGTTTCTGCCCTAGATATGTGCAGGCCATGATATGTAATCGTTACTCCCCTACGCTCTTTAATCCTTAGTCATTCGGATATAACAAATGGATTTTGGGGTGATCTTATATGTGCTAACAGTATAAAAACATTTGTTGTTGTTGTGATTGGTCCCCTTCGAACTTTTATCAAGTAAGCCTCTACCATTCTTCTCCATCGAGTCTGGAAACCATAGAATTATCCTTGGACCTCTGGCAGGAATTCTTAACCATGAATTATCAGTGAAGTTTTCCTTTTCTTAACCCTCTCAGTCCCCTAGGTGCAAGAATGTGTATTAACTCAATGGGGTTTTTATGGCTTGGGAGTGAGAGGGTTAAAGGATGGCTCACAGTGAAGGCAGCAATCATCATGACAAGCACATCGCTTGAAGGAAAACCTGTGTGTCATAAAAGGAATGAAACAGCGGTATTATTTCCTCACAAAATACATGAGATAATGGATGGCATTTAATGAGGCATTCCTTTGTAATATATATATACATGTATATTTAAAGAAGCTCACTGGTCAATATGCCACCCATCTGTTTGGTGTGTTTCAAAAAGGCTCATTCCCACAAGATGCAATATACCTCTGCATATTTTTTTTAAATAAAGAACTGCATGGCAAGCGGGGTTGAGAAAATGCAAGGGCCCTTAGCGTATATATAGAGAAATTTTTTTGAGGCGGTTTTACATCGCCATATGGTTAAGAGGCTTGAAAGATAGAATAATGAAGCAAGATTACTCCACCATTAGACCTCACATAATTGAATATTTAGTCTCAGATTACGTATGTGATTTCTTTTCATGATAGATAGATATAAAAATGTGACTTAGCTATATGCTTCAATGTGAAATAACCACAATAACAACCACAATGACAATTAAGGTCATACCTTTTGACAGAGGCAGTTTTCATCTGGTACCTCTATGAGCTCCTCAAAATGATCTCTACCGGGTACCACCACCATCTTAACATCCAAACCAGTGGATGATAACAGCTACCAGGAAAGAAAGATGAAGCAAGATGTTACCATCCCATGTTACCATCTGAATACATGCACTTATCACTAAGTGAATAAAATGATGATAAATAATAATAACAATAAAACACCACCACCACCAACAAAATATATAATGATAATAATATTAGTAATGATAATGATAATGATAATAATGATGATGATGATAATAATAATAATAACTTGAATCTCCTTTGCCGCGCAATGCGAATTTATCCCCTGGCACTGGCAGCGCTTTTTGCGTCATGCTTTTGTTCAAAGGAGGGACAAAGAACCTCTCCCCTCCCCTCCCTCAAACAAAAGGATGACGTAGAGATCGCCGCCAGTGGCTTGGGCTATTGTCAATACTAGGAGCAGCATCACCGAAACATGTGTAGAATGGAGTATAATGCATCTCTATAATATAGAAAATTCGAAAGAAATCTGCCAAGAAATGTGACCTGCAGAGCGCACACAAGATATCCACTAAAATATGACCTTTGACCCTATAAAAGATGGAAAACTGGGGGCAGCATCACCAAAAACTGTCTAGAGTCTAGAGTAATCTATGATGGACCTCCATACAAAATCTGAAAGAAATCAGTCGACAAATATGACCTCCTTAGTGCATGCAAGACAGCAACCAAAATATGACATTTGACAGTACAAAAAGCAGAACACTGGGGGCGGAATCAGCAAAAACTAAAGTTGTGTAGATTTTACTAAGACACACCTCCATATAAACTTTGAAAGAAATGTGGCAGTTAAAGCGCACAAGACATATGACCTTTGACCCTATAAAGGACGGAACAATGAGGGCAGCATTATCAAAAAGTATACATTTGTAGATTGTACCAAGATACATCTCCATACAAAATTTGAAAGGAATCTGTCAAGAAATATGGCCTGCAGTGTGCACACAAGACATCGAAAATATGACCTTTGACCTTATAAAAGACGGAACAGTGAGGGCAGCATCACCAAAAACTAAAGATGTGTAGATTTGACCAAGATACATCTCCATACAAAATTTGAAAGAAATCCGTCAAGAAATGCAGAAGAGCGCACAAAATGGACAAATGACCTTTGACCCTATAAAGGACGAAACAATGAGGGTAGCATCACCAGAAAGTAAAGATGTGTAGACTGTACCAAGATACATCTCCATACAAAATTTGAAAGAAATCCATCAAGAAATGTGGCCTACAGAGTGCACTCACGCCATCCTCCAAAGTATGACCTTTGTCCCTATAAAAGATGGGACACAGGTGGCAGCATCAACAAAAACTAAAGGTTTCTAGATTATACCAAGAGACACCTTCATGCAAAATTTGAACAAAATCTGTTGAGAAATGTGACAGCCAGAGCGCACACAAGAGTGCACACAAGAGTGCACACAAGACATCTATCAAAATATGACCTTTGACCCTATAAAAGACGGAACACTGGAGGCAGCATCACCAAAATCTATAGGCTTCTGGACTATACCAAGAGACACCTTCATGCAAAATTTGAACAAAATCCGTTGAGAAATGTGACCGCCAGAGCGCACACAATCTATCCCCCAAAATATGGCCTTTTACCCTATAAAAGACGGGACAATGGGGGCAGCATCACCAGAAATTATAGGTGTGTAGATTATACCAAGATACACCTCCATACAAATTTGAAAGAAATCCGTCAAGGAATGTGGCAGTTAGAGTGCACACAAGAATGTGACACGGCGGCAGCAGCAGCGGCGGAGGCGGCCTAACGATGCTGAATCCAAAGTATCCTCCGGCAATACAATAATAGTGAGTTCTTGTATGGCGGTCATGTCTGTTAGATTTGACACTCCTGGCACACTCCATTATTATTGGCCCTGCTTTAGTATGGGTGCTATTATGGCACTCTAGCATTTTAAAGAATCAATTCCTACCCATTTACCTCACCTGGGAGGCAAGTGGGAAATATAGATTAATGTCTTGCCAAAGGACATAAGTGGCACAACGGGGCTCAAACCCAACACCTTCGCACCTTCAGTCAAGTGTTCAAACCACTGGACTAAGACACCACTACAAGTTTATGTTACCATCGCATGCCATGACTTTATAAATCAATACATAAATACAGTTATCACCCAGTGAAAATGAAATGTGGACTTATCAAGAAAGGCACATATGATAAGATAAAATGAGGTACTTATATGAGTATCATCCACAGTAACGGAGCGACATGAAAAAATTATCTCATCACAAGCAGGAGTAATAGAAATTTCCATTTGAACTTTGCATGAAGACACATTCAACAAGTTCAAGAAGTCGCCCCCAAAAATATAACAAAACATGCAAGTGAAGTTATTTAATCTTTCTGGTAGTAATGTGTAAATGTTGAAAATACATACCTTGCTGTAGTCTTGTGCCTGTTTGTGGAACACTGGAGGATCGTACTCCGCAAGCAGGAGGTGAACTTTGACCTCCTTATTACACTTCGGGATTGAATCAACAAGAAGAAGAGGGCTTACAGAAGAGGCACTAGATCTGTAGAAATGATAAAAGAAAAGGTTGAGTTCTGGGAAAATAATTGTCCCCTGAAAAGGATTGCTCTTCAAATGTCCTCATATTTGAAATATGATGAGAAGCGTTTGGGTCGAACATTCATGCCCAATGTGTGGGCAGTCCCATATACCCATTTCTGTGTCCATGGCATGTGCTTTTCAGCAGAATTGGGTCAATTTCTCATCATCTTGATGATTCAAGAACTTGACACTATACACCAATTCTTAGATAGACAAATCTACCTTTCCTAATTACTTTGAGGCAGTTTCTTTCACAATGTCATGGCATGACCAGAGGTCCGTTTCACAAAACCTTTTATCAGTAACAAGTGTCACATTTCTGTAACAAATTTGCTCTCAGCCAATCAGATTCAAGGATTTCAGCAGCTAATAACAATTATTGTAACTTGTCATAGATAACTACCGTTATGAAACAGGGCCCCAGAACTCTATCTTTAAAGGTAATCTTGAGTTCTGGGCCCTGCTTCATAAAACTTGTTATCAATAACTGCCAAATTTCTATCACAAATTTGCTCTCAGCCAATCAGATTCAAGGATTTCAATAGCTTATAACAATTATTGTAACTTGTTATTGATAACAAATCTTATGAAATGGGGCCCTGGTAATGAGAGAAAATAACAACAAGCTTATGCTGAATGTCTAAGACTGCATACAGGGTTCGACACTATCTCATCCTACTAGGGGTCCAGGGGAGCGTTTCATCAAGCGTTTTGTCAGTGATTTTTACTGACAAATTTGCTCTCAGCCAATCAGATGCAAGGATTTCAGTAGCTTATAACAGTTGTCAGTAAAAATCCCTGACAAAACGCTTGATGAAACGCTCCCCTGATTGAAATTTGGGGGGTCTTTATGCAGGAGTCCCATGAAATTTCTTTTGAAATTATGTTGGTCTGGACTTGTAAAAAAGTACCATATTATCTTTGGTAATTTGACAGTAATTTGACCAAATTACCATGATTTGATGGTAATTTGGTCAAATTACTGTCAAATTACCATGGGTACTATGGTTCTTTATTACAAGAGCGGGCACCCGTTACTGTCAAGCGCTGCTACATATTGATAATTCTGTGAACCCTCAGTATAAGGAACACTGTTGAAACAATCTCTCTTTATAGCAAGAGCCCCAGGGGGCACGACGCTCACCTGAGGTGGATCAATTCACATCTGGTGCATGTTCTCTCTAGCACATGAACAACTTTCATTCTTCATCTATAGAGGTATCTCTATACACAATACCAAGTCTGAGCTTCCTACCAAGTTCGGTTAAATTCCAATCATGGGTTTTGGAGAAGAAGCTGAAAATGTTATGTTACCCCCACAGGGCCCCCTATAGGGCCACATGTACCATTTTAGCAATTTTGGGTCCCCTACCCCTAAGGATGATTCCTACCAAGTTTGGTTGAATTCCGATCATGTGTTTTGGAGAAGATCAGAATGTACATTTGCCTGGCAGCGCCCCCCCCCCCCCTCCAGTATGTTACCCCACAGGGTCCCTATAGGGCCACTCAGAGAAATTTCATGAACAACATTCATTCTTCATCTATAGAGGTATCTCCATACACAATACCAAGTCTGAGCTATGCCTGGTTCTGGAGAAGAAGATGTTTGAAATTTACAGTTAACAACAAAATTATTCATACCCCTTGGAAAATTCTAGTTTTTTGCATTTTTCCTAAAAATGAATTGTTAAATGAAGTTACTTGCACATCACTTGAATACATATAGTTATCATCTGCAAATGAATGCCGTTTCCGGTTTCACCTCATTTGCATAACAATAGAAAAGGTGAGTTATCCAAACTGGGCGATGTTCAAAATTATTCATACCCTTGCTGATTTATTGACTTTGTCAATCAGTATGAATCCGATCCTTGTGATTAATGTTTGTAATTCACTTTATTATTATAATACACCGTCACAAGGCTTCCGGAGGGGTCTCTGCTGGGATATCAGGCCAGTACCTGTTCTCCAATGGCTCAATCTCCTTGGGGATGTGTCCACACATGCTTCACCTGACCTTCAGGGAGTTCATTAGATTTTGTGTCCTACAGGTGATGCAGTTATCGACTTCATGATGACAGGACTATGATATTGAAATTTTCGGTCATTTATTCCATGCATTTTAATGAAAATTCTGTATCTACTTATGAAGCAAAGCACCATTCCTGAAGAGCCCTTCCCTTTTGCACTGCCTGTGGGAGGGTTCACCTTTATTCATTGGCCCCATTCTTAATCGGAGTGCTCAGGAAAGCCATGTTGGTGATATTAAAGTCATTTCATGACTCTAACGTCAGGTCACCATGAATAACAGTATGTAACCTTTGAGTACCATACACATCCCACATTGACTGTTACTGTATATCAATCTTCATATGGTATATTCTTTGTATCTTTGGTATGAAAGCTACAATCCTTGATATCAAAATGAATGTAAACCAAATTTAGACCATATGCCCTCCATGTTACCAGCTGCAGTGCACAAAATGCTACCAGTTTGACAGTGCACTGGAACATAAAGATCAGTATTTTAAGCTTCACTAGAGTACCCACTTGCAGGTGTCCATATAAAATGTGTCAATCAGTGTAACTGAATAAACTGATAAAATTGGCACCATCCAACCTTTAGACAACTACCATGGCCTCCCTAAACATAATGGAACAAAAGTATCAGGAAATACCTTCCCTTGACAGAGTGCAACAGTGAATGCCTCTAGGGAAGTCTCTCCAGGAAGAGTGCTTTGTTTCAACTTAGATACAGAATTGTCATTAAAATGTAAGGAATATTAACGAAAATATCAATATCATAGTCCTATCCTCATGACGTCTAAAACTACACCACCTGCAAACACAAAATCTGCTTTAAATCCATCAAATCCCCTGAAGACCAGGTGATGGCATGTGTGGACAACATCCTCAAGGAGATTGGGCCATTGGAGACCAGGTATTGGCCTGATATCTCAGTAGAGACCTCCGGAAGCATTGTGACAGTGTGAAGAAAGTGTTACGAGCATTAATCACAAGGACTGGATTCATACTGATTGACAAAGTCAATAGATCACCAAGGGTATGAATAATTTTGAACATCACCCAGTTTGGATAATTCACCTTTTCTATTGTTATGCAAATGAGGTGAAACCAGAAACGGCATTCATTTGCAGATGATAACTAAATGTATTCATGTGATGTGCAATTAAATTCAGTTAACCATTCATTTTTAGGAAAAATGCAAAAAAACTAGAATTTTCCAAGGGGTATGAATAATTTTGTTGTTAACTGTACATAGCTGTTACAATTGGGGACCCTCCCCCTGGGGGCCACATGTACCATTTTAGCAACTTTGGGTCCCCTACCCCTAAGGATGATTCCTACCAAGTTTGGTTGAATTCCGATCATGGGTTTTGGAGAAGATGAAAATGTAAAAAGTTAACGGACAACGGACGACGCACGACGCACGACGGACGACGGGCAAATTTCCATCGCAATAGCTCACTCGAGCCTTAGGCTCAGGTGAGCTAAAAAGATAAATCTGCTCGTCACTGCCATTAGTTTTCCTCTTTTTTGCCCTGATCAGGGTCCTGGGAGCCGGGGGTGCGGGGGTGCTGCAAAAAATCAGGGTGCACAGCACCCCCTGCAATTTGTTTTTTCTTTAAAAAGTAGTTAAAAAGAGACACTAAAATGCTGAGGACCTTTTTTTTTGGCTCACAGCACCTCCAGTAACAAAATCGTTCCCAGGCGCCTGGCCCTGATGTAACAAGGTAATATCCTTGGTTTCAAGGACTATGTTATCATGAGATTGCACTGTTCTACCAAAGGGTTTTGGTGGAGAATGTACCAAATAACTGAGTAATGTGTAAAGAAAGACAAAGAAATGGAGCTTCAGAGTAGTACTCCCTAACCGACTTGCATAATATGTGATTTCATACGAGTTATGGACAGAAAAGAGGGAAATATTGTAAAGCATAGATCTAAAATATCATTTGGAAATAAGCTCAACAAATCAGTTAAAATTCTACTATCCTAACTTTCAAAACAGTAAGGACTGCTATTTGTTATAAATGCCAGACATAACACAAACAAAACATCTTAAAATAAAGCATGGACAAGCATAAACATGTATTTTAATACATTTCCATGTATGTAAAACACATTATAATAAATACTTACTCTGTAAGTAGCAATGGTTCATTGATATAAGTCTTTGCGATGGGTCGAACATCATAGATACCAGAAATAGGGATGATACCTACATGTACAGTCAAAATAAAATGGAAAGTAAATATATTACATAAAAAGGTATATGTTTTAGGGGTACCATTAAATACAAATTTAAAATATGATTGTAAGTTGTAACAGAAGAATATGTACTGAAAAACAAATAAAACAAGGGCAACGCAAAGCATAGCATCCCCTCGCCGGGTACAAATGGCCTATATACGTCAGAACGAGTTACCTCCATTAGAATAATTATATTACCAGGCTAGGAAGTTACTAATACCTGGGGATTGGATTACAGAAAGTTTACTACTTTATGGAATGACCCATGAGAAGATCTGAAAATAAACTTTCTCATGTACATAATTAGCAATTTTGCATATTTAATGAGCTGTCACCTTTGACCTTTAAACTTGGGCTGTATTTTCATACCATGTACCTTCATACCAAATTTCATTAAAATCTGTCAAACATTACTAAAGTTATCGAACAGAAACCACATTTTTGCATACCTAATTAGCTATTTTTGCATATTTAATGAGCTATGACATACTCAAAGATCAAATTTAGACTATACCTTCATACCATATACCTTCTTACCAAATTTCATTACGATCTGTCTTATATTACTAAAGTTATCGAATGGAAACCACATTTTCGGATACATAATTAGCTATTTTCGCATATTTAATGAGCTATGACCTTTGACCTACAAACCCCAAATCAAACTTAGGCTGTATTTACATACCAATTTCATTAAAATCCGTCAAACATTACTAAAGTGATCGAACGGAAACCACGTTATTGTGGTTGGATTAGCATGTGCGTCCTTGGAAACAGGCGACTGGCTGGAATGCTCCCCAGAGTGGAGAATGGGCATTGTAATGTGCAGAATCGCAATTGAATCCAGTGACCAGGGTAATAATGCTGTAAGCGCTTTGGTAGGTTTCATCGTAACTGGTAAGGTGCTATATAAGAAACACCTATTATTATTATTTATTATTAGGTGATCTGTCATAGTGACAGATCACCTATTGTATTCGTCAGAATTTTCTTTCTTTATTTTTATTTTTCCACCACTTTCTTGTTACCATGATTCCTCAAAATCGGCTAAGTCAATTTTCATCAAAATCTCGACAGTCATGGGGACCTGTCAGATCAAGCTCGGGTATCTATTTCAAGGTCATCAGGTCATCGTGACGTCATCCAGGCGCCATTTTGTGAAATCACATTATCAATCATATCTTCATAACGAGTCATCAAAAACGAACCATATTTGACATACATTAACTTCAGGTCAAGGGTCAACATAAAATGTCATCAAAATCCGCGCGCACATATTGACGCGCACGTACGCGCGCGTCAAAATTTTAAAATGCTCAAAATCACTTTTTAATCAAATTAGAGTATGGTTCAGGACATTTTGAGCATTTCAAAATTTTCCGTCCGTGCGCGTTTGTCCTCGCGTTATGCGCGCACACAGCGCGTAGAGAACGTAAAAACGCTGTTTTTTCGCATGGTTTGTCTTGCTGACACTATTGTTGACAATTTCCAACTATTTACAGTCATTCTCGACCTTCCATAATGCCACACGCGCGCGTCAAATTTTCAATTACGTGGGCGCGTCAATGGGCATTCTAATGTAAAAAGTGGTGAAAACATGCCTATCTAGAATTCGCCATAGCTCGTCAGAATGCACGGATACCCCCAAATTCCTCTACATATTCTGGAAGCCTGTGAGTTGTGGATTTGAATTCATGTAGAATTTTTGCCGATCTCATGTTCTAACGTCATCGTATCTGCCTATGAACTCAAAACTCTCATTTTGAAAAGAATGACGTCATCATTTTTGTGTTCATGTGATAATATTTCAGTAATAGGTAGTCGATTTTCTTCCAAACTTTGATATGTTATAGCTGAGACAATTCTCTACCAGATCAGGAACCAGCATTTTTCATTTTGATGAAGGCATCATAGTGAAATTTTCAATTAAAGTCGGAATTTTCATGTCAGAATTTCCCCTATTTGCGTGTTATGTCTATGGAAGATGATTTTTTTTCGACTCATGAATCTACATGACATCGTTCTCTGGGCAGTATCTCAGTTATTTTTGGTCTATTTCCTTCCAGATTTTAATATGTTATAGCTGAGACTATAAGCTTTCATAAGTGTTGTCTCCAATATTTGAACAGATGTCGGGATTATGCCCAATTTTCAACTACAAAATGGGATTTGAGAATCCCGTTTTTCGTTTACGTGTTATCTCTATGGGAAATATTTTGGTCTATTGGTCAAAGCACTTGCCTCCCATTCCGGTGACCCAGGTTCGATCCCCGGTGCGTCCATTAAAAATTTTTTTTTTTTGCTTCTTTTTGCCTTTCATTTTACGATCTTGTTCGACTATTATAACATACACAATCACAAACCATGCAATAAACTGCCTTATTTTGCATGTTATGTCTATTGGAAAATAGCCTCCAGTAGTTTGTGTACAACCCTATGGAAATTTTGATTCCCTGTCGTGTATTAGTTCATGGTCATATCTTCATAACGGAAAGTCATTTCTCACTCATATTTGGCAGGATTAAAGCTAATACTGATCCGGTCAATTTCAGAAAATTAGACGCGCGCGTACGCTTATGTTCGCGCGTCAGTGCGCGCACAACAATGAAAAATGCCAACCCCGATAACTCCTAAACAAGTTGGTCGATCTTTCTGAATCTTTCCACAATCATCACATCTTGACCAAACATCATGCACACAAAAAAGCAGATTCGTAGCTCAATTAGTTTTTTTTTTTTTTTTTTTTTTTTTTTTTAAAGTGTCGACGTCGTTTTCTTGTCCATCTTTTCCTTAATTTCTCGTCTATCCTCTCATCTACAACGAAAATTTTTTTTGAACTTTGGAGGAAATGTTGGACCATTTTACTTCCAATTTAAAGATTCTTCACATTTTTCCTTATTTTCCTCCCATTGACAAATGAAAAAATGGGAAATTTCATATTAATTCTCCAAAAACCACCAAAACCACTATTTTTTGCTAGGCCCAATACTTAAAAACTAAATCTTGAATCTTTTTGAAATTTGGCACAGCCATAAAATTTTGTACTAAAACTTGACTGTGAAAAGCACAAAGTCATCATGTCATTGTGACGTCATCAAGACGCCATTTTGTAAATTTACAAGATCGATTATATCTTCATAATCGATCATCAAAAATCAACTATATTCGCATCACATGAAGTTCACATGACGGGTCATCAAGTCACGTCCTCACAGGTCATCTAAAGGTCAGGACGTGCGCGTACGCGCGCGTCAAAATTTAAAAATGCTAAAAATCACGTAGGATCAAGTCTGCACACGTTTCAGGTCATTTTGAGCATTTCAAAAATTTGCGCGCGTACACGGGTGCGTGCGCGTTTTCCCGTATTCCACCATGACGGAGCCTAAAATCGCCATTTTTTCTTGTGTGCTCTCATAGAACACAAAATTCTGAGCAATTTGATACCTTTTCTATCTTTCTACGACAATTAATAAGGAAATTATCGTCCGTCAAAGTTTGCAGCACGCGCGGGCGTGATCCCTCACTATAGGCCATATATGGGCAAAAACATGCCTATACAAAATTCACTGTAGCTCGTTAGATAGCCCGTTGACAACTCCTCCCCCCCCCCCCCCCCCATCATCATCAGGTAGGGTATGAATCATGGATGTCATTTCATGTATCATTTGACCCTGATAAACATTATGACGTCATCAAAATGGCGCCAGAATTCAAAATTTCCATTTTTCATGTTTTGACGTCATCACATTTATACAAATTTGGCTCTAGATTCGTAATTATTGGTCATTTTTCTCCCAGATTTTAATATGTTGTAGCTGAGGCAATTTCCTGCAAAACCGGTCACCACCATTTTTCATTTTGATGACGTCATTATAGTGAAATTTTCAATTAAAGATGCCATGTCAGAATTTTCCCTATTTGCGTGTTGTATGTCTATGGAAGATGACTTTTTTTTTTTAAATCATGAATCTACATGACATTGTTCTCTGAGCTGTATCTCAGTTGTTTTGGGTCTATTTTCTTCCAGATTTTAGTATGTTATAGCTGAGACTATAAGCTTTTATAAGTGTGGTCTCCAATTTTTGATCAAATGCCTTATTTTGCATGTTATGTCTGTTAGAAAGTAGTGTGCAGTAGTTTATGTATAACCTTATGGAAAATCTGAATTCCTGAAGTGTATTAAAGTTATCCTGCAATATCATTAATCCTATTTGATATCACAATTTCTCAAAATTGGCTTACTCAATTATCTTCAAATTTTCGTCAGTCATCGGTCCTAATAAGGTCAAGTTCCCACATCTTTTTCATGGTCATCAGGTTATCGTGACATCATCTAGGCGCCATTTTGTACAAATCAACTTATGGTTGTATCTTCATAACGAAATGTGATTCCTCTTTCATATTTGGCATGGTTAAGGTCACTGTCATTGCAGTCATGGTCTTACCCCAATCATTATCATCATTATCACCATCATCATTATGATGTCCTCAAGAAGCATCTCCATTCATGGCATTCTTGACATCCTATCTTCAGTTTAGTATTTCCCCATTATTATGATCATCTTGATTACAATCATGATCGTACAAATTGAAAGACAGACCACCTAATTCGTCCTCATGACGAATTAAATTCTAGTTTATTTATTTATTTTTATTTTCTACCACTTTCTTGTTGCAACGAAATCTCAAAAACTTCTCAGTCAATTTTCATCACATTTCTATCAGTCATCATGTCATATAAGGTCAAGCTCTAAAATCTTTTTCAAGGACATTAGGTCATCATGACGTCATCCAGGCGCCATTTTGTGAAATCACATTATCAATCATATCTTCATAACGAGTCATCAAAAATGAACCATATTTGACACACATGAACTTCAGGTCAAGGGTCAACATAAAATGTCATCAAAATCCGCGCACGCATCATGACGCGCACGTACGCGCGCGTCAAAATTTAAAAATGCTCAAAATCACTTTTTAATCAAATTAGAGTATGGGTCAGGACATTTTAAGCATTTAAAAATTTTCCGTCCGTGTGCGCGCAGCGCGTACATAACGTAAAAACGCCGTTTTTTCGCATGGTTTGTCTTCCTGACACTGTTCTTGACAATTTCCAACTATTTACAGTCATTCTTGACCTTCCATAATGCCACACGCGTGCGTCAAAGTTTCAAATTCGTGCGCGCGTCAATGGCCATTCTAATGTAAAAAGTGGTAAAAACATGCCTATCTAAAATCCGCCATAGCTCGTCAGAATGCGTGGAAACCCCCAATTTCTTTACATATTCTGAAAGCCTGTGAGTTGTAGATTTGAATTCATGCAGAATTTTTGCCGATCTCATGTTTTGACGTCATCATATTTGCATATGAACTCAAAAAAATGATTTTGAAAAAATGACGTCATCATTTTTGTATTCATTTGATAATAATTCAGTAATAGGTGGTAGATTTTCTTCCAAATTTTGATATGTTATAGCTGAGACAATTCTCTACAACAATAGTCACCACCTTTTTTCATTTTGATGACGTCATCACAGTGAAATTTTCAATTAAAAACGACATGTCAGAATTTCCCCTATTTGCGTGTTATGTCTATGGAAGATGATTTTTTTTCGAATCATGAATCTACATGACATCGTTCTCTGAGCAGTATCTCAGTTATTTTTAGTCTATTTCCTTCCAGATTTTAATATGTTGTAGCCTGATAAATACTCTTTCTATGAGGGTTCGGTTTTTTTAATCTGACATCGGGATCATTGTCAATTTTAAACTACAAAATGTGATTTGAGAATCCCGTTTTTCGTTTACGTGTTATCTCTATGGGAAATGTTTTGGTCTATTGGTCAAAGCACTTGCCTCCCATGCAGGTGACCCAGGTTCGATCCCCGGTGGGTCCATAATTTTTTTTGGCTTGTTTTTGCTTGTCATTTTACCATCCTCTTCGACTATTATAACATAAACAATCACAAATCATGTAATAAACTGCCTTATTTTCCATGTTATGTCTATTGGAAAGTAATGTGCAGTAGTTTGTGTACAACCCTATGGAAATTTTGATTCCCTGTCGTGTATTAGAGCTATGGGGTTTATCTCCCAAGTACTAGTATCCTGCAATATCACAATTTCTCAAAATTGGCTTAGTCAATTATCTTCAAATTTTTGTCAGTCATCAGTCCTAATAAGGTCAAGTTCCCGCATCTTTTTCAAGGTCATCAGATTATTGTGACGTCATCCAGGCGCCATTTTGTAAAAATCAACTAATGATTGTATCTTCTTCACGAAATGTCATCTCTCTTTCATATTTGGCATGGCTAAGGTCAATGTCATTTCAGTCATTGTCATCATGATTATCATCATGATTATCATCAACATCATTATCATCATCACTGTGATGATATTCATGATGATGATGATTATCATCAACATCATCATTATCATCACTGTCATGATAATATAATGATCATCATCATGATTATCATCAACATCATTATCATTACTGTCATGATGATATTCATAGTGATGATGATGATGATTATCATCATTATTATCATCACTGTCATGATGATATTCATGATGATGATTATCATCAACATCATTATCATCATCACTGTCATGATCATATGATGATCATCATGATTATCATCAACATCATTATCATTACTGTCATGATGATATTCATAATAATGATGATGATGATTATCATCATTATCATCATCACTGTCATGATATCCACCAATCATCCAAAATTCATTTTCACACACTTTATGCCCCATTGAAACAAAGGGGGCGCTATTTCACTAAGGTAGGTAGTAGAGCCTACGAATTGAAAATGCTAGGAAAAGGCTGAAATCATAAAAATCGTGAATAGATTCATTATAATTAATCTCATCGTGATATCAACCTCATCCTTCACATTATCATTTTGTCATTCGTCTTCGTCAAAAATATTAAGATCAAAAGACAGATCACCTAATTCGTCTCAGTGACGAATTAAATGTCTAGTTATTATTTATTATTATTATATTATTATCATTATCATTATTATTATAACTCTAACTGCGACTTAGGGCGAAATCTTTTATCTCATTCTTTTGTTACGTTTCGCCCTAACCCACACTCGTTTTGCCTGAACGCTGAGTTTCTATTGTGACGGAATAAACCTATTGTTAGGTTTCGCCTTAAGTCGCAGTTAGGTAAATTATTATTATTATTATTATTATTATATATTCCAAATAAAGCAAGCTATGTGTTTGAAAATGGGTTCAATACATGTATATTCTGAATACCATCCATACATGAATATCATTCTCGACATGTACTTTTAAGATCACCTTTGACAATGTTTTTGCTACTCCCTAGAAGGCTTGACCAGTCTACAGACAGCATCATGGCTGCCAGATGGCCACCAGCAGAATGTCCGGAGATGAAAAGCCCTCTATGAATGGTGAGGAGAAAGAGATAAAATTGAATTTAAATCACCAAATGTTCAGGGTAAGCAATACTCAAGACGTGGATTAACCTACGGAGGTACAGTGACATCTTTCAGTGATGCTTTTGGTCTACAATGCTGTTAAATTAGACATAATATACATGTATGAGCAGAAAGGGCTAAATTACTGAAAGTTTTGAATCCACTTTCATATCTATAATTTTACCTTGATTCTGGAAATCTTTTGGCCACAAAAACCGCTGCCTTCTTCACCTGTTCCACCATGTCATGCAAAGTACCTGTCGGTACAAGAAGTACAGGGGAGCGTTTCATCAAGCGTTTTATCAGTGATTTTTACCGACAACTGTTATAAGCTACTGAAATCCTCGCATCTGACTGGCTGAGAGCAAACTTGTCGGTGAAAATCACTGACAAAATCCTTGATGAAACCCTCCCCAGGAAACATCCGTGGCATGAAACTTTCGCGAATTGTAAACGACAGCCGTTTTCACAGCAAGAAACTTTCATGATTTGCACAAATTTAGTGTTATGTCATTTATGATTCAATGATTTCGCGGCATGAAGCTTCGCGAAGCTGAACTTCTTGTACATTAAATGCATGCGAGAATTTCTGGTTTTGCAGTCACATATTTCTTACACCCCACAGTACATGTATATTACAATTTTTTCACAATCTCTAAACATACTGTGGTAACATGCTCTCCTTGAACGTTCAGAATTTGTATAAATGGTGATGAGTAAGTATAATGAATAAAATATACAGAATTTTAATAATGTATTAATATTCTTCACTCCATAGTAATCATTTCATGACCAATGTTAAAAAAAAAAACTTGATTAAAAATTTGAAAACGCAGTATCTAAATGGAATTCATTTATTTCCCCGCTTATTCCCATTACATTGTTTATTAAACATAAAGTTGAGTTCTGCACATGCCATTACATGAAAGAATCCGTCTCAAAGCGATTGGGAAAGGTTGATCATGTCTACATACAGTGGCGGATCCAGGGGGGCACAGGGGGCACGTGCCCCCTTTGCCCCCTTTTTTTTTGGCTTGTCAGGGAATTATGGAGGGAAACTGGACCCCCATAACCCCCCCCATGGAGCGAATTTTGAAGGTCTGGCGAAAAAAAAAATGTTGTTGACACCCCCCTCCCCCCCACTGAGCGACTTTTCGAGCAGCTGACAAGACCAAAAAAATATGGGTCTACCTTTTCCAAAAGTTGACAAACCTTCATTTGTGTGCCCCCCTGTTACTAAATCCTGGATCCGCCACTGACATAGTACATGTAAGAAGTGGCGTATGCTGTGAGGTTTTTTAATCATAAAAATGACAAGAAATTGACCCAATTTCACTGAAAAGCACATGCACAGCACTCAGAAATGGAGATACATGTATGGGACTGCACACACATGCGACATGATTGTTCAGCCCGAACACTTCAGCTATTTCTCGTTATATTTTGAATATGAGGGCATTTTAGGAGCAATCCTTTTCAAGGGACAATCCTTTTCAAGGGACATTTCTACTATCATGTTCTCCCAAACTGACATAAAACGGATGAGAAAGCTCACAAATTATTTTTCACCTTTCCCAGAACTCAACATTCTCTTTAAGTGCATCAAACGAAATTACTATCTCCTCCCATAGCAAAAAGTTTTAAAGTTATATTAGAAAACACGAAATTTGGCCTTGATGTATATATTGATGTATATATATATATATTTTATATTAAACTACATGCAGAGAAGGCACATTGTACTTGACTGTACCACTCACTGTCCAAATTGGCAACACTGAAGTAAAAGAAAATTTAGTCACACTTACACTCTGGTGCAAGAGAATATCCCACAGTGACCAAGACAGTGCCATTCTTGATGAGAGGAGTTCCCAATAGACAGTTGTTCTCCTTACTGCCAGAAAAGTATAAACACAAAACAAACAGACGTTTACGTTGAGACCTGGGGAGCGTTTCATCTAAGCATTTTGTCAGTGATTTTTACCGACAACTTTGCTCTCAGCCAATCAGATGCAAGGATTTCAGTAGCTTATAGCAGTTGTCGGTAAAAATCACTGACAAAACGCTTGATGAAACGCTCCCCTGGTAAAAGTGAACAATTAATTGTGGGCACTCTCACATATTCATTTATGTGTGGAGTAGCAATGCATCATGAGGACATAGCTTGTGAATGCTATATTTCAAATCTCACAACATACATGTATATTAGGTAATCAGAACACCTAGTCCCACATGTACATATCTGTATTTGTCCTCTTTAATACATAAATTTCAGTTACACGCATATTTCAATGATGATGAGACAGTTCTCCAATGTTATACAGTATGCTTTGTTTAATTCTCTGCAAACAGTACAAAGAATAAAATTTCACCTTAATTCCTTTGTTTGCCAGTAGCCTCCATGGAGAAACATAAACACAGGTGCATCTGAAGAAAAAAAAAATCAATGTTGCAGTTTCTGTTCAGTAAAAATATTCTAATTAAAGAGAACTTTGAGTTCTGGGAAAGATGAAAACTAATTTGTGAGCTTTCTCCTTCCTTTTATGTCAGTTTGGAAGAACATGATCATAGCAGAAATGTCCTCTGAAAAGGATTGCTCTTCGATTGCCCTCCTATTGGAAATATGAGAAATAGCTGAAGTGTTTGGGCCGAACATTCATGCCACATGTGTGTGATGCAGTCCCATATACCCATTTCTGTGTGCAGTGCACATCCTTTTCAGCGAGATTGGGTCAATTTCTTATTTCGATTCCGATTTCAATTACAAATCCTCACAGTACAGTGGTGGATCCAGGATTTCATGACTGGGGGGGGGGGGGGCATGAAGGTTTGTCAACTTTTGGAAAAGGTAGACCCATATTTTTTGGTTTTGCCAGCTTCTTGAAAAGTCTCAGCAGTGGGGGGGGGGGGGGGGGGGGGGGGGGGGGGGGGGGGGGGGGATTGACAAAAAAATTTTTGCCAGATCTTCAAAATTGGCTCAGTGGGGGGGGGGGGGGGGGGGGGTTATGGGGGTCCAGTTTCCCTCCATAATTCCCTGACAAGCAAAAAAAAAAAAAAAAGGGCTTTTTTTTTTGGGGGGGGGGGCCGGGGTGCCACGTGCCCCCTGTGCCCCCCTGGATCCGCCACTGCAGTATAGACCTATTCTAATTTAGACCTGATCAACCTTTCCCAATAGACCACATCTGTAATGTATACAAATTTATGCATATATATTCTCTGAGCACCTAGTGATGAACCTGCCTTTTATAAATGAGCCTCAATGCTTGGAATCCAGTTTGCATACATTATTTATAGCTATGTCCGGCAAGCTTTTAGGATGTCAAGAACCTTTGTTTGAAAGTTATGCATAAAATTTGCATACATTATTTGTAGCTATGTCCGGCAAGCTTTCAGGTTGTCAAGAACCTTTGTTTGAAAGGTATGCATAAAATTTGCATACATTACCAAAGTGGTCTATTGCTTTGAGCCGGTTTATTTCACAGTGTATCGCATGACCAGAACTCAACTTTATCTTTAACTCTTATAAACCAGCATCATTTTCTGGAGGTGTTAGGTCTAATAACATGCATCATCTTGTATATTGGTTTCCACTCAGTTGTCTGTCATTATCAAGCTTACTATAACTATATTTCAATCAAATCTAATTAATTTCTTGAGCAATTGTGAATTACGGCACTAAAACCTTTGAGGCTCTGTCGGGGCAAATAATCTATATAAAATGTAATCAAAAATATCTAACTCTCATTACAGCACACTGACACACAATGGGAAAAGCACAATTAAAAGGAGGAAGATTTGTAGAGGTATGTGATAGAACTTCCATAGCACAAATAATCTAGATGAATTTTAATTTCAATTTTCTGTTGATTTTCTGTTACTTTCCCAACTTACTTTTGAAAACAGATAATTTACGGTATGAATTATTTGAAACGGATACAAAAACAAATGCTTGATGCTATTGTACATGTGCTATTTTAAATACTTGTGTATTACCTTTATCAACTGCTTTTGGTAAAAATATATCTACTTTCTCTTTTTCTTCCGTTCCATATGGTAAGTTCAGCTGTGATTGGAAAGTGTCCTCGCCTAAAAACTTTGCTGATTCTGTATATAAACACAATAGATAAAATAAGAATAATAAAAAATATAATATGGATGTAGCCTCCAAAAGTACATTTGACACCTGAATGCTAAGCCTGAGAAAACCCCAGATGAAATTAGACACCTACATTTATATGTTAAATGAAAATTAAATTGTCTATAACTTAAAATTGATTGCATAATAATAATAATAATAATACATGTGATTTATAAGGCGCCAAATCCATTTAAACTTAAATGCTTAAGGCGCACCGCTTGTCTCGAATTGGGTTGTAGAAGCGGGATGGGAGCGGGAACGGGCACACCCTTTCAATGTTCAATGAACGCGCCACTTCGAGACAACCGGGGGGCTTTCCTCGAATGGGTGTGTTGAATAGACTTTTGTAACAGACGTTTTAGAAATTTTTGAAAAATGTACTCTTGCTGGTTTTTTTTTATTTTCTTTTGTCTAAGATGTAGAAAATATAATAAAACAGCATCTAAAAAAAGCTTTTGACAAGGAAATCATTATTTGTGCAAAATAAATAGGAGGTGAAAGGAGAGAAACTGAAGAGACAAAACAACAAATTATGCATATACTGAATTATACAAGTATGTCTTAAGTTTGGTTTTAAATACTTCAACAGAATTGGTTTCGCGGATCTCTTGAGGGAGAGAGTTCCACAGTGAGGGGCTAGCATGAACAAAAGCTCTTTCCCCCCCACTTAGTAGTGCATTTGGGAACAAAAAGAAATCCTGAGTTTTGGGAACGTAATGATCTTGATTGGGTGTATCTATTAATTAGAGTGATATTGTACTGTGGAGCAGAAGGATTTTAAATAAAACACGTTCACTCATTGGCAACCACTGCAATGCTTGGAGGACAGGTGCAATGTGATTAAATTTTTTGCGATGGGTAACTACACGGGCAGCGGCATTCTGCAATTTCTGCACACGTCAAATTGCACAATAGGGCATTTCCGAAATCAAGTCGAGATGAAACCAAAGCATGCACAATCTTCTCTGTGGCACTGCGAATTAAGTATTTACGTATGAATCCAAGGTTACGTAACTGGTAACGTACAGATTTACAAACATACTGAATATGAGTACACATTGTCATACTTGAATCAAGGAACACACCAAGGTTACGACAAGCTTTAAGACGCGGCAATATTGTGACCTGCAATAGCAATAGATGTGAAAGGAACCTTAGGCAACCGAGTCTTAGAACCAAACAGTAAAAATTCGCATTTGGAAAAATTAACTTCAAAGAATGTGAACTTAACCATTTGTGGACATCATTTACACAAGTTTCAAGATTGTGGATAGCGCCAGCAGCAGTAGCTGAATAAGGTTTGAAAGACATGAAAATCTGAATATCGTTTGTTATAAATGTGATAATGCAAAGAGTGATGCCGAAGAATGTTTTTCAGTCCAATCAAATATAAATAAAAAAGGATGGGCCCACCCACGGAGCCTTGCGGAACACCACATGTAAGCGGTAAGAACTCTGAAGAACAACCATTGATCAAGACGGCTTGTGAGTGATGAGACAAGTATGACCTGAACCACTGTAGGCCTTTACCCTTAATACCGAGAGACATAAGAGTATTCAACAAAATGTTGTGGTTAACAGTGTCACAGGCGGAAGACAGATTGAGGAGTATCATGGCAGTTACCTTACCCGCATCCATTTCCTGGAGAATGGAACTTAAGAAGGAGGGTCTCTACACTATGATGAGGACGGTAAGCGGATTGAAATGAATCAAGCAAGTTGTTATCAAGACAGTAGTCTGTTAATCTAGAGAAAACTATTCTTTCGAGTACTTTAAACAAAAATGGAAGATTTGAAACTGGACGATAGTTGGATAAAATTTCAGAATCAAGGTTAGGCTTCTTCAGTACAGGAATAACATGTGCAGTTTTAAGCACAGAAGGAACGGGAACCTGATCAATACTTAAGTTTACGATCTGAGAAATAATAGAGGCGAATGATGAGGAGCAATCCTTAATAAGAGTAGTGTTGATCGGGTCTAGTTGACAGGACTTTGCTGGAAGTCTACGGAGAAGTTTGTGAATTTCATCTTGCGTGGTAGGTTGAATAGTCTCCAACGATGATGCTGAAAGAGGATCAGATAATGACTCATCAGGAGTTAGAGAGTCACAGATAGTATGAACCTAGGAGTGGAAGAAGTCGATGAATCGTTGGGCCATCGACATGAGAAGGAAGAAGGGAACTTTGTTTGCGGTTCAGTAGAAAGTGGGCTGTAGACAACAGTTTCTTTGAGTCATTTCCACAGTCAGTAATGAGGCTGGTGTAGTAGGACCGTTTAGATTGTTCCACCAATTGCAGACGGTTCACGAGATTACGATGTGCGGAGTCTGCATGGAGTTTACCATTAGACCGCCATCTGCGCTCCAGTTGCCTACATTTCCGTTTAGCTCTAGTGATATCAGATGTATACCATGGTTTATCGACACGATTCTTCACTTTGCAAGTTATGGTAGGAGCATGGCTATCAAGAAGAAAAGATAGAACACCGTTGTAAATGCCCACTGCGGTGTCGACATTCTCTAGTGAGAAAGGTATAATGTCACTAGCAGCAACATCCTTCGCAAAGGTTTTCCGGTCTAGATCTCTGATGTTACACTGTACATGATGTATATACTGTCAAGCGTGGAGCTTTGGGAAATCGAAGGAAGCAAGTAATGGCAGAATGGTCCGATATACCTGGAAGGACTTGAAGCGAAGATATCTGCAACCTATCAGAGTTACACACAAGGACAACATCTAAGATGTGACCACGATCATGTGTGGGTGATGTAACCAGCTGAGTTAGACCATGACTACTGATGACGTCAAGATATCCAACAGTATAAGGAGACCAAGGATTGTCAAGATGGACGTTCAGGACTTCAGGTCTCCAGTTATCACAAGTGGATAAAGCCGGAACATCCTCTCATCTAGGAGTGTAGAAAAGTCAACCAGGAACTGAGAAAAGCAATGAAAGCCAGGTGATCAGTAGATTACGATGACCTTGAGTTTGACCTGACCATCAGATATCATTCCCGACATCAGTTCAAAAGTGTTGAAGTGTCCTGGGTTGTTGATGTCGACATGGAGATTGTCCCTGTACAAAAAAGCAACTCCGCCGCCACGCTTAGCTCTTGGGCGACGCTTGAATACATTGTACATGTACATATCCTCGAGGGTGAAGATCAGCTATGACAGCATCATCAGATGAAGTCAACCACGTTTCACACACACAGGTAAAATCAAATTTATGATCAATGATAAAATCTTGCAACAATGAGGATTTATTTCAAACAGGATGACAATTAAGCATACCTAGTTTGAGATTATCTTTAAACCAATCATGACCACCCCTTACCTCAATGTGTCTTCCATCTAATAATGCCTAAAAACGATAACCTATTATACAGCTCTTCATTTTCAGAATGGAATCGAGATGAATATCTCTTATTGAAAGAACATAGAGTTCCAATATCATGAGTATCTTGTGTTACTGATTAATGAATACCTTGTACTATCATCCTGAGAGCCTTGCCTTTGAATAACTGGCCCAGGATTGGGGTTTACATCACCACATATCAATATCAGAATTCGTAAGGTAGAATCAGTGTTAGAATAATACTGAACAGGAGAACCAATAAGCTTTCGTGTCAGCGTGTATACCTTAGATGTAGGTTTTAAATAAACACTCACATCATGTCAATGTAATGCGTAGACAGAGTCTATAAATACATAGTAGCTTTGGTGCACTGAATAACATTCGCAGTATAGTATACAAAGAGGCAACAAAAGTACTGCTAATGTAGTGAGCTTCATTGTGAAGGTGAATGCCAAGTTAAGCTTACAATAACAATACAAAGGAATGGTTTTAGTCATGAGTGAACAGATCAACTGCACAAGGTGATGTATTGTCAATAATATGTGTACAGCAGCAAGCAAAGCTCAAAAATCACAAACTAAATGTAAGGAAAGTACAAACCAATATATATACATGTAGCTCCAAATTAATCTAGTGGCTTCCAGGATATGAGTACAAACATAAAGTGACTTCAGACACGAATTCAACAAAAGACAACTAAGGTAAATCAAGCAAAATTACGAGAGCAGTGCACACAACAACAAAAACAAAAACAAAAACTTTAAACATTGTACACTGTACATGTAATACACGGGGAACTATGCATTTTATACACAAAAAAGGGATTATTATCAATCTACCCACTTCTTAAAAAATTTTGTCAACAAGTTTTTATAAAAAGCAATGCAATATGGGTGGTAATAATGATATATGTAATTCATAAGAAATTTCTTGTCTACCTGTAATGAAATTTACAACAGAGCTATTTGTCTCCTATTGACTAAGTAAAAAATGTTAAATAGAACATTTACATCAAACCTCAAACCTCAATTTTAAATTCTGAACATGATCATACATCTTAATGTGCTTTCATCAAATAGTAAGTGATTCCACATTTCACATATATGTTGCCAGATCCATTCACCTTCCAACTCCTTTCACTTAAAGGGGGGAAGTCCAGTATAAGAAGTAGTATAAGAAGTAGAAATATTACAGAAACTTTGAAAGTTTGAAGTTGTAATCAATCAAACACAAACTGGCATATTTTGCGAGGTCTTCGCCCATTTGCCCTTCGCCCATTTGCCCTATACTAAAAAAATCATAAATTTCCATTTTCTCTAAAGAAAAAATTTAATCATATGTGCACCATGTACAGTACATCCCAGAAAAAAAGTTAGCAGTTGGAAAAAGGCACCCCATATAAATTTATGCAAAATATTTAAAGGAAATTTTCATACCTGTGGATAGATTAGGGTCTCTTCTATCAAATGACACCAAAATATTTATATTATATTGGATGGCTCTGAATGGGATACCAGAGAATATTCCATGAGTTAGGGCCAATATTGCACGAATCGAAGATGAGTGCAATATTGGCCTAACGAGTGGAATATTTCTGGTATTCCATGAAATAAAGCCATACAATATAATTATTATCTATACCCTACATGAAAATGGTTTAGAACTTAATAAAAATCATTTAACCAACCATACTCAGTTACATGTAATAAAGCCCCTCATCATACTTCATTGTGATCACACAAGTTTAACTTTACCTCTTTATGTCATGTGCGTATGTGGGTATGTTTTGCATTATTTGCGCGCACGCAAACAGACCAGACAAAATACGGCATAATATTGCACAGCAAATTTAGTGCAGTAGTCTATGGGGAATTCAGCGTTCCGTGCAATATGAGGCCAAATCAAACGGACAAAAATATGCGTTTTTATTGCGCCGCTAAAATGCCTTATATAGGTAATATAATGAACAATATTTTACACTTGATTGAGCAAAAGCCAATTTTGTCAAAGGGTGCAAAATCCAGACTTTACAAGAATTCATATTGGCTCTGGCTGGTATTAACCAAGCTCAGAGTCATGAAAAGGCTTAGAAATCTCCATATTCTGATCAATAAAAGACTACGTATGAAATAACATGCTTTGTTCTCTATACCCTAACACATCCCATCAACATCTTATGCTTGAGTGTACCTTGTACTTTGTACTATGTACTTTGTTGAGTGTTTCAAAAAGTTGATTCTGGTGAATCTTTTAATTTTACCTTGCTTGCTCACTCAACCATAAACTTTTGATGGGATATCAGGAGATACATTGAAAACAAATTTCTTTCATAAATTGTCTTTTAAAGGGATAGTTCACCCTGACGTAAAGTTGGTTTTAATAAATGCAGAGAAACAAAAGAAACATATCCGTGAAGGTTTGGCGAAAATCTGTTAAAGAATTATGGAGTTATGGATTTTTAAAGATTTGATTTTGTGACGTCACATGCGAGCAGCTCCCCCATGTGTCATGTGATATAAATTCCAGAAAATGACATTTTCTCAGAAAAATGGAAATGGTGTTACTTGTGCATTCAATATAACATCTTAAACATCATTTCATACCCGCTCCTCTAAGAAAAATATCTTCAGTCATCATGAACCATTGAACTAGCACATCAATGATGTGGCACTCATCCGGCATCCAGCAAAGAAATTCAAGCAATTTGTACTTTGAACAGAGTAGACACTGTAATGAATACATGAAATGTACATGTATTGGTTACATGCATGTACAGATGATGAAGTGTCTATTGCAAATCTGGCTAAATGTGGTTTTGGAAGGAGACAGTGACTAAATTAGCATAATTAATTTTGTAGACAAAATTTCGAAATTCCGTGTACAAGTTCAATGAACCTCATGAAAGTCTTTCAGATGGAACAAAAAAAATCAAAATCGGTCAATAAATGAGGAAGGAGAAGCAATTTTTGTGATTTTTGAGAAATGCGATGAGCTAAAAATGGGAATTTATAGAATATTACATGACGTATGGGGTAGCTGCTCACATACATGTATATGACGTTACAAATTTAAACCTTAAAACACCCATAACTCTCTTATTCCTTGATGGATTTTTGTCAAACCTTCACCAATATTTTTCTCTTATTTTTCTGCTTTTATTAAAACCAACTTATTGTCAGGGTGAACTATCCCTTTAATGATCAGAATATAACATTTTAAAGCCTTTTCATGACTCAACTTTGCTGATACCAGCCAGAAGATAAACATTTGTCAAGTATGGATTTTGCAACATTTCAGAAAAGCAGCTTTTGCTACATGGTATGAAAATTTCCTGAAAATATTTAATTGTGGAGACTTTTTTCAACTGTTAACTTTAAACAGTTCTCAACTTTGTTGATACCAGCCAGAACAAATACCAATTCTTGTCAAGTCTGAATTTTTGCACCCTTTCACCCTCTGATAAGATGGTTGTTCATAATTTGTTGATTCTATTAACCCTTTCGAGACAATTGACCACATTTTGTGATTTGGGTCAATAACTTTTGATTCAGAGCTCTAAAAAATATATCAGATGCATACATGTATGTTGAAAGAGCAAAAATTTCTGCACATACTATGTCCATTTTTATGACATAACTATATTGTGTTTGATGCCAGGAATTTTAAAACAAGAATAAGCTTTAAAATCCTTAAATTGGCAACACATTGAGAGGTTCAAAATCATTGTTTTTATCAAAATTGGCAATTTTTTCAAATTTTTGACAAAATTTTTAACCATGTTGTTTTCAAAGACATTATACCTCATTAGAACCATGTTCAACTTAAAGAGAAATATTAGTGAACATTGCCAATTTGAAGAAAAAATGTGATCAATTTAGCCCTGAAATAATTCCTGTCCTTAAAGGGTTAAAGCAAGGACAAGGGGATGGAGTCATGAATTTTTAAATCATCAAATCAGATATAAAGAAGAGATCAAAATTACATTGATTAGAAGAAACTTGAATTGATCACCTTCATCACAACGTTGTATGAAATCAACCACTATCTCGTCTGAAGTCAGCTTACATCTACGTTTACTCCATTTACTGCAAGAATAGGCCAAATCTAAATCCTGATTAGCAAACAAGAAAACAAAATAACACAAAATGTTAAAAATATGCTCAAACCTATCATTCAAAATGCATCAGGGATGCTTCCAGCACATGTATTTGGCGATCAACCACATTAAGTGTATCATAAGTTTTAGACGTAATACATGCAATTAAAAGTTGCATTAGCCTGGATTAATTACATGTGGTCCAGAGTACATTGTAGATCCACTCACACTTATGTGAGATTATCATAGATAATAATCAAACACATTGTGTGTCCGGACAGGTTAGTTCTCTGGACAGATGATTTCCAACAGCAATTTGAACAAGTTGCATGCAATATTCCTGGAATGTTGGACAATATCATGAATGACAGATGGGTCAATCCACATCACGAATAGTGGTCATATTGACCACTACGAATACAAAATGCAAAAATAGTTGGTATTTTCTGTCGCGTGTAGTAAAGGTATGGGGGGAAAATAAGATAAATATTTTAAATAACTTGCTTTCAAATTCAGCCCTTAAAAATCTCACTCCTACCTCAAATGGCCGTTAGAAAGAACTTTTGATATTTTCAGCAAAATCCAAAGTCAAAATCTTGTCCAAAACCGGAGAAATCCCTGCCGATTTGTTTCGCGATCGCGTGTTGTTTACATACTGCCGATGTCTTAGACTAAAATCGGCCAATAAAATTTTTGTCCACGAAGAAACTCGGGATCGCAAGCGCACAGCGATCTTTACGATCGCGCACACAGAAAATCGGGACTTTCCGTGTATGCCACATAGGGACCGAATTTTTAAGGACAAAACTCTTTTGGGGAGATGTCAGCGCCCGCGGCGACCAGGAAATGTACACAATGACTCTGAATCAACAGTAAATCACGAGTTTTATTTTTGGAAATATCTTTTCCAACATCGGTGAGTTGAATTTATTGTATTTCTTGGATATTTAGTGGTCGGTTTTTGTAAATTAAATGCCGATTTTGAGTGAATGTTTGTGACTTTTGTGCAGTGGTGTCTTAAAAAGTTGAGGTGTATGACTGCCTACATTATACACACGAAGTATAGGAATGTAGCTATGAGTGGGTCAATCCACATCAAATTAACCAATTTTTTGACAATTTGTCACCCGACCCCCTTCAATTTTTTTTAAACTCGCACCAAATGTTCCTCGGTGTGTCTAACGGAAAACCCCGAAATATTTTGCCCCAAGGTCAAGGGGTTGCTAAGATACAGCCTCGCATAGCAACCAATGCGCGTTCCAAGAAATGAGTTTTATGAAAATTATGGTTTTTTAATTGACCATTGAAGCCAGAATTTTTATCCAGTACAGCTCATTATCTGTAAATTGGAAGAACTTTATGCTCTTTAAAAGAAAAATTAATAGTGACGCAAAATTGACCTTTAGTTTCTGCGTACGAAATCACCAAACATGGTGTCGAATTTCATTTTTGAAATTTTGGATGCATGTTTAGAGCCTCATATCTCTAATACTGTATAAGATCAGAAACTACAATTTTGTACAGTTAAAAACTTAAAAATTGGGCAAGCTGTTTTTGTGAAGGGCACCCTCAAAGTTGGAAAAAATGAAAAATGTTACAAGTTCAAGGTCACAGATGACCCTTCGTCCCATCTAGGAATACCATGAAATTTTCTGTATTAATAGACATTTACCAATATTATCGGGGGTTACCAAAGAAATTTTCGTACCGAAAGGTTTAACGGCTAATTTTCACCACCAAAAGTGGTCGTAAACGATGAAAATGGGATTCGGGGACTAAAGTAGCCTTAAAGTAGCCTTAAATGAAGTTATGTCATATTTCATGGTATAATTTTGACATACAGGCTTGGAATTAAGAGGCACCCAACCTTTCAAAGGACTGCTGATCGCAGCCCGAACGCTACGCGTAGCGTCGTGCATACAAAATGACAACGTAATAAATGTCAATTGTGTTCGGAGATAATCAGGAAATGCCTAACTTTGTTTTAAAGTGTAATTACAAACTGGCCTATATTTGCTTATTCAACTGAGGAAGGTTCTTTTTTGAGTTGATGGTACAAATGACACTGAAATAACCCCAATTTGTACGAGCACGCACATTTGTTTCAGTGTTTAAATTGTTTACTTGTTTAAACAAGTAAAATCACATTGGTCTGCGCATATCATGGTGTGTGTACAAAATGACAACGTATACTAATAAAGGTCAATTGTACTTGGAGGTACAAATGACCTTTATCAGGACATGCCTAACTTTGTTTTTAAGTGTAATCCAAACTGGCCTATTTTTGCTTATTCAACTGAGGTGACTGGAAGGTTCTTTTTCTTTTAAAAAGATGATCACAACAGGCTTACAAGTTACAACTTTCCTAGACCTAGTTTACTCTGTCCATTTGGAAAACATGCAATTCTCTAAGTAATAAAAGAGGAGCTACAAAAAAAACCAAAAACATCTGACTTTCTGAGACCGAGTTGTTTCGATACATTTCTAAACTGTTTGCACGATATAGAGCAGGCCCAGGGTGTCTGTCTTTACGCCGACGCCGCCGGGTCAGCGGGCGACAAGGCTTCGTATAAACTGTGCCTGTAACCAGTAACTTTGTAACAACAAGGCAAGTGCAGCATCAATCATCCATTCTTCTTCCTTTCTTTCTAAATTCTACGCTTACCTCCTTGTTTTCAGGTAGTCCTTCTGCATGATCTTTGCCTTCAGCATCTGCATCTGAAATGGGATCGGCCATACTAATTCCGGTTATCTGTATTTATTTCCAACATGTACTACTCGGTAGCCAGTAGCAGTTACTGTTATAACGTGAGTCGAAAACAATATAAAGCATTTTTTGACACCATGCTTGACGCATGCGCGCGCGCAAAATCCAGGGTCGGGGAATCCCCGTTGTCAGAAATAAAAATTGGTGGAGAGAGAGAGAGAGAGAGAGAGAGCTTTTTACGGAGTTGAGCATTGAGCACTATTGTCAGTGTACCGGGCGGCCTAGGTCACTACTGGTTGGCTGAGAAAACTGCCTGATGTACTAGGCTCGGTTTGGCTGATGGTACTATAGAGAGCAGGCATTTAGCTGCATCAATAGCTTTACATACTAAAAGCTTTGTTATCCATTGAATAAGATAATGAACTGATGTTGGGCTTTAAATATTCTCTACTTGGTTTGTTAAAATAGAACACCAAACAGATGTTGCAGAAGTATTACAATGTATATTCCTTTTCAACATTATATGCTCATGTGGAAAATATTCTATAAACATATTTGAATTACGATTGATTCTTAAAGGCATGTTTTGGAAGATATATTATGAAAATTGTACTAGTAGAAATGATTGATAAAATTTTATGCTAATGATTTATTCTATGACTGACCTACCGACTGACTATTTATATATACATGTATAGCTACTGGCACACAGGACTCTAGTGGTCAAAAGTGCCATTCCTTTTACTACAACAACAACAACAACAGAGAGAGAGAGAGAGAGAGAGGGGGGGGGGGGGTATGCATGGAGGCCTACAACTTCTGGAGGCTGAGCTGACATGAAAACCTACTACAGACTCTAAATGCATCTCCCAATTTCCCAAAGCGAATGTGCATATAATTTCACCAGTCAGCTTGTTTGGAAAGCAAGCATAACTACCGTATGGAGGTTTGAAGTGTATCAATCACCAAAAAATAACTGTGAACAGCTAGAATGTATAAAATCAACCTCAAAGGTTGCTGTAATATTTATTGGGAGTGTATCGCTCTATAGGGAGGGTAGGGGGGGCTACTGCAAGTTGGAGGTATCAATATTTGTTTATCACAATATTCTTCACTTTTTTACACCAAGGCATCTACTAAAGCTGAATTTCACGAAATAATCTCAGTCATATTGTTGCACATGTCATTGGGGCGTCAAACTTTCGTATACAGGAAAAAGGTCCGCCAGTAGAGTGACTATAGTAGATAGACAAGAATAAGGCAAGAAGGGATAGTTGTGGTGTGCGCCTGTAATCCAGCTAACAATGGAAGTTATAAACTGATTCCGGTTCGAGAACGAGTCACGTCTTTCGGATGGTGACGGTCACCAAACGTAAATAATCATATCTGATTGATTTTTTTTTTGTTTCTTTCCATTTTTATTTCTTTCCCTTTTCACATAATCACATACAAATTATATCTTACATTGAAAATAATCACATAATCACATACAAATTATATCATACATTGAAACAAAGTATGTAATACATTGAATGCAAAGTATACAAGTAAATACTTGGTGATGATCCTTGGTGATTTCAACGCCAGAGTGGGCCAAGATGCAGATGCCTGGAAAGGAGTACTTGGCAGACATGGCGTTGGTAACTGCAACGACAACGGGCGCTTGCTGTTGGAGCTTTGCACTGAGCAACAACTTGCCATCACCAACACCATCTTCCAGCAAAAGGACAGTCTGAAAACCACGTGGATGCATCCTCGGTCCAAACATTGGCACCTCATAGACTACATTCTAGTGCGCCAGCGAGACCTCAAAGACGTCCTCCACACCAGAGTGATGCCCAGTGCAGAATGTCACACCGACCATCGCCTAGTGCGCTGCAAACTCAAGCTGTACTTCAAACCCAAATTGAGAAGGGGAGGGCCCCAAGAAAAAGTTCAATCTCATCAAGCTTCAGTCCGCTGAAACAAAAGCCGACTTCCAGGCAGGCCTACAGTCCAAGCTTGAAAACGACGACTGCCCAGAAGACCACTCTCCAGAAACACTCTGGGATCAACTAAAGACTGCCATCCTGCAGACTTCTGAAGAAGTTTTGGGCTTTTCAACCAAGAAGAACAAAGACTGGTTCGACGAGAACAACCAAGAGATCCAGGAACTGCTGGCAAAGAAAGAGATCAGCCCATCAAGTCCACTTAGCTCAGCTCAGTCCTGGGAAGAAAGCTGCCTTCCGTCTCGTTTGCAGCAACCTCCAGCGCAAGCTTCGAGAGATTCAGAACGAGTGGTGGACCAACCTCGCAGAGAGAACTCATCTATGCGCAGACACTGGTGACTACAGAGGCTTTTATGAAGCCCTCAAGGCAGTATACGGCCCTACTCACCAGGTCCAGAGTCCCTTACACAGTGAGGACGGACAGGCCCTCTTCACGGCCGGGGCTTCAATTCTGAGCCGTTGGTCTGAGTACTGATCCAGGCCCTCTTCAGCGCTGACAGAGTTGTCCAGGACTCGGCAGTCCTCCGCATCCCCAAACAACCAGTCAAAGCGGAACTGGACGAACAAGGAAGAACTTATCAAAGCTATAGGGCAGTTAAAGAGTGGCAAAGCAGCAGGAGTTGATGGTATCCCACCAGAGATCTGGAAAGATGGAGGACCAGCACTACACAGCAAGCTGCATGAACTTCTTGTCTGCTGTTGGGAGCAGGGCAGCCTGCCAAGAGACCTCCGTGATGCAGTCATCGTCACCCTGTACAAAAACAAAACAGAAAAGTCTGACTGCTCCAACTACCGGGGGATAACTCTGCTCTCCATCGCAGGAAAAATCCTCGCTCGAGTGCTCCTGAACAGATTGGTACCCACCATCGCTGAAGATCACCTCCCAGAAACCCAATGTGGCTTCAGAGCCAACAGGAGCACCACTGACATGGTGTTTGTCCTCAGGCAGCCCCAAGAGAAATGCCGGGAGCAGAACAAAGGACTGGACCGACTTGGCTGCCCCCAAAGTTCCTCAGCATGGTCATCCAACTTCATGAGGATCAACGCGGCCAAGTCGGATTAAACAGCGACCTCTCTGAACCCTTCCCCATCGTCAACGGCGTGAAACAGGATTGCGTCCTGGCACCGATGCTTCTTCAGCATGATGCTCAAGCAGGCCACAGAAGACATCGACGATGACGATGCCATGTATATCCGCTACCGCCTTAATGGCAGTCTGTTCAATCTCAGGAGACTGCAGGCCCACACAAAGACACTTGAGCAGCTGATCCGGGACCTAACATCCTACTTTGCAGCGGCTGCGCAGCTCTTTGGACTCGAGGTCAGTTTGAAGAAGACGGAAGTCCTCCACCAGCCTGCACCCCGGGAGGAGTACCGCCCCCTCACATCACCATTGGCGAGACTGAGTTGAAAGCAGTTCACCAGTTTACCTACCTGGGGTGCACCATCACATCAGATGCCAAGATCGACAGGGAAGTAGACAACAGATAGATTGGCCAAGGCAAACAGCGCTTTTTGCAGACTCTATACAACAGAGTCTGGAACAACAAGCACCTGAAGAAGGGCACCAAGATCAGCGTTTATAGAGCCGTTGTACTCCCCACCCTGATGTACGGCTCTGAGTCATGGGTAACATACCGTCACCACCAACGACTCCTTGAGCGTTTCCACCAGCGCTGTCTCCGCACCATCCTTAACATACATTGGAGCGACTATGTCACAAACATTGAGGTTCTCGGCCAGGCGGAGATCACCAGCATTGAGGCCATGTTGCTGAAGTTACAACTAAGATGGGCGGGGCACGTCTCCAGAATGGAGGACCACCGCCTGCCCAAGATAGACCTGTACGGTGAACTCTCCACTGGTCACCGTGACAGAGGGGCACCGAAGAAACGTTACAAAGACTCCCTCAAAAAGTCACTCGACGCCTGCCACATTGACCACCGCCAGTGATCAACACTTGCAAATGACCGGCAGGCCTGGCGCCACACCGTTCACCAGGCAGTCTCTTCCTTTGAGGACTCCCGCAGGGCCAACCTGAGGGAGAAATTAACGCTGCAGGAGGAAGTGCCGGGTAGCCTCGGCAGCAGTACCAGACCAGACCTTTGATTGCAGTCGCTGTGGCCGGACTTGCCTGTCGCGCATCGGCCTTGTCAGCCACCAGCGTGCCTGCAATCGACGTGGACAGCCCCCTTCATGGATCTTCGTTCGCGAAGCTAAGCCAAGAAGGAAGATACAAGTAAATCATTTAAATGGACTTAAAAGTTTTAAAGTTAAGACGTGCTTCATCAAATTAAAAAAAAAAAGCAGGGATAGGCACCTAATCACATTTAAATTATATCATACATCAAACAAAGTGTAAACATGTACATGTAAATCATTTAAATTAATGGACCTAAAAGTCTTAAGATGAGCTTCGTCCAAACTAGAAGAAAAACAAAGACAGGGGGAAAGGCACCTATATAATCCCACGAACTTACATACAAATACGGTACTTGATATTGTGAAAAAGGAAAGATTTTATCCACATTTTATTTCCTCCACACTGTGTCCAAACAAAAGTGAGCCAGGTTTCTCCCTCTCATTACCTAACCTAATAAAGTTTGTTTTTTCCTCAAGTGTTAACCTTTAAACCACTGACATTTTCAAAGTCTTCCAAAACCCTTTTCAGCTTTGTTATGGAACTAACATCTTTCACAAAAACAGTTATGTCATCAGCACACATAATTTGCTAGATTTCCTTGTCCCCTAATTTAACTCACCTAATTTCCTCATCCCTCCTTATGACTCTATAAGGTTTCGATTACTACAAGAAATAAATATGGTGAAAGAGGATCTCCTGGTCTGACCCCTCTCTTTATTTGAAAATAACCAGTTGACAGCCCCCCATTCATAACACAACTGCTGCAATCATTATATAGAACTTTCACCCATCTGCAAAAATCCTCCCCCAAACCAAATGATTCCAATACTTCAGTTAAAAACAAATGTGAAACGCTATTAAAGACCTTCTCAAAATCCACTGCAATTAAAAAAACCAACTGACTCATTCATGGAATAAATAAAAATACATAATAAATGTAACTTATATAGCGCCAAATCCACTCTGTGGAGTGCTCCCCCAAACCAAATGATTCAATATTTAGTTAAAAACAAATGTGAAACGCTATTAAAGGCCTTCTCAAAATCCACTGCAATTAAAAAAACCAACTGACTCATTCATGGAATAAATAAAAATACATAATAAATGTAACTTATATAGCGCCAAATCCACTCTGTGGAGTGCTCAAGGCGCATGTAGAAATAATTAAGAATTAAACAGAAATGTTTTTACAATCCCGGCCCGTGCCCCCCGGCCCCCTTTGAAAGAAAAGTATGCATTGTGCCCCTCCCCCCCATTAGGACGGAAAACCTTTTTTTTCCTTGTCAGAGAATTATGGAGGGAATTGGAACCCCATCGATCCCCCCACCCCCACTGAGCGACTTTTGGAGGGCGGGCGAGACACCCCAAATACGACTTTCCCTCCAGTTTCCCGAAGTTTACAATCCTGCATTTGTGTGCCCCTCCCCCCCCCCCCCCCCCCCCCCGGATCCGCCCCTGATGCGTACAGTGCATAATGATCTATGGCATAGGCCTAATCATTGGACCATAATAACCATAACAATGGCACTAACTGTAGTAACGGCATAACGTTTAAATCCATCTGTTCAGTTGTACTTTTTCTAACCACTTTTGAAAGGTGATACTGTCTTAAATATCTCATCTTCATTTTTAAGAAATTGGAGTGGCCTTAATCACGAAGAATCATGCCAACTGTGCGAGCTTTCACAAATATTTCAAAGACAGCGCTGCCGGAGGATTTTATGACAAGTTTTATCATACAGCTTGGGAAAAGCCTACACCGTGAACCACAGGTAAGTCTATAAGCCTGCAAAGATGTACATACACTGTATATGATGGAGACTAAGTAAGTGTACATGCACTTCGGAAACTAGTTAGCGCTTTTGAGGATAAAGCTTGGAAGAGTGACTGAATGGCTATCGTGGAAGAGGTCAGTGCGTGTGTATGCACACACTTGCGTGTTACGCCTATGGGAGTGGAATTGCTGTCACCAGCACTGACCAAATAAACGCAGTGAATGGACTGGCGACTTAACACTTCACAAGTTCATGCTGAAACACCCCCACAATCAATCATAAAAGAATCAAACTCAGTCAAAATAATCAGCTAGCGAGAGCACCAAATCAATATCAGAAGAACCGAAATAAAATAAGTGTTGTAAAATGGAAGTACTCAAAATATAGATGCCGACAAGAAGTCCAGAAGTGCTCTAATTTATTATCTTGCACAGCAGACCTCCCTTACCATACTGTTACAAAATACATGTATATTCAAATACATATCAATGAAATATCAAGTAAACCAAAAGAAGTACAGATAATGGAAGAATCTAGAATGTAGAATAACCAAGGGTGAAAAGTGAACCAATGAGGATGATATGGGATGAGTATGAGCAGGGGTGAACACTGTTAGAACGTTGATTAAATTTTTTTAATCTTGTTGGTTAAAATTTTAATCAACCGAGGGTTACCAGGTGAACCACACATTTGTAGGTTAAAACTTTAATCAACGGCCTGTTGATTAAAGTTTAACCTGTGGTCGATTAAAAGTTTTAATCATTTGTTGGTTAATCGTATTTTGCTCAACGTTGGTTAAATTGGTGTTGATTAAACTAAAACATATTGTTGGTTAAATGTTTAACCATTTGTTGGTTAGTTTTATTTTGTTGGTTAAATGTTTAACCATTTGTTGGTTAATCATATTTTGCTCAACATTGGTTAAAATGGTGTTGATTAAACTTAAACAAATTGTTGGTTAAATGTTTAACCATTTGTTGGTTAGATTTATTTGATGAGAGAAACCGGAGAAACTCTTTTCATATCTGTAATTGTTGTCTAGCTAGCCTTATAACGAAATAGATCTACTCAGTGATCTACTTTCAGCGGTTTGGTAAGTTCGACCTTCTCAGACCTGGACTAGACTTGACTAAGGCAGGCCCACCGGTACACTATGCCTACGCCTACATTGGTGCTTATATCTTTTTCTCAAAAAACTGTTCGAGTTTCAGTGTTTGTCATATTGCCCTGTCCGCGAAATATGGACATGCGCGAAGTTGAACATACCGCCGGCGTCGCCTCCTCGCTACCATAGCCTAGGCGTAGTCGGTAAATCTACCGATGGGCCTGGCTTAGCCAGGTCTAGTCCAGATCGAGCAGGTCGAACTTGCTCCCAAGCCGTTTAAATTAGAAAGGAAGAGCACACTGTAGATCTATTTCTTCCCAAGATTAAGCTGGACAACAATCACATATATGAATAATAGTTTCTCACCTTCAAACACGCCGACAAACTCTTTGAAAGTCCCCACTCATTCAGCGACTTGAATGACAATGCCTTCCATTTTTATCGCAAACAATTTCTGTGATAGATTTGTGCGCAGCGAATTTGTTCCAAATCCATATGCGCATGCGCTGTTCCGTCACACGATTGGTATTTTAATCAACTTTGATCAAACTTTTAACCAACAAAAAGATAAAGTGTCTTGACAGTTAGCACTATCAGTTTGGCGGGAAAGCAGAGAACACTGTTTTTAATCAATGTTGGTTACAAAGTAACCAACAAGAATAAAAACAATAATTTTAATCAACAATATTTTTAACCCACGCAAGATTAAAAGTCATTTTTAACCAACATTCATTTTATAAGCAATGTTGAGCGATTTTTAATCAACATTTTTTTAATCCGTAGTTTTTTAATACATGTTTTAACAGTGAATGTTCTGAATAATAACGAAAGGTGAGCAAAAGAGTCATTGGCATGGAGAGGGTTAAAGGAAAATGGACATGAGATATAAAGTATATGGAACAATTTGAAGAACTCGGAACAAATTTAACCTCTTACACCACCACCACTACTACTACTACTACTATTTAAATAATTGATAGGATTGAAGTAAATTGAAGTTCGAAGTTCGAGTTCGAGTAAAGTTCGAATCCCGGTCGGGACATTGTAATTTTCTCACATTTACTTTCTTTATGATATATTCAATTTACTTCAATCCTATCAATTATGATATTTAATTACGAATTTAAATTGTCCTCTATAGAAATTCGTTGGCATGGATTTGCCCGACTTTAGAGGGAAGACCTGTCTCATTGGTAGGCCATGCTTATATGCATGAAATTGGTATGGATTTACCCCACAGAACTCCGAAAGACTTAGAAGGTACTAGATTCATACCCATTCACAACGCACAGATCGCGGTATCGCCGTAATACCCAGTGTTGGATTCGCTCGAGCGCACACTTAATCCCCGATCTTTTCAACTAACCCACCAGACCGTGTGCTTCTCAATGCCTATTTATATTATATCGGATCTTCTTTATCGAAATAAAGGGCCTTGTGCCTTCATCACTTGAAACTTTGAAGTTTTGAGGCTTTTCCACTGAAGTTCAGCTGCTCTTTCATACATAAGTAACGTCAACTAATATCAGGTATATATTATGGGGGTGTCTCTTTCGGACACAAAGGTTAAAATTGTATTCATGATAATATCAAACAGTTGTTTTTTCTATCACTATTATCATTTTAGTTCCCTTCAAGAAAGCAGCAAGAGTTCGTTTGTTCACCCTCATCCTTCTTGACACCCGCTCGGAAAAGGCAACAAAAATATACTTCCTTTTTTGGTACCATGTAAATGACTTGTACAGTTTCATCTGATGTAAAAAGGCCAACAACTTTGTTTTTTCGCACTGTTTTATTTCTGCATTTTTCATAAGTACATGTACAAAGTAAAGTATATTCAGAATCATAATAGCATAATATACATAATCTACGTAATAATCATAATATAATTAGTTTTGACAAACATATACAAATCTACTTGATCGTTTAACGATCTATGATTCTATGATAAGGAGAGTGAAATGATGCAGGAAACCGACATCGTAACCGTATAAGCTTGAGATGATGACGACCTCGGGATCGGAAATGAAAGAAGAAAAATAAAAGAAAGAGAAGAGAAAGAAGGATGAATATGAATTGAAGGGTAATGTGCAGGTGGTCGTGCATTATGTGAAATGGGTGATTGTACAAAGCAGTGGCGGATCCGGGGGGAGGGGCACAGCCGGCCCCTGCCCCCCCCCCCCTTTTGGAAGAGAAGTATGAATTTTGACCATAGACGATCCGCCATTTTATCGATTGTGCCCCCCCCCCTTTTAGACTGAGGACCTTTTTTTTTTTTTTGCTTGTCAGGGAATTATGGAGGGAAACTGGGCCCCCATACTGAGCGAGCGATTTTTTGAAGGTTTGGCGATCAAGCGTCTGCTTGAAATTTAATTTGATGCCTCAATAAATGGTTAATTTTTCTCTTACAAAATTAAAGGGTAACTTTAATTACACAGTATTGACTAAGACGGTGTTTTTTGTAATGGCTTTAAGAAAAAAGTGAAGTCCGTAACTTAAGCGAATTAGGTAAGGGGTTCCATATGTCGGGGCCGTGATGCCTATAATTGATATTTTTGAATTAAGGATGTGTTCAACATACTCTGCCTTGTTTCTTTTTATCTTGGATGATAATCCTTATATAAGTCAGGACTTTATCGATGAATTTTTTAAATTGTGGATTAATCAGATTGGCAGGGGAACGGGGAGGGGGAGGGGGTGGTAAGTCTGTAGCACTCCTCCCACTTTCTGAGTAGACGCATTGCTTAGCCTGCTTAACTGTGTTTTTTTTTTAAACTTTGAAGAAACGTTTGTATTTTTACAAGCCAGGCTCAAGCTTCTCCTTTCATTGTATTTCTTTTTTATTATTATTTTTCATGCCCCTTCACTATATGAGTGTCAAGATAAAATCCAGCAGATTTTGAGTGTGTCTAATCGATATTAAGAAACAGATGAATACGAAGATGTGCTTATTGTTTACAGTCAGAATTCACTGCTCCCGGATCATCTCAATTAAAGTTGGTCCTTACCATCCATGGAATATCATTGGACAATGTTTGTAATTTCTATAATTTAGTAAGCTACATGGGGAAAAAAATCATTAATATCCATGACTATATGCTGTTTGTTTTACATGGATAATAATCATAGATAGATGTATCTGCAACTGTGCAAGTAACTTTGGCATAAAACTGGACATTGTTGGCACATGCAGCAAAGGCATCAAAAGCATAATCATCATAGCATTGGCGGACCCGGGGGGGGGGGGGGGACTTCCGGCCCGTGCCCCCCCCCCCTTTGGAAGAAAAGTATGCATGACCATAGAGGATCCCTTTTGTGGGTTGTGCCCCCCCCCCCCCTTTTAGAATGAAAACTTTTTTTGGGGCTTGTCAGGGAATTATGGAGGGAAACTGGAACCCGGATAGCTCAGTTGGTAGAGCACTGGTCAAGTCAAGTGAGCCAGGTCCCGGGTTCGAATCCCGGTCGGGACATTGTAATTTTCTCGCATCTACTTTCTTTATGATAATATTCAACTATTACTATTATTAAGGAGTTTTCGGATGTGTCGACTAGAACGCCGTCCTATATCCTCCCAGCGACAATGGACTGTTTTGTGTTGACTGCGTACAAAGTATGTGAAGGGTGGAGCGAGGTTTCACTTTTTAGAGAAGACGGCAAAACCATGTTTGATGCGTTCTCGATCTGACTAGTGGACGGGTGAGCCGTTCTGGCACAAAGCACGGTATGCAGCTAACACAAAGCAGTCCATTGTAGCTGGGAGGATCTAGGACGGCGTTCAGTTCGACACATTCGAAAGCTCACTACTATACTACTACTACTACTACTACATTACTACATTACTACGACTACTACTACTACTACTACTACTACTACTACTACTACTACTACTACATTACTACGACTATACAATGCCTATATTAGTACACTATGTAATTGTCGAAAACATTTTGTATTTTTGTCAGTTTGATCAATGACATTTCAACAAAGGATGTAAAGTTTATAGTTTTTTATATTTCTTGAAATACTGTCTTGCATGGTTTGTTAAATTGTGTGTCCATTTTTGAACGATTCAAGGCCATAACAACTTAACTTTGTGCAAATTTCATTTCGATACAAATTAAAAAAAAAACATCGTGAAATGTTTTTTCCCTGGAATATAAAGAGATGTGAGTGATTCTCACCGGAAGATTATTTTAGTACAAAAAAGGTGGGGGCGGGGGTGTGGGAATTTTTGTACAATTCATTTGAATTCAATTCAAGTTTATTGAAATAGAATCCTGTACTATATTTAGCCATTTTTTCTTCACATTTCTCAAGGGGGCAGGACGAGTCCCTTCTGCCCCCCTGGAACCGCCTCGTTTTTTATAAGTAGAGAAACCAATAACCCTCTTCCCACACCCCTATATTTGGAAGTGAACTTCATCTTAGCCGCGGGCTGTCACGTGGTGATTCCTCATATAACTGCAGTGCATTTCCTTTTCAATCTATAGAACGTCACATTGCACTTTTTCTGCGATCAGATGTTATGTCGAGGGCCTAATGATGATCCGATGTGCTATGTGGAGGTCTTCAACACTTGCGGACATGGTGAACCTGAGGAAATACGGCAGAAGGTGATAGGTATCAGCGACTTCCTCAAGACTGCTCTAAAGATCACCGATGGCGAAGCGTAAGTCCGAAAAGTAGTTCCATGCAGGGGCGTCGCTAGAAAGGTGAAATCGTATTAGTTTTTCGAGCCTTGTTGTGGGTAAATATGAAAGTCGGACGACCGGTTTGTACTCCGTATGCGAATTTGAAAATATCAGGACTCCGTTTATGTTTTGCTTGTTGAAAAGTTTTGGCTATCTTGTCGGCAAACTCGGTGCGACATCCTACCATTGAAAATGATCCAGCGACTCCGCTTGGTATAGTTTTAAACGAAATAAATTGATTTATCCTCTCCACTTTGTATTGTTTTGGTCCTACTGACTACTGTCACTTTTATTTTTCCATCATTATTCTTTTCCTTCCTTCCTTCTTCCTTCTTCACATGATCAAGTTTCAGCGTCTATTTCTGCATCCTCTTCTCGTCTCGATTTGAGTCCATATTTTCTTCTTCTCCTCGTCATTATTCCCACCCCGGCGTCACCTCCCTCCGTTTCTTCCCCTCTCATCCACGACCTCTTCCTTGATCTCCTTCTAGTATCTTCTCTTTCTCTTTTCCCTGTCTCCCCTTCATTCTGCCCCCCCCCCCCCCCCGTCGACCTCGCTGTGATGGCAGCATCGCAGCATCGCGTTGACATATTTTATTGTTGGTCTTTTCAATAAATGTCTTGTTTAATAACAGTTCTCAAATGAATGCCTACTTCCTTCATATCCACCATTCATTTTACATGTTCGAAGTTCATTGCCCGTTTCGTGCACACACGAGGCGTTATTTCATTGCGTTATTATACCTTTGCGGCTGCGCTAATTAAGCCTCTGAAGGCATTCAACCCATACGCCGGTAATTCAAAGCAATGTTTGCTCTGTTAATTTGCATTATACCTTTTGTATGATGTCACTCTTATATGGCTCGTCAATTAAAGATCGCACCACTTGCAGACGTAGCCCTACGTCAGCATCTTGACGCCTGGTGTGCGCCAATGGGACCGACTATAAGACAGTCTACGCATTGCATCATTGATCAGTATGCTGTTCTTTAAATTAAAAGGAGGTGATGGATATAGGTCATCTCCATAGGCGTATTAGGCGGGGGGGGGGGGGGGCAGTAGTCCCCCTGAGGTTTTTAAAGTGGCGATTCAGGCAGCGAGGTGCCCGAACATATTAATTTCTGAACATTTTCACCGCAAAAAGTGTCAAAATAGCAACTCTAGAGTTGATATTCGGGCATAAGATCCCCTCGCATAATGTGCCCGTCCATCTCTGACCATCTATATTATCCGGATATTCCCTCGATCATTAATCTTGACAAAACCATTCTTTTTCACTTTACATTTCAGGGTTCGGATTTTGTTTCACGTCATGCCCCCTCATCACGTTGGTATCGGAACAGGAAAGATCTTAACGGACTTTATGAAATAGTGACGAAAGAGCAAGGATCACTCTCAACTTCGTCTGTGCTGCTATATTCTTACGAAGTGGGACTTCACATTCTTATATACAGTGAACATAATGGTTGTCCCTCAAGAGGCCGAAGACTCATCGCCTATAATCAAATTTTCAATTTCGTAAACTTATCTTATATTATCCCCCCCCCCAGAAGAGTCACGAGACAAACAAAATGTCCTTGAGGATCTTGAGCAAAATCCGGCCTCGTTTTTGATAGGGGAAACGATCTTTTCCCTGTTTGGATCCTCCCATTAGCCCGCCAAACCCTGTAACATTGATTTTGATTACAACTCAAGTCCCTATAATTTTTGCTTTTATGTAGATGATACAAGGTTGATTGGCAGAAATGATTGAATACAAACAACGGCCACAGTATATTACTCTCCGCTTCGCATTCGGAATTCCCTTTTTTTCATTTGAAACTTATTTTTGTTATAGTATGTATTTATTTTCCAGTTTAGGGGTCAACGTACTATAAGGCTATTTTGCTCTTTTTTGTTGACCCCTCATTCCCATAATTTGTTATTTTGTCTTTAATTTGTATCTTGTTTTTATGGAGAATGAAATTAAAGTTGAAATGAATTGAATTGAATTGAAAAATAAACATTCAGAACAAATAAACATAAAAATAAATCTTTCTTCTTCGACTATAGCTGGCTTTGTTTCGTACATCTCAAAACTCTTTATTTTATTTTGTGCGAAATAAACTTTATATCCATTAGAAGCATATGTTGTAGTTCTTTTATTTACCCGATTAAATCACACTTTCTTTTGAGCTATAGAGGGTAGGCCCACGGGGAAAAGGGTCATCATTTTAGTTTTTCTTTTAATGTTTTGCTTTTAATGTAATGGAGATGTTAACAGCTGATATGTTTTTTCTAATACAAGTTCCTCTTGCTTTTTACTGCGCATGAATCGGACAGATGGATAAACTTCGTTTTGCGTGAAAAACATGCATGACCAGGGGAACGTTTCATCAAGTGTTTTGTCTCAGCCAATCAGATGCAAGGATTTCAGTAGCTTATAACAGTTGTCAGTAAAAATCACTGACAAAAAGTCTGATGAAACGCTCCCCATGCAGTCGTCCTGTAAAAAAGTGAACTGCAAGAGGAAGTCGAAAGACAGAATATAACGAAAGAAATAAAGATAGAGTGACTGAGGGAAAAGTGGAGGAAAGTGGAGGAGAGAAGAGGAATGACGGCTGCCGTCGGCCGGCTGAGAGCGTCAGAGGAAGAGAGAGAGAGGGGGGGGGGGGGGGGGGGGGAGAGAAGGGGGGTAAATAGAGAAAAGCATTTCATGCGAAATCTGTCTGCATTACCTGCTTTATCAGTGTGTCTTGGACTTTCTAACTTTAGGTGTAAAACGGTTCACGAAACCGTGGATTCGGCTACAGACCACGTACCTGCATGTCGGTCTCGCGGGTTTCACTCTGAGTGCCATTGCAAATTGTGAAGCAAATTAGAAGAACCATTCTGAATGGTTCAGGGTCTGCCCATTCAAGAAGATGCGCTTGCAACAATGATTTTGATTGGTCAGTACCGATCAGTTGCAACTTGCAATCAATCGCAACTTTCTTGCAACACCCCATTAGACAGTCTCACTCATGAAATGTCGGTCTCGTATAGCCTGTTGGTCGACTGCAGAGAGATATACTCGATGATTTTGTTATCATTAACCCTCCGACACTCAGACGAGCTGTAATTACGACGAAGCATGGCTCCGGCGAAACTGCTCTGCGGTCCAAAGGGGTATAGTACATGTAGTTCACCCTGCATGATGGTTTAAAAGGAAAACAAACAAAGAAACAAATCAATCAATCACAAATTGGCAACTCCGTGACGTACTTACGAGGTCACCTCCCATTTTCCCTGTATTAAAAAAAAATCAATAAAAACTATTACCTTCAAAAAATATTTTTAATCATACATGCAGCATAGATCATTGCACATAAGTTTACACACAAAACTTGTATGAAAGAAATGTATTCCTTCCATAAAAAACTAAGCAAATGAAACTTCATGGAATTTTCTTTACCCACCAAAATGGGAGAGTAGCTCGCAAGATACGTCACCGAGTTGCCAATTTGTGTTTGATTGCTTAAAACTTTGTTTCTTTAATATTTCTGATCGAATTTTGCTCAAACTTTCACCAATCCCTTTCTTTCATTTTCTGCTTTTATTCAAATCAGCCAAAATACCAGGGTGGATTTCCCGTTTAATTTCGTACACCAAACCGAAGTCCGAACTTCAACCCTGGATAAAACAATATAATTATCTAAGCCCAACCCTATAAACTTACCCTAAAAGCTAAAAGCAACCCTATATGTTTAACCCAACGTTCTTTTCGGACAGCGTTCTTTTCGCGTTCTCTTTCCCCCGCTCCTCCCCTCTCCCCTCTCCCCTCTCCCCTCTCTCTCTCTCCTCTCCCCCTCTTTTCCTTTCCATTTATCGCCATTTGACTGGGTGTTGCAAGTGGGCACTTGACTCCCTCGATCCGTAGCTCCCAGAGAACTGCGTCAATGGGGAGCGAATTTTTCATATATTTGATACAACTGCATTATATTTTACACTACCAGAAAATTAACGGGCATACGGGAAAAGGGTATAGGGCTACCGATTGTCTCTTGATTGAATATCACAATTCATATAGTTTTCAATGATTAATTAGCAAGCGAAATAAAGGAGACCCCCCCCCCCCGCCCTCGACAAAATAAGGGGGGATATAATGGTGTGGTGCGTATAATATTAGATGGGTTGAAACCGACCCGACTTGGGGCCCTTTTGGGGGACGGGCACTGGGGCCAAACCCGGCGGCTTCGTTCGGGCTGACAAGCTTTTTGTGAATGACATGGATGGATCTAAAGTAACTCTAAGGGTTCAAATCTCAAAGGTAATATGGGGTGACTATTTTGGGACAGGCTCCCAGATTTATAAACGAATGCCGACTTTACGGTACATTGAGCAAGTTATGAAAATCACAAAGTCAAGCGGCAGCCCCTTTGCTGCCCGGATGGTTGTTGCTCAAATAATTTCTTAATACCCATGCAGCTGCGGCCTTATGCCTTATGCCAGGGAAAAAAGAAAACTTGATACACTGACATTTTCAAGTATTCTGTCGAAAAAATAATTAAAAATAAAACTAAATAAGAATAAAAATTCATCTACCCCACCCCAATGATTATTTTGTAAATGAATTCTAAAGAGATTTGTTCTGTCCTCTTCTGAAGGCGCATTCTGAATCAAGAGTTTCATTCCAAGTTGATTGGTTGGGGAGAGGCTGTCAGCACGGTTATACATGTAGTTTTTCCGAAGGTTCATAATTCCGAAGGTTCGTTTTTCCGACTGTTCGTATTTCCGAAGGTTCGTTACTCGGTTTGTAATTCCGAAAATGAAATAGGGTTCGTAATTTCGACAATGAAAACGGGTTTGTCGTTCCGAAAAGTTATGTAGGGCTCTATCGCATTTTCGAAATTACGAATCTTCGGAATTATAAACCCCTTTTCATTTTCGGAATTACGAACCCTATTTCATTTTCGGAATTGCGAACCTTCGGAGTAATGCATCAAAATAATGTTCGAAATTATGAACCCTATTTCATTTTCGGAATTATGAACCCACTGCTATGTGAAATTTGTGTTTCGTAATTACGAACCTTCAGCATTATGAACCTTTGGAAAACGAGTACCCCCCCCCCCCCGTCACTCCGTGAGAACATTGTTTTTATTAGTAGGCCGGTGGTCAAGCATTCTAAATTTATAGTTTTTAAATGTAATTAGGCATTGGACAAAAGTCACATACTTTCCATTCTCTGAAAGAAGTTTTTAGAAATATTCAGGTATCACAAAATGTGGATGTGAGACATGCGTTCCCTAAGACTCATAAAACTTTAGAGAGTTCTATTGTGAACATTTTTATTCATAGTCTTTCTCTTAAGCCCGGCGCACACTATACGATCCGACTGCGACCCGATTTTCGAACAAATTGCAGTTTGCATTAAATATGAAAGTTTAAAAAAGTGAAATTATCTCATTTGAAGTTCGGAATAACGATACGAATACTAATATCGAAATTTTGGTTAACTGCAATTCTTCTGGTTAGAGTAAAGGCCAAATCGGCTTCAAATCTTATAGTCGATCGCAAGATTGGTATGACGTCACTACGATTTGGAATTGAATTCGCTTTTATTCTCGCAGTAGCCCGGAATTTCGATTTTAGTATTCATACTACTATTTAGAACTTTGATCACGAAGATTTTACATGTTTGAAGGTTCATATCAAATGTTATAACAACCTTTCCCAAAATCGCATCGTAGTCAGATCGTGCATGTGCGCCGGGCTTTAAAGAAACTAAAATTTCATGACTCTGCTTCTAACAGTTATTGGATAAGACTATAGTTTGTGATATAAACTGTATTTTCCTATTTTAGCCTCCTTATTTTTTTTCTTTCATTAAGGTTGGATTTTGTCCCGTTCGAATTCTATTCTAGTTTACATTTTAGTCTGTTTAAAAAAAAAGAAATCGGGGGGGGGGGGGGGGGGTAACAAAAGATGTGTTCTCAAATTCTTCTTTTTTTTTTTTCTTCTAATTTTTTTTGCCATCACTCCGGGAACAAAAATACTATGGCTTGGCCCCTGTCCTCCCGTTCCCCGCAGGGGTGGCGGAGCGTCTTTAAAAGTGTGGGGGGGGGGGGGGGGGGGGGCACCAGCAAAAAAGGGTCACCGTAGGGATGAACATAAAGCGAAAAAAAGACATTGGCATTACCCTAAAGTCTAATTAATACATTATCAAACATCTTCTTCCTTCAGCTTTCCCGATGAACAGTTGTGCGTAATGGTCTATATGATTCATGTACGGTACGAGCGAGCGAAGGGAGCGAACAAGAATTTTCTAATGTTCACGACCTTGGGTTGTGCATTATTTACAGCAAAAGTGACAACAGCAAATTAATTTTTGGGGAATGTCGAATGATCTTTTAATTCTTTATTAACCCTGTCCTTCGTTCTTTAGGATGACATCGATATCAAAATATTTTATGCGATCTGCTTGATTTCATTATTATACTGTATTATACGAGCGAGTTTTGTGGAAATTTTCACAAAATATTGCCCCTCCTTGGTGTAAATTATGGGCACATTCTAGAGAGCGGAATGAGAAATCCTTTGCTTGGGGGTGGGGGGATGGGTATTGTGTCCCTCTTGCCTCCAGCTCCATGCACTGCCTTACATAATATGGGTACATTACATAAAGCCGGAACGATTCTTTTAAGCTACATGTATATAGCTCTTATAGGTAAAAGGGGGCGTGCACTTATCAAAAGAGGAAACGGGGGGGGGGGGGGTGTTAATCAGAGGTGGAAAGAGCACTTACAAGAGGTGAAAAGGGGCACTTATGAGAAGAGGAAAGGTAAAAATTCACTTATCGAAGGAGAAATGGGTACATAATTATTAAAGATAAAAAGGGGCAATTATTAGATTTGAAAAGAGGAACTTATCAGAAGGGGAAACGGGAACTTATTAGAAATAAAAGGAGTACCTACCTGAAGTAAAATTGCACTTATCAGGAGAAAATGGCACTTATTTAGAGAAATAAGGAGGCAATTATCAGATTTGAAAAAGGACACTCATAAGGAGAAACAGGGCACTTATCAGAAGGAAAAAGGGTACTTATTATAAAGGAAAAGGGGGCATTTTTAGAAATAAAAAGGGCACTTTCTGGGTACTTGAAAGAGTGGGGACACTGTGCCCCCCATACCCTCGATGTGATGCTAATCATTTGATCATCACCACTGCATCCCATCTATCTGGAATAATGCAGAAATTATAAAAAAATGAATATACACTATAATGTTAGAAATGAATGATCAGACAATAAGAAAAACAACAACAAATTCCGTCCTCGAATCTACCTAATTTTGAAAACAAGACCATGTACCAGACCAAGGAGTTAGACTCCTTGACCAGACAAAACATGACCCCAGCTGAAAGTTCATTCGTTAATTTTTCGCTGCATCCAAACTCCTTCTCTATCGAACATTGGATCGTGCATTGTATCTCTCAAACAATCAGGCTCATTGAAAATTCCGTAGACTTGAATCATCAATGGTTACCGATTAAACTTAAACTTTAAAGAAACGACGGGATGGGTAGAAAAACGGATTCAAATTCATAGAATTCAAGTTAATTTGGCAAATATATTACAGCGTCATGGATTCCCTGGCAGAGGATGATCCAACGTTGCCTGTTAATTTTGGTGAAAGGTGAGTTTTTAAACCACAATTACAATTCATAAACTATGACAAAAAACGGTTTTTGCTTTTGCCATTGCCATTGACATTGCACATTAAAGTCGGGGTTGTCCGCTGCGTGAGCCTCCCTGCCCTGAGGCTGAGGCTTGCCGCTTGCGCCCTTGCGCTCCTCGCGCCACCGGCACGGACATGACGACATGATCGAGGCGCTACTCGTCAGGATCTCTTTTCCAATGTTGCAGATGTTTGGTCAGAATGCCAGAAAGATGACATAAGAAAAGATCACAAATTTTACTTGCAATTTAAGATGGATTGGTATTGATAATGTTGTGCATCTGGGAGACCATGGCATGGACATGATGGAGACTGGGTCCTCAGCCATTGTCAGCCAGGTCCTGGGACTGGGTGGGAGTCTTTTTTTTTAGGTACAGTAGGCCTAGTGGCTAATCTTACGACGAGTTGTAAGAATAATTTTCCGGCTATTCTTACGACACGCGCACACGCTCCATTGCCTATTTTTTACTCCCCAAATTAATAAAAAGTGCCCAAATTATTATTTTCTTAAAATTCTTTGTGCTTTGTCCGACTTTCTTTAATATTCCAACTCATCATGAACAATCTTTTCTATGAACTCTGTCATTCTCACTCTCAGTCTACGTCTGTATTTATGCTTCCACTTTTCAGATCAGAACATATGCAGAATGAGGCTTCAAGTTTGACTGTTTGTTACGCCATCATGGCCATGTTACGCATTTAGTTCAAAACACGATTGCGTCCGCCCCGGGGGGGGGGGGCACTCGACCCAAATAGTGGTGGGTATGGGCCGCCCGCAAGACAAAAAAAGGGGCTTCGGAACGAGCGTATCATGAAAAAGGATGGTCTTCGGAACTACTAACATTTTTTAAAACAGGGCTCGTTGAAACTGGATTACAATATACATGTATAATGATGCTACGGAACTGGGCATCGTTTCACCAAACCGTCACAAGCACAAGTTTACCGACATCCTATTGAAACGCATGTTAATTTTAATACACTCGTTTCAATGGGATCTCGGTGAACCCGCACCTTCTTCTTCTTCTTCATAAGTACAGGCCACCATCAGGTGTATTCTCGTACTGTTGTGCAGGTGTATGTACAGTGTCTCGATAAAAAGGGTCTACATTAAACTCTGTGCAGCTAAAAAGACATCCGTAATTTAACAGAGCCGGATCTTGAGTACCTCTCTCTTAAAGCTTGGCAGAGAGGTACATGTACAGGAGACGGTAACCTGTGGTAGAGCATTCCATAGCCTGGTTGCATCAGGGAAGAAGCTTCTTTGCAGCGTCTGTGTTCTAGCAAATGGTACTTGTAATTTCTGATCATGACCTCTTTGTGAGGCATGGAGTGATGGAGTCAGAGTCGCCTGGGGGATGGATATTAGTGAGTTCCAAATGCAGAACATCATCGCCACCTTTGCCTGCGCTCTCCTTTCTTGCAGGGATGGCCATTGCAGATGTTGAAGCATGGTTGTGACACTGCTCGTTCTGCGGTGGTCATTGCAAACGAAGCGTGCATACCTTCTCTGTATCATTTCCAGCTTCATGATGTTGGCTTGAGTGAAGGGATCCCAGATGATGCTTCCATATTCCATGACTGGTCTAAGTAGGGTGAGGTAGCAGAGCACCTTGACTTTGCGAAGACACGATCTGATGTTCCTTTGGAGAAAAGCTCTGGTGGAGTTAGCCTTTTTTGCTACCTGGCTGATGTGATGATTCCAGCTGAGCTTTTCATGGAGGTAGATTCCAAGATATTTTGCTGTGTCTCCTTTGTCTAAGGTGTGTCCATGAATGGTATAAGGCAAGATGATAGGCTTGCGTTTGTTGGTGACGTGGAGCACTTGGCATTTCTTAGGGTTGAAGTCCATCAGCCAGTCAGCTTCCCATTGCCCCAAGGCATTGATGTTTTCCTGCAGTTGTGCACTGTCGTCTTCTGATCTAATCTTACGATAGACTAGGCAGTCGTCTGCAAAGAGCCTAACAGTGGTGTCATTAGACAAGTACTCCGGTAGGTCATTGATAAATATCAGGAACAACATGGGGCCGACGACACTACCCTGCGGCACTCCTGATGTCACTCGGGTCTTGGTAGAGATGGTTCCTTCAAGTAGTACTTGTTGCATACGATTGTCCAGAAAGTCAGCTATCCATGCATGGGTAGAGTTCCGTATACCATAGTTGTTTAGCTTGTGAAGAAGTCTCCCATGTGGCACTTTGTCAAAGGCCTTTGCCAGATCAAGCAGGATGACATCAAGCTGTTCTCTGTTGTCTATACCCTTTGCAAGGTCTTGGACAGCAAGGGCAAGTTGCGAGACACAGGATCGCCTTTTACGGAATCCGTGTTGTGCATCAGAGAGTATGTCAGAGTCTTCAAGATGGTTCATGACGTTGCTGTGGACGATATGCTCCAGAACTTTACATGTAATTGATGTTAATGAGATTGGTCGGTAGTTTTCTGGTTTGCAATGATCAGTGGATGTGTGGATCAGTGGATAAGTCCCCGGACTGTGAACCACGAGGTCCGGGGTTCGAATCCCACCGCAGCACTAGCGTCCTTTGGCAAGACGTTAATCTACATTTGCCACTCTCCACCCAGGTGTTAAATGGGTACCCGGTAGGATGGCGAAAGGTAATGTCCTTTGCTTAGCACGTGTGCGCTTAACAGGCGACTGGCTGGAATGCTCCCCAGGGAGTGGAGAATGTGCATACACTGTGTGCGGGCGTGCCAGAATCCAGTGACCGGGGTAATAATATATATCAATATATAGCGCTTTGAGCCAGCACTTGGAAAAGGCGCTTTATAAATGCCAGGTATTATTATTATTATTATTATTTTTGAAGACAGGGACGACGTTTGCATTCTTCCAGTCATCTGGGACCACTCCTTGCTCAAGAGAAGCTTGAAAGAGGACTGTCAAAATAGGTGCAAGTTCATGGTCCTAAGTTTTTCAGTAGCCGCGAGGACAGTTCATCAGGCCCAGTGGCTTTGTGGATTTGTAGACCAGACAGGATAAAGGGTTGAGGTTAATTTTATTCATTCTAGCTGTACACAAGTTATTTTTTTTTTTGGGGGGGGGGGATTGGTACACTTTAAGAATTTTGCAGAAATTTTTGCTCTTTCTACTCATGCATCTGGTATTTTTTTTAGAGCTCTGAAGTCTGAATAAGAAGTTATTGAGCCAAATCACAAAATGTCAATTGTCTGGAAAGGGTCATTGCAAGAAAATGTCATATTAAAGGTGTAGAGGTGATGTGGATCAGTGGATAAGTCCCCGGCCTGTGAACCACGAGATCCAGGGTTTGAATCCCACCGCAGCACTAGCGTCCTTTGGCAAGACGTTAATCTACATTTGCCACTCTCCACCCAAGTGTTACGTTGGTACCCGGTAGTATGCGAAAGTTTAATGTTGTTTGCTCAGCAATGTGAGCGCCACACCCCATTGCTGGAATACTCCCCAGGGAGTGGAGAATGTGCAAGCCAGAAGAGCGGGGTAATAATTACTGTAAAGCGCTTAGAGACATCGCCGATGTATTAGGCGCTATATAAAAGCCGAATATATTAACGATTCTAACTGAATTTTTTTTCACACTGGAATGAGTGTTTTAAAAAAAAAATAGAAATAACTTCCCACAAAAATGAGGATGAGAACAAGATTCCTATTTCTCTGAAGGAGTCCCTTGATTGGCAAACTCTCCTACATGTAGAATGCTGTCAGTCTCTTGCAGTCTTGGCACCCTAGACATAGCTCATCAGAAATATAACACCAAAGTCTGAAAGAGGAGGAAGAACCCATGATAACCAATTCCAAATCACCTGCATTGTAAATTGTATGCTGGAACAGATTTGTATGCACACTTTGTTTACTCGAGAACAGCAAGAGACTGGAATGGCTTACATACTAATTCAATTGCTTGCCTTTCAGTCAGCTTTAGCAAACCCACCCAAACTACTTCCAAAAACTAAGACAACCTAGACCCAATTTAGGCCGGCCCAAGGCCCGCAATTTTTTGCGTTTACACCGAATATTGGGCCGGCATTTTAAGGCCTCCTTTCCTAAACTCACCGCACGTGTCGCCGCTACATGTAAAGAAAACATTTTTTTTCTTTCGCGCGCGCGCGATTTGTTGCCTTTTCATACTCTTCGACTCCGTGTCTTCGGTGGTTGCTGTGTTTACAACGTCGTTTGTCCAAGTTTTTTACCGAATGATGGAGGAAATCGATGTAGGCCTAATTGGAGAAATTATGTCGGAGGTTAGTTCAGTTGATGCTTGCACGCCAGATACTCCGAATATACTTTGCGTGTTTTGTTTGTTGTTACGTAACAGCGTCGCATCGCGCGCAAAATTGGGGGCCCGAGGCCTCCTTTCTATTTACACCGGCCCGAGACTACCTCCAGAGGTAGTCCCAAATTTGGGAGGGCCTCAGGCCGGCTTTGCATTTGCACCAAGCTTTAGGCCGGCCTCAGGCCAGGCCGAGGCCGGCCTAAAAGCTTGGTGTAAATCGGGTCTTAGTCTGCAAGCACAGACAAAAAAAAATAATAACTAAATTTGCCTCTTTCATTATAGGTCTTTATATTTTAGACCTTTGGTGGGATCTCTTGTCTTGACGATCTTGATCATGTGGCATTTTTAGCCTTTGAAACACCAACTTGTGTTCCCACTATGCCATTTGTTGTATGAAGTTGTCTGCAGATAAACCATAACGCACTGCAGAAAATTAAACATAACACTTAGAACAAGAATAACAATTACCGTTGAAGGAAAACCAGTGTCCAATGAGTCCTAATGTACATTGTAGGTCAGGGTCTCACTGTACAGTGTATTTTAAAACCACTATAAATTCAAGGTATTTTGATACTACGGTACCTTGAAATTCCTGAGAGTGAAACCCACCAAATGCGTTGGTGGCTTGTGTTTGTGTATTGTCACTGTGTGTGAAATGTGCAGCTGCAAGTGTCAGTTCAGGCAGCATCTACAGTACATGTACATGTACGTCTACATATTTTGCATTTATTCCCAAACCATGGACTCTAAAATGTATGGAAGTTTCAGTACCATGGAACATCCTTTTCATCAGTCTAATGGCAAGTGTGTTAACACACAGGAGAAGTGACAAAAGTGTCCAGAATTCTCCTGAAAGAGCCCAAAGTAGCCCAGCTTCTTCAGGACATTTATCTTTCTTCTTAAAAAATTCTGGATGAAAATAATTTGAGGGTTGCTTTGGTGTTATTTGAAATGTAGTGTACCCACTATTGAAAATCAAAGGGTTTTGTCTCTTTTGCATTACATGTACCTTTTAAAACGGTTAAATTAATATGTCATAAAAACTCATAATATTAAGAAGCACAAGACATTATGAATGTGTTTGAATCACTGTGATCCTTTCCATAAATGATTTTTGTGGCTGTATTAAAGTACATCTGTACAGTACTGTAAAACCAAAAAATTTCGAGAATTTTGTGAGTGGTTGAGTTTCGGGAAAGTTTCATGCCGTGAAATAATCAAATCATATTAATTGAAACAACATAAAATCATTGTAATTCGTGAAGATAGTTTGAAGAGCTTGTTGTTGAGTCAAGGCAAACCCCACTATTGTAGCTAGCTGCCTCCATTCCAGTGATTTAAAACTGACATTTTGACAAGAGTTTATAAAAAAATCCAAAATTCACAGACCTTGGGATGAGTCACTTGGTTGATGTGTGGGTGTATGATGCTTTTATTTGTTCCACTGTCCAGAAGAGATCACCTTCAAGCTACACGTGGAACTTGTTCATCATGCGTGAGATTCTTCTAAGCAATACATACAAGACTTGTTTACCTTTCAAATACAGCCCTGGATAAATTATTAGACCAAGCTTCATAAGGGTACTGTAATATGCATACAAAATTATAAAAATGAATTGTCTTTGTATTTCATTGAATGAATACCAAATTCCAGCAATTATACCTTGCTTTAATGATATTTTATTTGCATCTTACCACAAAAATAACACTATCAGTAACCATTATTGGTCTGATAATTTTTTCCATGGCTGTAAATCTAAAGGATGAATGTACAGTACATGTATGGCAGCATTATGAACATTCTAATATTTGTGTTGCTGTTGGTTCATGTAAAATCAAGTGCCTTTTGTATACTTTTAGATGATGTCAAGTCTAGAGAGGAAATAAGTACTGCCTTTTGTATTGATTGACCTTGTCAAGGAGATACGTACAGGATCTGATGATTGCGTACAAGTTATTGGAAGTTGATGCCTTCATTGGACTTTAGTTGTGGAAGATCTTTCAGAATTTTACAATACAGTGAAACCTGTATATAAAAGACCGCTCAAGGGAGACAAGAAAAGCGGTCGTTATGAGCAGGTGGTCTTTATGTACAGGTTCCTTTAAAGTAGAACACTCAAGAAAATCACAAATATGGCAATTAATGTATCACTAGAAATTGGGAAGCTTACAGATGGCAATCGTATAAGTTTTATGTCAACTGCGTATATGATGATTATAAAAACAACATAAATAAAAGCTCTTCTCAGCATGTGGAATATCCGAGGATTCGCCAGAAATATAGCGATGTTTTGATGTCGTCATACGAGGGATCGATCCTGCTTAAGCAGACGACGTCCTATAATGAATGAACGTAATTGCAATGCAATTATTTATCAAATTATAAAGAGTTTGGTACATTTAAACATGACCTTATTTCACACCATTCTAAAAGGGAAAGTGAACTGATTCTGATAACTAAAACCGTTTGATTGTAAATACACAGGAGAAGGGTCAATGATCAATGCAATAAACCCTATTTTCAAATTGAAAAGCCCTGCGAATAATAGCTGGATGGTATTCGTTCCCTCTTGAAACGCCGAACATGCCGCGGTGCAAGCAGCTGAAAATACAATGGCGTCTTATTTTGTTTACAAGTGACTGATTCCTTTATTTTTTTAACGCTGCATTTTTCATCAAAATAATACCATACACGAAGTTAAGAGTGAGGCAACAGACTAACATTAAGACTGACGCTAGTCAAGTAAGAGAAATAAGTGAAGAGGAGATGACAAAACAGGCACTGAAAAATGTGTATAATGTTATGGGACATCGTCTGCTTAGACAGGACTCGCCCCTCTTGTGTCGTCACACATCTCAGCAGCGTTCAAGGAGCTTTTCAGCTGCTATATCGGGGGCTGTATTTTACCGTTTTATAATTGATAATAATCATTAATTCAAATGTTTCCAAGCTTTAAATTTGGATAACCTTGTTTAATTTATGCCATCTATGCAATAATAAGTATTAAGCCAATATTTAAAATCATCAGTGTTCTACTTTAAGACATGTTTCAATGAGAAATACTTTTCAAGGGAAAGAAAAATGGTGGTCCTTATGGACAGGTGGTCTTTCTATACAGGTGGTCACTAAAGCAGGTTTGACTGTACCTGTACAGACTGCTTAGTATTGTGTTAATGCAGACAGTTCTGTTAAGATTTGATACTTGGATCAGCAATAATGGAACGGATGCAAGAATATGAAACATACAGATATTTCATGTGTCATGACAGGCACAGATTGACAAGGCCAGAAAATGGGTAAGTGTTGTAAATTTGCACATCCATGTGAATGTAACAGTCCTTGACTTGTACACATGTTTAGTATTGCTCATGGCCAAACTACTATGAAATAGAAAAGAAACAAAAATGCAAAAAAGAGGAATGGAATGAAACTTGTTGTCATTTCTTTGCTGCACATGGCATAAAGAATTTCTCTATTTGAATGAAAGGTGTGAATAACTTAAAATAATGGGTGCCACGATTTCCTATTCATTCTTTGTTGACTAAGTTTACTTTGCAAAGTAACAGCGTGAACAAAGTGTATTTTGTTATCAATAGTCAGGTTCACACAGAGGCAGCTGAACTTCGCTTGTACTATTGTTGTAGTTTCAAAACTTTAAATTATCTTGTAGTTTCAGACCGTATGAATGGACTTGTTTCGAAACTTTTAAAAGTTTACTTGCAGTTTCAGAACCACAAACGAGCTTGTAGTTAATGTCAAAACCACAAGCAGGGGGGGGGGGGGGGGCCGGGGGGGTGTCCTCCCTCGTAGTTATGGACCATGTGGACAGAGTAAACTTTTAAGATTAGCAAAGTTGTTGTTAACAATGACCTCTCTATTCATGTTAAAGTGATTTGGTAACTTTGTAGAGGCTAGATAAAATCTGAGCTCCCTGGCCTTTAAATACAATGCTATCAATGTATGTAGTATGGTATAAAAATGAAGCTCAGGGAAAAAAAAACCCACTTCAAATCATCATGTGCTTCACAAAAGTAAACATATGCAAGTGACTGGAAATGCCAGACTTATTTTCCCCCATACATGTAGGACTCGGTGTTAGACTAAAGCGCATGCCCATACTTTTTCTTAAAGGGCAAGCCAACCTTGGTAATAACATGATTTGTGTGAAAGCAGAAAAATAAGAAAAAGAGGATGGTGAAAGTTGGAAAGAAATCGGACAAGAACTAAGAAAGTAATATTGATGTTTGAAAAATGAGATCACTACATGTACATCTAAAGTCATCATGAAAGAAAAAGATCCTACTGAGTAATACATTTTGAAAAAAGTGACATTTTAGTAATTTTGTGTGTTGGAGCGAATGGGGGAGTTGTCCACAACTACATCATAGTGACATTACCTATTCGGCCACTTTTAAATTCCCTATGTATAGTGATTACAACTTTCAAAAATTCATAACTTTCTTGATGCTTGTCCGATTTCATTCAAACTTTCACCAATGTGCTTCTCTTATTTCTCCTCTTTCTTTCAAAGCAACTTGCTATGAAGGTTCGATTTCCCTTTAATGGGAGTATTCAGTCACAGATATCTTAATAATAGCATTATATATTTGAAAACCTTTTTATGCCTGGCTATTTGTTTATCCTTCTGAACATCATTATACAAGACAGATATCAAAATTCAACAATTTATTAAATCAAGCCTCCACAAAGTTACCGCATCCCTTTTTGCTGGACTTGTAATCTCAGAACAACGAGCGTTATTTCGGGCCCGTGTGAACCCTCGTTGTTGTTTATAGTGAGTCGTTGTTTTGTTGTCTTAAAGTTTCGAAACCACAGTCCAGTATGAATGTAGCTCAGTCAATATTCTGTTTTCTTCAAATCAAAACACTGCCACCAACTGTCAATCACATCAAGGGTCTAAGGCAGAGGGAGAGAGAGAGAGAGACAGAGAGGGAGTTTCAGACCTAAACGAGCTGCTTCCTGTCAACAGGAAAGAGTCGACATTAGCTGATGGTTCCCAGCCCTAGTCCTACGTGTACCCGTACATGTAATTGTCACCCATACCCAGTGGCAGACGTTGGGGAACATGCTGTCCCGTAGCTTCCCGGGCCTGCGCCTAGGCCGCAGAAGCGTTGTCTTTGGATGAATCAACTCTATCGCTTCCTGTTGGGAATTTGAGAGAGCGAGCGTTTATTTCCTGGACTCTCTGGCACGTTGGCAGTAACTTATTGTGCGGCGTGTAAGCACTGCAGATACTTTATAGGGATGTTGTTGTGGTACTTGCACTACATGTAGGACTACTTCAGTGTATGAGTCTGTGAGACGTGTGTACTCGCGCAGTTAGCCTGTAACTTCGCCTGGAGCTATTTTTGGACATGTTAGCGTTTACCGTAGAGACAGGGCCCCCTCTGGATTAGTTGGAGTCTGTTTTTAGGAGCAGTGGTCATTACATCTGGAATAATATTTGACTTACTACACCTGTATCTTGGAAAATTATATTTTTTGTCTAATAGGAGTATTCCTAATGCACTTCTGTTTTTTGTGGAGTTGCTGTTCGCGATGAACCATTTGACCCATTAGAGATCTGAAGGTATTGCTTTAGTTTCTTCTTTACACTAACAAGAAAATTTGGTTGAAATGCATAAAGTAATCTTTCTACTTCCAAGTATGACAAAACTCTCCACATAGATTATTTAGTGCTTCCAGTAGTAATTGCTTTATTAATTAATCATTTATATTTTTTAAAATTATAGATGCAAATGGAGAGCACTGATAAGGAGCATTTTAGCTTTGAGTAATGAAAGCTCAATTTAGACTGACGAGCATGTCATTCCTTTATAGAGATAATGTTTTCTTGTGTTGACTTGCTACACTTGATTTAGACCTCATCACTAGAGTGCAGAGGCCGCAGAATATGCATTGTGCAATACATGTCTGATGATGTTAATTGGCATAAAAGTTAAGATACTAGCCATCCAAATCACAGAAGTGTAATACAGTCAAACCTGCTTTAGCGACCACCTGTATAGAAAGACCACCTGTCTATAGAGACCACAATTTTGGTTTCCCTTGAAAAATGTTTCTCATTGAAACGTGTATTAAAGGAACCTGTACATAACGACCACCTGCTCATAAAGACCGCTTTTCTTGTCTCCCTTGAGTGGTCTTTATAGACAGGTTTCACTGTAATATGTTGAACACTTGTAGATTGTAGAATTTATCACACCAGTCAATCAGTGATTACATGTACATCTGGGGAGCGTTTCATCAAGCATTTTGTCAGTGATTTTTACCGACAAATTTACTCTCAGCCAATCAGATGCAAGGATCTCAGTAGCTTATAACAGTTGTCGGTGAAAATCACGGACAAAACGCTTGATGAAACGCTCCCCAGTTCCAGTACCTGAACTCTCCACTCTGGGTACATACAGGTCATACCCATTGCCACATCTGGTTTTAAAACTTTGTAAATTAAAAGCACTGAAGTTTACCAGTACATGGACATGTACATGTAGGCTTATTTATTGTTATTTCTAATGTTTGTACTTTGTAGAGTTTATTTAGCCAACACATTAGTACAAGTTTTTATTAGCTTCTCTGTTCAAGACAAGATACAAATATGCACTATCCTTGACAAGGAAATAACCACCTGTGCTATTGTGTGTGTGTGTGTGTGTGCGTGTGTGTGTTAAAAGTATCAATCAACTGCATTGTATACATGTTCAGTGAGGATTATGTGGCACACAATAGTGTTTCAAACTAGGATTAACACCTTTTGTTCAGCAACAAACAAGAGTTTGTTTGACCATCTCAGATTCAAGATTGTTGCTGACAAAGTTGGAAGAGCTGACATAAGTTCATATTAAGTTGCTTTTTGACTGTATTGATTCTTCTTCCATGCCTGTCAAGTTAAAGTGATTAGGTACATGTAACTTTGTGGAGGCTTGATAAAATCTGAGCTGTCTGGCCTTATATGCTATCAGTGTATGTAATATGGTGTAAAAATGAAGCCCATGGGAAAAGTCACTTTAAAATCATCGTGTGCTTCACAAAAGTAAACATACATGTATGCAAGTGACCGGAAATGCCAGACTCATTTTCCCCCATTGACTCGGTGTTAGCGTATGGCCATACGCTTTCTTAAATGGGAGTATTCAGTCACAGATATCTTAATAATAGCATTATATATTTGAAAACCTTTCTATGCCTGGCTATTTATTTATCCTTCTGAACATCATTATACAAGACAGATATCAAAATTCAACAATTTATTAAATCAAACCTCCGCAAAGTAACCGAATGCCTTTACAATACAATACAATACAATAAGCATTTAGTACGCCCTTCCCATAAGGCTCGGAGCGTTTACAAAATATTTAAAATATAGAACACATATTTTTTTGTATAAACACACCTTTACAAAAACATACCTTTAAACTGGTATAGAATTTCCAACAGGTACATGCACAATTTGAATAAACTTCTCAACAAGACAACAGCCCAAAGAATATAGAGAAATACTACCCCCACAAAAAAGATGATAAATATAGAAACAATTCATTGCACTTCAATCAATGTTTATGGCTATTAATAATTAGTGTTAACCTTTAGCTGTCTGTGCTTTTACAAATATCACAAGCATGCATTCTATAGACAAAGTCTTAAAGATAAAGTTGAGTTCTGGTCATACAATTGCATTGTGAAAGAAAGTGTCTCAAAACAATTGGGAAAGGTTGGTCATGTCTATGTGAGATTATAATTTGCTTGATACCCTACCTGTCATTCCTCACCCCTTATAATTAGGTTCTGTACAATTAAGCCTGGATAATACTGGTTTCATGTATCTTGATTTATGCTATTTTATGTACCATTATGTGTATTGACCTCATGTACAGTTTACATTTTTATTATGTGTAACATTATAACCACTATTTCATTTGCCTCCATTCCTGGTACCCTATTGCACAGAGCAGTGAGGAGAGAGTTTACAGATAAGTTGATAAGTCTCCTTATCAGCTAGTATTTCCTCCTGGTCAGTCATTCCTAATCCCCAAACAGTAGGCCCTATGTCCTTGTGTGGCAGTAATGTAAACAATGACCCTGTGGTTCCCCCCATTCACCCCTCTATTAGGAGAGAGGGTAAAAACAAGCATGTGTATTGTGAGATGCAGATTTTCATTAGAAGATTGACCCTGTAAGCATTGGTAGGATAGGGAGCTGCTTCAGTTTGCTGAGATTCACTGGAGACCAAAGTGATGTAAACTACATGTACTACTAGCTTTACTTGTCTCCTACTCCATAAACCGGTCCTTGTTGCAGCTCTAGTTTGGAGGATTATGCAGGTGCAGAATAGTCACACTCAATGCTGTGTTGGTTTTCTTTGATCACTCCATTGTTTTGGTTCATAAACTTCCGTTTCTTTTGCTCGTTTTGTAACTTCTTCTTAATAAAAGAACTTTCGTTCAGTTTAAAGGTAAGAGCACAAGACTACAAATTCCTTCTTTGTCACTACAGCCTTCTTGTTGAACCTGGTAATTAGTTAGATAATTTCAGTTGTAATAGTTATATTTCAAACACGTCCTGTACACAAATAGGAGGTCACATCTACACAAGAATTAGTGTATACTGTGAGGTTTTGGAATCATCAATATGATAAGAAATTGACCCGCTCTCACTGAAAAGCACATGCACTGCACACAGAAATGGGTAAATGGGACTGCACACACAAGTTGCATGAATGTTCGGCCTGAAAACTTGTGTATTTCTCGTCATAATTCGAATATGAGGGCCTTTGAAGAGGAATTCTTTCAGGGGACATGTCTACTATGATTTTCTTCCAAAATGACGTAAAGAGAATGAGAAAGCTCACAAAAATATTTTTTCACCTTTCCCAGAACTCAACCTTCTCTTTAAATCTAGACTTTGACTCCTTTTTTTTTCATTTTTCTATGCTCACATAAATAGTATTCTATGATAACTACCTGTATGTGTAACTTCACAACTTATAAATCCCATGTAGAACTTCAAGTTGGCAAGTTATAGCAAGCTTTCCTTGTCCAAAATTATTGGAATATATACAGTGTACATAAAGCAATTGCAGTTCAAACCACCAGCTGCACTGAAAGGGTTAAGATTACAATGTTTTGAAATAATTGGTCATTGCCAAACATTGAAAAAAGGTGGAATTCCCCATGACAAGTGAACGCAGTGGATTATTCTGATTCAAATTTTAAAAAAGAGAGAGGATATGTTTGTTTTTACTGTAGGAAGTTGAAAGGAGGAATAGTGTTTTGATAGATCTACGGTATATGAACCCTTGATCTTCCTGTGTCTCCAAACCTTGAGAAGGAAGGAGAAGAGAACTGGGTTCCAATCATCACTGGCAATTTAGTCAGGTCCACATGGAGGGAGCTAAACTAAATTTCGCTTGTAGTTTCAAAACTTTAAGTTATCTTGTAGATTCAGACCATATGAATGGGCTTGTAGCTTGGAAACTGTTAAGTTTACTTGTAGTTAATGCAGAAACCACGAGCAGCGGGGATCCTCCCTCGTAGTTATGGACCATGTGGACAGAATAAACCTTAAGTTTAGCAAACTCGTTGTTGTTAACGATGACCTCTCTTTTCATGTTAAACTACGATCGCTGGACTTGTAATCTCAGAACATCTCATCGTTTTTAGCGAGTTGTTGTTTCGTTAACTTAAAGTTTTGCTTCCAATAAAGATTTGAAACCACAAATACCATATGAACGTAGCTAATGTTGTGAACAGGATTCGTCTGGAGTTAGCATCAAACTACTCTTAAGTATCTATTACATTTATTATAGATTAGGGGCCTGTTCACATATACTGTAGAAAGCAGTAAGAGAGATTATTAAAAACAAAAATATACAATCCAAATCTCACTTGTTCATCATGTATACAGACATACATGTAGCCCAAATTTATCTGTAGTAAGATTCGTAAGATTACACTATTAGTTTGTTTATAATTTTGTTGCATACATATATATTTGTGATTATTTTTTTGCATTGAAAATAACATCCTGTCAAATATTTATCATAAAGCTTTGTCATAACTCTTTGATCCTGTCATGAATGTCCAAAGAAAAATGTTATCCTACAGCTTACTGTATCCACTAAGTGTAAATTTGAATACTATAAACTGTACAATGTGCAAGGATTTTATTTTGAAATGGGAAGATTTGAATGAATTTTTAGATAGTACTTAGTTTAATACTTAGTTTAGTACAGAACAGGAAATGCACTGCTGACCTTTGCCAAGCCACACTTGACCACAGAGGAAATTCATTCAGACCGATGGAGTAAAGAGATAGTAGGTCAGTGCTCGGAGATAGTAGGTCAGTGCTCAGCGGTATAGTGTTGATGTAGTGAGGAGACCCACTGATATCCTACAGTATGTTTGCTTTGCATGAGAGATGGCCCTTATCACATTTGTAGAGAAAACTTGTATTAAGAAATTAAAAGAAACAGATGCAGTGTACATGTGTTAACAGTGTAGCGAAAGGAGCATTCTCACGTGAATCAAGTATTATATTTTGTAAAGAAATATTATACATGTAAAGCACCACTTTTTTTTTGGGGGGGGGGGGTGTGCCATTGCATACAATTCTCATACATGTATATGTACATAAACCCAAACGACAATTTTTTTTTTTCAGATTTCCATTTGCCAAGAAATTTATTGGACTAAAACTGCTCTTATATATAAAGTGAACATTGCAAGTGATTTCTGGGCAAGTCCAAGTGATGACCATTCCACGACACACCACGTATGTTATTTCACATAATTATGTTTAGAAGTTGCTGACAGGTCGTTCGACTGAGTCCAAAGGACTTGACAGGCAATTAGGCTAAGCCTGGTTTGGTTTGTGAAATGATATCCAGTAGTCGAGGGGTCATGATGAGTTAACCTCCTGACAGATACATGTAAATGTTACTGGTTACCAGTCACACCAGTGACGTGGAAGTTGGCGGACTTCATGTGATGATACTGACAGCCTTGTCTATGCACAGACAGACGGAAGTTGTGGATGTTTCAGTGCCATTCGGTGTTTTTTATTGTTTTTGGTGTAACAGCTGTGATATTGTTTGGATTGCATAGTGGTGCCTATCCAATGGTAGCAAGTGAGTACAAGTTAGATACTTGTTCAAGAGTATGGTTGCCACATTTGTACTTTGGTATATTTGTTTAAATGTACTCATTTACTTGAATTTTCTATTAGTATACAATATTTGAAAGTAGGCCTACATGTTGAAAAAGCATTTCAGATGTTGGAGAGCCAGAATTATTTTCCAGTTACACACAAGTAACAAATGAAATATCTTACAAATTTTTATCCTATACAATACAACATTAATTTAAGTAATTGTTTTCAAAATGTTGTTATTGGGCGTATTCTTTTATTGCATTAACAGGTCCGTCTGAATTTATTTATTTTATTTATTCATTTATTTATTTACAGGGGGTGTAAATGCAGAATGTCTTTCGAAGCAATGAGTTCATTTCTCACTATTTTCTGAGAAAGGGGGTGTACAGTACTGCAGTTTGACAAAACAGATGTTAAAATTTTTGGAGGAAAAGATAATTCATCCAAGAAGTGCCAGCAAAGTACTGTCTTTAAAGATATTTTAACATTTTGACATGATCCTGAAAGAAGTCGAATTATTTACCTATTTTAAAAAATGTACACAGTAAGGAAGAAGATTCACAATTGATTCAAGAAAAATGATAAACTTTTGGTACTGAAGAAATGGGAAAATAACTAATTGAGTTTAAATAGTTCTGTTTGTACCACAGGCACTCATTACAGGACTAAAATCAGAGGATTGTATTTATTCCAATATTCTTGCTTTCCTCCCGTAACTAGTTTTTTGAAATTGTAATTTCAAAAGAACTTATCACACAGTGTATGATAATGGAGACTTTGTAGAACACTTGGCTTAAATCTCTTCAAATGACCAGTGATGTAGTAGATCCATACTGAAGTGTTTGTAGGAAGCTTAGTATAAGATTTGTGCTGGTTGCTCTAGTGCCATCATCTTTATAACTGCACGGAAGCAATCCTGTTCTGGCATGAAATATTAATAATAATAATAATATTGGATATTTATATAGTGCTCATATCCACCATGAATGGTGCTCAAGGCGCTCCAATATTACCCCGGCTCTAGCTAGGCTACCGATTTCGGTGCTCACAGCATTCAAGGAATTAATTCCTGCCGGTACCCATTTAACACCTGGGTGGAGAGTGGCAAATGTAGATTAATGTCTTGCCAAAGAACAGTAGTGCCGCGCCGGGGTTCGAACCCACGACCTTCCCATCTCCAGTCAAGTGTTTAAACCACTCGACTACGACACCTCTACTTTTTGAACACTTGTTTTTCAAAAGTCAGTGAGTACCTTTGAATATGATAGTTTGAGTTGGATACTTCATAAAGCAATAATTCAAATCACTTCCGATGGGCAGTGATTGAGCAGATCCGTATATGAGTATTGCTAGTAGGTAGCTTGATCCATGCCATTCCAGGAAGTAGAGATTTGTGCTGGTTGCTCAAGTTCCGTCATCTTTATGATGCTTGAGCAATCCCTTCATCCTGTAGCATGAAACGTTTCAATTTTCAAACATAAAGGGTAATCCAAGTTTGGTTGTAAGATGATTTGTATGAAAGCGAAAAACAGGATGGTGAAAGTTCGAAAGAAATCTGACAAGGAATAAGAAAGTTACGGATGTTTGAAAAATGAGATTAATAAATCTAAGCGAATCTGAAATTGGCAATGTGGTGAGTCGATTATGATATAGTGATATAGTCAACTCTCCCGTTTGTGGTACACTTAAATATCATTAATTTACGGTTTTCTCATAAAGCGCCTTTTCCCTCGAGGCACTAGTCAAAATGTATTGTAGATATATATGTACTCATAAAAGAAAAAGATCCTGAGTAATACATTTTGAAAAAAAAAATGACATTTGAGACATTTTGTGTGTTGAAGCAAATGGGGGAGTAGTCCACCCATTACATGTACATTATAGTGACATCACCGGTTCGGCCAATTTGAAATTCCCATGCATGTACATTATATGTGCAGTGATTACAACTTTCCAAAATTCTTATTGCTTGTCCTATTTCGTTAAAAATTTCACCAATCTCTGATTTTTCCTCTTTCCTTCAGAACAACTTGCCATTAAGGTTGGATTTCCGTTTAACTATATAGGAGAGTTTGAGACTTCACTTTTTAGCAATCTGCCACAGTCGCTTCCAATAAAGCAGTGATTGAGCAAGGAGTTATCATAACTCCTTGGATTGAGTAGATCAGTGTAGGAGTGAATGTAGGAAGTAGAGATTTGTGGTGGTTGCTCTAGTTCCGTCATCTTTGTGCCACTTGAGCAATCCCTTCTTCCTGTGCCATGAAAGTTTCCATTTTTGAACAATAATTTTCCAAAGTACATGTAAATCTGGTACATGTTTACCATCATATACAGATACATGTACAATGTATTAAATTGTTTGTGTATTTGACTTCCAGTATTAAAAGGATGAAGATTTGACTCTTTGTTTACCTGTATGTCCCTAGACATGTACATTGTAGTTGTCTCTCTAGACCCAGGACTAGTCAGTTGTTAGGGAGACCATCCAAATTCATCGACCATTCAGAATGCATCCGGAATGGTCCCCTAAAAATCCATTGTCTTGCTCATCCCCATTCTGGCCTGCGTTTAGAATGCGGTACTTAACTCCGCGCTATGGAGGATTACATCCGGAATGGGGTCAGAATGGTGTTAGAATGGTGTCAGAATGGGTATGTTCCGGAATGCTCCGAGAATGCGCCACTCAATCCAGAACACGCTATTGTTCACAGTACAGCAAGGAAGAGCTATTCAGCCAGCGCAGCCGGCGCGGCCGATCGCTGATCTGTCTTTTTCATGCCGCGCGCGCCGCGATATCGATCGCTGCCTTTTTGAAGTGATCGCGGACATACTTCGGAAAGCAAATGAAAAACACGCGAACCCGTCTGATATTATTTTGGGGAAAAATAACATGATTCTGAAAACAAATCAGTGACGTATCATATTTTAAACGACTTACAAAACTTGCACAACATGTTATTACTTTTGATCATTCTGTGTCGATGTAAATTTGTGTGTTTGTGAATTTCATCAACGATGTTTGAAAATGGTTTACAGTCATGATGACAGGTGGCCCCGGAATTGGAACACTATACGCATGCATTCGGGCTGCTGCCGCGTGATTCCAGTGATGCAGAGAAAATGATGAAATTATGGAAACATAAAAATACGTCTGTGAAATAAGCTTGTCAGTTCTTGAGAGGGGTGATTTCGTATTTGTTTGGTTCTTTTCTCTTTCAATGGAATTTGATATTGTGATATTATTTCGCCGAAATTCAATGGCCATATTAATAAGTTCTTAACACAAATGTCAAGCAGAATATTTTTTCATTTTTAATTTTTTGTATGATTCATTTGATATCATAATTATCATAAAATTTCACTCATTATCATCTTTATATTATATAGCTCTAGCGACCGGGAAAGAGGGAAAGTGAAGGGAAAGTCAAAACAAAAATCAAACATCCACCACTTTCTGTGACTTCCTACATTCGCATTAAATTTTCTGAGGACCCCCCACCCCCCTAAAAAAGGATGCAAGTGCCCCTCAACTCAGTGACTAGGCTACAGAGATCGTCTTCGTATTTATCTTTTATTTGGAGGGGGTGGGAGGATGGGAGGGGAGATATGCTGCTGAATTTCTTTCTACAGTAGCATGAAAATAGTCTGTCAGATATGCGTCGGGCTTTCTGGCAAGTAATGAAGTATACTGATCGCGTTATGGAGACGGGCAATCGGCGAAGGCCGGCAGTAGCCCAAACCTGGGTCCGCTTTACTGCGGCAGCCCGAACGCTTCGCGTTCGGGCTGCGATCAGCAGTCATTAGAAAGGTTGGATGCCTCATAAATCCAAGCTCGTATGTCAAAATTATACCATGAAATATGACATAACTTCATTTGAAGATGCTTTAGGTAATTACAATACTGTCCGGATAACTGTCGTCTTTCTTTTCGACGAGAATGATATAAAAAGCCTATTAATTTCCCGGATCCTGTACTAAAATTTTTCGGAGGCCGATGTATAGTTTGCAATACGCATGCGCGTCCGTATATTTTTTTACATACGTTTGAATTCTCGCTCGAGAGAGACGAGAGGGAGGATTACAATTGAGTGAAAAAGGTGACATTTTATTGATTCTATACATTTCTGAGGAAGAGCTGATCTGCGGAAGGTCTGTTTAGGTAAGTGGCAGGACATATATGATACTTTGATTGAAAAAATAGTCCCTACGATACAACTATACATTGTCATTTGCCCATGTAATTGTGAGACGCACGGAATAGTAGTGGTTTCCCTCAAAACGTCCCGGGGCTGAGTTTATAAGTATAACTTCCACGATAGCTGGATTAGAGGCGTACGCATGCGGTACAATGACATTGACAATGATTTTATTTCTGACGGCCCCTCCTGTGGGCATGGAAGAGATCATAAATAAAACGGCAATATCTGGCATAAGAAAAATACAAAGAAAAATACAAAGAATACGTACTGGGAATAATGAACATATGTACAGGCAATATGTCACAAAATAAAGTGTATTTTTATTAGCCAACCTACACCCATACACCACAACACCCAGTTGGAAAGAATGTACCGTAGTCTAGAATAATGCGTTATTATGATTAGTTAAAAATAAGATGTGATACTGGATACAAACTTCGATACAGCAACAGTGCAGTAAATTATTACATACTTGCATACAGACTATATTAAGCCACTCCAACAAAATAGGGCGTTGTAGCGTATTATGAATTTTGTACTAGTACAGGACGGAAAAAATCGGAACTTGAAAATATTTGATTGGTTGAATAAAAGGAGGTCGATCACCAAATAAGGCTAGTTTATGAATCATGCATGGCATACCCTCCTCTCACATTCGATATTTAAAACATATATGAATAATGATGAGTTCACCAGCGATGATACTTGCTTGGGCTAACGCCCTCGCCCATTGTCCGTATTGTCTCCATAGTTTACGTAACGCAATTAGTATACTTGCCAGAAAGCCCGGCGCATATCGCATAGGCTAGCATGAAAAAAAAAATCACAGCAGGTCATAAATCATTAACTGGGTCAATGACATTGAGAGACTCTTGGGAGCCATTGTCTGGCAAGTTGTTGATATCACTGCGGTTATTTATAAATAGTATGCGCGCGCGCGGGTAGATCAAACAAGCCTTTTCCCCGAAATAATTTGTAAAAAGTAAAGAGAGGGGGGGGGGGGGGGAGTTACATAAAGTCGCGTTGTATTGACGGATTGATGGAGCTATAGAAAAAGGGTAAAATGAGCTCAGAAAGAGGGGATCATGCAAAAGCAAGGAGAGAAATATCGTTAAAATGAGTTGAGTTAATTCATTTACTTTTTGGGAATTTGTTGATAGCCGATGCCTCTTGCAATTTTAAGGGTGCTATCGTGTTTCCTTATGTTATTCTTTGTTTTTATCAAGAATAATCACCCTTTTCTTATGGCTTTTATTCTGTCAGCTTTTCATTCAACTTTTCCGATGTTTCTCTTTAATTTGTCATTTTATTCTCTTTCTATCTGTCACGTTGACACGATTCCATTTTATTTCTCTCCTCTCCATGTTTCTATTCCGCTCTCACAGTGTTTGCCCTCTATTTTACGCTCAAGCGGTGTGCTAAAAATATAAAAGATTCGGAAAAAAAGTATGAACCTTCAAAAGAATTAACTCTATTTCATATTTCGGACTATCAATTATTTTATCTGGTGATCTCCTCTTTCACCTCGCGGTCGCCGCTCTATTCTGTCGTCTTTCGTTTACATTGTTTCATTATAAATAGACGGGTTGTTACCATAAATATAGTATAAACATGAAAAAAGGTTATATACACATAACTTCACTGATTCTCATCATTGTAGTTATTTACATACGTTAAACTTCCGCAATAATTCTTGCGATCCATACATGTCCTTAAAAATGCATTGCCATCTTAATATCGGAAGAAATAAAGCGCATTTGGTGCGCAAAACTGATTATCATTTGTTAATAATTATTATCAATCATATCGTGCATTTTTCATGTATTGATCATTCTCATCAGTGAATTTATTTAAGGGCAACACAAATATATATCGGCCGTCATTTATTTCATCTGTCTATACTGTAGTAATATTAATATTATTTCATTGGACAATCGTCCAAATCTGTATCATCTAGCGAGTGTAATTTAATTTCATCTGACGATCATTACTTTATTTCATATGATGAACTTCAATTTCTTTCACCATTAAACTTCCGCATAATTCTTGCGATCCACACATGTCATTAAAAACAAAAATCAACTATTTGTTGCGTCCTAATATCGGAAGAAATGTAAAGCGCATTTGGCGCTCAAAACTGATTATCATTTGTTAATATTATCAATCATATCGTGCATTTTCCATGTATTGATCATTCTCATCAGTGAATTTATTTAAGGGCAACAAAAATATATATCGGCCGTCATTTATTTCATCTGTCTATACTGTAGTAATATTAATATTATTTCATTGGACAATCGTCCAAATCTGTATCATCTAGCGAGTGTAATTTAATTTCATCTGACGATCATTACTTTATTTCATATGATGAGCTTCAATTTCTTTCACCATTAAACTTCCGCATAATTCTTGCGATCCATACATGTCATTAAAAACAAAAATCAGCTATTTGTTGCGTCCTAATATCGGAAGAAATAAAGCGCATTTTTTCACCCGGCGATCATCACTTCGTTCAATCTGGCAATCCTATTTTTTTTTCATCTGTTTATACTGTAGTAATATTAATATTATTTATTTGGGCGATCGTAAATCTGTATCATCTAGCGAGTGTAATTTAATTTCATCTGACGATCATTACTTTATTTCATATGATGAACTTCAATTTCTTTCACCATTAAACTTCCGCATAATTCTTGCGATCCATACATGTCATTAAAAACAAATATCAGCTACTTGTTGCGTCCTAATATCGGAAGAAATAATGCGCATTCTTTCACCCGGCGATCATCACATCGTTCAATCTGGAAATCGTATTCCTTTTTCATCTAACGGTCGACGCTGTATCTTATCTGGTGACCGTCGCTTACAATATTCTTAAATAAAGCGAATTCACTATAGTATATGGCATCAACTTGAATCTTCAAAAATAATTCTTCCGAGCCTTACAGTCAAAGAAAGGGAAATACTTTGAAATGAGATTATACATGTATCATGCCGGCATGATCGATATCGCAATAAATGAAGCACCTTCGATCGCGCTGCGCATCCTTGGCTGTCCCGTTCATGATTTTTAATCACCGCATTCTGGGACCATGCCATGTCGACAACAAAGGGACATTTCCAGAATGCTCCCAGAATGCTTCCAGAATGCTTTCAGAATGCCCCTTTGTTCGGCAACACAAAAGACGCCGATCGGCCGGAAATTTGAGAACGCGACTAGAATGGGGATATTCCCGACCCATTCTGGAATGCTTGATGACCCCATTCCGGATGCATTCTGAATGGTCGATGAATTTGGATGGTCTCCCTTACATACATTTTCGGGCCTTTTCAAAATGTCTCCAGCCTTTTCACAATTGTATAATTTTACACCCCCCCCCCGTTCAGACTCTAATTCATTGTATTGTTATTTGTATTGTCATTGTACATGTATACGTTACTTTATACAAATCTTGTATAACTCTCCTGTAGTCTGAACAAGCTATAGATCATGCTATTCTAACCCTACATGTATGTTACAAGGAAGAGAGTTTTTTCCCAGGCTTCAGAGAGTGAAACATAAGCCTTTAGAGAAATTAATGAAACCATACTTGTTTTTCATTAGGGAAAAGTGAAAGTGGTTTTAATGTCTTTCACATGTATTACACGTTATGAACATCCCTCTCTCTTTGAGAAAGCAGTTGGACTTTGATCTGTCTCAAGTTCATGGTTAGTGGTAGCCGGACTTTGTAGCCTCGCTAAAAGACTTCTTGTTTCGTATTTGGATAAATTGATTTCATTTATAATCAATTAAAACTGTTTGCAATATTGCATAATTTGGGTACATTTCCATCAATTCATATCGGTAACTGTATCCTTCCAGCTCTTACTTTTGTCTTCTTTATTCTGAATGGTATTTATAGGTCATTTCTCTTTTAAGAATCTCCCAGAATATTATACATAAATGTATCTAAAGGAAACGTAAGACAAATTATTGGAAGGGAATGTACATGGGCAAGTGGTACACAAACTGCTGATTATGTTTAATTTATAGTGTTAAAATTTATAGCCAGAAACAGCTTTAAGCAAGAGTACTGATATGTTTATATTTTTATGTGATGTGATGCCGTGTATTGTGTGAGCAAGAAGTAACAATTTATTTTTTATAACTCGACATTGAGTTGGCCTTGACTCTGCAAAATATGATGTAAAATCATACTACGCTCTAGTGGCCTATTGGAGAAGATAGAGAGATGGAAAGTTGAAGATGGACGTGATGGCCGAAAGCGAAGCTTGACCTTTTTTCGCAAACAGGCATAAATTTTCTGTGTATAATGACTATGGTCCCATTTCGTGCGGGACAGCGTGGAAAGTGGGACAGCTGTGTTCCGCATGCTCTAATGATCATCAGCTGCTGCAATGTGATTTAAATACCCTTCATCACTGCTGCATTGTACACAATAGTCATCCTCTTGTGTGTGAGGGAGGAGAAAGAGGGATGCTGTATTGGTGGAGTACAATAGGATCGCAGGAGGGGGAGAGAGATGTGCATGCATGGTTTAATGGGACAATATTGAATGACTTGATTTAAAATCTGGTGTTTCACTCTTGTGAATGGAATTGATTTGTCTGGCTGGGGGTAAAGTATGATTCATTTTGAAAACATGGAACTTTCACCAGGGCCCATTCTTCCTCTGACAGAGATGTGTGCATGATATTGTTCATAATGTGTACAGTGCACATGCTTTTTGTTTTTGTGGCATTATTCCTTTGTTCCCCTGTGGTACCTGGTATAGCCCATAGGGGTGGTGTCCAGATGGTATTTACATGTACCGGCATGTACATCTGTGTGTAGGGTGTGTGATTGAGGAGAGTGTCTTGTTAAGAATGAGATGTGCATCTGTGATATTAGAGGGATGGGTGCATTATACTACTACAGAATGCTATTCAAGTCCAAGTTAGTAGTAGTAGTAGTAATATTGATTGTATGAATTGCTATTTTCATGGAAAAGTGGTCTTAGAGATGATCATCACTATTTCATAGCATCCATATTTGTGTCTTTATGATATATTTATACTGTAAGTTCTACAGCTAATAAGAACATTATTTCAATTTTTTATTTTACATGAAGTTTATGTATTCATGTAGATGTAGGATCTATTACATGTTCCCTTCATTATTTATTTCTGTGTTGTTGTACATTGTTGTTAATGTTCTCTTGCTTTGGTTTTATATCTTCACAGCATCAATTTTTCCCAGCTTCCCAATGTGACCACAGGGGCTGATATCACTGCAGCTAACTTCAGTGACCACTTTCCTGACACTTCTGCTCCAGGTAAAATTGTTTTCATATCCTTCATTGGAGTGGAGGTGTCGTGGTATAGTGGTTCATTCACTTGACTCTCAATCCAAGGGTTGAGGGTTCGAATCTCAGCCCGGCACTAGCGTCTTTTGGCAAGACATTAATCCACATTTGCCACTCTCCACCCAGGTGTTAAATGGGTACCTGACAGGATTTATTCCTTGAAATGCACTGTGCGCTGATTTCGGGTTGTCTGCCCCACCTTCTCGTTCTCGTTCTCGTTCTCGCGATAACTCCAGAACCACATGAGTTATGAACTTCAAACTTGGTGCTATTATGTATCACCAAAGGAAAACGATCTGCATAGATTTTGGGGTACGTAGGTCAAAGGTTACAGAGGTCAATTTCTCAAATTTCAGGTATTAGCCTCGTTCTCGCGATAACTCAGGAACAATTGGAGGTATGAACTTCAAACTTGGTGCTAGTATGTATCACCATATGAAGATGATCTGATTAGATTTTGGGGTGCGTAGGTCAAAGGTCAAAGGGGTCACTTTCTGAAATTGTTTTATATCCAGCATGATAGAGATACAACAAGAATGATTGGGAAGGTGAAAGAAAAAGATAAGAACAGGAAGATGGAGGAGAAGAGGGAGTACCATAGTGTTAGAAGAAAATGAAAAAGAAGAAAAGATGGAGGATGAGGAGAAGGGGAAGGAAAAGATGGTGGTGGAGTGGGAATAGTAATAGATTGGATCATGTAGAAATTAATGAGAAAGATTTGATGAGAAAAATGGGGAATAGGGGGGGGGGGAAGTGCATTTTTCCTGCGTATATTTTGATTACTGATCTTAGCTTGTTAAATGTTCCATTCATGAAAAGCACATTATCACATATGCAAATTTCCTTCCTTTGTGGCCACATTACATCCACGTTTGAAGGTAGTCCTTGATCCATAATACCGGCCTACATCGCGACATATTAGACCACATCGGTACAGAAATAATAAAATAGTTGAATACAGATATGAAGTCAGTTGTTGTGTAATCCCTATGGTAACTGTCATGGAATGTTGAGTGTTTCTTGGTACCGAAATAGATTATGCATACATTATATTAGTATTTGTTTAATTGCCATGGTAACCATGAATAAAAAAGTATATATATATATTTTTTTCAAATATATAGCGATCCAGAAGGTAGGAGGAAGTGGCAGGATGTCGCCAGTACGAGCGCACACGATGAAGGAGTACGAGCAGGTAAAAATAATAAACACAGCTGGTAAAATAATCTTCCTGTTATTGCATACATGCAGTAATGTGATATACACTGCAGGCATAATGATTGCACCATGTATGAATGTGTAAGGATATACACCTCCTACACGGATTATCAACAAAATTTAGTTTAATTGTATATTATATTGTCATAAATAACATTTTATACAGTATTCTAATTTCTAAATCCACAATGTTTTTCAAAACACATTTCTATTTACAGAAAAGCTATACAATTCAGTCGTGAACTTTACTGAGAACTGAATATACAATGGAATGGTTGATGGTTACATCGAGTAATGATAAAGTGAAAATTCATCTACAGAAAGGAATTCTTACGATAATTTTACCATAATCCCTGGAAATGGAGTGAAGGACTGGCCACACTGGATGCTGATATCTCTTTAGCCCTACATGTAGATGCATTAAATTGTCTTCATGAAAAGATCACAGATTTTTGAGGGTGGACGTTACCTATCCAGTCAGGCTAATGAGAAATCGCAACACGTAAAACACGCATCAAGTGTGATTTGCTCTCATCCATTGACATTTATAATTTGCTTTTTGAAGAAGCGTAGGAAATATCGACTTGTATTTTGATTGAACAGTGTTTTTCTTGATATCCTTCATATTGTTTTGCCTTCCTCTTTCTCCTCCAAAGCAAATCTCCGATCTGAAGAAGGAGAACTTCAGTCTCAAGCTGCGCATCTACTTCATGGAGGAACGGATGCAGCAGAAGTTTGAAGACAACGATGACATCACAACAGTGAGTACCGGTTTTGGAAGATTCACAAGCTCTTATTTTAATTTGTTTGACTTCAGTAATACAGAGAAAGAAAATAGTGTTGAGGATAACCTCCCCAAAATGTAATGTTTGAAATGTATTTAACGTAATATTGTGCAATGGACCTTGTGGCAGATTAGCCTTGTGCTATAAAACAAGTTATCCATTAAAGTCTACAACTACTGCTGCGAAATTCCTAAAAAGGGTTCCCTCCTAATGAAAATTGAGCACCATATAAAACAAATTTCCAAAATTATTTGTGCTGATCTTGGATAATTAATTATATTGTGTACATGTATATTTTGATTTACTCTTCAGTGGAAAGAATAGACTAGGGCTGAAGTTTATTTGCCCTCCCTAAAAACACTGAAAACTAAAAACAATATCTGTCAAAGAGTAGCCTTGAATTTATTTTTGTTTACACTGGATGTACTTGTATATATCATTATCAAAGAGTAAATATGTGAATACCCATTTGATTTTGACATAACAATTGATGCAAATTATAGAAGCAGATGCTAGGTGTATGGACTGAACTTGATTTATAAATACAGAAGCCGATGAGCAAAAGTACTTTACCACTCTTGATGCCAGCATGTACAGTGTATAGTGGTTTTATGTTTAATGTTTTTCTACCTCAATCTGATACCCATATGGTTGATACTCAAACTTGTTTCTGTAAGTAACATGTGTTTGATTGTGTGATGTCATACATCAAATACATATACATGTACATCTCTTGATTTTCGAAAATTCCTGTAAGAGAAGTTTTTACTACAAACAAGATGGAAAATGTTTGTTCCCTTATTCTCCAGAAATACTTCTTTTCAAATTTAATAAGGGATCTAGTATTTTGGTAATTTAAATGGTGTTCCCCATGTCCGTATACAGCCATGGAAAAAATTATTAGACCAACAATGGTTACTGAAAGTGTTATATTTGTGGTAAGAAGGAAATAAAATATCATAAAAGCAAGGTACATTTGCTGGAATTTGTTATCCATTCAATGAAATAGAACGACAAATCATTTTCTTTAGTTGAATGCATATTATAGTACCTTTATTACAGAATCTTGGTCTAATAATTTTTTCTAGGGCTGTATTTAAACTTAACATGTTCATGAAAGTAGACATTCAAACCTCCATTTGATTGCTGCCCTCCTTAGCGTTGCCATGGTAATTCGCTTCAGAAATCAGTAGATCAAGCAAACTGACCCTGTGGTATCATATGCAGGAGATAAGATATCCTGTCTGTGAGATATTGTATCTCTGTTAAATCTTAGACTGTCATTCAAGGAATACCATAAGGAAGTATTTTAGAGCATTAAGGAAACTTCCTGGAGGGGTTGTTCACTCTCACCAAGATATCATGTGATCTCTGTAAAATCAAAACCAGCGAACTTGATACTCCTGTAGACACTCTAAATGATCTGAAGTATGAATAATTAATAGGCCTAATAATTATGAAATAAGAGGTCTTTTACAATGTTATTTGATAGCCAGATATGATATCAATGTAGAGAAATCTCTGGACTAAAACCACAGTGATAATTATAAATGAGCTACAGGGTGATTCTGTGTCCCGTATGACAGATGACTTCATTTATTTCATCCAAAAATAAACATCTGTTGATATGGCCATTGATTAAGGGTTCTTTTGCTATGACCATCATTAATTAGCCAATGGACGTAACTAGAGATTTTCAATTTCTGGATGAAGTAATTGAATAAAAGTCATATGTTGCACGGGACACATTGCACAGAATCGCCCTAAAATATGTGTACATGTATGAGTACAAGGTTAATGTACAATGTTTTGTAATAGGACAATATAAAGAAAGTAGCGAAAAGCCTATAATGGGTGCAAATGAAAGGGTGAATTATTTTTTGTTACAGTTTCATAAAAACCTACATGTTAGTTCCATTTCCCGCTGCAATATTTAGCAATCAATTAGCTCAGAAAACTAATTTATTTGTTATGGGAATTTGGAGACAGTAACATTTGAAAGGGGATATTGATTGGTTGGCCTCAGTGCCTGCTTTTTAAGAGCTCCGTACAATACACAGACTTACGTAGTTTGTAACTTAGATTCAGTAACAATGGCTTTGAAGTTTGATACTAAAATTCAGGGGGAAAAATACTAATTGCATAAACTGAACATGAATAATTTGAGTATTAAATTCTTTCAGAACTGTGTTGTAAATGCAGAAATATTTGCGGTAAATTTGCGGATTTCGCGCTATTTTCGGCGGGCGCGAATTCTAGAACACGCGAAATATTAGCACGATTTCTTGTGCTTGTATTGGATGGACACTGCATTGCACGCTTCATCTGATTGATATGTGTTTGAATCCAATTCATTTTAGAGTGTGAGTGAGTAATTGTGCAGCGCGAATTCAAGAAGCACATTATGTTTTTGGGTCGCTCAGCATGAAAATTTAATCACGTGAAAATAACAGCGTTTACAGTATCTCAATATGTCTTTTTTTTTTTTTTGAAAATAAGAACTTGTGTTGAATCATCATTTCTGTAGTGAACAGGGGCACCAAGAAACTGACACATGCTAAACAGCTTAACTTTCTGAGCTGCAATTCTGATTTACCTGATAACCTGAAAACTTAATGCACTTATTAGTGTCAAGAGTGCTCTGTGAAGACAACCTAATTGGATATCTGAGTCATGTGACAACCGTGTGGGAATTGGGTTGTCCAGGAAATGTGGCAAGTCTCATGAAATGCGTGTACATATATTAACTCGCCATTTTTGTTTTCAAACTCTTGTTCCAACTGTTGATGAAATGCAATATGGCGATCCTTCCTTCTGGATTACACTGATGGGAACAGTGGCATTTTCTTACATCACAAATCAGCAGTTTTGTACAAACAAGTAGATTAAATTTCACAAACTGTCACTACAAACATGCTCTGTCCTCATTAACTAAGAATGAGAGATCCCTCTCTTGCGAGTTGTTTTAATAGAAACACGTCAATCAAAAATCAAAATGATGGGAGTTTAAAAGTATTGAGAGGAAATATTTGTCTAGTAGGGAAGTGATTTCAATGTTCAGGAATGCATGTATATATTCCATATGGTTTGACCATTTTCTATTGTCTTAAGATTTCAGACTGAGTTTTCCATTTCCCAGTTGGCCAATTTATAGGTCATTCACTTGGAAGAACATTAAGCATGCATGAGGAAATGAAGTTGAAGTGGCTTTAATCTATCTCATTTCAGATGAAACTTACACTTTCGTTAGCACTTATCAAAACAAGTTGGAACCTGGAGGCTTTTATCACAGAATTGAAGAACTTTTAGGATGAGAATTTCCTTTTCATTCATGAAGACACTAGCCAGAGTCTGTTTGCATTTCTATCCCACTGTCTTGCTTTCCGTGTTTTAAATTATGCATGCATATGATGAAAGATCAGTTATGAACTTGTTAAAGGGAAATCCAACCTTAATGGCAAGTTGCTCTGAAAGAAAGGAAAAATCAGAGAAGAAGATTGGTGAAAGTTCAAGCAAAATCGGACAAGTATTGTATTGTATTGTATTGTATTTATTTGTCTTTCTGTAGTAATTCCTGCTTTTACAACGTTCGTGACATTGGTAATAGTAATACAAACATACTTCATTAATATTACAGAGGTATCATAATTCAAGAATATTGTTCAGAAAGACGAGGTAGCCTGGTAGAAGCATGGCTTGTTGTATCAGGCTCCTCATAAAATAAGTAATAAGAAAGTTACTTATTTTTGTTTTAGGATCCCTTTTGATACATTTTGTCCTGAGCTATTTGTTAACTTTCCAAAATTAGATTGCTCTCTGATTCTTTGTATTATGCTTCTACCAATATCAGTGCTAATATAGTTACATGTATATCACATTTAAATTTACACAATCTTCAAGTCTGATATTGGTTGGTCTAATATAAGTCATATACTACGTGTATATGTGTGCAAATAACACTTCTAATATAATGCAGAATTATTTTTTTATAAGACTTGTTTTGACAATTTAGGCTATCCTGTGTTATTTTTGTGACCAACCTTTTATACTTCCTGTGCTTAAAGCCACCATGATGTCATTTCCATGTGCCTTTTGTATGGATTTACCACAATATTTAGAGGATTGTTAGAAAATGTTTTTCTCGATGGCAAATAACCCTGTGGTTTCTTGCCATATTGGATTGACATCTAGGGCCAGATAAGATAACAATATAAGGAAGAGATTGTTCTATATATTTTTTTTTCTCTCTCTCTCCCTCTTTCTCTCTTTCTCCCTCTCTCCCTCCCCCTCTCCCTCCCCATCTCTCTCTCTCTCTCTCTCTCTCTCTCTCTTTGGACAGTGTCATTTAAAAGGAATAAATATAAAAAATGACAGTTTTTTGTGTAAATGACATCAAGGTAACCAAATTTAATCTAAAAAATAAAATATGTTAAAAAGAAACATACACACATGTATATGTATCGTTCATACCACATTCATATCGCACAGAAAGGGGGGGGGGGGGGGGGAGAAAACAATACCAACAAAAAAAACTAACCCCCCAAAAAAGATGTATGTACATGTATTAACAAAAGCAAGTGGGTCGTATACATACAACTGTAAAACTCTAAATGATTTAGTATTTTGATAAAACCTTCCCAAAATGTTGTTGATAAAGAACAACCTTTCATAATAAATTCATGTACATATGTGTATTTCAGAAAGTAATATGTGATATAGATTACTGTAGGTCATTGAATACAGCTTTCATAACAGTTGGATTTATATCGTTTGTCTTTAAATTGCAATCCTTGTTTTAATTGTAATTCTTCCCACAGAACATTGAGCTGAAAGTAGAAGTAGAGAGCCTAAAGAAAGAACTGACAGAGAAGCAACAGCTGCTGGTCAAAGCCTCGTAAGTCGGGGGAAAATGCCTATACTGTAATAATGATGAGAATTGTGGTGCATTTGAACACATATGGCTTTAAATATCTTGTGTACCAATATCTTGAAACAAACTGTACAAACTGCAGTATATGTGTATTTGAATGTCCCAACTTCAAATGTACGGTTAATGTGGTATAACCAAATTTTGCTCAGGCAGTTTTATCCCTCGTGCAATTTCTATTGAATATTTAGGATTACATATTCAAGTATAAAGCATCGTACCTTACCTAGTTTTGTTAGAACTAATTAATATCACTGACTCACAGGACAAGGAAACAAGACATCGTGAGTCCCAGTGTATTAAAACAAGGCATATTAGATTCATTAACAAGATCATTAAGTGTTTATGTAGTGGCAGTTCCTTAATCAAGATGCCCGATTTTAGCTAATGATTTAAAACATGTGACCTTCTATTCATCAAATTATATTATCTATATAGACTACATGTATAGCTTTGGATGTAGGCACTAATGAGAAGCAACAGAAACAAGTCCTATTTATAGCTTTATATAATCTGAAAATCTGAAATGTTGAGACATGAGAAATTGTAGCACATTTTTGTCATTTTTTTTAAAGTAGTAAATTATCTGTGAACACAAATTCTATTTTACCACTATAAATTTGTTGAAGGTCTAACACTTTTATGTGTATTTTTTCATTTTGAGAATTCAACCCAAATTAAGTCTGAAAAACTGAGCTAGAGCTAAGAATACAATGAAAAACTCGGTTTTAGAACATCGTCCTATTAGGGTTTGTTTAATTACATGTTGATTTTAGCACGATATAAAATACAAGAATAATTTCATGAAGATGGGCTTTAGCTACCTGCAACTTGAAAGTTCTGTAGGTTATACAGTGTACATGTAGAATGTGATACAATGTAATTTGATATACAGGCACTGATGATTAAACACTAATGACTAAATTAGATTTCTAGGCTTGATGGTGCCTTGTGACTGTGAGTATTTATATTAGAGTTGATATAGGAGAAGCTCAGGCACCCACAGCCTCCCAGGTGTGGCCTTCCAGGTGTGGCCTTCCAGGTGTGGCCTTCCAGGTGTGGCCTTCCAGATTGAATTTTACATGAATTCTTGGGCTTTTCCCCTTTATAATGTGATGATCCAACTTTTGCTCTGGAAAGTGACATTTTCTCTTGACTTTCTTTTTTTATTAGTGTCATTTTCTCTGATGTTGTCCAAAGATATAGGTTTAGGGGTTGGGTATAAAGGAACATATTAAGTGTTAGGTCTGGGGTTGAAGTTAAGAATTTGATTAGTTTAGAAATTGACTGCGGATCAATAAATCCAGTTCGTAATTAGTTGATGGTACAAATGACCCCGAAATGACCCCGCTTTGTACGTGCACGCGCATTTGTTTTGATGGACGCGCTACTTGTTTAAGAGCCAAAGATTGTAATTACAAACTGGATTATTGTCCATATAGCCTAAATCTTCCAGTTTTCGCCTGCTGTAAGAAGATTTTAAGAAAGTGAATAGCAACGCTTGCTACATTTGAAAGGCAAGTACAGTATTTGTAGTGAACATTGAAGGAGGAACTGCACGTACACTAGGCTGGGAAGAGCCATAACAAGCTCCCTTCCTTTGTAGCTGAGCTGAAAGAGGAAATGTTGAAATAGAAAGAAATGGCTTCTTGCCAGAAACTTTCTGTCGACATTCTTCATACATGTATGTATCTGCGTGAAGTGCATGTACAAGCTCGTGATTTGAGCTTGTATCTTCTTTGACACAATACATGCAAAAGTAGTAATCTGTTTATAGAATTGAAACTGGTGCATATTATCAGTCGTCTCAAAATCTGCTTCATATAGTGTTGGGGTGGGATGGCAATCAAGCAATAAATCAAAAGTTGATAGGTTTCATCTTGTGATAGTCCAAGAAGTTTAAAATTGAATTTTCATCCTTGAGTAATATGTCTTCAGAATAGTCTTATGTATTCAAAGGTAATATTTTGAGGTTTTTTAATCATTATTTCAGTGGTTTCAACATAGATATGCTTTAAAGAAAGCAAAAGCATGCACAGAGGATTGGAATATCAAGACACGCACACATCATGTATACCAGTAGTGTACATAGGGAACTCCCTGCATGCTTTAATCTAGGAACGTCCTGTGTTCCAAGAAGGAAGATGTTACTAGGTTATTGAAAAACTGTCCACTCAGGATGTTGGCATTGCTCAGTTTTATATCCTATTTAAGGCTTGAATTGTGGGAAGAAAATGATGACACACTGAACTCACTTGATCAATTCCTTTGGAATGATACCTCGTTCCATTGTTTGTATTGAAGCCCTTCCCTTTTATTTTCACGGTGTAAGAAAGATTATTTCCTGAATTACTCTCTCCTGAATTTAGAGTTCAGTACATTATATTGGACCATTTTTGGTATTGTAATTTTGATTGATATTTTGTCTCTGTCGCTCTGTCTCTTGCTCCCACCCTCTTTCCCTTTGCCCTATTACCTTTTCTCTCTTCTATGTACTTTTCTTCCTGTGTCTCTCTTTATCCATGTCTATCTATCTTTCTCCTATATTAAACTCACTCCTTTTATATCTGTATCTCTATTTTCTTTCCATCCAATCTCTCTTTCTTTGTTTCTCTCCGTGCCTGTATGTCTCCCTTCCCCCTTCTCGCGCAATTTTTTTCCTTCACCCTTGCTCTCTGGTTTCGCTTTTCTTTTTCTTCCTTTATCTTTCTTCCTTGTTCTTTCTCTTTCTTTCCTTTTCTCTCTTTCTCTTTTTCTTTCTTACTCTTTCTTTCTCTTTCTATATATCCCTGTATCTACTATAGAAATGCTGTGGAGAGTTTAGCGCATGAGAAAGATGTAATTGCAGAGAAGATGAAAGAAGAGAAGGAAGATGCTCTCAGCCAACTCAAGGAGCAGCTGGAAGGGAAATGTCGCAGGATACAACAGGTGGGCCATCTTACACTTTAAATCAAGAGCATTCCTTACCCTACTCATCTTGTTCTTACCAGAAGAAATCAATCAGTTACACGTTTAAAATTACAAGTACAATTTCTAACATTTCAATGTCATGAAAACCACTTAATACAGTATAAAGAATGTGTCGTTGCGGAATAAAAAGTGTGGATCCTCAATTTAGAAGCATAATCTAGAATCCTTTGATATTCAGTTTTGTAAATGTTTTTGTGAAGTTTTTACAAATTTACATGATCATAAACCAGGCATAGTTGTGTGGTTTAGGAAAAGTGGATTTAGGCCTATAAACACAGGAGGTCTTGATCCTTTTGGCATTCTATTGAGTTAAAGTCTGCATGGTTGAAAATTAGCTGCTTTGTTGCCAAAAGTTAAAACTTCTACATTGCTGTATGTGGTATTCTGGAAAAAAAGTATATCTAAACATCAAAAGTTTTGAAATTATAGGTATATGTAGAACATTTTGATGAAATCATGATCCTCTTTCATAATGTTAAAATGAATAAGATTAGGCCTACACTACATGACAAACATATGGGGTGTTGCAAGAAAGTTGCAATCAATTGCAAATTAAAGGAGAATTAACCTCAAACAATAAAGACGATAGTGTTCAAAGGTGTTATTTATTCCTACTTGTTAGACTATATGGCTTCGCGTCAAAATATACGAGATCGATACGAATCAAGATTTTCTGAGCAAAATTTATCATCTGCTAGCAATATGTATCGTCTGCTAGCAATACATGGGGGCTGCCATTTTTTTTATGTGTACAAGAAGATTTTCTTAATCCAAATGCCCAATTGCCTTTTTCAAAATTAAAAACCCATTTGAGATTAAAAATATAGAATAGATATGTCAATTTATTTTTAAACTGAAGATTTCCATATATATTTCTGTTGAAAATCGATATTCGCTTAATATAAATATATTTTCTAGATACTGTGACGCAATGGACGGAGCAAATTAATTCAAATTTTATGGATGCTTCTTCCCTGAGCATCTATAGCGGCAAACTATGCATTCACCTGCTTTCGGATAATGGGACTTGAAAAGTTAGAATGCATGCTGCATATATTATGTTCTGCTCTGTTTGGCAAACCCAAGAAAATAGATTTTTGTTAAGCAAAACCAGACAATTTAAAAGTATCATTATAAAGATTTGATTTTTATAAATCATGTAAACACCCACTTTATATTTTTCGTCACATATGGGATTTTAGGTAATGAAGAAAATCAATTTAGGTCTTGGATGCAAAATATCTTCCTGACCGGAACATTTCTCAATGGTTCATGTACAAATCCAAATCAGCAAGAAAATGGCAGCCCCCATGTAAATGAGTAGGAGACGATACCGGGTGTTGGAATATCTTTATTTATACCCTTTTCTGATATCTTATTAGAAAATGATTTAGGCCAATAAGTAGGAATATATTACACCTTTCAATATAAGTAAATTTGTACTCAGGGGTTAATTCTCCTTTAAGAACAACCATTCTGAATGGTTCAGGGTCTGCCCATTCAAGAAGATGCGCTTGCAACAATGATTTTGATTGGTCAGTACCGATCAGTTGCAACTTGCAATCGATCGCAACTTTCTTGCAACACCCCAATAGAGTTACAGGAGTATTTATCATTATGAATCACTATTACTATACATCAAATGTAGGAACTGGATGAACTGCAGCGTACGAAGGAGGGCTTGCAGCAGCAGCTCAACAATGCCTCTTCTACACAGGACAATCTACAAGGTGCTCTCCATGACAAGAAGATGGCATCTCAGAAGCAACACATGGACAATAAAGAAGTGCTGGTTGAGAAAGACAGGTAGGTCAAAAGAACTTCTGAGCATTAGGATGCCGATGGTATGAGATGTGGGAAAAGGGCCTGGCCTAAATGTTGTATCAAGAAAAAATGTCAAAATTAACTCTCATGCTTGTAGGTAAGCACACAAAAACCTATAGCTTTTCATCCTGTTAGAGAGACTAGGTAATTGAGGGTTGATATTTCATAATGTCCTTTGTCCAAGGATACATGTGCATTGACTTGCTTTTGAACCTAGGATCTCCAGTGCAGGTACCACTGTTTGAACCACTGCACCATCCTAACTTTAATCACCCTGTCTCATCTGGCAAGTTGTAAATAATAAATAAATACATTAAGCACTGCTGCATCAAAATTGGTACTTTGCTTCCGAGTTTGTGACCATAGCGTGTCTAGTTACGGGTAAATGCAGGAGTAAGTATGCAGGTCCTGTGAAGATTCCTTCTAACCAGGTACTGGTCATAGTAACTGGTTAGAAGTCCTACAGCTCCCTTACAGTGCTCGGGTCAGTTGAGCTACATGAAGCCTGTGTAGGTTTGACCTCTGTTTATAGGGAATAGAAGAAAGTGAAGGAAATTGGATAGGGGAAATTCAATCAGGACAAACTTTCAGTATCTCACAGAATCTCTGCAGTGGGATGAGACTGAGGCTTGTGAGCTGGACGTCTATTTTCCCATCCTGTTCTAGAGGTTGGGGTTTAAATTGCATGCATATTCTGAAAACTTGCCCTAAGTAGTTCAATCCTTGCTTGAATTCTTCCCAAATATGACATTGTTAATCGCAAATTTGAATATTTTCATTTGTTCTAAATCACAGCCAATCATCTTTTTGAGGTAGAAAGATATTTCAATACATGTATGATCAATTATTACGATGCTTATGAACTTATCATGACGGTACCTGCAGGGTAAATTTAGTTTACATGTATATGAAAGTGAGGTACCCATTTTCAAAAATTTCTTTTTACATGTATATCTAAGTACAGGTTAGGCAATATCATTCTGAAAACAAAAATCCTTGTGTGTGAGACATCAGTCATGATTTCTTTAACATTGTAATGAAATTTGATGACTTTAATACTGCAGAAGCTTTTTGTTGTGCTTGATGTTTTGAAAGTGCTAATCGACCTGCTGTGCCCTTGAGTTGATATAAACTGGATGGTGTGTTTGCTAGATACGGGCATGAGATACACATGCCTAGTCATGGTCCATCATGCTGAAATGAATCTCAATGACCTAATCTGTTTAGCCTCTTGACCAACTGTTGAGGTCCGTCAAAAGTTTCAGTGTTAGAAGGGCTGGATTACATGTAAATAAAGAATTAGGTTAGAAAAAAAAGAGTCAAGTGACTGAGTCCATGAACCCGTCAATTCTGGGTTTTCGTTTTTGTTTTTTAATTTTCTTTTTGTTTTAGTTCTTGTCTTAAGTAATTTAAGTCTTGTATTTGCTATTGGTAGGAGGTTCTTGAATCTTTATTTTAATTTGAACTGGGCCCCCATTTCATAAAACTTGTTATCAATAACAAGTTAAAATGATAGATATAATCTACTGTAATACTTGCATCTAATTGGCTGAGAGCAAATTTGTCATAGAAATGGCAATATTGATAACAAGTTTTTGTGAAACAGGGCCCTGGATTTTAATGAATAAAGATTTGCAACTGGTTTGAATCAGTCTTTAATTGCTCCTTCATTTATACTCATGTTTTTTATTCTTGATACTCTATTTTATATCTGTGTGCAACTAAGGCTTCAAACCCCATTTTAGTTGTGTCATTAAGGGGCCTCCTATATTAACATTTTTCCTTGAAGTGTCAGATCCTCATTAAAGTTTAATTCCCAGGGCATTTCTCCAAGGGTTTCTTTAGCCTGGAATTCAGGGGGGCGTTTCATGAAAGGACTTGTCAGATATTTTATCTGACAAATTTGCTCTCAGCCTATCAGATGCAAGGATTTCAGTAGCTTATAACAGTTGTCGGATAAAATATCCGACAACTTCCTTTCATGAAACGCTCCCCAGGCTGCTTTCCGTCTTTGACCAATCCAGTCATTTCTTGTTTCCAAGGTTGTTCCTTCCCTTCTTAATCTAGAATTGAGGACATTAAACTACCAACTGTTGCTTAGTTTATGATTGCTAAGATTTGCCTGTTTGTACAGGTGTCCTCAATGCCCATGTAATGTATTTTATATGTGACTCCGGAGGCATATAAACCTTTCTGCAGTTTGAACTGCCCAAATTGTATATTGTTCCGATTTTATTGAACAGAGAAAAACTTTCTTTGTAGAATTCATGACAGGTTCATGTATTTTGTAGAACAGTAGACAAGGGTCCCAATGAAAAGTGGAAAAAACAGCACTTTAATTGAGACTTGTTTCAGAAAATGTTGATCTTGATACAGGATTGTAAACGCTTAGGAATTGATACCTACATTTATATCCCTAGTCACTAGGATACCTGAAATGGCCCTCTTGAAATGGGGAATGCCATGTAGCAAATGATTAAAAGAGGCCTAACAAACAGGTAGGCTCGAATAGTACAGGTTGTCCGTATGGCAGGTTTTGATAGTACAGATAGTTCAATTATAGTATCACAGCCTTGATTCTGTATTTTGTATTTCAACCTGTTTACTATGGACTTGATGTTATTGTGACAAACATGTACATTTTCCATTGATCCCAGCTCAAGGTATCTTTATTAAAAGGTTAACCTCTCTTGAATTAAACTAAATGTCAGTTTACATCACATATATGTAGATGTAGGTTATATACATATATATGTACAGGTACATGTAGGCCCTACATTGTAGTATATTATGTCAGCTCTCTGTACTTCTACAGGAATTAACTTTCCTACCTTCCTACATGTATAAAATGGCTGATTTCCAGGGTTCCGTAGCTTATTGCTTAAAGTCCTAATCTAGCCTGGATAGAAAACTATAAATTTAAAATTATCTTGAAGTTGTTTTGGAGTGATGACAGGGGAATTACCATGTTTTGTTATCTTGAATAGGCCTGATTTCTCCTTTAGCTAGCCTGGATGGGTAGTTTTCTTTCGATTCATCTTATTGCCTTGAAGTATCAGTTTCATATTATGCTCATTTACAAGGCATGATATTTTTTTAATTATCCTTTCCTTCCTCTCCTATCATGGATTGCATCCAGGCTCTGTAATGGCTCAGAGGCTCCATTAGAAGTGTAAATTATCTTCAAGTAAATGATACCTTGTACAAGGAGGGCCAGCTTGGGAATTACCCTATTTACAGTATGTCATCTTTAATAGGCCTGAGCTCACCTTACCTCTATTTTCAGGTTTCCAAAGATTATGCAGTTTCCTTGGAAGTATCAGTTTCTCATTATGATAATGTCTAAGGCATGGCCCTATTTTTTAAATGACTTTCTTCCTCCCTTGATCATAGCCTCTGTCATGTGCCTTTTCTAGATTTCATTATGGTTGTAAATCACTCATCATTATGATTAAATTTCCATCTTCATGGATGTACAAATACTCACTACAGAGGGTGGTATCCCAAATGAGAAATATTAATGTGCAATTCTTTGCAAAGAGCAGAGGGAGAGGTGTACTGACAAGTTGCAATGAGTGTAACCTTGGTGGGTTAGAGGCTCAGTCATCACCAGGAATAGGAAAAGAAGTGTTTTAATTCCTCTTTCATGGGCCTCTTGCCAATATATAATCCTGGATGACATGAAAACAACATCGGGTGTAGTTCCAGGGTAGTTTTTGGACTTGTTATGATTTTTTTGTTATGATATTTTTTTGGAGGGGTGCTCTTTCCAAATGAGACAAATTCTTTTGTTGATGAATTCTTCAATCAAAAACTATTTCAACATCCTCTATGATTTCACTTTTCATGGTCTGTGTCAAGTTACAAAATATGTTTTTCCACTTTTATTTTCTGATCATGTGTGAATCATTTATTTGTTTTTTTGGCAAATTCAAAATCTAAAATTTTGCATTCTCATCCTCTCTCTCTCTCTACACACACCTCCCTCTTTCCCCTTTCTTGACTGTGTCTCCTTTTCTCCCTTCTGTCTGCACTCTATCCATCTCCCTTTCTCTCTCTCTCTCTCTCCATCTCTCTCTCTCTCTCTCTATCTCTCTCTCTCTCTCTCTATCTCTCTCTCTCTCTCTCTATCTCTCTCTCTCTCTCTCTATCTCTCTCTCTCTCTCTCTCTCTCTCTCTCTCTCCTTCCTCTTTACCTATGTACATGTCTCTCTGTTTATTTTCCCTCTCTTTGTATCTGCTTGTGTAATTCTCGCTACCTCAAATATGCAATTTTCGACGTAGAGGGCAATATTATGCATGGAAATGGTCCGCATCTTCGTCAACTTCACTTCCGGTCTGTATTGAAATACTACGGCTTATGAATAAAATGAGTGCTAAAATGCTTAATTCTTGGATCGCATGACATAAACCACTCAAATTTTGAAAATGCAACCAATTGTCTCAATAAATGATGGTATCTTTTCAAACATGTCGGTTAATTTATACTCAAACTCGAGGATTTTTGTAATACCTGTGTACAATCGGATATTGTCAGCGCATGCGTGGTTTGCATGACAAACGCCATCTGTAGGCGAAATTGTGTATTTAGGGTAGCGAGAATTAGTTACCTTCTCTAGCTGTGTAAGATGTCGTACATATTTTATAATATACATTGTACAACATTTGAAAAACAGTAATGTGAGAGGAATGGAGAGAAGTACAACACAGAAGTACAACAAAGTTAACTTTATCTCTCATGGTGTTCAGTAGCAGCTTTGAACAAATCTTGTCTGGGCCTGTTGCCAACCTGTTGATCTAAACATGGGGTGATACAGAAGCACTAACTGAGCAAGTCTACCTTTCAAAGCCACAGGAGCTCATATTGCTATGGAATGCCCTATGGAGTAATGCTGATGATGTTTTCTCCCTTATCCAATGCGGAATCATACTGCATTAGCAATTCTAAGTCAGCTTTGATGGATTTATTAGGTACGGTTCTGAATCATTGCAGAGCTGTACATGCACAGTATGTACATTTCTAGTCTGTTCTTGGACTACATCAGATCATGTTATAGCCTACATACATGTAGTACATCATATTTTATTGTGTGACAGCTAAAATTTGCTCCCAAATTTAATGTTTTTGTAATCTAGCTGTACACATGCAGGGAGGTAATTTTATGGATATTGTTTCTCACCCCCCCAACGAAAAATAACAAAAAGACTTCCTGCAATTTATGTTTATTTAACAATTGCTATAAAATTGCTATAAAAGAGTCTTTCTAAATTTGTTCATTTGCCCTTGGCCCCCTGTTGTAGACCTAAGCTTACATGTAAATCAAATCTGAATAAAAGATTAAATAGCATGCATCTTCCATGGGCAAGGGTTCTTTTTACATTAATATGGGAGAGTGTCTGTCACGCAATCAGTTCGATTAGCAAATAATGACCTTCATCCTACAGGTTGCCATGCCAATGGGGCATTTACGTTTTCAGTGAAGGACTAATCAGGGTCTAAAATTGAATTTTGCGATCCTAAAGTTCAGTGCTGAGTGATAATATGCACACCTGTTCCATAGAGATCTGGGAGTAGTATTAAGTTTGAGGGTCCTGGCATTTTGTTGTAGCGTTGATCGTTGATCAACAGTTGTTTACTATGCTTGAGATTGACATTGTGTTGGCAATGTGACAAGTCGTTTCATGATTTTTTTTTGTTTTTTATGTGTACATGTACATGTATCTGAAATGACTTTCGAAATTTTGATTAAGGCGTGGAGCAATTGTAGTTCTACCCGGGAATGTCCAAAGTTTATTTAGGTCTGTTTGGGTTGAACATGCAGAAAGTTTCACCGCATGTACAAAAACAAAAGGGGTATTTTTAGTAATACCGTAGTATGTTAGGAACTACCTAGGCTATAATGAGCTATTGTCCTTGAAGGGTATAAAGACAATGTGCTACATCATCATCGCGTGCACAGGGTTACGTGAAGTAGTAAGAGTGGCAGTACTCACTGAGCAAAACAATCTAGGCAGACTGTTATGACTCATAGAGAGGGTTGTCGAGTCGTGCAAAACTGAAGTTGTAGTGTGCGGAAAAACACAGGAAGCAAGAAAGATAAAAAGTGGCATGCAAAGGCGCAATGCTATACTTTATATATAGTAACATTTTTTATAGTTAGAAAGGAAAAATGATTTGTGTGTGTTTGTTGGTGGGGGGGGGGGGGCTGGGTTGTGGTATGACGTAAGGAGACAGGTTATTTCTGAATGCTTGGATACTATTTTAGGTTTGTTGAATAACTAGAAAATCATGTGACATTATTCAGTGGCCTGGGAAGTAAAAAGGTGAAAGGAAAGGAGAATTTACTGTTACTGAGACTAGGAAGTGGGAGTGTATGAACTTGTTGCAACAAGATAGAAAGTGCCAAAAAAAGTTTTACAAATCAATTGGTGTTATTGTTTTGTGGTTTAGTCTTTGAATTTCCAGCCTTATTATTGTCAATTTTCTGTGATATCAGTGGACATACAATATTTGATTTTCATTGAAGTATGTCTTGTCTCAAATAAAGCGATTTATGAAGACAGTCTTTTCTCTGTTGAGGCAAGATGGGTTTCCCCAAAACTTTTTAATGATTTTTTAAGAAATATGTTGTACCCTGAATCAAGCTCAGCTGTGGGCATCTTTTAGCCAGTTTGATAATAAAACATAGTGCCTGTATTCAGTATTCACACGTCCTTCAAGCCACTTGCTTCTTATGCATATATCAAACACTGTCAGGGTGTAAAAGAGATATGATTTATAATGTAACATTTGCCTTGGCTTGAGGGTGTGCCTTAGCTCTATTAGCTTGTTAAATGATCCAAGGACTAGGGCCTGTCAAGGGGGTGCAAGACAGAGCTCCGTCAAGTGCAAGACTATATTCGACAAGGGATTAAAGCAGATTACATTGTGAAAGAAACTGTCTGGAAGGAATTGGGAAAGATTTATAAGTATGCTGTACATAAGAATTGGTATGCTGTTTGGTTTTGGAATCATTAAAATGATAAGATATAGACACAATCTTGCTGAAAGCCACAAGCACTGTACACAGATATGTGGATATGGGACTACTTAGACATATGGCATGGATGTTTGGTCCAAACTTTTCAGCTGTTTCTTGTTGTATTTCAAAAAATGAGGGCATATGAAGAGCATTCGTTTACAGGGGAAATTTCTTGTGCGATATCCTTCCAAACTGACGTAAAAAGAATTGATGAGAAAGCTCACAAACTGTTCTTCGACCTTCCCAGAACTCAACCTTCTCTTTAAATGATCCAAGGACTCAGGGCCTCTAGAGGGGGTGAAAGACTGAGCTCAGTCAAGTGCAGGACTATATTTGACTAGGGATTAAGAGTGGCTTATGATTGCAGCAGATACAGCGTGTACAGAATGTGACGTCTTGTCTGCTAGAGTGTAAGGCGATGTTCCTATTGCCGTAGGGGACTTACAGTTTGAACAAGCAGCCCCTCATGGCATGCCATGCACACAGTTACATTTTGCATGTTGCAAGCACTCTACCTAAGGTCAAATGGTATTCAATGTTTTGTGGCTGCATTGGCATATTGTACCTCTTAAGCATTGTAAAAATGCAGAAAACTTTATTTTTACTTTTGTTATTGCTCTTTCTATTATTTCTTGTTTCACCCTTCCATTCCTCCCCCACTCTCTCTTTAAAATATATATTTTCTCCAGGCTTGTTTTTGCTGCCTCATATTCTGTCTTCTTATTCGCAATTTATTCTTTTCTCTCCTTTTCTTTGTCTTGCTTTCTCTCTCTCTCTCTCTCTCTCTCTCATGCTGCTTAGCACTTCTTTTTCTTGCCATGCCTCTCTCCTTTTTATCGAATACCCCTTTTTCATCCATGTAATACGAAACCACAATCTTTTTAGCGTGAAAGAATCTTTCACAAAATTCACGTGTTGTCTAGATTTATGAAAGTTTCTTGCTACAAAATTAAATCGCAACCTTACTTTTTTGGCAGTAGAAAAGATTTTTGCTACAGATCAGCAGCACTGAACTGTTCAAATTTTGGTGAAGTTTTCATCATATTTGTAATGCACCGGTACATACTTGTAGTCAAAGTTCCAATATCATACTTGGTAGTTACACTTGCAGTATATTACATGTATGATAGTGGTGGTCAGTGATCTCTGACAATCTGACAATTAATGAGTCATTGATAACAATTGATGAGAAGCAGCTCCTCATTAGCACTCTGTGCCTTTGTGTAGCTAAATATTGCAAGGTGGTATGAAATTTTAGCCCATGCTAAACCATGATTATGAACATTGAAATTTGAAATTGTGTATCATCAGGCTTCCCTTTCACTCTATGACGCTAAAGATGAAAGTCAACATAAATGTGAACTTAATGTCACTCACTGATAAGACAAATTTACGCCATAGCCATGAATCTACAATATTACAAGCCTAGCTTCTCACTAGATTCCCTCATGTTTCACGCCAAATTAGTTTGTCTTATCCCAACTTTAAAATGATGGAAATATTCATCTGTGTCTTTGTCTATTCACTTGCAATTCTGTTGTTGAAAATATTGAAGATATGATCCTATATTATTGTAATAATGCAATTGTAGTTGTTATGAAATATGAAAAATAAACTGAAACTGAGTCCTGTTTTTTTTGTTTTGTTTTGTAGGGTGATAGAGCAACTGAACTCAGCATTAAGAGCCAAGGATCAAATCATAGGAAAACTCAACGATGAGAAGGTCCTTACAGCAAGGAAGACGGTACAACCACTACAAGAAGAGGTCAACAAACTTAAAGAACAACTACGGGAGAAGGAGGACCAAGTTGATGTGAGTACATTAGGGATTTACCTTTATGCCACTGGTAGGAAACCTGCAAAATGGAATAGTGTTTGTTGAAGGTGATTCTTTGTAAATCAACAATTTTCTTAGAAAGTGTTATAACTCCCTTTTTGCCATTGACCAAATTCCAATACTTCCTCATTGAAATCAAGTATATTGTACATGTACGCTGTATGTGTGACAAAAATTGACTGTGGCAGTACAGTGTTTGTTCCATTGGTTGTCCAAAGTTGGGGAAGAGATAAATTTTGCATTGTTCAAGTGAACTATGTAAAAATTGCCTGTTGAAAATCACCTCAAGAGGGAATTGGATAGCAAGAGCAAGACATACATGTATAGTGAAACCTGCTTTAGCAACCACCTGTCTATAAAGACCATAATTTTTCGTTACCCTTGAAAAGTGTTTCTCATTGAAACGTGTATTAGAGGAACCTGTACATTAGCGACCACCCGTCTATAAAGACCATAATTTTCCTTACCCTTAAAGTGTTTCTCATTGAAACATGTATTAGAGGACCTGTACATAAAGACTTCCTGCTCATAAAGACCGCTGTCTCCCTTGAGTGGTCTTTATAGACAGGTTTCACTGTAGTTGGTATTGGTATTTATATAGGTTTGGAATTCCTTTGACATTTCTTTTTTTTTGTTATAATGATATCCTTGCTTTGGGGGATATTCGTACTGTAATACAAATATAATTATTCTCTTCCTCTTTCAAAATGGACAGTGACTTTTCCCTACTATATCTTGATACGCTTTCTTAAAACTTTCCAGGATGTATTCTTATGTTCTGATCAATAATTGCCACGTGAAAATATTAAGACTGTTAATTGATGCACACTTACCATAAATATGATTTAATACAGGTCATTACTGGTTTCATTTCTGCTTTTGTTTTTGTTATGTGCCAGTTGAGTATATTTGTATAGAAATTGCGAAGTATAAATTTACAATTACATGTATTACAGTTGAACTTGCTTTAGTGACCACATGTATAGAGAGACCACCTGTCTGTAAAGACTACAATTTTTGTTTCCCTTGAAAACTGTTTCTCATTTTAACATGTATTAAAGGAACCTATACATAAAGACCACCTGCTCACAAAGGCCACTTTCTTGTCTCCCTTCAGCGGTCTTTACGTGTATGACAGGTTTCACTGTATTATCCTTATTATTACCAATATACTTTCATTTTCTGTTTGTCTTTAATATTCCAGGATATTGAAAAGGATGCAGGCAGGGATAAAGACAGAGACAAGGAGAGGATACGCAAACAATATGAGGTGGGACTATCACTATTATCATTTTTATTTTATTGAGCATATATCGATACTATTCGTATCATCACTTTTGTCAGTACTATTAATAGCATGTGTGTGAAGAAAAGCAAAAATCTATGGCTGCTTTTACTGATAAGTGATATAAAAAATGGCTGAGGTATTATGAAAATTCTGATTTCAGACATTTTGCTTTCTAAATTTTTATCAATTTGTATGTCAGTATTTCAAAAAGTGCCAAAAATAGTGACATCACATGTCATCAAGAGAGTCTGTAATCCAGACCTTTCCCGCTTTATGCTTTCCGTAACCCTTACAGATCTCGGCAATAACAAAATTTGTCTGAGCCCCATCTAATTGATATTTTTCATTCATAAAAGAATGATGAATGAATATTTTTTGTATTTTATATTTCTCTTTTTTAATGTCTTTCTAGGATGTGTATCTGGAGCAGGAGAAGAGAGTTCATGAGTTAGAAGAAGCAACAGAACAACTTCAGGATGAAATCAGAAACAAAACAAAGAATATCAAGGTAATTCTTGGATCTTAAGTTTTTGCCCACATTTTCCTGTGTTTACTACTACTAACAATCTTTGCGTAAAATTGTGTAATACATGTAGATGCCAGTCATAGGAGTTGATATCAGAAGCATACATGAATTTTTTTTGGGGAAAATGGGTGGTAATTTGGAAACAATTTAGAGTCTATGCGAGAAATATTAGTTTACCAGTCAAGTAGAAGTAACATAGAGACTATTCAGCTTCTACTTTTTATTTGATTAAGAAACCAATTTAGAATGACCATTTCCCACCATTTTTTCCCCCATTTTTCTATTAATCGTTGCTACCTTATCAAGTAATTCTCCCGCTGTAAACTGTACATCATGGTACATTTTTTTTTGTTGCTTTTACCTCCTTTTTAGGACATTGAGAATGCACTGAAGGTGTCCCAAAAAGTGATCAAGGTATGTAACATAAACATTTTGTTAAATTCTATATTTTAGTGTTAAAATGATATGTCATGAATTTATAGTGTTAAAATTCTAGCATAGTGCTGCAAATATAGTTCATACCTTAATTTCCTCCCGTCTCGACTTTGGCAATGCCCTTCTGTTCAATTTACCCCAGAATCTGTTGTCCAAGCTCCAGAAGCTTCAAAGTACCGTGGCTCGCATTGTTACTCTGTTCACCAAGCATACCCATATCTCCCATGTTTTGCAGTCGCTACACTGGCTCCATGTCAAAGATTGTATTATTCTCAAAATTTTGTTGCTCACTTTTCACTGCGTTCACGGTTTTGCTCCCCAATACAATACCTCTTTAATTGAACATTACACTCGTGCGAGATCTTTACGCTCATCCACTTCCAGTTCTCTTGTTATCCCTAAAGTCGCAAAAGCTTAGGGGGAAACTAAACTCCTAAATTATGGAATAGCCTTCCTGAAGACATCAAAAAGTGTATAACATCTGATTCTTTTAAATATCACGTAAAAACATGTTTGTTTAATTTTTAATTAATTCTACTGTACATGCGCATCCACAGAGTGGATTTGGCGCTATATAAGCTACATTTATTATTATAGTAATAATAATTCATTCTTTTATTGTCCATAAATAGTACATGGAAATAAGTCACCCTTGTGAATAAAAACTGCAAGATTTTGTGAAACCATGTAATTTTCTGTTTCAATAACATTTACTTTCAGCAATAGTTTCTTCTACCTTTTGTTACATTTCAATTAAAGGAGAATTGTATTTTGGAAAGCAGCATCGATTAAATTGGGTTTTATTGTCTTAGATATGAATCTATAATCTTCTTGTTTAATGCTTTGCAGGAGTTGGACGGTAAAGTAAAAGACAAAGATGGAGAGATCACATCCCTTGAGAGCGGTGGTAAGAAGAGAGACAAGGCTATTCAAGGATTGACAGAGATGGTCAGAGCTAAAGATAAAGAGGTAAGTTCACTTATTTACATTTCAGTTATGGCCAGTAATAATCAGATCAAGGTTTGTTTAATTCAGTTGAATGAGATACAGTGAAGTATTGCAGATGTTCACACACGTATGTAAAGCATATATGATTGTTCATTTCTGTAGTTTCTCCAAAGATTCAGCCAACTTTCATTGGTTGAGGTGATCATAACATGTAGTTCTGGGGAGCGTTTCATCAAGCGTTTTGTCAGTGATTTTTAATGACAAATTTGCTCTCAGCCAATCAGATGCAAGGATTTCAGTAGCTTATAACAGTTGTCTGTAAAAATCACTGACAAAACACTTGATGAAATGCTTCCCAGATGGACTCTTTCACCCTTCTTGACCAGAAATGTGGTTCAAAGTCAATGTATTTCTTCAGTCTGAAAGTAATATAAGTGCTTTATAGTAAGAAATAGTCAAAAGATAAAAGTGTGTTTTCTGTGAGCATCAGAAGGGCATTAACTGTCTAAAATAAGCCAGTTCGTAATTAGTGCATGGTACAAATGACCCCAATTCGTACACGCACACGCATCTGATTTTGGTGGAAGTGCTACTTGTTTAACAAGTGAATCATACTGGTGCTCGCATCATGGTGCGCCCACTAATGAAAGCGTATGAAGGTCAATTGTACTCGGTACAAATGACCTTTATCTGCACATGCGCACATTGTAACTACATGTACGAACTGGCTTATTACAGGAGTTCAGCGCCCTTCTGTCTCTCAAAAGATGTACCTGCTCTAACCAAATTTTTAAAGGTTTCGAAAATTGAGTGTGCCAGGGATGTATCTGCACTGCAGACGGTTGGTTGTAATACAGAATTAAACTGAGCTTTTACTGGTTTGATGCAGATTCAGCAACTATGTGACCAAATAGAAGACATGGAGGAGGCCCTCACCAAGGCTAACGAGAGAGTCAACAAGGCAGAAAGGAAGAAGTATGAGGTGAGCAGAGATTATCACTTAACCCTTTCTATGCCATCACATTTTTGAATGATTGTCATGAGTGAACTTTCAATAGCTGACTATTGTCTTGTATGGCTATGTTTCTATGATGAACTGGGCATATGATATTTTCATGAACCTAAACTTTGCATTGAAGGTACAGCCCTGGAAAAAATTGTTAGACCAAGCTGCTGTAATAAAGGTACTATAATATGCATCCAACCTAATGAAAATGATTTGTCTTTGTATTTCATTGAATGAATAACAAATTCCAGCAATTGTACCTTGCTTCTACCACAAATATAACACTTTCAGTAACCATTCTTGGTCTAGTAATTTTTTCCATGGCTGTATCTGTTGCTGTTTCAGGAAGAAGAATGTAGCCATTTTCATTCCACATCACATTGTCCAACACACAAATTCTTGGGTGGGATTTGCTGCCCATGGCAAGGGAGGGTTTATATTCTATCCCGTTCTCTATTGTAGCCTACTCCTTATTCTGGAGCATCTCCCAGTGCCCCTCTTTCTGTTTCTTCCGTAATATCTCCTTTCCATCTTTCACTCTAAAATAATCTAGAGTTCTGATAATCACATGAAATAAATTCTTGCAAGATCAATCAAAACTTTCACTAAAATGTTCAAAACTACAAATACATGTACATCTACCTAAAGATATTGATAGAAAATAAATATCCATTCCATGATAAACATTTCAGGTATGTGTTTATGCCATTTTCCCTCGAAATATAATTCCCTCACCATAACTCAAGATAGGTTTCAAAACCAGCTTACCAGATTGATTTATTTTTGAAGACATGCCATCTACTCCTGTTCACTGCGTCCTTGTTTTTGTGGTTGTTGATGAAAGTACCTCATTGCCTTCCCCAAATTCCCATCTCACAGTTCCTATTCTTTTTTGTTGAAAAGTCGGAGATCAATTTCAGAAAAGTTGTGGCAAAATCCATATCCTTCCTACTGTGCTCTTCTTTTACTTCCTCATCCCATGAAGGTGGCCATGATCAATTTTGAAAGAAAACATATCAGACACGGTAAATGGTGGATAAAAGTTGAATGAAAAGACAGACCATAGGTCATCCACATCTTCAGACAGTACACAACTTTTGTAACACACCAGATGAAGCCAAAACTCATATCTAGTAGAATTTTTATACTCAAGTACTGTGCTTCGCACACTGTTTTCAGCCTTACTCTATCCCATTTCAATAATAATAGTGGATTAAAAGGGCATGCAGCTGGTTATCTACTTGATTTTGATGTGGATGTTAATTAACACCATCCTTCCCTTTCCTTGCACTCTCTTTATGCCATCCCAAACAAGCAAGAACTTGTCCTCTTGTTGACTCAGTCATGCCCAGTATAGCTGACCAGTCCCAACATGATCTATTGTGCAATACACTCTCACTCATACATCCCTATTAAGCAGATAGCCATTGCAGTGTATGCTTTTGATCTGTAAAGGATGTATTCCAGGACTTTTACTGTTGATTTTGTGGATTTGTTGTCATTGCTGTTTCCTATTTCTCTCTGATGTTTCCCAATGACATTGACATTTCAAGGTCATAGGAAGTCAAAATATTTGGAGGATTATAAACATAGTATTTATCTAGGATTGACATGCTTTTGTTATATTTGTAGTGAAATTTTCTATTCACATTCTGCCTTCCATTCTTACATTCATCCATTTATTTGTTCGATTGAAATATTAACCATTTTATTTCCTTTGTCTTATTATGTCTGTTGTTACTCTTTTTATTTTCAACTACTTCCTTGTTACAATTTTTTTCGTTCAATTATATCACACCAGTATTCATGTTGCGTTTAAATACTCATATTTTGAACAAATCTTTTGATCTAGATATTCTTTAAAGTCAATTTTTTTTTTTTAGTGGTGATTTGACCGCTAAAGTTGATAGGGATTGATTGAAAAAGATAAAATTGAATTGAAATAACTGAAATGTTGATTTGAGTAGAACTGAGTTGAAATCAAAAGATGTTTGAACTTGATAAATGAAACGACTTGCATATATGTTTTGTGCATTAGGGCATGGAGCAGCAGCAATCCTCTCTGTCTGAATTAGAGGAGAAAGTAGCTGATATGAGATCACAGATGCATACCAAAGACCTGGAGAATGAGGTAAGGAAACTGTATTATCTTTGTTTTAAGTTTCTTTTTTTTTCTAATCGTGAAGGGAAGGCTGTTGCAATTTTTAATGAACAATATAGAAATGTAGTTTGCATTTTAAAATATAATTTCTCGCATGAATGTAGTTTTCATTTTGTTTCAAATTTCAAGAAAAAAGCTTTTACAAGTCATGTAAGACCTATATGTAAGCCTAAATTTTATAATAGTTATCAATCTGCATATTAATGTCAGATTCTTTTACAGGGATATGCAGTAATGTACTTGTCATGCCATCTATTTGATTTATAATTTCGCATTCCCCCAATTTATTATTTTAATTGTGGAAGGAATGAAGATAACTTTGACTTTATGATGAAGAGTAATGACTCTATCATGGTATCTGCATGTATTTGACTACAGCGATTACAACATTCAAAGGCTAGGAAACAGCATGAGTTAGGCTTAGAAATGAGGTGTTCGTGTTATATAACTTTCTGTTATATTCTTCATATGTGAAGAAGATATATTTCTTGGTGCAAGGAGTATCTAACTTCAGCATGGTACAATGTATTATAATTTTTGTTTGACTGCAGCGATTGCAGCGTTCAATGGCCAGGAAACAGCATGAGTTAGAGAGGCTTAGAGAGGAGGTGTTTGTGTTATATAACTTTGTGTTGTATTCTTCATATTTGAAGAAGATATATTTCTTGGTGCAAGGAGTATATATAATTTCTGCATGGTGTTATTATTTTTGTTTGACTGCAGCGATTGCAGCGTTCAATGGCCAGGAAACAACATGAGTTAGACAGGCTTAGAGACGAGATGAAAGAAGCAGAGGACCAAACAGACGGCATGGCAAAGCAGAAAGATGATACAATCAAGGTACATGTACATCAAAAACTCTTTCTTACTTCCTGGTTGCAGATTAGCAATAAATTGATGTTAAGTCTTGATCAAGCGATTGCATTGTGCCAGGAACTGTCTACATGTATCTGTAATTCAGAATGTTTGATTTTTTAGTGAATGGGAATTAATGTGTATTGTAAGCTTTTAGAATGAACATTTTATGAAGAGTACTAAATCTCGCTGAAAAGCACAAACAGTAAGGAGCACTGAACACAGAAATGGGTATATATGGGACTACTCAAGCATGTGGCGTCAAAATTTAGTCTAAATTTTTATACCATTTCTAGTTATATTTCAAATAACTGTATGAGAGCATTGAATGCTTGAGTGCCTTATCATGGTCGCTCGGCTAAAGCCGGGGTAATAATATGATTGCAGGGCCCTCAGGGAGAATAGTATATAATACTGATGAGGCTACCCTGGGTAAACAAGACATATTATTATTATTAAAGAGCCATCAGATTTATGTGACATTGCAAGATTGATATCCTTCCACACTGAGATAAAACGAATGAGAACACTCACCAATTTTATTTCACCTTTAACAATATTCAACCTTCTCTTTGATAGTAAGTGATTGATTTCACCATCTTTATGCTATTGTCTATTATTGATATGTTAACTTTTGGTTTCTTATCATTTACAGCTTTTAAAGGACCAACTTCAAGATGCAAAAGCAAAATCCAAAGAAAATGCAGATGCCATCGAACAACATTACCAGGTAAACAAAACTATGTATACATGTATATTTCATGATATAAGTCAGCATGTGAAGATTCATACATCATAGTAAGCCTATAGTATTAGGATATGATTTTTAAATGCATGTAAGTTTAAAATTTCAGAAGAACTGGAAGTATGTTTGTATTCACCCTTGAAAGAATAGAGAACTACAGGCAATTCGCCAAAGAAAACTTTAAAGAACCCTCATACATGTATAAACACATTGTCATACTTTGTTAGATTCAATTTGAAAATTTGCATTGTTAAGAAATCATATTTTTGTAGAAAAGAGGGAACTTTTTCCTTATTGATAGAGCAATCAAGCCCATGCATTAGAGATTTTCAATTATTCAGTAGTTTGTTTAGTATTGTGTGTCGGAGTTTGGACCCCTTTCCAATTCAAGGCTGTATCAATAGATTTTTCCCCTCCATTGTCCAATTATGTTTAGAATCTCCTTGATGATGGGCAACACCAGCTGGATCTGAAGGAGAAGGCCATTCAGAGGCTTACTAAAGGACTTCAAGAAAAGGACAGACTTGTGAAGGTAAGAACTACAAAATGTAGACATTTTACTTCTAAACTTAAAAAGAGATGCCTGTAGATTTTTTGGTATGATAATCTGTATGTGATGATTTTTTTTTTTTACTTTCAGAAATTTTTGTTGTCTTTTGATGTGAAACAGATCTGTGAGTGAGGGAACCCAGTTATATTTATGAAAGAAAGGATGTAAAGTTGTTTGCAATGTAATTGATTGAGAACAAAGGTAAACACTTGCTGAAAGATAGTGTAAGAATGATGAGATGTATGACAAATGAAAGTGTGTGATTGAAAATAACAATTTGTTGCTATTGATATTGCTTGTATGAAGGGGTGTATGATTTGCATATTACTGAGATCACTGAAATTACTGCATCTTTGAATAAAATATAATTGAAAATTGAAGAATACTCCATCATACACCTTTAATAACAATAAGACCAATATTAGCAAACTGGTATGCAAATGCTACTGTATATGTAATTGATATCTTACCATCAAAGTTCTTTGCATTTTGGATCGCTAAGTAGGAAATTATGTTTGCCAGTCATATTTGCTTACTTTTTATCGGATTCACTGCCATTAAAACTGCTTTTCCGGTTTCATTTCACTGATGAGATTTAATGAGCTTCACTTGACTGAACAGACACACTGCATGCACTATATCACTCATTCATGCTTGATTAATTATGCATCAAATAACAATATGTACATTGCATTCTGTAACTTCCACCCACCTCTTATTGGTATCCAACAAGTAATTTAATAAGAGCAGGGCCGTTTCATAAAACCTTTCATCAATAACAAGTTACAATAATTGTTCTAAGCTACTGAAATCCTTTAATCTGATTGGCTGAGAGTGAATTTGTCATAGAAATGAGGCAGTTGTTATTGATAACAAGTTTTATGAAACAGGGCCCAGATGCAGAAGACATATTGTCGTTATTACCCATAGGAGAGCAGTTTGGTATGTAGAATTATTATATTTGGAGCAGTAACCTGAGTTTGATTACCAACAGAGAAACACATTTTGGATTATCAGAATAATCATTTTGCAAGCAGTACAGTGAGTTTAAATCCCTTCAGATTTTATATTGGAAGCTTTGTGTGGTATGGTGATAATTCTAGGAGGATTCTGTTGCTCTTTCTGAAAGTTATGTGGTTATCCTGATCCTCATAGGAATTTGTGTGTTGGTTTGCTGATTTTGAGGTGTGATGTATCACTGAATATGATTGAGTTGATGATCATGGAGCTGTATTATTAATCTGCATGCTGATGTTACAATTTTGTCATTTATTATTTTTCTTGACCACTCATTACTAATCTGAATAGGAATACATGGAGCTTGCAAAGAATGCCAGCTTGCCTGATGTAAGTTTATGTGTGATGTGAATGACATTGTTCAATCATCTTTTTTGCATCTTGCATGGTCACCTCTTTTCGTGAGGGTTACAGTATTAACTCATTCATGTTTTGCATCTTCAGATGTATGTCTTTTTATTTTTTATTTATTTGTTATTGTTTATTGTATTCTTATATTTTAGGAAAAGCATGGCCATTTATTGAGTTGTTTGATTTTGAAGGTTCCATGTTCATGCAATATTCAGGCTTTGCATTATGCTATTTTTCAAGTTATTTTGATATTTCAGAAACATGTTTTATCCCTATAAACATTATATGCATGTGGGGTTTGTGTCTTGGCTGCTATTTCACTATGGTGATATTGGTTAAAAGTAAGTGGATTACAATGAACTGAGGTTTTACAAATAAGAATTTATCAGGGTTAACCATTGTTTATGAATTGCACAGGGCTCTGTTGCTCATTCTGAAATTTCTGTGGTATTTCTTGTTAATACTCTGTTTGTGCCAAGTTTTGCTCATCCTTATGTACTTTCCTCTGATATTGGTTTAATGGGAATGTGGATTCTTCCTCAATCTGTGTTTGTATTTTAGCATGATGAGTTTAATAAGAGTAGGCATTTTGTCCGTCCGTGACATTGAATATTTTATTGATTATAATGTTATTAGGCAGCCATGGGAACTAAAAATTGTTATCAAATCTCATCTCCTTCATTGATACCCTTAACAATGAAAAATAAACTTCGCTCCCATGAATTAAATACTTATTTTCTACAGGCCTTCAAATTTCAAAATTTGTCAAATGTCCGTCTGTGACAAACCGATCAGGCTCATTTAGGGATAAGTGCTTTATATGTTTTGCCAGTTTATTCAAAACAATGCTTATATGATTTGTTTTCAATGTACATGGATGAAGACAATTATCCACATGCATTATGATACTTTTCTCTGAATATATCAAAACCTGTTTTTGATCCATCAGATGTACATGTACTTCTATGTAGTTTATGTACAAAATATATTTCAATTCATATAAAGTTTGATTTGAGTAAACTGACACTGAATTATATTATTACAACCGGCATATTTTGAAAATACATGTACCTTATTTGTTATAGCTTAGTGCATTACCATGTAGTGAATACAATTCCCTCCAGTTTTGTTGAAATAAATAGAACCCAGTGGACCCTGAAATTAGTGATTAGAATCTATGTATAAAAAGAGCAGACCTGTTCATATTTGTGAGATTGTGGTATAAGGCTCACCTCACATAAAGTTCACCGATGACAAAGCAAAAACAAGCACATGCCTTTGTTACCATGAATTTAGTCGTTCAGAAAGTTGAGTGATCATGGGTTTTGAAATACACAGGTATTGAAGACAATTTTGTAAGAATATTGATTTTCGATAAATAACTTGAATCCACATCTATTGCATTGCATGTATGTGGCAAGTAAATCATGCGAAACCAGACTGCCATATTCTTCCATTTCGAAGCTTACCTGGTGATGGTTAAATATTGTTTGTTTTTCGTCTCACACAACGTGATTTCTGCTGCGCATTTTGAGTTTCTCTACTGTCATTGTGGACTTGTTGCTTTGGCTTCATTTGCACATGTCCTTTTAATAATACCAAAGCTGTTTTGAAATAAGAACAAAAATGGGGGCATAACACATAGGTAGTTCTCCAGGCTGATGGTAGTTGTGATCATATGACTGTAGATGACCTGACAGACACCTCAGACAGGAACCCAAACATTGACTAAACTTGTTTATCTAGCACATAGTAGATAGAGTGAATCACTGTCTGATGGTACATGTAGATGTAGTATTTTGAGGCAGTTGTAGACATCAAAGAATCTAAGCTTAGGGGTCTATTGTATAATCACTGTACATGATGCTGTACATATTGAGAGGCGTCTAGAATAAGTAAATGGTAATGTATGTTAATCCTTGCATGAATATGAAAATATTGTTTTTCTGATTCTTTAGAAGGTTATCTTATACATAATTTCGATTTAATATTGTTTACTTGATATGCCTTTCATGTTTTTAACAGTGATACAAGAATATCTGACTGAAGTAATCATTTTTTTTTAAATTCTCCTCTCTTCATTCAGGCTCAGCAGGCTTCAACAGAAAGCATCTTACAAGATCTCAGAGACAAGTTAGCAGACAGAGATAAAGCTTTACAGGTTAGAAAAGAAACAGAAACGGTCTGCTGTACATTATATACATGTGTAGGCTTGATGGCGTACTGGTTGGGGGGGGGGGGGAGGGCTACAGCCCCCCAAAGTTTCATGCCTAAAAGAAAAAAGACAAAAAAAAGAAAAGAAAAAAAAAAAGAGGGGAAAAGAGGAAAGAAAAAATTTGAAATTACCCGTTACAAAATTACATTTTCATTAAGAAAGGTCGATTTTTTTTTTGCTCGCTCGCAAGTATTCAGAAATGGTCCCTGTGTGCCTATGGTCAGCCCCCTCCGAATATTTGGCTCATTATACCAGTGTATAGGACTACTCTGAATGATACAATAATAATGATTCATGCTTTGTGTCCAGATTGGATATTATGATTGTGATAAAAAATAAGTAATACTATTGAAATAATAATTATAAGCATCCTGATAATGTTCATAGTGTTTGATTCCATTCATTCAGTTCAGAATAGAATACATGTATGTATTTTTTGTAAAAAACACAGCGACATAGTATCGAAGCCCTCAGATAAGCAAAAGCTTAATACTTTGTGAAGCCTTCAAGTAAGACACAACAACACGACAATGATAATGATATTGATAATGATATTGATAATAGATTGCGATATTGATTATAATGATAATCAAAATGTATAATGTATTTCATGCATCATTGCATTGTTCAGGAGGCAAATGAAGATAAGGTACAGGCTGTAGATGCTAAGGAGGCAGAACTGAGAGCACTGAAACAGAACCTCAGAGATCATCAGAGAGATCTCGAGAGGGCTAACGGTGATATGATGGAAGATGCTAACAGATTAGGGGTGAGTACAAAGGCATAGAGATTGAGAGAGAATGGGGAAAATGGAAAGGGAGGGAGGGGGAGGGGAGGGTTGGAGGGAGAGAGAGAGGTAGAGACAAAAAGGAATGTGACAGATAACCGAACAAAGGACAAATGGGAATTGAAAGATAGAGGGAATAGTAAAGAATGAGGGAGAAACAACAGCACAGGTTCATCAATTTCTTATCATTTCTCTGTGTAAACATTTTTCAGGAGCTGGAAGCCAAAATGAAGGATCTGGACAACAAGAACAAACAACTCTCTGACAGTGTCAAGGCACTCAATAAAGCAAACCATGTAAGTTTCATAAATAATATTGATAATCTGCACAAAATATAATATTACTGGTGTATCATATGTGACCAGGCACCACAAAACCACAAAAAATTAGCCAGATTTGAATTTTTAGTTAAGGTCAGATTCTGAAAGAAGAAATTCTCAGCTCTAAAATGATAATTCATTAGCATTGGATGTTCCTAATCCACTGAAGAAAGAGTAGAATGCCCAGTCCCATAGAATGTTACTTATGAGAAATACGGGTTTAAAATTTGCAGTCTATTGAAGCACTCTGACTAGCCATGTATTATGCAAAGGTGACAAATGGAGGATTAGAAGTCAATAAGAATTTCTATGAAGAGATTGTCCTAAAACTTGGCATACTAATTAAGCAGATCCTTCTCATCGTGTTGAACAAGCATCAATACAAGAAATTACTCAGTTGTAAAGTTTTGGAAGATCAAAATGAGACAAGTATTCAGGGCGTAAAAAAGGAAAGCCAATACCACAAAATCTAGAGAAGACAAAAATAGGCCTGTTAAAAAACTGTCTAAAATACCACTTTTAGATTGTTTGGTGCCTCCAAAGTTTTAAATTACTTAGAAAAATGCATACTCTGTCAGGAAATACTAAAAACTGATATTTGACCATGCTGACCAAAAATACCTTTATTGTGCTCTAACTGAAAATCACACAATGCAAACTTTTTGGTGGTTTTGTGGTGCCTGGGGGGTGTTTCATAAAGCTATTTGTAAGTTACGCATGACTTTACGCACGACTGGTGATCAGTTCTTGTACTAAATGATTGAGAATCTGATTAGTATAGCACCCAAGAACATGTTCCAGTTGTTCGTAAAGTCATTCGTAACTTTACGAACAGCTTTATGAAACACCCCCCTGGTCACATTGGAGCATGTAGCTTAAAAATTTTTACCTCGCAAATAAGAAAAAACAAACAGGTGATTTTAGATAGAGCAGGTCTCAGGAAGATAAATCAAATCAAATCAAATCAAATCACATTGTTTATTTGTATATAATCCTGATATGATTTCAATTGTAGCAAATTTTCTATTGAATCTTTGTTTCTTCCCCGACCTCCTACAGGATGCAGAGGATAACCACCACCGTTCCCTCGGTGAGAAGGATGCGATCATCAGCCGTCTCCAGGCAGCCATCGCTGGCAAGGAGAGGGAACTGGAAGGGGAACGAGAGGCTCAGCAGAAGAACAGGGAACGCAACGGAGCAGCACAGAATATTGCCGTCCAGCAGCTGACTGAACGGCTAAAGGACAAAGATAAACAACTTGAGGTGAGCAGTTGTTCAACCCATGCTCTGGCGACAAATGTTTTGTACAATAAACAAATTCTAAACTTAACAATATACCTCATCCTAAACCTAGCCTAAAGCCCAATTACAATTCTGAAACAAAGTAGAACATCATATATTTTCTGGTACATGTATGTATGTCACTGTGTCCTATGTATAATATTGAGCTTTCAAATGTGTCGACTTGAACGCCGTCCTAGATCCTCCCAGGTACAATGGACTGCTTTGTGTTCACTGCATACCGTGCTTTGTGCAAGAACGGCTCACCCGTGGTCCACTAGTCAGATCGAGATCGCGTCAAACATGGTTTTGCCGTCTCTCAACAACGTGAACCTCGCTTCACCCATTCATGCTTCACCTACTTTGTATGCAGTCAGCACAAAGCAGTCCATTGTCGCTGGGACGATCTAGGACGCCGTTCAAGTCGACACATCCGAAAACTCCCTAATGTCTCCTCTATGACTTCTTTTGTTCAGGAGATTGTATGTGAACGGGCCCAAGTAGCAGCAGCCAATGAGAAAGCTACCCAAGATCTCCTACAGACTATTAGAGACAAGGACAGTCAAATCAAGGTCAGCTTCAATGACATGCATTTAATCTAGTCTTTATGGGCCCAGCAGAAGGGCTTGAACCCAAATTTTTTGCTAAATTTTTAGTAACTCCTTAGCATTAAATTGCTGAAGTAATAAGCTATCATTGTTCACAATTTGGATCACATATGGAATGAAATGTGTTATGTTCATGTAGTCAAAGAGCACTTTCAATAAACTAGTATGTGAGTTATAAAGAGGAATGATAGTATGGTTTATCTTGAAACTATTTTTACATCACAGTTAAAGAAAAGGGTAATAGAGAGAGAGAGAGAGAAAGGGGGGGGGGGGGGGATTGGGAGGAAGCGAAAGAGAAAGAAAGAATTGTTAGGTCACCAGGAGCAGACAGATTCCTACTAATTTCTCAGAAAACTGTTATTTATTCCTTGTAGGACCTTAATGACAAGTACAACAGAGCTCTTGTGGACAAGAGCAATGCACTAAGAGATCTGCAAAGACAGGTCAACGAGAAGGAGTATGAACTTCAGGTTAGTAGCCAATGGCAAAGACACGGACAAGCTCTTATCTCTATCTTCAGTATACCAATTTGGGTTTTGCCCCATCTTTACAGTACATTAGTTTTCCCCCTTTGTGAGTTTTAACTAGGCTTATGGCAGTTTGCAAGGGGTTGTAGAAGATAATCAACTTGCTGTGACAAATTCTTACGATCAAAGTAATACAATTCTGTTACACAGTAGCCAGTTTTGCGCGAGTTTGATCCCGATATTACATGCTTAATTAATGATTATGACACCAAAAACATTAAATAGTTTAATTCGCAGATCTCTACTGAATTAAAGTTTATTCACTCTATCCTTATTTATAGGGAGCTAAAGTAATCTGGATACAAAGAAGGGTAGTTCATTTGTAAAAAATATGAAATACAATCAAACCTGACCACTTTATAGAAAGACAGCCTGTCTATAAAGACCATAATTTTGTTTCCCTTGAAAAGTGTTTCTCATTGAAACATGCAATGTATATTTAAAAGAACCTGTACATAAAGACCACCTGCTCATAAAGACCACTGTTCTTGTCTCCCTTGAGTGGTCTTAATGGACAGGTTTCACTGTATAATTGATAAGAATAAAAGGAGATTTCATACATATAAAATCTTTTAAAAACAGGCATGATATTCTTCCGATTTAAATCGGAATTCCGATTTTTTTCTTTTCCTGACAATGATCTCGATTTTTGGGCATTTTTCCCCGATTGTAATAAACGATCCTGTTTTAAAAAACCGATTTTGTTGTGGTCGAATAATTTGTGGTTGATATGAGATTTGGGGCGATTCGTATGTCGGTTGTACCTGTATGTAAGCGTTGTTTTTTTGTGCTGGCTCGCCTGCAAGTGATTCGTTTTGTGTAGCATTGCATGGTGTGGTGCGCACGTGTACGTGAAGCAAGGTGGTGACTGGGGTAGATTTTATTTTGGCCGAATTTTATCGATAGCAACGTAACATAAACGTAAACGGAACAGCATGCGTTTGTTTACTCGCGACGCTATATATTCAGCCCAGGTCAGCGGCTGCCGCCTGCCCAGGCACGCGGCTCAGCTGTTTTGTACTTGCTCTATCATCATGTGGATTTACATCGTACATGTACGTACGTGCACGTGTACCTCGGCGATATCGATCTCGACATCGGTCTTTTCCGAACTGTTAGTTCGTGTATGTTGGCCCTGGAATTGGAATAATGTATTTTTGACACTAAGATGGCATCTAAAGCTAATGTAAGTTGGAAACTACCCAGTGATTTGCCTTTACAGTTATATAAAAATTTCCAAAAAAAAATTTCGCCCCCTGACCCCGGAAATGTAGATTTTTTTTTGGTAGGCCACTATCATGCCTGTAATAAGCCTCATTGCCTTTCTTCTTTTTTTATTTTCCTTTGATACAGAATGCAGAAGAAACACTAGCGAGAGCTGATCATGAGCAGGGCACTCTACTGGCAAAGATGAGGAATGCCTTAGCAGAGAAGGACAAGACAATAGAGGTATGACTTTTTTTTTGGGGGGGGGATGATTCATCAAGTGTCTTGTCAGTGATTTTTACCGACAAATTTGCTCTCAGCCAATTAGATGCAAGGATTTCAGTAGCTTATAACAGTTATTGCAACTTGTCATCGATGACAAGTTTTATGAAACAGGGCCCTGGGTTCACCTGAAAGTTTCCTGTAGAATGATAGGAAAGCTGTTACTTACACTTGCAAGGTTCAGTTATGATGCTGTGATATCAGCTGTTGTATCCATACTTGAAATTTGGGTAGTGCCATTGATTTGAGAGGGAACAAAAACTTTGATTTTTAACAGTAAATACACCTCTTTTGAAAGAGTGGTATGATTCTTATCTCTCAGAATGATCGTCACAAAACTCGGTTCCTCATATGAACCAAAATGAGGGATTTTGGCCTGTTTTTGTGTGAATTCGATTTCAATCACATTTCCTTTGATTACACTGTATATTTCATGTGTCAGGTTGTTGACTTTGCTTGTCTTTCAATACCAATTTTGGGAATAAGTTCAATAATTGTGTGCTGCCTTTGCTACGAACAGAAGCTGCTAGAGAGTGGGAGGGAGAAAGACCGGTTGTTCCTGGAGATGCAGCAGTCCGCCGCTAGGGCGTCGCCCAGTCCATCACACCATGCTGAGATGAGTAGACTCAAGGATGATAATGATAGACTCAATAGAGAGATAGACAAACTAAAAGGTATGGACTTTATGCTCAACAAGTTGATTCTATTAATTTAAAGCATGTCTACTATGTTATATCTGGGACCTTTGAAGCATATGCTGTGATAGACCGTAATGCTGTGGAATGTTTTTCCAAATACTCCAGTCAATAATATCATGTTATAGAAATGACCATTTTCTCTCTATTAAGTGTATTCAACAATTTGAAATGCATTTAGACTTTAAAATAATCATCAAAATATGTAAGATTGTTGGATACTTCTAGTATGAATTCTATATTTATATCTTTAAGCTATAATTTTTAAATCTCTGTACATTTGAAAGTTGCTTGTAGTAGTTTGTGAGGAATCTTTAATATGTTGTCATTGTATTTCATTTTTGCTAGACCTGATAGCAAGACTGAGATCTCAGAAGCCTGATGAGGATTATATGACATCACTTAAGAATGATCTGGAGAACAAGAATAAACTATTAGCCAAGGCAAAGTAAGTAAAACAAGTGTACTGTATAAGCTGAAATTTTCGCAAGGGTTTTATTTTCCCGAATTTCGCGAGTAACCTGCCGATCGCGATTTTTAACACCACGCGAATGTAATTCCACATGAACATGGACCAGGGAAATCTCCTGCATGGACTGCGTTGCACGAAGCATAAGTGTATATCCCTTCGCTAGGCTGTGTGCAGTGACAGGATGGGTGTATATGATTTACTGGTACATGTATAGTAGCGTGTAAAGTACAGTTCGCATGCGGCGCTGTTTGACTGACTAGAGTGGCAGTGCCGGTGTGTATTGTTGATCACTAGATAGAAAGATCGCATGCCTGAGCCTGGGTCGGTCATTCGCGAAAGCAACAATGCGCGGATATGTCTTGGAGTCCGTCATTCGCGAAAATATTAGCTTATACAATATTTCAAAATTTGGTACAGTGCAATTTAAATAAAGGACAAAGGATGTTGCCTCATACATGTATTTCTGTCGTTGTAACAGTTGTGACTATCTTCAACTTCACCCTCATGATCTTTATTATCATCACCATTATCACTATTATCATAGCAATCGCCACAAATGACAAAAATTACAACAAACATGATTATAAGTTAAAGGTACTTCATCCATTTTGCAGACTTATACAAAATTCTGCGAAACTTTGCACAGGTTAAGTAGATACTGCCTATGAAAGTTCTGTAACTCCTTTGTAAGAAATGAAAACTTTGCTTTTGTCACAGAGGGAGCTATTCAGAATTCACCGCAAGTACATGTACCAGTAAATCATTTGAAAATTACACAATTTTTTTCTAGTGAGAAAAAAAAAGTGTTACCAAATTGTTGTTATTCTTAAAGCAAATTATAATACTTTTCACATGTGCACATGTTTTCAAGATTTAGGGCTGAAAAAGGGATGAAGTACATGTACTTTTAATATGTATTTATTTTCTTTCTTTTGTTCAAGTATACCTTTTTATGATTATTGTTCCCTTTTTCCTGCCTTTTCAGGGAATCCTTGGAGTCTCTTCAAGATGAACAAGAGGCAGATAGACAGGCCAAGCAAAATGCTGTAAGTTTTTATGATCTGTCTTGATTCTTTATGATCATGTAGGTCACTCTAAGGAAATATAAATGGAATACTGAATAAAGAAGCTGTGGTGTGAAGGGAAATGTATAATATTTCTAAGAATAATAAATGATAAATATCCTTGCATTTAAAGAATCTGCATATGAACTGCATTTCTTTTTAGGCCAAACTTCGCAGGAAGATCGTGGACTTGGAGGATCGCATTGATGAACTCAACAACGCAGCAAGGAGCAAGGATAGTTTGATCAAGGTAAGATCACCCTACTTGAGATAAGTTTTAGCCATGATTATGCTCAGTGATGCAGGAATTAACTCTGATTTAACTTTTGTGCAGATTTTGTTATTTTTCATATTTTCCATTATGTATTTAATCCTATTTGAAAAACCCATTTAGTTACTTGGGAGTATTCTTATGTATTTCAGCAACATACAGATTATTATTTTTTGTCGTTGGCCCTCTCTAAGCTTGCAGCTTGCCATGCAATAATGCAGATAAGTCGACTCCACAAAGCAAATTTTGTTCATTTTTCATGCGATATAGGTGTTGTTATGCTGTTGTTGTCATTGTTTATGATAAATATATGTTGAATCTCATGGTTCAAGTTTTCTGATTTGCTTTTACTAGTTTAAATTTGTGTTTGAAAATGATTAACACTCCCTTTTTATGTACCTGTTGCAGGAACTGAAGATAGAGAACGGCAGATTGTTAAATAGCGGCCAATCTCCCAGAAGCAGTGATTCTTCTGAACAGGTATAATACATTTCTTTGTATTTGTCATAACCTTATGAATTTCTTAGTTAATTGATTATTTTTCCTGGCTGCGATGAAAGAAAGTAAGTAGTCCTCCAGCTCATTATTTACCACTTGTGTAGAAATGACTTCATTTAGTAATACATTTAAAGCAGCATTTCAAAAATCATATGTTGTTGTGCTTTGGAATACAGCAGTAAAGAAATGAGAATAGGGGTCTGGAATCTCCTGTAGACGCAGTAATTTACCTTAAAGATGAAGAGAAAGGAGTTTAGCATCACGTGTACTAACTGACATATGATGTTCCATTTATGTGTGATACTTCTTTATAGCTTCAGCAGCTCATGCAAGAGCAAATCCGTGAGCTTAGTCGCCTGACCAACGCCCTCCATTCCAACCTTCCCCTAAATGTCAACATCACTCACCAGAGCGAGACTGGGAGTAACAGAGGAGGGTCTCCTGACGATAGAGACAGGGGCAGCCTCAGGGATGTCCTGGGTGCAGAACTGGCTGCAATGCAGACTCTGAGGAGACAGATTGAGGAAGGCGTAGGTAGAAGAAACGACAATCACCTTCACGTGGTAATCGACAGGCAGGGAGCTGTGCAGTCGTCAACGACTAGTGGTGTAGGTAGCGGAGTCGGCAGTGATAGCAATGGTGAGTACTACTGTGATGTAACGCACAGGCTCTTGTTAATTTGAAGAGTCAGAGTAAACTGTAGCCATCTGACCAACATAGGTTAGACACAAACTGATTATCAGTTTGCTTTGTTGCAATTTTCAGTAGAAGGTGTAGAAACACATTCATTTATGAAATATGTACTTTTTTCACTTCAGATGTTTCGCCAACTATCACCACAGCCAGCGAAGCACAGCGCAGGAGCTTTGGAGTTGGCCATGACCCAGAAGGCATGCAACCACCTCTCTTCTCCCAAGACACAGGCCTTTATGGTCCAGTTCCCCAGCCTAGTCTCAGCCTGGAAGAGCTCTCATATCCCACCGCCGCCACCAAAGAGGAGCTCCAAAGAGAGGTGATAGACCTCCGCTCCCAGCTCAAGGACTCCAAACAGAGGCAGCAGAACCTTGAGAAGCGCCTGGAGCGGGAGGAGCTGGAGAGCTTGAGGAGCATTCCTGGACACGACCTGACTGATCCCACTGCTGCCACCCGAGAGGAACTCCAGCGGGAGGTGGCAGATCTACGCTCCAAGCTCAAGGATGCCCGGAGAAGGTACCAGTCCCTGGAGAAGAGGATAGAGAAGGAAGAGTTGGAGAGCCTCAGGAGTGTTCCTGGACAGGAGACGGATGGTGATCCTCAGGTGATCTCTGGTCTCCAGAAAGATCTGGCAGGGCTAAGGAAGAAGCTAAGGGAAAGCGAGAGGCAAAACATCACACTCAAACAACAGCTCGATGCTGCATTGCTCAATCAAGCAAGCAGCGACAGTTCAGGTAATGATGTGCAGAAAATAACTTTAGTCTATTCCTTTTGTGTAGGTAATGGCTACTGTGAGAAAATATATGAGAAAACTCAGATTTGTAAGTAAGAATGGAATTCACACTTTTGTCCTTATGCCATAAATCGTATTTATGCTAATTCAAAATATATATGCCCATTTTATAGTTAACCAAGATTAAAAATGCTGGGTGATTTTATCTTATTCATTGAGAAGTCAATCTTCATTTAGTTCAACGTGAATTCTGGAATCTGTAATAATGAATTGTTGTTACTATTGTGTTTTCCAGGAGACCATGTGGTTCCAATATTGAAGCAACAGCTTGATCAAGCAAAAGCTCTGCTAGAAGAGAAGAATCACAAGCTACAGGCAGCTGAACAGCAGAATGCCGCCCTTCGTCATCATCTGGGCATTGGTCCAGAATCTCCCCCAGAGTCTGGAAGAGACCTTGTAGATAACCTGAAGCTGGAAAATGAACACCTAGCATCTCAGCTTCAAGAAGCCGTGGAACGTGCACAGGGGAGACAACAAGGTAGCCAGAATAAGTATGGACAGACATCGATGGCTGCTTCAGCAGAAGGTGTGCAGGTCGCACTTCTGCAGAAGAAACTTGACAAAGCACAGAATTTGATTGAGCTTCTGAAGAGGCATATTCGTCTTAATAACTCTGGAGCAGAAGGACAGGAGAGAGAGTTCAACCCTGAGTTAATTGTAGACATGGCAAAGGAAATTGAACGGTTGCGAAAGGAGCTGGACTCTGCACGGGACCAAGAACAAGGAACTCTTGATGAAGTAGACAATTCCAGTAGGACAAGGCCAGTAAGAAGTGCTTCAAGTTCTAACGAGGTTGTCATGCCTCCATCGTTACACAAGCAGCTTGAGAAGGCCCAGATGGAGATGAATGCAACAAAGAGAAGGTTCAAAGCTTTGACTCTCAAACTTCATGCCACAGAGGGCACTGTCCATCAGCAAGCTGAACGCATCAAGCGTTACAGACGACAGCTTCACAACATGGGACTACCAGCCCCAGGTACTCCTAAGCGTGTCAGCAGTGACTCAAACCTGCTGAATGCATCTACTTATGCTCAGGCTAACCGTCGCTTGTCGGCCGTTTCTCTGTCGCAGATCCCCAGTTCTGATGATGACAGGGACAGTACATCTTCGGCAAGCCTGACACCATCAGAAAGAAGTGTGGGTGCTGCTGATGTAACGTTTGCTGGGTTTGGTTTGACTAACGACACTGACGAACTCAAAGAGCAGGTAGCAGTCCTCAAGAAGCAGTTGAAGAGATGCCGCCATGTTATTCGCAAGCTTCAGGCCCGTATTCAAAACGGCGGATTAAGCCGCCCCACCAGTCCATCCCGAGATCCAGCTGACCAAAGCGCTTGGTTTGAGCTTGTCGCCAACAGGGCAGCCTTTGAACGTCTCCAGCAGGATCTGGAGAACGTCACAAGCCAACTGGAGAAGGTCATGGATGCCAATGCCTCCCTCCAGGCACGAAACCAGGAGCTCTTGTCAGAACTGGTGGAGCTCCAAACGCAGAAGCAGAACTCCTTCAGCGAGGAGGTGATCAGGTCACAGGAGCTGGAGATCGGAAGGCTCCACGAGCAGCTGGCAGAACTGCGCAGCCTGATGGGTGTCCTCACCAGCATGTTGACAGAAGCCTTGGGGATCCTGAAGGGACTGGAGAAGGATAATAAGACAGCAATGGAAGGAGCTTACTCTGAGAGGGTGACTGTCATTGAGGAGAGGTTGAAGGATGGCACTGAGGTAGTGGACACCATCAGACGACTCATTGGAGGTAGGGGAAATTCAGTCTTTAGATATTATCTCTCAATTCAGAGGCACTTTTTATCTGTCTGCCAAAATGTTTTGTAATGAAATAAATGTTTGGAAAAATAATGGTTATATTGTTTTTAGTTTATCTGATTTCTGAAGAATGCACATACATGTGCTCTTATTTTCTTTCAGTTTTCTATGTTGAAGAAAAAGAGTGAACTTTTTTTTTATATGCTTTGTGATGATGTGATACTTAATGTTACTTTAGTCTGTTTGTCTTTTATTCTGGGATGCAAGTAAGTTTCATTTGATTCCTTAGCAACTTCATGCTGAAAGATAATTTATTATATAAAGTACTTGTACACGTAGCATCACCATTGTCTACTCTCTATAATTTTGTTGTTTCCTTGTGTTATTTATTGAATTGGGTTTCATTGCAGATGAATCACAGTTTGGAAGGAGGCGAAGTGAAGAAGATGTCAGGGAGTTATTTTCAGACAGGTAACTATCCAGACTCTTGAAATGATTAGGCAGTTGAGGATTTTCTCACTTAGAAGGTCATGTGCAGTTCTGATGAGGCCCCCATGAGAGTTGTTTCATTCTAGTTGATAAATAGCAAGATACCAATCATTGTACAACTCTGTCATCTATTACAGAATAGGAAAAATTGATTTTATGTAGATTGCAGTTGATACTGATCAATATCCATGCAATACCTTGAGCTGACAAAAATATGGAAAGGCCTTGATTGAGCAGAACTTCATTCTTTTGTCTATCATTCCTCACATATATGTGTATGCATCTTTCCGTTTAGCAGTTGTGGATGCTGTAAATCCAGAAACTTTTGCGACATTAAACTTTCGTGAATTGTTCGTCACAGCCAATTTTGCATCAAGAAACTTTTGCGAATGGCAATGATTTTATGTTTCAATTGTGGTTTGATTATTTCGCGAATCTCGACCACTTGCGAAATTCGCGAAAGTTTCATGCATGCAAAAATTTCTGGTTTTACAGTATGATGGATACAGTGAAAAACTGTCAAATATTTAATTCATTGTATTCTTATTTATGGTAGGTTGCGAGTGAAGGATGAACAGATGCAGCAGTTGAGGGACGAAATCAGAGGACAGCAGAAGCTGAACAAAGAACTGCAAGAGATACTACACAACAACCAACTCAAGGCAGACAGCATGAAAGAGGAGCTGAAAAGGTACATCTAGCTTCAGCTACGTCTGTCTATTCTTACTTTACATTGCTTTGACAGAAGTATACATGTAGAACAATGAAAAAATATCAGACAATTACTTTAGTTTGGCTTAATGATAATGATTGTTAATAATATTCTGGGAGGTTTTTTTTGTATCGAGTGGATTACACTATGATGTAAAGTTTCTATGTGCTTTCAGGGTGATTTGATCATTATTAGCTGAGCTTCATCCCTGACAACAGTGATCACTGTACAGTGTATTTCAAGGATTGAATCCTATCAGGTATCCATTTACTACTCCTTAGTGGAGAGTGGCATATGTAGATTAACCCATTGGTAACGGAAATCGGGTGGCTCCTGTGTAAATCCTATGGGAATGAGAAAATTTAGTAGTCGACAGATTAATGTCTCGCCAAAGGTGATCTCAAAGCTTCTCTTCCCATTACAGTCTCCAATATCGTCTCAAGGCAATCATTCTAACCCTTCCACTCAAAGTGATCAATATTTTTGTACTATTTCAGACCTACCCCAGTTTTTCTTAAAAGTAAGAGTAACAAGGTTTTACTGTTTTAGACTAGTTTAGTGATATTTTTTGGAGCAAATGCATGTAGGTACATAGAGGTATTTAAGACATGTCCCTTTGTCACTGCCTTTGTCTTGTATAGATTGAAATCTGAACAGAGCCGGGACACCAAGATGCAGGAGGATCTAGATAGCCAGAGGAGACAGAACCAAGACATGCAGGACATCTTACGTAGACAGGAGCAGAGAGCAGAAGCTGCCAGGAAGGACCTAGAAAGGTAAGATATTTGATTCTCAGAAGTCTCTAATACCATTATGTACTTGAAATGTTTAATGGGGCCCGCTACTCATATTGAAGAGATTTTTCGCAGACACTGGTAGGTAAAGAGAGTGGAGGCTTGGAGGAAGGACGTAGTGATGTACATGTCAAATTTTCTTTATCGTAACTGCCAAAATGAACTCTCCAAGAACTTGCAAGTGTTTAGTGGAGACTACACAGTCAGTGTGTCATAGAGGAAGGAACTTTATAGTTAGGATATGCACTTCTAGATTGTAATAGATTGTAAACCTTCAACAATTTACATCAGACCCTTGATTTATCTTGTTAAAACAATTGAAATCAAGAGTTCTAAGTTACAACCTGAACAAAAGGTTGTCACCAGTACTACTGCATTTTGAGGGCCGCTTCTTTACTGTAGTAACTCGTGTCTAGTCTTAACAAGTGAGATTTCAGTGGTCTCTTCATTTGGCCCCCCCCCCCCCCACAAGATGAACAAAACCCAAGGCCTTTCTTTTAAAATGGTTTGTTATATATCTTCTGCAGGGAGTATGAGAAAGAGATCATCATCCTGCATGACAGACTGGAAGAATCTAGGAAGATGAATGACAAGCACAGAGAGAAGAAGAAGAAGACTTCTCCATCTGGCTCAGAACACTCGGATGGTAATCATTTCTTTATCATCAATTTGGCAAGCATTATACTTGTATGCCTTGGAGTGTAGATATGGTGTCAGTCTTAACATTGTAGAAATGATGAAAGCAGCATCTGTCTTGAAAATGTGACTGTGAAATGTTTGATTCTCTTGCGATCATGCATTTACATGTACATGTGGGCTTAAAATCAAAGTTCAAAGAGGAATTATGTTATTGTTGTACAGTGTGTATCTCCCAGGAATATCTTTAAATGTAAGCTCTTGGTAACTGTTTTGTGTGTAGAGGACAAGAGGTGTTGTACACCTATTTAAGCAGGGATAGCAGTGGTCTTAAATCTTGAAGAAAAAAAATGTGATTCATAGTGCATTTACCTGCACTTAAATGTATGAATAAAGTATTAATCATCAGTATCCAAGTACTCCAGACCTACATGTAGACCGTCTTATCACAGATCCCCTACATACAATATATTATCTTTTTGGCATATCATTTAAATTATTTATCATTTTATCATTATTTTGTTGTTTGCTTGCAGATCAAGGAAGTATTTACTTATACGAGACAAACATCAAACTGACGACAGAGAACAGCACCCTCCAGAGACGCTTAGCAGAACAGGAGGACAGAACACTGAGGATGAAAGCAGAGCTGGATAGAGCCAATAAAGAAATCAAAAGGTAAGCCACTTTTCATTGTATTCCAACAACATTATTCAAATACACTGTAGAAGCAGAAGGCTGCCTTTCGTGTGCACAACTGTAGAAAGTTATTTCAAGAGACTATATAGAAGTTATCAGTTTTTTATTATTACTGAGATGGGATATACCATACCCTTTATTTTGAAAACAAGATAATAATAATAATAATGATATATAAGATTTATAAGGTGCCAAATCCACTTGATGATCAAATGCTCAAGGCACAACTTGTGCAAAAGATGAAATACTTGGAAAATAAGCAAAAGTGCAATAGGAGAGGTACAGACATGAAAGGTAATGGTAATCAATCATAGGCCAAATTAAACAGATACTTTTTAAGATTGTGTTTGAACACTTCAACAGAACTGCTATTTCTAATCCCTTGAGAGAGAGTAATCCATATTGACGGCCCAGCATGAGCGACGGTTTGCTCCCCCACTTTGTGTTAAGCCTAGGAATAACAAGTAAGCCAGAGTTTTGAGAACGTAGCAGTCTAGAGGGAATGTACAAGATACAAGATACATGGCACGCAATTGCAGAGTGTTAAAACCATGTGCAACTTGGAGAATACTTACAGTCATTTGAAAGTTCCAGGGTGTTGCTTTGGAACTTGTTTCCTATTTTTTAAATTCATGATGTGAAGCTACTACTCCCACCTAACAAATTCAAGATCTGACTGCTAATCATCATATCTTATGCGGTACATGTAAAAGTAGCTGTACAATGCCAGTCATGGTTTTTTTTTTTACTCCCTCCTTTTTTCAATTAGATTACTTACTGAGAAACATCGGTTAGGAGAGGAGAAACAGAGGTTGCATGACCAGATGACAGACAACGAGCAGCTAGCCAACTCACTCCGCTTTGAGCTCAGTGTCTATGAACAACTCCATCAAAAAGGTGAATAGTTTGAAACATACCGGTAATCATTGAAGTATTCTGTTTGATTTGATTTTGATTTTGATTTTGATTTATTGGTTTCTGCATCATTTTTTAACATACATTTTTCAGGCATGGTACAGATCTCATACATAGTACATAATTATACTTTTTGAATGCATGATTGAATACATAATTGAGTACATATTTGAATACATAATTGAGTACATAATTGAATACATAATTGAGTACATAATTGAATACATAATTGAGTACATAATTGAATACATATTTTGAATCATCCTGGAATCCATAATTAAATACATATTGAATACCAAATTTATTCCTATGTCTTAAGAAGGTGCAGCGGCTCAGGGGGTTAAGGCAGTGGTCATGGAAATGGAAAATAGTACAGTGGAATAGTATCCAATTCTTTACAAAGACCACCTGTTTATAATGGTCACATTTACTGTCACCCTCAAGGAAGAAATATGTGTTTTCAAACCTGTCTAGAAAGGCCACCTGTCTACAGTGACCACATTTTTATGTTTCCCTTGGATGGTCTTATTGGACAGGTTTGACAGTATTGCTGTTCTCGGTTCCATGAGATTTCAAATCCAATGAAACCTTATTGGAAATGCTTATGAATGAAATGCGTCATTAAGTTTATATTTCCTCTAACTTTTCTATGTTGTCTTTTCACAGTCTAGCTTGGAACATTACTTTCCCACTTTTCAAGACTGGTTGATTTATTTTAGGGACAATTTAATTTCAGTAAGTTCTACATTTCCAATCACCTGTGTATTCACAGAAAGCAGCACAAGATCACCCGGCTCTCAGCGCAGGGGCGGAGACCACTCCCCATCACGCCCCTCCCACTCCTCCCCATCCCGTCTCCACGTCATCGACAGAACAACAGGAGTGGACCTCTCAGAGCTCCTTCAGGAGCTCCGTCATCTACGGATCCAGCTGGAGCGCAGCATCGACACCAACAATGCCCTGAGGATCCGCCTGGAGGAGGCTCTCAGGGAGAAGAGCCTGTCTCCCAACTCGGGGAAGGCATCATCGTCGTCGAGGGCAACCGTCATCTCTGAGGAGGTGAGGATACATAGCAGCAGGAGCAGCAGTAGCAGTAATACGAGGAGAAAATCAAGCGACGATAGGACCAAGAGTACTAGTGCCAGGAAACTGTTTACAGGTAAATACTTGCTTCTCTGGAGTATCTTGTTTGTCTATTGACTTGTTGCTGTCTGTTTGTGTGTGGAAGGTTGTTCTCTGCTATATTTATGGTTTGGTAATGGTATTTAAGTAACATTTAGACAAAAAAATTGCTATTGGTCTTTTTTATTTCTATTATTATTATAGGCTATGATTATTTACTTCACAAAATACTGTTAAAAAGATATTGCTGTGAGATTTACCTTTGAAATCCTGGACAAAACTATCTTTCTGTTTGTCCATTTTTAGATGGGAAGAGACAGAAACATTCAGAAGAAAACGGACATTTAGATGAAGACTTCACAATGGATGGTAAGTGTTTATCATAAAAAAATAACAGATATTCTCCTTATGCATATTAATTCAACAAGAACTTTTACAGAGATTTCACATACATATATATATATATAAAATGTACAGTCATAAATTTGAATGCCACATTCCTTTGACTGAACATTTTACAATTGAAAGCATCTTTTGTGTTACCGTATAAGGTCACAAAGTGAAATATCAAAGTGTGACTGGACTCATTAATGCTTGTTTGACAAAGACGTTATGGCCTATTCTGTGCTTCAGATTTCTTTACCCTTCCCAGACGCTAGAACACAGAATGCTGCAAATTCCGGTGCTGTATATAAAAACATCATTTACTACAATAAATCAATGTACCTACCTATTTGCTAGTCTTCCGACTACGCAAGCCATTCGAGTAATTAAAGTCACGACAGTGCATATACCCCCCTAGGATCACGCCTTCCTCTGTGCACGTACGCATGAAGCGCGCACACAATCCTCCTCTTTCCTTCTCGCAGCCTAAAGAGTTGCAGCTAAGTCACTATCTTGCGCAAAAATTCAGAGTTTGCTACTCTTTTAGCGCGGTTTTGGGTGACTTTTGCCAATTTTTCCGTCCTAGACTTGTTTATTATCTGTTTAGTGTCGGTTTATGTCTGTCACGTATTTATTTTGGTGATATTTGAGCTTATATTCATACCTCACTCTTCACCTCTTTCGTATAGTAGCCCAGGGCATTCGCTTTGGCGTTTTGCCGGGCGCTCAGCCCTGTAACGTTTCGTTGGTGTTTCGTGTGTGTGGCTGTTGTGTGCATATACCCTTACGAGAGTGTTCTTTTGTTCGTAGTGCGTGAATGGAATTTTCCACACATTGCGCGGGAAAATTCCATTCCGTTTCACTCTCGCTTTGTACGCCCTTTTCTTTATAATTGTTTATTGTTGACTCTTTTATATCTCCTTACAGGTGATAATGAGTTCTTCGGAGGAAGAGCAATCGAGGTCTTGGTTACCTCCAGGCTCTTCCAATTCTTCTTCCCTCCCGTCCACTACTCTCACTTATAAGGGCGTCAGCCCAGTGAGTGTGTTGGAGACCTCTGTGTTTCGCTCGCCTACCAGCGAGTCAAACACGATGGTTAGGGGAGGTAAGGGCGTCTGTCTGTCTGCTAGCTCTGGTATTTTTGTACCGGGAGCGACGAGCAAGACAGGCTGTATAGGTAAGTTAGGTGTTCATAAGTCTTCGGACCGAACACCCGTCATTAGCAATTCTAGCTCCCTCCAACTCACGACCACCGCGTCTGCAGTTGGGGGGGCGGTAGCTAGTATTACCGGGTCCTCTCGACCCCCGACCACCGTCGGGAGCCTGGAGGGGGCATTAACTGGTAAGACCGCTAAGCGGTCAGCTAATGATGTTACTGGGTCTTGCCGACCCCCGACCACCGTCGGGGTGCCTAGCGAGATTTCACCCAGTGTTACTGGCTTCCCCCGACATCCGACCACCGTCGGTGTGTCTGGGGGAATTACAGCCGGTAACGTAAATCCGCATCCCGCTAAGAAGACCTCCTCCTCGAGCAGGTTCTCGCAGCGGAAGACTGCTGGTTCCCGCCAGCCACTGACCAACGTCAGTGCTCCGGGTGCTATTTCCAGCAGTGCTGCAATGCAGCAGCCCGTCCACTCCCCGGCAGTCAATGCGAATCGGGGCTCTGGTCGGGGAAGCACAGTCCCTAGAGTTGCGGCCCGGACAATTTCGGTAGTGAGGCTTTTATACTGCAGCCTAACACTTCCCGTGCTTCTAAACGGCCTTCTATTACGGTGGCTCACACCCCCGCTAAGAAGCCTAAAGCCAAGAAGGGTAAATCCAAGGATAAACCCAAGTCGGGTAAGAAGGCTCAGCCCTCTCTTCCCCCCGACTCTCAATCTGAGCTGCTCAGATTAATGAGACTCTTTGCTGAGCAGCATGGTTGGGATACTAATCCCCCGACGCTGCCGGCTACTGAGACGGGTTCTCCCCAGTCAGTTGTCACTGTGATGGAGGATGTTCCCGAGTCGGACCCCGGTGTTTTCCCGGTCTCCGATATTCATGAGAACCTGGGACAATTTTGTCCGAATGCGGTTTCTCGACCTACTCCTCCCGTGCCTGCGGCTCTCGGAGCCCCGCCGGGGGAGGAGTCTGTCATTGGTCCGTGGGCATATCCACCCCCATGGGATTTTCCCCACCGGACTACTTCTCCCGAAATTGATTCTGTCTCGCAGGTTTCTACCCCGTCTGTTTCAGAATCTCAGGCCGGCTACGACCCCCAGCCTTGTCAGGCTATGGCGGCAGATGCCAAGGCCCTGTTAGAGAAGTATATGCCAGAAATTTTCCCCCAAGTCCAGTCGGACAGTGATCAGCCATCGCTGTTATTCAGACAGCATGGCCCGTCTCCTGGTATTCCTCCTACAGAGGACTTCAAACAGGAGTATGGGGATAGGGAGGCACTCGCCGATGCGGGTCGGGCTACCCGACGCCCCTTTGGTAGTGCCTTCTCTTTCTATCGGGATGATACCCAGGGCTTCTTTTCAGCCAAGGGTTTATCCCAGGAAATTATGGGTATGGGACAACGTTTGAATATCAATTTCAAGTCTCAGTCCTATAGATCCGCCGAGAAGCCCCTAGTGAACTTTGAAACCAAAGTCAGGTCGGGCTTAAGGCTTTCGGCGTACCTGGGTTCACTGTTACGCCTTCGGGCCAGATCAGTTGAACTGAATGTGACCGAGGGGGACTCCAATTTGTTGGATGAACTCCTGCTTTTGTTAGCTGGACTTCAGTGGTCTCAGCTCTCATCAGCGGCGATTGACATTACGCATCAACGCCGCAAGCTGGCGCTCTCCACACTGGGAGTGCTAGAGAAAGACATCCCGCCTCTCTTGCGGGGTATCCCTTCCTCTCATCCCAAACTCTTTGGGGGCCAGTTTAACGAGGTCTTCCTCAAAGAGATAGAGGGTCGCAAACAGGCAAAAGAGATGGCCAGACAATTCTTGCCCACTCAGCCTGCTCGGTCCTTTCCGAAGTCTAAGTCGGTCTCGACAGGCGCTAACCGCTCAAATCGTCGAGTGACTGTGACTATCCCTCGGGTTGAGACCCCTACCCTGAGCAACCGTGGTAGAGGCTCGGCGAGAGGAAGAGGGGGGCGTAAGACCGCCGCCAAGGGCACGGTCAGGCCCAAGTCGGCCTTTTGATACCTTACCCCGAGTGCTTGTGGACAGTGTAGGCGGGCGGCTCCAGAGATTCCTCCCAGTTTGGGAGGCAATCTCCGGCGACGCCTTCGTACTATCCGTCGTGCGCGACGGCTTTTACATAGATCTGATAAAGCCGATTCCAAACGGCGCCATCAGAATCCGCCCGCCTCCAATGTCAGCCCTTTTCCAGCAGCACATCTCCTCAGAGATCACCACGCTGCTGGGAAAGGGCGCTGTAGAAAGGGCGAGAGATCATCCTCATCTCTGTCTCTCCCCAATTTTTGTCATTCCCAAGCGCTCGGGAAGTTTACGTATGATTCTAAACATGAAAAGAATCAACAGGTTTATACCTCCAGTGCATTTTCGCATGGAGACCTTGGCATCTATTCTGCCCTTGATCAAGCGGGACGACCTTGCGATCTCCCTCGATCTCAAAGACGCGTACTTTCACATTCCCATTCACTCTCTGTCGAGAAATTTGCTGGGATTCGCGTTCCAGGGCGAAACGTTTCGATTTCGTGCCCTGCCCTTTGGGCTGAGGCCGGCCCCTCGAGTCTTTACTCGAATAGTGTCTGCCCTGGCCGCGTTTCTACGGAATCGCGGCCTCCGATTATTCGTCTATCTAGACGATTGGCTCCTAGTTGCAAACTCAGAGTCCCTCCTGTTGGATCAGTTATGCCTTTTACTGCGACTAACGCAAGACTTAGGCTTTCTGATAAACTGGGAAAAATCGGAATTATCTCCCACACGTACCCCGGTGTACTTGGGTGCGGAGATAGATATCCCGAATCAGCTTGCCCGCCCCAGTCGGGACAGAATTCGGACTATCACCATGACCGCACGGTCATTGCGAGTAGCCCGCAGGGTCAGAGCCAGACAATGGCTTCAATTCCTGGGCTATCTGGCCAGTCTAGTCGACGTCTTACCAGACTGCAGGCTGTTGATGAGGCCCTTTCAGAGGCACCTCCTCAAGTTTTACAGACCGGGCAAAGATTCTCTTTTGGGGTGGATTCCACTCCCAAGAGATATCAAGCTCCTTCTCGCCCCCTGGTCGAACAGTTCGTTTCTTGCCCAAGGCAAGCCTCTCTGTACACCTCTTCCGTCAGTTTCTCTGACGACAGACGCCTCCCTTCTCGGTTGGGGCGGTCATTGCCGGGGCGAGATGATTTCAGGGGACTGGTCTCACTTGAGAGTTATGCCCCATATCAATGTTTTGGAAATGATGGCGGTCAGCCTGTCTCTTCATCATTTCAGGCCCGGTCTTGTTGGTCGCACTGTACTCGTTCTTACGGACAATGTCACAGTAGCTGCCTATATCAATCGCCAAGGCGGCACTCGGTCTTCCTCTCTGAACACCTTAGCTGCCCAGTTGTGGAGGTGGTGCCGGTCTATGAACATTATTCCGGTAGCCTCCTACATTCCCGGTCAGGAAAATCTGATCGCGGATTTTCTGTCGCGGGGCAAATGCCTCCCGTCAGAGTGGACTCTTCATCCGGAGGTGTTTGCTCTTCTCCAAGAGGTGTGGGGTCCTCTGGAGATCGATCTGTTCGCCTCCACCCTCAATCACCGACTCCCGAGGTATTGCTCGCGGGTTCGGGATCAGGAGGCGTGGGCGATGGATGCCTTTTCCCTCCATTGGGGAGCTATCCGGGGGTACGCTTTTCCCCCCATTCCTCTGATCCCTCAGGTCTTGAGGAAGGTCAAGGAGGACAGGGCTTGGCTCTTGCTGATAGCTCCACATTGGCCAGCGAGACATTGGTTTCCAGACCTGCTGAGTCTCCTGGCCGGCCAGCCGTTTCCCCTTCCTCTCAGGGAGGATTTGATAATTCAACCCCTCTCAGGGATTGTTCATCAACGCCCAGCGGTCCTCCACTTGACTGCCTGGCCGTTGTTGGGGAAGACGCCAGAAACTCGGGGCTCTCCGAGAGGGCCTCCCAGTTTGTAATGAGAAGCCATAGAGACTCCACTAGAGATCTCTACAACTCTCGTCTAGGGGCCTTCTTTTCTTGGTGCGAGAATCAGGGTGTCTCGCCACGTGAAGCCCCTATCGGTGTTATTGCCGATTTTTTGATCTCCCTTTTCGATAAGGGTAGATCGATTTCAACCATACGTGGCTATCGTTCGGCTATTGCCGCCGTCCACGTTGGTTTTGCTGATGGTTCGGGAGTCTCCAACTCCCCTCTTTTGGCTAGGTTGACTCGCTCCTTCTTCTTGCAGCGTCCATCAATTCGTAGCCTGACTCCTTCTTGGAGTCTACCCAAGGTCCTTGACGTGCTTGCGAAGCCACCTTTTGAACCTTTGGGTAAAGCGTCCTTTCACCATTTAACGGTCAAGACGCTATTTTTAGTCGCTATTGCTTCGGCACAGAGGAGGAGTACTCTTCATGCTCTGTGTATAACACCGGGTCACATCCGTTGGGAAAACCATGGTGTGCGACTTATACCCAAGCCCTCCTTTATTGCCAAAAATCAGACTGCTTCCTCTGGACCAGTTGAGATTTTTCTTAGACCGCTGTCGGACCATTCCTCAGTGCAGGAGGATAAGGTCTGGTGTCCGGTGAGGGCCTTGAAATGGTATTTAGATAGGACTAAGACTCTTCGTAAGAGTGATCAGCTTTTTGTCATCACTCGAGAGCCCTTTTCCGCCGCTTCCAGAGAATCCATTTCTAGATGGATAGTCGAAGCGATCCAGGCAGCTGGGCCGGAGGCCCTATTGACTGATGGGAAGCCCCGTGTTCATGATACCAGGGGCATCAGTGCCTCTTGGGCTCTTTTCCAAGGGGTGCCCCTAGTGGACATTGTGAGGGCAGCCTACTGGCGTTCCTCCACGTCCTTCACATCTTTTTATTTAAAAGATGTTCTGTCTGAAGAGTCTTTTTCTAACAAGACGTTGCAAGCTGCAACGTCATCCTTGGGTTCCTGTTGACCTTCCTCTTGGGACATGCCCCCCATTTGAATCTGTGCTGGTCTAGCAAATAGGTAGGTACATTGATTTATTGTAGTAAATCAGTAAAATCAGAATTGATTTTATTATTTGCTAGATAAATCTATGTACCTACCTATGTCCCACCCTCCTACCCCACTCCTTGCCTAGCAACATGTCAAAGTTTGTCTGAGGCTGCTCATAAAGAGGAGGATTGTGTGCGCGCTTCATGCGTACGTGCACAGAGGAAGGCGTGATCCTAGGGGGGTATATGCACTGTCGTGACTTTAATTACTCGAATGGCTTGCGTAGTCGGAAGACTAGCAAATAGGTAGGTACATAGATTTATCTAGCAAATAATAAAATCAATTCTGATTTTACTGATCTGAGAATTTGAGTCTATATTTGTTGCGGGAGTTTTGGTAGTTATAGACTTGAAATTTTTCTCATCAAGTACATGTAACATTTATTCCAATAGTTCTATTGTAGATACATGTTCATGATATTCTGTTTGTGGAATCTTAAAAGTGAAATAATCATGTCAATGTTTACCAATTTGAGAGGAAAAAGTTGAAATTCATATAACCCTATAGAAAATTATTCCCCCTGATAGAACCATAATTTCTGTTTGTTTTGTTGCCCTTCAGGTATTGGACATCTCTTTAGCAACGGGGACGTCAGAGTGAAGAAATCCTCCTCCATGGCATCAGATTTATCCGAGGGTGGATCCAAGAAAGAGAATTATGCAGTCTCCATGGCAACGACCTATGAAGCTGTCAGGTCGGGGGTCAAAGAGGCAGCTGTCGTCGGGGGAACCATCGAGGTGCTGCTCAGAAAGAAGTTGTCTAGGCTTGCCCAGGTAAATCTTCCAGTACTTGTGGTGCACCAATTTGCCCCATTGTATTTATTAACCTACAAAACCATATGAAAGTTCATAATATTTATATACTCTGCTAAAAACTATTTACATTAGGAGAAATTCATACAAATTTTTAAATATTGCCTTTTCTTTTGATTTCTCTTGTACTAAATATCCTGTTTCTTTTTTTCCCCTGTACTTTTCCTATTCTCATGGATGACTATTGATAGAATGATAACCATTCATCATCTTTTTCTTCCATCTCCTATTTTCTTCCCCAGGTGGTGGAGGAGAGTAGCCCCCATTCCCGAGGGGACCTTGCCGAGGTAGAGAGCGGAGACCATGACTTGCTCTCAACCCTGTCTCATGATGTCAAACGCCTGATGAAGCTCCTGGATACCAGCCGACGTCACCTGGTCAATTTCTGGATGACCGACCGTCTGGTGCAGCAACATTCTCAGAGTGATGAAGTCAAGGTAAGAATCATCTGGGGTTGATTTGGTTTGTTTTGATAGGGTTTATTGAAAGTTGTCCTTTCACTTTGCTTGTTTCCTCATAATGGTAAGGATGTGTACGATATTAATTTGTAATGATGGATGATGATGATGATGATGGTAATAATGAGTATCGTGGAGATGGTGATGATAATGAGAGTATTGTTGATGATAGTCAGGGGTGATAATGATAAATGATTATAATGCCTTTGACGATGATGATGGTAATGATAACGATGATGATGGTAATGATAATAATAATAATAATAATATTCCGCTTTTATATAGCGCTTAATACATTGTGTTTCTAAGCGCTTTACAGATATATTATTACCCCGGTCATTGGATTCTGACATGCCCGCACACAATGTCTGCACTTTATCCGCTCCCTGGGGAGTATTCCAGCCAGTCGCTATAAAGCGCCACATGCTAAGCAAACGACATTAACTTTCGCATCCTACCGGGTACCCATTTAACACCTGGGTGGAGAGTGGCAAATGTAGATTAACGTCTTGCCAAAGGACGCTAGTGCTGCGGTGGGATTCGAACCCCGGGCTTCGTGGTTCACAGTCCGGGGACTTATCCACTAATCCACAACACCTCTACGATGGTGATGATGCTAATGATAACGATGATGGTAATAATGATAGCCATGATGACCGTGATCACTATGATAATGCTGATGATGGCCACAATGATTATTGTCAGTGATGATGATGATAATGGTAACAATGATCATATTTATTAATATAATAATGATGATTAGGTCACTAATAATGATTTAAACAATTTTTTTGTCCTGTCTTCTCTGTATGCATCTACCTTTTCATCCATTCTATTCATGCATTCATTTTTTCTCTTACAATGCTTAATTTTTTTGTCTTTCCATCGCTCTCTCATTGTCTTTTCTATGTGTTTTTGGAAGCTTGTGTTACAATTTTTATTGCTTCTTCGTTTTGCAGGAGCTGAGAAAACGGCTTGGAGCCCAAGAGAGATTGATGAAGGAGGCACGGGACAGACTAGCAGCCACAAACCGCGAGAAGGAAAGCATGGAAGATGCTATTATTAGGCAGTGTAAGTATAATATTGAGACATTTAGTAATATTGAGACACACAAATATCAAATCTTCTCTGTGTGTTCACTTGTACATTGTGTGTTTTTGAAATACTGCTAAAGGGTTCATGGAAAATGATGGTTTAGTTGACTTGACTTTTAATGAGAGTTCTGGAATTTTCATTTTTACCTGATGTGAATATCCATAGACACATAATGTTTTCTGTAGTTGTCTCTTTTGATTGCTGGTGTCGCAAATTTGGGTATTAAGAAATATTGCATGCATGATTGGGGAGGGGTAGAGGATGAATGGAAGTACCCAGAAACAAGCACTCTCTGGAGCAAAGAAGTTTGTAGGATTGACTCTTGCTGTATGTTGTAAAACTGCAAACTTATTGATGGCAGTCCAAGAAAGCATGAACTGAAGGGAAATGTTCTCCACATTGCTTTTTTGTTTATTGTTAGGATAATTTACTAAAACTTTTAGGTTTATGTACTGCACCTAGATTACTTACACTTGTACTTCTTTTCATTTTTCTACCACAGTGTGTAAGACTCACCATGTCATCCAGAAAGCCAAAGGCAACCTACAGATGGTAGAGGCATAAAGGTGTTACAATCACCAAGAGCAACATTAGAAGCACAAGGCCATAGTAACATCCTCAAGCAAGAGTAGAGGAATAAGGAGGTAGCAAACACATAAAGCAACATTGGAGGCACAAGGCCATAGTAACCTTCTCAAGCAACAGGAGAGGAATAATGACGAAGCAAACGCATAAAGCAACATTGGAGGCACAAGGTCTCGTCAACCACCTCAAGCAACAGGAGAGGAATAATGCCGAAGCAAACACATAAAGGAACATTGGAGGCACAAGGTCTCGGCAACCACCTCAAGCAGCAGTAGAGGAATTATGACGAAGCAAACACATAAAGCAACATTGGAGGCACAAGGTCTCAGCAACCACCTCGAGTAACAGAGGAATAAGGACGTACACATGTACATGTAGCAAACACAAATGAGAGCAGAGGCATAATAATGCGCATAATACTAAGGACAAAGGAACATTTGTGACACATGTACATTATTTGATGAGCTGTCTTTCTCTTTTTATATACCAATACACAATTTCAGAAAATGCAAGGAGTATATTTTAAACCTTTTCTATTTATTTTTGTACACTTGCACTCATACAAAAGCAATGAAATACATGTACCAGATGATGAACTCTATCTACAAGGTATTAAGCATTCCATTCAATGTAAAATGTAAGGTGATTTTTTTATGCAGTCAAATGCCTCTTCTTATGATGTAGAAAGTGAACCCCTTCTGTGCCAGGGAATACTTGTTATATTTGCCTTCCTCTAAGAATAAAGAAAAATATCCACACCACATATCAATGCTTGCACTTTTTAGTTAACATACTTTTAAAACAGAAGTATTTTGTATGCAGGACAAAACAGATGATTATTTAAAGAAGATGCCTACATGTATCTGTCGAGTTCAGGATGGAAAGAGTCATTCCACATATGGAACACAGCAATAGATAAATACATGTAGCTTATAGGAGCCAAGTAACAGAAGTTTTAAGAATATTGCTTCTGTTTTTATACATAATCTGATATATATCTCTTTCCTTTTCATAAAAAAATGATGTGAATGAAATTGAAGCTCTCTATTAGCATATTTTAAAGATTTGCTGTACACAGAATGCAATAAACAGGAAAGGGTCTTAGAAAGGGTTATATTTTCGAAGATATATTGTTGAATCAATGAATTCTACTCATAATTTAGATAAATTTTTAAAGGCCAAGTATTCAAGGAGTAGTAATATAAATGAAAAACTTTAAAACATTTGGGGTCATAAGAAAAATGTATTTTTTCACAAGGGTAGCATTTGTACATATTAGTGGAACTATCGAGAGATATGGAAGAGTCTTGTACTACATTTAAAGGGGACAGTTTGAAAACCAAGAATCTTCTCTTTTTTAAATAATCCTTGAATAAATTTATTACAGGGAATCTGTCATCGGTCCTTTGTGATTCTGGTCGGAATAAGAATTTGTATTATACATATTTTACTGAAGGATCTTTTTCCCTAAAGCCCAGTTGCAATATGTGTTTTTGGCTAGCAACAGAGTCGACACCTTAATAAGTGAAAGAATAATAGAGACCAATCTGTGTATTAACAGAAAAAGACACATGTAAATATCATATTTGTGTTTTTAAGAGGAATAATACCTAACTACAGGACAGGATAAATAGTCAAATTAACAGTATTAGACATGAAACGTAGCCTTTGTTTTGATTCTTGTAAATGTTAAAGGGAAATTGTTGCAATATTTCATGTACAGCGTTAATTTGTAAAAAGAAGTGTAAATATGAATTCAGGATCTCAATGTTTTGTACCCAAAAAGGATAATTTTTTCACAATGAAGTGAAAATATAGATGTTTAAACATGCCACAATAATGCCTTTAGCTTTCTTGGTGCATGAAATATGCCTACTGCTTTGAAAGTAGGTGCATTTTTATGACTTTTTCAATTTTCACCAAAATGCTGTGAAGCTACTGAACAAAAGCTGATTTCGAATGCACATGAACAAACATTTGGGTGCCTAAATTTCTGCACAAGCAATTTCTTTTTATACCATCTTATGAATCTTTCAATCATATTCCATTCCAAAATGAGTAATCAACCTTTTAAGTATGATAGTGTCACCGTTTTTTTTTAGGTTTTACATTTTTAAAGAAATTGTCCATTTGCCACAGACAATACAGAAGACTCTTAATCTGTAGGAATTTTAAGTCGAGTGTTAAGTTTGTGTGTTAGGGTCCTATCTAGATGAAAATAACATTCAAAAGTAGTGCCAAATTAATTGATTGAAATAGGTTTTAGACCATTTTAAAGGTGTCATTGTACATTTGTTATATTTGCAAATTACATAATTGCATTTTAGTGGATGTGTAATACATGTATATTTAAATCTGTGTATAGTGAGATTGTATTGTGCATAGGGCAAGTCTAGAATGATCGCAAAAGTGCAGTAAAAATGCTGTGAAAGCCACAACCACCGAGTGTGCACTGTTTTCATTGAAAGCCGTCTCTCATAAAGGTGCGTGTCAAGTTTGAAAGATTGAAAAGGCAATGGAGAGGAAAATTCATAGTTGATTCATAGAGCAATAAGGGACAAATGACATCAAATCTACAGAATGGTTATCAGTTTAGATACGAAGAGGAGTCGGTGATTTTGTAATGTAAGATTATTGAAAAGCTATTGATTAATTTCGCATCCTCGATAACTTGGTGACTTTCGCAAATAACAACAGTGAAGGAAGACATGTAACAACAGGGAAAATGAAAGAAATGAATGAGGTCGTAGAGGGAAGGAAAAATGAATAAGGAAATGCCATGGAAATTTGTTATGTAGATCATATGAAAGAAATTGTACATGGAGATTGTGGGATGGAGAAATGGAAGGAAAGAGAGAGGGAGAAAGAGTATGATAGAGGGAGAGAGGGAGAAAGAGTATGATAGAGGGAGAGATGAAGAAAGTGAGGGATAGCAGGAGAGAGGGGGCGGGCAAAATTTTCAGGCGTTACAAAGTAATCGTGAATTTCTGGAGGGAGGCCAATGTACCCCCCCCCCCCCCCCCCCCGCCTCTCCCCCCTCCCCCGCCTCTGTCCCCCCCCCCCCCCCCCCCCCCCCCCCCCCCCCCCCGAGGACCACAACTGCACATAGCAATGGTTTAGGGATAAGAGAGGACGACTTTCCACCAGGACATGCAACTTCGTCTTCGGCTTTGTGTCGAGAGGGGAGGTGGACCCGTCGGAGGTGTTGGAGCTTGAAATGGTAAGGACAACAGCTCATACACCAAAATGAATACTTGTCTACATTGATTCCCTCAACTTTTGATTTTCCAAAAACTTGGAAAAGGGGGTTTTGCACCTATCACCTTCAAGAGAACCTAAGTCAGTGATGCATGACATTGATGATTCAAGCAAGGTGTCATAAGAAAGCTGAAGAGTTATTCTTTACCTCATTTAAGATATGATATTGTATAGTTTTGAAAAACTCGACCTTTCTGGAACATCCTGTACATCAATTTATCTGTCTATCATTCACATTATTCACTTATACATGTACCTCAGTTTACCAATGCATCAATTCTTAGGTAGTCTAATCCATTCATCCATAAGTTACATCATGTACACTATGCAATCTATCCACCTGTCAATTCATTCATCTGTCTATCCATTATTCAATTTATTAGGTGATCTGTCATCACAGATCACCTCTTAATTTCGTCAGAATTTTCTTTCTTTATTTATTTATTTATTTATTATTTATTTTTATTTTCTCCCACTTTCTTGTTTCCAATAAATCTCAAAAACTTCTCAGTCAATGTTCATGACATTTCTATCAGTCATCAGGTCATATAAGGTCAAGCTGAAAAATCTTTTTCAAGGTCATCAGGTCATCGTGACGTCATCCAGGCGCCATTTTGTGAAATCACATTATCAATCATATCTTCATAACGAGTCATCAAAAATGAACCATATTTGACACACATGAACGTCAGGTCAAGGGTCAACAGAAAATGTCATCAAAATCCGCGCACGCATCATGACGCGCACGTACGAGCGCGTCAAAATTTAGAAATGCTCAAAATCACTTTTTAATCAAATTAGAGTATGGTTCAGGACATTTTAAGCATTTAAAAATTTTCCGTCCGTGCGCTTCCGTGTGCGCGTTATGCGCGCGCGCAGCGCGTACATAACGTAAAAACGCCGTTTTTTCGCATGGTTTGTCTTCCTGACACTATTCTTGACAATTTCCAACTATTTGCAGTCATTCTCGACCTTCCATAATGCCACACGCGTGCGTCAAACTTTAAAATTCGTGCGCGCGTCAATGGCCATTCTAATGTAAAAAGTGGTCAAAACATGCCTATCTAAAATCCGCCATAGCTCGTCAGAATGCACGGAAACCCCCCAATTTCTTTACATATTCTGAAAGCCTGGGAGTTGTAGATTTGAATTCATGCAGATTTTTTGCCGATCTCATCTTCTTACGTCATCCTATTTGCATATGAACTCAAAAAAATGATTTTGAAAAAATGACGTCATCATTTTTGTATTCATTTGCTAATATTTCAGTAATAAGTTGTCAATTTTCTTCCAAATTTTGATATGTTATAGCTGAGACAATTGTCTACAAGATCAGTCACCACGGTTTTTCATTTTGATGACGTCATCACAGTGAAATATTCAATTAAAGACGACATGTCAAATTTTTCCCTATTTGCGTGTTATGTCTATGGAAGATGATTTTTTTTCGAATCATGAATCTACATGACATCGTTCTCTGAGCAGTATCTCAGTTATTTTTGGTCTATTTCCTTCCAGATTTTAATATGTTGTAGCTGAGACTATAAGCTTTTATTAGTAAGCCCTCCAATTTTTGATCAGATGTCGGGATCATGCCCAATTTTTCAGTACCAAATGGGATTTGAGAATCACGTTTTTCGTTTACGTGTTATCTCTATGGGAAATATTTTGGTCTATCGGTAAAGCACATGACTACCATGGTCAAGGTACCTGGTTCGATCCCGGGGCCGATTTTTTTTTTTTTTTTTTTGCTTCTTTTTACTTGTCATTTTACCATCCTCTACGACTATTATAACATAAACAATCACAAACCAAGTAATAAAATGCCTTATTTTGCATGTTATGTCTATTGCAAAGTGCTGTGCAGTGGTTTATGTATATCCCTATGGAAAATCTGTTTCACTGACGTGTATTAAAGCTATCCTACAATATCATTAGTCCTATTAGATATCACAATTTCTCAAAATTGGCTTAGTCAATTATCTTAATTATCTTATTGTGACGTCATCTAGACGCCATTTTCTACAAATCAACTTATGGTCGTATCTTCATAACGAAATGTGATTTCTCGTTCATATTTGGCATGGTTAACGTCACTGTCATTGCAGTCATGATCCTTACCATTATCCCCATCATTATCATCATTATCATTATCATCATTATATCATCAATCATCTTCAAAATCACCAACACCATAATCATCATGAATATCATTATCATCACCATCATTATATTATCATCTTCATCATCATCACCATTATCATCATCACCGTAATCTTTTTACAATGACCGTTTCACACATTTTGCTACATTCCTGTCCTCAAGAAGCATCTCCATTCATGGCATTCTTGACTTCCTACCTTCAGTTTAGCATTTCCCCATTATTATGATCATCCTGATTACAATCATGATCGTACAAAGTGAAAGACAGATCACCTAATTCGTCATGACGAATTAAACTCTAGTTTATAATTCTGTCCGCCAGTCTATCTAATCATCCCTTCTACGCATCATTCCATCAACCTATCTCTCTCCATCCATGTTTATTTAGGTATAGCAATCTGCATATCCATTTATCTATAAATCATCCATCAGTATGTTCATCTATCCAAACTCTATGATCATCAATTACATCACATATCATTGAGACAACTTTTTGTTCCAGTGGTGAAGTGTAGACCAGATATCTACATGTAATCAAATGAATATGATCCAAATATCTATTTCATATAACATTAATATCCTTTTTTACAAACCAGAGAGAAATTCAGTATTTTGTTGCAACTCAGAACTAAAACCACACATGCAATTCTGATAGCAAACGTAACAATCAACATCAAAAACATTGTAAAACTTATCTTTCTCTTGTTATATTTAACACAAAATTAAAATTGATGACAAGCAATACTTGTCAGTTTTGTCAATATTATGTCAGTTTTGTCAATATTATGTCAGTTTGGACGTTTCAAGAGTCATTGATATCAACTTTATTATTACAAACAATTAGTGGAATGTTGAACATATTGCCAGACGTGCAATGTTTAATTGGACAATCTGTCAAACGAAGTTGTCAAGACATTTTTCTACTCCATACGTCAAAGTAAGGCACTTAAAGTGTACCAACCACCAAAACATATCTTGCTGTGTATGTTAGATTTCAATGTCGCTATACTATATTCAAAATATGAGCTTAAAATGTTGATTCTATAAAGAGATATTGCAAGTTGAAACACACTCTCAATAGTGACTTGTGAGATTATCATCTAGGCGATGCACCCATACACGCGCCCATAGAATATTGGGCCCGCACGGAACCCAACTCTGAGTTTGGTTTTGAATGGGTTTTTATGTGATCCTTTATTTTCCTCATACTCCTTAACCGTTAACCCATAAAAGCCCAGGTAAAGTGTTTTGAGGTTAAGTTTATACATTCTGGATGTACACCAATTATTATGTTAGGTGACGGGTACACATTAAAACAATGATTTCGGAGAGTTAAACCAGATAAAGATTCAGCAATTTATTTCCTTGGCTAGACTTTTAAAACAAATCTCTGCTGCATTCATGATGATCCTCCAAACATCTTATTCATACCTCGAGAGAGTTTATTATAAACTTGCTTCTCTCTCTTGACTAGAAGTCTCTTTTGTTCTAGAAAGAGCTTATTCTTTGGCTCTTCGTTCAAAGCAGTCTGTATATCCATCCTAGCCTTCTCAAACTCGTCCAATGCGATGTACGCTTGACATCGTCGGTAGAGTGCTTTTACGTTCAGCGAATCAATTGCTAGGGCACAAATACAGTGGGTGATAACATCATGGTAACGCTTATGTTTCAGTTGGCATGCAGCAAGGTTGAGTGAACAACCCTTCTTCAATAACTGATATTGCTGCTGCTCTGAGTCATCTAGGTCTTTAACATCATTCGGGTGGCACACCATGATTAAGTATCGACCAGCGCGGACGTAGAATCGCTCCGCAAGCTGAAGTTTACCCTCCTTGAAGCAGTTCGTTCCATAATCTTTCAGCTGCGATACCCTGGTTAAGATGTCTGTGACGGTCATCTTGTGGATGTCTTTGTTCCTTGTGAAGCTATGCAATGTAACACGAAAGGAAGCAATCACGTTTGGTGCCTCGCCATCCTGTTCCTCATTTTTGACTTCATCCAAATCTCTATCATGATTTCTCCTGACTGTTTCGACATGGTTTCTGTCAAAGACTCGAAGCTCGCATTCTTCCCCTCGATGCATAGTCTCCAGGCATGCATCTATTGCTTCAGAAAACCTCCCGCAGCCATCACCAAGCACAATATCCACCTGCCCACCCGTGGGATATCCTACATCATTATTCTCATCCAACTCGTACGGAACCGCTACAGATATGGTGACTTGACAAGATGCGCCATCATTAGGAGTCGTAAACCCAGAACCCCTTTTAGTGATGCACTTGGAAAAAGAAGCATCTGGAGCTGTCCATATATCAACATCATCTCTCATATCTACATCCCTTGGCTCAATCTCCTGGACTGTACCAATGTCTTGTTGATCTGCTCCTGAAATAGTCTCATCTTTGTTGAGGTCGTCTACTACAGGGGTCGGAGAGTCGGTTGAAAATGGATCTTCCATAGTCTTGATTTTTTGTTATCAGCACTGCTACATTGGGTCTGTTGATCATTAGGTGGACATGTCGTACTTGTATATATGCTTGACCTGTATAGAAATTAGAATAAGAGAATAAGAATGGGGTCACTAGGGTGGTAAATTAATAATTTATTGATCACCCAGCTTTAACACCTGGTCAATGGAATGAAGCAGGCATTGAACTTGTGAATGTTCATTGACATTGTAACTTAGAGATAGTCTTTGTGCCAAATGAACAAATGTTAGTTCAGGAAAATTTGTTGTTCATTCAATCATTGTCTAATATTTATTTTTTTTTTTTTTTAAACAGATCAACATTGTCTTGACTTTTTAATTTTATTTATTTTACAACAGCAAATCCAAAATAGGATTCAGGAGAGAAAATGTATGTTTACACTGATAAAGGGCACCTTGTCAATGACATTGAGTAAAAAGATATGAACATCGCGCATTCGTCAACTTTAGAATTGGTTCACTTACATGTGCAAGCTTGTACTCCATAATACATTGTATTTATCACGGGTGAATAGGCTTCAATAGCTTTTGTGTGTATCACTATCAGCGGGCCTTTTTCCAGTCTTAGATCATTTGTACATGAGAATCCCCAAATTTGTGGTACAGTATACAGAGTTGAAGAGTCCCTAAATCAGGTAATCTAGCAAATTTAAGAAAATTAAATCTTGCTTAGACTAGAGCAATTTTGTTGTCTGTTTTTTTGAATGCTGGCAGTGCTGCTACAGTGAATGTTGGACAGAGTCCCACAAAGGCAAGTGCCTATGAGGCTAGTGGAAGGGGTCGGGCTAACTCAGCACTACTCCCACTAGGGCAAATTCGGCACTGCGCTGTGACTATGTTTCAAGAGTTGAAGTCCACGCTACGCACTGTACTGTTTTTAGCATTCAATTTCCTGTTTTGTATAATTTTACTTCTTGAATTGAAAATTTTCAAATTGCTTCTTTGTTATTCTGTCACTATTTCTGTTATTGATGTTAATCATTTTACACATTTATATCACACCACGAATAGTGGTCATATTGACCACTACGAATACAATATGCAAAAATAGTTCGTATTTTCTGTCGCGTGTAGTAAAGGTATGGGGGGGAATAAGATAAATATTTTAAATACTTGCTTTCAAATTCAAGCCTTAAAAATCTCACTCCTACCTCAAATGGCCGTTAGGAAGAACTTTTGATATTTTCAGCAAAATCCAAAGTCAAAATCTTGTCCAAAACCGGAGAAATCCCCGCCGATTTGTTTCGCGATCGCGTCTTGTTTACATACTGCCGATGTCCTAGACTAAAATCGGCCAATAAAATTTTTGTCCACGAAGAAACTCGGGATCGCAAGCGCACATCGATCTTTACGATCGCGCACACAGAAAATCGGGACTTTTCCGTGTATGCCACAGGGACCGAATTTTTAAGGACAAAACGCTTTGGGGGAGATGTCAGCGCCCGCGGCGACCAGGAAATGTACACATTGACTCCGATAGCTCGTTTCGCGAGAATCAACAGTAAATTACGGATTTGATTTTTGGAAATATCTTTTCCAACATCGGTGAGTTGAATTTATTGTATTTCTTGGATATTTTGTTGTCGGTTTTTGTAAATTAAATGCCGATTTTGAGTGAATGTTTGTGACTTTTGTGCAGTGGTGTTTTAAAAAGTTGAGGTGTACGACTGCCTACATTATACACACGAAGTATAGGAATGTAGCTATGAGTGATTTATATCACAATTTTTTATTGAAGTGTTTTAAAATGTGTAATTAATGCGAAATTCAACACAATTACACTAAAGGAAAAAAGAAACTTATAAAAGTTCAAGAGATCACCAAATTAAATTCTCTGCATGGAAATGTACCAAATTTGGATATAATGTTGATTCAATGCATGGCTTTAAATGACAGTCAATAACAAAAAGTTTTCTTCAATGCCACAAAATAAATGTGCACTGAAGCAAAGGACTCTCTTATCCCCAAGTCACAAAGACAAACTGCAGCCTTGTACACCATATGCATGTCAATGAATGAAACAAAAGAATTTCAAAAGGGATTTGCACCCCTCGAGCAAGAGGATATTGATGTTCTGCCATGGTGTGCCCGTTCACCAGACCTTTCCCCAATTGAACATCTCTGGGAAGAGCTTGGTCGACGTGTGTCAAGGCGTGACAATCAACCCATCAATAGGGAGACGCTCATTGCAGCACTGCAAGAGGAATGGAACAATGTTCCCCAGGCTACCATCGCGAATCTGATCGGAAGCATGCGAAGACGGTGTACAGCTTGCCAGCAAGCTAGAGGTGGACATACTGGCTATTAATCTGTTTGGATATGAACTTGCAAATCCCTTTTGAAATTCTTTTGTTTCATTCATTGACATGCATATGGTGTACAAGGCTGCAGTTTGTCTTTGTGACTTGGGGATTAGAGAGTCCTTTGCTTCAGTGCACATTTCTTTTGTGGCATTGAAGAAAACTTTTTGTTATTGACTGTCATTTAAAGCCATGCATTGAATCAACATTATATCCAAATTTGGTACATTTCCATGCAGAGAATTTAATTTGGTGATCTCTTGAACTTTTATAAGTTTCTTTTTTCCTTTAGTGTATTTGCGATCAATTCAACTCTCTGCCACTCTGGGCTCACTCAGCCGCGATTTTCCGGCAAGGCCGAGTTCGCCCAATTTTGCTAGTGCCCGGATCCGAGTGAACTTCATACTTAATACACACAGGAAAAACAGCATGTGGGACAACACATTATAAGACGACATTTTCAGTGCTGGAAATCCAGAAATATTACTTGTTACTTGCTTCGATAAGCCATTATAATTGTATATACCGGTACCTATAATGCTAATGAAAATATACGGTGGTATAAACCAAAAAATACGTCTATTCAAATCATGAAACAAGGACTTACGTACCCGAAACCAAAAATCAGAACCAGGATTTTAATAGGCTAGCTTCCAGACGCGGGGAAAGAAATGATTGTTGTTAGTCTAGTCTAGTCTCCCAGACTCGTACGTTGTTCTGTTTCTATTTCCCCCTTTTAATATTTTGCTCATTTCAAAATTTAATTTAAACTAAAGTGGCAAACCAAGGATTTTTTCTGTGGGGTTGGGACATTTTTCTAAATATCACTTGTAAGACAAAAACAAAAGGCAAATCAAATATCAGAGGTGGCATGCATGATCATTTCTAGTAGTAGTACTAGTAGAAATTATTTGAACAGCCAATACAGACCTCCTCAACAAATGCATTATGTTCAGGTTTTTTCCAGGTTTCCCCTTTAATTTGTTTTCCTGTCTGACCAACAATCCATGTAAACTGAAAGGAAAATGTTGCCCTTATCTATATGAAAGTGCCAATTCTATTGGCTAAAACGTTTATTTGTATAATACCAACAGTAAACAAAAAAACAAAAAAAAAACAAAAACAAAAACCAGTAGGCCCATTGTCTTGTTGATAATGGTAGTTAGTCTTTCTACATTTGCTTGAAATCTGATACTTCTTTTATCTACGCCCTCTCCTGTCCCAACACAAACAGTATACTTTATTTTTTGACCAATAAACTCAGGCATGTAATAATAAAAAAAATTAAGCACAACACAATTTTCTTCCAAAAGTTTATTTCAATGTAAAAGAAAATAATGATGAAATCCAAAAAGATCACATGACAAAGTAGTGTGTGACACACTGTCTGTAGCCTCAATTATACAAAACATTTGCTTAGGCTACACACTCGATATAAATTCAGCACAACAGAAAAAATGGCAAATTATAGCACTGTACATGGATGGCAAAATTTTTGGTTGACAATGAAAGCACTTATCAGTAAATGAAAGTCACAAGAAGTATGTTCTTACAGTCTGACGATAATCCGCAAGCTTTAAGTTTGGAAAGAATTTGGCAGTTTTGAGTTTCAGATTCTACACAGATTACGTGCTCTCCGGATGTCCGTTTGTGTAATTCCAGTATGCTTACATAGGAATACAGGTAGTAACGTATGAAAATACATATAATTAGTATCTATCGTAGTTACGTAACTTTTTCCGCTCAACTTTTGCATGAATTGATATGTTCCCAACAATGAAGGGTCAGGGTACACACTTGTATTTTTTTTCAATTTCATTTCTCAGTTGCACACCCGTCATGCTCAAACTTCAAAAGAATGATGTTGACTAATGGGGTGTTGCAAGAAAGTTGCGATTGATTGCAAGTTGCAACTGATCGGTGCTGACCAATCAAAATCATTGTTGCAAGCGCATCTTCTTGAATGGGCAGACCCTGAACCATTCAGAATGCTTGTTCTAATTTGCTTTACAATTTGCAATTGATTGCAACTTTCTTGCAACAAGCCAAGAATGATGTTGATTTAGAGCTGTATAGGCCTAGGAATTTATGTACACATTTGCTTTTTCATCTCTCAGGTTTAAAATAAACATTCAACCAATACATGAAAATAATATACAAGAATTTGACTGTTCAGAGCCAAAAGGGCTTTAACTCTGTAATGAAGGATGGGAGTTAATGCCTTTTGGCTCAAAGCAGAAGGTTTCTACTAAATAAATAACATGATTTGTATGACAAGAATAACAAAACAATACATCAATTAAATTAGAAACTTTCATTCATGTTTTAGATGTAGCAAGCACAACAAAAGTATAAAAATTGATAAAATAACTTCTTTTTAATTAACATTTTTTTGATTTGGCAAAGGTAAAATCAATACTGACAAAATTATATTAAAATGTATCAATATCTAACCAGAAAATACCATTGTCATTAAAGCTGATACTGTCAAAATAAAATTTAGATATACATAGGAAGTATAGGAAATGATCATGTTTTTTCTTCAAATAGTAACGTTAATAAAATAATCAAACATAAATCTTCCTTTGGTCAAATAAATTAACTTCTCGTTCTTATTTTCAAAGCATTTATTTTATTTCATATATATTTATTTCTCAAAACTTAAGATACAAACTTTGGGGCAAATGTAAATTCATTTCAAACAAATATCTGTTGAGAAAACCTTTCATGGTTTGTTTATCACAGGCAGCTATACATTCCAACCAAATCATATTTAATGGGGGAAATAAGTGTAAATTGTGAAGATATTTTGATCAGGTATACTGCTATGCTAGTGTACTGTGATGTAGATGTGTGCAAGTCCATTTGCTGGGTAGATCTAATAAGCTGCAAATTTAATCTTGCCGTTCCTGAGGGACATGGGAGCAATCTCTGGTGAGGTCTGATGCAGTTCTTTCTTGAGCTGACGAGCAAGCCGTGCCACAGTGACAGGCTTGGGGGAGATAGAGGCCTTCTTACCCCTGGCGGGCTGATGTCTGGGCGCTGCTTTGGCAGGGGATAAGTCACTGACACCATCTAAACGATCTTGAAGTTCCTACATGTACAAATCACAACACAAACATTTCATAATAAGCCTTATAGTCTTTAATTAAAAGAAATTGATGACATTTTTGCTCATCAAATAGTATAAGACAACTGAGTGTTGGTAGGAGCAAGTGGCCCAAGGAATAATGATACTTATGATAATAATAATAATGTATACTTAGGTGCTAAACACAGAAAGTACCATAGCGTTTACAAAAGTGGGAAAGAAAACTAAATACGTACTATCAAACAAACTAGATCACGTTAGATTACCCTGGCCTGGGATATAGGTACAGTGGGAAGCTCACTATAACGAGGATCTTGGGACCATGAAAATTACCTTGTTATATCAGGAAATCTCATTATATCAGAGTTTAAAAAAACAAAAGAACATAAAGACCTGGGACCAGCAAAATTACTGTGTTATATCAGGAATCTTGCTATATCATGGAATCTTGTTATATCAGAGATCTTTACAGCGAGTTTCCACTGCACAATCATAGGATATAGATTATAGTAAAGATCAAACTTTAAACTGCAAGTTTCTTGGGTGTCATTATGACCAATGGGAATGAAAAGCAAGTCAAGAAGAAAGAACAAGAATAACAGGGCAAAATGGAATAAAAGGAAGAGGCGGGGGGGGGGTGAATAATGACTGTTACAGGTATACTGACCCTAAGTATAGTGATTTTTTTTGTTGCTTTCATGACCTTTGTCTTCCCACTGGTGAGAGGTGATGGGATGATAACATCATCAAAGTCTAGCTGTCGCTTTACTTTCCTCATCGTCACATTGACTTTCTTCAATGGCTTGACCCTGAAATGAACAATGAACAATTTATTCATTCATTTATTTGTCCAGGCATTAATCTGTTTATAAATTATGTATTTTTTCATATGTGGCCGGATGACTAACTCCATAATTCATTAGTGTCTTGACTTACTGACGAATAGCAGAACAGTTTTGGGCACAAGTTTGGCATGAATCAGCTTTGCCTCCTCAAATTGGCATCAAATGTATTCTCTATTTCATTCTAAATTCTTGAGAGAGAAAAAAAATTGTACGAAAACTGTATTTTCTGGTATCATAGAATTCTACAAAAATATGAAAATGTAAATATGTAGGAATAAATACTTCATTCTTACTACTGCCCAAAAAATTCTGGAAGATATCTTTGTTAAATGAAAATGCTTAGAGTGTTATGAACTTTTCAGAGGCTGATTATGATGATAATACAAATAATACAGCATTTATAAAATGGGAACTCCACATACTTGTAACTATATGTGGTCAAGGTGCATTATTTCTTGGACTTACTTAGGGATAACTTCAGATGCGGGAGGGATCTTGGCCAGTTGGAAAGTGACGTTTGGTCCTCTGGTTGCCCTGGTTACGCGAGGTGATTTTAATCTAGGAGAAGGTTTAATTGGTGAGAGAGGAGCTGATCTTCTGGTAGCAGCTACCTGGCGGGTCTGCCTGGTCTGTAGTTTGGAAGAAGGTCATGTCAGAGAGAGAAGAGACAGAGAGAAGAGGAAGAAAGAAAGAGTAAGGAAACGAGAGATGAAAGAGGATGAGAAGACAACAGACAGGGTTAAAGACAGACAGGAGAAAAAAAGTTATAAGAGTATAAGAAGAGAAAGAGTACGAGAAGGAAAAATGAAAGAAATGAATACAGGAAAGACACAGGGAAAGAGAAATGGGAGAAAAAGATGAGGGGCAAAAAGAAAGATAAAGAGAGCAAAAATAGAGATAATGAAGGATAAAAAGGAGGAACAAAAGGAGAGAGCAATAACAGAAGAAGGAAATATGTAAGGATACATCAACAGAATATGGGAAATATTGAAGCAAAGAGGGGGGAAGAATTATGATGCAAGATACTAGTGGAAGGGAGAAGAGAAAGAGATTCACATGCCGAAACGAGGACATGGACAGAGAGAGATGACCAGGTATCAGTTAGATACATGTACATGTCTGCGAGTATAATCAAGACAAGGCAAACAGTAAAATAACACAAGAGAGAGGGGAGTTGATAAAATGGGCTGCGAGCAAAGACATGAAGGAAGCAAGGAAAAAGAAACGGTGCATAACCATAGAAAAGATGTATAGATTCCATCATCAAAAATAGAATGATTAATCTCGGGTTAACTTCAGATAGAGATGAAATTGTATGAAGACGGACCCCCCCCCCCCCCCAGTGGGCATGAGTATCTAATGATGATGAATGATGATGATGGTGATGATGAGGACAGTTCCAATAGTTCTTCACCAATATTCATACAGGAGAGCAATGGGAAAACGTTTTGTAAGATAATCACAGTTCTATTAGATATCCTTATACCTTTCTTTGTGGAGAAACATTGCCCTTGGCTGCAGGCTGTTTACGGGCACTAGTCTTCTTGAGGCCCGCTGACCGGGTCCTAGGGGGACTAAGGGCATCCGTCGTGAAAGGAGATCCAGTGGACGGAGTGAAGTCGGGTCTAGGCCAAGTGGATGGGCGCTTGACCGCTGGCTGATATTTCCTAGATATTAAACAAAAAGACAGTGTGAGTTTGCGAATATGATAATCTGTTGAAAATATTAGTTAAGAGAAAAATACAATTGTTGCCAATTTGAAGATTAAGAGCTGATACCATCCAGCTCTTTCATTATTTTTGCAGGATAAGCAATTTCTATACATGTATATGAACTGAAAATATTGTTATTTTACACATAGTTGGTGCATAGTGAGATAAAACCTTGTACCTCACAGATGTTAAATTTTCAGAAGAGCAAAAAAAGTTTCATGAAAAGCATTGTTAGCGCATGGATGACCTTCCTTTTACGGATCGCCTGTGCATTATTTTATTTCAGATATGCACTACATGGGGTTATCAGAATATCAAAATAGCCTATAGCTTCAAAATCATGACAAAGAAAATTGCCAGAAAATGATTTAAGAGTTTACAGAATGTTACAGTGAGAGAAAAAGGAAATTGTTGCCAATTTAAAGAGGAAAACCTGATATATCTCGCACTTTGGATATTATTACAGGTTGAGAAACTGACTATCTGCTGTAAAATAGTACCGCTGAGCTTTACATGTACAGGTACCATACTGGTATTGGAATATTTTGATGTACACGAATAAGTCTTTTTTAAATGAATGGCGTTCTGACTACGTTAACATCTACTGTAGATTACGTTTGTGGATATTTTAGCATCAAGGATTTTACTACATCCAGATGTTTGTTCGGAGCTCTTACATTAAGACTGAATGCCTTACATGGGTAAGCCTAGATCTAAGCTATCAGGAAAGTTTATCAATCCAATTCAATGATATTACTTATTAGATTAAGTTTTTCTCAATCATTGGCTGGTTGGTGCTTGAATACTGTAATTCAATACACATTTCACATTAAAAATTGTACCATTTACAATCAGTATAAGAAGTACTGTGGTATATTTTTAACCATCAATACTATCAAGGTCTAGATCAACTCACTGTCTTTGCCAAATATTTGTATGCATAAATAAAGCATAAGGTATGGAATGACATCATCTACTGAGTCCAAGGTGGGCATTTGTTATACTTTCCAAAAAGTTACTTTATAGCCCTCAACAAATCCTGTAAAGAGATGTAGAGTAAGTTTTTCAAAGAATTCATTACCTTGACTTATCTTCCAATTTGATGAAGTTTTGTCTGAGCTGACGTGACGGAGCAACTCGCTTTGCTTTGCTGGACGGCCCGCGTGAAGATGCTGCTGCTTTTTGACTAGCAATCCACTGTTTCAAATCTGTATCAAGAATATATTGTATCATAAATGCGTACATCATTAGACAGGTGTAAGAAAGCTATTTTAGAAAAAATATATTTGTGTTACTGCCTTAAAATCAGTATAATTCAATAAAATACAATTTACTGATTACTTATAAATACTCTGAGGGGTAGTTTTTTGCTTTTTGGGGCAAGGACTTGATCAGAAAATGACAATGAAAGAGATAATTATGCATTTAATTCAGTATGTTAACACAATAAATTTAATAGAGCTTAATGCAATTGTCTACCTTCCAAAGTCAGTACTTGAATTCCCCACTTTGCTGCTACACCAACTGCATATGATCGAACTTCAGGCTGTGAAAACATAAGAATACATAAAAATTAAAACAAACAATATTTCAATACTTTCATAAGTTGAGATTTTTTATCCTAGAGAGCACTGATGTCCACACTGAAAAAATCATATCCCATTTTTTAAATCTGTTTCACTGTAATCTGATAATCTAAATCAACTGTCAATATATTTTATTATTTGTTCACAATATACTCAATTTTTCCTTAACTGTACAATATAAAATCTCATATCACACACAAATGTGTATAAGATTAATTGATGTAGGCTTATACATGTAATTTCATATTTCACATTCCTTTTAATTGATCACATAATTGGAAAAATATACAACCACCCAGCAACAGCAATCGAATAATGAGATTAAATTCATGTAGGTCTATTTTAACAGCATGAAAAAGAATAATACTTAGTGTGATTCTTTACAAACTATCTTCATTTTCAAATAAGGTACCTGTTTTGCTTGGCTTCTTGTGACCATAGCCCTTCCACGTGAATACTAGAAAGATAAAAATGCATTAACTACTATGTGAATTATAAAATGTACATGAAAACTATCTCCTCTTGGTTCACACTGCTTTAATGACAAAATAGTCATTGGTTAAAATACATTTTGTTAGATAACTCAATTCAAATAATGTAAAGTGGGTAATTTTTTTACAAATCAGACAATATCACAATGAAATCATTTTTATATCACACAAAAGGATTTCTTAATTGAAATTTGAGCATCTTATTCATAGATTGCACTAGATTAGAATATAAATTTAGAGACATTCCTTAAAGGGAAAGTCCACCCTAATTACAAGTTGATTTTAAAAGAAGCAGAAAAAATAAAGAAACAGATCATTGAAGGATTGAGCAATATGATAAGATATTAAGAAAGTTTAGTCATCATATCATAGACTATGATATGAACCATGATGGTTGTCTAAAAAGTTCTAAAAATCCATGCAAGTTACCTCAGTTGCTTTGGTCTTTCTCACAGGGGCACTTGTTGCTTGTGTTTTCCTAGTCAAAAATAAAACAGAGGTTGTCACTCAATCTTGAACTAACAGTTAGATTTGGACCTCAATCCTCATACAGTTATAAATAACCTTGCATATTTCATTATTTGTGAGTGGGTTTATTGTAGCCAGCTACCTAACAATAGACCTGTTTACTAATTTTATGCATAGAGGGTCTACTTCTTTTGACTTAAACAGAGGTTTCTCTTGTCTTGACGACTCAAAAGCTTACAAGAGGCTAGACTCAAAAGCTTACAAGAGGCTATACTAAATTAGCTTCAGTCTCTCTGTATCGTCGGTTGTTCCCCTGAGAATATATCTGGCTCTCTGTACATAGAACTTAAGGTTGATTAAATGTCAGAAAAGATTTAGGCCTACCCATTAATAATAGACTGTTATATTTTCTGTCTATGGGGAAGGTTGATAAATGTCAGAAATTATATTTTACAGTAACAACTCGTTTGGGTTTTGCAAGCAAAGCCAAAGCCAAGCCTCAAGTCAAGGTCAGACAAAATGACAGGAGTCAAGAATAGACCGTATTTTCTCTTGAATTAGACCAAAAATTCTCTCTCTCGTTCGTTAGCCTCTTATTCGGGTAGGGTCGGCTCAGAGCGCAAGCCGACCCTACCCGAATAAGAGGCTAACGAACGAGAGACAGAATTTTCGGTATATTAGGGCTTAGGCCTACTCTTGAATATGATTAATTGATGGGAAATGATAGTTGATCAACTTTTTTTTAGTGTAAATTTTGATGAGATTCTTGGTGCATTTACTCATTAGAATACAAAAAAATTGCATAAGACTAACAAATTACAGGCATACAAAAACAATTATTTTTCATTTTCCATTCAAATCTTAGTTTAGACTTTAGGGTCTCACTCTCAGTCGCAGATATTAGTAACTTAGTCCGATCCAGCCGGTGGGCCTGTCTCGCCGCACGGGCCGGATCGGGTGGCACCACCGGATCTCTCGTTATCATACGCGAAACTGAAAAGAAAGGAAGGACTGAATCAATGTCTAACTGCTTGGTTTGACAACGCACAGCCTATTAAATCATTCTAATAAAAGCCCAGTTAAAGGAACAAATACATGCCAAATACGATACCTTGCAACATAGCTTCCGTCTTGCGGCAGATCAGTTAAAATAAGCCAAAATTGTTATAATCATCGACTTTGTTTTTTGTCGAGCGCCATGCGAAAAAAGATACGATATACGTGCGTGTATCGCGATCGCGATCCAGCTGATGTTTTGTTGTTGTTGTTTGTTTGTTTGTTTATTTTTAATATATTTATGTTTTATTGAAGTTGTTTGATTTCATTTTTTTGTTGGGGGGGGGGGGGGGGGGGCTTGTCAAGTCTAGATCTCGATCTGTGTCGTTAATAATATTTTTAGTGCTGGAAATGGATGCAAGGTTGTCAGAAGCAGGGGGACTTTAGGATATTCTCCTCCTCAAAATTATTGTCCCAAGGTATAGCCTACAATCTGTTGCATCATGTACTTTGACGAGTTGGGGAGGCTCGGGGAACGGGGCTGCAGCCCCGGGGCTATTTTTAAAGTTCCTATATTCATGCAACCACCACCTCATATTCCACCAGCGAGGTGCCCGGAAAGCCCTCATAAGACCTGTTCACAAATATAATTAAATTATATGCATACTTTTAAAACAAAGGTTGTTCTTGGCAACCTGAAAGCTTGTCAGAGGATTGTCAGACATAGCATAAAGTAATGTATTCAAACTGGATTTCAAGTATTGTAGTTCATTCATTGAATAACTTTGTGAACAGGTCTATTCGGGCAGCGGGATGCCCGAATATGCTCGAAAGTTGGTATTTAGTGAAAAGGTGTCAGCCAATTCGTGAAATACAGTTTTCAGTAGTCAGAATCAGTTAGCATTCATCATCGGATCGGGCTGGTGCTATCTATGGCAACATACCAATTTACTAATGTAACTAAAAATAAACAACTAAAAAAATGAAAATAATATAATTTATAATAATTTTGTATAGGTGTTTCTTCCTAGAATCACTGTCATACGAACTGTTAAAGATATACAATGGTTGCAAGTACTTAATAAAAATGCCTGATGTTTATCCGACCTGGCAACGATTATATGCAACTTATTGATATTGAAACTACTAGGTGTTAAAAATACCAGTGGACACTTTTGATCGTTATAATAACTCAAAAATTACTGACCTCGTATCAGACTAAGGTTTTTACATATACAGTTGAAGGATGTAAAATTTATTGCAAGCAAGTTTTATTACATGCGCATTTCTTTGGATGCTATTTTTTAAAATATTGCTCTGAATATCTAATTAGATCACTGATAACATATTAGATCCCTTTTTGCAATATCAAGGATAGGTCAACAAAATCTACGTTTATCAGTAATGAATTCACAACACAGCAATTGCCATTGTGTGTTGCAGCTGTCACTTCTGCAAACCTTTTGCTGTCCAGTTTCATTAATGATTCCTGACTCTGGGTTAAAAAGGTCTTCTGGAATTTCAGCTGCAATGCACAATGGCGATTGTTCTATTCTGAATTAATTACTGATAGATTTCGTGGTCCTGATATTTCAAAAAGACAGTGAAAAATCTGATTAAATATTCAGAGCAATGTTTGAAGAAAAGTATTTAGAAAAGTCAGAGATACGGGATCTGACGGGTCGGACAAAATTATGCTCGATTTAAGGCCATAGTGCTAAAAATAAGTTCACGGGTCTAACAACAGACGACTTTGATGATGACGACATAATGACTGACGCAATGAGGAATAGCAAGTGGTATGTAAAGATGGAATAGACCGCTTCGGTAATGTTGCAAATTTTATGCATACCTTACAAACAAAGGTTGTTCTTGACAACATGAAAGCTTGCCGGAGGCTTGCCGGACATAGCTACAAATAATGTATGCAAAATGGATTCCAAGCATTGAGGCTCATTTATAAAAATCAGGTTCATGGAATATGGAATAGCTCGTCACGAGGTGCTCAGAGAATATTATGTGCATAAATTTGCATACATTACAGAAGCGGTCTATTGACTGCAATGAGAGGCATTGGAGCATTTCGTGACGGATATGCTGTTGTTGTTTTTTGGCAGGCTTTTATACACTTAATTCTGCATGAAATAGTGGCCAAAGGGCCTGATATCATATACAAAAGTACTTTGCTCCCCGTTTATGAACAAAAGTCTCAAAATGTTTGCTAGCTCGATTCGTAAAAAGAAAAGACAGTCCTTCATAATCATCGGGGTAAAGAAACAATGTGAAATTATTACCTGAAGGATAAAAAGCATTCATGATAATTATTTTGAAAATGTTGTAGTAAGATATCTCACCACCCCTACCCCGCCTCCGGATCCAGTTCCGCCAGCTGGTTATAAAAATTCTAGTGAACAGAACCTTCATCAAGGCTTAGTTACCTGGGTGTAGACCCACTTCTATTTGTAATGATGTAATCGATCTCTTTGTTCAGGAACCTTTCCACCTTCCCGCCCAAACTCTGCAGGTCATTCTCGATGGTTCGGGTCTGACCTCGGATGTCCAAAAAGAACGTCTTTCCCGAGAATTCCCCGTCTCTGCTCGATCGCCCTTTGGGGCAAAATCATCATGATGAAACAAGGTAAATAAGCTGTGTGTCCGGACAGATAATTTTCGAACAGAAAATAAAACAATTTTCCTTCCAGATTTCATGAATTTTCAAAAAGTATACTAGTATGTTGGATGGACTTGCAAAAGAACAGCCATCGGCTGAAGCAAGTGTTTGCGTGCTGAAATGAAATAAATGAAATGAAAATAAAATATTCTAGATGAAAAACACTGACAGAATTTAATTTTACTTCATGCAAACATTTTTGCAAAACTTATCAGCAAACGTGAAAGCGGAATTTTTTTATTAAGTGTCCGGACACAGATACCCCATCGTACAGATCATATCATAAAAAGACTATTTAAAGCCTGGTCAGAAAAATTACGAGAAATTTTAATTTTCTATATCTTGTTATACTCTCTTGCTAAAGGAAAGTGTGTGCAAGTGCATCCTCCTGGGTGTTCATTTGTAATTTCATGCAGCTGTTTATTAAAAAATGATTTTGAAATACATTTTGTTTGTAACTAATTTCAAAAAATGCACGTGGTTTATACCATAGACTAATTCTTAATGTCATTCCTGTTATTCAAATCAATCACACGTCAAATTTCATTTGATTTCTTTATATCCTAGTTAGTATTTTAAACGTCGTTGAATGTGTAAAATAGACATATTAGTGCTATAATTAATATCTGACTTGGAATCACATCTTAGATTATCAATACATAATCAGGAATGATTGTAATACTATTAAAACTACATGTATATCGAAAAAACTAAACTTACCTCTTGGAGCCATTTTGTAGATTACTTAGTAAGCTAAAGAAAGAGGTATAAAGTAGACCTAACCATCTGAAATCTGATCCTCTTATTTTATAGTTCATGCATTACTGGTATTCTGAGATTATTCCGTTCGTTTATGATATAATGATTATTCCGTTTGTTTACATGATTCCGTTACAAAAATTAATGTCACCGATTTACTTTTAGTATGCTTTGCGCGCATCATTGTGACATCATTAATAAAATGTGCTGCGCATCTGCCCATCAAAGGCCGAAATTAGCACTTTTTTGAAGGTGCAGATTTACGCATAGGGGGGGGGGGGGGGGGGGGGAACTGGGCTACCTAAGGTATACACAATTTTTAAAAAAGATGCCCTTCATAGGCCTACTGTTTCGACATTGTTCCCCCCTCCCCCTCCCCTGAAAAAAAACTCGGATCCGTTCCTGCGTTCCCCCTTTATTTTGGTTACTCAAATTTCTAATGCAGGAGGTGAGTGGTAGCTTGATATTCAGGGTGGAGAGGAGGGAAAGAAGACGGTATGCCAGTGTATTTTCTCTAAGAAAAAAAAAATTATGGCAAATAAGAACAATTCAACTTTGTGGGGAGGTCTCCCTTATGAAATTGCTCCATTTGCACTTTGGGGTCATTTTCGCATGCGCTGCACTATCAATATTATTACACCCATTTCTTACCCGTGTAAGAAAGAGGCCTATTGGAAAAGAACAAGCAGTGTGACCTTTTATAGATTACGTAAGGCGATCAGTAGATACTTATGGCAATTAAGAGATGACTGAAACATCCCGACCAAGATAGACTCCTCAACATTTATTAAGAGTATACCAACACAAAAGCCTCATTATTTTGTTTGACGCACATTAAAAGTCATTGTTTTTTTTTCAATGAGCAGTAGTGCGGGCCTACTCATCAATTCTCGGCCTAGTTGTCTCATGAATGAAAAAAAATACAATGTATATAACTTGATGTTATAGGCTGCCAAGAAAAAAAAAATAGTGTCTCCATCACAAAGAGCATTGAAACATAATCTTTCAAAACTTGTAAGTTCGAATTTTTAAAATTTAGAAAAATTGTTTGCATGTTAAAACAACGAATGTGCCAATTTTTCCGACTTATCATTTCAATCTATTACTGACATTATTTATAATTTGAAACATAATCTTTGAAAACTTCTTAGGCAGAATTTGTAAAAATTCAGAAGAATGTTTTGCATGTTAAAACAACGAATGTGCCAATTTGTCTGACTTATCATTTCAATCTATTACTGACATTATTTATAATTGTGCCTTCCACATATGAATAGGGTGGGGAAATATGCCCCTATAGATGTTGAACCATTGTATTAAAAAAACTAGCACTCGGTCAAATCATTATTGCAGTGAAATTTGAGATCCGCCCTAATACTAGACTGCCAATTAAATTGCACGAGGGACTTTTTTTTAAATCTGAAACATCAAGTTAAGTCACTATTAGAAGATATGAATCGTAATTAATATTATCTTTCCTTGACATCAATTGTTAAAGGTAAATTTGATCATGTATTTTCGATTGTTTTAATATTCCCGGAACATTATCTCAAATATAGTAGTCTATATATATACAGTACGAATCTTAACATGAAAATGGTTGTAAACCTAACGACCACTACAAATTAATGATAGTAGACAGGGGCGGATCCAGGATTGAGTAAAAGAGGGGGCACAAAAATGAAAGTTTGTGAAAAAGTAGATCCGTATTTTTTTGGTCTCGCCAGCTTCTCGAAAAGTCGCTCAATAAGGGAAAAACAAATTTCCGCCTAACCTTCAAAAACCTTCAAAAATCTTTAAAAATCGCTCAGTAAGGGGTTAAACTGGCGTTGTGGCGTGCGCCTGTAATCCAGCTACCAGTGGAAGTTATAAACTGATTCAGCGGACCCAGGTTCGAGACTGAATCACGTCTTTCGGATGGTGACGTTAAAGGTCGGTCCCAGACGTAAATAATCATAATCTGATTGATACTCGTCTGTAAAAACCCAATTACACACACACACACACACACACACACGTTATAGGGTCCAGTTTCCCTCCATAATTCCCTGACAAGCCAAAAAAAAAAAAAAAAAAAAAAAAAGTCTTCACTCTAAAAAGGGGGGGGGGGGGGCACAATCGAGAAAATGGCGGATCGTCTATGGTAAAAATTCATAGTTCTCTTCCAAAAGGGGGGGGGGGCACGGGCCAGCTGTGCCCCCCTGGATCCACCACTGATAGTAGAAACATAGTTATGTCTTCGGGTAACCCATCTGTTTTCGTGTTAGTATAAAAGACACAAACGCAATTAAAAAGTAAAAACAAAATGCAGTAGTTGCCTGATTTTACAACTGCCATGGGCATAAGGGCACATTTTGCGTAGTGTGTGTGTGTGTGTGTGTTTTTTTTTTTTTTTTTTTTTACAGACGTGTATCAATCAGATATGATTATTTACGTCTAGGGACCGACCTTTAACGTCACCATCCGAGAGACGTGACTCAGTCTCGAACCTTGGTCCGCTGAATCAGTTTATAACTTCCACTGTTAGCTGGATTACAGGCGCACGCCACAACGCCCAGTTAAGGGGGAGGGGGGGGGGGGGGCTGACGCCTCTTGCTCAAAAACCAACTTTCTAATTTCTATTTTTTTCGAGAGAGCAAAGCAAGCGAGCCCCCCAAAATTATGGTAAAAAAGAAGGTTATTTCGTAATCCAAGTACACAACCGAAAAATTGTAAAAATTCCATATTCAGGTATAAGTGGCTAAAGATATCCAGTAATTTCGCTGCCCGAATATGAGGAAGTTCGGGCACCTGGACTGCAACCTGTATGATTCCTCGGGGGGGGGGGGGAGGGGGGCTGCAGCCCTAGTTCTCGCATCATCCCATCTCGTATTTCCATGAATTCATCAAGCCAAACTCTCCCAATAAGGCAGTATATAGCCTATCAGTTTTCTGTGTCTTACTCGACTATAGGCTTACAATGCGGAGGGGGGGGGGGTGGATGTTCAGATATATGGGCAACTGTATTCATAAATTCATGACGATCGTAGAAAAGGTTACTCTCATTTCATATTTAATGTTTATGAAAATTACTACAAAATTAATTTTATCATTGTGACGAGATGGAAAGAGATTATCTGTTAGACCAATATAGTACAAGAAGAAAAAAAAGAAGGGGGGGGGGGGGGGAGTCACTACTAATTGCAGTGATTTTGACGTCATACGTACGCCATTTCTTGACCCCTCCTCTATTCCCTCGACAATTGTCCCTATTGGCGTAATATCGGTTGACGACACAGCTGCACATCTTCATGAATATTCATAAGTTATGTCAACCTTGCTTCTATACCACCATTCACTCAATGGACAATTTCGATTGCATTTGATTCTTTTACGTGAGGCAGTGAGCAGATAGCTCAGAAATGTTTATTAAAGCTACGCGAGGGACAAAAATACCACTCCATGAGTAAAAGATCATTAGAGCAGCATTTCCAAAGCTTCGACGATTTATAGTTTACCCTGATGTAGATAGAGCATAATTATCAACATCGATGATGACAATTTTTCATTCTAGGCTTCCGTGTCTAAGGCCTGAATTTGGGCAGCATATAGAATTTTAGGGGTGGTCAAAGCCAGACAGATCTAAAACGTAAGGTTTTCCTAGCAGTGTTTTATCAGCGTAAACGATAATTAACATCACCGACATTAACAGTCAAACATTACGAATCCAAAGAGTGTTACTTTGGAAGGAAAATGAACAAAAAATGCATCGTCACTGCAACGCATCTTCTACTGTTTTTGCAAACTCTCTCCTCCGCCAACGCGCTCCCCATCCTCACAGACGCACCAAAACATGACGACGTGCACGACTACCACTACGAGACCAGCTTCGTTTCACCCGACGACACCATCGACGAACTTGCCCATCTTAAATGGTCCGTCGATTATAGGACCTCGTTGCTTCGTTACATGCTGAGCGTTCCGTTGTTCGATGACAACGGGGCAGACGATGAGGGGACCAGAGATGAAAATTTTCCCGCGCTTTCTCGGGCAGGTCGTGAATGGCTGGCGATGGGCATGTCACCCTATGGTGCGTCGACTGATGCTGATATGGTCACATTTATCAGGGGCTCCAACGGCGAAGTCACCATTTTGGTAAGTCAGTTGATAATCTACCATTTACACTCTGACACAGAAATTAGGAATCATATATTGTTGATGTTGTGATTGGTATTAGTCCATTCACATCGCAAACCGACTGCTAGTCGACGAAATCGTTATCAGTGAGGGTTATATAATATTGTTATTGTTATTGTTGTTGATCTTGAGTTGTTTTTTTTTGGTGTGACTGGGGAAAAGGTCAAAATTACCGACTTTATGCCTACGGTAGGATTAAAAAAAATGTATTCCCTTTCATTGTGCTTGTTTCCTTGTTACTCTTGCATTGGCCAATAATATTTTGTATTTTTAAGGGATTTCGTATCCCGTGTTCGGATGATTAAGCAGAAGATTTGTCGACATAATACTCGATTAAACCTTGCTGACTGAAACTTTGAGGGCTGGCTCAATTTCCATGAAAATATGAATTATACATTTTAGGGGTCTTAACCCAAAGAAGAATACACGGTGTCAACATGAACAATAAATTTCATCGATTGTTTTATTTTTAAAAAAGTACTAAATATCACTTCTACTAACATTATGACGATACATTACTCCATACCATCGCCATCATCACCACCACCACCACCAACATCACCACCAACATCACCACCACCGCCACCGCCACCACCACCACCTCAACAACACCACCACCATGACCATCACACGTCACCATCACCAAGAGATTTTAATCATTGTCCTAAAATTTATCCACCAACGTTTAGAGCATTTTATATCAATAAAAGCATAAACGACACCACCAAATTGTGTCCTTTATACCCGCATGCTATAAAAGACACAACGTCTCTACATAACCTTAAGGGTTGACAATAGTGATTAATATTGGGTAATTTATTATTTTGTGATAGCTGAATCACGCCGTATACCTTAATAACAATTGCAAACTGTTTTGGGCTGATCTTATGAGACCGTAGGCGGTATAATGATTGCATGAGAGAGCTCTAGAATGAATTAAAAATCGATAAACGAACAAGGCCCTGAGACATTGTCTCGAGACGTGGATATCTTCTTCTTTTTTTGTTGTTGTGGGGGGGGGGTGGGTGGAATTATGGATGGTGCCACTCTTTAATAAAGTAGGGCATGTGGCATTGCTCTGATTGATTGATTGATTGATTGATTGATTGATTGATTGATTGATTTTATTCGTCAGATAATATACATGACATATCATGACAGGATAGCCCATGAAAGCCGAAAAGGCTTATTTCCAATGGGGTCCTTGACATTGCTCTAACATTTCGGTTCTTGAAGTCGGCTTGTGTGTGTGAGAGAGATAGAGAGAGAGAGAGAGAGAGGGGGGGGGGGGCGCAAAGAGACACAAATAGAAAGACAGAAAGAGAAAATAAACAGAGAGAGAGAAAGAGAAAGACAGAAAGAGAAAAAAACAGAGAGAAAGACAAAGAGAAAGACAGAGAAAGAAAAAGAAACAGATAAAGAAAGAAAGATAGAGAGAAAGAGAGAGAGAGAGAAGGAAATAAGAGAGACCGAGAGAGAGAGAGAAATCAAAAGAAAAACAAAACAAAAGAAAGACAAATAAAGGGAGGTACAGACAAATAGAGAGACAGAAACAGAGAAAAAGAAGAGGAGGTGGGTAGCGAGATAGCGAGAACATGGCTACAAACTGGGTTTTGCATTTTTTTTTTACCGCTCACAATTATTATATTTACTCTGGTTCCATGATTTTTCCTGCAATAGACAAACGTCCCGAAAGCTGTCATGATTATGCTGTTTTTGACGTCAAAGATAATGATATCATAATTGGTCTAGTCCTTCAAAACCATTATACATGATTATTATTTGTAGCTCTTTTGTTCAGAACACGTCTTGATAAAACTATCAAGTCTTCGAAATTATCTACAGATGGGTTAAATGATGTATGAGAAGGTAAAAAAAAAAACCCTGTTCATTTCAAGCGAGTTGGCGCCGGTTTGAAAGTCACTATTTTTTTTTAATGATTCATCTGCTGATCAAGATTGTATCAAATTGTCGGAACTCTGTGGAACATGGGAATCAGAATGATATATTTTTAAAGAAATTTGAGAATGTGCAATCTTGGAGACTGTGGGCCAAGCAAAGAATTTTCCGGAAATTTGTCTAAGTTGCAAAAACTTAATGAATGACTGATGTAAATTTGATCTTATATATCTCTTACTTTAATGTTCCGTAAAAAATCTATTCTTATGATGATGACAGTCTCTTTGTAATTTTTGCAGAATAACAAAATATACATGCAGGGGCGGATCCAGAAAGTTGTAATAAGAATGGCCAAAGTATTCCGATTTTGTTTTGACAGTTAAAAAAAAGGTCATCACTTGGAAAAGGGGGCACATTCTTGAAGTAGGTATACCATTTCGCTTTCAAAGGGGGGGGGGGGGGGTACATGCTAACTCCAGCAACATTTTTCTATCAAAACGTTTTCAAATTTACTTGCAGTGATCGTCTGTAAGATTTTTGGCCTACTTAAAAAAAAATATCCTAATATGAGGTAGTAGAATAATTTATAAAGACGGCATTGCACGAACTATATAATTCACTCGTCATTCGCAGTGCCCTATATTTGCATTATGCTTTCAGTTAGAAATTGACCAAATCGTGTCATATTTCTTGGGTATTCAAAAAAGTCTCTGTTGTTGTGGCGACGCCAAGATTTTGATGCTGATATCCATCGAAAGGCAATTTGATATATCTGCAGTTTTGTTAAACAAATAACACTGCTCTTGCAAAAAGAAGGAGGATTAAAAAAAGCCTTATTACATCGTAATAAAATAATGAGTAGTATTTCGTCTTTCAGAGTCATAATTGAAGTTGGAAAGACGTGAATGATATTGCAATTGTGTATTTAGATAGTGGGCGAATAATATTGAACATTTGCGTGGGGAATGTTTTTGTTAATACTTAACTGAGTATCAATGATGTCATATCTATCACAACCAAGGCCTTTTCACGCCCATTCGCTATTGATAAATTGATATATCATATTTAAGATTTACTAATTTGTTTTATTGGCTGGCCCCTGTTCAATTGTGTTGGCAAAGGACTTTTTAATCCACTACATCATACATGTACAGGGATGTGTATGTTTGCATGAGTTTGTGTTTGTTTGAGATTAAACTAACACTTAACTCTACTATAAAACTTTAAATAAAGGTGATGTAGGATTTTAAATACAACTTCCTCTCCAATTTCCTAGAAAATGCACAAGCTGCATGCAGTGATGAATCGGAGGGGGGGGGGGGGGGGGTACTCCCCATATACGCCCCTACATCTTTTTGCCTAATTCACCATATTTTGCATGTAGAGAGTTTTCTAAGAAAATTTCAGTCCGGAAGCTGCCCCCGGTATACCATAATCTGACTAGATCCGCCGCTGAAAAAACCCGTGTTGCATGCACATTTCTCGAAGTTCCCATGTACACATAATGATACAGTCACGCACGTACCACATTGTTTTAAATGCTTGGAGCTAGACGCCATTTGCTCGAGTAAGCCCGGAGCAGAATTGAGATTCAAAACTCAATTTCCCTCCAGGGTTCCTAAAAACTTCATTAAATGCCGGACAAAAAGCAGTGCATTCTTTTGACCCCGCTTTCCCCGAGTGATTTTGTATCGAACCGCTCTTTTCAGACCTAATTTCATAATATTCAGCCATCAATATTTCCATGCGCTTATTAAAGCATTCAGCTTTTTTCTTTTAGTCTCATGTCTGCTTAAGTGGTTTGAATGTAGAGTACATTTTTAGCAACAGTTTAATAATTAGGATTAGAAAAATACTCCAAGCATTAATGGGTTTGCCAAATGGAAAAGTCTTGATCTATAATGGCATTTTCAGATTGAGGAAGTTGTGTTGTAGAAACAGAAGAGGATTTATGACGTTTTATAATTCAAAAAAAGGTTCAGTCTGGAATAATGAATAGATGTCATGAAGTAATAAAATAGAAAACAGAGTGCGCGGGTGGGGGGGGGGGGGGGGGGACTAAACGGAATCTTAAAGGAGCGGGGTTGGTTGGTATGGGAAGGAGGACATGATTTTCATGATTTCCAAATGACACAAAAAGAAGATATTCATGAAATATTTTTCTTCAGACACTCACGCATACACACACGCACGAACCCACACACAGTCTTGTATTGCTTTACTTCCGAGGACCATTGTTCTCATGATTTTTTTTTTGTTCTCTGTCCGAAAATGTCCTCGGACATACGGCTAAACACGCCCACACCCACACGCGCACGTACGTATCCACACACGCACGCATAGTCGCCCTCTTTCTTTCTCTCCCCATCTCTCTTACGTTGCAAAAAATACATTTTTATTTATTTATTCATTTAGTTAGTTATTCTTTATGCAGGGTAGCCCCGTCAATAATTGCAACACTGTTATTATTTGGGCCCAGTATACACCTAAAAGAATAAAACAATGTGCGGTATGGATAACTAAAATATTTATTCCGTTTGTAGGACACTTACACAGATGAGTATGGAGTGCTAACCGTTGACGACAAACAAGATTACAAGCTATGGAACGCTTGGATAAGGCACCCACCAATGGAGGACGACAGCGATGATGACGACAACGACCACCGTGTGAAGAGAAGAGAACTCGTCATCGAATATGGACGACAGATTGACACGTGCGATGATAAGGACTACTTAGTTGAGGTGAGTTTTAATTCGATTGTATGGGGCCTATATAGCCTATATTTTTGTTGGTGGAGAACGGTACGTCATACCATTTTTGTCTCTTTCTTGCCCTCTTCTAACAGATTGCATTTTCTAGCCTATCTGATTATTTCTATCTTTCTGTTCGAAGCTCTGTTTCTCTCTCTCTCTCTCTCTCTCTCTCTCTCTCTCCCTCTCTCTCTCTCTCTCTCTCTCTCTCTTTCTCTCAGTCCCCTTCTCCCGTTCGCTTTTATTTACACTTTTCATTGTATATATGTTATTCTTAATCGTCCTTTTCTCTGAATTTCAGAGTTCAAAGTTTCAAACTTTATTGATTTTCCACAAACATGTATATATTTTACAATTAAAAAACCCAATACATTCATGTATGTTAATTACGAACAGGAACATAACAATATTACACAAATTGAAACATAGATATAACAGGTGAAGCTGTAGTGGTATAGTGATTCATGCACTTGACTCTCAATCCAAGGGTTGAAGGTTCGAATCTCAGCCCGGCACTAGCATCTTTTGGAAAATTTTCGTTAATCCACATTTGCCACTCTCCACCCAGGTGTTAAATGGGTACCTGGCAGGATTTATTCCTTGAAATGCGCTATACGGCTGCCGGAGCTAAAGCCAGGGTAATAATATCCAAACCCTTTGGAAGCGCATGCAGTATACAAGAATGGTTTATTATTATTATTATTATCATAATTCAATGGACTTGGTTATGATTTACAATGATAATTGATATAATGTAAACATTCTATAAAGGAAACATAAGTGGAGGAGTCTATTAAGTAAGCGCGACTTGTATTTCATAAACCCCTGTTTGATAAAGATAAAAATAGTTACAGTCCGTAAATTAAAAACACAAAACGTGCATCGTGACTTAAGCATTATTAACAACTTTTTAAAAAGAGAGGAAAACAAGAGAGAAAGCAAGAAAAAAAGGGGGAAGGGGAAAAATGTTGTGAACAAGCAATACAGGGGGGGGGGGGGGGTAAAGAGAGAGGAATATCAAGAAGGAGAGGTGGAGGATCCGAAAAAGATAGGGGGACGAAAGAGGAAAGAGGCAGTATATTATTAAAAACATAATAACGTTCTAGCTCTACATACCCTACCCCTAATGACCCCCCCCCCATAGCACTTTACGTCATTCAGAAGAAAAGATAAGATAGAGATGTTGCTCGTTATTTTTTATACTAAATCATTAAAAAGTACCCCACTATATGATCGATTATTGATCTCAATTTTCAAGACTATTATGTCTATCGAAACAATCTGATTTTTTTTTTGCTTTCACTGAAGACGGCTTACTTCAAGATTGGTTTTTAATTTCGATTTGACAATATATTGCGTGATTGTGCATAACTGGACTAGAGCTATTCCAGAGAGACGTGTGGTATAGTCAGCTATCTCTTTCAATTAGCTATGGATAAGATTAATATGTGCAGCTAACATCAGATTTTCCCAATGGTGACATTACAACCAAATCAATGCCACTATCAGCTATGACTTATTTGATCGGACAGATCCCTCTAAATTCAGAAATCCGATAGCGGTTATCGATCGAAAAGGACATATAAATCGTGAAAGATTAACACCTGTGGCATGCGATATGGTTAGCATTCAAACCGAAGCCAGTCCCGATATCTGCCGTATTGATCCGGTAAAACGACTCGTTATGATTAATGAGGCCTTCAGCGGGACATTTCTTTAAATAGAAAAAATAGGCCTACATTTTGATGAGAAAATAAAAGGGGCACGTCAGACGTCAGTTGTGATTGACCTCAACATTATTATGAAGGTCAATTACTTGTGGATATTGACAAGAAAAAAATGTGAGGTGTGCCACCCGGTTTCACACCTGGTTTCACACCTATGTTAGTAAGATGATATTAATTGTCCATGTTAAAATTTAAGAGGTGCTTTTTTTTATTTGACATTTGATAAAATTTAAAAAAACGTGCATGGATGAAGGACATGTTCAGTGGTAGCCCCTTCCATTGTGTGGCGAACGTAGAAAATATTTTTAAAATATATTAAGAGAGAGAGAGAGAGAGAAAGAGAGAGAGAGAAGAAGAAGAAGAAGAAGAAGAAGAAGAAAAGAAGACTATGTAGATTACCCACAATCATTATTGAACTTTATTAAGTTTACTTTGACAAAAAAATGTGTATAATGTAGTGATAAACCAAAACCCTAATAATTCATTTATTCCACATTAGGAAATTAAACTAGGAGATTAAAGCTGAATTCACAGTGCCCTTAATTCCTTCCACGTTCGGCTTGTAATACACGACGTGTAACTCTAGATAAATCGATTGTGAATGCGGTTCGATGGAATTTGTACAAGAAAGCCGCAAGGGCCATTGGCCGTATGCATGCGTGGAGTAGAAAGGATAGATGGTTACCGTGTGCAGAGGGTCAACAGATGTGTTTAAAATGTTACTGCGATGCGGCTCTCGTTACACGTGACACAGGTTTGTTTACTGCAATGGATATTCACGTAACAACGTCCCTGGTAAGAGGATGAATGAAGGACTGTATTGGTGTATCCAGAATCTCTGGGTGGAGGGGGCGCAAAGTACATAAAGAATGTGCCCCCTCTGCTCCCTGGATACAGTTATATATAAATAAATATATATAAAGTTATGAAGGGCTCTATTGCATTTTCGGAATTACGAACCTTCGGAATTTATGAACCATTTTTCATTTTCGGAATTACGAACCTTCGGAGCAATGCATCAAATGTTCGGAATTATGACCCCTTTTTCATTTTCGGAATTATGAACCCCCTGCACTGGATAATATTCTTCTGATTCAATTCTGTCCCACCATTGTTTTTCTTTCTTAAATTAAATAAATACGAATTAGAATCAGAATTTGAATTTGAATACCTTGTCGATTTATTTTCTCTTCTTTTTTTCTACCATCCTCACCTTATATACTGTTCTCTTTGTCTCATGCAGGCTCTTACATGTCTATCATGTCCATGGTAAAGTTCTTTCCTTGAGCTATATTTTCTAATAACGGAAGTTTTTATGGTTGCCAGAAACTCCTATGAACTCGGCCATGAATCAGATATTGATTGACCTTGGGTTACATGTAGGCCATTTCTTGTAACCTTAGCCAGTGACGTGACTCAGGCCTTGGAGTTACAGTCTCTGAGGGCTTCTAATATCGTCTCCCCATCTTAATCCTCTCCACCTGTCACACTGCTGTCCTTCTTGTTCTGTCTTTTGTAAAGTTTACTCCTTTAAGTCTGTAGTGTTTCCAGCTTTTTTTTTTTTTTTTTTACAATACTTGTACCTTTCGTTGCATTCTCTTTGATAAAATGTGTGTTTGTTATGTTTGTTTTGTTTATAAATTGTTTAGTTTCCATATACTACACATTTAGTTTCCCCTTTTCTTCTCTTTCCCCTTTTATATTCTTCTTTCTTTTGGCCTTTTTGGCATGTTTTGCATGATTTATAATTAACTTTTTGCTAGGGATCAGCGCGTGTCAATTATCATAAAATTACTTAAATGTAGTCTTCACTGTTGTTATTTCTTTTCATACACCTCAAATATTAACGCTCTTTATTTTGCTTGCAATTAATGATTGAAAATTTGCTTGCAATGATTGGGGCTGCCATATTCTTAAGCAAATTGCTTACAATGGCAGTACTTCTTCCGCAAACGATTTTATATTCGATGAATTACAATAATTTGACAATTTCGTTGTTTGTGTTTGAAAAATGATTGTTATATATACCCCCTGTGCATCACATGGTTCGCGATTCGAATCCCGCCGAGGTGCTAATGTCCTTTGGCAAGACATTCATCTACATTTTCCACTCTCCACCCAGGTGAAGTAAAAGGGTACCCGGTAGGAGGACATTCCTTGAATGCCTTAGCGCCTATCATGGCGGCTCGGCTTAAGCCGGGGTAATAATGTGATACTTTTTTTAATTTTTTTTATTTATTCTTTTTTCCGTTTCACATAAACAAAATATAAAGAAACATGACATGATAAATATAATACAGCAAAGTTGTTAGAACATGATTGTGTCATATAGAATACACGAAAATATCATAATTCTTGAAAAAAAGGAGCAGCAACATAACAATACAAAATAATTAAAAACGCTTTAGCTTATAATAAGTGTAAAACGGAGGGACTTGCCAGAAAGAAGCAAAGCTTGTATAAGAGGCAAGCCCCTGTTAAGAGCAGTAGAGTATATTTGTATAGTAGCTGCGCTATATAAATGGACATATTATTATTATTATTATTATACTTGTTTATTTATGATTCATTGTCAAAAGTACTGTTGTATTTTATTTTATATATGTTACTGAAAATGTTGTACTTTTATGAATGCAGAAGAGAATAATCGAAATAAAATCAAATCAAATCAAATCAAAATGTTTCTGCACTTAGTTTCGTTGTCAGTTGTTTTTACTTTGCTAACTGCACAATTGTTTCTTTGAAAAATGAAAATGAAATGAAATAAAATTCTAAAATTTAAAATCTAAAAATATCCACGTATTTTAGTGGCGTATCCAGCATAGGACGGAGACGGGATACGCCCCTCCATCTGAATTTTGAAGTGTGTCTGTATACGTACACCATGCGAGGCTGTCCAGACACAATGTCATTTTCGCTTCTCCATCTGGAGAGGTTCTCACCCCTCTTTACCCATTTATGGATGTACCCATGTATTTCCCTTGATGTCGCTGTCATTTGCCATAATTTTACTTTAAAAATTAGTGGTCGTTATGCCACTGGACTGTGTGGATCAGCAGCAGGTGCGGTTCTAGTCTATAGCCATGCCTGTGGCAGGACGGTTATACGCCCCTTCAAACATTTTAGAAAAAAATAGAGACTTGCTAGGAGAGGACTGTTAATAAAAGCCTCTTTGAACAAATTTTTGGCCAATGTGTTTGCATCCAAACCCGTGTATGGGAAGAATAGACAGGGTATGCATCCCAGGAAGAGGAGATGGCGAGTGAACTGTGTAGCATTCTGGCCTGATGATGAATGACGAAGTCCCAAAGTTATTAAACAAAGTCTAAAGAAAGACAACAGCCTGGAGAGTGTCCGACGAACTTTCCGACCACAACGCTTCGGGCTGTGGTCGATTTACCTTAGATCCGATTACGCGAACTCTTGTACAAAAGATATATTTGAACGAACGGTCCGTAGATCGGCTTTTCAGGTGGATCTTTGTCGAATATTGAGTTGAGAGAAAGCGCAGATAACCGGATATTTGAAGACGGTAATACGGTAATGTCATTCAATCAATCAATCAACGTCATGAGTTTCTCTCAGTGTTTCAATAATAATTGTAACCGTTCTTTTTCTGTCTTTGTTCCGGCTTCTGTGTTGTCCTTTAGTTGCGTTTTCATGCTGTTTCATTACATACCCATTGTAAGTTTGTCCGTTTATTTGGTTCGCTTCGTCCAACTGTAATTGATTCTTAGGACCTACTTTAATCTCAAAGATTGATTGCTTAGTTCTTGTAAATACTGCACAACTTCCCATTCTCAAACTAGCTCTCTATCCCCACACTGCAAAAACCAGGGTGTTAAATATTCAACACTACGTTGGTGTACAATTAAATGTATTCTTATGGTGTTATTATAACACCCAGAGAATCATTGTTATGGCTCCGTAATCAAATCTGTTGGAATAGTTCGGTTGATTACACCATCGGGTGTAATTTATTTAAAACACGCATGCGCAAAATAAATGAACAGAAATACCGCGGGATCGCTAGCTCCTGATTGGTCTAAGCATAGTGCAGCAGCGCATGCTCCAAACAGTTATATGAATATTCATGAATTTTCAGTAGCGTATGGTTTGGGGTGGCCCGATTTTAATAACTCTTACCATATGCATAAAAAATTATAATGGGTATATAAGAGCTTGCACTAGACTGTACCAACAGGATAAGATTATTAGGATAGGATAGGATAGTACTAGGATAGGATAGGTTAAAATACACATGTAGGATCTGTGTGTACCAAGATGATATAGGACATGGCGTTAATGTAAATGGTGTAAATTATTTTTAATACCATGGATGGTGTACAATATTGGTGTTTAAATAACACCAGTGGTGTTGAATATTCTGGGTGTTAATTTTGATTTAATCCGAAACTAGGTGTTCTTTTAATCTTTCGGTGTTGCAGGATATAGATACCGGGAAAGAATAACTTTTAACACCCATGGTGTTGAATTTAACACCCTGGTTTTTGCAGTGCATATTCACGTTAATTAATTTTGAAAAGCATTTTAGCTTCAGTTGTCCCTGAGGACACACGACTTGTTGAGTCAGTGTGTACCTATATAATATTTACTCCTTAAAATATACTGCGCTGAATATGGCATTGAACTCTTAGACGTGGGCTGTTTCTTTGAATTTTAAGTTTTATTCTAAATATCTTATCGCTACCAGGATGAAATATCTTTATGCACTATAAAAACGAAAAAAACGGAATTTCAACTACATGCTAATATTGGTTAATAAAACATCTTCGATATACACAGAGAGGTTTCAACTCATTGATATCCTGTACATGCGTTCTCGCTTACAGCAACACTATCTGCTCATCTCACATCGCATCCGTTCGAAGTGCCCTTCAATATGCCCATATGTCAATAAGATTACTCACCTGTGGTAATGCCAGGATTTTTCAATATGGGGGGGGGGGGGGGGGGGGGGCTTCGCTCCCCAATGTTCAATCTCTTTACCTCTAAAAGAGAGAACGGACGGGACAGGGGAAAGAGAGTATGAAAAGAATACCATAGGACCCTCTCCCCATATGATATTGTAATATGATCTTGTAAAGTTGTATTTTATTTCCCTCAAGACACGATGCCAGTGCCCTTCAGTAATATTGCTGGATCCATATCCTACGCCACTGCATCACTGGACACCCCCCCCCCCCCACACACACACATGGTATACCTTGGGGTAGGGGCGGCTGGGAGCACGAGAGACGATGAAACCCTTCTACAGTGCGTTCTCTCCCCCTCCCCTTCTCCCCACTCTCTCTCTCTCTCTCTCTCGCACTACATCCACACCCCCATCTTTCTTTCTCTCTTTATTTCTCTCGCTCTAAATGTCCGTTCCGTATCGTGGTGTCTGTCAGACTCCGCCGTTCTCCCCCCATCGCTCCCCGCCGACACGTGAAAATGGAATTAACCAATCAATACCTGCAGTATTTCAGCTCAAATTGGACATTGATTTTGGAGGGGTAAATTGAAACATGAATGTGCCGCCAAGTCCAATGACTCTAGGGCTATGACCTGATTATCCCCGAACCAAAGGTCATGGAGGGTAACCGAGAACGTCACTGCGGACCCCTTTTCTCTTTTTTTTCCTGTTCTTTTTTTCTATGCGTCATTCATGTCTTTCAGACAATTTTTCTTTGTCCAAAATCAAATAAACCTTTCCAACATTTCAAAATATAGATCTGAAAGCTTGCAATATGCCACTCAAGGAAAAGCAATTTAGCTGATACTGAAGATGTACTGCTATTGCAGATTTAACATGGCACACAGTTTTGTTTGTTGTTAAATTTAACTTTTAAAACATGTCGGGACATCCACTGGCTTGAATTATCAAATTTAAAAGATTCATATTTTATTAATTAGAACTGGGATTATAAATCTAGCTTGTAAACTTGAATGTATGCTTATTGTAAAAACTTCTCTTTTCTTACAAGTTCTTCCAGATCAAAGAATTCAATTTAATAAGAAAGCGAAAGCGAAAAAAGTTTGGACAGTTTAATACCAGTCACATGCCGCGCAATATCACGTGACCACACGAAATACTGCCACTAATGTATATATAGCAATCGATGTCCAGTGTATATCACGACGACGTCGACTCTCTGTGTTATTGAAATAAGAATACGCTGAGCGACGTCACACTAGAGGCAATCGTCGTCGTTCTACAACCAGTCAATTTCCTTGTCTGATGTCTGTTGTAATAATGCTTAGAGGTGATGATACGACACTGTCAAACGCTTTGATCAATAATTAAATAAGAAAGACGATTTCAAATGAAATCGTCATTACCATTATGAAAATAGAAGGTTATGAAAAGGAAGAATACAAGATAATATTTTGTTTTGAAAAGGTGTTAATAAACATTGAAGTAGTATTCGTTGCTAGCCATCCTGGATTCGGAAGGCAGCTGCTTTTTGGGATGAGGCCATTCAGTCGTGGAAAAATACAAACACAACGAATACCTTAATTATTCAGTGTAGACAGCCCTTTCTCTCTTTTCAACTCCCCTCTCTTTCCTTTTCTCCATCTTCTTCTCCTCTCTCTATCTATCGCGCGCGCTCTCTCTCTCTTTTCCTGCCTCTCATCTCTATATATTCTTCCTTTCGCCCTCTTTCTCTCCATCTTAATTACTATATAACCTATCTTCCCCTCTCCCTATTAAGCCTTTATCCCTATATATAGGACAATGTACTTCATTAGCTCCTAAAGCAATTTCTTTTGTTTTCAGAGGGGTACCACGCACCTCCTCTTCCTCCGTGGGCCTGGTTCTTGGCCCCAGAACGACACCGTGGAGTCTTCGGTCGCACCCCTCCACCACTCCCTCCGAAGGGTGACACTCCTCAAGCCAGAGCGACCCATTCCAAGCTTCCCTTCAGATACCAAGATTATTGAGGTCACCGTCGATGATGTAAGTCAGAATGTTTCAAACTAAAATCCTTACTCATAAAGCAAGGGCGTTTTTGTATATGACTTAAATGATTTGGTAAAGCAACTTAACCGAATCAATATTGACAAACTTATGTCTATTAATTCTGATAGCACTAATGCAAGGGTTATGTATGTATACGTAAAATTATGGATGGCTGCGATTCACCGTTTTATTTATAGAAGATATAGCCCTAATCAAAAACAATTCATTGAATGAATAGAAAATAACAATTAATTTGTCACTTTTTGTGTCAAATGAGTTCTTGCAAAGTTGATCAATTTTCAATGTACACGCAGACCTGTCCACAGTTTTTCATTTTATACAACATTCATTCATTTACTTTAATAGAACCATCAACACATTGTTTTCCTTATAGATATTATGTTTTTGTTTATAATATCTCCTAGCAATTTCTTTTAAAATAATAAAAGTACACGCTTACAAGGATTTGTCCCAGGAGCCAGGTTAACACATGCATACTCCTAAGATTTGCAAGCAGCTTAGTAAGACTTAATTTCATTTCTAAAACTTTATCGTATTCCAAGAATAATGAAAATAATGTTTTCTTTTATTCAGATTACGGTCCCTGATGATGATACCACTTATTGGTGTAAAGTTTCAAAGTTTCCCGATGCAGAAGAAAAACACCACATCGTGAAGGTAACTTTACTGCATTAGTTTCTAATGTCGAGATGAATATTAGAAAGTTGAATTAAGCATAAAGAATCAGTTGAAAAGTAAAGCGCTCTCTCTCTTAAAATGATTATATAAGTATGGCATTGATATTGATATCAGATACTGACTTTTAAGAATAATTATTATTATAATACTTAAAATAACAAAAATGTGATCTAAATGAAATGAAATAGCTATACGTAATGATAGATTTGTATACTCAGTACGACAACTTGTTCTTAAAAAAATATTAAGAAATATTTTCATATATTTTTCGTTTCATTAGTATGAGGTCGAGGTAACGGAGGGCAACGAGGATCTCGTTCACCACATCGAGGTCTACCATTGCGATGTCGACCCCGATGTCGAGATATCTCTCTACCAGGGTCCCTGTGATGATCGTCCGGCTGGGTCATCCAGTATGGCGTGTAGTCAGGTCATCGGAGCGTGGGCCATGGGAGCCGAGGTTGGTATATCCGATTCGTTATTATTATTAAGGAGTTTTCGGATGTGTCCACTAGAACGCCGCCCTAGATCCTCCCAGCGACAATGGACTGCTTTGTGTTGACTGCATACAAAGTAGGTGAAGCGAGGTTCACGTTTTAGAGAAGACGGCAAAACCATGTTTGACCCGTTCTCGATCTGACTAGTGGACGAGGGAGAAGCCAGTGGACGGGTGAGCCGTTCTCGCACAAAACGCGGTATGCAGCTAACACAAAGCAGTCCATTGTAGCTCGGAGGATCTAGGACGGCGTTCAAGTCGACATATTCGAAAGCTCACTATTGTTCTTCCACAAACTACGATTGGAGCATATTGTACGTAAAAATTCTGGGTGTTATTCATTAGTGTTATTATTTTTCTGTTATTTTCTTGTGTTTAGAAGTATGTTTAGGGTTAGGAATAAACAATAGCCCCAAATTTGTATAAAAATACTCGTCCACAGTACATAAACTCTTAAGTGACGGAATGATGAGCAATGGTGGTGATGCATGGCACGATGAAATGATAATGAAGATAATGATGATATTGATGATGATGATGATAATGGTGATGATGATGACGATTGGTGATGATTTGATGTAGTTACGTAAATGGAGCCTGGGCCATGGCCTGCGGGCCGAGGTTGGTATATCGGGTATTGTTAGTAATTTTTTTGTTGGGGAGGGGACATTGTTTTGTGATGTCATAGCCTATTGAAAATTTTCTACTTAGATTCAATCAAAATTAATGATCTTCTTAGTTTTAATCAAATGATCATTCCTTTTAGGCATTCGTGTATCCTGACGAGGCAGGCATTGCTATAGGAGGGCCATCAACGTCGAGCTACATCATGATAGAGATCCATTATAACAACCCCACCAGAAAAGCAGGTATATACAGGTGCAGTTAGGCATACACCTCTATAGGTCCTTTATCAATACAGTGTATCAATACGATTTTTAAAATGTTTGATTCTAATGCCTGTATTTTGCTTGTAAATTGCCTCAGTTTGAAACTATCCACCACATATATTTGCTCAAATAACAAATCTTTATGAATCTTTAGTACGCTCACGTTTGGATTATTGTTGTATAGCATGGGATCCATATAGAAATTCACAAAAACAACTGGTTGAACGAATTCAAAAGCGCTATTTAAGAATGATGTGCAAAGACTGGAGCACTAGTTATGATACTTTATTACAAAAGTTAAGTATGAATACATTACAGAATAAAGTACCTCCGACTGGTGTTTTATTATAAGCTTGTTAATGGTTTAATAGATATAGGACATAAAGACAGGTGCACACCTGCGAACAGAATTGGAAGAAACGATCATAACTTAAAGATGCATGTACCCTTCGCAAGAACAGATTATTATATGAACTCATATTATCCTAAAACCATGAATGATTGGAACAAACTTCCGAAGAATGTAGTCAATATGAAAACTCTTAGCATGTTTAAAAAAGCGTTAAATAACCATCTCAACCCACATAGTTAATTTCACAGATGCTATACCTCAACTAATTAATTTTTTACTCTGCAATACTACAGTGATTTTACTTGCAATCATCATTATTGCCTATCGTTTACATCTTTTAAATAATACTTTGTGCAATATGTTTATGATATTGAACCTACTTGTATGGGTTGGTCAAACCTTTTTGGTTTTCCCGAGACATGTTTTTATAATGTCTGAATAAATTCAATTCAAATCAAATCAAATCAAAATTTAAATATCACTGACAGCTGCTTGAGAGGAATAGCGCCAACAAGTGACGAAACGTTTTAGTGCTTGTAAATTGCATACGAATAGGATTCATACAGTATCCTGCATCGCTCAACTGAATGATTTAAACAGAATGCATATAGAGTTAGAAGAAAAAATGTTTAGCAAACTGGCCGTGATCATACAGACATGGTTACTTGAATAAAGTTATATCCAATCAGGAGCGTCGATCTATTTTTAGAATTGATAGGGGCACATACTGATTGGAAACTTCCATAATTAATAATATTGAAGGGGCACCCCCGTCCCTTTCCCGGTTCCCCCACCAGCTTCCCGCCTAAATATTAAGGTTTAGGTGTTGACATTCTCAGCCAAGTGCGCAGGTTCTCATCCCGATCGAGACAAATTATGTGACCGCTTCCTTTTCATTTATAACGTTAATGACCTATAAGAGGGACAACGTTTAATCAAACAAGACAATGATACTATTTTGTATTATTTCACACGTCATAAAGTTATGTATTGCCTAAAGTTTCAAGCTGTCAAGCCTTCAATAAGTGCCACTTATACTATTTTGCTTTTCTTTTATAATATTGTGATATTCCAGGTATCGTAGATAGCTCTGGTCTTCGATTCTACTACACACCTACCCTGAGACCTTTTGATGCTGGTATCATAGAGCTTGGTCTCATCTACACCCCTAAACTCTCTATTCCACCAGGCATGGATGAATTCATTCTGACTGGACACTGTTTACCAAGATGTACAGAAAAGGTAAAGTAAAGCGTTTTGTGACAGAATTAAATTGTCAGAAAAAGAGTGACCGGTAATGATGGGGATAAAATAATGTCAATTATTTTCTTGTAATCGTAAAATTATGTAACTCGTAATTTTAGTTTTTCATACACCGATTTTTAGCAAAACAATGTTCTAGTTTAGTTTGTCAATAATTTCAAAATTTTCAATCATGACTTATTTTTAAATGGTTACATGTACATGTAATCTGAAGGAAAAGTGGTGGGTCGGGTGGTGGGGGCACTATTACAGGCAAGCAAAAATAAAGAAAAAGGTTATCTCTTTTAAAAGTGCCTTTTTAGGTCTAGAATTGCTGCCGGTGGCACATTTAGAAGGCACATTGTTCTTTTGACTTTAATGTGTATTTAAGTTAAGGTATGCCAGACCGACCTTTCACAGGGTTGAGGGAGAAGAGGGGTACGTGCCCCCCATCCCCGATCCGCCGGTGAGTAGTTTTATGTTGATATTTTTTATACTGAATTTCGTGGTAGGGGTTTCCGCGACGGGGTATCCAGGCGTTTGCGTCTCAACTTCACACCCATTTGACGGGTACGGCGGTCTGGACTAAACATGTCCGAGAGGGGGAAGAACAACCTGAACTTAACAGAGATGACCACTTCAGCTCGGACTTCCAGGTAAGATGCTCTAATGTAGAAGTGATGATCAGGTGATGGCAGTGGCGGAGATTTGTATTCATCAGGAGGGGGGGGGGAACGACCTATTGTTATGTCCCCCCTGATGAAAAGAATCATTCCTGCATATTCCGCCAATGGGTGATGGTGATGTTATTGTATGGATGGTGGAGATGATGCATAATTATGATTCGACTGAATCAGAATTACTGTTTGTAAAATGTGGTGTCCGCCAAGGATCAATCCTGGGTCCGTTGTTATTTCCGATGTAAATGATATTTCGACTTCATCGAATGCATTACAATACTCGTTGATGACATCAATGTATTTTGCTCGAAATCAGTTTTCTAGACGCTTTTTTTGACTGATTTGATGTTCATTTATTTCTATATACATCATCATAAATTTACAATCTTTCAACATGTATGGTCACATAAAATCATACCTAGAAAAAGTGGTCGTCCTATAAGCAAAGCTTGAGTTGACGTCCTCATCACAAATAAAATGATCATACAATGAATATACGCATGCAAACAATGCATAGTAGAAAGCAGAAGGCCAACCAAAGAAACAAATTAAAAGGGAAAGAAATATCAATTCTTGATTGACAAATTTCTCTCTCTATATATGTAAATTCAAATAATCAGAAAACAAAAACAGACAAGGATAATAAAGCAATAGAGTATTACTTTTATGAATTTTCAAACAACGCTTCCTCTTAAATTTATAACTCACTCCATATCATTCTCAACGCAGGAAATCCGAATGTTACCAAACCCAGTTCACATCTTGCCAGTAAGTATTTCTGTTGTTTGTGGTTTTCTTTTAAGTATGTTGAAATCAAGCCCATTTTTATGAAAGTAGTGCCAATGTTTGTATCAGTCTTATTTGTTAAAAGGTAAAACCTAATGGTTTGTTTATCAGCATTGCTCTGTGATGTAAGGAGATACATTATACTTTTCATGTAGATTACCGCCAGTATTGAATCTTGCAAAGTTTTATTTTTTACGATGGCAATACTTGTCATGGATTTGTTCCATGTAGATGTGTAACAAAATTTAGTATCGGAAAACAATGACATGAAATATATTCATGAAATGTATTATTATTTGATAGACACCTAAAGGAAGATCCGTCCATTAACTGAATTGGATTTTTTAAAATGAATAAATGAATTTCGGTAGATCCGGACCAGAAAATCTTTATCAAAATTTATGTACATGTATTTGTATTAACTGAAAATTTTGCCTTTCTTTAAATTTAGTTTATCCTTCTCTCTATGTTTGCCTACAGGGAGATACGCTAATAACCTCTTGCCGATACGATACCAGTGGAAAAGATAATATAACAATGGTAAGCTTATAATATAATTACAGTCATCGTTTATATAAACGAGTGCTTTCTTTCAATTATTAATGATTAAAAAGTGAAATTAAAATACATATTCACACTATAATTTCAATGTCATGTCAGTTACTTTCACTTTACTAATTAACATTTGTACATCGTAGTGAAATCAATTGAATATTGAATGAATTTAGCGTATTGTGTAAGAAAAAACTTCCCTGAATTTTTTTAAAAAATGGTCAAACTTTAGTAAGTAAAAAACAAGAATGATGAGCATTCCAAAATTATCATAACTAGAGAAATAATTCTTAAAGGAATTTAATACCAGTTTCACGCGCATTATAACCTTGCTTCCAGCCACTTTTTGGACTGATTTTTGAATACGTATTTTTGAAAAATAAGTAGTACCTTTAATAATCATTTTTCGATGTTCGAGCGTGTGTATACAAACCCAATCTGTGACGTTATTTTGTGATTATTTTTGTCATTCCATTTTTTCTTTCTAGGGTGTGGTTACGGCATCCATTCCTTATAACCATATAACCTTGCTTCCAGCCACCTTATGGACTGATTTTTTAACACGTATTTTTGAAAAATAAGTAGTACCTTTAATAATCATTTTTCGATGTTCGAGCGTGTGTATACAAACCCAATCTGTGACGTTATTTTTGTGATTATTTTTGTCATTCCATTTTTTCTTTGTAGGGTGTGGTTACGGTATCCATTCCTTATAACCGTATAACCTTGCTTCCAGCCACCTTATGGACTGATTTTTTAACACGTATTTTTGAAAAATAAGTAGTACCTTTAATAACCATTTTTCGATGTCCGAGCGTGTGTATATGTGACGTTATTTTGTGACTATTTTTGTCTTTCCATTTTTTTTTATTTCTAGGGTGGTTACGGTATCATGGATGAGATGTGTGTAAACTATGTTCACTATTATCCACGAGCTGCCCTGGAGGTCTGTAAAAGCACCATCTCAATAAGGGTTCTCAGAAACTTCTTCTACTGGGCTAACGGGTGAGTTAACAAACATGGCTTAAACTAATATTAAAATTGATTTTAAGGAGAAGTCCATCGTGATAAAGCGTAGTGTTTTTTGTAATTGGAGAAACATGTCACAAATCCTCTATGAGGAGAGAATTGGAATGACGTAGACCTTATGGAATTAAATTTTCCGGATCCAGATCAAGATTTTGTTGGTGCTCCCACTATTTCAAAATGATGGTCTGCTTATCATCTCTTTCTAAAACTATGGTAAATAAATACTTAAGCAAATGATTTATGTAAATAAACCATCAAATAGATAAATAAATGAATGAATGAATAAATACATAAATAAATAAATAAATAAATAAATAAATGAATACCTCTGTCAGATAATGGTTCTCTTCCTCCTCGCTTTCTGTCTCTCCCCTCTCTCTCTCTCTCTCTATTTTACTTCCCCTCTCTCCTCTTTCTCTCTCTCTCGTTTTCTCTCTCTCTCTCTCTCTTCCTCTCTCTCTCTCTCTTTCTCTCTCTCTCTCTCTCTCTCATTCCTTTTCTCTCCCTTATACAGTCATGAAGAAGACATTCCCGATGACCTATCCGATGAGGAGATCATAGAAGAATTCCAAGGACTAGACTGGACGGGAGAAACCAAGAAGGTTTGGCAAGAGATTGTCCACCGCACCAACGTCGATATGGACTGCCTGCGACCTGCTGGGGTTCCCTTCACTGTGAGCACAATTGCATATTTTTTTTTCTTCTTATTTGAATTAGAATTAGAATTTTCTTTACCAATATCGATCATTGAATACAATATTTTTTTTTCTTATAGGCCGGGAATTTAATTTCAGGGGAGCGTTTCATCAAGTGTTTGTCAGTGATTTTTCCCCACAAATTTGCTATCAGCCAATCAGATGCAAGGATTTCAGTAGCTTATAACAGTTGTGGTAAATATCACTGACAAAACACTTGATGAAACGCTCCCCTCTAACCCTGGGAGTGGGCTTTTAGAGGCAGGGTTTTTTTTGCCTGGGGTAACTGAAACAATTTCACCCTTAAAATCGCATTTTTCCCGGGGGAGGGGAACTTGCCCTTCGTCCCCGGGATCCGCCTATATTATGAGCAAAACTCAATTTGCATAATTATGAACTTACTATGCTTACTGTATCGTTTCCATTATATTAATTTTTCTCTCTACATCACAGGGAAAATGGGAGGACATGGAAAGAGAACCAATTCGGACCCATCTACCAGAAGGCCCGCACAGATGTGCCAAATCTGACGATTAATGATTCCACGGACTCTTCGTTTGAAATTTACGGTAATTGACAATCTTCGAAAAACTGTTTTCATGAGAACGACAAAGGAAAATCTTGTAGTTGAATAAATGTATTCGGCCGATATGCGTTCGGTGCCCATAATTATATGCGACGTGTACGGAAAGCGGTAATTTGCCGCATCTTCCGTATATCTATGCAAGGAGGTCTTAATTCTAATTTCATAATTGAGGTCAGATTTTGGTCGAAGAATATTTTCTTGGCATAGCATTTAATAAACCATTTTCCATCCTAATTTTATGATAAGAATAAGTACCATTCCTCGCTTGCTTCGCGTGCACTCTCGCAAAGAGCTATACCACTTGCATACTCTTGTTTCTAATGACACTTCAATATTGTGGAAACTTATATCGAAATCAAAGTCATAATAAATTCCGAATTAGGAAGAAATGGGATAGGGGAGCATCCAAAGCAAATTAGTGCCACAATTTCTTTCTGAAATACCAAGGATCACTATTGGCTTGGATGTTTTGCCCCCACCCCTGGAGCCAAGTTCTCGACACGCCACTGCAAATATAATATTACTGATATCATATCAAGTGGTTAGCTTTGGCTTAAGCGAAAAAATTGGTCATACATAATTCTTTACACAAACAGGTGCAAAGGATCAATCTCTTTTTAACAATGATCAGGTAAAACACTTGCTCAAAATGCAGCACGATCAAGGAGATATGTGTGAAATATGAAATCAGTATGTAGCTTTCACGTTCTGTAGCTTTTTGTCTCGCATATATTTTATTACAGTAACGCTGGTGAGTTTAAGACAATAAGGTTACATGTCGTTTTTCCGAAGGTTCGTATTTCCGAAGGTTCGTTTTTCCGAAGGTTCATAATTCCGAAGGTTCGTTATTCCGAAGGTTCATTATTCCGAAGGTTCGTTATTCCGAAGGTTCTTTTTTCTGAATATGAAATAGGGTTCATAATTCCGAAGGTTCGTATTTCCGAAAATGAAATGAGGTTCATAATTCCGAAAATGAAATAAGGTTCGTATTTCCGAAAATGAAAAAGGGTTCATAATTCCGAAGGTTCGTATTTCCGAAAATGAAAAAGGGTTCATAATTCCGAAGGTTCGTATTTCCGAAACTGAAATAGGGTTCGTATTTCCGAAAATGAAAAAGGGTTCGTATTTCCGAAAATGAAATAGGGTTCGTATTTCCGAAAATGAAAAAGGGTTCGTATTTCCGAAAATGAAAAAGGGTTGTAGATTCAGAGAATACGGCGTCGATCCGTATTTCGGATAGGGAGGAGGGGAAAGACGGCCAAGTGTAAAGATATTAATTTCGTACTCAATAATCATAACAATGATGATAACAATTATAATAAAATCCAGAGAAATAGCCATTATTATCGTAATTCCTATCAATATTATCATTATTATTATGATTATTATTATTATTATTATTATTATTATCATTATTATCATTGTTCCTATTATAATAACCAATATTTGTGAGCGAGCGTAGAGAGCGAGCGCCTCAGGAATACATGTTTCATTTCTCATAAAATGATATTGCTTCGGTGATTACAAATACATACTGATGTATTGAAGAAAGTGAATGATCGGATTCCGGATTAAATTTGCTACAACGAAATTGGCTTGAAGTTATTTATATAATGTATATACCGCTTTGGAAAATGAGACACACCAAAGTTCCAAGTAGATCTTTACAAGCAGAACATGGCCACGTAATGTTTTTGAAAGGGGGAGCTGATGCCTCTTGGCAGAATATCATACTCCCCGTTTCTACAATTTGCAAGCGAGTGAAGCGAGTTAGAAAAAAATAAAACCCTTTTTTAAAAATTGTAATGGAAATGCAATTTCGCCATCAAAAGACAAATATAGAACATGTAATAATGAGCCATGAATAATATTACTTAACCCTACTGCCGAATATGGAATATTTGGGCACTTCACTCGCCCTAATGAAGGGCGTTCCCTGTCCCAAACTATTCCGTTTCTAAATCTTACGCGCTAGTGAGCAAGTAAAAAAAGGAGATATTGTCTATAGAATAATGATTTTGTTACCAGATAATCCAAACATTTTGAGTACCTTCCCGCCCACAGATAAGGATAGCCGACCATCTCGCTTCCCAAAATAAAAGGATGTTCGGGCACCACGCTGCTGGATTCCAGCGAGCCAAACATTGACACTTTATTATCTTTAAGATGTAATTACTTCGTCAACATTCAACATAAATTGTGATTAAAAAAGTATACTATGAAAAGTGTATACTAAAAATAAGATGGGGGCGTGCTCCCCCCCCCCCCGTTGCTACACCTCTGCTCCTGATGAATTCGCCTTTTTTACCAGGAATTATGAACCCTATTTCATTTTTCGGAAATACGAACCCTATTTCATTTTCGGAAATACGAACCTTATTTCATTTTCGGAAATACGAACCCTATTTCATTTTCGGAAATACGAACCTTCGGAAATACGAACCCTTTTTCATTTTCGGAAATACGAACCTTATTTCATTTTCGGAATTATGAACCTCATTTCATTTTCGGAAATACGAACCTTCGGAATTATGAACCCTTTTTCATTTTCGGAAATACGAACCTTCGGAAATATGAACCCTATTTCATTTTCGGAATTATGAACCTTCGGATAAACGAACCTTCGGAATAACGAACCTTCGGAATAATGCAACAAATGTTCGGAATTACGAACCCTTTTTCATTTTCGGAATTATGAACCCCCAGGCATGGGAAATTAGTGTTTCGGAAATACGAACCTTCGGAAAAACGAGATGCCCCCAAACCCTCTGTAGTCTTTGTTGAAAACATAGCATTATGTAGGTCTAAATGGAACCTCGTTAAAAAGAATACTGTTATAACAAACTCTCGTTATAATAGAGTAACTTTGCAGGTCCCCCATCCTCATTTCTTTATTCTATTGCTTCTCAGCCCTGGTATAACAAGATTTCAATAAAACGGTAATTTCCATGCTACCAAGGAGTTCTATACTGTATTACCATATCTTTGATTTGTAAAGTGTTACCCTTCTCTTTTGATAATTTATAAGTTCATCTTAGATTTTCTACATCGAAGCCACATGAGCTTATCTTTTATTTTTCTATAAATACTAATCATTTCTGTTTCCAACTGTCACAAGTAACAACAAACATTCACGAGATTTCAATCTGTTCTATTCTCTTTTGCGCTTTGGCAAATACTTATTTTTGAAATAAAATCAGTAAGATTCAAGAAAGCATGAAATGCTGTCCTGCTACTTTGTTTTCTTTTTCTTAGTTCGTTGTATGCATTTGTGTAATGTATACCCGGGTGTCCCCAAAAAAGCGGAACGGCGGATTTTCAGTACTTCAGTACTTTGCCTTCAAAAAGTATATACATTTTTACATCATTGGGTAAAGCATCTTCTACCGAAGAGAATGATATCAAGATCATTGAATTTGGTTAAGTAATTTTGATTCTATGCCAGTTTCTTAAAACAGTCATTTTCAAATTTCTCTTGATTTTTGAGACCGATGAGTGCATGGGTTTTAGTGAACTGTAGCTCGGGGAAAAGTGGAAACGACGCTAATTATTGTACGTGCCATAATAAAACGCCATTGCCGACACACATCTACTCTCATCGGTCGCAAAAAATATGCGAAATTTGAAAATGACTGATAATGACTGTGTTTTAAGAAACGGGCATAGAATAAAATTTATTTTACCAAATTCAATGATCTTGATATCATTCTCTTCGGTAGAAGATGCTTTACCCGATGATGTACAAAATATATATAATTTTCGAAGGCTTAGTACTGAAAAACCGCCGTTCCTCTTTTTTGGGGACACCCGGTATATACAGTATGTGTGATCAAATGAAAACATGGATAGATGATGTACATTATGAAAGAGAGTGAAAGAGAGAGAGAGAGAGAGAGAGAGAGAGAGAGAGAGACTATATAGGAGAAGAGAAAGTGACATAAGGTGAAGAAGTGAGGGAAAGGAAGAGAGGATGTGTGTTTCAAAGTTTCAAAATTTATTCATTTATTTCCACATTGTCTTTTACAATTTGTTTTGTTTTAAGTAGTACATATCAAAATTAAGAGCAAGAACAAAACAATTATGTACATATACATAGATATAACAGATCATAAATCAATAGCCTTGGGTATGATAAAGCAATTGGTATGATATAAACATTGTAAGGAAAACATAACCTGAGGGGTCTATTCACTGGCGTAGACAGGTCTTCAAACAATAACAATTAACATTGTGATTGCAAAATTTCGCAATGAAAATTTATTTAATACGCTATACTTTTAATACGAGCGAGCGTAGCGAGCGAGCATTTTGGAATACTGGCTCTAAGTCACTTTGGATTAGGGGCGCATGTTATGGAAAAGTGAAACGTGGTACTTATCATGGGGAAAAGGACACTTCAATTATTAGAAAAGTAAATGAATGTGTAGAAAAGGTAGAAAAGGCAGTTCAAGTAGTTTAAGTAGTACATATCAACATTAAGAGAAAGAACAAAACAATTATGTACATATACATAGATATAACAGATCATAAATCAATAGCCTTGGGTATGATAAAGCAATTGGTATGATATAAACATTGTAAGGAAAACATAACCTGAGGGGTCTATTCACTGGCGTAGACAGGTCTTCAAACAATAACAATTAACATTGTGATTGCAAAATTTCGCAATGAAAATTTATTTAATACGCTATACTTTTAATACGAGCGAGCGTAGCGAGCGAGCATTTTGGAATACTGGCTCTAAGTCACTTTGGATTAGGGGCGCATGTTATGGAAAAGTGAAACGTGGTACTTATCATGGGGAAAAGGACACTTCAATTATTAGAAAAGTAAATGAATGTGTAGAAAAGGTAGAAAAGGCAGTTCAAGTAGTTTAAGTAGTACATATCAACATTAAGAGAAAGAACAAAACAATTATGTACATATACATAGATATAACAGATCATAAATCAATAGCCTTGGGTATGATAAAGCAATTGGTATGATATAAACATTGTAAGGAAAACATAACCTGAGGGGTCTATTCACTGGCGTAGACAGGTCTTCAAACAATAACAATTAACATTGTGATTGCAAAATTTCGCGATGAAAATTTATTTAATAAGCTATACTTTTAATACGAGCGAGCGTAGCGAGCGAGCATTTTGGAATACTGGCTCTAAGTCACTTTGGATTAGGGGCGCATGTTATGGAAAAGTGAAACGTGGTACTTATCATGGGGAAAAGGACACTTCAATTATTAGAAAAATAAATGAATGTGTAAAAAAAGGTAGAAAAGGCAGTTCATCACAGGTGAAAAGGGGCACTTATAAGACCTGAAAAGGGCGATTTATAACAAAGGGAAATGTTCTCATATAAAGTAGAAAAATTAAATCAGTGTTTATATATTACAAAGCAAAAAAAAATGACTTGTTACATTAAAAGGAATAAAAGGGATTGAAAGGGGGAAAATGCTCTCGTTGAAATAGGAGCATTTATCAAAGGTAAGGTGAGGGATGAGGTGTAATTATCAAAATGGGCACTTAAAAGAATATGGAACTGGGACTTAATCGAAAGAAAAATGGGGGGTACCTATCTGAAGTTAATGGGAAAAGAAGGGGCACTGTGCCCACATGCAACGCCCGGAGCGGTGCTTCTGACCGGGCCTACATGTTATGATTGTCATTTCATAATTCTTCTATGTATAGTTGGGTGATGATGGCACAGGTCATCATCATCCTCAATAAATATTGGGCGTGACGTATTCCCTCTTTCTCCACCACATTCGATTCCACCACATTTCATTTCAGTTTTGCAGAATTGCCCTCTAAATCCAGAATAATTACATGTACTTTTAATCTAAATAATTTTTCTGCATTGTGGCTTCGAAAAAAAAAATCACCTCTAAATATATTTGGGGATGGTAACACATGCAGGCCAACACCCCCCTTCATAAAAAAAAATATACCTCAATATCACTCCCAGATCAACACCCATGTTATATAATTTGAAGTAGATGGTTTTCACTTTCTAGTGGTGTAAAAATATATCGGGAAAAATCAGAAGCCACGACAGCATTGTAGATAAATATTAATAAATTCATATAAATCTACAATCTACATTTATATTGAAATAAAGAATATATACTGAACTACAAAAGAAATGTCGCACATGTATGTGTTTGAAACTGTTTTATTTACAATGAAACATATTCTTTATTCAAGAGTGAAAACTGAGAAAATGTTTTGCCTTCTTTTGATTAACAAGTACAGATGTGCAATAACGACTCTCGTCGTTGATATAGCGTCGTTGATAGCGCCGTTGTTGGTCCCACAGGAGACGTTCCCGACGATGTCGAACGGTGAGGATAGGGCCCCGAGCAGGACGCCGACAAGACAAGTTGAAGCTTCTCAGCCGACGACGAACAGTTGCTGCAGAAATTGGTCAGTTGTGTGTGCCAATAGTCTGTAGAGCCGATTCTGTTGCTCTGCGGAAGCGATCCTGCAAGTGGTCCCGGTGAAGATGGCGATCTTGACGTGCTGTTGTCACCCTGGGACGACCACTGCGCTGACGATCGTTGGTGCTGTTGGTTGCATTGTATTGCTCCCGCAGTATCTCTACTGTCCGAACGCTGCATTGAAGTCGTTGACAATGGCTTGTTCCCTCTGGTTTCGAGTCAGACGTGGCATGGTGACAGCGCTCAGGAAACGAATGACAGGATGAAGGTTTTGGGTCCCTTTTAAACCCACTAGATAGAGGATGTGCATGTGCATCGTGCTTTTAAAAAAGCTGCGCTCGAGTGCACTACCATGTTCACGGAAAGGATATGAGTTTTAATCCTACACAGAAATCACATTTTGTTATGATGATGTGTTATGGACGGTCAATGCCATATCTGTGATGTTAAAAAAGCATAAAATGTGATTTTACGTATCAAATTCCAATATCATGTGTAAAAGATATCAATTTGAAAAGTGCGACGTTTCTTTTGTAGTTCAGTATATAAACATAAAATTAATAGATATAATATATCAAATTATATTTATCTACAACATAATATAGAAATGTATATTTTCCACCACTTTTTTGTCTTTTTTGGTGAGGTGAAACCTGGGGGGATATTTGTACACACCATCCCCCACCCGAAAAAGTTGGGGAGGGGGATGCATACCCCCATCCCCCGCTATCTACGCCCCTGGGTCTATTAAGGAAGCATGGCTTGTATTTTATAGACCTCTGTTTGAAAAATAAAAATATTTACAGTGTGTGTGTGTGGGGGTGTGTGTGTGTGCGAGGGTGGGTGTGTGTGTGTGTGTATATGTTTACATGTATACGCATTCAAACCGATGACATCGAACAAAGAGAACAATGGGTCATCGGTAGTAATTCAATAGGTCATCGGTTGTCAACAATTGGCGAGGTTTATTCCGTCAATGAATTTTGTGACGCAATTCAATAGTGGAGTCATCGGTTGAAATTCGAACAATAGCTTACAGACAGAACAAAAAAAGTAACCCCCCCCCCCTTAATCAAAATGGCGTAATTTTTTAACGAAAAGGTTTTAAGCAAAGTAACTTGGCAGGAGTGTTCCTACACTTATTGACTAACTTTTCTGTGAAAATGAGATTGATCCATTGAGTCATGAATAACTGAGCAGACATTAAAGGCGAAATTGTCACTTTTCAAAAGTCACAAGGGTCATTTTGGGTATTCTGTGGAACGAGATTTCAGCGAATTCGGTTTCTGGTGCATATTTATGTGTTGTTGTTGTTTATTATCCATCGCTTGACCCCCTCACACCTATCCCGACACCTTCCTCATTATTATGGTTGGGTGAGCACAATTTAAAAAAATCAACCTTCTTGAATTTTAAATAGCAAAATCCATTCAGCTTATTGAAAAAAAATAACTCCAGATATTTTTACCAGAATGTATCATCACATGTTGTGTGAACATAAGAGGTTGTCATCGTGTCATGGTCGCGCAAGAAATGCTAAATGTACTGTTAATACAGCATAAAAAATGACCCTAGGCTTGTGACTTTTGAAAAGTGACATTTTTGCCTTCAATGTTGCCCACTCATGCATGACTCGATGGATCAATCTCATTTTTACAGGGAAGTTAGTCAATAAGAGTAAGAATACTCTTGCCAAGTTATTTTGCTCTCAACACTTTCGTTAAGAGTATACGCTAATTTGATTTTTTTGGTTGTGTTTATACGCTTAGCTTTCACTTATGGGTTTTGTGACGTAGACATAGACAAAAATAATAAGTTTAACATTAATGTGCATTTGAACCGGAATGGCTCAAGTGCATTACCTGAGTGTTAAAGGATAATGAAAACCTGGGGAAAATCAATGTTAATGAAAAGTGAGGATAGAGAGAAGCAATTAAAAAAAGTTCCATCAAAATCGGTTACGAAATGAGAAAGTTATGGAAGCTTGAAAAGTCTCAATTTTCTTTCTATGGCGATCCTCAAATTGGCAATGTTGCTTCAAAGTGACAGGTTAAAGACCTGGTCCGGTGACTGAACAACTATATATCAATGGAAAGCTTATTGGACGTAGAATACAAAAATATATGATTAAGACCAATGAGACATTTCGTAATTGCACAATAAGCAAAACAAAAAATAATTTTCAGCCTCCCCGCCATTTACGGGTGAGCCGGTCCGAAATAAATCGCAAGCGCTATGACGTCATCTTATGAAGACCCGCTAGAACTTGAACTTAGTACTAGAAGGCCGCGACGCAATCGTGCATAAATCAACACAAGTTGAGCGGGGAGAAGTCCATTGAACGCTGCATAATAAAGTTTCTTTACAAAAGTTTTGAGTTGTCATGGCCTCAGTTGTGATCGAAGAAGATCAGGATGATTTGCTGATGGACTGTGAATACGAGGAGGTAGAGGATGGTGAGGAAGTAAGTGGAGAAGATGAGGGAAACGATGAAAGTGAATCGAGTTCTGGCAGCGGCAGTAGTGATAGTGACGAGGACAATAGTGATCTGGCCGGTGATGAAGACGGGGATGCTGCCGCAGGTGAAGGGCAAGGTTAGGGGTAGTTACTAGTAGCATGGGAGTATGAGCCACTGCCAAGATGCCATAGACATGATATGATAGCCCTGATCGTGATGCAGGCCAGCCACGTATGCACGCAGTCCATGCATCCGAAAATGCAATTTCAAGATTCCTGCAATAAATATTTTACAAAGAATCGAAGAATCTCGTCTAAATATATGGTAAGAATGATTCCTTTTGCATTTTGATGGCTATAGTTTTGCTAAATCTAGACTAAACCAAATCTAAAGTTTAACAAACATGACAAAGTTAAAACCTAACGCAAGCAGTGTACTCATTATTGTGCGAGACATGCCTACAAACGTGAAGAGCATAATCGACTCATAACAGCCCCCAAATTAAATGGAACGACGATTAATCCCCATTCATAGCTATTCTATTCAGTTTTAATTAAAATAATAATTTTAATTAGTAAAATAAGACACAAAGTCTCATCGAGTTACGTACCATTCCGTAAAATTGACATCGCCTACTGTGTGCAGAAAGATCACAGGCTCGCGATCGATCGCTACATAATATGACGTCATCCGTTCGAAGGCTCTTACTCGCGATGTAACTTCAGGGTTTTGAAGCACTTGAATTCCACCGGAATTCCAGATTTCAAACCACTATTTCTCATCCGCATGGCAATTTCTGGATAAATAGTGGTGATTTTCCTCTTCTGTGTTCCGTAAGCTTCAGATTGATATATAATTCACCTATTTGATTTCTCGGTTCGGACCAGGTCTTCAAAGTGACAGGTTAAGTAGTACAACTCTCCATGTGTTTTGTACACAAAATTTCATATTTTCCAAATTATCTTTCAATGTGCAGCTTGTATCCTTCTTAGCTCAAGATATATCATGGAAAAAATATATGACACACTTGTAAACTAGACATTCATTTCATTTTCATTTGAAATTGTTCTTTCTTAAATATACAATTTCTCATTGTTAATGACTTATATGGTTTAATGCCAAAACTTGAAGTAGACTGTATTTTTAATGGATTAGTCATGATATATGAACGGGGAGGAGGATTTCACCACCATGGTAATTAAAGCTCCCCCCCCCCCCTTCAAAGGGCCCCTGCCATCAAAATGCAAGTGGATACCTGTTGGTGTGCAGTTCTACATACATCTCATATTTTGATATTTAAACTTCTAAATATGTTTTATAGATTTTTAAATATTTTTTGAAATAATTTTCTACAACCTGCTAAGCCCTACCCACTTAAAAAAAATCCTCCAGACCATTTGCCCCCTGTGACATCATCTATCAATCATCAGTGAGCTAATAGCGATTTTGCAAGTGACAGCGGTATTTAACTTTGTCAAAGCTGACACCTGTTACAATACAACATACAATAACAACAACATAGGAGTTGGTATGTCAGACATGCTGTAGTATCAGTAGGAAAACAAAGGCAATGAGGAGGTATTGTCGGGTATTGTATGAAAGCATGCAATTCTATTATGAGTGTGTGCTGAGCGGCGGATCACTGTCTATTGTATTGTAGAATAGTGGAACGTAACTTCCGCCAGCTCAGCCAGTGGGGTCATAGGTTAAATCATGGAGCTTCAAATACATGTAGTTCCTTTCCTCCGTACAAGCTCTAATGGAGACTGCTTGTACATATTTTTAATTTGAATGTACTGCAGAGGAATAAAATCTAATGTTTGTTTTTTAAGTTGTTAAGTATATCTCATCTATACGAATTTATTTTTTGTTTGTTTTTCATTACTAGGATACCTGTACTATATGTACGCTTTATTTCGTGTGTATGTAGTTCTTTTCGTTGTGATGTGGATAATACTAATCAAAATGTGATAATCAAGTTACGTAATAAACTTTTTTCTTTTCTATCCTGTCCATTAGGCTAAACGTGTTAAACATTAAATATAAAGTCAAGGGCGGACTAACAAACAAGAGATCTCGGAATTTTGGAGAAGGATCGGTTGGTCCCTTGTAAAAAAGTACCATAGTACCCATGGTAATATGACAGTAATTTGACCAAATTACCATGATTTGATGGTAATTTGGTCAAATTACTGTCATATTACCATGGGTACTATGGTACTTTTTACAAGGGGAATTTTGCCTTTACGCTTAGTTTGGTCGATTCGTGTTCGAACGACCGGCTGATCAAAAGTAATATACAGATATATACAGATATATATGGCGAGTGATCTAAGCGTAGCACTTGTAAACAGTTTAATGGTCTTTAGGTAGAATGAGCCGGTCACGTCGCAGTAAATTTCTTCAGTCGGATTTTAGTTGTAGTCACAAATGAGGTAGAACTTGTAGATACCACCCCTCTTCGTAAAGTAAAGTACAAAGGTGCAGATGAGGGCTCTCGTAACAAATCAAATTGTACTACTGCTGGACTTTAACCAGGTGGGTCGATCACAGTGCCGAATAGGCCCATACTTGCGTAACGTTGTAAAATGCGTTAATCATTTTAATTCGTATGAATAAGACAGATTAATAACCCACCGTGTACGTTGCAATTCTTTTTTTACTCCGGATATCAACTACTATCGATCTAATCAATCGTGGCGAAAAACTTCTGCATATTTTGTGAACTCCTGTCTTCTTAACAAAGGTAAGCTTGCTTAAGGGATTTTTCAATTCTCTTAATGGAATTTAGAGCATGCACAAGAATTATATATGTAGCTACAGGGGTGGATCCAGGATTTTGTATAAGGGGAAGGGGAGCACATAAATGCAGTTTGTAAACTTTTGGAAAAGGGAGACCCGTATTTTTTTTTTTTTTTTGGGGGGGGGGTGCGACGATTTTTTTTGTTGGTGTTTTTTTGTTTTGTTTTGTTTTGTTTTGTTTTGCTTTTTTGAGGGGGGGGGGGGGGTTATGGGGTCCAGTTCCCCTCCATAATTCTTTGACAAGCAACAACAACAAAACACTTTTCATTCTAAAAGGGGGGGGGGCACAATCGAAAAAAGGGGCGGATCCTTTATGGTCAAAATACATACTTTTCTTCCAAGGGGGGGGGGGGGGGGGGGGGCACGGACCGTATGTCCCCCCAGATCCGCCACTTTGTAGCTAGTAAGAAAAAAGAAATTGACAAAATAGAAAAAAAGTTGTTCGTAACTTGAAACTTGGTAATTCATCTGGACATAATGGGTTTACTGCAGATTTTTCAAGTTTTTTCTTAAGGATATAGGACTTTATTTTATGAGGAGTTTAAATGCAGCAAATGTTTGTGGAAAATTTTCATACTTTCAAAATTTAGGAATTATAACTCTATTACATAGAGGTAACAAACCTAGAAAGTTACTTAAAAACTGGCGTCCTATTAATTATCTGTGCTTAATAGTGAGCTTTCGAAGGTGTGGACTTGAACACCGCCCTAGAAGTCCCAGCTACAATGGACTGCTTTGTGTTAGCTGCATACCGCGCTTTGTGCAAGAATGGCTCACCCGTCCACTGGCTTCTCCCTCGTCCACTAGTCAGATCGAAAACGCGTCAAACATGGTTTTGCTGTCTTCTCTAATACGTGAACCTCCCTTCACCCATTGTTAACTTCATGCTTCACCTACTTATGCTGTCAACACAAAGCAGTCCATTGTTGCTGGGACGATCTAGGACGGCGTTCTAGTTTACACATCCGAAAACTCCTTACTCTCCAATACAAGATTCCTTCTAATTGCATTATTACAAATAGAATAAAAACCACTGTTATAAAATATATATAAAGATCAGAAAGGCTTTCTGTCCGGTAGATACATTGGAGAGAATATCAGAATAATTTATTACATTATTTCTTAATGCAGATTATAAAGATATTCCTGGGATACTACTGTTTATTAACTTCGAAAAGGCGTACTACATTTTATTTAATTATGGGGATAATAATATCAAATGGATCAAACTTTAACATGCAAATTTTGCTTCAAGTGTGTTAATTAACGGATGTTTAACCTCGCGTTCTAATATTAAAAGGGGTTGTCGACAAGGAGATCCGCTCCATATTTTTTTTTATTGTGTGCAGAGATTTTAGTATGTTAGTCAGAAAATCTTACAAGATAAAAGGTATTATTCTTATTCATTATGTTTCTATTTGGTGGTATTATTTACCATGTATGTTCTGTGTTTAATGCATAACCTTTTTTTGTTGTAAATGTCACTATGCTATTCACTATCACCGATGCTGTTTAGAAAACGCTTATAACTGTTGATATTCATTATGTATAACTTATTTGTTCTGTCGTATATGTATTCAGTTATGTTGTTCAGAGGTTGATCTGAAATAAAAATGGTGGAAATTTGAAGGAAAAAGTTACCACACAACTACATGTACTTCGGGTAGGTGACTGAAAGAAAAACAGTAATAAGCTTCCTAATCAATCAGTTATTAATAAAGAACGCAAACTTATAGTTACTTCTGGTTAAGCTCACCACCCCACCCCTCTTCATACGGGGTATTGTTAGAGGAGCTGTGATAGGGTGAGACATCCCAGTTCACAATGTCTGCAAGCATAACTAGAATGTTTAATAATAATAATAATAGCTGTTTCTTAAAGGTTGGTCACGACCGGTCGCTCACCTCCTTGCGTGTGGAAAATTTTCGCAGAAAATCCTTGTGTTATACGCAAGGGTCTGCACGTTTTTTTCCAAATACGTAGGAGCACGCAGGACACACAAGGAGGCTGTCCGACATGTCCAACAATCTCTGCGCACGTGTTGTGATGAACGCAGGTGACACGCGCAGCCATCGTACTTCCTGCACGTGCTTCTTGCCACCATCGCACGGGCTTCTTGCAGAGGTCTCACGGAGCCCATGGCTCCATACAGAGCCGTGACATATCGCGCGTCGGTTCCACGTCGGTTGCACGGTACCTGTACGGGGCTGTACGTTCGCCTCAAAAGTTCTTGCAGGTAAGAGGGGTATGTTAATGAGGCGAGCGCAAGACGCCCAAGAGGAGATCCAGAGAGGTGTACACTGGCTGTGACCATGACAAAAGAAGGACGTACGAACCGCAGGAGTTGGCCCACAGCTGATCGCAGCTGCGGACACGCACGTGCAAATACACGCACGATCAGTTGTGACCATAGCATTATACAGCCGACCAAAGCGCTTACAGCATTATTACTCCGGTCACTGGTTTTAATTGCGATTCTGCACATTACAGTGCACAATGTTTATTTGCCAAATTTGATGATCTAGGACCCTGTCGGCGAATTTGAGAACATAAGGACTTAGAATTTTTTCGGGACCCTTTTTTTTATAACCCCGAGGGCAAAGAGTTAAGAATCTGAGTATTTTTTTTGGCCAACGCCTATTGGCAATTTTGAAGGACGTATGGACTGCATTTTTTAAAATGCATTTTTGGGGAAAAAAATCATCAGAAAAATTGGTCCCACAATCACCCCGCTTTAAAAACATGAATATGATTAGATTTTGTACTTCATGTTCATCTCTATAGATGGCCGAGAAAGATGATATTCCGCGCCACCTATTCGAGCACGAGTATAGAGGTATACGATATCCAAACATCGTGATAGACTCTAGTATTGAACGGCTGAAGACATTTGAAGTTCGACATGATGATATCTGGATTGTGACGTATCCTAAGGCAGGTGAGAGGTAGTGACGTAGCAGCACTCTAAAAACTCAAATGTTAAATCTACATTTAAAAGGTTGGAGGAGTAACAACATTTTCAAAATGGTAAATGAACACTTTTAACATGCTGCATCCAACCTTTAAACTATTAGATCCAGCATGTTAAAAGTGTTAATTTACCATTTTAAAAATGTTGTCACTCCTCCAATCTTTTAAATGTAGATTTAACATTTGAGTTTTTAGAGTGAGGGTGTAGGAGAAGGTCGTATCATCTTTACACAGAGCTCTACATCTCCTCTCTCTCTCTCTCTCTCTCTTTCTCTATCTCTCTATCTATCTAGGCCCTTGGGGAACATGCCCCCGGGCTGTAGCTTTGCCCTTGAGGAAGGATTGTTGAGCCCAGTGCACATTTGCCTGACGTCGGAGGCCTGGCTTACAAAGATGTCATTTTGATTGCGTCAGTACCTGTGCTTATCGAGGAGGTGAAAGCAATTAATCCATACGCCAGATCTTAAAAGTATTGTTTGCACTGTTCAATTGCAGTCACCTTTTAACGATACCACTCTTTCATGATCGATGCGCAAAACATCGTACCAGTCACTGACGCGTTCCTATGGCGCTGTCACATATTTAGCCAGCGTATGCCGACGTATCAACATTTCTGTAAACCACTGGTATACGCTGAACTCTAGATTTTTTTCAATTTTGGGAGTATATATAACGTATTAGTAACTGATAAAGAACGTTTCGATAACTTCTAGATAACTTATACCAACAAACATATGCAAAGCGCGCAGCAGCGTATCGCCGACGACACGTGTCGTTGGTGATTGGCGACCGTTGGCGATTTGCCAGCGTATGCCGACGCATGCGTACGTCGAATAAGTTATGGGTAAGTTTTTTTATAAGCTGGTATACGTCGTAGTATGGCGAGGTCGTCGAAAAATTGTGTGCATGCACACAATTTTTCGACGTATGCCAGGGTATGGCTCACACGTCCCGCATACGTCGGCAATAAGTTGTAGGTAAGTCGTTGACACACATTCACACACGTTTCTTGTAAGTTACTCATAAGTCGAAATACGTCGAGATAATGTCTAGCGTACCCAAAACTTATGAGTAACTTGCTTTGAACCTATGTATAACTTATACCGAACTTATCTCCAACGCATGTTGACTTATATGTAGACGTATAGAGTACCGAAGTGTGACGTCATCAAATTTTGATTTTTGTATTTCAGTATTTTTATGACCATATTTAGGTAAAGCATGACGGAAAACGCTCACACATCAAATTTGACATGAATCAGTGAATGGTGGCCCAAGGTATGGCCATATGGATATCTAATTAGCCCCATTGAAGTCAGTGTAAGTTGGCCTGGTTCTTAACAGTTTAGAACCAGGCCAATTTAACACTGACTTCAATGGGGCTAAGGAGGTATTCATGCGGCCATATCTCGGGGCCCAATGAGCCAATTGCCATAAAATTTAGGATCTGGATGTTTCTCACCATGTTCCTTTGAAATATGGTATAAAAAATGTCAAAATGAAAAAATAGCTTTTTGTGACGTCATCACTTCGGTACTCTATTTGACGTTTTCCAGACGAACACAGAACGTAATGAACTGAACTGAAACCAATGAAATCATAAACCAATCAATCCGAAAATGATATAGCCAGGATAATGGATAATTGTTTAATTGAACAAAGTGCATATAAACCTATGTTATGGCGGTTTACATAGCGTTACTATTATTGTTCTTTACGAAAAAGGGACCCACTGGATGATGGAGATCGTTGGTCTCATTCTAAGCGATGGTGATCCAGATAAGATCAACCGATCCCTTTACTCTTCTACAGCAGAGATGATCAACATGGATCAACACTTTCCTTCCACCAGGGAGGAAGAAGAATCGCATCCTATGGACGCAACCCCATTCTTGGACTTCATCGAGAAAGCGCCCTCACCTAGAGCCTTGCTGACGCACCTGCAATATGACCTTCTACCCCGGGACTTACTGAAAGCCAAGGTTCGATCGTTATGCTTTTACATTGTTAGTTGTAGCCCTCTTAAGAATACATAACAGTGGTATGCCCAGGCTCTGACTTCAAAGGGGCTTGAGAGGAAGGGGGAGAGGGGATCGAGGGGACTCCCCAGATGAGGAAGTTTTATGAGGCCGTAGTTAGACAAGACCAACAGACTTGACCTCGTAAAGTTCAGAAAAGTTCAAGGAGCCAGTGGTTTCGGTCGCATGGAACTTCTACTACCACATTGGAAGGTCCACAAGACAGAATTTCTCATTTTCATTCGTAGACTTATTAAATGTCCCCTGCAACCCAAATGCAATATAAATATGTTTCATAGATTTTTAAATATTTTTAATCTTTTTATCTTTCTCGCAAACATGCTTCAGATCTCATTCCTGCAATGACATCATCTGTCAATAATTAGTGAGCTATATACAGTGCGTATAAAAAAAACGCAACAAGATTTGATTTCAAATTTGTGAAGATTGTGTTAAATTTACACCAAAGTGAGTAGCAACATCTTAAAACCACATATCTCCTCTTTCCAATGATATCTTATTTATTCATACACGGTCATGGATGGCTGAGTAATCATTCTTTTTGGACAATGGGTCAAATTGGACTTGGGACCAAGTTTAGTCACTGCAAGAATCAATGCACTTTATCAGAAATTAACTTAACAAATGGAATAATGAAATTAATAATCGCAACTTACCATTGTCTTCTTTTGGATATCTCTTTTTAACATTACATCCCATGCCCCTCAACATGGCCCCCAATCCTTTCCACACAGAGATTAGCTCTTTTCTCCATCTCACGCACAGCCCTGCGAATCATTGGGGCTTGGTGGCGTAGAGCTTCAAACTCATCAGTTGCGAAGTTGCGAAAATTTTCGTTATCTGCAATTTGGGTTGCAGGGGCCCTTTAAATTTTCGTTACAAGTGTGGAAATTTATTTTACTGGAGATCCTCCGTATTATTTGGCTTCAACAGGAAATTAATATTTGCTTGATTTGTACTCTCAGCTTCGTACTTCAAGGTAAACTGTTTGGTTTTGGTTATTTTGCATGGGATGAAAATTTAAAAAGACAACGATTTTTTGAAATTTCATTCGACCCTTCGAGGTCTATATCTTTGATTGGTGTTAGACCAACACATCAACACATGCATACAATGTTTGATCCAACCTGTGTTTATTGAAGGTGTTTTTAATTTAAATTTCTCAAAATCTACCAAAGCATTGTATATCTTTACCCCCAATGTTTAATCGATCGTTTACATAATTTAGGTTGTCTACCTGGCCCGCAATCCAAAGGATATCATTGTGTCGTGGTACAACTTCATTGGGAAGAACGCCACTCTACATTTGACCATGGAAAAGGCAATCACGGACTTTGTGACTGGCGGTAATAATCATTCCAATGCCAGTTGCACAAGAGGTGTTATTTCTATCGCGTTACTATACCCGCGTAAACATTCGGTAGTAATTCATCCCAATATTAATTTGAACTGTTCATTTGCATGTAGTGTAAAGGGCACCAATCACCTAAAAATAACTTGTGTACAGTTAGAATGTATTAATCAGCCTCAAAAAATGGACTAAGGTTGAAGGAGTATGAAGAAAATAAAGGATAACCCCAAACCCCATAAACTGCGAACCCAGGTCGGACGCGGGCCCTATTCAATGGGAACGTGTGTGTTGATTAGTCTACTCAGTCACAACTCGTTTTCAAGAATGTATCTAAACTTGCAGTATCTCTTTATAGAATTAATATAGGTTTTCCCGGTCAATTTCGCAGATTTGTCATTCAATTTGATAAGGGAGTCATTCAAATTCGCGAAAAAGATCTGTGCCATGAAATTTATCATTCAAATTCATTTTGAGGTCATTCAAATTCTCACTTCGGTCAAGACATTTAGCGTTTACATCATTCAAATTCAAATATGCGTGGAGAGCATTCAAATTCGCTACCTCGCTTGGAAGCGTCTTTTCGAGCATTCAAATTCGCATGTGGGCATTCGAATTCGTAATGAGTTCATTCAATTTAGCATGTATTTAGCGTTTGTGTGTTTTTGCTCATCTATTCAAGTCGTAATGTTTAAAATAACATGTTTTGTCATGTACAGTTGTTGCAGCTATATATAGTCAGACATGAAAAAAAATCAATCAAGAAAATAAATGAAAAAAAAAAGATTATGAAAAAAAATAAAAATCAATCAAGAAAATCTGCAATTCTGCAGGCACTATAAACGTTAGAAATGAAGAGCTAAATTTCAAAATGATGATAAATCAGAAGAAAATAAAATAAAAATAATAAATCAGAAGAAAAATAAAAGAATGTTATTGATTATAGAAAAACACACCCATGTGTGCAGAAAACTCATAAGGAAAGAATGAAAATACCAAATAATTATCAACTGACAAAATTTACTGGAACTACATTTGATTTTGAATGCTCAACGTGTTAAGTTGAATGATCCGAAATGAAATTGAATGCTGGAATAACAGTATTGCGCAATTCCCTTGCCATTATTTGCTAAATTGAATGAACGTTTTGCGAACTAGGTGCATTTAGTGCGAATTTGATGGACAAAAACTTAGATTCAAATGACATTAATACAAATTCGAATGATATGAAAATGAATTTGAATTACAAATCGACCTAAATCCTTGAAATTGAATGCACGCAAAATGAAATTGACTGACGATCTTACGAAATTGACCGGGAAAACCTATATTTGTATCTCAAATTTTAACTATTGAATAGCGACCGGAACTCCCTAACATACAGATCAAAATATTCTTGCTGATTGGTACACTTTAAAGTGAAGACCGCGCTAGTCTGTGACGCGTTCCTACCTCACTTAAAGTAGATATTCAAAGAAAATCACAAATATGGCAATTAATGTATCACTAGAAACTGGGAAGCTTACAGATGGCAATCGTATAAGTTTTATGTCAACTGCGTATCTGGTGATTATAAAAACAACACAAATAAAAGCTCTTCTTAGCATCTGGAATATCCGAGGATTCGCCAGAAATATAGCGATGTTTTGATGTCGTCACACTCGGGATCGATCCTGCTTAAGCAGACGACGTCCTATAATGAATGAACGTAATTGCAATGCAATTATTTTTCAAATTATAAAGAGTTTGGTGTATTTAAACACGACCTTATTTCACACCATTATAAAGGGAAAGTGAAACTGATTCTGATAGCTAAAACCGTTTGATTGTAAATACATAGGAGAAGGGTCAATGATCAATGAAATAAACCCCACTTTCAAATTGAAAAGCCCTCCGAATAATAGCAGGATGGTATTCGTTCCCTCTTGAAACGCCGAACATGCCCCGGTGCAAGCAGCTGAAAATACAATGGCGTCTTATTTTGTTTACAAGTGACTGATTCCTTTATTTTTTTAACGCTGCATTTTTCATCAAAATAATACCATACACGAAGTTAAGAGTGAGGCAACAGACTAACATTAAGACTGACGCTAGTGAAGGGAGAGAAATAAGTGAAGAGGAGATGACAAAATAGGCTCTGAAAAATGTGTAAGATGTTATGGGACATCGTCTGCTTAGACAGGACTGGTCCAGGGTGTGTCGTCACATATCTCAGCAGCGTTCGAGGAGCTCTTCAGCTGCTATATCGGGGGCTGTATTTTACCGTTTTATAATTGATAATAATCATTACTTCAAATGTTTCCAAGCGTTGAATTTGGATAACCTTGTTTAATTTATGCCATCTATGCAATAATAAGTATTAAGCCAATATTTAAAATCATTAACGTTCTACTTTAAGTGACGCCTCATGTGCAGCGGGTATTAACCAGATTTTATTCTTCAGCTTATACCAGGGGCATCGCTGAAGGAAATCTGGAGTTGATGGATTGTGAATCCCCCCTAATATATTTTTCATTGTATAAAATTTTTTATACCATTAATTTTATGACTATTTTATTTACCTTTGTCAGCAAAACTCAAGATTTATTTTATTGAATTTGTGGCATTCAGTTGGAATATGTGTTTCTAGTAATATGCGTACTTCTTTGCTTTAATAAAAGTGTTCAATTTCAATAGATGTGGAATTTGATTAACTCTGAATAAGTGATTATTTGAGAAATCTTTAAGGATTGATACTTTAATGTGTTTGTAAATAAGCATAACCTTCCCATAACTCTTGATGATGAATATCATTAGATACTAATAGTAATAGTTTGTTCGTGATAATATCTAACTTTTTTTCTTTTTCTTTGTGCTTTTGTACTTTTTCTTTCTATCTTTATTATTTCCCCCCTTTTTTGTTAATAAATGCCATATGTTGTGTTCTTTCCGTTATATCAGTAATGCAGTGGGGTCCTTGGACAGAGCACGTTTGCCCATTCTGGGATCTTCGAAACCATGAAAACGTGACTTTTGTCTTCTATGAGGATCTGAAAAAGGTATAATTCGTCTGAAATATTGCGATGGATATTCTTTTTCTCTTTGGAAATAACTCATAAAAAGAATATCGTTGCAATCTTAATCATTAATGTCATGAAGATGATGTCGTTTCCCCCTTTGTTTCTTTTATTCAGTTCTGAATATAAGTATAATTACATAATCTATATTCAGTTTACATATATGAAAATATAAACTTATTTCCAACAGAAATAGAGCTCCAAGCTAAGCAAAAGCTTCACGCCATATGAGCCCTTACAATTAAATAATCATGATAATAATAATAATAGGTTGTATGTTTTATGTTGAGGTGTTAATACGACGTTTTCAAGTGCTTTGGAAATATTTGCCCAGTTTTTCGCTTTGGAGGTCATGTATGTGTAGATACTAAACTATAGTAATCCTGCCAGAGTGCCAGGTATAGGTATTGCAGCAGAGGGCGGCGTGTGATCCCCTTCCATTCAAAGGCAAAAGCAAAAACTCCAACTGCTGTCAACAAATCTGTGATTTTTCGAATTGAAAAACAGAGGAATTTGAGGAGTTCTTTCTTGTCTTATCTTCGAGTTTGGTTTAGTGACGCTCTTGCATGAACAGATTAATGAAATGAATTTGAACCCTCAGCATGTTACCTGAAGGTCAAGTGAAAGAACCACTACACCACAGTGCTCCCATTTAGTTAATTATTATTATAATCATCATCATCATGACCATCATCATTATATCTTTATTGCTTTTTTTCATCATCGTTATTGTCACTGTTCGTATGATCGAATGCAGACTCAAACTAGCTTATCAATATGGATAACAACATTTTTAACAAAATTTTTTCCCTCGTAGGATCCAGCAAAGAACATTCAGAAAATCGCGGAAAGTATCGGTCACCCACTATCAGAGGAAGCCCTGCAACGAATTGTTAAGTTCAGCCATATTGACGCTCAGAAAGAAACATTCAAGAAAATGGAGGAAAGTGGAAAAGGGAAGTTGGTGAAATCAGGCGGCGAGTTTTCATTTCTTAACAAAGGTGAATGTTTTGTTTTAATATTAAGGGAAATTTAATTGTGGTTCGTTAGTCTATATTGTGACATCCCTTATGATTCAACCACACACGCAAGCATACTGTATATATATATATATATATATATATTTAAGGTAAAGCTTCCTGTATAATTATGTTGCGAAAGATGGAAATCGATAAAAATTATTTCCATATAGGAATCATTAGAAAGTGAAAATATAATTTTCTAATTAAATAGTGGAACTATTTACGTGTACAAAAGCATATTCTAATACATGTATAATTCAGTCATATACTAATGTTTATACTTTCAAGTTGATATTTTACAAAAGTCAGGATAAAGATAAGATAAAGATCATTTACATTCTTTTTCTCAATCACAAAAAAAAATAACAATGACAATGGATATTTTACAATGTTAGATATATGTATTAAAGAAAAAGGGAAACTATACAAAATAAGTTTAGTGAAACTTGTAAGGCGTAGCTACCTTGATAAACACAGCAAATGCGTCATAGCTGAGAACGAAGAACAAAGCAAAACAAAAAACTAAACAAAAATAAAAGAGTGATATATATAGAATGCATACTCTCTAAAAAAAAAAATCGAGTGATCACTGACGTCACTCCCCGGGCGAGTGAAAATGGACTGAAAATAGAGTGAAAAGCACTCTTTTCTTTTCAGAGAGCACTCGATATTCACTCCTAAACAAGTGATCACTGACGTGACTCCCTGGGGAGTGAAAATAGAGTGAAAATTCACTCTTTTTTTTAGAGAGAGTAGGACACAAGCGTAAAATTGACTTGTTTACTTTGTCTTTACTTTTTTAAGAAACATATTATTATCAATGTTGAATTTGTTGTAAATGACTTTTATATGTAATCTGATATCCATATACCTTTTAATTTATTTATCTAATATTCACGTTTCTTCTAACGTGTTTATATTGTTTATACAACACTCATTACTTACCTCTCTCCCACATAGACCACGTTCAATGCTGTCTTTAATATTTCCCTTTAAATTTCCCGTATTAAGAAGTTACATTGCATTATATACCATACTATTTGTTATCTGGTTATGATCGTCCGTTCGTTCTGATGATTTTTTTTTATTCTTCTTTTTTGTTCATGTGTCCTTATCAATATTTTGTTTCATACTATGTACTTATCCTTATACTTCTGTTCATCTTTCATCTTGTTTCCTTTCTTTCTCACTCGCTCATTCAACTTCCATAACCTTTGTATGATTTCAATTGTATAATGTTGTTCATGCTTGTTCTCCGTGCCTTCTATGCCTTATTCTTTTCACCATCTCTGCTTACAAACTTCATGTCAGTATTAAGTTATGCATTTCAAGCGTTTATATCAATGTGTTACTATAACGTCACCTTTTATGTTATTGAAATCATGATTGTAAACTTTTGTAATGCGGCTTTGCCGCGAAGAAAGTATTTCCAATAAACCATTTTGAATGAATTTCTTTCTTTCTTAATATTTATACTATTCCATGATTTATGGCTTTGGCTCCAATACTGTTTTTGATGGATTAATCATACTGAATAATGTAAATAGCTAGACTGACATTGGACTCTATTCGTTCACACGTGAAACAAAGTGTGAAAGGGTGGAAGGATTGGAGCGCCATGGAGATTAACCCTTTCTATACCCAAGCCGCCCCCTTCCCCATCTCAGGTAGTCGTGATTGAGTAACGTTACACAAACCAAATTAAGCTATGCATACTTTTATGTCAGATGGAAATACCTTATAAATAAAAAAATATGTATATTTTAAACTACTTAATATCTTTCTTTTTTCTCGAATTCAGGAATAAGTGGTCGGTGGAAGAACTTCTTCACCGTGGCACAGAACGAAGCATTCGATGAATGGTATCAAGGCAAGATGGCTGACACTGATCTCAAGTTTATGTTTGAATAGCCGACACGTTACGTTACGTTTTCTTGATTTCTGCCATTTGAAGAAGATTACTTAGTTCTATATTTGAAATATATTTCATAATGACATATTTATATATTTGAATATTTGAATGAATGAAATTACAAATTGTTTTCATTTTATGTTTGGTTTAAATAAAAGCCTACAACAATCCATCTGAATGATTATTCGCCGGTGGTTGAAATTCGCATTAGGCCAACTGACCGGATAGTGACAATAGGTTTTCTTGAAGTGGGGAAACCCCGAAACTGCTATGGGCCATGTCAATTTGAACAGAGTGTTCATGTCTTTATAAAAGAAGTTTTCTCTTGATGAACTTTTATGAATAATTTCAATTCAGTGTATGTGTGTGTGTGTGTGTGTGGGTGGGTTTACATAGATTCATTTGTGGGGTACAGAGAACAATATTGAGCACAATGATGGCCTTTATTCCGTCATGCTCGTGGGGTACAAAATACAATAGGAGAAGTGCTTGCGGGTACAAAATACAATAGGAGAAAACAATAAACTTCCCCAAAAATCAATGTGTGTGCATGGTTGTGGGCGTGTTTAGCCGTATGTCCGAGGACATTTTCGGACAGTGAACAAAAAAAAATCATGAGAACAATGGTCCTCGGAAGCCGGACAATAGTCCTCGAACGTCGAACAATGAATTTGTGCCTTATTCCGTCGACTGTCCGAGGACGGAGGAACAATAGAGGAACAATACTTGTCCTCGGAAGTAAAGCCATGTAAAGCTGTGTGTGGGTGCGTGTGTGTGTGTGAGAGAGAGAGAGATGGGATGATGAATGATCGGGAGTGAAAATAAAAAATGATTTCAGATAAAATTTGTTCCTAAATGTACAAACTATCGCATCAATTCATAAACAGATTTTACAAAGCTAACCCCAAAAGACGTTTGGAAACCCTTAAACTTTACATGAAATTTCTTTTTATATGTTTGAGAAATGTATATATACAGCTGTCTATATCATTGCATTGTGACAAAAACTCTATTATGCGCATACAAAAAAGATCGTAGAGTAAGCTGAAAGAAAGCTGGGAATTGAACATTAATTTGTTCTGAATACCGATTTTCTAGGGCTTAGCAAAAAGTTGAGTGTTTAATCACGAATGGAAACTTAGAAAAAACCCTACCTATATAGAAAAAGCGACTCTGAACAAAATTGACGAAGTATGTGCAGTGCCCTCTCATGTTTTCTGCATGTTTATGCGTTGTGTGCATTCGATATTCTCGACGAGCTCAGTGCATGCTAGAATCCCGCAAGTAAAGTTGGCGCTAGGCTGGGTGAGGCGAACATCATATCGGAGGTGAATGCGCTGGCCAGAGCTTGCAATCTTTTCAATTTCTTCTTGATCCCGCATCAACTAACTCTAACACTGGCTGATCGGAGAATAAGTAGCCCCGACGGATTATTAATCCTTCAAATCTCAAAAGATCATAGCAACTTTGTGAACAGGCGTGCTTCTTCCCCAGTTCAAGTGCATATGAGCGGCAAAGCCAGGAACGAAGAAGTTGAATTGATGGCGGAGTCAAGCTTCGGTAACCAGAAGCAACGCATCTCCGGCATCCCTGCCGATGGGCGGGCGGAGATCATTGGGGGTAAGTCCGTCAAAGTTCATGTATGTACTGCAGTCGGTACATTTTGCGATTTTATATTAGGAGCCCTAAAATTAAATGTACACGCTGTATGTGAAAATAAGAAGGTGTGCAGTAAAGAGAGGGGGTAGTGATGTGGTGATTGGATTTGGGGTGTACCTCTTTGTGTGCATGTGTGTGTTGGGGGGGGGGGGGGGGGGGGGGGTGTACTGTGGCTAGGCCCAGGTCAGGGTCAGGGGATTCCCCATTTCCCTTGATTGAGTTACAATAGTAAAATGAACTTTAAAGTTGATAAGCTAACTGGAAACATCTATCTTTTTTGTTTTTGTACTTCTCATGCTATTTCCCTTTTCTTTGTAAGTGGACTCTTTTTATTGTTTTAGAGTTAGGTGAAAGTGATTAGACATTTAGATAAAGGAGGATGGGAGTGTGGGTCGAAGAAGTAGAATTGTAATATGAGTTTCCTAATCTATGTGTTTATTTCAAAGTTGTAAAGTGCATCTAACTTCACTAAATATGAGCTCCATAATCATCAACATCAACACCACGAGGGAAGAAATAGCCTTCCTAGCCTATTGCTCCTTAAATCATCCATGCAGCCCTGTGAAAAAAAGGAGGAAAAAGTGATCTTGACATAGGTGCATACGGCTTGTCTCGAATGCGTGGGGTGCGGGAGCGGGATGGGAGCGGGATGGGAGCGGGAACGGGCACACCCTTTCGAGACAAGCCCCCCCGGTTATCTCGAATGGACGCGTTCCCAGCGAGAAGTTCAATGAACGCGCCACTTCGAGACAACCGGGGGGGCTTTCCTCGAATGAGTGTGTTGAGTAGACTTTTGTAACAGACGTTTTAGAATTTTTTTTGAAAAATGTACTCTTGCTGGTTTTTTCGTTTTTCTTTTGTCTAAGATGTAGAAAATATTAAAAAACGGTATCTAAAAATGCTTTTGACAAGGAAATCATTATTTGTGCAAAATAAATCGGAGAATTGAATAATTATCCATTAAAACACACGGGGAAGAAAGGGCAAGTGGCGTAGCTAGGATTGTTAATTTATTTTTATTTTTTTGGCGTGACCTGTTAAATATTGTGAAATTGTGTTACAGACATGTGCTGACATAAGCCAAGGTGTGTTTATCATCTTTCCAAAGTTAGAAACACCTTTTAATGCCACTATCATTCTATCAATACCCACTATCAAAAGTCAAAACTCATATCAAAAGGTCGTTTGTACCCGGCCCCAACTCCCCATACCAGGGGTAGGCCTATGCTCGTAACTCCTTTTCAAAAGTGACCCCTATTCCGGAGAAGTTGGAATTTGTTTTACCCCCTATCCCGGGAAATTTTCTGAGATATTGGACCCCCTATCCAGGCAATTTAGGAAATTAACCCCCCCCCCCCACCTATCCCCGGGGAGGAAACCACCAGAGTCTGCGAAAATTGACCCCTATTTACATTTTCCCGGGAATATTTTTTCATCTTCCTCATTCATCTTCCTATTTTCTTACTCACCCACCAATAAGGGGTGGGGCATGGCCATCTTGTGCCTCCCCCCCCCGTAAAAAAATACGCCGCAGTGAATTAACATTCTATTCTGGACTGTCTGAACATTCTGAACATTCTATTCTGGACTGTCTGGCAAATGCCCCCCCCCCCCCCATGCCCCCCGGTGCCGTCACTGATAACCGGGGGTTGTCAAATGAATGTATGAGGTTGCATGAATTCATAATGGAATGTTCATTTAAAATTCAAAGGTCTGGTCGGGCAGACAGTTTGTCCGCCCTTGCCCCCAACAATTTCTTTTGCCCCCCATTTGCCCCCCCCCCACCCCACTTTAAAAATCCTGGTGCCGCCACTGCCGGTTATATTTTCTACATCTTAGACAAAAGAAAAACGAAAAAACCAGCAAGAGTACATTTTTCAAAAAAAATTCTAAAACGTCTATTACAAAAGTCTACTCAACACACTCATTCGAGGAAAGCCCCCCGGTTGTCTCGAAGTGGCGCGTTCATTGAACTTCTCACTGGGAACGCGTCCATTCGAGATAACCGGGGGGGCTTGTCTCGAAAGGGTGTGCCGTTCCCGCTCCCATCCCGCTCCCATCCCGCTCCCATCCCGCTCCCGCACCCCACCCATTCGAGACAAGCCGGTGCATACCTCACCCTGTCTTATTAAAAAAAATTATACCAGTATGTCGCTATAACCTTTAGAGGGTATCCACTCCTAATTGTTGCCTTCTATCTTGTTTTCTTCTTCAAAAGATTTGTGGAAAGTTGCATGATAACATATTTTCCCTTCTTGAATGATCTGTTGTATTTTATTTTCCATTCCAAATTCCTTGTGTAATTGTGTAATTGTGTAATATACATGGTTAAAAGCACTGCTGATACTTTTATTCCAAGGCGTGTAGTTCTGTTCGTTTTTTATTTGAAAGAAGAAAAGAAGGGACTTTGACTAAATTATATTGGGGTGGGATAGCACTTCTCTATGTGGAGACAACAACTTTTACACAATGTTAATTTGCTTATGCATTTTGGATGAAGGAAAGCTTAACATGTATGCAGCTTTGAAGATGACAAGCACTTCATGATTGAAGTGCGCCCATTACATTTCTGATATTCTCCATTTCATGTAAGATCAGGATTCAAATCAGTGTTGTCATGGCAACCACTTGGGGAACCTCCTCCATCTCACAGATCTCTATGGCAATACACTGATCTAGAGGTATGATTTGCAATATTATACTTGAATGGAGATTGAGATTGAAATTAGTATTTCTGTAGCAACTACAGGTGTAACACCCTTTGTAATTGCTGACATCTGTGACCAGACTTCTGATTTCCAACATTATTCACTTGAATCAAAAAAGGATTTTGTCTATGTTGTCATAGTCAGCACATGTGTGACCTCTTGTCTTCTTACTGACCTCTATGAATAGATATCTGATCTCCAACATTATTCACATTTAATTTCTAACATTATTAACTTGAATTAAGATCAAGAATAGATTCAAGAACATGTCATAGTAACCACAAGACACGCAATATGATGATCATATTCTGGTGGTCTACATATCTGCTTTCTAAAATTATTGACTTGAGTTAACTCATTGACTACGGAACGGGACGGCTCCTGTGTTAATCCTATGTGTGTTGAAGAATTCAGTAGTCAACGGGGTAAGGTCGAGATTCTAAATAAGAGTTGTCAACATGTCAAGGTAACCACAGATGTGACCTCTGAGGTTTTCACTGAACTCTATGTGATATGATATCGTCTGTTTGGAGCCAGAAGGGCATTAACTCTGTGTTAAAGTATATGAGTTAACGTCCTTCTGGCTCCAAACAGACGATATACTCCTATGATCTACACATCTGTATTAAACCTGTCCTGTGAACTATAGAGAGAATATGCTCCGTCTGCCATGCGGATCGGTGACCATCTGTTTCGTGAATAAGTTCTGTTTGCGATATGTAGGAGCCTTTCCATATGTGTTTGTCTGTATGGGAGAAACATCAGGAATGTATATTTTGACTGAAGGTACATTGTATACTACTCTGTGTAGCAATAATGCAAATCGACTTTTGAAAATTGTAAACGTACGTCTGCAGGGGCTTTGAACCCGGGGTTGCTGGGGGGGGGGGGGGGGGGGGAGGCTGCAGGCACCCACTGTTTTGGAATGCTTATGTAGTAGAAAATGATATGTTGGTTCTCATCACCCCCCCCCCCCTCCCCCACTTTCAAAATTCTTGTGTGGGCCCTGATCTAGTTGTTCCTTTGTATTCTCTATATATACATTATATAAGGGACATTAATCTTGTGAAACTACAGATAAACATTGTGAACATATGAATCTCCCTGAACTGAGTTTTATATCTACACCTAAATGCAGCAGATAAACCTTCATTATATAGATATTTTGTATTGATTTTTATTCTTGTTTTGATGCAGATGTGTGGTTTTTCTTATGTCAGCTAAAAATGTCATGCATGTGGGAAATAGCATTGAAGATATCATCTCTCATTTACGGATGAATTAATTCTATTCAAATAACTTCAATAAGGCTGTTTCCGGAGAAGTTCTTTTCTTTTTTACTTTGCCATGAGCATCTGTTTATGATGGATATCAGTTGCTATCATAAGTGTTCATATCATCTGTTCGGAGCCAGAAGGATGTTAGCTCTTTGTAAAAGTATATGAGGTAATGCCCTTTTGGTGTTTAGAAGAGGATGTTATAATTCATTTTTGTTACGTTATAGTTGTCCATTGGACTGATATACCCAAGAGGGCCTCTGCTCTGATAAATATTTAAAATGGGGCTGGATTTAAGAGGAGCTTGATCAGCCAAGTCAAAGTAACCTCAAACCATCTGTAGTCTGTAGGCACACACTCCATTTTGGCACCTAAACACAATTCCACAATGCCTTGAGCCTAGCCTAACCTTGTCAGTCTCCAGCTGTGTCAGAAGAGCAGCTACAGTAAAAGGTTCTATCGAATGCAGTCTCTATAGTCTTACAGTTCAGACCCTCATTTAGATATTGCGACTGAAAAGGGTTTGTGCCTTCAAACTAGACCTTTTGTGGGCAACTCCCGAATCCAGATATTTTCAATCAATTCATCCAAAACCTTTCATGGACAATCCTATGATCATACATAGGATGCTCCTAAATCCAGACAGTTTTCAATATATTAATTTCAAATCTTTTGTGGACAGTCTCAGTCTCTTACGTAGGAAATTCATAGGTCCAGACAGTTCTCAGTAAATTCATCTCAATCTTTTTGTGGAAAATTTCACGATCATACTTATAGGAAATCCAGACAGTTTTCAATATATTCATCTCAGACCTTTTGCCGACTATCCCACAGCTCTCTCTATATAGGAAACCCCAAACCCTAGACAGTTTTCAAATAACAGATCACTCACTGTAGTAGAATGTGGTACTCTCTGTGGGAAATTCAAATAAATCAACAATGCATTATTTAAAGGGGCAGTCCATCCTTACACCAAGTTGGTTTTATGATTTATAAAGTAGAAACAGATCAGTGAAAGTTTGAAGGAAAATTTGATAAAGGATAAGAAAGCTTTTATGCTTGAAATTTGTGAAAGATCAGACAGTTTGATTGGCAAGATTCTGGGACTATTTGAACATTTTGAGGAATGGTTGATGGTGTTTTAATTTGTTTGAAAACAAATATGGAGCTAATGTGTTGGAAAGCTCTTATTCTTTATGGTTTTTCACTTGCATAAATATAAACTAATTCAATTGGATTCAACAACATTATTGACATACATGTACCTGTATCAATATATTTTTTTTTGTATAAGAAAAGAAAATTGATGAGATAAAGAAATAATAGAGCTAAATGAAAGCAATATATTATACCACTGCAATATACTTTGTTACTTATATGGACCAATTATTACTTCAAATGAAATATAATATATTGTCTGTTTGGAGCAAGAAGGGAGTTAAGTCCCATCATTTGTACAGAGTTACACCCTTCTGGCTCCAAACAGATGACATGTGAAATTTAATTGGAGCCTCTTACCATGATGACTAAGTAGACTAATTATTTTAAATTAAAATAAAATTTAAAGGGAGCATCCTACTGCTATAATAATAATAATAGCTGTATCTTTTATAGCGCCTTACCAGTTACAATGTAACCGACCAAAGCGCTTACAGCATTATTACCCCGGTCACTGGATTCATTTGCGATTCTGCACATTACAGTGCACATTCTCCACTCCCCTCTGGTGAGCATTCCAGCCAGTCGCCTGTTTCCAAGCACGCACATGTATACTTATCCAACCACAATGACGTTCGCATCCTCCCGGGTACCCATTTAACACTTGGGTGGCGAGGAGCAATGTAGATAAAATGCCTTGCCCATATCAATGAGGTGTATAGTGTACACGTAAGCAATTACTTAGAATTGAAAAAATGTACCAATGTGTACACCACAGGCATTCATGGTGTACATACATGTACAGGTACAAACTACAAAGGCAGTTAATTGAAATAATGGGAGTTGGTCCTTCAGCAATGTAAACCTAAGTGCTTAGATTTAACAAATGTGCTCATACATGTTTTACATACATTAATAATGAACACAGACATATGTAAAAAGGTATTAAAGGTAAATTGATAATTGGAAGTTGGTCCTTCAGCAGTGCAAACATAAAGCACTTATATTGAACAAAATTTAGCCATATTTGCTTAACATGCATCAATTATGAATACGCATGTAAAAAGGCAGTATTAAAATTGACAAATGAAATTGGTCCTTCTGCAATGTAAACATAAGCCCTTGTAGTTAACAAAATGTAGCCATATTTGCTTTAACATGCATTAATTATAAATACACATGTACAAAGACAGTAGATTGATAATGTTGGTCCTTAACCAGTACAAATAGTGATGGATGAGTAGCATTGATTAGTTGAAAGGACCTTTCCGAGGAATTCTGATTGATTTTTGTGTGCAGTGAAAACAAATCTAGCTAGACCTGCTTTGGTGAGTGGGATGATGATTGGTGAATCCAACATTCCTACTAGCAGAATCTATCATATACATTAAAGTATTTGAGGAAATTGCACTGTTCTACGTGTAGCTACGATAAGTAATACAATTTTTTTACTGGTCTGAATGTCATTTAATGAAACATTTTATAGCAAAAGGAGGTTTGAACATAGTTTTGGAAATTGTATAACTGCAAAATAATTTGAAAAATTCTTGTCTGAATGTCGTATAATGAAACATTTTAAAGCAAAACGGAGGTTTGAGCATAGTTTTAAAAATTGTATAACTGAAAAATAATTTTAAAAAATTTCTTGTCTGAATGTCGTGTAATGAAACATTTATAGCAAAAGGGAGGTTTTGGAAATTGTATAACTGAACAAGACTTATTGTAAGCGCGCACTGATATGACCAGCCAGCTGTATATTTTTTTTCACTTTTGCAGTGCCCTTGACAAAAGCTGACACTGAACATATTTGGTGTAAACTGACCTCCCCTAAAAGTTCTACAAAACTAGACTTTTTTATGACTTTTCTTTATAAAATTTTCTTATCATGTGTGTGTGCTCCTTTCACTACATTATGATTCTTTGGATATTTCTGTAATCTGTATACGAATGTCGTGTAAATTTGCCCTAGTGTGAATGCTCAAGTATGAACAGATCAAACATGTATGCAGGACATGGAGTAGGGGCATGATTTTTTTTTTTTAGTTTTGATTTTTATCTGTACACATGAAAAGATCATAATAGCTCTCTTTATGATTGTATAAATATGCAGCTTTGGTTTTTATCCATTTTAATAATCATGATTATATCAGGTCAGTTTATTAATGAGTGGGAACCAGAAAGATACGACTTTATCTCTGCTCTTGTTGTCATGGTAACTCCTCCTTTGTGACATATTGCATAATTCTTGATCAGGGAGATAATTGCTTTCTTTTTTTATCATCAGTGTTTGATGTGATATATATGTAATATATGAAAATTATTTTCTGAATTTCTTGTTGCTTTGTCTGTCTCTGCATGACCTCTAACCAAAGTGCACCAAGTTTCACTTGAATATCAAGCAAACACTTATCTCATGCTATTCTGTATGTATAAGAGCGTGAATGTAATGGTGCTTGAGATAGATACCGTCTGTTTGGAGCCAGAAGGGCATTGGCTCAGTACAGTAGATGATAATAAGAGACAACGTATGAAAATTGCTTTCTGGCTTTTTCATCAAATTTGCTAGTCTGTGGAGGATCCAGACCAAAGTGCACCAACTTTCAATTGAATATCAAGTAGACACTTAAGCCATGTTATTCTGTGTGTAGCCTATAAGAGTGTGAATGTAATGAAGTGAGAGATAGTTGGGGGGGGGGGGGGAGAGAGAGAGAGAGAAAGGGGAGAGAAAGCGGACGGGAGTAAAAAAAAGGGAGGGGATGGAGGGGTGGGGATAGGGGAGAAGTAAAGTGAAGAAATAGAAGAGAAGGGAAGAAATGGAAAGAAGGGAGGAAAAGGAAGGGGAAGAGAAATGGAGAGATATAGAGATAGAGAGAGAGAGAGAGAGAGAGGAGGGTGGGAGCAAGGAAATAAATCCCTTTGTAAAGTGGTAGATAGTGCTACAAAATCAAAGAATAGATTTAAATAAAGACATACTGAAGCTTTACATCTTGCATTCAACAGAGTATCAGAGTAATACACAAGAATGAGCAGAAAGCCAAAATTTAACAATGTAAAACGATCCTCTTTCATTCCTACAGGTGTATCTCATTATATTTTGTCTTTATGTCCATTCTTGAATTTTACATATATAAAGCTATTAATGAAAACCTTCAAAGATAAAGACTTCATGTTGAGTCAACATATGAAGATGCTAGACCACGGCCTGGCTGGGCTTCTCATTGCACTTTCTACACAGTATGGACGAGCACCACTCATGTACTGTGTAATCAATACATTATAAGTGCTACTCCAGTAGGTTTAACAGCATTATAAGGCGTCTTCTCATTATAGCTCCAACTTGCAGTATGTGACTCGCCCCAGGCAAGGAAGACGTTAGTTTATCCAGCTCCAGCTTGCATATAGTCTGGACAATTTAAAGGGACAATTTAAAGGACATAATAGGTTGCTCACGCTAGTATAATGTGAGACCGATTTAAAGAGAAAAATTGAAAAAGGACATTTTTTATTAGCCAGCTTAGTCTGGAAAATTTAAAGGCACAACCTAAAGAAGGATATTAAATGAAGCTCCAGTTAGCATATTCCGAGACCAATTTAAAGGGCGGTTAAAAAGGGACATTATTTAAGCAGCTCTAGCTAGTATAGTCTGGACAATTTAAAGGGACAGTTAAGGGACATTATAGGATGCTCATGCTAGCATAATGGGAGACCAATTTAAAGGGAAAATTGAAAAAAGACATTATTTGTGCAGCTCTAGCCAGCTTAGTCTGGAAAATTTAAAGGGACAACTGAAGGAAGGATATTAAATTAAAAGCCCCAGCTAACATAGTCGGAGACCAATTTAAAGGGGCAGTTAAAAAGGGACATTATTTAAGCAGCTCTAGCTAGTAGAAAGTTCCAGCTGATACAGTGTTAAACCATATGAAGGTGCCAGTCTCAGGAGGATAAATAGATACCAGTGTGAGACTGAGACCAATTTACAAGTCAAAGAAGGGCATTGCATTTTTCTAATTCTACATCTGCTGTGCCTGTCATAAAGGCATAACAGTTGTAGAATAAGATGTATTCTCACATTTGCTCCATCTGCTATGTCGTCTGTTGAGAACCAGAAGGTCGTTAACTCTCATCCATGGTGAAAATATCAAATATCACGATTCCTTACACAGTGTACATGTGTATGCTTTGTTAAGACAGGCTTAACATAAGATTATTCCTTGAGGCATAGAACCTCCTCTGTGCAGAAAACCATGATAACACGTTGATGGAAATGCCATGCTTTTGGTTCCGTTGCCTGGCGACCGGATGATGAGGTAGGAGGGGAAAAAACGAAGAAGAGTAGCCACAAATGGCAAAGTTAGTACTGTCCTTGTTTTCTTGTGCCTGGTGGATGGTTCACCAAGCAGTGGTGAATGTAAGCAAGGATGCTTGCCAATTTATCATTTAGCACCAGACAGTGCTAGCTACATGCGCTACACTTGTAGTTTAAATGGATTTTGTGCAAAAAGAAGAACATAATTACTGAATGCCTACTTTGTTTAGGGCAATGCATATTTTGCTTCCACTTTCACTGGTGAAGATGATTGATGATATTCTTCTTCAACAAGGAAGCAGAAAAGCACAAAGTATTATTCCTTACACATTCTTTGTTTCAATAATTTTGCAGTTTTTAAGGAATCTCAAAACAATACCCATAATTTCTGTGCTATTCACAGTTTGAAACATAGCTAGTAACAAAGCAAACTACTATGCCTTTGAATACTGCTACATCTACTACTTCTTCATCTTCTACACCTACTCCATCTACATCTACTACTTCTACATCTACTACTGCTACATCTACTATTCTTCATCTTCTACACCTACTCCATCTACATCTACTTCTACATCTACTATTTCTACATCTACTACTTCTACATCTACTATATCTACATCTACTATTTCTACATCTACTATATCTAAATCTACTATTTCTACATTTACTCCATCAACATCTACTATATCTACATCTACTATTTCTACATCTACTCCATCTACATCTACTCCATCTACATCTACTACTTCTACATCTACTACTTCTACATCTACTATTTCTACATCTACTATATCTAAATCTACTATTTCTACATTTACTCCATCTACATCTACTATATCTACATCTACTACTTCTACATCTAATATATCTACATCTTCTATTTCTACATCTACTATATCTAAATCTACTATTTCTACATTTACTCCATCTACATCTACTATATCTACATCTACTATTTCTACATCTACTATATCTACATCTACTATTTCTACATCTACTACTTCTACATCTACTACATCTACATCTACATCTAATCCATCTACATCTACTATTTCTACATCTACTCCATCTACATCTACTCCATCTACATCTACTACATCTACATCTACTCCATCTACATCTACTCCATCTACATCTACTACTTCTACATCTACTACTTCTACATCTACTCCATCTACATCTACTACATCTATATCTACTACATCTATATCTACATGTATATCTACTACTTCTACATCTACTACTTCTACATCTACATCTACTCCATCTACATCTACTACATCTACATCTACTCCATCTACATCTACTACTTCTACATCTACTCCATCTACATCTACTCCATCTACATCTACTACATCTATATCTACTACATCTATATCTACATGTATATCTACTACTTCTACATCTACTACATCTATATCTACTACATCTATATCTACTACATCTATATCTACATGTATATCTATTACTTCTACATCTACTACCTGTACTTCTACTTCTACTACTTCATGTAGAAGTAGTAGATGTGGAAGTACAGATAGTAGATGTAGAAATACATGTAATAGCTGTAGAAATATTGATTCTATACTGAAAATAGCATTTACATGTATTTTGCTATTGTATACTAGATTAATTTCATCATTCATGGAATAATACCACTCCATGTACAATTCGTGAACAGGAAATACAAGCATTTAAAAAGAGAAAACAAAAAACTCTGTAATCTAGCCGTGGGGTTATTTTTATTGCCAGGTACTTAGAAGAACTGAGCTAAGCTGTTGTTACTAGGGCAGAGATAATATTGCAGCTATCAAAAGCCTGTCTGCACTGTTCTGGTTCTTGGCGGATTAATGCGTAGGTATATCACCTGTTGAGAGCCAGAAGGGCATTGATTCTGTGATAATGTCTTTTTGGCACTCAGGAAATGAGATATTTATACTTTATTTTGTGCCTAAGGCAGTACTTTGGATAGTAGCTAAGGATTAAGTCCATACAGGATGGATATATTCCCTGTTGAAAGCCAGAAGGACATTGACTCTATGTTAAAGGCTGAGAAATAATGTCTTTTTGGCACTCAGGAGATGAGATATTTCTACTTTATTTTGTGCCTGATGCAGTACGTTGCATAGTAGCTAAGGATTAAGTCCATACAGGATGGATATATTGTCTGTTGAGAGCTAGAAGGACATTGACTCTATGTTGAAGGTTGGGAAATAATGTCCTTATTGCTCTCAGGTGATGATATATTTCTACTTTATTTTGTGCCTGAGGGTCCATCTTAGGACAGTAGCTAACGATTACATCCATGCAAGATGGATATATTGTTATTCATAATTCGGTTATTAATGCCTTTGAGGGTGAAATGTTCAGTCTTTGTTATGCGGTTGCTGTAGTAATCTGCTATGGATATAATATCCATTTCCTTAAACCACATTAAATTCAGATAAGCTTCTATCAGTGAGAGGAAAAATTGTTTTTCTTATACTCAGTAGAAGTTTCTTGTCCTCGTAAAGAGATAGAAGTAAGAGAGAGAGAGAGAGAGAGAGAAAGAATGTGCATATGTTTTTTTTCTGTGTGTGTGAGAGAGAGAGAGAGAGAGAGAGATATAAGAGTGATAGAGAGGGGGTAGAAAGAGGGATGGATAGAAAAGGGGATAGAGAGAAAGAGAGGGGGAGTGCTAGAAAGGGGTATAGAGAGAGGGGAGTGATAGATAGGGGGATAGAATGAGGGGGATAGAGTGATGGGGTAATAAAGATTGGGTTAGAGAGAGTGGGGTGGACAGAGGGGAATGAAAGAAAGGGGAAGTGAAAAGAGAGAGAATAGAGAAAGGGGAAGTGATAGAGAGGGGAATAAAGAAAGGGAGATAGAAAAAGGGAAGATCGAGAGAAAGATAGAGAGATAAGGAGAGTTATTAAGCAAGAGAGAGAGAGAGATTGAGTAATAGATAAATATAAGGGAAGATTGCAAAGGAAGAGGTAAGTATGGAATGAGAGAGAGAGAGAGAGTTAAAGAGAAGAAATACAATGACACACATTGGAGAAGCAAAGAAAAGAACAGCAGTGGTAGAGAGTACTGGTGTAGCAAGCCAGCAGATGGCTTATGAGATTAATGATATGCGTTGACTTAATGGCATCTCATGATGTTCTTTTAATCCAGCCTAAATCTACCAGGAAGATGGCTGTAATTAAATACCCTTCTTGACACATACATGCATACCAGCACGTGGGCACACACACTCAAGCTGAAGCTGAGGAGTTGCAGCTAGTAAGATACTTGTCTGGTACGGTGCCGTGCAGCGTGAGTGCTCACGCTCACCAGACGAGGGCACACCATGTGGAGGCATTAGTCCGGGAAAATTGGCACACGCACATGAACATTTCTTAATGTTAAACTTTCTAATATTGAGTATCAACTAGAGATATGCTTATAGTTGATAATAGCAAAAGCAGTGTTGTGCATAGTGAGTACCTTTGAGGGGGGGGGGGGGGCAAAACAAGCAAACTTATAATATTCAAGTAGAAAATCTTTTCACTGATGATTTTTTTTCAGACCATCTGGTTCGGATAGGTTGTGTGTACTTTAAAACCAACCCCTTTTCATTTTTCCTCATTTTTTTTCGGGGGGGGGGGGGGGGGGTAGTGTAATTCCCTCTTTCTCCTCTTTAGCTATGTCCATGAACAGAAATATGTTTTTTCCATTAGATATCATAACTGTAATAGTTTTGATATTTGACAAAAAGTAAGAAAACTGATCACTGTTTATTACCGGTCAATTCTTTTTTGTTGTTACTTTTACAGGTTGATAAACATGTATGTATAGAATTAGCCAGTGAGTTACTTTAGCTCACAACAAAATTAATATGCATGGAAGTAGATAGCATAAATGTGCTAATCATCAGTAAAAATTTGCAGAAATATTTATTACTTTGTAGTCGAGGACCGATATTCTGAGCTCTAGCACAATTCATCGGTATCAGTTCCAAAAGTGCATACTGCTTGTGGATATGATCCTTATTTCTATATACAGCCTGGAAAAAATTATTCGACCAAGCTTCTGTATAAAAATAAAGGTACTATAATATGCACTCAAACTAATGAAAATGATTTGTCTTTGTATTTCATTGAATGAATAACAAATTCCAGCAATTATACCTTGCTTTTATTATATTTTATTTCCTTTTTACCACAAATATAACACTTTCAGTGTCCATTGTTGGTCCAATAATTTTTTCCATGGCTGTACATTGAGTATCCTGGGGATGCATTTATATTAAAAGTATTTTAACAGACCTCTTACACCAATAATACAGTATCTCCCTGGAGCCCAATATTGTAGATCTTATCAGAAACTGATGCATACGTCATGGAGATCACGGCTGGTCAGTGTGCAATGAAAGGCTGCAACCTGTTTCTTGACCTGTTTTTGTTTTTAATAGGGCCTGCATGAATGTAATGTGGGAGTTATCATATCAAAGACGTAAAAACCTCTGGATGATCTCATTCCTTTTGTTTGAAAATTTAAGGTTATTTTCATTGCAAAGTTCAAGATTCACTCACATTTTTCACATGTTATTAACAATATGATAACAAATTATACACGTACAATTTACGTTATAAATATCAAGCAAATTTACAATGTGTATTGTTAGCAATGGTTATAACTAATCGCTAATTTAAAGTAATGAAAGTTGTTCAACAAAGAAGGCAAAACTGGTTTGATGTACATTAGCATAATCATAAGAGTGCATGATTTAAGCATGAATGTGGAGGGGTCTGTTAAAAAGCAAATGTTGTATTTTTGTAGACCCTTCTCCGAGTATAACCCTCAATTACTCTAGATTGAGATTAGCGTACAAGTTCAGTTTTCAAATCATTGAAATTAAATTTGGTTTATGTGAATATGCTCATGCATGCCTAACAGGATACCATTCTAAAAATTTATTTCTGTGAATGATCGATTTTTCCACTTCTGTTTGATTCATTTGATTTACAAGCCTCTGTTGACTGTAATACGAGCCGCTAACAATCTCCCCGCAAATAGATCACCATTACGTTGTGTTTACCCCAATCGGAGTACGCTCCTGAAAGATGTCTCTCTTTTGCCTGCAGCCACTCACTTTCCTCGAAGCCAATCTTTTTCTGCGCCTCTACTTCTTTGCACCGCTAATGCAAAATAGCAATAATACAGCATTTGTAATGGAATTTGTTACTGAATTGCGAGTTGTATGCTCGTAATAGCTTACACGCTGAAAGGTTTTAGTGATTTAGAATACGATGTTGGCCTATTATCAGTCAACAGCCAGAGGAATAATATCTATTTTGGAAGTGTATAGAGTCCTTATGCGTGATTTTGCTTGGAATCCCCAGTCACTGAATTGACCTACAGTGTTTTTTGTTACACTTTTCATGTTACTAAATTGCTTTCTTTGCTTCTCTTTTGCACTTTTTTTTTAATGCAAAACAACATGTATGATGGTATTTTGTTACTGAATTGAGAATTGTTAGTTATAGCAAACATGCAGGAAGGTTTTCGTGATCCAGAAGGGTATGTTGGCCTATCATCAGTCAAAAACCATGGTAATAATGTCTAATTTTGGAAGTGTATAGAGTACTTATTTGTGATTTTTGCTTTTATATCTACATGACTGAATTTAAAGATGATGTTCTTACAATTTTCTTGTAACAGAATTTATTTTTTTTAGTAATAGTGTACATGTATTTGATAATCAAATTCTTCAACAAAATCTCAAAATCTGCAACACATTGCTGATATAGGAAAGTGTTTGTACATATTGACAGGTTATACAGCTGTTTATTGTTACGATCCAAAATCCACAAAAGATAAGAATCAAACAAAAGATATAAACTTGAGATGATTTATGGTTTAATTTAATTATTTACCAACATCAGATATAACAGAATTACAGATTCTAGTTACAAATACACTACATGTACTTAAACTGGTAAAGACTTACAATTTCTCAGCTGGGAAATTCCTATTAGTCCAGAATGTTCCTGAAGTGTAGAGTAAGCTGGCTGCTAATCCACAAATATTGAATCCAAACGGTATGTTGTCCAACTGGCAGAAGAAGATTCCAGATCCAGCCGAAGAATGTCCAAAATAATTCAGGAGGTCATCGATGTCGATAATGATGTCGATGACGATGTCCAAGACGATGGCAATCACAATGTCGATAACAGTGTCAACTGCAATCTCGATAATCAATGTCAATGACGATGTTGACCACAATGTCAATAACGATGTCGAACACGACGTCAAATATGTCAAGGATGAGGTCCAAGATGAAGTCCAAGATGAGGTCCAAGATGATCTCCACAGGTTGATATCAATATCAGATGGTGTTAACTGAGAACTTATGCAATATATGCTCCACGATGTATTCAGGGTATAAATTCTGAAATTTCTGTGCAAGCTCCCAGCTTATATACAATCTCAACCCTTAATTAGAATTTTCTACATTCTACTACAATATTCATGAAGGTTTGGAACTCTCTTGTAAGTTCTATATAGTTCTAGTTGTAACAAACAAAGGAAGGGGATTCCCCTTTTCTATAAATAGACTCACTGCAATGTTACACTCTTACTAAGAGGTTCATATAAAGGTCAGGATACATGTAGTCAACACATTCCAACATGTACATTGTACATTGTAATTATCCTATAGTACATCACACACAATGTAAAGATCTAGAATGTTCTCTCTACTAGATGTGCATTCTGATTCTTTCACTGCTACACATTACATGTATATTCACTTTTCACATATGAATAATACTCTCTCTTCTGGAAATTTCTATGTTCATAAAATCATATAGAAAACTAAAAAAATAACTTCCTTCTAGAAGATTCCTTAATTATATCACACCTCCCCCACCGGGAAAAAGAAAGCTTTACCGTAGTAAAGGTTTCTTTAAGATTCAACCTGTTTCAAATTATCCAGATAAGCCTTTCATCCTGTACAAAGGCATTACAAGTCATATCACACATGTATTTAAGGACCATCAAAAAAGGAAAATGCAATTATGCTATGACAAACTTTGTCCAAAAAAGAGTAATTTCTCTCTTTACATCCTTGAAAGAGCATCAGCAATCACATTATTCTTTCCACGAATATGTACAATTTTCAAGGGGAAAGGTTGGAGCATAAGGCTCCACCTGTACAGTCTTTGGTTCTTTGTTTTGAATTTCTCCAAGAACACAAGAGGGTTATGGTCTGTGTAGACCATGATATCACCATTACTGTTGGTTAGGTACACCTCAAACTGCTGGAGAGCGAGTACAAGACTCAGAGCCTCTTTTTCGATAGTTGAATACTTCTTCTGATATTGGTTGAGTTTCTTTGAGAAGTAACAGACTGATTTTTCAAAGCCTTCTTCATCCTCTTGGAGCAACACTGCTCCCACTCCAACATCACTGGCATCAATAGCCACCTTGAATGGCTTTGTGAAGTTTGGAGCTGCCAAAACAGGCTCATTCACCAAAATGGCCTTCAACTTCTCAAATGATCTCTGACATGCATCAGACCATACATACTTCACTTTTGCTTTCAGCAAGTTTGTCAGTGGACTAACCACAGTACTGTAATTTGGAACGAACTTCCTGTAGAAACCACTCATACCTAGGAATCTGAGCAACTCTTTCTTAGTTGTGGGAATGGGGAAGTCTAAGATTGCCTGAATCTTTGCTTCTCTTGGTAGCACTTGCCCCTGACCAACCACATGACCAAGATAAGTGACCTTTGCCTTGCCAAATTCACTCTTCATCAGATTAACTACTAAGTTGGCTTCATCTAGTCTGTCAAACAGTAATCTCAAATGATTGAGATGGTCATTCCATGTATCACTGTACACTAAGATGTCATCTATGTACACAACACAATTGTCAAGCCCAGCAATCACCTGATTTGTCAATCTTTGAAAGGTTGCTGGTGCATTTTTCATTCCAAAAGGCATGACTTTGCATTGAAATAAGCCATCAGGTGTGACAAAGGCTGATATTTCTTTGGCTCGGTCAGTCAGTGGCACCTGCCAATATCCCTTCAGCAAGTCTATCTTAGTGACAAAGGCAGAGTTCCCAACCCTATCGATACAATCTTCCAACCTAGGAATTGGATATGAGTCGGTCTTAGTGATTGCATTTACCTTGCGGTAATCTATACAAAATCTCTGAGAGCCATCCGGCTTTGGGACCATTACAATAGGGGAACTCCAACTACTCTGACTTGGTTCAATTATGTCATTATCTAACATGAACTGGATTTCCTCATTCACTTTTTCCAACTTGCTTGGATTAAGTCTATATGGATGTTGTTTGATAGGTTTTACATCACCTACATCTACATCATGTACAGTCAAGGCAGTACGACCTGGTCTATCTTTACACACATGCTTATAATCTTTCAACAAGCCAGATATGTCAATTCTCTGTTCATCAGAGAGATGCTTCAGTGCATCATCCAAATTTTCTAACATTTCTGAGTTAGACAATTTCACTCCACATGGTTCATTTGTAGACACATCTGTGTGAGACAATTCACTCTCTGTCTCTACCTTGCCTTCATTTACATCTTCTAGCTTCTCTTCTTTTACAACATGTGCTACACCTACTGGCTGATTAGCCTCACGTTCAAAGTATTCTTTCAGCATGTTTACATGACATACTCTTTGACTCTTTCTTCTGTCAGGGGTACTGATCACATAGTTGACATCATTCAGTTTCTTTTTGACAGTGTAGGGACCACTGAACCTAGCTTTCAAGGGCTCACCTAGCAAAGGCAACAACACTAACACCCTATCTCCAGGCTTGAAGTTGCGCTCTTTTGCCTTCTTGTCTGCCTGTGTTTTCATTTTAGCTTGTGACACTTTCAAGTGTTCTTTGGCTACCTCACAAGCCTTTGAGAGCCTTTCTCGAAACTTTGACACATAGTCAAGAAGGTTTACCTCGTCATTCTGACCCATGAACTTTTCTTTGATCAGCTTAAGGGGACCCCTAACCTCGTGACCATAGACCAGCTCAAATGGACTGAAGCCCGTCGACTCATTTGGGGAATCCCTGGTCGCGAACAGCAAGAATGGGATACCTTTATCCCAGTCATCAGGATACTCTTCACCATAAGCCCTAAGCATGGTCTTCAGGGTCTGGTGATAGCGTTCTAATGCACCTTGGGACTGTGGATGATAAGCGGATGACTTGATCTGCTTTATCCCTAACTCATGCATCACTTGCTGAAACACTCCTGACATGAAATTCGATCCTTGGTCTGACTGAACTTCCTTGGGCAAACCTACCTAGTGAAAAACTGCACTAGCGCCTGTACTACTGTCTTTGCAGTGATACTTCTCAACGGTATCGCCTCTGGAAAACGTGTTGACAAATCCATAATCGTAAGAAGATACTTGTGACCCGACCTAGTTCTGGGTAAGGGTCCAACACAGTCAACAAGAACCCTAGTAAAAGGTTCATCAAATGCAGGTATCGGTATCAAGGGAGCAGGCTTGATAGAAGGCTGTGCCTTCCCAACCACCTGACATGTATGACAGGTCTTACAGAACTGCACAACATCCTTGTGCATCTTCGGCCAATAAAAATGCCTCATGACCCTATCCTCCGTCTTCCGAATACCTAAATGACCTGCCATAGGCAACTCGTGAGCCATCCTCAGAATCTCTGTGCGGTAACAGGGAGGAACAACAACTTGGTGAACTACACACCACTCTTCATTAGCTGGTTTCCGGGGAGGTCTCCACTTCCTCATCAATATGTCACCTTTGACATAATAGCACTCAGGAACCTTATCAGCCTCAGCCTCAGAACATGCCTTCTGTGACAAGCCTCTCAATTCTGGGTCCGCCTGTTGTGCCTGTACAAGGGAAGATTTGCTAAACAACCCATCATTGTCTGCAACAGAGCCTTCAACATTATCCCCATCCAAATCCTTGAAAAAGGTTTCAGCTAACCAGACATCAGTACTCTCCTCCACATCAATAGAATCCGCATCTTCCTGTTCAGCCCTACGAGCCTGAGACCTAGTAACAACACAATCCGGGAAAATTCCAGGAAAATCCTCCTGCAACCGTTCAGTTTCAGCTACCTCAACCGGCTTCTCTGAAACCACTGGAGATGCAACAACTTTCTCTCCAGCCAAGTCGTTACCCAACAAAAAGTCAACCCCGTCCACGGGTAATTCCGGTACGACACCAACAGTTACAGGACCACTAACTAGGTCACACTTTAAGTCGACCTTATGCAAAGGAACCGACACATAATCCGGACCAATGCCTCGAACCAAAACTTTGGCATTCTCTGAACTCTCTGGTGGGAGAGTTAAATGCCCTGACATCATCAGGGACTGAGCAGCCCCTGTATCTCGAAGGATAACCACTGGCTTACCTACAGCACCAGTCGAACAGGGGGATACCTCACCATCATGCAAAAAGCTTCTAAAGCTCTCATCAACCTTCTTGACCTTATCGGCAAATACTAGAGAAACACTCTCAACATCTTGGACTGATTCCAACTGGACGGACTCCTTGGGTGGAATACTTGATTGCTTGACTAAGCCCACATCTTTCTTACTTTTGGTTGGTTTCCCAATCAATTCCCAACAGGACTTTTTCAAATGTCCTGGCTTATTACAATGAAAACAGACTTTGGAACTTTGACCAGCAGATCTTTCACTTGATTTCGCGCCTCTATCTGCCTGAGACTTGTCAGTGTCATTCTCCTTGCTAGCAGTTTTTCCCTCACCAAATTTCTTGTGGGATTCAAATGCCCCTTTTCCCTTCTTATTCTGAAAGTTTTTGAAAGGAAGCCTATCCCCACTACCTCTGTGTGTGACCTCAAATTCATCAGCTACCACAGCTGCCTTACTCAATTGAGTAATTCTTTGGTCATCTAGGTGAGACTTAACGCTAAAAGGAACACCCTTTTTGAATTCCTCTAAGAGGACAACTTCTCTCAGTTGGGCAAAATCTTTGTCAACTTTCAATGATCTGTACCACTTGTCAAACATCATTTCTTGTTCCCTAGCAAACTCAACATAGGTCTGGCCTGATTGTCTTTGCATATTCCTAAATTTACGTCTGTATGCTTCTGGGACCAACTCATATGCATTAAGAATAGTATTCTTCACTGTAGCATAGTCACATGATTGCTCTTCAGAGAGAGATGAGTAGACTTTTGCCGCCTTTCCCACAAAGACGCTTTGAAGAAGCAGAGTCCAGTATTTCTGAGGCCATTCCAACCTCTTGGCCACTTTTTCAAATGATACAAAATATGCATCAACTCCCTCTTCATCAAATTTTGGCACAAGGCGAATGTTCTTCGCTACATCAAAACCTTGGGGAGATTTCTCTTTGGTAGAGTTAGTATTTGCATGTGCTAACTCCATTTCTTTCAATTTCAACTGGTACTCCCTTTCTTCTCTTTCTCTTTCAAATTCTAATTTCATTCTCTCCTTTTCCAACTCAAGTTTTGCTAGTTGGAGTTGAACATCACTTGAAACATTAGAGGGAACCTCACTTTCTTTACTGAGCTTCATGTGACTAGCCAGCAGATCAATAATCTCTGCCTTCTTTAACCCAGGGGTAAGAACTACTCCCAAATGCTGACAAACAGCTCTCAAGTCATCTTTTCTTAGTGACTTCAACTGACCAAGGGACAAATCTGTCCTCTTAACAAACACTTCAACATCTATTGTAGTCATGATGAAGCATGTAACAAACAATTACAGAATTTAAGAACTTATCTGCAATATGTATTCCAGAAGTTTCCAGAGATTTCCAAAATTTCTCTCTAAATTTTTGTTGTTTTTGACTTGTTATATTTGGCTACTTTTCCCGGACAAGCCCCCAGTTTGTTACGATCCAAAATCCACAAAAGATAAGAATCAAACAAAAGATATAAACTTGAGATGATTTATGGTTTAATTTAATTATTTACCAACATCAGATATAACAGAATTACAGATTCTAGTTACAAATACACTACATGTACTTAAACTGGTAAAGACTTACAATTTCTCAGCTGGGAAATTCCTATTAGTCCAGAATGTTCCTGAAGTGTAGAGTAAGCTGGCTGCTAATCCACAAATATTGAATCCAAACGGTATGTTGTCCAACTGGCAGAAGAAGATTCCAGATCCAGCCGAAGAATGTCCAAAATAATTCAGGAGGTCATCGATGTCGATAATGATGTCGATGACGATGTCCAAGACGATGGCAATCACAATGTCGATAACAGTGTCAACTGCAATCTCGATAATCAATGTCAATGACGATGTTGACCACAATGTCAATAACGATGTCGAACACGACGTCAAATATGTCAAGGATGAGGTCCAAGATGAAGTCCAAGATGAGGTCCAAGATGATCTCCACAGGTTGATATCAATATCAGATGGTGTTAACTGAGAACTTATGCAATATATGCTCCACGATGTATTCAGGGTATAAATTCTGAAATTTCTGTGCAAGCTCCCAGCTTATATACAATCTCAACCCTTAATTAGAATTTTCTACATTCTACTACAATATTCATGAAGGTTTGGAACTCTCTTGTAAGTTCTATATAGTTCTAGTTGTAACAAACAAAGGAAGGGGATTCCCCTTTTCTATAAATAGACTCACTGCAATGTTACACTCTTACTAAGAGGTTCATATAAAGGTCAGGATACATGTAGTCAACACATTCCAACATGTACATTGTACATTGTAATTATCCTATAGTACATCACACACAATGTAAAGATCTAGAATGTTCTCTCTACTAGATGTGCATTCTGATTCTTTCACTGCTACACATTACATGTATATTCACTTTTCACATATGAATAATACTCTCTCTTCTGGAAATTTCTATGTTCATAAAATCATATAGAAAACTAAAAAAATAACTTCCTTCTAGAAGATTCCTTAATTATATCACATTATTCCTTTCAGATCATGTGTACATCTTGCAAATAAAGACATTATTACTCTTTTGTGTTTCCAATGATCTCAAACTTATGATTGATGGAGTTGAAAGAGAGAACATGGAGGGAAAGAGAGAGAGAGAGAAAGAGAGGAAAAGACTTAACCAATCAAGGATAATGTTTTTTATATTTGGCTGTTTTACATATTAACTTTTGATTTATGATTGTAAGCAGAATAACAACAATTATTTGTGCTCATTTTTTTTTAAATCAGGATTTAAAAGTGAAGTGTAAAATCAACCTATAGAATGGCTGAGGAGTTACAATATATTCATCAATTTTCAACCCAATGTTTTTTTTTCAAAAATCAGAATCACCACCACCTTTAATAATCTCATGCATGCCCCATCAGAACAGGAAACGTCAATTTTTTTTTCTTATCTTCGAGACATGAGACCTCCATCTTCATCAAGTCAAATTTGTTCCCTTCCTTCTTCCTACCCCATTCACGCATGGTAATCAGTCATGAGCACCTCAGATCCACTTCTACGGGAATCATTCTCCCCTCGTTCAGACTACCAGAATTCATTGTATAGCTACATGTATATGGCACTGTACAGCCACATCAAAAGTAACTAATTTTTTCTAGTTTGAACATCGGATAACAAAAAATTGTATAGCAAAATGGATGTTTGAGCATCATTTTGAACGAAAACTCTATAAAGAATCAGCATCCCTTGGTAGTCTGAACGTTGTATCGTACGAAAACCATTTGATTGGGCGGAGCTTATCGTGTGTATGCGCTAATGTGACCAATCAGCTGTAATACTGTATGCTCCAGTGCTGTCCATGACATAACCTTACTGCTAAACATATGGTGTCGACTGACCTTCCCAAAACTAGTTTCTTGATACTATGTTCTTATTCAGTATATTTTTAAAAGTGTGTACGCCTGTTTAGCTTTACGATGATTCTTCATGGCTTGTCGCCCTCTTTCCTTGCTGCATGCACCATCGAGTAGGAACATGTAACAGCCCATCATCCTTCCCAACGTGCTCTCATCGTCATCTTGAAATAAACATGGGAGCATTGTCAATATCCTACAGGGGATTGTGTCATCTCATGTAGATAAGGCTCTTAAGTACTTTCTAAAGAAGACATCTACCATGTTAAAACAAGTTCGAAGACACTGCCTAAACTCATAAAGGGTACACTTTTTAATGTTTGTTTAAGAAGAAAAGCATCATCGGGTAACAAGCATTGAAATATTGCCTACAGTCTTAATTGTATTGTATTTATTTTCCATCAATTAAAACAACAAATAATAATATATTCATAATTATGAAAACAAATTGATTAAAAAAGAAGACGGAGGGATGACCCTACTCAGCGTTGTTGCCATAACAACACTGTTTTACAGAGGGGTCCCTATAGACATAGAAAACATGTAAATATATTAACAAGAAAAAAGTTAACAACTTACAATAGTTAAAGAAACAAATTGGAGTAAAAACAGGTAAAACAGAGAAAATATTTACTATATATACAAGAGAGAAAGCTTAAAAAATAGCGTACATTTAAATAAGATACCTGATCAGCTACAAAAAGTCTGGAATAATATTTTAACAATCCTTTCTGAATGTGTTAACACTTTGTAATAATTTTGTAGTATGTGGAAGAGCATTATATTGGATTGAGCCTCTATATTGAGTAGTTCGTCGGCAGTATTCAGTTCTAGGCTTAGGGAGAGCAAAGTTACGAGAACTGCGGAGAGAGTAAGTATGAAAAGGGGGTTGAAACATATCATTCATACTAGAGGATAACATATCATGGACTGATTTAAAGACAAATACATTTAAATTTCTCTTACGCCTGGATTCGAGAGACGACCATTTTAAAACTGAATGAATTTGCGCATTAGAGATATGTTCATATGGATTAACTTTCATTATTACTCTGCCCGCACGATTCTGGAGAGTTTGCAATTGTTTGATAAATTTTCGATCACACAAATCAGTTAAAATATCCGCATAGTCAAAAAGGGGCAATATAATCGCTTTATAAAGCAAGTTCAAATTTGACTCATTAACAGAATATCGAAGTCTAGCTAAATATTTCACTAAGTTCCCAACCCTCTTACATAAGTTATCAATATGGACATCCCACTTTAGTTTATTGTCTATAATAAATCCGAGATATTTAACACTATCAGACTGTTGTATTGCAATATCATTAATATTTACATTCAATTTGTTACATTTACTTAACATATGTCTTGAGCCTATGAGTAAAGATACAGTTTTATCAAAATTCAGTGTCAACTTATTATTGCACATCCATTTATAAATAAGTGATAATTCATAATTTAGTTTATTTTGAATACTATCAGAATCAGAAAAATAAATAACAGTGTCGTCGGCGTAAAGCTGAATTGAACAAAAATTTGTATATTGAGGCAAATCATTGATGTAAATAATAAATAGCAAAGGCCCCAAAATGGAACCCTGTGTTACACCAACAGAAATGGGCAATGGAGCTGAGAGAGTTGAGTCAGTAGAAGTTGAAATAAACCTGTTATGCAAATAATTATTGAACCATTGCAAACATTCTTCAGAGATACCGATATTGCGCAATTTTACTAGAAGCAAGTTAGGATCAACGCAATCGAACGCTTTTTTCAAATCAATGAACACTGCTCCTGTATATTTTCCTTGATCAAAAGCGTTCATCCATTCATCTGTAATATTAACTAAAGACGTTATTGTTGACTGTTTACTCCTAAACCCCCAAAATTAATTTTCTTAACACTTTAGAATTTGGGGTTAAGAAGTCATTCGATGTCTTGGAATAAGTATGGGACATTTCCTAAACTAATCAAGAATTTAAAAAGTGTGCACACTTCTTTAATTGTTACTAAATATGGAGAACATCTTAAAAGAAGTATGGGAGAATTGTATGTGGTGTACCATGGTTCAGGTAATCTACTTGTATAGGCCAGTAGATCTAGTGATAGACCCACCACTAATTGCAAAAGAAACCAATCAAAGTTTTTTTTACTCAAAATATGGGTTAAAATAACATACTAAAAATCACGAAAAATCGGAGCTGTGGAACAATGCCTAATTTGCATAATTCAAAATGGCCGCCATTTGGCCTATTTTGGCATATCCCACAGATATTCCAGCCTTTAGCCCAGGGTTGAAAAGTCATAGAAACTTCTTTTTTGTGACTACCCCAATGTTTTAGGGGTCAAGGAAAATAATTAAGGTAGTATAAGAGGTACATAAATGTAATATCATACCTAATTTGCATAAATTTACATATTTTCCCAACATGAATCCTGTATTATATCATTATCTTGGAATATAAGACTGGTAGAGGCAATATTTTTGTAAATATTTTGTAAATATATTTTGTTGAGCCAGTGTACCTCCTTATTTAATGCTTTATCCAGATTATACATCTTTCATTAACTTCCTTATTTGCTTAAATTTGCATAAATTTGCATAAAATAATGGAAAAATGACCACTATGCAGTAAGTATAAGTATGGCAGATTGCAGAGTCAAGCAAACTTCACTATTCTGACTACACAAATGCTTTGAGGTCAATTAATAATTAAGGTAATATTAGAGGCATGTTATTGTGATATGCCTAATTTGCATAAATTTGCATATTTTGTTTTAAAATGGCCGATAATCTGAATGTTGTTTTTTATATCAATATCTTGGAATATAAGACTGATAGAAGCATTGTTTTGATAAAATATATCAATTTTTTTTAGCCAGAGAACCTGCAGAGACAAAGAATATTTAAGTCTATAGAGAGGTTCTGTGGGTTATGGAAAATGATAAAAAATATATATATCATCCAAATAGAGCCATGTAATGAGACATAATTTGCATAAATGTGCACATCTTATTCCTTCATACCATAATATGTGTAATTTTACGATAAACTAGCATCTAAATCAATTGTTCTCAAATTTTCTAGCTGAAAAACAAAATGCCCTAAAATGACCCAGGGGTAAGTTTGTAATCTTGTAGTACTATTTATTGATTAAGATTTCTGGATCGATTAACATTTTCTGGGTTATATCGGGATAAAAAGCTTAAAAAGATAAAATAATTTGCATCACTTTCAATTCCAAAAGCCATGCAGCGATCAAAGTCTGTAGATGTACCTTTAACCAGCTCTGTTGGATTTAAAGTCATTTTATTCATCCTCGAAATCACTTTCTGGATCAGGAAGTGCCACATTGGTGCAATGAAGTCCTTTACACATAACACATGCTGGTGAGCATTGCATCCCGTATTTCCTGCAGGAACATTTCCGTCCTGTACATCCTGCCTTGCAGCTACAGCTGATTACTTTCAGAAGACATGCGAGAGCTGGCTTCATATCAGTCTGAATGGGCACCAACATCTCGTCGACATTCTTCCATCCCCAATTCTCAGCACATATATCAACTCCACTCCATTGTTGGACCTGAAGATAAACACGTTGGCTGTGATACTGAGCTGCTGAGGATGTCCCCAGTAGTTTTCGGAAGTGTGAAAATATATTTTTCCCCTATTTTATTCCTATTTAAACGAAAATAGGCCTATTTTTTTCCTATTTTCTTTGGAAAATATGAAAAATTAGATCTATTTTTTGGCTATTTTTTATTTTTTCCCTATTTAATTCCTATTCTAAGGAAAATAGGCCTATTTTTATTGCATTTCCCTCGGAAATAGGAAGAAAATAGAAGTAATTTTAGGCTATTTTTTTTATTTTTCACCTATTTTCTTCCTATTCTAAGGAAAATAGGCCTATTTTTATTGTACTTCCCTCGGAAATAGGAAGAAAATAGAAGTAATTTTAGGCTATTTTTTTTATTTTTCACCTTTTTATGCCTCCGCCCACCGAAGGTGGGTGCCGGAGGCATTATGTTTTCGGGTTGTCCGTCCGTCCGTCCGTCCGTCCGTCCGTCCGTGTGTCCGTCCCACTTCTCGTTACCGCAATATCTGAAGAATCATTTGAGGTAGGAATCTCAAACTTGGTACTAGTATGTATCCCCATACGAAGATGAACTGATTAGATTTTGGGGTAAGTAGGTCAAAGGTCAGAGGTCACAGAGGTCAATTTACATGAAATTACATGAAATTCTTGGTTTTTAGCACCGTTACTGCGATATCTCAAGAACTGTTTGAGGTAAGAACTTCATACTTGGTACTAGTATGTATCCCCATACGAAGATGAGCTGATTAGATTTTGGGGTAAGTAGGTCAAAGGTCAGAGGTCACAGAGGTCAATTTACATGAAATTACATGAAATTCTTGGTTTTTAGCACCGTTACCGCGATATCTCAAGAACTGTTTGAGGTAAGAACTTCAAACTTGGTACTAGTATGTATCCCCATACGAAGATGAACTGATTAGATTTTGGGGTAAGTAGGTCAAAGGTCAGAGGTCACAGAGGTCAATTTACATGAAATTACATGAAATTCTTGGTTTTTAGCACCGTTACTGCGATATCTCAAGAACTGTTTGAGGTAAGAACTTCATACTTGGTACTAGTATGTATCCCCATACGAAGATGAGCTGATTAGATTTTGGGGTAAGTAGGTCAAAGGTCAGAGGTCACAGAGGTCAATTTACATGAAATTACATGAAATTCTTGGTTTTTAGCACCGTTACCGCGATATCTCAAGAACTGTTTCAGGTAAGAACTTCAAACTTGGTACTAGTACGTATCCCCATACGAAGATGAGCTGATTAGATTTTGGGGTAAGTAGGTCAAAGGTCAGAGGTCACAGAGGTCAATTTACATGAAATTACATGAAATTCTTGGTTTTTAGCACCGTTACCGCGATATCTCAAGAACTGTTTGAGGTGAGAACTTCAAACTTGGTACCAGTATGTATCCCCATAGAAAGATGAACTGATTAGATTTTGGGGTAAGTAGGTCAAAGGTCAGAGGCCACAGAGGTCAATTTACGTGAAATTACATGACATTACTGGTTTTTAGCCTCGTTTGAAAATGAAATGAAATAAATTTTTGTCTCCTGTGCATTTTAAGTGAAATGATTTGTAATTTTGTTGGACCAATCCTTTTTAGAGTGTACATGTATGCCATACATTTCCGATCTGGTGATGGCGGAGGCATAAATTCCGACCGCGCGCGGTCGAATATTCATCTAGTTTCTTCCTATTTCAGGAAAATAGGCCTATTTTTATTGTATTTCCCTCGGAAATAGGAAGAAAATGGAAGTAATTTTAGGCTATTTTTTATTTTTCACCTATTTTATTCCTATTTCAGGAAAAAAGGCCTATTTTTATCCTATTTCCCATGGAAAATATTATAGAAATAGGCCTATTTTGAGGCCATTTTCTGATTTTTTCCTATTTTTTAGACCTCATTTCTCTCCGGACTATTTTTTCCCTAGTTTTTGCACTTTTCATTTTTGTCAAAAAAATAGTTTTATCCTATTTTTCAGGCTAGCTCTAGTTTAATCCTAGTTTTCTCATTATTCTAAAACTAGTTTTGTACTATTTTCCAAACTTTTATCTTTCCCCATGATCCAGCGCTAGTTTTATCCTATTTTCCAAACTTTATTTTTTCCAGCACTATAGTTTTATTCTAGTTTCCTTACTTCTGTACTTTTGCTAACACTAGTTTTATCATATTTTCCAAACTTTATCTTTTCCAGCACTAGTTTTATACTATTTTCCAAACTATTGGTTTCTATAGGTCCTAATCAATCATGAATATTCATGAATAACAATCTAAAATATGAAAACTAGTGGAAATAGATAAATACATTTAGATTTGGGATTAAGATTTGAACTTTGTTAGAAATTTTACTTACATTAAACTATTGTAATGTTGTACACAATTTCAAAAGGCATTTTCATATTTCATTAATAAAAGTGTAAATCAATTTTAATAACAAAAGTGTAATCTAGTCAGTAACCATTTTTTTATAGCACTACAACTATGTCCCTATATATAATGAATGTGATACAATTGCTTACAATTGCTTAGTAGCTAGGTATAGGACATAGGATGTAGGCTATATCTCTATAGGTCATATGATCGGTTGACCCCTGATAGGATTAATAATTAATAATGTCATGTCATGTCATTGTTCCTGTAGACACCCACAGCATTTCTTCTTATATTAATCTTATAGTTAATTATTTTCTTATTGGTTTTCTATAGGTCGTATAGAAACCTACAGGATTTCTTATTGGACCTATAGAAACCTACAGGATTATCAGTCCCATAGACACCCATAGGATTTCTATGGGTGTCCCATATACCATTTCCATATAGAAACCTATAGAGACATGGGTCTCTATGGGACCTATAGAAATTCTGTCTATAGGATTTTCGATAAAATAAATTTTTGTCTCCTGTGCATTTTAAGTGAAATGATTTGTAATTTTGTTGGACCAATCCTTTTTAGAGTGTACATGTATGCCATACATTTCCGATCTGGTGATGGCGGAGGCATAAATTCCGACCGCGCGCGGTCGAATATTCATCTAGTTTCTTCCTATTTCAGGAAAATAGGCCTATTTTTATTGTATTTCCCTCGGAAATAGGAAGAAAATGGAAGTAATTTTAGGCTATTTTTTATTTTTCACCTATTTTATTCCTATTTCAGGAAAAAAGGCCTATTTTTATCCTATTTCCCATGGAAAATATTATAGAAATAGGCCTATTTTGAGGCCATTTTCTGATTTTTTCCTATTTTTTAGACCTCATTTCTCTCCGGACTATTTTTTCCCTAGTTTTTGCACTTTTCATTTTTGTCAAAAAAATAGTTTTATCCTATTTTTCAGGCTAGCTCTAGTTTAATCCTAGTTTTCTCATTATTCTAAAACTAGTTTTGTACTATTTTCCAAACTTTTATCTTTCCCCATGATCCAGCGCTAGTTTTATCCTATTTTCCAAACTTTATTTTTTCCAGCACTATAGTTTTATTCTAGTTTCCTTACTTCTGTACTTTTGCTAACACTAGTTTTATCATATTTTCCAAACTTTATCTTTTCCCTATTTAGTTTTATACTATTTTCCAAACTATTGGTTTCTATAGGTCCTAATCAATCATGAATATTCATGAATAACAATCTAAAATATGAAAACTAGTGGAAATAGATAAATACATTTAGATTTGGGATTAAGATTTGAACTTTGTTAGAAATTTTACTTACATTAAACTATTGTAATGTTGTACACAATTTCAAAAGGCATTTTCATATTTCATTAATAAAAGTGTAAATCAATTTTAATAATAAAAGTGTAATCTAGTCAGTAACCATTTTTTTATAGCACTACAACTATGTCCCTATATATAATGAATGTGATACAATTGCTTACAATTGCTTAGTAGCTAGGTATAGGACATAGGATGTAGGCTATATCTCTATAGGTCATATGATCGGTTGACCCCTGATAGGATTAATAATTAATAATGTCATGTCATGTCATTGTTCCTGTAGACACCCACAGCATTTCTTCTTATATTAATCTTATAGTTAATTATTTTCTTATTGGTTTTCTATAGGTCCTATAGAAACCTACAGGATTTCTTATTGGACCTATAGAAACCTACAGGATTATCAGTCCCATAGACACCCATAGGATTTCTATGGGTGTCCCATATACCATTTCCATATAGAAACCTATAGAGACATGGGTCTCTATGGGACCTATAGAAATTCTGTCTATAGGATTTTCGACCTGGGTTGTGAGGAGGTCTTCCTCTTTGTATTTGTATTTTCTCAATTAAGTTTAACCTATTTTCTGCCTAGTTTTCCACTATTTTATTCCTGTTTTTGCCCCATTTTCTCTCTAGTTTCCATTATTCAATCCAAATTTTCACCCTATTTTCATTCTAGTTTTTCCCTATTTTTATTTTCTTAATCAAGTTTTATCCTAGTTTCTCAATCTGGTTTTCCTATTTTCTTTGTATTTTCTCCCTAGTTTTTCCCTATTCCTTATTTGCATTTTCTCAATTAGGTTTAACCTATTTTCTGCCTAGTTTTCCACTATTTTATTCCTGTTTTTGCCCTATTTTCTCTCTAGTTTCCCATTATTCAATCCCAATTTTCACCCTATTTTCATTCTAGTTTTTCCCTATTTTTATTTTCTTAATCAAGTTTTATCCTAGTTTCTCAATCTGGTTTTCCTATTTTCTTTGTAGATTTTTCCTATTTTCTCCCTAGTTTTTCCCTCTTACATTGCATTTTCTCAATTAGATTCATTCTATTTTCTGCCTAGTCTTCCACTATTTTATTCCTGTTTTTGTCCTATTTTTTCTGTAGTTTCCCATTATTCAATTCCTATTTCCTCCTATTTTATCCTATTTCTCAATCAAATTTTATCCTATTTTCTGCCTAGTTTTCCACTATTTTATTTCTATATTTTTTCTATTTTCCATCTCCCACTATTTTCTTCAACGTGTTTTCCCCTATTTTCTACCTAGTTTTCACCTAATTTAATCCTATTTCCATCCTATTTTTGTTTTTTTTCCTATTTCCGGAATAATTTCGAAGGACTATTTTCTTTCTGGTTTTATCCTATTTTCTTGGAATAAAAATAGGGAAAAATAGGGGAAAAAATAGGAAAAATGTGTTTCAATCCTATTTTTATCCTATTACAAGTAGCTATCTCTACGCTATACAAAATAGGAGAAAAATAGGGAAAAAATATTTTTGACAAACTATTTTTTTCCCAGTTTTATCCTATTTTCTTGAAATAAAAATAGGAAAAAATAGGGAAAAAATATATTTCCGTTGGTAATTTTTTTGGATTTTTTCCTATTTTTACCCTATTTCATTTCGACTTGGGGTGAGAGGCAAGCTACTAGGATGTATACTTGTTGTACTAGATGCAACCTTCTGGTGGAAGCGGTTGAATCGGAGAGTGTCCAAGGTCTCACCCACTTTGCCATTCAACATAGAAACAAGTGCATTTTCTCCCTTCACCCCACCCTATGACATCTAGCGACCCCCCCCCCCCAATAATGGTTATATTTATGGCAATTTTGACAGGTATTTTGAATTAAATAAATATAGTTCATTTTGATTGTATTGTCCAGATAAATGGAATGGGGGTCCCAATGTAGTGAATGTTGGCTCTCGAATGGCTAGGGGTGCGTGATTTGTTAAAACTTCAGAAGACTGCCAGGGATGCCAGAAATTGCAGGGGGCTGTACCAAGCCTAGCAAGGTTTGGTGCAATTATGGGTAAAATAAGTATAAGTAAAAGGATGTCTGGAAATTGTAAAAATTTCTTTCATCCGTTTCCCTGTTCCGATAAACATGTGGATATACCGCTATTTCAACTTCTACCACTCTTGAAATAGGGCTATTGGTCGCCATTTATTGAAATAAATATGCTAATTAATGCAAATCATGTGTGGACACATAGCTAAATTATATGACATTGATTTTATCATGTTCATTATACTACAAAACTTTACTACAGGCATCAAAATGATGATTCTTTGATCTTGTAATCCGAAAATACAGACCAAAGCAGATGAATTAGCAAATTAATAAAACATTTTTGTAAATATGCAAATTTATGCAAATTGGGAATTCAAGGAAAGGAGAATTTTCCTAATTAGACTTTAGTCAGATTCTCTGATCAAACAAAGATCATATAGCTACAAATTTTAGCCCTGTATTTCTCTTTTATTCCAAAATATATAGAATAAATTGACATAATGTTCAAATTGGCGGCCATTTTGAAGACTTTTTATGCAAATTTATGCAAATTAGGCTTGATAACATAATTATGTCTCTTTAATATTTCCTTTTTCGTACTCCTTGACCCATAAAACCTATATATAGCCACTAAAATGAGCGTTTCTCGACTCTCTAATGCCGAGATACAGGCTGGAATCTTGATGGAGTATGCGAAAATATGCTAAATGGCGGCCATTTTGAATTATGCAAATTAGGCATTGTTCCACAGCTCCGATTTTTCGTGATTTTTAGTATGTTATTTTAAACTGTATTTGGGATCATAAACTCCAAGATGGTTTCTTTTGCAATTAGTGGTGGGTTCCATGGTAATTTTCAGTAGATCTACTAGCCTATAGATGACATTTAAATTTCTAGCCTAAGAAGTTGTCCACCGTCTCAAAATGAAGGATACATTGTCTAAACTGATAAGGGATACACTTTAAAAAAAAAAGTTTTTTTGAGAAGTAAAACATCATGAAATATTAAAGCATTAAGGTCATTTCCACAGTTGTACAGGTTTGTGGGTAGTCTTTAACTCAGATGACACTTTTAAAGTCTTGGTTAAGAAGTCGTGGAAAATCTTGAAATGAGTATGGGGACAGTATTATGAATTCATAAAGGTGTTTGCTTTTTAATTCTCTCTCACAGAGTTAAACATTTTGATGAAATATAAGCATGAGAGCATTGTCAACTGTCATACAGAAGTTTTGGTAGTCTCATGGAAAGATAACCAGTTAACAGTTAGTATTTTGCTCTACATGTGTATGGCTCTGTGGCTGTGCTGGTATATAAGGTAAACAGATATGCGAATTTTAAGATACCACTCCAATTAAAGGGAAAAGGAACTTGATAGCAGACAAGTCATCACAATCTAATAACATTAATTGTGCATGGAAATCAACTCCAAATTAACTTCTGTGCAGGCTGTATAATTTCCCCCTTTATACACTTTAATTGTAAACTATTTAAATGCCTGATGTTGGTTTTTAGAACTGATCCTACATCTTCTAGTGATATACATGTCATTTTTTATTGATGATTGGTCTCTTTCAGTTGGGTTTTGCTCACTTTAAGGCAGTCCTTGAGGGACTTCATTCTCTATTATTGCTGGGTGTTTAATTCAATTTATTTTGTCAAGAAGTTGTTTTTTCTACTGCATAGAGAAGAAATGAAGATGTGTTATTGATTTGAGGAAAGAGAGCTTGGATGATATGCAACTAAAGATGGAGGGAGACAGAGAGAGAGAGAAGGGGTGGGAGCTGGGAGAGGAAGAAGAGAGAGAGAGAGAGAGAGAGGGGGATAGACAGAGAAAGAAACAAAGAAGGGAGTAAGGGATAGTGAGAAAGTGGAATAAAGGAATTAGAGGTGAGAGAGAGAGATAGCTATAGGGGAAATTGAGAAAGAGAAGCTATGATGATGAGAGGTAAATAAGAGAAGAAAAAGAAGTAGCAGAAGGTGAAGAAGAAGAGGATGGAGTGGGGGATGATAAAGAAATGGAAGCAAAAGAGATGAAGGAGAAGGAATGCGGAGGAGGAGAAGGAGAAGGTTTAGGAAGAAGGTTTAGGAAGAAGGAGGAGGGGGAGAAGAAGAAGACAGAGAATATAAAAATAAGAGAATGAAGAAGGGGAAAAGGAAGAATGCAGAGCAGAAAGAAGAGAAGGAGGAAAAGGAAAGAGAAAAGAGAGATTGAGAGAGAGAGAGAGATAGAGAGAGAGAGAGAGAGAGAGAGGGAGAGAGAGAGAGAAGCTTTTCATGAACACCTTCATTTATAAACATGACCATGATGTTCTTGCATCATTGATATAATTAATTCCTCACAGTAGATTCTCCTGAACTAATATCATATACCAAGCCTCACTATTGAGTTTAGACAGTGCATTATACTGTATGCAGGCATGCATTCAATAACTGGTCGGTGAGTTATGTGTTAAAAGCACTTAGAGAAAGTATCAAGTGTTGAATAAATGCATATTTTGTTTCATGAGATAGGGGGTACTGAATCATTGAAATGTACATGCACTGATCATACTTTAACCCTTATGGTGCTACCAAATTTTCACACGTGTACATGTATCAAATTTAACTTTCAATCATATGGTCCACTTTTATTTCCTTTTGTTAATGAATTTTTGTACCCTGATTCTATTGTATAAATAATGCCATCTATTTGGAGCCAGAAGGGTGTTAACTCATTCAGTTTAATACAGGGTTAAAGCCCTTCTTGCTCTGAACAGACGGTACATTGTAAGTGAAGTTTATGGAAATGATTTTGATGTGATTGGATACTTTACACAAAATAAACACACTAGATATTTAGAATGGCCTAGTCTTTCTGTGCACAGACGAAAGTTGTTCTCTGTATCACCATTTAGCCTACATGTAGGATAGGAATGCTGTTTGCTGTGTGAGAGTTTGGAGCTTTTTTCATCAAGTTCTCATTTTGTTCGTGGCAATAAAATGTTTACAGGATCTGTCCCTAGTCGGGTTTTTTCTATGTTGCCAATCAGTCAACGAACAAGGTATGTGCATGCTGCTCTGTTTGCAGATAAGAACCTTTCATGAGACTGCCCCAGTGATGCTTCGAATGTAACAGAGGAAATGCAGCAAAATTAACACCATGACAGTCGTAACTGCGGCCAGTCAATCCAAAAATATTTTGCCTGGTAGGATAGGGTTCTTTAACAGTATGTAAAATATCAGCTTCAAACATTACTTCTGTAAACAGATATTGGAAGTTTGAATACAGAAATGAAATTCTAAATAAAGGTAAGATCATACTGTGAGTAGATTTGTCGATGCACTCATATATGCCTGCTTGCATTTAACTTCAATATAAAGAGCCTTGATAAGAAATTATTTTTTTCCTTTATGGTCCTTAATAATTATGGGGATCTTAATTAGCACCAGTCTCAGAAACATAATTTTTTCCCCTATGTTTGCTGTTCTATACCAGTATTCAAAATAACAGCTTCAAACGTAACATTACCTGTAAAGTTATTCAATGTTTGAATACAGAATTTACATCCTAAGTAAAGGTTTAATTGACTTGTAGGTAGACTGGTCAACACACCTGTTACTTGCTCGATGTGCAATGAACTTGTAGTTAACTTCTGTAGAGGTCTTAATATGAATTTAAATTTCCTTATTATTCTCCTTAATCCGTATCCATTTTAATGTGTCATAGTTTTTTTGTGGTTCAATGTTGATTTTCAAATTATTATTATTTTGGTTAAATTGGTCCCCTTAAAGAGAAGTTGAGTTCCGGGAGAGGGGAAAAATCATTTGTGAGCTTTCTTATTCTTTTTATGTTAGTTTGAAAGAACATCATAGCAGAATTGTAACCTGAGAAGGATTGCTCCTCAAATTCCCCCGTATTCAAATTATGGCAAGAAATAGCTGAAGTGTTCGGGCCGAACATTCACGCCACAGGTGTGTGCAGTCCCACATACCCATTTCTGTGTGCAGTGCATGTGCTTTTCAGCGAGATTGGGTCAATTTCTTATCATTCTGATGATTCTGAAACCTCAAAGTATACACCAATTCATATTTAGACGTGATCAGCCTCTCCCAATTTCTTTGAGACAGTCTTTCACAATGTAACATGCATGATCAGAATTCAACTTTATCTTTAAGACACCATACATCCATCGCATCACATCCCCTGCAGCGAAGAAATGAACAAATGAGCCTTCCCTCCTCCAATATGAAAAATACCAAACTTCTCATCATCCTGACAATCCAATCGTCTCCTCGTTATTGCATTTAGATTGATAAATTTTCCACTCCCCGTAGCGGATCTCTCTTTCCTTCTGTCAAGTACTCGTGCGGGGACACCATCTCATCATGACGCAAGGCTCACTCCTTCAAAAAGGATTGTTGAAGTGTCGTAGCCCTAGAGCTGCTCCCATAAATAATACAATAACAGTAGATTAAAACGTAGCAACTAGTCGGCCGAGGGGGTCGGTTTATGTTACAATCTCTCTGGCATTGTAGTCGATATATGCAGCAGCACACCTTCAGGGATGTACATAGCATAGATTTCTTGAGAGCACCAGAAGTGGTATTTCTATTTTCCAATATGCAATAGAATAACTGTGAATTAAATTGTAGGACAGATCAGCCTAGGGGATTGCAGCATTTTACATTTTTTTGTGGAGTTGTACTCGATATGCACTAGGTATTGATATGTTAACCCTCTCGTTACCACAAGACTAAAATGCTATTCACTTTGTACATAGTGTTGTTGACTTTGGTCCTGACAGGGTAAGTGCACCAGCAGTGCATTGGTTCCATACAATACATTGGGTGATTTCACGCTCGGTGTTGGTGTTTAGAGCAAAAATTCTCCTAAAATCGAACCCCAACACCGCTGTTCAGATTAAGGAGCCGATACCGATATCCTAACAAAGTGCATCGATAGCTTAGCACTGGTAATGGCACTTTAAAAAGCAAAGGTAGTTCCTTTCTGTGTGCTGTAGATCGAACGTTAGAATAAATGCTGGCCTAGATTTAATTTCAGACCTATATGAACATACTACCTCATAACACCTGTAAAATTACACTTCGATTGACGCCTACTGACTTTATTGCTCACGGCTAATCACCAAAATTTCCCATATCTAGCATTCAAGTAGCAACACCAGCACCAACAATGAACGTGAAATAAAAATTTCTTAATCCCTAGGGGTATAGTGTTAGTGAACAGAATTTTGTACATGAAATTAAACACCGACTGCCGAGCTCGGTTCAGCAGACAACATTTGACAACAATTAACACCAGCAACCGGAACTACGTCAGAAAATCAGAGGTCAACACCTAACACCGACAGATTTTTTTTCTCATTTCATAGTTTGTGTTAGATCATAATTTGTGGCAAAATAAACACTAACCCCAAACACCAACACCGAGCGTGAAATGATCCATTGAAACAAGATGAAAATAGTAGTAAAGAACCAGGGTGGTGTTACAATCTATTGGATATTGTCCTTGATATATGCAGTATAGCTGTGGCTTGTTACTACTTTCAGTATGCACAAGACAATAACACTAGATTAAAATTCTATAGTGTTCACCTGGGGGTAGTATACATGTACATTACAACACCCCTGATACCGTACTTGATATGTTTGGCAACACACGTTTGGCGTAGATATCGTAAAAGAGCCAGCAGCATTTGGTTTTTATTTCCATTGTAAAATAAATTGAATATTGATTGAAAATGGGAAGTCTCTGCCACATCACACATTGGCCTTTGAAACATTTTCTTTCTTCCACTTTATCATTCTCAAGATTTTTGTTGATATGTCAGCAAAGTAGCTTAAGTACACTTAAGTTTAAGTTAAATTTGTATGCCATTTCAACTAGAGGTGGTGCTGGAGGCATTACATGTATCTTTTTTCCTCTGTTTATTCATGTGTCCATTTGTTTGTCCATATCTTTGTTAAATTCTCAAGAAAGGCTCAAGGCGTAAGCTATTAAGATTTGTATTGTTTCTCACGTTTATCTTTAATTCTTACTAAAATACCAGTAATGTAAGCTTCAAACCCAGCTTATTTTGTACATTATCATATCTTATATGTGACTTGTCACATCAAGATAAGACAGAAGTCTCTGGGCTAGCTAGAACTCAAGAAAAAGGGGGAAATTGTGAAATATATCAAATTTGTTATTATTAATTTGTTATTTGCTATTATTGAAGAATCTCCAATGTTTCATGAATACTCTTTAGAAATGTCTAGTCCTCAATATTACGGGAAAGAGTAGAAAAATCTGTTTTTCTGGGAGTGTTCTTTTTTATAAGGAAGAAAGGAAAATGTAAAAAAACCAGATCCGTTTGTCATATGTCAAGTTTAGAAAGCGCGATTCGGGGGGGGGGGGGGGGGGGGAGGCAAACATCTTCAGGCCGTGAACTCTATACTCTTAAGCACACCTTATAGGAAAGCAGCAACTGCAATTTATATTGCTGTTTATGAAGAAGGAAAATGTCAAACGACAGATCTGTTTTTTATAGCTCTTCCTGGTCTTTATACTGGGTCATTAGAAAGTAAAGAGAAAAGAAACCAAGCTTTCAAAGAGAGTGCAACGATCAGGAAAGTATTGCGTCAAGTTGAACTTTATAGGTGGATGATACAGAAGAAATGTAACAATAGCCATTTCAAATGCTGTGGGGATAACTCGCACAATGAAAGGAATATCATAAAACAAAATGTCAGTTCCCAGGGCGCTACTGAGATGCATCTTGCTCTTTATACTACATCATATTCATTAGAGACCAAAAAGAACAGAAGCTTGGTTTTAAGCCTATACAGTATAGAGAAAAAGCAGGAAAGTATTGTTTCGAGTTTTTAACAGGGGCGTGTAAATTTTAAGAGGAGAGAGAGAGAAGAAAATATAATCATCGGAGCGTTTATTACTTCTTAATCTTTCAAAACAACCGGGAGGGTTGAAAAACTTTCTTTGAAAAAAGTTGGCTTAATGAGTGCGGCAAAAAGATATGGTCAAACAATGATGCTGTTTATCTTAAACTCGCTATTTAACAGCAAATATCAGGGAACGTTATAGCTTTCAAAATAGTAAAGGTAAATTAAAGTGTCAAGTTTAACATGATTCAATATCCTTTCAACGAACCAAACCCATCTTTGAAAAGAAAGCAAACAACATTGATGAACACTGTAACGTTTACGTGATAACTCATTGCTGCTTAATTTACATAAAAAGTTATAAAGTGAGGAGGATAAAAATAAAGAGAAGAGGAAATGTGTCGAAATTATACAGGTGTGGAGAGAGATGGAGAGAGAAAAAAGTCAGAAATCGTCAGGGCTTTTATTTTTAGTTAACTAGAACAGAGAGAAATGATGACTTTCAAACAGCAACGCTGTTTTCTCTTTATCTTGCTGTTTAATATGATGATAATAAAAAGCAAATGGAAAAAAGTAACTATTTATAAGGAAAGAGAAAGAGAGAGAAAAAAAATGTTCTGTGTCGAGACTTTGAAGTGTGTGCTTTAAAAGGAGAGAGAAAAATAAAACACAAAATAATCGTCAGGTTAAGCGTTATCTTTAATCATCTTCAAGAAGAAGGTAGATTTAACTAACAGGATCTTGTTTACATGTAGCTAGATTTAACTAGCGGGGAGAAAAGATCATCATGAAATAAAATTTCAAGGCTTTATGAGGCTCTATGGGACTTTAATAAAGTTGAGAGTGAACAGAAACGAAAGCTTGAAATGAAGAGAAAAGGAACTGTTTTGAACAAGCGCATGAATTAGAAGGAGAAGGAGAGAAAAATCAGTAATGGTCTGGTCAGGGGATGTTGTAATTCTTATTCTTTAGAAAGCAGCGAATTTTACAGTTCTTTTAGAAATTGAAAGAAAAGAAAGTTTGTTTTATAAGAAAGAAAACAAACTCTGTCCAGATTATGTACAGCAAATTTTACAGTTCTTTTAGAAATTGAAAAAAAAGAAAGTTTGTTTTAAAAGAAAGAAATGGAACTCTGTCCAGATTATGATACAGGCGCGTGATTTAAAAGGAGAGAGAGAAAAAATGTCATTAATAGTTTGTTAATTGTCTGTTAATCTTTGAAAGGCGACAAATTGTATAGCTCTTTGCTAAGACCAAAAGAAAAGAAAGCTGGCTTTATAATCAGACTGGATACGATCTGTGTCTATATGATGGTTGATTAAGGTTAGTCTGTTCAACAGTTTTACCATGCGTTTATTACCTGTCGGCAAGCGTTATCAAGTTCTGGAAAAGAATGCAAACAACGTGAACAAACTAAAGTTTACAGTTATGATTAATTTAGGGGGGAAAAATGTAAAGAGAAAAACTCTAGAAGTTTGAACTATGTCTAAAAACTTACCTTGCAAAAATGACAGTATAAAAAAAACGTTGGACCTTGGTTGAATAAACTAGTTTATTCAACCCTTTGTTGAAAAATATAAAGAAGAGTATACCAGCATAAAAAGGTCACGGTAAGACCGAACAAGTCGATACGGGAAGCCCTTTTCAGTGCCGTGAAACTACTTGCTTTCCTACCCCGTAAAGCGTTAGATATTATGACTTAAATTAATTAAAAATGACGTTTTCATGAGAAGAGATCCTAAAGAAACATAAGAACTATTTTTTATTCAAATTGAAAACGGTTACTGAGGACTTTTCCAAAGTTTAGGTGGCAATAAAAACGAAAAAATGCTGTTTGAAGACAAAGCAGAAGACAAACTTTGGAAGCGTTTTTCTTGAAGAAATGCTTTTCCAGAGCCCTACTATTCTCGAGGTTCAAAAGCTATTATCTCCCCTAATACTTACTCTCTAGAGTTGACCTTTATATCAAATTAAAGCTTTTGAATTGGAGAATAATAATCAATAATAAAATCAAATTTGAAAAAATGTGACTTCTGTTTCTTTTTGATGTGACAGGTCACATATGTTTGATTATAAAATTAATGTGAATATGAATATGGTTATAATTGTGTAAATCATCACTGTATGATTTAATTTTTGTACTGTGTATGCATTTGACCTCATTTATTCTGATATGTACCCCAAAAAAAGGAAAAGCCCACTTCAAATGATAAATTATTATTATGGTGTCTAATATGGCACATTATATCTTTTAGATTATACTTTGTCCTTGCTATATTTTCATTCCATTCTAGTGATGTATGAACTGTACATACTGCATGAATCCAACCTGGACCCTGTTTCATAAAACTTGTTATCGATAACAAATGCCCCATTTCTAAGACAAATTTGCTCTCAGCCATTCAGATTCAAGGATTTCAGTAGCTTATAACAGTTATAATTGTAATTGTTGACAATAAGCTTTATGAAACGGGGTCCTGATCCCTGAAAGGAAATGACTGCTGGTTTCTTTGAGTGAAGTTTTCATCAAAAGCCAGCTGTAACTTAATCAAGCTAAGCATTTAATCAATATTTGATCACTGTATGTTTAGAGTTTTGACTGCATAATGAGAAATTTCATCTTCCTAATTTGAAGAGATCTTACACAAACAAGTGATGGTATTTTTTCCCAAGGCAGCAACTCCATATATATATGCAGCATGGTGTTTGGAATCGAATGCAGATCTAGAGCGCTTGTCAGTTTAGATGAGTCCACAGGTGAATAATTTCTTGACGAAGATATTCGTGGAGAGCTCCGCTTACTCGTTTGGAAAACATCTTCTCCTAGCATTGCGTAGCAGACTGGAAAATGATGAAATAGGATTACGTTGGGGTTATTTTCATGAGCTTGGCTCTATTCCTTGTAGGTTTTGGAAAGGAAAGACGGAGGCATCATAGAGGGAAAATGTGTGGATTTAAACCCCTGTCTCCGTCCAGTTTTAAATATGCTTGCGTAATCATGTCTTGGGGTTAGAAGGGTGTTAAATCATTTAACACAGATTTAACGCATTTCTGGCTCTCAAATGATATTGTCTGATTGGAGCCAGAAGGGCTTTAAGTCCTATACTTTAGCTCAGAGTTAACGACCTTCTGGGTCTCGACGGATAACTGATTACCTCATTTTTCATCTTCAAAATGAGATTAATTTACTTTTCCAGCATTCGATCCATCCATAAAAGCCTGTTTTATGATTTATACAAAAATAGCACAATTAAAACATTTTGAACCACTCATGCTTTTTAAAAATTTAGATGTAAAAATTTAACACAACACTTTGCAAGCACATTTTTTTGGACAATTTTCTTTGAAGAAAAATTTGTTACTTAGAAAGTTCATGCACTTACATAGCAATGTTTTTCTCAAGACAAATATTACAGGCATCAATGAACGAGTGGCAAGAATTGTTCAGGTAATCTCCAAGTATTTTTGGCGTGTTACAGTGAAGTTTATGGGACGACCTGATGTTATTTCTGTCACTCAAATCAATACCGAATGAAAAGCCGAAATGATGCATGAGTGTGAGCATTCATCCATACTGTATCTGACACGTTGTACGTGAAGCTATTCATCTCTTGTTTGACACTCGTCTGTGTTCTATGGAATCAGCCTAGCATGCACTCCTGCAGTGCGTGATAGCACCTGCGCTAGAAATCAAATCTTTATCTAGAATAAGAATCAATGTACTGACCATGATCTCATAGTGAGGCATAATTGATAACACTTATGCGGTCGATGTTATCGTCTGTTTGGGGCCAGAAGGGCGTTGACTCCTTGTAAAATGGTATTGGTTAACGTCCTTCTGGCTCCAAACAGACGATATACACACATGTACAGCATTGTTACATCTGCTGAGAGTCAGAAGGGTGTTAACGCATGTCTTTTCAAGTGTTAATGCCCTTCTAGCTCTCAACAGACGATTGTTTAGTCTGCCGGAACGGCTTGCGGCACCAGGGGAGAATCCATGAGTTAGGCATGGAAAGGGACGGGCACACATTTATTTCACTGATTTGAAATTTGAATAAAAGTTGTTTCCCATCTACTCTAGATAGCACCTGAATGTGGGAGTCTTTTTATTTCATGTAATGGCGTTTCAAGCTTCATAGAAAGAGAAAGGCACATATGAAGAGCAAAATACATAAATGAAGACAGCAGAAAGAAACAGAGAGAGAGAGAGAGAGATAAAGAAAACAAGAAAAGAAAGAAAGGGAGAGAAGCTTCATAGGAAGAGAAAGGCTCAAATGAGGAGCAAAATACCTAAATGAAGACAGAGCAGAGGGAAAGAGGTAGAGAGAGAGAGAGAGAGAGTGATAAAGAAAACAAAAGAAAGGGAGAGAAGGAGAGAAGAAAAAGAGTAGAGAGAGAGAGCTAGGAGAGAGTGAAAAATAGAAGGGAGAGAGAGAGAGAGAGGAGAGGTGAAAATGAGAGAGAAGGGGGAAAGAGAAGGGGGGGGGGGGAGAGAGGGATGGAGGGGAAAGTGTAAGGGAGCAAGGAAAAAAAATAATAAGGGCAACTCTTACATTAGAGGCCTCAAAAGGGCAATGACGGGAAAGGAAAAGAGGGTGAGGTATATCAGAGAGATGAATAGGAAGTGAAACAGATGTACAGAAAACTAGACACCTAGAGAAACAAACTTACAGCTAAACAAAGAGAAATTGATCTATGTCCTTAGACAATTCAGGGAAATCCCCTTTCAACCCATACTGGGACAAACAAGGATGTCATCACTTACTGAAATAGCTTTTCATTTGAAGGTTGGTATGGTTTCATTACTTTGTGTATTGAAAGCATTTCCTTGCCTATATAACGAGACGGCATGGGCGGGTATTGTTGTGATAGACGAGATTGAACATAAACACGATCGTGAGAGGAAAATCTACTGGAAACCTTGCCACTCCACTGCCTCGTTGTCATGACCATGGCTGCGTTCAGAAAAAAAAAGATGTCTTTTCAAGAGCTATATACTAAGTGAAAGAAAGAGACATTTATGTAGTTGCAATAGGAAAGTTGCCTTCTTTTTATTAGCAGTTATCATCAGAGATTTCAATAGACAGATGACCCTACTGGAATTTGGGAATGAGTAGCATGATTTGTGCTGGTTTCTATAATAACCGGTATGAATATAAAGTTTTTGAACAAGAAGGACTTCTGTAGCTCAAATGTGCCCAGTGGCCGATAAAGAATTCTTGACGAAGGGGCGGCACACCGTTATAAAATCAGGGGAGAAAAAAAAAGAAAAAGAAAAAAAAGAGTTGAAAGTTACTGTGATTTTCAGCAAAGCAGAGAAAAAAAGAAAAGAAAAGAAAATGAATAAAAAAGAAAAAGAAGATAAAAAGAAGTTCTCAATTTTACCAGGAAGGGGGGGGGGGGGGGGGGAGGGCAGTTATGGTGCATGCACCCAAGTCTTCTTGATTTGCCAATGGTATTTAACAGTTATGCCTTGTTTGGAATGCTCTTTCATATCTCAAAATGACCACAATAAACCTCACATTAATCTAACAGTAAGGTACAGGAATGACAATTTTTTTCTGATGTGAGAATTATTAAATATAAAGTGAGCGCTACAGTAGCCGGACCAAATGCCAGGGTAAGTAATATCCAAAGTCCTTTGGAAGCGCATAGAGACGTTTTATCATAATGTGATATGCGCTATGCAAGAAAGGAATATTATTATTAGTATTGATTTGCTCAATTGGAAGTATCTCTTGGATTTAATAGTTTCCCAGATTACAATTAGGAGATAAGCATCTATTCATTGCGGTAAAGCTCCAAATGTTCACAGAATTGTCCCAAATGACACAGATTCTAATTTTAAATGTCGCAGTGCATGTGCTTGCACCTGCTCTGTGGTTTAATATCGATAATGTCTCTGACGCTGTTAAGTCTCCGGACAATACTCTTACTAAGTACTTCGTGGTCTATATCCGGGATATAAACATAGGTATAGTCAGGTAATTCATGTGTGTGTGGGGACAGAAATGTTGGAGGGGGGGGGGGGGGGGGGGAAGCCATAGTGAGTATGCTGAAAAATATATACATTTGTATTGTCTTCTCATAGGTTAAATTAATTATAGGTTAATCAATTATTAATAAATTAAGAAATCCATTTGCCAATACAATAGTCAAAATGCTAACAATCTTTAAAAAAAATTTGTGTGCAAATTATGCCGTGGGTCTCTAAAGCCCACTGCTCACAATATGATCGAGTGTGTTCCGATTTTGGAAATAAATTGCAATATCATTTAATATGGGCATTTTAACCAAAAAAAAATCTACCTAATTCAGGTTCTGTACAATAATATGAATACTAAACATAGGATTTTGGAGTGCTGTCAGCCTTGTACCCGGAATAAGGGCCAAATCAGTTTCAAATCGTAGACAATCGTACGACTGCTCAGAAGTCTCTACGATTCAGAGCAGATTTGGCCTTCCTTCTGACTAGAAAGCTTGCAATAGGCCGTATTTTCAAATTTCACTATCTATATGACTATTCAGAACCTCAATCCAAAATATTTTATGTGTTTAAACAATGTTTACTTCAAATGCTATTACATTTTCTTCCGAACTCAGGTCGCAGACTGATCATACATGTATAGTGTGCAGTGGATCTTTAATATTTAGAGGTTCAGCAGAAATTCTTAAGAGCATTAGTGTTGAAGAAATCTGAGGGAAGGGGCGCTTAATCCCCTTCCCTAGGCTTGCACTAGGATTTTGAAAAAGGGGATACCATTCCTAAAATATCTGACAAGCGAAAAAGAAGTGTTGTCATGTTTTTCAGGTGCTTATTGGGTAGAAGATTTCAAAAGGGGGGCATTTGTACTTACTTAGGGTATGCCAAATGAATTTATAAAAAGGGGGTGGCACAGGCCAGGTTTATCCCCCTAAATCTACCAGAGTCCTCCCTACTCCGTATAATGGATATCAGCTTTCCATCAAATGTACATTAAGCAGTGGACTGTTTGTTAAGTGAGTATGTCAATGTTCTAGGGTGGATTAAAATGGATTTGTGAGATAATGAACAAAGTAGTACCATCACATCCAATCAACATCAATGAATGCCTCCATGTGCAGGTTGTTAAATTGATCTCATCAATGCATGTGGGACGCTAATAACAAACTAGGCATAGGTTTTCAGTGCACTAACAATTTCTTCCTCATGTACAAGTACATTTAACAATGAAATAATAAATGATGAATGATTGTTGAAATCATAAGTGAAGATAGATTGTAATGACTTGATTGGGGAATGATTGATTATGACCATGATTGATACAGTTATGAATTAGATTGACTTAATTTATTGAGAAAGGGAGGAAAAGGGAACTTAAGGGGGATAGAAGTGGAAGTGATAAGAGAAGTATAAAAGTAGTTGAGTTCTCTTTATAGTTTATCTAAGAATCTAAGGAAAAATATTCATGAAAGTTTAAAGAAAATTATCAATATTTTGTTAATATCTCATTGCTTCTATGTTATGAATTTTGGTCATGTCGTCAGTTATATAATCATTTCAATTATTGCAATATTTCTCATTTAAATTTGTCACTTTAAATTTATACTTTCAGTAAAACCCCATTTTTTATATAATTATTTTAATTATTGCAATATTTCTCACTTATATTTGTCACTTTAAATTTATGCTTTCAGCAAAAACCCTATTGCGTTTAAAAACTACATTACTGTTATAATGAGGTATCTTTGCATTGTTACATCTTATTTGGTCATCAACTCGAAAATTTGGAATAAATAGATTATCAATTTACTACATACTCAATACTCAGTGATGATAATACTGTTAAGCTATTCAATTTATTTATTATACTCATGTAATGCATTTTGATAATGTTTAAGTATGTAAATTTTCATTGTTTGTATGTTTTTATCAATTATGTTGTAAATCATTCGCAATTCAGCCACTGGCTGCAATGAAATGATAATAAAACCTTCAATTCAGTTCAATTCAAAAGGAAATATTAAATTTTTTGTATAAGGATCACAAATGTACCTTGGTAGAACTCAAACATATAACTAAAAAAAAGAGATTTCAAATGAATGCTATGTAGCTTCCTGATTCCCAGTACTTTTTTGATCATTTTCTAATGAGTGTTTTCAAAAGTTGAATAGACCTTTTTATAGAGACACATTTAGAATGCACCACTGTATAATCATTTTAAACAAAATATCAGTACCAATTTATTTGAGTACTATTTCATTTCATAAATACTCTTTTTTTCATTTCACAATAAATTGAAAGCTAAATCTATATTGACAGCAGATAAGTTTACCAACATGACGTGCGTCACATCACATCATCACATTATGAGTAATGGATTTGAGAGGTTGCTATTTATGGCTCCGTAAAGAAAGATGAGACGTGAAATGGAGAGTGATTGACTTCTGGGCCCCCGTTTCATAAAACTTGTTAGCAATGTAACAACCGCCTCATTTCTATGACAAATTTGCTCTCAACCAATCAGATTCAAGGATTTCAGTAGCTTATAACAATTGTAACTTGTTATTGATAACAGGTTTTATGAAACGGGGGCATGGTAAGCTTCTAAAGAGATGTTGGTGGAAATTCAATGCAGTTCATGTAAACTAAAACTACTGCAAAGAAATCTCACGTCTGCATCAAGGGTAAAAAACAGCAACACAAAAAATACAAGGTATTTTAGACCATGGTCGTAAATCCTGGGGATGGGGTGTATACTCTCCCCACCCCATTTATGAGGGAGGGGTTGGGGATGGCCTGTACAAGTATGCCCTGACTGTGAAACATCAGTCATTTGTTGAATTTCTTTTCAAAAATGATATGACTCTTAAATAGTAAAAAAATTCTTTGAAATGTTATTAAAACACTAAAAATAGGCTTAGAATGATTGAATGTCCTAAAACGAGTCTGACTTTTTTTCTGCAAAATCTCATATCCATCTCCATTGTGTTTTCTGCGAGTGTAATCTTGGCACCTGATTGCAATCTTCTTCCCCCCCCCCTGAACGGATTGACGCCACGGTTTTAGACTGATTAATATAATGAAGGAGAACTCTAGGAAGAAGATTTATGCATGCCAGAATTGGTGGGAAATGTAATCTGTTTACCTCTACAAATTTGAACAAGGTATGTTTCAATTCCTTCATTATAATTGTAACATCAATCAAACTGGAGCTGGAAACGTAAACAGAACTATTGCCACCTTTATGTATTTCTCTCTCTGCGCATAAATATGATTTACATCTGAGGCAAGGGAAGGCAATAATTGGAATTTTAATGGGTCCCGAGACGCAGATTTTCATGGTGTGTGTAAAATTCTCAGTGGGGACGTATAGCTTTGTAGCCACAGGGGCTGGGAGAGCATTGTATGACCCATTAGAGTGTGTTGATGTAGGGTACGGTGCTGCAGTGTGACTCAACTCAATCTAAACAAATACCAGTGTAGATGCGTTCACACTACAGTTATTTTCAGGGAAATAATTTCCAGAAGTCGCACATTGAACAGAACCTTCGGAAGAATTTTCGCAAGAAATCGTTGCCCTCATATTTTATCTGTGAGGAAATTATTTATGGAATATAGAATATGCCAGGTGTAAATAAAACGTGAAGAAAACGATCACAAGAATTTGTTGTTAAAAAATCTCGCTTTGTGAGATTTTTAAAGACCTCAGCCTGACCCAAAACAACCATATATTCACGTAAAGCTTAGTAAACAAAGAATATAATTACCCTGGGTATTCATAAATTTTTGTCTCTGTTTATCCATAAAAAATAAAAAAGATAATTTTTTTTGGTCCGCCCCCTCCCTATGGCGTAACAACAGAGGAAACTGCAGGGGGTCGCTAGACGTGTGACGACATGTCATGTATACAGCTCCGAGTGCGTCTACACGATATGTCGTCATCAAATTTTCACCCCCCGCAAAGTAGCGTTCCTCAGAGACGGGGCCCTCGTCAGAAAAACCACCGGGGCTCAACATTCGGGACGCTGTTACTCATTCCACAGGAAACGGAATCTCATGAATTTGGTTTCAATTTGTTCAGAAAATATGTAGCTCCCCGTGGATGAATAAAGGGTATATTTCAAAATTCGGTCAGGCTGAGGTCTTTAACAGATGATGGTACATGTCACTAGCAGGAACCGCTCAGCTTAAATGTCCTTCACTTTGCCCTTGAAGATTTGCGAAGGATGCAAAAATATAAAAATGGCAAAAGTCCAACATTCAGAGAAGGTTTTCTCTGATTGTGTGATGACAATGGAGCTGTAAATCATTCTTGCACAGTTTGTGCGTAGTTCTCACAACGTATGTATGAATGTCACGTGTAGTGTTGCCGATCAATGCCCAGTCCACATACATGAAGAACATGCGACTAAAGTGCGAACAACACGAGAAATGACTGGACGAACTTGGTGGCTTCCGCGAACATGCGCGGGCCATTCTCCAAACTGTTCGAATCTGTTTAGGGTTTTATGAAGATTTTGCGAACATCACGCACGTAGTGAGGAAGTTGTGCCCATATGACAAAGCTTTTAGACATTTTTGAGAGCAAATCACAAGCAAATCACGACCCGGGATGCTGGAAAAGTTCCCAAGAAATTTGAAACTTTTTTGAAATTCCAGCTGAACTAAAAACGACTCCTGCGAACAATTGATGACCCCACTCATGTTGTTGAAATAGTCCCGTATCCTAGATATCAATTCCAGAAGATTTCATTTTGTGGATGTTGTATTTTTCTGAGATCTACCTCTTAGAAAAATCTTTTAAAAAAATATAGGATCTTCAGTGTGAACTGTATTCTCGTCTTCCAATCACCTCCAGATTTAAAGGTATACCCTGATGTGTTAGCATCATCACAGTGTGTGATATGCAGGACACAAGAAGGTTTCAGGCAACTGAAGACTGAGTTTGATTGTTCCATTCACATTATCATCTTCCCAATCATGAGAGTTGTAGATATTAATATTTTTTATTTGAAATTATTTTAATATTGCTAACTATGCACACTTAGAAATAAAGGTACAATTTTGCACCCTAAGAAGCTTTTTGCACCTTTAAGGGTGCAGTTAGCTACAATTTGCACCCTCAAAGCGTTCAGAGTTGTACCCTTTAGAAAAGGTACAAATTTGCACCCTTTTGGATGCAAACGTTTCTGCACCCTTAAAGGTGCAAAGTTGCACCTTTTAGGGTGCAAACGGGCATTAAAGGGTGCAAACAAGAACAAAAAGGTGCATGTGTGGTGGAATGATGACTGAAGAAGCAATAAACTGAGAGAATATGAGTGAAAATGTATATTATTAAAAAATACAATTTTTTTATGATGGTTTTATTTACCAAAATCTGAAAATAATGTCCATATCTATATTTGTCTATCTATTGGCATTAAATAAACAAAGTTTGGTTATTCTGAAAGAGTAGACTATTTTTAGCAGAAGCCTATATAAGATTCCAGTATACCTTGTATGGAGCTTTATTGGTATTAAAAGGGTCTTTTTCATTTGCAGTTAATTTTCTTAAATGAGCTGAAAGAATGGTACTTGATTGAATTGAAATGGAATTAAGATTCATTTTTATAAGTATATATTTGAGACTATATCATCCAAGGCCTGCTAATCACTGCCTAAATTGGAAGGAGTTAAGAAAAATGGCTTTATATAGTACTAAAAGTTATCAGTCAATAAATTCATTAGGATCTTTCAATTTGTGTGCAACACAAGAGATGATCTGTCAACATATTTCTTGTATTCACAGCAACACTTATTTTGACAAAGTCAGTAATCTCTATTTTGCCCCGAATTTCAGGATAAAAATGGCACTACCGTCACATGATATAAAGGATACTTTAGGCATATACCATAACTGTAAGTGATTCTACAAAAAATTAGAGGTGTTGTGTCTAGTGGATAAGTCCCCGGACTGTGAACCACAAGGTACCAGGGTTCAAATCTCTGTTGCAGCCCTAAGATCCTTTTGCAAGACATGAATCTACATTTGCCACACTCCACCCAGGTGAGGTAAATGGGTACCGGGTAAGATTATTCCTTGAAATGCACCGTGCGCTGTAACGGTTGCCGGATCTGAAGCCAGGGTAATAATTTGCAAGCTCATTGGAAGCACATCTAGGAACATTATCATGATATGATATGCTCTATACATGATCAGAATATTATCATTGCCGTGGCCCCTCTTTAACATTTGTCTTGGGGCTATCCTGATGACCTTATGTAGCACTTGAGCGTGGAAAGAGAAAGATCATTCTTATCTGTCACTATTTGGCCGTATATGACGGATCATTGACATGTTTATGAGATTGGGATATGTAAAAAAAGTTTGGAATTACTGGCACGTGTGGTAAATCAGCTCAAATTGGCAGGGCCTAAAATAGAACTAAGTTCCCTACCCTAATGAGTAGAGTGTCAGTTCTGCTACCTACAGGGTGAAAATTGTAATTTTATTCTCGAGTTGTCAAGGAGGTGTCCATAGTCGAGTGGTCTAAACACTTGACTGGAGATGGGAATGTTGAGGGTGCAAGCTCTAGTATGGTGTGGCACTATGCTGTTCTTTGGCAAGGTATTGATCTACAATTGCCACACTCTGCTGTAATTTGGTAAAAGGTAGGATTTCTTGAAACCATTGAAATGCATTTTGCACTGATGATGGTTGAGAGCTAAAGCCAAGGAAATATAGCTAGATTCTCAATTATTTTATAAGCACAAGGAGATGTCATACAATAATAAACATGTAAAAACAGAATTATTATTAGAACATGTCAGTGAAACCTTTGCATTGAGGCAGTTTTATGCGTTACTAACTACCCAATGACAATATTTTTCAAATCTTCTGGTCCTTTTCTGTTTAAAGAGTAAAGCCCGATGCACATAAGGCGGTATTCCACCATTGCCAGTTATGCCAACTGATTGTTCAATTCGATGGAAATCGTGCACACAGTCAGCAGTGTACAATAGGCCAGGAGTTGTCACACAAACATTCTGAATGCACTCATAGATTAATGATTATGCCATATTTCCATCAAAAGTCGATTTTCGGACAAATCCAAAACCTTGCGCTAGGCCATTGCACCCTGGTTCACAGGGTTACGTCTGTGGCTAGACACTGCGCCTGGACGTGTTCTGTGCATTTATTTGCCTGATTGTTCTGGAATGGCACAACTGAAAAAACACCTTGTGCACCGGACCTAAATGGCCTAGGAATAAGAGACTAGCTTATTTAGAAATTCAAAGGCAGTTTCATTTTACAGGTTATCTCTGGATTATGTTTATATATTAAATTATCAATTTAACTTTTTGTATAGGCTATATCCCCATTTTCTGGTTGAAACAATGTTCTGCCTTTGGGAAGTGCAAAACCACTTAAATGGATTGATCAAAAGTTAATTTCTGTTTGAAGGGCAATCCATCCTTTGTAAAAAGATGATTTGTGTAAAAGCATAAAAATAAGAGTAACAGGATGGTGCAGAAATCGGACAAAGAAAAAGAAAATTATGAATGTTTAAAGAAAGAAAGCACTACATCTATGCAACTTTCAAATTGGCAATTTGGTGAATCGATTGTGATGTATTCATGGTCAACTCTCACATTGTTTTATACCAAACTATCATTAAATTCTGGTTTTATCATGAGTGCCTTTTCCCTCGGGGCAGTACTCAAAATATATTGCAGATAGCACCAGGGAGGTGGAAGCGAGTCTCTCTTCCACCTACCTGATAGCACATTGTTATAGGTCCTCCAAAAAGAAAAAGATCCTATGAAGTTATGCACTTTGAATATTTGACAATTTAGTCAATTTGCATGTTGGAGCGAATGGGAAAATTAACTGCTCCTACATCACAGTGACCATACTGAAATGGCCGATTTGATATTCTCATATGGTTTTTAGTGATTACAACTTTAAAAAATATCATAACTTTCTTATTGTTTGTCAGCTTTTGTTCAGACTTTTGCCAATCTGCTTCTGTGGTTTTTCTGGTTTCACATAAATCAAATTATTAAAAGGGTTGGATTGCTCTTTAACATTCGGTTTAAAAGCTACTGCCTCGGGATATGGAAAATTGCCCATTAGTTTAATGCATACCTACACCTTTTTTAGATTCAGGAAAAGGAAAGGAAACGGAAAGGTTGAGGGATTTGAAAATGTTAATCGCATGCAGGCATATTCAACTGTATGATAATGTTGAATAATGGAATTGTGGGGATAAGCATTCGTATGCCTGGAAGTTTCTGTAATGTGGGATAGGAGGCTGGGCGTGATGTGTGGTTTGTTCACCGCCCCCCCCCCCACAGCCCTTAACCATTTTTGCGTAATTCCTTTTTATCTAAGTTCTTTTCTTAGTCTCATCTCCTTTGTTCTTCCTGCTCATTTTCTTATTCATCCTCATATAATTTCTCTCCTTTATAATAATTTCCTTCCTTCCTTGTTTTTACTCTCTTCGTTTCATCACTTTATTCTTATCATGGGGGGGGGGGGGGGGGGGGCTCATCTTTTACTATGAGATATACAACTGTTTTTTATTGCTTTACATAGTGAGATGAGCACACTCTTTCCAGAAGACAGAAGACTATATCTAGCTATATTTATTAGAGACAATTTCATTTCCCATATAACATACATTTCAAATAGGACCTTGAGTAAAATCTTGGGCTTAGTATACTGGTGCAATGATTGAATAAATATGAAAACCAAAGACATATGAAATCAAGGTCATGAAATTGGAAATTGGGATCATTTAAGAATTGAATCGTTAAAAGATTTTATAGTATAGTATAGTATTTGTTGGTCCATTGTATTCAACATGGATATTTGTTTTGCTCACAGTAAATGGCTTATATATAACATTCACATGACAGAACAATGATAAATATGACATTGGTGACATAATGGCATATTAAATTCATTTTCAAGAAATCCATTGTAGGTAGGTCTTGATAGCCTAATGGATCACCTATTGAAATATGCATGAGACCATTATAATCACTTAATCCTTAAACATAGATTCTATAGACAGTACCAAAAACATATTAAAATACCCTTAGAGTGACTTTCTTGCATTCTTTGGTCCAAATTCACGAAAGAGGTTTATCTAACACATCTAAGCGCATGTCCTCATGTCCAATGGGCAGATAGTAATGCGTTTATATACCCTTATTTACGCTTATTTATGCTTATTTTAGTCCACAGCGGAGGTTTAAACTATGATTTAGACCTTGGTTTAAAGTGACAGTAAATTGAAGCTCCTAATGGCGCCATCTTTCAACAGGATTTGATTTGATGCTCCATTCTAGTTTGTAGAAGCTCAGAATGTATCTGTAGGCAATTTTCCACATGTGCAACATCAAAAATAATAGTTTGAAATATAAAATTTGCCCATTTTTCCAAACAGCTGTTTGTCGAAATTCAAAATAAAATGCAATTAATTTTCAAATTATAATCTCAATTTAGCAGTTAGTGTAAGGTGGCACTGTTCAGTTTAATGCCATTTTAAGATAAACCGCTTTTGTGAATTCGGACGTTTGAATGCATTTAGTTTGGTACTAAGTATTGTATCCCTATGCTTTGTTGTAGGTTTTGACAGTATCATCTGTTGAGAGCCAGAAGGGTCTTACTACATAAACCTCTTAATTTCACAAAGCGTTAACACCCTTCTAGCTTTTAGCAGATGATGAATGTATTTTGACAGCAATGATGCATCTACATGTAGCATGTTCATTGATCACGCTGCATATATGATTCATGAATAAATGTGTGTGTGATGGATCCCTCGAGTGTGATTCGGGAGGTTGAATGAACGGCACTCAGCTGAGCCAACATTAATTTCATTGAAGTGCATGTTAAGTAGGAATTTGAAGCCTGGTTATATTAATCAAATCATGTTTAATGGACATTAATATGTTTGTATGACAAATGTGATGAATTTCTCTCTTTCTTCTTTTGTTACCTTGCTTTGGTTGAGGGATCTCAAAGAAAATGTGTGTTTGAGCAAGAAAGGTGTTATTACTCTATGTGTTATCTTGCTTTGGTTGAGGGATCTCAAAGAAAATATGTGTTTGAGCAAGAAAGGTGTTATTACTCTGTGGGTTACCTTGCTTTGGTTGAGGGATCTCAAAGAAAAGATGTGTTTGAGCAAGAAAGGTGTTATTACTCTGTGTTACGATTTTGAGCCAATGCCCTTCTGGCTCTTAACAGTATTTTTCAGAATTTTATTATCAAATATCTCCCTGATTTTAGCTCATTTCATAGATCAGAGCCACAGAGTAAATTTGAAACATTTTTTCCATTCCTACCTATTTCTGTATGTGTGTTACATAAAGCTGCATTTATCAAATATTAAATTCCCATATCATTATGCCATTTATATGTCTCAGCTCTATATTCTAAAGGACATACTTGATCTGCAATTTCATGGTACATAAACAGCTTGACAATTATAAAATGTTTAAAATTGTTACAATTTATTTCCTTTTAAATGTGAGGACTAATTAATCTACAAGTTCATTTGATCTTTTGATTTCAAAATGTTTGTGCAATGTGTATGTTAGGCTTGTTAGCCAAACATTTTGTTGCATCATAAATTCATATCTAATAGAGTAGCCATGTATCCCTGAATATCATTACTGTTGTTAGATCCTTCTGATTTTAGTAGCAATGATGTTGGTGTTAGATCGCTTTATTGAAATTGTTTTATGTCTGTTTACAGTAAGTTGTGACATGTTTGTTTCTCTCTCTCTATGATTAAGATTTATGCTTTCTGTATGATACATACAGTGTAGCCCCATTCATATGAGAAAGTGTGTTTAACTTACAGGAGTTATTCCAGGGTAGAGGTTCCCAAAGAAATTTGTTATATTGTCACTGTTTTATAATTTCACCATTTAACTATTCAGAAAGAAAAGAGTGTACCAGGTCATAAATTATTGTAATTATAAATGAATATATGGTCAATTCCAGCGTAACGGACATGACATTCAGACAGTTTTTTGTAATTCAAAACATCACACAATAGAATTGGCAGTCTCCAAACAATTTTTATTGAGTTTATCAGACACATTTGACTATCAGGGATATACTCATGAAATTTCACATCATTTTATTGAACGGTTGTGGAGAAAATGCACTCGTTGTGAGCGTAACGGACATGACACAAAATGGACAAGGCTTTTTAACCTACTTTTTATTATGAAAATTCCTGTGAGTTTTGGGATAGAATGAACCTGGTTTGGGTATTAATTAAAACTTAAAGTCATGCTGTAATCATAAATTCATGTTTGAGATTAGTTTTACATTGCATTCTTTTTTTATAGCTCAGAATGTAGCGTAACGGACATGACGCATTGAGCGTAACGGACATGACAGTTTTGTCCACTTTTTGTGAGCGGACATATTTGTTTTATTACGAGATATGGCAGATATTTTATTGTTCATATAGTAAGGTTGAAAGATAGGGACACACATCATAACTGGTATTCTGTACCATTTCATATATTTCTGTAATTTTAGAAGGGTTGGTTTTTCAATGTTTACACAAGATATAAAAAATAAAGCAAACTTGCTTCTGCACCAGCTAGCTAAAATTTTTGATACATTTTAGTTAATACTACCCTCCATACCAAAACAGAACAAATTATTAGTTGATGCTATGGTGTTTTCTCCTTTATAGGCTAATATTTCTCAGATAGTATTAATATGCTAGCGTAACGGACATGACACCCTTGTGAAGTGAACCATATCTTCACTTCTTTCTTTCAAAAAAACATTTGGCATAAAAAAGACAAAACTAACAGCTCAGTACTACTACCAAATGTTAAATAGTAACACATCTAAGTTCTTTTTTTGCAGGTTTTAGTGATCTAACAACTATACTACAATGCATGGAATATAATGCTTAGAGTACCACAACAACATACAACAAAGTAGAGCACGTCTCAAGCTTTGAGGCAAAGAAAACTTAGTGAACCAGACCTGATCAAAAGTTTGAACATATCATGAAAATGTCCTGAATGATTCACATCAGTTTTAAAGAAAGAAAGTTAACTACATGTATCTGCAACATGCACTAAAGCAGTTCCACAAAACCAGTGTCATTATGAAATGAGGTCTAAGTTATCATGGAAAAGTGCTAGGGAGATGGCCAATAGTGGAACTGCATTGTCTTGGCTTCAGTAATCCACTATGTAAATAAACAGGGACATACCTGCTGCTGCATGTTGGTCATCAATCATGATCAAGATGTTGGAATGGGATTACATAACAGGGCTAGCAAGATCATCTGAAATCTACAGACTTCCATGGGTAAACTGGAAAATCTGCTTGTTGTTGTGTCTTAAATATAACAAGCAGATTTATATTTATGAGTCACTAGTATCTAGAAACATCCCACTATCCTCAAGCAATTGAAAATAATAATCAATCTATTAAATGGAGCCCACAATGTGGTTTCTGCCACTTGTCGTATATAAAGTGTCATGTCCGTTACGCAAAGTGTCATGTCCGTTACGCCATTTGCTTGAAAACTGACAGTGGTAAGGAAAAATGGTTGCTACACATGTAAGGGGATTTAGTTCTAACATAGAAACTGAATTTACAGTAACCAAATACAAATTTCCTGTTGGCTATGAAAACTTTAAGTGAAAAACGTAACGGACATGACACTTCTAATGATAAAGAAATCACACAATTTTGAGGATCAATGCCTCGAAAATTGATGAATGATATAAACATTCATTGTGATTTTCTGTTGATATGTACACTGAACTACTGTTTAAAAGTTGAAGGAGACCTCCAGTAGATTTTAGGCCTTCATTAGAGACAGGAAGAATAAACTCTTCAAAAATAGCCACATTTTTGTGTTATTGCGATACATCATATTAGATTTTCACTGGTGGAAAAAAATACGAAAATTTGTCAGTTTAATGATTTGTCTATTGGAAAATGAACATTTATACATTACTTTTCAAGAATATTTGAGAGTTTAAGTGCAATTGCAAACTTCATTTTTTTTTACTAAAGTGAACATTTTTCATGGAATTGCCCATATAGGCTTTAGATTTATTTTTCTTAAAGAAGGTAGTTCATGTTTATATTGATCATCAATTAAATTGCAACTGTTGGGTGCAAGATTATGTGTCAATGTGTACTCATTGCAATCAACATTCAGTTGATATGTTAAGATCGTTTCTTAAAGCCCCAGTCCCACATTTTCTCTAAAGAAAACTGTATACCTATCTTTAAAGTTTAATAGATCATAGACATTTTTTTCTTTAAAACATTATTAGTGTTCAAACAATTGTCAAAAAAATTAATTTGAAGGAATCATTAAAAAAACAACTTATCATCTGCATTTAAAGAGAAATGTGTAATGTTTTCTTTGTTTTCAGAGTGCCCTGCATATGTCTACGGGGGGATACCAAACAAACATATTAAAAAAATATCATCTTTAAAGAAACATACAATGTATTTCCAGGTATTTGTTCTTATTAATTCCCATACACTTTAATGGATATTTTAGAATAGCACAAAACATTGTTATTGTAGTGGGATCGTTGAACCAGTGCTTACAGCTTTTCCAAATCAAAAGTACATTCACTGATACACTGCCTGGATAGTTGACTGCGTGTCCTAATGCAAAGTCGGTCATGACCCAACCATTAATTATGGAGAACAATCAATACTTAATTCACTCCTGCCCATCAGGAGAGGCTGTCCGGAGAGTCGTAGCAATACCCAACCACTTAAGATTCATTGCAATACTGTAATTGACTTGTATAACATCTCCAGGTCAGTAACTTTCATTGTATTTGCTTAATAGTATATATTTGATTATAAATGTAGTAGATTTCAACGAAAAACTGCCCATTGAAACATTTTAGTATTCTGATGTGTAAAACCGTCAGCGGGACACCCATGGAAGGTTGTACATGACATGAATGCAAAACATCTACTGTACCGCTTTCACATTCATTGTTTGGTCCACAGCAGCGAGTTTGTTTATTTGTTTGATGGATTTTATTTCTGCAGAAAAAATATATAAACACATTTCAGCAGCAAGCCTGCAGCAAATGCATAGCAAGTATATGTACTCTATCTACACCACAAATCATGCTCCCTTTCCTAAATAAATATGCCGGAAAACATAAACCTTTCATAAATCTTTATTTTAATGGCTTGCAAAGAAGGTCATGTCTTACACTCTAGGGCTTTTGTAATATACAAGCTTTGCTTTTAAACATGTCCAACTGTTTTCAACATCACTTAGGTCAATATTTGTGCATCATATTCAATTATGTGTCCATATCTATAGAAAAACATCATTGTTAATCATAATGTTATTATTGCTACTATTGTGTTTATTTCTGTTATGCACTACGGTATTATGTTAATACGATTGAAAAACGGTGAATGAATCTGAATCTGAAACTTTTCCCTACTGTCCAACTGTTAAACAAAAAGAGCATCAACAAGGAAATAGTCCAGATACCATTCATAGTACAGAAATTCTGCACTCAAACTTTCTCAGGGTATTTAAAGTGTATCATTCACCAAAAAATATTTTGCTGTGTATGTTAGAGGTTTCATGTCGTTATACTATATTCAAAATATGCACTTCAAATATTACTTTCATAAAGAGATATTGCAAGTTTAATTACACTCTCTATAAGCGTAAAACTGACTCGTGAGAAGACTACTCGACGCACCAGTACGCGCTCACCAAGATAAGGGCTTGCGCAGAACTCGGAGTTTAGTTCCGCACGAGCATTTCCATTTTATCCTTTATGTCCTTCATAATAACTGTTGAACTATAGAATGTCAGATAAAGTTCTTTGAGATTGATTTTATACTTTCTAGCTGTACACAAATTATTTTTTGAGGTGATTGGTACACTTTAAAGTAGGTTAGAAGTCCACTGAGATGCTGCCTGTCTCACAAACCGTATACATGCTGCAATACATCAGTGAAAGAAATACAGTGTAGCACTGACCAATATAGCTTTGGAAAGTTCCAAAAGAGCTCCGGTAAAACTAATGGGGTGTTGCAAGAAAGTTGCAATCAATTTCAAATTGTAAAGCAAACTAGAACAACCATTCTGAATGGTTCAGGGTCTGCCCATTCAAGAAGATGCGCTTGTAACAATGATTTTGATTGGTCAGTACCGATCAGTTGCAACTTGCAATCAATCGCAACTTTCTTGCAACACCCCATTAATCTATAAAATATGTAAAAATCAATGCAAGAAAAGATAATTTTCCAATAGCAAATCAATAAAGACATTTGTATGAATTTAACTGACTTTACTAAACATGGACATTCATCAATATTTTGTTTTAGCAAGGAAAAAAGAGAGAGAAAAGAGAGTAACAACTTATATACATTTTAAGTAACAAAATATGTAAACCGATATCAGTGTATGTCAACAATATTTGATTCATTGTATGGGAACTATAGTTCTCAAGCACATCACCTTTTTTGTAGTTTCCTTTTTCTTTGTTACCATTATTTTTACAATTCTTCTTATGTATGCTAATGTAGTATGATGATGAAATTAATGAAATGAAATTGAATTTGATTGTAGGAGTTCCTTCTGATAAGTATTTTTCAGACTGAACTACAGTATATACAAATATGTTGTACCATGTGAATGTAAACATTCATACTGTGTATGACATTCATATTACACATTTCTCTTTTAAAGAGTCCTGTTTCAGAATTTATTCATTGAGCTTGCTTCCTGTCAGAATCATCCTTCACCGGTATGGAACATCGCTCATTTCATTTGCATCGAATGCATTCAACATTCTATTTGCACATCTATGCTACATAGCATATGTGTTGTCCATCTGGTTTTTCTTGGCAGTCAGCATCTTGTACTTGCAAGGAACATTGCTCATGAGTAGAATGTGTTTTTTGCATTTGGATTTTACAGTATATACTGGAGTATGTACTGAACTTACTGAAGACTGACTTGTGCATGTATAATGGAGGGGTAACCTCGCTATTCATAAGGACCACTATTCATAAAGACCACTTATTCATAAGGACCACTTATTCATAAGGACCGCTATCCATAACGCGTGACTAAATCAATAGCGGTTTTGTATGAATAGCGGTCCTTCTAAATAGTGAGCAAACCATAGACAAATTACCTTGCTATTCATAAGGACCTCCATTCATAAGGACCACTATTCATAACTATTCATAAGGACCACTATTCATAACACGTGTTAAATGAATAGCGGTTTTCTATGAATATCAAGATATAAGCAGTGAGGGAATTTATGGTATTCCTAAATATTTCTTTGCTTTTCAATGTATGCCTTTCTATGTGTGTTTATGTTTAACACTCCTGATGTTTTATATATTCTGTATTAAAGATAAAGAAATAAATATTTTTGCTCTTGAATGTTAAAAATGATAGTGAAGAAACAAAGGAATTAAATTTAATCAGAATTAAATCAGAATTAAATCAAAATTTATAAAAAGCTTATATTCTCTGTACACTGTACACCAAATAAACTCTTGTTGTATGACATATTATTAAAAATCTTTGAGGATGATAATTACAGGTTTTGTGAATCAAAGATTTCTCTTTTGATTAGGAACATTGAATTTGCAAAGTGTATTCTCGTTTTGATATTTCTACTTGTTAAAAACGAAAGATTTGGTACTCTTAACTGATAATAACCTGAAAACCTTTATGGAATTGAAGTTTGCACTTTGGAAAGTTGAAGAGTGTAAAATTTGTCTGGAGTTAAGTTAATGACATTTCCTCTAACAATAATTTTTGATATTTAAATAGTTTTTCTTTTTTATTTAACAATTGAAGTCCATAGAATTTGTGTGTGTCTGCAAGAATGTCCACAAATCATCACATAATGTACATATTTGTTCTGAATATATAAGTATGTCAGTGTAAAACTTAAAGCTTGTAAATTTACAGAATGCTACAAGCTAAAAACAAAATCCATTTTCTATTAAATTATGTCTGTATAGTTTTCATGGTGACAGTAAATAGAAGAACATAGTTTACCGGTTATTGACATATGACTTAAGTGTTTTTTTTTAAATATCAGAATAGTGAATTCCGGATCATTTTAACATCTTGACATTATTGAAAGGTTATACTACATTATATTAAACATAAGACAGTGATCATAAATTTCTTTGGAACAACATATTTTTTCTACACCCCATTACTATGAGCATATGGCTGGCCTACATTTGAGTTGTAAAGCCAACGAAAATCATACAGAACACTATAGGAGTCAACATTTTTTAATGTTCTGATTCATATTTGCACTTTTGATAAGTGATGTGTGAGCATCTGTTTACCCAAAGCTGATGTACATGTGACAGTACAGTGACTTGACTTCATACACCCATCATCACATAACGAGCAGTCTAAATAAAGGGCTCGATAACAGCTCTGCAGAGAGATTGAAGTTGTAAATCCATGTATCAGGGAGAGTCATAAATAGTGCCCTCTTGTGGTAATATGATATGTAGCTTTTTTTCTGCTGGACACACTCCTCTGTATCCAGAATAATCAGGGTTTTTTTTTTCCTTCAAATTTGTCCTGAGAAAAGGCTGCAAATATCCCTTTGAAGATTGAAGAAGAGGGATCTTGAATAGTGCCCTCTTGTGGTAATATGATATATAGTTCATCAGTCTTTCTTGTGGTCGTATCCAACGTACATTTATGTCTTTTTCAGCTTGTCCTGAGCAAGGAGGAAGCATGAATAGTGCCCTCTTGTGATATTGATCTTTTAGTTGACCAGATGTCGCCTGCTTTTGTCATGTGATGAAAGCTTACTGGAGTAAAAACATAGCATTTCACTGGAGTGATGCTTCATACTTTGATCAACATCTAAATAGATTTGATAGAGGATTTTTTTTAAAAATAAAAATTGAAATCACTTTTGGATATTTCATTAGTGGAATCATGATTTCAAACTTCTTCACACTGCCCATGTATTTTATGGCTACTAAACAAAAAGGTAATTTAAGGTAATTTCACAATCTGAGTCATAATTTCATCCTGTGCATAACTAGCACAGCATTGTTTGCATTTCCCATATTGTCTTGCTTATAATAATGGATATCAGGCAGACAAAATATGATGATGATGATGATGATGATGATGATGGCTTCTTGTATAGCGCTGGTATCGGCTTGTGCTGGGCGCTCATGGCACTTGCTTTAGGATGTCTCACAATTCAACTTTTTAGTCAGTGTTTCAAATTGAGATATTTAAATTTACTGCAATAAATCATATATACCTACCTATTATGCCTGTAGTCTTGACTACGGGACCCCTTCGAGAATTATCACACATGTGTCACAAAATTGTGCGCACCCCCCGTAATCCTATTGTCCCCTTCGCCACTCACGCGCGTCAATACGCTACGGCCATCTTCCTCTTTCTTGCTCGCCCCCGACGAGTTAGGACGTATAGTCACAGCGCTCCTGAAATCAGGTCGTATAGTATCTTTTTGGTGCGCTTTTTCACATAGTTAAAGCACTTTTAGGTACCTATATTCGTTTAGATTATAGTACTTTGTGTTTTATTAGTCACTCTTGCCGATTGCAAGGGATTTTTTGATTCCCTTTCTTGGCATTTATTTTTCTCTTTCACGGTCAGCCCCACGTAGATATTTCCGTGTTTGCGGGTGTTTCCGTTTGTCACCGAGCCTTCGGGTTCGGTGTTTGTTCTTACGGTTTTTTAGGCTGTGAAAATTTCTTTAGTGCGTATCTCCCAAATAAACTTTAGTTTTATTTACTGCATTCAGTTGAAGTATTTCTTAATTTGAAAAGTATACTTTATTGTCTGTTTTATTGCAGTGGTATGAATTCGGAAGAAGAAGCAGCTGGGTCAAGGAGACCTGCTTCTTCCGAAGAGTTGTCTAGCAAGACGACTCGGCCTTCCAGAACTCCCCCGAGTACAGCGGTACGCGGGGGAGGGAGGAGGGCTAAAGGTAAGTTGCCTAGTGGTGTTCCCTTGCAGAGTTTGCCAGTTTCGGAGCTTGCGGCTTCGGGACGGGTGGCGTTAACTGAATCGGGATTGTCAACTCCGAAGCCTGTGGTTTCGGGGTGGGTGGCGTCAGATTCTAGTGGTTTGGATATCTCGATCCAATCCCCCGGTCGCTGAGACCAGAGGGGGGGGGCTGTTGTTTCCCGTACGGTAGCGTTCACTCGCTCTGATCCGTTAGGGGAGACGCGCCCCACTACTGCAGGGCAACCCACGGGCTTAGTCCATGTTGGTCTGGGTTCTCAAACCCTAGCCCCCGGCAAACGCCATATGGGGGAACGAGTACTTTCTGGGCTGTCTCAGTTGCCAGCTGATGGGAATGCTCGAGCTAACAATTATGGACGCTCTTCGGAGCAACAGGTGTTTTCACCTGAGTGCGTGACTACTAGTGCTCCCCTATTGCTGCTTTCGAGCGGTCCAATAGTGGGTTCACATGCCTTTAGTAGTCATCGGGCACATACCGAGTCATCTCGGTCTGCCCACGCACGGGGAGCTTTTAGCTCCCAATCCATGGCTACGGCATCTTCTTGCCTAGCCAATATGGGTGATTTGGGCGATTCTCTAGGCTTACGCCATGAGCGCTCCAATCCCTTTATGGGAAGTGAACGTCCCTCCGCGGAGGAATCGGTTCGTGTTTCCGAAGAGGCTTCGGGGATCCGAACGAATCCGATTAAGCGTTCTAAGAAAAGGGTTTCGGCTACGACTATTGTCGAGCCAGCCAAGAAAAAGGCCAAGAAGAAGGCGAAAAGCGGCAAGGCTTTGCCGGCCTCTTTGCCGGCCTCTTGCCCGTCTGGCCTGGCTGACCCGGCTAGCTCCTCTCAAGCTGACATGTTCAGTATGATGCGGGCTTTTGCTCAGAATCAGGGTTGGTCCTTTGTACCGGCTTCTTCAACCCTGACTTCTGTCCCTATTCAGGGATCTCGCTTTGAGTCTGATCAGCCTTTTGTGATTGATTCCTCTTTGTCTGAGACTGATTCGCATGTGCCTCCTATTCCCGCGGCCCTTGGGGCTCCGCCGGGCGAGGAGACTTTTGGTGAACCATGCGGGGACCCGCCTGCGGAGGCCTTTGTTAGCGTTCCTTTGTCTCATTCCACTCGGGTGGAACCAGATTTGGATGCGTCCTCTCAAGCTTCGGTTCCCGAATCGCTTGGGCAGGCGGAGTCTCAATCGCTCAATCTCTATGGAGTGGAAGCGATTGCTTTGTTGTCCAAATATCTCCCTGAAGTTCAGTCAACCCGCGCGCAGGGTTCGACTTCGCGTTGGAATTTCAAGCAGCAGGTCTCCTCTGAGGGTATTGCTCTTGAGGAGGTTTTCAAGCTGGAGTATGACCGCATTGAGGCCGCGGTGTTGGTTAAGCGATCTAATGCGGTCAGGGGTAAGGCCTTTGCCATTTGTTCTCAGGACCAAGACAGCTTTTTCAAGGCTAAGATTCTTTCTCCTGAGATTTTAGAGGTTGGTCGTCGCTTGCGGGCGACTAATCCGCTTACCTCCGCTGCGTTCAGGGCGGAGGATAAGATTTGGTCTAATATTGAAAACCACATTAGGTCAGGGATGCGTTTGGCGGCTTTTCAAGGGCTTCTCTCCGACCTTAGGTCCAGGGCGGAGGAGTTGAATGTTACTGATGGTGACAAGCTGATTATTGACGACTTGCTGCATACTCTTTTTTGTCTGCAGTGGTCGCAGCTTTCCACAGCAGCTGCTTCGGCTACGTTCCGTCGCAGGACCTCGGCTCTCTCAGCACTGGGTGTTAGAGAGTCGGGCATTGCTCAACTTCTCTGAGATGTTCCGTCTCGGGGTCCTTCGCTTTTTGGTGGTAAATTCGCTACGGTGTTTCAAAGAGAGATCGATGCGCGAAAGCAGATCTCGGATATGACTAAGCAGTTTCACACTAGCTCTAAGCCAACGCGGGCCCCTGTTCGGCGTAGACCTGCTGGTCCTGTTTCGGGTCAACGCAGTCGCGTGTCTAGGGTCCCGCCTCCTGAGCCTCAGCCAGCTCCGTCTCGTGGGAGAGGGAGTCGTGGCAGGGGCTTTTCGAGAGGTTCTCGTGGTAAGGCGATGGCTTCGCAGAAGGCCAAGCCTGGATTTTGATGTTTTTCCCCGAGCGCTTGTTTGACCGAATGTGGTAGGTGGCCGACTTCATGCGTTTCTCCCCGCTTGGGAGGCCATCTCCGGGGACGTGTTTGTTCTCTCCGTCGTGCGAGACGGATTCTTCATAGATCTTTGCGCCTCGCTCCCCGGAGGGGCTATAAGATTTCGGTCACCTCCCATGTCTGCCCTGTCTCGGTCTCATGCTTCGAAGGAGATCAAGTCTCTTTTGGAAAAGAGGGCTATAGAAAGGGTAAGAGACAGGCCGTCTCTTTCCCTTTCTCCAATATTTGTTATTCCCAAGCGCTCGGGAAAACTTCGTTTGATACTGAACCTAAAGAGGATAAACAAATTTATTCCTCCGGTTCATTTTCGGATGGAGACTCTTGCCTCCATTCTTCCGTTGATCAAAAGGGAAGACTACGCGGTCTCGATAGATCTCAAGGACACGTACTTTCACATTCCCATTCATCGCGCATCTCGCGATCTTCTGGGGTTCTCCTTCCTCTCGGAGACTTATCGTTTTCGGGCTCTTCCCTTCGGGCTGCGCCCGGCCCCTCGGGTTTTTACTCAAGTTGTAGCGGTGCTAGCGGCCTTTCTGAGGCGTCGCGGCCTGCGGTTGTTTTGTTACCTGGACGATTGGCTTCTCCTTGCGGAGTCGCGCGATCGTTTGTTGGACGAGACTCGTTTGCTCGTCTCTCTTACTCAAGACTTAGGTTTCCTAATAAATTGGGAAAAGTCAGAGTTAGTCCCCACTCGCAGCCCAGTTTTTCTGGGGGCGGTGTTAGACATAAGGAATCAGTTAGCTCGGCCCAGTCGAGACAGGATTCTCACCATTGTCTCTGCGGCTCGCAAGCTCTTGCTGGCCAGAAGAGTCTCGGCCAGATAGTGGCTTCAGTTTCTAGGTTATCTAGCCAGTCTAGTCGATGTTTTAGAGGACTGCCATGAGACTGCTCATGAGACCCTTTCAGAGACATCTCCTCAGGTTCTTCAAGCCGGGAAAAGACTCTCTTTTGGTCTGGATTCCAGTACCAGTAAAGATCAAGTCTCTTCTCGCTTGTTGGACGAGCGAGGTGTTTCTCGCGCGAGGCAGGTCCTTCTCTGTCCCTCTTCCGTCGATATCGGTTTCGACGGACGCCTCTCGGTTGGGGTGGGGAGGACACTGCAACGGCAGCACGGTTGCGGGGGATTGGTCTCATCTTGGGACTCTTCCTCATATCAATGTCCTGGAGTTTATGGCAGTTCTGTTGACCTTGCTCCATTTCAGAAGTCGACTTCTCAGTCGTTCGGTTCTGATTCTCACGGACAACGTTACTGTGGCGGCATATATCAATCGGCAGGGAGGCACTCGTTCGGTTGCCTTGAATGCCCTAGCAGCTCAGCTGTGGAGGTGGTGTCGTCGCATGGCAATCACACCCGTGGCCTCTTTCATCCCCGGTCGGGAAAACCTCATTGCGGATTTTCTGTCCCGGGGCAGGTATCTTCCATCGGAATGGATGCTCCATCCGGAGGTATTTTGCCGCATTCGCAGTTGCCTCGGTCCACTGGAAGTGGATCTATTTGCGTCGGTGCTAAATCACCAGCTGCCGAAGTATTGCTCCCGTGTTCGCGATCAGGGAGCATGGGCTCTCGATGCTTTCTCCCTCAGCTGGGAGAACCTTCAGGGATTCGCCTTTCCTCCCTTCCAACTGATTCCGCGTGCTTTGCGGAAAATCAGGGAAGATCGGGCGAGGGTGCTTGTAATAGCTCCCTTTTGGCCCAGGAGGAATTGGTTTCCGGAACTTATGAGCCTTCTAAGGGCTCAACCGTTAGTTCTCCCGTTAAGAGCGGATCTGGTGTTACAGCCCCTATCGGGGATTCTTCACCACAATCCGGAGTCTCTTCATTTGACTGCTTGGCCCCTGTCAGGGAATCTGCAAGACAGTCGGGTCTCTCTGATAGAGCCGCAGACTTTTTAATGTCCAGTCGTAGGGTCTCTACTAGGGAAATTTACAATTCCCGTCTCTCGGTCTTTTTCCTTTGGTGCAAAGAGAGAAATCAAACCCCTTCTAAGGCTCCTATTGGTTCAATTGCGGATTTCTTAATCTCGTTATTTGACAAAGGGAGATCTATTTCTACTATCCGAGGCTACCGTTCGGCGATCGGGGCCATTCATTCGGGTTTTTCGGATGGTTCGGGGATTTCCAATTCCCCGCTGCTAAGTGGTTTGATTCGTTCGTTCTTTCTGAAACGACCTTCGTTTTCAAAGTTAGTGCCGTCTTGGAGTCTGCCTAAGGTCATGGAGGCCTTGGCGAAACCTCCTTTTGAACCGTTAGGTGAAGCTTCGCTTCATCATCTTACGGTTAAGACGCTCTTTTTGGTAGCTATTGCCTCTGGGCAGAGGCGCAGTACTCTTCATGCTCTCTGTCTTACTCCTGGTCATGTTCGCTGGGAGAGAAAAGGTGTTAGGTTGATTCCTAGGGCTTCTTTCGTTGCCAAGAATCAGACAGCTACCTCCGGTCCTGTTGAGATTTTTCTTTGTCCGCTTTCTGACTTTTCTTCGGTGCGTGAGGACAAAGTTTGGTGTCCTGTTAGGGCTCTCAAATGGTATATTGATAAGACTAAGTCTTATCGTAAGGATGATCAGTTGTTCCTGATCACTAGAGAGCTTTTTTCTCCTGCCTCTCTTGATTCCATTTCTAGATGGATCGTTGAAGCTATTAGGGCCGCTGGCACAGAGGCTCTTTTATCCGACAGTAAGCCTCGTGCTCATGATACTCGTAGTGTCAGCACTTCTTGGGCTCTGTTTCAAGGTGTGGCGCTTGTTGATATTTTGAAGGCTGCTTATTGGCGTTCGCCCAATTCCTTCATCTCTTGCTACCTTAGGGATATTCCCGCAGGTGAAGCTTTGTTTGCGTCAGCCACCTTGAAGGCCGCTGTGTCTTCTTTGTAGTCTTTGGTGTAATCCTATTTCCTTCCGCTCGAAACATGCCTCCCGGTCTTTGAGGTGGCGCTGGTCTGGCATAATAGGTAGGTATATATGATTTATTGCAGTAAATTTGTAAAATCAGCACTGATTTTCTTATTTACTATATAAATCTATATACCTACCTATTATGCCTGTAGTCTTGACTACGGGACCCCTTCGAGAATTATCACACATGTGTCACAAAATTGTGCGCACCCCCCGTAATCCTATTGTCCCCTTCGCCACTCACGCGCGTCAATACGCTACGGCCATCTTCCTCTTTTGCGAGCAACCCCAAGAAGAAACATGTTGCTTGCAAGGAGCGGGGAAGGAGGGAGGGTCATAGGTAGGTATATAGATTTATATAGTAAATAAGAAAATCAGTGCTGATTTTACAATTTTCCATCATTATGATTTGAACAGGTGTCTTCCAACTAACGTTAGGCACACTGATTCCTATCAAGCCATATATAATACATGTAGTTGATTAATTGCTGACAAAAATTAAAATATTGATAAATATTTTTTATAAAATCACATCTTTTTATCTATTGTTTATGAACATTCTTCCCCATTTATTTCAGAATTATAGATATCTTAGATTTTATTTTTTTATGGTTGTTTATTTATTTATTCATTAAACAAGGTAGCCCATTCAACGTATGTCGGTCTCCCATGGGGCTCTGCGAGTAAAATCGCAAGTATCATCATACAGTCAAATTAAACACAATAAAAATAGTAAATGAGAAAAGGAAACAATATCCCAAAACATATAATGCAATTGAAATCCACATAATACTATAGACAGTCGGGTTAAAATTGTCCTTACAATATGAACATATTTTAAGAATACTGCGAGTGTTATTATGACGAAAACAAGAATGAGGAATAACGGGTAATGAAAACCAGAGTGACAGCGGAGTGAATAATGAATTTAACTACTCAATCAGTGGCCATGGCTAAAACTTGATGTATTCATCTCGAGAGTATTAGATATCTGCTGTTTGTTTTGTCTGTATTTCCTGTCTCTTAACCCTTTCAGGAAAGGGAATTATTTAAGGGCTAAATCAATCACATTTTGTTCTTCACTCGACCTCAAAATGTGGTATAGGTATGTCCCACTGGCAAGACAAAAAAAAAATGGGGCTTCGGAACTAGGATATCATGAAAAGGATAGTCTTTGGAACTACTAACATTTTGGAAAAAGGGGGTCTTTGGAACGGGATTACAATATAAATATGATGCTACGGAAATGGATCCCAGAAGCTCCCATTAGCTAAATACGCTGTGTGTCATGGCAAGTCTATGGTGTGTGTATTCATATAAGCGGGGTTAATTCGCACGCATGCGCTCAGCATGAATGAAAACTGAATTCACTGGGGTGGATTGGAACCGGATCGGAAGCAATGGGGAAAGCCCGGGGGAATTAAGCATCTGGAATGAAACTTGTTTTCAACTTTTCTCCCAAAATAATATTCTTCGAAACAGGCCGGGGCGGGCCAGAACGGCTGAAACGATGGAATGAAAAAAAGCGTTACTTTGGAATGGTTTTTTTCTCTTCTTTTCCTCAACAAGAAAAAAAATGGTATGCGTTGGAACAGAACTTTGAGTGTAAAAATGGGGTCTTCTCTGCGGCACTTATGCACCGCACACTATATACTGAGTGCCCCCCCCCCCCCCCCAGGATACATGGTTAGGAATTTTGTTGAAAAGTTGAAAAAAATTGCCAATTTGGATTAAAAAAACCATTGATTTTGAACCACTCAATGTGTTGCCAATTTAAGAATTTTAAAGCTTATCCTTGCTTTTAAAATCCCTGGCATCAAACACAATATGGTCATGCAACAAAAATAGATGTAGAATGTGCAGAAATTTTTGCTCTTTGTACTCATGCATCTGGTATATCTTTTAGAGCTCTGAATCAAAAGTTATTGAGCCAAACCACAAAATGTGGTCAATTGTTTCGATTGGGTTAAGGAATAAATATGATGTCAAGAAAATAGTGCTATACTAATTCTTTCTTTCAGTAATCACTTTTCAGTATTTCATCTACAGAGGGAAAGCCGAAGGTGCATTATAAGTTTAGACGAAATCAGTTAAAGAGAAGGTTGATTTCTGGGAAAGGTGAAAAATAATTTGTGAGCTTTCTCATTCCTTCGATGTCAGTTTGGAAAAACATCATAGCAGAAATGTCCCCTGAAAAGGATTGCTCTTCAAATGCCCTCATAATCCATTGTAGAAATATGATGAGAAATAGCTGAAACGTTCAAGCCGAACATTAATGCCACAGATGTGTGCAGTCCCATATACCCATTTCTCTGTGCAGTGCATCTGCTGTTCAGCAAGATTGGGTCAATTTTCTTATCATTTTGATGATTCCAAAAGCTCATAGTATACACCAATTCCAATGTAGACATGATCAACCTTTCCAAATTACTTTAAAGACAGTTACTTTCACAGTGAGATTGCATGAACAGAATTCAACTTTATCTTTTAAACTCTTTTGGCTGTTTCGGGAAACAGTACGTTCACATCTCCATTAGATATCTTTCTTTCTTTTGCAGTGTAAATAAACTGTTCTGATAATAAATTACTGCTTTATTATACAGCTTTTTAATCATTTGATTATTTGATTCATGAAATTCATGAAATGGAATGATTTAATTGTCCCTTTTTAAAGGGACCTCACTGATAGTGAATGATAACAAGATTTTGATTTTCCACCACAGGTACACCTTGCAGTTGCCTTACTGCTAACATACATAAGGCTTGTAGGATGTCCCTTTAATTGCAAATCTTACTATTGTTGTCGTAGGTCTGACCCACACTTTAGCCCCACTCTCCTCACCGGTACCTTAGCCAAACAAGTTATGTGAAAACATTTGCTCTATGATGTCTTTAAAAAACTGTAATATATTTAGTATCAAAGATGAAGATGATCAAAATGCAAGTATATTGTTTGTAATAAATATAGATTTATTGTGAACATTGCCGTTGAAAGCCAGAGTGGCCTTAAAGGTAAAGTTGAGTTCTGGTCATGCAATTACATTGTGGAAGAAACTGTCTCAAAGCATTTCGGAAAGGTTGATCATGTCTACATTAGAGTTGTTTTATAATGTGAGGTTTTGGAATCATCAAAACGATATGAAATATATCCAATTTAGCTGAAAAGCACATGTACTGCACACCGAAATGGGTATATGGGACTGCACACACAAGTGGTATGAGTGTTCGGCCCAAACATTTCAGATATTCATCGTCATATTTCGAATATGAGGGCATTTGAAGAGCTATCCTCTTCAGGGGACATTTCTAGTGTGATGTTCTTCCAAACTGACAAAAAGAATGAGTAAGCTCACAAAATCATTTTTCACCTCTCCCTGAACTCAAACTTCTCTTTAAGTCTCTGTAAAAGTATATGAGTTAACATCCTGCTGGCGCTCAGTAGACAACATGCAAGTGTCTCTGTTTATTAAGTCAATGTTTTTACTATACCACGTGCCAGCTGCATGGGATCCTTGTCTATACTTTTAGTTTGCATCCATTCGGCATGTATCTGAATGCACATAACGTTAATATTGCTTTCTACTTGAAATTGTCCCTCCGGCTTAAAATTGTCATTGAAGCTGACAATGTCATGGTTTTTCCTGGGTAGACTTCTAGGCTGGGTGAAAGGTCAATCAGAATACATGCTCTGAATAAGAGACTAAGTAATGTACATGCTGTTTGCCAGTGGAATGGGGGAAAATTAGAACACAGCAGTTAGGCATAACTTCTTAGCAAGACAGACAGTTCATTGTTTTCAAAAAGCATAACTTGCATAGCGGGGCAGAGAAGATCTTGCATAGGACCTTGGATTCAAGCGCATTCCCGCTTTATGTTGAATGCAACCGGTTTTATGCGTACCCCCCTGTAGGGGTCTAAGGGGTTGATCGTATTCTATGAGATGTATGCAGGTGCCAATGTGCAACATACATGTGTGGGTGTGAACAACAGGCGTCTTCTGTAGAGTTGGATGGGACTCCATTTCTTTTCAAACCGAGGGAAGAAGGCCAGGCCCTAGCCTTGGGGGAGCCCTCTTTGCTTACCCAGCATGCCAGAGTACGAGATGACAGCTGTAAAACGAGACGCCTCGGATGAGCGCGACTTCATCATTGTTGGAGGTAGTGTCACATGATATCCACCCTTTTTGGTTGTTTTGGCAAGGTTTTCTGCGAAGGCGAATGATCCCTGTGTTGTACCGTTTGTCATCCGACTACCCATAATGCCTCAGCATGTAATGACGACCCTCTATAAACAAGAGAGGTGCAATCCATGATTGTTGCATTGTTCATGTCCAATGTAACTAACTGTAGCCCTGCATGTCTGTCTCAGCTCACTTTCAGTTAGCATGTTCAATACTTGATATATATTCAAAACCTTTATTCAAAAAAATGTACATGCCTCATTGTATATTTAAATCTTACTACATGTTAATCTTCATATAACAATATGTGAAATGTGGTGAGGTAGACAATAAAGTTGCTTCAAGTGAAAATCACAATGATCTCTTGTCATTTCACTGAACATATGGTAAAGGTTAAGAAAAAAAACCCTGTTGAGAGCAAGAAGGGCGATAACGCAAGGTAGAGTGTTATTAATTAATGTCATTCTGACTCTACTCCCAGCAGGCAAATATTATTTATGTCATTGTAAGGAGACATTTCAAGAAGTGATTATTAGGGAGATGAGTCTTTGTGTCAGTTAAAGAAAATATTTCAGATATAATTGTATCTATCGAACATTTTTCAATAAAAATAGAATTATCGGTTCATGATAACATGTCTTCTGGAAATTTGCATTGTTCTGTATATAGTCTGAATGAATTTTTCAGCATTATATTTTAATACATGAAATCAGAATGTACATGTATTAAACAGTACAGACAGGCATATTTATAAATGTATGGTAGAAGCATTTGTTGCAGGTATAGACATTTGAATGGTGAGCAGTCCGCAAACATAGTCACAGGTTTTCATATTTGTTTCCAATAGCAAGTAAGTTTATTTCCAGTGAACCACAAAAGTAGGAACATATTCCTGTGTTTTATGTGTTTTTCGAGAAGTTTTGAGAAAAGCGCGATTGACGATTATGCTTCATTTTGCAGCCGTATTCTGAACTAATTAATAGTCCAAACATCTTCTAATTTTCACCAAATGATAAAATAACACTTCAAAAATCATCATTGTAAATAATGTACCAGTGGTGTTAAACTTTTAAAGATATGAATACATTTTCCTTTCATGACCTTCTGCTGGGAACAAATTACGCAGTGTTTTTCTTCCCGGCAAAAGGGCGCGAACAATTGCCGGAAAGAAAATTTGTGCGACATAGGCCCATTTTGCCCGCAAGAAGGGCATGAAGCCTCCTGCGCATAGCCGTGTATGCGACGCGAACGTTGTTCGCGCCCTTTTGCCGGGAAGAAAAATACTGATTTTGCGTAATTTCTACCCAGCAGAAGGTCATGCACAGAAAATGTGTTTATATCTTTGAAAGTTTAGCACCATTGGTAATAAAATTATTTGATGATTACTGAAGTGCTATTTTGTCATTTGGTGAAATTTAGAAGATGTTTGGATTATTAATTAGTTCAGAATGCGGCTGCAAAATAAAGCATAATCTTTAATCGCGTTTTTCTCCAAACTGTGTTTTCCGAGCGCGCAGGCGTTCACACCCTTTCACACCCTTTTGCCGGGCACACAACGCTTTTCGTTTGGGAGACACTTGTTTGTCTCCCTCTTTGTCCATGGTGTCTCCCTAATACACCAATCTCTATTATGACGGAATAAACCACATTGTCGTGTGTCTCCCTTATACCCGATCCAGTGGAATATATATATATATATACATGTCCTGCGTCGGTTGATGAAAAATACACAAAAGTCAATGATGAATAAGACAACCGTTAAGAGATGAAAGAATTCAAATTTTCGCCCATAGGGCTTCATCAGGAATTAAATTGAAAACTGAAATTAATTCAACCCTGTGACTGCCATTTTCAATATCTTTAATGAATAATTCAGATCAATTCAAAATAAAAATGTAAATCACAGTTTAATATTTTCATCTAGGAGCTTCATATAAATACATAATAATCATACTTTTCTAAAGATGTGTTCCAGAATAAAGTGTATAACAAAACATCAATCCTAATAACATATGAAATAGTGCAAAAGTACATGTTTTCTATGATGTCACCTTTCAAAAAAAAATTCTGTAATTCAAAATGATTCACAATCTGTGAATGATTAAGGAGGTGAAATGTGTGAACTACGCTGTAGAAGGGGGTCAATCGTATCCTGGCAAGAAGTTAAAGTAGCAAAATCATGATGATGCAAAAAAGGTGAGTGAGAAAGTAGCTATTTTAAGGCAAGAGCTCATGCAATTCAGGTGACTTTCGTAAATTCAATATTGTTCGTGTTTTAAACCAGGAATCAATATTTGCCAGCACTCATCATTATGAACACCCCACTGAGTTTCACTCTAAATCTCCCACCGTTTACCATAGTGCATACCTAATGACGCAAATCAGTACGTGTGATATCACTCCCAGTATAGAGCCCCTTGGCCTCTCGTTGGTCGAATTGATTTTTAACCCATCTGGTTTCATACCCTTATTACCTCAATACCTGTGTTCTTATAGAGGAAAGATGTTTCCATCCTGATAATAGATGTTCAATTATTGATGATGATCAACATAGTTATCTTGAAATGCAACATTTATTACCCACGCCGATGAAATCAGCAGGGTTATGTAAAGGGCTCCGTATGTTTGTTTGTTTGTTTGTTTGTTTGTTTGTTTGTGTACAAGATAACTAGAGAACGGGTGAACGGATTTGCACCAAACTTTCAGGGAATGTTCGGATAGTGACAGGAAAGAATCGATTAGATTTTCGTGATGATCGGTTGATGCCTGCAAATTCTGTGTAACCTTGTAGTTTTGACCCCATAGTTAGTATAGTATTGCAACTACTCTGTAGCGCTGCTAAGGCGTGGGTCTGCCGCCTTTGACGGCCTTTCTAGTTTGATTTGTGTTTTTATGTTTTGCAGATTTCTTTATAGTGTTAGTATGCTCTTCTTTCAAATATATTTTAACTAGAAATTGAATGTGAGTTAGGGTTTGCAAATATAATCTCTGACCTTGCTAATACACCACTGTCTAGGCTGCATGTGTCTGTAAATATAGACAAAAATGCTAACTTTACAGCTTATATACATTATACACTTTAACATACACTTTTACTTAAATTTTAGCATATAAACTTTGCTAATTTAGTTTGGGGATGGTAGTATTAAAGAAATTATTAATGAAATTTAATCAATTTTCTTGTTAAGGCACTGTGGAGTGTTTTCTTCTACAACTATCTTTATGTTTGCATATAATTTAACCAAAATTTAGGTTAAAAAAAACTATTTTCATCAAATCTTAAAGAAATCAACCCAAATTCGCTCAAAAGCACATGCACCACACACAGAAATGGGTATATGGAACTGCATACAGATGTGGCATGAATGTTTGACCCGAACACTCAGATGTTTTTCGTCATATTTCCAATACAAGGGCATTTGAAGAATAATCCTTTTCAGGGGGCATATCTACTATGATAATCTTCCAAACTGGCATAAAAGGAATGAGAAAGCTCACAAATTATTTTTTTATCTTTCCCAGAACTCAACCTTCTCTTTAACTGTTGTACCAGAATTGGTTTTGTATTCTAAAGTCTTTATTTACAATTAAAAATTCATTTTTATTTTGTAATAATGGTATAAGATAATAACCTTGCATTGCCTGTGAGGTAATATACAACACCAGCATGATCAGAATTGGACAGAGATTGTGTTATGTGAGACTCGAGTGCAAATTAATGGGTGAGGTGTAGAAAATTGGCAGTTGGTCAATATTGGCTCGTGTACCAAGACCATAGCGATCGCTGGTGGTGATGGCACTTTGATTAACTGCGATAGAGGCCTCTTTAATCCGTTCTTTATGCATTTGGCTGTGATGGAAACGGAATTTGATTCCACCAATGCCTTCAGATGTGTATAGCGCCGTTTTGAAGGTCATTATATCCTGGATAATTGTGGTTCGGGCATTGTCAGAGGGCTGTCACAGGCTGGTAAAAGTTCATATCTGGCTGATGTCAAGCTATAACTATAATAGTGATCTCTGTATGCTTTGAGCAAAACACAGTTGGAAGCATTGCTTATTTGGCTGGTGTCAGGCTGGTGATAATTCTGACCTTTTTGTGCTTTGAATGAGCAATTATCTGAATTAAATGTGAAATGAGTAAAATTTAAAAAGTATCAATTCTTGTACATAACAAAGGCTTGGAGAAGATGTGGATCACCCTGGACTGCTGCGTGATTTAAACAGAATAGCATCAATTTGATTTAAAAATATCTGTGGAGAATTTGGCTTGGAATGAGTTAGGTACCAAAAAGAGAAAATGACATCTGTGGAACCGGAGCAAGAACCAGTCGTGTACAAGGAGCCGGCCTTTGCCAATATCATAGGGGGTAAGAATTATGCTCCAGTATATTTGTTCGATTTTTTTTTGGCTGTTACCATACATGGAGGAATGAGGACATACGGAACAAAGCTTAAGATAGTCGTGAGATTTGGTATTGGATTTTTATATTGAGAGAAATTGTAATGTACAGTAATTCTGAATCATGTGTCATGCAGTAGATCATTTTTTTGAGAAGTATTAAACAAACAATTTAACAAAAATTAAATGGAAATCTCATTAACTGTAACCATGTATTTCTTTTGCTTGACATGTGGTCAAGACAACTGGGGTTTAAACCATGGTTCGGACCATGGTTTGGACCATGGTTTGAATTTAAACCTCCTTAGTGAATTTTTGACCTTTTTGACCTGATTGTGGTTCTAAAAATTGTGATAACTTTCTGCTCTGTTAATCTGTATGGACTGAAAAATCTTTTTGATTTGTTAGACATACAGATCAGAAATGATGTCATGTTTTGGTATGAACATAATAAGATTATATTGAAACATGAGTAGAAGGTCAAGGACATGCCTAAAAATCTCATGTATGTGATAGATGATAATTGGACATTTATGAATAGCAAAATCATTGTAATTTATTGTCCATAAAGTGTGATCATAAGTGATCTCATGTTGTAAGGAAATTGCAAGATTAGATTGAAATCTAAGTCCAGAAGCACAAGGTTTGCATTCAATTGCAAATTTGAAACAGTGATTCTGATTGGTTAATGGTCAGCTTTTGGAACTATATGTGCATGCAATGATTGTGATTGGCCATATTGCCATTGTGTTATGGGGCCCCAGGGCCTCGTTTCATAAAACTTGTGATCAATAACACGTGTTAAATTTAGTCAATTCACTTTGTGGAATAACATACATATGTATGTAGCGTGGAAGATGGCGAGTGTTAACTATTAAAGATTATGACACGATGAAAGAGAGTCCATTCACAATAATATATGAATATATAAATGTGTAAAACAACATTTATTGAGGAGTATAAATATCAGAGTAGCAGATCACAGTTGAACAAATGTACATATATAAAGTCGTGATACGAAAAGGCTTGGTGAAGACTTGGTACAGCAGCCTCCCCTATCAAGGCCCGAATGGTACATGGGCAGGAGCACAGCACAAAGGAAGAAGTCCGAAGACTAAAAAGACCCAGAGAACATAATTTCTCAACTATTTATACTATGAGGAATGAGGAAATAACTGAACATCCAGGAGCATGAGAATCAGAAGTTTCTGTAAACATCTATTGTAATTAATTTCAAAGAGGGATTATTCTAAGACCTTTAATGACCGATTAATACAAAGGACAGGTTTTGCTGGTAGATTTTATTCTTCTAGATTGAACCCGCACAAAAGGTTATTGTTCTGAGGTGTGTGTGTAGACCAATTAATCCCAGGGAAGGATTACTAGGGGAATGCTTTGTTTGTAATAAGTAACTTAGAAGGATTATTCTGGGGAATTAATTCATTTGTGTAACTAAAGGTTGGTGATTGGGAGTATTTCATCTTCAGCATTTAAAATCATATCTAAAACAACATGTATGTATTATTTGACTCTTACACTTGTAAGAATAACAAGTGTCACATTTCTATAACTATTCTGCTCTCTGCCAATCAGATGCAACAATTTCAATAGCTTATAACAGTTATTGTAACTTGTTATTGATAACAAGTTTTATGCATCGGGGTCCAGATTAGAAGGTCAAGACATGTGTAAACAGTGTCCTGTAGTGCCTGATGCCTCGTGATAAAAATATAGGTTAATTGGACAGTGTATAGATAGCAAAATCATTAAAATTTGCTGTCCATACTGTGTAATAAGAAATGATCTTATCCGCGGACGAGAGCCTGCAGGGCATTAGCTCATACAATTTACCAAATAGCTAATGACCTTCTAGCTCTCGGCAGGCATTTTGTCATATGAACAGCAGAAGGTGATTACATTGAAACTTTAGTTGAAGGTCAAGGCGTGTGTAAACCAAGTCGGTGTCCATCCGATGCTTGTGATAAACAGTATAGGTTAATTGGAAAATATCTAGCCAAATGTTTCTAATGATGGATTTGACAGAGTGGGGGGGGGGGGGAGGAGGTGCAATTTCAATCAGAGTTAGGTAACATGGCTTGGTGAAGTGTGGTGGTATGTGAAGAAGTGCCTGGAACGTAGAAGGCATATTAAAGATAGAATTGAGTTCTGTCATGCAATATTACATTGTGAAAGAAACTGTCTGGAATCAATTGGGAAAGGTTGATCATGTCTAAATAAGGATTGGTGTATACTGTGATGTTTTGGAATCATCAAAATGATAAGAAATCAACCCAAATTCGCTCAAAAGCACATGCACCACACACAGAAATGGGTATATGGAACTGCATACAGATGTGGCATGAATGTTTGCCCCGAACACTCAGCTGTTTTTCGTCATATTTCCAATACAAGGGCATTTGAAGAGAAATTATTTTCAGGGGACATTTCTACTATGATTTTTGTTCATCCAAACTGACATAAAAGGAATGAGAAAGCTCACAAATTATTGTTCACCTTTCCCAAATCTCAACCTTCCCTTTAAACATGATTGTAAAGACCTCAAGCAATCAACTCAAGAATAATTCAATAGCCAATTTTATTACCAATAGTAATCAGGTTAAGATTATATCATATGCTTTTGTAATGTTCAAACATTTCAAAAGGTGATACACAGTACTGTTGAAATTTCCTTATTTTTGATCTTGAAAATCTTTTCGAGCATGTATATATTGTTGAAAACAATAATTTTTAAATTAAATATAGAAGCAGAAGAATAATATTGGGATGTAGAGTGTGATACACCTACATTGAAAAGGCTGAATAATACTACATGTATATCAACTTTTAGATGTACCATCATCAACAGTTACGGCTGTTCTTTTCCTGACATGTCTTCATATTTCATATTTCCTTCTTTTCTTTCGCCATTACCTTTATATTATAAGGGAGCCTTGTATTTCAATGTGACAAAGAATCTTCTATAATTAATATTTAAATTCACCTGATTATATCTTATATTTTACTTGGGTAGATGAAATGAATGCGAGATTGGCGGAAGAATTCAGCTTGCATCGGTCAAGTTCGGAAAACTTGGATTCATATCAGAGACCAACAACTACCCATATCATTAAAAAAGCAATTCTTCCACCAGTGCATTTTACCAGTTTTGTCATATGGTGCAGAAACCTGGACAGTGACACAGAAAATGGAAAAACGTTTGAGGGTAACAGTACGAGCCATGGATAGGATAATTGTAGGGGTTACTAGAAGGGACAGTATCAGAAATGAGGCTTTGCGATCCATGACAAACATACATGATGTAGTTAAAGAAATCAAAGAAAAGAAATGGCGATGGGCCGGCCATATAGCTCGGTACCAAGATGACAGGTGGACATTAAAGGTTACAAATTGGATGGCTAGGGCATTTAATAGGAAAAGGGGAAGACTGAAGCAGACGTTGGATGGATGATATTGTAAAATATGCAGGCTTTACATGGCAAAGAAAAGCACAGAATAGAAGCTATTGGAAAGGGGATAAAGAGGTCTTCCTCCAGCAGTGGAGTGAAATAGGCTGATGATGATAATGATGATATCTTGTGGATTAACACTTCCATGTTATGTAATATCTTGTTTGTCTAGACTGCCACTAATGGATACCAATTATTTTTGATGCTATTTGATGGGTTCCTCAGATCCTTGCTGCTGAGTGATCAGTATCAAATGATATTTCAAAAAAAGCTTTTGTGAAACTAAAACCCAAAGTGCTTACTGTTTGTTTTTAATTTCATCATAATGTTTTAGAAGCAAATTCAGGAAAAGAATATATATGTAGTCTTGATGATTCAAACTTATTGCGGAAAAGTCTGCTAATTCTTCGGACAGCAAATGTAGACAGTGTTGTGTGTTTTGTGTTGTTACAATCTTTTTGGCTAGGTATTAATTGATTGTATACTAAGTATGATTTAAACTTATCACATTCAAGAAGTATACTTATAAAATACTATTCATAAAATTCTACGCATAATAATGAAAGAGATCATAATTAAACACTTTTAAACTGTATTATGTATTCTCTTTACATAGGAATAACAAAGATATTAACAGAAAAAACTAAGAAAGCAAAGGTCACAAGAAATGTTAATATATGGCATTTTTTGATTGATTGCTGTGCCTTGAAAAGAATGTATATTATCTAATATACCCTCTCCCAATAGAAGACTTCTTCCTTTGCTTTTATTGCATGTCTGTAATTCATTGTTCCTAATTCAAGTTGATGGTGACTTGTATTGATGACCTATAGATTTATGACTATTCTTCCTTTCATTTAAGCTCCAAGCGTAACTCTGGAAGCATACCCTATTCTATGACATATTTCTTGTAGAGGATATACTACACAAAGCAAGACATAAAAATAAGTTAATTGGTTAAGCTGCATATTTAACACCTGATATAACTTTAAATTCCTTTGTTTTAGTTATTCCCGCCATGGTGGATTAAAAAAAGAGAGGCAGATTAACTTTACTACAGATACTCAGAGAAATATTTCACAGATTTTTTCCAATGTGTATATACTTAAATTCTTCATCTTCTTTTCAGTGAAATGATTTCCAGATACTGAATGTTTCTTATCCTCATGGTAAACTAGTTTGGTTGATTCAAATGTACAGCTTTGGGTCCTGTTTCATCAAACGTGTTATTAATAACAACTGCCCCATATCTATGACAAATTTGCTCACAGGCAATCAAACGCAAGGATTTCAGTAGATTGTAACAGTCATTGTTACTTGCTATTGATAACAAGTTTTATGAAACAGGGCCCTGGGGAGCGTTTCATGAAAGGACTTGTCAGATATTTTATCCGACAAATTTGCTCTCAGCCAATCAGATGCAAGGATTTCAGTAGCTTATAACAGTTGTCGGATGAAATATCTGACAACTTCCTTTCATGAAACGCTCCCCTGGTCTGTCTGTTGAAACTATATACTCCATGGATTAAAAACGGTCAATAGAGAGATGTTACATTTTTACTATTGGTTGATTTGTGTGTGTGTGTACGTGTGTACGCATTCAAACCGATGTCATCGAACAAAGAGAACAATGGGTCATCGGTAGTAATTCAATAGGTCATCGGTTGTCAACAATTGTTGAGGTTTATTCCGTCAATGAATTTTGTGACGCAATTCAATAGTGGAGTCATCGATTGAAATTCGAACAATAGAAAACATAGATGCGTGTGTGTGTGTGTGTGTGTGTGTGTGTGTGTGCATTGGGGGGGGGGGGGTGGAGGAGGTACAGGAGACCTGTATGAAGACTGAAGGCCTGTTCACATATGCCCCAGTAAAGCGCAGCAATTTACAAACATTAGTTTTTTATGCATATTATGAATTGCAGATGAGGATAAAAAAAGTAGTTGCTTGCAACAAATATCCTACACATACTCACTATTGTTCTGTCTGTTATAGGATACATATGTGAAGTGCAGTAGGCTCTAACCACCTGTGACGGATTACAGTGACATATGTGAACAAACCTTTATGACTTTTGCTTGTGATTATTGATTACAGATGATACGGGAATCTATGTACCCCTATATATGAATCATATTTCTTTTATGGCATTTAAGAAATGGATGCTTTGAATTATGTAGTCTTCTGCACATGTTCCCATCCAAAATATCAATGAACAATGATACATTATAATAGGCTGTACCTTATATTTCCTAACCCCTCCCATGCCACCAGATTTTGGAGCAATTTTCAAATTATAAAGTTCAAGATTTCAATGATTTCTTTTTTTATTACCACACTTGGCACAAATATATTGCATAAGAATAAATATTATATCAAAGGCACAGGTTTCTGTACGAGGAAAATTTTCAAGCCATTCTGAGCCTAAACAAAATATTCAACGTTCAATTTTTTGGATGGGATTTGCCGCCCACGGCATGGAAGGGGTTAATGTTATTCTAGGAATGGAATTTCCAACATGCTTCTTCCATAATATTGATGACAGCGGAGGAATGGATGCAATGCTATGCTTAGTATTTCTGTACTCACATGCAAGAAATAGATGATTGGAAGTAAAGTTATGCCTGCAAGCTTCAAGCAAGTATTGCTTAATTCTATATTCTCGTGTTTTCATGTAAAATTCTCGTGTTTTCATCTACTCGAATTTATTAAATATACAAAAAGCTGCATCACCTAACCGTGATCCCACGCATTTATCCCCAAGTTGATTACGATCCTTCGGGTTTATGTCTGGTTTCTATAGCTTCTGACCACACGAGCATTGAAAACTATGGGGTTTCTGGGACGAACACGTACTGGGGTATTCCATAGCTCAGTCGGTAGAGCGCCGGTCTAGCAATCCGGAGGTCTCGGGTTCAAGTCCCGCTGGAATCCCGTTTTCTTTGCTCATTTTTCACTTCATTATATATTTCTGGTCAGTTTCCCCTACTCGAATTTATCATCTAAAATATTGATATAAAAGATGATATTGGAACTGCATGCATGGCTATAACTGATATTCTTACATCAAAATAAATGAATAGATGATTAGAATCAATGTTATAAATTCATGCTCTATCACAGCCAAATTCATAAATCGCAAAACTCGTATTCCCTTCTAAAATATTGATATAAGACAACATTAATTGGAATGTATGCACTGCTACTCCTAGTATTTCTTTAGTAACATACAAGGAAATAGATGATTTAAATTAAAGCTATACTTGCAGGCTTCATCCCATGCAAAATATTGATTAATGATGATATAGGAAATATATGCGCTGCTGTGCTGGGGATTCCGCATGACAGGTTATTCAAGGAGGTCTGTATTAAAGTGATAACTTTATCCATCCTATTACTAGCTAAACCTGTCTGCAAAACAAGGCTAGAAGAATACCAACATTTACAAGTTCCCCAAAAGATAATTAGTATGTGCAGTAATGCATGACTGTAGGCCTGTGCTAGAGGCACTATATCCCATTTATGGTATGCCCGGAAAATATAAGTCAACCTCGCATCTCTTTATTGCTTAATTATTCATTGCTTATTTTTCCCTGAAGACCCTGCCATGTACATGTCCATTACAATCAGTTTGTGTTCAATTCATCATTGTATTTAACTTGTTTTGATTACCTACTATCTGATAAGATAGTGGAAAATATATTGAACAATTCATCATGATCTTCATCTTTTAATATCAATTTATTAATAATAGAGAGGTTACAGCTGCTATTGTATCGTCTACAGATACCTATCTGCAGAGCTTTCTGCGTCCATGTTTTTATTAAGAAGAATTTTTTATTTTACTTCGTTATGCATTATCTATTTCATTTTATATTGATTTTGTGCTATATAGCCTACGTTACGTCTCTGTGTTTGAGCTGACTCCATGTCATGCCTGGATTCATGATGCGTGTGCATCACTGTGTTTTGTTCGTATATATCATTTACTCTAAAAGTATTTCCTTTCCTTTTAACTCTCTCTTGATTTACATCATTCTCTTCCCATCTCTCCCACTTTGTCCTCTCTCTCTCTCGTCCTTCTACCCAACTCTCTGCCTCTCTTTCTGTCCTCCCCTCTTTCCCTATTTGCTCTATGGCTTTATTTCTGTCTCTCTCCCCTCTCTCCCTCTCTCTCCCCTCTCTCCCTCTCTCTCCCTCTCTCCTCTTGCCTTATTATTGTTACTCTCCCTTTAGCTGCTTCTCTCTCTTCCTGCCTCTTTTTCTCTCTCTTCCTGCCTCTTTTTCTCTCCTCTCTCTCTCTCTCTCTCCCCTCTCTGTCTCTTTCTACCCTGTTTCACAATCTTTCTCCCCCTCTCACTCCCTCTCTATCTCTCTCTCCACTCCACTCTTTCTGCCCTCTCTCCTCCCTTTACATCTGTCCCTCTGCCTCTACTATTTCCTTCTCTCCCTCTGTGTCTATCTATATACCCTCTTTCACCCTCCCTCTCTTATTTTTTCTAAATATCTCTATCTCTCTCTCTCTCTCCGATTGTTTTGCCTTCTCCCATCCTTCCCTTTACCTCTGTCCACTGTCTCTAAGTTTCTCTGCAATTTGTCTCCCTTCATCTCTGCATTCACCTCTCATTTTGTCTATCTTCTTTCTTTCCCACTTTCATTGTTATATTTTCCTTCTCTAATCTTCTCTTTCTCTATCATACTCATGGACATAATCATATTCATTTCTGCCAGGCCACGAACTCCCCACTGTACAGAATCCCACCAGAGATTCCAATACCCTCACACACTCGCACACTCACACACACACACGCACCCACCCACACGCATGCTCACTAGATGCACCCACACAATACAAACGCATCCCCGTCCCCTGGCCTGAAGTACAGACGGCTTCCAATCACATATGGCACGTACATCACATCATCGCTGTCCCAGGCTCAGTTTGATTTCTTTGTGGCGAGAGTAACGATTCTTATTAGAGGAGTGGAGTGGCAACATCTCTTCCCACCATGGACACCAATAAAGACGAGGGTCAAAACACTGTGTGGAAAGAACCAGCTTTTACGTCTATCATCGGAGGTAAAAAATAAAAGATGCATTTAGAGTGGTCGATTCGTTTCCAATTATCTTTACAAGGATTTCTAAATAGTGATGTTTCTTCAGGGATACAAGACCATTATGTTTCAGCCGGAGCTCGTTTAGCAGTTGGATGACCATATTGGAAATCTTGTCTCGTCGCATGTCGCTCAAGGGTCATTGTTTATTGATGATGTTGAGGGAGAAAGAGCAATAATGTTATCTCAATCAAAGGGGATCTTATTAATGTTGCAGTCAGGCATGGATCGTGCACAATGCTGATGAAGCAGCTTCAATTACATTTTTTATAAATGAATATAAGTATTTTAGCATGAGATGATTCTCAGTGCAAGTGTTCTTCCAGATATCAGACATTTGCTCTGGCAACAGTTACCCTGGGATTTATTCTGTCAGAGATTTAGATGTTTACGATTATGATTATAAGTATTGTGGTGTTACTCCTTCCATTTTAGGAATCACAACTAATTAATGTTACTGAAATCAGCTTACTTAACTTGATTTTGATAGTGATTTTGTTTATAAATTTATTAAAAAAAAAAAAAATTATAATGGTATTGATGCTATGCTCTTTATTGTTTGGCGGGAAAAAGAAATGTTTATTAAGCAAATGAGAAAATAAGTATAGCTTCTAGCTATATATAGGTAATTGATAGCATTATAAACATTATCATCATTACCATTATTGTTATTATTTCATGTATGTAACTGATGCAGTGCATCTTGATTATATGATATCTCAAGTAGATATGAACTGTTATTTTCCCAGAAATGATCAATTATCAGTGCACTAGGATTTCAAAAATCATATAGGGAAAACTATATCACAGGAAATTTGTAAAAGAAATTACAATAAATGTTCAGGATTTAGAATGAGGAGTTTCCTTCACGCATTGATTACAAAATATTTTTGTCAGGAAACTGGAGAGTCTTTCTGTTGAAGACCTGCCAGCAACTAAATTTCTTGCAGGTTAAATATTGCAATCATTGTTCATGTGAATTTTGCACAGTCCACAATGGAATAGCCATCAAAAGTTGAATATAGCAACTGAACAATGTCTAGGATTCCTGGCTGACAACCTAAATAGTTACAGAGACATCTTAGGTTAGTATGGTGGTACATTACATGTAGATATGTTTGTAAATCGTAATTTGAATATCATCAAAAACATTCAGCACCTAATATATGGTCATAGTCCACATTTTGTAAGGACAGCTGTTTGAAAAGGAGCCAAATTCCATAATCATTTCTCATACATATTTTGATCCGTTACAGTGAGGTATAAAAATAATACAGCAAGCAAAAGATTATTCATTATTCTATTGTATCCTGTGTCCTTCTATCTGTCACATAATGAAATATTAGAAGCAACTATTCGCTTTCATCCCACATCTTTCCATCTAAGGCTGCAAGGTATACAAGCAATAGAATATTCTATTGCATTCCAGGTTATGTTTGTCACAGTGAGATGTAAAGAGAATGCACAAGCTGGCGACTATTTTCTTGTATCCCGCAACCATTTATGTGTCATAAGAGTATTGAGCCAAAGACTATTGTCTTGAATTCCATATCCTTCTTATCTGTCAGAGTGAGAAGTAAGGAAAATTCTCAAACTTTAAGGGAAAGTCCACCCTGATATATCAACTTGGTTTTAAAAGAAGCAGAAACAATTAGAGAAACAGATCAATGAAAGTTTGAGCAAATTCTGCTAAGAAATAAGAAAGTTATGAATTTTTGAAGTTGTAATCAATCAAATACAACTTGGCAACTCCGTGGCTCATCTTGTGAGCTCATCTCCCATTTTCCATGTATTAAAAAAAATGATACATGTAGATTTATATTTTCTTATATTTTTTTTTAAATCATACATGCACCCGAGATATAATCATTTCACTTAATGCTTTAACACAAAACCTGTATGATACAAATCTATTCCCCATCAAAAACAAAGAAAATGAAAATTTATGAATTTTTGTGTACAGAGCAAATGAGAGAGGAGCTCGCAAGATACGTCACAGAGTTGCCAATTTGTGTTTGATTGATTACAGCTTCAAGAATTCATAACTTTTTTATTTCTTCTTGGATTTTGCTCAAACTTTCACTAATTTATTTCTCTATTTTTTTCTGATTTTATTAAAATAAACTAAATTCCAGGGTGGACTTCCTCTTTAAACACTATGCTCTATCAGATATATAGAGAATGCACAAGTCTATGACTATTCTCTTGTATTACACATCCTTCTACATTGTATCTATGGCAGCCAGTGGTATAGCGTGTGTCCAGCCATTGGGGGGGGGGGGGGCACAAGTGTATTTAGGATGAAAGAACGGCAGGAAATAAGGGCCATTGAGTAATGGAAGTTTTTGGAAGGGGTTGTATCCTCTGAAGTTGCCTGCCCCTTCCTTTTTCTGTATCTCTCTTTCTCTCTTTTCTTTTTAATTTCTTTATGGAAAATTTAATTTGGGAGCATCTGCTGCCCCCTGTGCACCCCATAGCTATGCTACTGGTGATAGCTAGATGTAAAAAGAATGTAGCAAGCCTAAGACTATCCTTTTGTGTCCCTTGTCCTATCTGTCGCAGCAAGATGTTTACCAAGCTGTAGTTGTGACGATATGTGTTGAGATGAAGTGGGATATCCTCTGACTTGCTCGTTGTGTGAGCGCAACGCATATGTCACCATCAGAAATCAATATCCAATATGCTACTCAATTTATGGCGGTGTCCTCAGTGCCGCTAGCAGGTGATATATATTAGATGGGAAATGATGCACGTATAGTCTTCTCGGAGAGAGAACGAGGGCGGTGCGTTAGGAAGAATTCTTCTGTGTGATAGTTCTTTGACATTTAGGCAGTGATGTAAACATGCGGAATGTATGTCTACTCTTTGTGTGCGGACCGTAGATCATATTTCATTGTCAGATTGCATGGCTGAGAATTATGAGATATGAGGCAAGACACATTTTTTTTTTGTCTCGTTCTCAAATATTGATTATTTAATAGCAATACATCATCCCGAGAGATAAACTGAAGTAATTTAGTAAATGGAATGTATGTACCTTTCCTTAGGTAATAAATATCAAGGAGAGATAACACTGTATGCTTCTTCAGAAGCTAATTAACATAAGTGCTTAACCATTATCAATGCATATTATAAATGATGACATTGTCGTACTGTGCATATTGTATCTTGGCAACTGTACATGCTGTAGACCGAAGTATTGGGTATTAAGGTGTATTGATTTCTCCCGGATCTTCAAATTGGTGGGTGGATGGGGTGGGAGGTTGACATATGCCAGCTTGATCCTTTGGTAGATGCACCACTGATTTGTACGATATCTAGACATATATTTATTGTATGAATAACAGTATTTTTTGCCTCCTGATTTTCGATCATGACATTTAACATGCATGTATTGATTTCTGAAGCTTCTCTTTCTCTTTCTCTCTCTCTCTCATTCACTCTCGCTCTCTTTGTCCTTGCTTCTTACTGATGTGGCAGCAGAGATGGTGGATGGCATAAAGAGTTCCTTCTTCCCAAAATGCTCCATATTGTGGAAAAGGAGGGAGAAGAAGCTGGAGAAAATTGGGATGGGCCCCCTCCCCATATTCGTAGTCTGGCTATGGGTTGTTTCTTTGTAATCTCTCTTCTCTCTCTCTCTCTCTCTGCTCTCTCTCTCTCTGCTCTCTCTCTCTCTGCTCTCTCTCTCTGTCTCCCTCACTTTTTCTTTATCTCTCTCTCTCTCCCTCTCTCTTTTACTACCCCATCTCTCTACATCTCCTTCCCGCCCTCAGTCGCTCTCTCTCTCTCTCCCTCTCTCTCTCCCCCTCTCTCTCCCTCTCCCTCTCTCCCCATCTGTCCCTTTCCCTTTATGTATTTCTCCCATCTTGTAGCCAGCCTCAGTCTTCCCCAGCATTTTATCTCTTGCTTTATTCTAAGCTCAGGGATTTGTGTGCTTTACAATTGATTAATTTTTCACATGAATCCATATTTCAGAAGAATATACATGTATATTTCATGAAAATGCATATTCCCTAGGCGAGTGTTGTCTAGAGAGAGATATATATTGAATAATTTATTGTCTACATCTACATCTGTTTGCTTGAAAACATTTTTTTTTCTTCATAGAACCACTGAATAATGTGATCAATGCATTGGTTTTTGCCTAACGGTCTGCAATCAGGGATATTGTCCTTATATCCCTGTCAATATTTTTGTTCAGACATTTTTTCCTTTCCTTTCAGATAGATGTTGTGTTTGTTATTATTCTTTATTCATGTATAGTCTGCGTTTCATAATATTAATTATATATCTTCATGGGGATTTTACTTTAAAAAGCCACACAGGTCTTTTTAAAAAGTTCTTCTATTTCATTTCATATAAAAATGAAACATTCTTTATACATTGCCAGTAATTTTAGTTACTTTATACATTTATTACTTCATAATTTTGTTCTGTGATTATATGTTTACGTGATTTGATTGTATTTTTATAAAATTGAAATTAATAAAAAAATGAATGAATGAATGAATGCATGAATAAATGACTAAATAAATGAATAGAGGGCTAGTTTTTATTTTACACTACCAGAACTACGGGGGAGCGTTTCATCAAGCATTTTGTCAGTGACTTTCACCGACAACTGTTATAAGCTACTGAAATCCTTGCATCTGATTGGCTGAGAGCAAATTTGTCGGTAAAAATCACTGACAAAACGCTTGATGAAACGCTCCACAGGTGTACACATATTCTTTAACCTCTTGGTACATGTTACTTTAATTTCTATTTCCCTTTTCATTCCAACAACTATATACAATCCAACCTGCTTTAGCGACCACCTGCATAGAAAGACCACCTGTCCATGAAGACCATAATTTTTGTTCCCCTTGATCAGCATTTCTCATTGAAACATGTATTAAATGAACCTGTACATAAAGACCACCTACCTGCTGTTCTTGCCTCCCTTGAGTGGTCTTTATAGACAGGTTTCACTGTATTTATCTCTCATCTTTGCTGTTATTTCAGCTGGTGAGCCAGACGGAGGGATAGGATGTTGTGGAATGATCTTGACTTTTCTCTCATGGATCGTCCTCATCTGTACTGTGCCCTTCTCACTCTTTGTCTGCATTAAGGTGAGTTGCAAAAGGATGTTAAAGATAATCTTTAGTATAAGCAGAAAAGTGACCTTCCAAAGCAACTAGGTGTCTCTATTTTTGGTTGTGTAAAAGATAGACTCCTCATTTTCTGGAACAAAAATTGTGAACTATTTTAAGAAAGTTTGTTAAAAAATATCAAACATATTGTAAAGCACCAATATACAATAGTACAGTGTATATATTATAGCCACGATATCCCCCTTGTTTCCCCTCACGACTATTCTTCTGTTACTATCAATTTTCTATTCAATTCTGTTTATCGGAACAGTTGAGTGTAAATCTGTTTAATTGCTTGAGAATTGACTTCTTTAGTATTACCAGAGCTCAGGCAAGATTACAATTAATCTGAAAGCAGATGTATTTTGGCATAAAGCTTACATTTCCAATCAATTTGGCTTAGTGTTCATCTGAATTTTACTCATTATTACTCTCTAAGGAATGCAACGCAAGACTGCCACAATGTTTGGAGTATATATATTTCGTACATGTATATTGCAGGTGTGAAAAAATTTTAAAGGTAGGTTTTCACCGGGCACGCGAACGATTCGCGAAGGATGCGAAAATGTCAAAAAAATGGCAAAGTCCAATATTCGTGTTTTGCACAAGTTGCTCAAGAATGGTTTACGGCTCCATTTTCGTGACACATTCAGAGAAAATCTTGGATTTTACCATTTTTTAGACATTCGCATTCACGAATTGTTCCCGTGCCCCGTGAAAACCCACCTTAAGACAGTGGCAGTCCACTCTTTGTTCCATTCGTCGACCAAAACAGGAAAATAGTTAAAGCAGTGAATTAATTGAGGAACCCTAATATTTGCCAGGTTAAAAGGGTATATAAGATTACAATGGAGGAAGTAATATATGAAGCTAGGATGAATTCAAAAGCTGAGGAAAATGAATGGATGCAAATTAGACACATTGCAGCTCACCAACAGATGGTTTGTACGTCAGAGCTGGTGGTATATGACGTGGTATGTGACCCAAGATATAGTTCCAACCTCTCTAGATTTAGATAGTTTCAATCTCTCTAAATTGAGCGTTAATTGTCTCTGCATTCTGTAGATTTTATTGCCCTCTGAACCTGTGAATACATACATGTACATGTAGGTTCAATTCCAGTGTCAGAGGTATTAAAAGAAAACATAATCTTTCCTGATTTATTATTAACATAATTTTAGGCAAAAAAATATACATGTACATGTAGGTTCAATTCCAGTGTCAGATGTATTAAAAGAAAGCATAATCTTTCCTGATTTATTATTAATATAATTTTAAGCAAAATATACATGTACATGTACATGAAGGTTCAATTCCAGTGTCAGATATATTAAAAGAAAGCATAATCTTTCCTGATTTATTATTAATATAATTTTAAGCAAAATATACATGTGCATGTACATGAAGGTTCAATTCCAGTGTCAGATGTATTAAAAGAAATCATAATCTTTCCTGATTTATTATTAACATAATTTTAGGCAAAACATACAAATGTATTTCTTGTCAACGATTAAGCAAGCAATCATCTAAGACAGAAAAAAATAGTTTTTCTACTGAAATTTATCTCAGCAAGTGATTCATATTTTTTTGTGATAAGTTCTATTTATGTTAGTTGTTAAGAAGCATGCATCATAATATTAAAGGTACTATTTGACATTGCACTTGAAATTTGCAAAATACTGTGAAAAAAAACAGAAAAGTTCGCAAATTGTAAACGGCAGCCCTTTTCCCAGCAAGAAACCCTCACGATTTGCAAAAATTATAGTGCTATGTCAATTATGATTCAAAGATTTTGGGGCATGAAATTTTCGCGAATCTGAACCACTTCGCAAAATGTGAAAACAAGATAATTAAATTATCCTCTGACATACTTATTGATAACTATGCTGCTCGAGAATTTCTACTTCCCAGTCTTTTGATAAACATGTATGCACAATTCCAGGTCCAGGGAAAGAGTTATCAAAATGTTGAGGAGTGCTTTAACCCTTTCGAGACAATTAACCACATTTTGTGGTTTGGCTCAATAAGTTTTGATTGAGAGCTCTAAAGTTATATACCAGATGTATGAGCAGAAAGAGCAAATATTTCTGCACACATTATGCCCATTTTTGTTGCATGACCATATTATGTTTGATGCCAGGTATTTTATGAATGAGAGTAAGCTTTAAAATCTTTAAATGGGCAATACATTGAGAGGTTCAAAATCATTGTTTTTTTAAATCAAAATTGCCAATTTTTTCAACTTTTCAACAAAATTCCTAACCACGTACATGTATATTGTTTTCGAAGACATTACACCTTATTAAAACCATGTAGCACAAAAAGAAAAATATTATTGTTGCCAATTTGAAGAACAAAATGTGATCAATTTAGCCGTGACATAATTCCTGTCCTGAAAGGGTTAAGAGGCAAGGTACATGTATATATATCATGAAAAGACAGAGCAGTAAAAAGCAATATACAGGTCAATTATGATTTACAAGATTTGGTTGAGACATATGCTTCTATATTAATGTGCTACATATGAAATTGCAGGGCCAGAATAATTTAATAGTGCTTTAAGAGGCAAGAAATATTACATAAAAGTACAGAGCTGTGAAAAAAGATATATATGTCAATTATGATTTACATGGTAATGTTGAGACATGTGTTTATAACATTGTATGCCGAAGTGAAGTCACAGAGACAGAGTTATGTTACGAGTGCTTTAGGGGGCAGACAATTAAACAGTAAAAGACAGACGTGTGAAAAGCAGTTTACATGTCAATTGTGATTTATACAATAAAGTTGAGACATATGCTTGTAACATTATGTGCTACTATGAAATTATAGGGCCAGAGTTATTTTAAGAGTGCTTCAAGGGGCAGACTGTTAAACAAAGAAAGACAGAGCTGTAAAAAGCAGTGTACATGTTAATTATGATATTGAGACATGACTTTTTAAAACTTTATGTGTAGCAGTGAAGTCAAATGAAAAAAGGTAATGTTTAAGAGTGCTTTCAGGTACAGACAATGAAACATAAAAAGAAAGAGCTGTGCCGGTAAAGCAATGTATATGTCAATTTTGATTTATAGTGAAACGTGTGTTGGTACATGTATGTGCTGCGAGGTATAGCCGTTGGTAAACGCAAGCGTGCATGCTGCACAATGTATGATCTACTATGATGGTATTGTGTTTATCAAGCGTGAATTTCTTATTAGATCAAGGCCCCCAGGAGAGAAAAGCCATTTTGCTTCTCGAAGCCAGAAGGGCGTTAACTCATATCATTTAGCACGTAATCAACGTCCTTCTAGCTCTTAACAGACGATTGGATCAGTTGAATGAGTTTTCTAAGTCCCCTGTGGTTTAAGGCTGGGCAGTATCAACCAAATTGTAAGTTATTGCAAGGTTAGCACATAATGGTATTGATTTTGTCGCCTTCCATCTGTGCTAGCTAAACAAGTAAACAGCAGATTTAAGTAGGCCACAAACCCTGGAGCACATGCATTGACTATGATTAAGGTCTGCAGAATATTCCTGCGTATGAATTGTCAAATTGAAAAAAAATACTCCTACAGTTTTTATTGCATATCTTTACAACAACAACAACACTTGTACTACACTACTATCTGGATTTTTTTATATTAACAAAATATATTGTTATTCATAGAATAAAAGTTTGTTTTAAATCATTATTTATGTTTAAAATCAATGATTTGAATTAGCATTGTTTTTTGCCACCCCTGACTATCACTACCATATCCACTACCACTGCAACTACCAATACCACTACCATTACCACTACCATTACCATTACCACTACCATTACCACTACCACTACCACTACTAATACCACTACCACTACCATTACCACTACCACTACCACTACCACTATCACTACCACTGCAACTACCACTACCATTACCACTAACAATACCACTACCATTACCACTACCATTACCACTATCACTATCACTATCACTACCACTACCACCACCACTACCACTACCACTACCATTACCACTACCATTACCACTACCACTATCACTGCCACTACCAATACCACTACCACTACCATTACCACTACCATTACCACCACCACCACCACCACTACCATTACCACTACCACTACCAATACCACTAACAATACCACTACCATTACCATTACCACTACCATTACTATTATCATTACCACTACCACTACAACTATCACTACCATTACCACTACCACTCAACTACATTACCACTACTAATACTATTGCCACTACCACTATCGCTACCACTAATACTACCACTACTGCTGCTACCTACCTAACCTGCTATCATTAAAAGTTCTATACTTTTTGTGCTTATAGTTTCACCCGACGACGTGAACATAGCAGTCTTAAATTTGGTTAGATTGAAAATGATGTCACGCATCACTGTGTTGCAATTTTTCATTAAGAAGGATGTTTAATTATCAAAATAAGCCATGTCACTTCATGTGTGAAATTGTAATTGATTTTGATGATAGACTCTCCAGGGTAATCAAGTTGTTATTTGACAGAGAGAAGGAGAAGGGGATGGAGAAAAAAAGAGGAAAAGGGTTAAAGATAAATGAAGAGATTTAGAGAGATAGAGAGACATAGAAAGAGAGAAAGAGAAGAGAGGAAGAAAAAAAGAAAGATAGAGATGGATAGAAAAAAGAGATATATTATACATGTATATTGGTAGAGATAGAGAGAGTAAGAAGAGAGAGATAGAGAGACAGACAGACAGCGAGACAGACAGGGGAGAGAAGGAGAGAGAGAAGATGGAGAGAGAGAGAGAGAGAGTAAGAAGGTTAGATATAGATAAATAGATAAGACATTTTAAAAAAGAGAAAAAAGAAAAAAGTGAGAGAAGATAGGAGGGAGGGAGATAGAGATAGATAGACATTGATAGAGATAGAGGGAGTGAGAAAAAGAAAAGAAAGAGATTAGAGACAGGGAGAGAAAAAGAAAAAGAGATAGATGAAGAGAGAATGGAAAGAGAAAGACAGAATTAGTAAAATAGAGAAAGAGAGAGAGAGAGAAGAATAGATGAAAAGAGAAAGAGAGATAGATACATAAATAGATAGAAAAAGAAAAAGAGAGAAAGATTGAGAAAGAAAAGGAAGAACCGTGGAAGTGTAATTAGCTAAGGTAGATATGAACATAGTCTTGTCATTTCCCCCTATCAGGGCCTTGCTATAATTGGACCCTGACATTTTAGGGCTTGAGCACGGTACCCCATCTCCTGCTTCATGTTTGGTAGATTTCTCACCATCTTAAGGTAGGAAAGTGATCACCAGTCTTACATTGGTTGGGTAATTGAAATTATGCAGACTCTTTTATTGGACATGATCTTGATGTGGAGGTAAAAGTCATTGAAAATCTTTCCCCAGTCCACACCTAAGCCCAAGATAATTCATGAAGCCTATACTGCTGAGTTGTCTGTCACTGCACTGATGCCCTTTCATAAATCAGGATAGTTTTTTTTTAGCTTGGTATATTCATTTGAAGAAGCCATGTTGATCGATGCAGATATCTCTCAAAGGGAGCCAATAAATCCCACATAATCTGTATGTCATTCAAATTACTATGAAGCTATAAATAACATGTTCAAATGATTATGGATTATGGAGCATTTAAGAAGAAAAATTATTTGATACCAATGCCTGCACGGAAGATAATTCAGGGTTGTCTTCTGTCACCTTGCAAGTGCAGAGTGAATCGAATGGTCTACTCACTAGTTACCTTTTCCATTAATTCAGAATATAATTTCAGTATTTTAAACTTACAGAAAATCCTTTAAAAAAGTGATATTAGAAGCTGATATTTTTTGGAATAAAGTATTCCCAGAATTGAACCCTGAATGAAAATGCTTTTGGTTAATGCTCCCCTTTCTACCATTTGTGTTTGACTAAAAATAAAGCACAAAGTTGTTCAAATATTAAGCTCCCCACCAACCACCAAAAAAAAATTTTTTTTTTTTTTCTCTCACTGATTTGGTTATTCGGTAGAGTAGACAACATTTTCTCTGCAACTAGCAATTTAATTAGTAGATGGTGTGAAGAGGTCTGTCTTAGCCTGAACCTACTAAAAGGGGCTCCCCGGTGTGATTTTTGTCAAGAAAGGCAGGTGGTAGGGAGGCCAAGATGAACGTTAAGGGTATATCCCTAGAAAGCATTAGAGGAAGCCAAGGAGTAGAAAATGGAGAAGGGAGAGAGAGAGAGAGAGAGGGGGGGGGGGGAGGTAGCTAGCAGATGGGGAGGAGGGGGAGAAGGAGAAGGAGGATGTTGGGAGGCAGAGGGAGGTGGAAGAAAGAGAGAGAGAGGGGGGGAGGAGGAGGATGTTTGGGACAAGGAAATATATCATGTTATGGTATGTTAGAGTGACATATCCATGTTTTTGTTTGTTTTTTTGTTGTTTTTGTTGTTTTGTTTTTTTTTTGGGGGGGGGGGGGGGGTTTCAGAAATTTATTTATTACATTTGACATGCAGAAAGCAAGATTTTCACATGCATGCATATTATGTATGGACAGATTTTGGCCAACAGGGTTAAGAAATATTGAAATTATTCCAGAGAGAGAGAGAGAGAGAAAGAGAGGGGGATTAGATAAGAAAGAGTGAGGGGAAATGAACATAAAGTGAAGATGATGTCAAAATTCAGCTACCATGTTCAAAATTGTGCACATCATCTCTTTCTAATGAAAATTAAAAACTTTCCAGCTCTCGGGAATGAAAAGTAGACCTTATGTCTTAAAAAGTATATAAAATACGAGGATTATTTCAATCTTGTTATAGATCTTCAATAAACCCTGATTCCTCTCTTTTTCCCCCTGTAGCCAATCATTACTTGGGCCTGGCATGTATTTAAGGTGAAGGGTAGGTGAAGGTATGAGCGTGGAAAATGCAATAATTAGATTCCTCTCTCTCTCGGTGCGAGCACCCACTCCAAGGTACACATGCCGCTATTTTGAAAAGGGAGACTTGTAGGGCCGACCCAGGGGTGGGCAGTTTACTTTCAATTATGCATTCCGGGCAGGATAAAGGTATTGTGTGACCGGTTTGGAGCAGGATGTTTTCAGAGTACACCATCGGAGCGACGTGTGAATTCCCTCATGGTACTTGAATATGAGCTGACTGAGAGCAATCCCTCTCAAATTGAAGTGAAATAACACAGTTTTTGATGAAAATTCATGCAAAAATGATAATAACCGCATGTATCAAATCAGAGTGAGGTGTGAATTCCCTCATGGTGCTTGAATATGAGCTGACTGAGGGCAGTCCCTCTCAAATTGGAGTCGAATAACACTTTTTAGTGAAAAGTTTATGACAAAAAAAAAAAAAAAAAAAATTCTCTATGTATATTTTTTGTTCTTGAATATGATCTGCCTGAAAGCCATCCCTCTCAAATTGAAGTTGAATAACACATTTTTTTTGCTGATAATGATAGGAAAATAAGAAGATATTTTGGTACTGCAGAATCAGATTTGTGCTGAAAATTGTGGGTATACTCTTGTGGGTATACTTTGATGAGTGCAAGACAAAAAGCTTCAGTATGTCTCTTTTAAAACCCCATTCTCTGATAGGAAAATGATAAGATTATAGCTAGTAAACGAAGAAGCTTGACTGGGGAGGAATTTTCAATTTGTAAACAAATCTTCCAGCATATTACTCCCAGTGTTAAAGATCGTATGCTCGATCTGTAATGAAAAACACAAGTCAGAAAAAATTTTCTGTGTTTTTCATTACAGATCGAGCATACGATCTTTAACACTGGGAGTAATATGCCGAAAGATTTGTTTACAAATTAAAAATTCCTCCCCAGTCAAGCTTCTTCGTTTACTAACCATTGTCTACGGCGGACCGTTTGAATATTAATGAGTCAGAAAGAAGAAGATCTTGGGTATTTGATTCTAGATCATCGTGACTTGGCCGTGAACCAGAATAGCCTGGTGGTTAAGTCGCTGCCCGGCAAGCAGTAGATGACAGGTTCGAATCCCGCTGGTTCCAATTTTTTCTGACTTGTGTTTTTCATTACAGATCGAGCATACGATCTTTAACACTGGGAGTAATATGCCGAAAGATTTGTTTACAAATTAAAGATTATAGCTGTTTGAAGTAGGTACCTGCATGCATGAAATTGTCTGTCTTCTATTTTGGTGCTGGAATATGATTTGACTGTGAGCAATATACCGCATACTGTAGTCAGATAAAACATTTTTTGCTGACAATTATATGAAAATTATAAGTTCATAGCAGTTCTGAGCAGGTCCGCTCGCTATTCATAAGGACCGCTATTCTTAGAAAACTGCTATTTCTTTAACACGCGTTATGAATAGCGGTCCTTATGAATAGTTATGAATGGTTATGAATAATGGTCCTTATGAAAGGAGGTCCTTATGAATAGCAAGGTAATTTGTCTATGGTTTGCTTGCTACCCATTTCAAGTACCATGATATTGTTTTGTATATGCTTTTGGCAGGCAGGCAGGCAGGCAGGCAGGCAGGCAGGCAGGCAGAGTATAACCATAGCTTAAACCCACCAAATGAAGTTTGGTTTTAGAAGTTTGATGTTAGTGTAACACACATTTTCTATACACCCTACATACACATTTTCTATACACCCTACATACACATGTATGTTGGGAACTGTTGTAAATAGTTTATCTATCCCAAAATGAAATGTACTTTATTTTCTCAGCATATTTCAAGAACACTAAATTATTTCCTCCTATTAGGTCATAAGAGAATCAGCAGTTTGAAACATGGTTCTGAAAAAGAGTTTTGAAATGCTGTTTCAAGGTACTCCATATATAGCTCTCTTTTCTCCAAGTACATTCAGGCTTTGCTGCTGGATTTGCACACTGCATTGAGTGAGTTTGAAACCTTGTTTATGCAAAAAATTGCTGTGGACACAACCATGTTTTCAACTGCACGTGTCTCAAAACGCTGATTCTGGCCTGAAAAAAGAAGGAGCTATGAATCCACCTTAAGTTACATGTTTCAAGTAGAGGGCACAATACTTTCGAGACGCTGAAATACTTCAACAATACATTTTGTCAGTTGAGCTCGAGCCTGTCAACTCAACCTAGAGTTAATACACTTCTAGCACTGAACAGACAGTTTGTAGGTGTGATGGTTGTTTTAGCAGCTGTTTTGATTTACAAAGTTGATTTTACTTTTACATTAGCAAGTTTCCATGTAAGTTGATCTAGAATAAGTTTGAATGGTAAGTGCATGGAGTTTCCATTCAACATACTGGGAAACCTTACCCTGTAGTTACACATGGGGCATAATACCCCCCCCCCCCCCCTTCGGATGTGGGGGAAAAAAACTGTTAGAAACTTTGAAGCAAAATTATAATTACTTTGCTCATTTTCTATATCCTGTTTCTTTTACATTAATTTTGCAAATACAAATGGAAAGAGCAGCTTGAAGTTTGAAATCAATGCCATGAATTTTTAAAGAAAGATTTCACTCCCTATTTTTTAAATTTTCCTTAGAACATTTAGCTTGCATAAAAAATATGAGTTAAAAAAATCGTAATCGGGTCTTGAGTATGCAATCGTGATTAGTTAAAAAAACAAAGCTGCATTGCAGAGGCCTCAAGGTTATATTGTTGTCCACAGTCTTTTGAATTATTTTTTTCATTATGTTTAATTATTAAATAGTAAAGAAAACACAATGGCAACGCAACAAATGAATGCCCAATATTTCTTGTTAATTCCACAGGTTGTTCAGGAGTATGAGAGAGCGGTTATTTTTAGATTGGGTCGGCTTCTTGCTGGAGGCGCCAAAGGCCCTGGTAAGTCTCTTACTTTTCCTTACACCAATTTAGGTGTGTGGTGCTGTGCTATGTGTTCAATATGAAAATCAACTTCAATGGTAGATGAGGGCAGATGGATGTTTGCTATTCGTGCTTGCATTTGTGGAGGAATACATATTGTATTTCAGAATGCGCAGGTATATGAAATAGTGCATTTATCAGGATTTTCCCCATTTTTATCATGAATGCGAAAGCAGAGAATGGAAAGAAATCAGCATTATTCTTCTTATGTAGATCGAGTTTTCAGAACAAAATTGAAGCTTAAAGGACAAGTAACCCCACGTGATATTCTAGATGCACCTATTGTCTGCTACGTCTTTCCATGGAGGCTGCCATTTTGTGCATGACACGGATCATTAGGTACCATATGCATTGATAATAGCCTACCTTTACAACAGATACGTCGCTTTGTTCTGATTGTATTACGATTGTTATTGGCCATGGGCCTAGATAATTGACGACCCATGAGTTCTAATAGCCATCCTGTAAAGCAGATTCCTCGCTTTGTTTTGGTATTGTTACGATTGTCTCCGTCCTTGACGTCAATTCTCCGTCCTTGACGTATATTTTTTATGAAGTATATTTTTTATGAACAAATTAAGACCTTTTAAAAAATATATAAAACTAAACTTACATTTCAGAATATGTGACTTTATCTAATATATATTTGTCCTCTAAAAATCAATTACAAGTTAACGATGAAGGAAATTTTACTTGGGATGAAAAATATGTTCGTGTACACATAAAGTAATGGCAGCCCCCTTATTATTGCTAGCAGACGATAACTTGGCTGGAAAATAGTGATTTATATCTATATCCTGTGTTTTTACATGAAATTGCATGTATCAAATAAGAGGCATATACTACACCATTCAAAATAAGCTAATTCATACGCTGAGGTTAATTTCCCTTTAAAGACAAAGCACAGCAGTGGTTAAGGTCATGGATTTAGTGTAAAAGACGGCTTAAAAGTATTACACAGTTCAAGAATATTTATCATCATCCATGGATTGCTATTTTAAAGTAGAACACTGATGATTTTAAATATTGCCTTAATACTTATTATTGCATAGATGGCATAAATTAAACAAGGTTATCCAAATTTAAAGCTTGGAAACATTTGAATTAATGATTATTATCAATTATAAAACGGTAAAATACAGCCCCCGATATAGCAGCTGAAAAGCTCCTTGAACGCTGCTGAGATGTGTGACGACACAAGAGGGGCGAGTCCTGTCTAAGCAGACGATGTCCCATAACATTATACACATTTTTCAGTGCCTGTTTTGTCATCTCCTCTTCACTTATTTCTCTTACTTGACTAGCGTCAGTCTTAATGTTAGTCTGTTGCCTCACTCTTAACTTCGTGTATGGTATTATTTTGATGAAAAATGCAGCGTTAAAAAAATAAAGGAATCAGTCACTTGTAAACAAAATAAGACGCCATTGTATTTTCAGCTGCTTGCACCGCGGCATGTTCGGCGTTTCAAGAGGGAACGAATACCATCCAGCTATTATTCGCAGGGCTTTTCAATTTGAAAATGGGGTTTATTTCATTGATCATTGATCCTGTGTATTTACAATCAAACGGTTTTAGTTATCAGAATCAGTTCACTTTCCCTTTTAGAATGGTGTGAAATAAGGTCATGTTTAAATGTACCAAACTCTTTATAATTTGATAAATAATTGCATTGCAATTACGTTCATTCATTATAGGACGTCGTCTGCTTAAGCAGGATCGATCCCTCGTATGACGACATCAAAACATCGCTATATTTCTGGCGAATCCTCGGATATTCCACATGCTGAGAAGAGCTTTTATTTATGTTGTTTTTATAATCATCATATACGCAGTTGACATAAAACTTATACGATTGCCATCTGTAAGCTTCCCAATTTCTAGTGATACATTAATTGCCATATTTGTGATTTTCTTGAGTGTTCTACTTTAAAAAAGTCCAAAGAAAATAATCTGAAGCAAAATAGTTGAATTGATAGATCATGTTGCATAGTTGCTTTGTTTTATTATGATTTTCAAGTATTTTGTATTTATATATGCACCATTTAATCTGATTTAAAAAATTTGTATTGATGTTGATATGAAGAAACGACAATGAATAACTAACTAAAAAAAATGAAAATAAATGAATGAATAAATGGATGAAAAAATAAATAAATGAATGGATAAAATGTATTCTATTGATTTCTTGGCAGGTTTTTTCTTGATCCTGTGTTGTATTTAGAGCTAAAAAAGCAATATAATATTAAGCAGAATAGTGGAATTAAGATATTGCCTATCCCAATTAAATTTATTCTAATGTCTTCCTTGAATAAGTTATTTCACTATGTTCTCACCAGGTATTTTCTTGATCCTGCCTTGCATTGAGAGCTACACAAAGGTGGATCTCAGAACTGTTTCATTTGATGTACCCCCTCAAGAGGTAAGTCACACCACTAGCAGAAGTTTTTGTTTTGCTTTTTTTGGGGGGGGGGGGGGGTGGTGGGGACACAATTGGCTCATGACCAACTTCTGAAACCTGGGTGGCATACCTTACAGATAAAGTTGAGTTCTGGTCATGAGCTTACATCATCAAAGAAACTTTCTCAGAGCAATTGGTAAAGGTTGCTCATGTCTACATAAGAATTGTTTTAAACTGTGAGGTTTTGGAATCATCAAAATGATCAGAAAGTATTTCTTGTCATATTTTGAATATTAGGGCATTTGAAGAGCTATCCTTTTCAGGAGACATGTCTTTCATGATAATCTTTTAAACTGACATAGAGAGAACAAAAAAGCTCACAAATTATTTTTCACCTCTCCCAGAACTCTACCTGCTCTATAAGTACACTACTCCAAGAATGTAACCCCTTTTCAAGTTTTATGTTGCTGCTTGGGATCGAGCATATTTGGATTAAAAAAAGACATCCCCAAAATCTGATTTCGTTTTATTTGCTTGTAAGAGAATTCTGATGTAAAAAGGCACCTCAAAAAACTGATGACCTTTATTTTTTTGCTTGTCAGGAAATTTTCTGAATATTGTGCCCCCTCTTTTACAAAATCCTGGATCCATCCCTAAGTTGCACTATAATAATTCACTTTAAAAGGGGAGTACATCCTGATCCAAGTTAGTAGATTCAAATAGATTCAGAAAAATCAGAAGAATATGTTGTGTGGAAGAGAATTCCATTGAAAAATATTAGTTTTGAATTAAAAAAAGATTTAGATATCCCTACACAATTGGCAACTCTGTGATATCCCTTGACAGCTACTCTCCATTTGTTTTGTACCATAAGAATTTTTGATAAAGGAGTGTACTTATTTAAAAGAGGGAGACCTATAAAAACTTACAGAGGGATAAAGAAAGAAAACATTCAGGAGCAAAAATAGGATATACGGTTTCAATATACATGTTGTACTCTGATTTATCCTCGTTATGGCTGTCCTGATGCTACAATCTTTTCAATAAATAATGAATTTGATAGATGGGCCTGAACAAGATCTCCCACTTACAGTAGATGTTTGAAATCCTCTCGAGACCGAGGAACCAAGCCATTTAGAGTCTTCTCATATCTCTTTAATTTACAATGCCCTTGTCCTGCATGTTGTCAGTCAGCGTACCCTGTCATCGTAGAGAGTTTTCCAGATTTGTTCACTGTCAAGAGAAAGCAACGACGACGACATAGCTCGGCGGGTGCCCGTTGCATCCATGCTCGTTATTAGCATAATGAAAACCCCTGCTCTGGCTCTTCAGGACAGCTAGTTGCCAAGAATAAACCTGTTTGCACTGAGGAAAACTTCTTATGTATTATTGCTCTTCTGGCTCTCAAAAGAGATTGTCTATTAAGAGCCAGAAAGGAAGAGCCAGAAAGGCTTTAACTCTTATTATTAGAGCATAATGAAACCCCTCCTCTGCCTCTTCAGGAGAGATGGTTGCTAAAAACAAACCTGTTTGTGCCATGGAAAACTTTTAAGTCTGTTTAGAGCTATGTGTGTATGTCCTTCTGGCACTCAACAGATGATATCTTCTTTTGAGAGCCAGCTAGGACTTTATATCCTCGTTGTTAGCAAAATAATACACCTTAGTTTGTGCTAATTAAATATTCTTCGTCTGCTGAGAGCTATGTGTTTATGCCCTTCTTGTTCTCAAAAGAGATTGTCTATTGAGAGCCAGAAGGGTTTCATTAGCATTATGAGAACCACTGCTCTGGCTCCTCAGGAGTTAGTTGGTTGCCAGGAATAAACCTTATAGTTTGTGCTTTTGGAAAGCTTATCTATCAAGGTATCTTATCCTATTTGTCTCCGGAGAGCAATTGCCAACTTCATTTTGGTTCTCATTGTAATACATGTGAAATGGCCTATTGAGTGCCAAAAGGGCTTTAACACTTGAGTGATACAAGTCAATGCCCTTCAGGCTATCTACAAATTTATCATTTTTTGAGAGTCAGAAAGACTGTAATCCTCAGCAGATGATATGTGTTTTTGTAATTCCAGATCATGGATTGGCTGGCCCAGTATTAATTATCAATCACAGACTCTGAGATTTTAACAGAAACTTTGATACTGTTTTTACAGGGGGTACTTGTTTTTCCGAAGGTTCATATTTCCAGAACACAAACTTCACATAGCAGGGGGTTCATAAATCTGAAAATGAAATAGGGTTCATAATTCTGAAGGTTCGTAATTCCGAAAATGAAATAGGGTTTGTAATTCCGAAAATGAAAAAGGGTTCATAATTCCGAAAATGCAGTACAGCCCTACATAACAATTTTTCGGAATTACAAACCTTCAGAAATGTGAACCCTTTTTCATTTATGGAATTATGGACCCTATTTCATTTTCGGAATTAAGAACCGTCGGAGTAACAAACCTTTGGAAATACACACCATCGGAAAAATGAACCTTCGAATTATGAACCTTCGGAAAAACAACATGTAAACGTTTTTACTATACTGCCTCAAATTATTTGTGTGTACGTGTATTTGTACTTCAAAGCACTTCCAACAACAGTCAGTGTGTTATTCCATTTCCCTTTGCTATATCAGGATGATTAAATCTCTACATTATCGTATCAAGACACTATTCCATTTATCATAATTATTGGTGGATTACTTGGGCATGCATGTACATTTATCGATGCTATTACTGTAAGTTGTGATATGAATATGTGTATAGCTGATGAAGCAGTGGGATTACCTTAAAAACGGTTATGTTAATGATGCAGGTACTTTTTGCTACCTTGAATAACTGGAATCTTTCCGGAGTATGGGACAGTGTATCTGTCATGACAGGTGTTTTAAACGAAGCTCCCGTGCTATCATGCAATACATCATTTTGGCAAAAGACAAGCAGAAGGAGAACCATACATGGTTGTCTAATACATGTATTCTGCATGTTACTTGTTGAGAAAAATAATTGGACATCAACAACTGTATTTCTTTAAAAAAAGAAAACCCTTAGAACTAGAAAGGCTGAAGTATAGTTCAGTATTTTATACCCTTCTGACTGTGAATACAATGGAACACAACTGTTAGATCTCTTTCAAATATTAGTTAATAGAAACAAGTCATTTTTCTGTAAAATAAGAACTAAAAAATGGTTTTTAAATTGTCTCTGACATGCATTTAGGTTACATTACAGACCGATGTACATCTGTAAGCTAGGAGAACAGGTCTTTGTAAATGTCAACCTTTCTTGACTTTGCATATTGCTGAAACTTGATATTCATTTATGGAAAGTTAACTGTTAATTGTTTAATCCTTTCTTTTTTGTTACATGATAACTGAATTTCAAGACATACACTTCACTATTTTTGTCTTAATGTTTGACAGATAGTAACATTTCTATTGGCAGTTCTCAAGAGGAGAGAGGTCCAAATTCCGTGCTTTCACAATCAAAAGAAAAGTATGACATTCACATGCATGCCTTGCCAGGAGACATGTATCTTTCATAAAGGAATTGTATATCACCAGGGAAAAGGGAATATGTAGTACCCATTAATGCATAAAAAGTGAAATTTGCAATGATTATATAATTCAGCATCTATATTTTGGAATCCTTGTATAGGAGTCTGTGATATGACCAGTATTACACCTTACTAGCTCATCCCCTATATTTTGGAATCCTTGTATAGGAGTCTGTGATACATGTATATGACTAGTATACACCTTACTAGCTCATCCCCCAGCATAAAACATAAACGTGAAAGTAATTTCATATTACCTGGGAAATGGGGAATATATAGTACCCATTAATGTGTAAAAAAGTGCAGTGAGCAATGGTTCTGATAATTTAGCATCTATATTTTGGAATGCACAGTGTAGGTGTCTGCGAAGTAGACTAGCATTACACCATGCTAGTGCTCATCCCATGGCATACAACATGTATGAGAAAGACTGCATCAAGGCAGACAATTGGGGTAGATGGGAGTGATAGGTCTGGATTTAAGACTGATACAAACAGGATTAGATATATATCTGGGTAAGATAGGGTTTCGGGTCGGAGCATTCAATAGTATCCATGGTCCGGCGGCAGCAACGTCCGTTTCATTTACCTAGATACAATCTCCTTGTTTTGTACAGTTAACATGTGATATGGGCCTCGTGCAGTTCTTGTATAGGTCACTGATCTGCTTCATCATGTGTATATATTGTTTGTTCTGATTTTTTCAAAGGTATTTGTCTTTGGGATATAGGGAGAGAGTACATGCATGAAATTTGGTGACATATGCGTCCCATACGGCATAGACACAAGTTTTTTCTGATGTAACAATATTTCATCAGTTACATGTGCAGTCAGTGCACGTTTTGTAATTTTGTCTTTATTTCCCATAATGGCCATACATGTAATTGCCCATCAATACATACATACGAATTTAAACAATTTGGAGTGAGTTCATACATGTTGTTACTTTGATCTGAATGATAACATGAGCGAGCGTGTGTGATAGAATTATTTTACACCCATTTGAGATACCAGAAATAGTTTTCTATTAGTGTTGTATAATTATGGTCATTTCTAATAATGGTAAAATACACAAAACATATTTTGTTTTCCATTGATATCTATAGAATATTTGTTGTTGAAAAATGTCATTACTGCCTAAATCATTAGCTGTAATGTGCAATGAACAATGTTATACACAGTTGTAAGTAATAGAACTACTTGAAAAATAAAAGATATTTAGGTCATCACTGTGGAAAATTTTGATGTGCAAGTAATAAGGATTATGCTATTCTACCGTGGCCTAATAAGAGGAGAAGAAAAGTTATATTTCTGCTCCAAAATGACTAAAATGGTTAACTTAAAGCAGAAAGTTTCAAATGGTACTGACTCCTGGTTGTGTATAGCCTGGCGCACACTATACGATCCGACTGCGACCCGATTTTCGCTTATGGAGAGTTCACCATATGGATACAGCAAAAGTATGACTTAGACAAATGCAGTATCTCTGATTGCGGCCGTACGCAATGCAGTCTAGTTATAAACATTATATTTTAGAATATGTGTTATCTGAAATCTTCCACTTTAATTTTCAGTAGCGTGATGTGGCACTGATGTTAAAGGGGGGGGGGGGGCACTAATCTTTCTCAGCTGGATGAAATGCGGGAGATTAGGTTCATCAGTTCGCTTTCTCACTCTCTTCTTTCTGTTTCCCCCTGCTTTTTGATTGGGGAGCACATCTCCACATACCCTTCCTGCAGTTACACCACTGTGACTTTAAGTTGGACCAAATCTCGTTAAATTACAGATTCTTTTGATTTGTTTTAGAAATCTGCATTACCTTTAGGCCTCCCCTTTAAGCTTTAGACAGGTTTCAAATCGTTCATTTGTGCAAGCTATACTTTTAGACCAAATCTTCTATATTTACAGATTTCTTTACTTATTATTGGAAATCTCAGTTGCCTCTAGGCCAACCACTTATGCTCAGTACTCTAAAAAAAAGAAGATTGAGTGATCACTGACCAGACTCCCTGGGGAAGTGGAATAAAGTAAAAATAGAGTAAAAATTCACTCTTTTCTTCTTGGAGAGCATTCTGAAATAACTTGATAGTCACTCCTCATTAAATCTCCACAAGAAGGGATCACTGACGTGACTCCCGGGGGAGTGAAAACAGAGTGAAAATGCACTTTTTTGTTTTTTGAGAGTACACGTTTAAAATCTTTCATATGAAACCAAAATTAAAAGAATGCTCATCGTCAAATTTTCCCTCTTAAGGGTACTCAACCTTCTCTTTAATTTGCATCTCAGCTTGCTTAGGACTCAAATAACAGTAATCTAATGCAGAGAGAATGGGCTAGATATCTGAGCTAATACCAAAGCCGTCCACTCGGCAGTGTAAGTGTCATGCATGGTCAAATATGCAGGAAAGAGGGTCCGGATCTCTACTTATTGACTTGGGTTTGAGTCTATTTAGAGAAAGTTAGAGTGAAAGAGAGAGAGAGAGAAAGAGAGAAAGAAAGGGAGAGAGTGTGGAAGAGAGAGAGAGAGAGAGAAGGAGGAGTGAGAGGGGAAGAGAGTCATATAGAGAAAGAGAAAGAGAAAGAGAGAGAGAGAAGGCGGGGAGTGAGAGAGAAGAATGAGAGAATGTGTGGATGAAAGAAAGAGGGGAAGATAAGGAGGAAATAAGAGAAACAGAGAGAGAGAGTGGGAGAGATGGGGAGAGAGAAAAATAAGTTTTAAGGAAAGAAATGAGAGGAAGTGGCAGCAAAATACAGTGAAGAAAACTCAACAAGAGAGAGAAAAAGAGAGAAAGAGCTGCACCCACATGCACACCCACACCCTCACTTTACAAAATGACATCGAGATAGAGTGACAGCCATAAATTGCAGAGATGAGTAAAGGGTGATCACATAATGTGAATACAACGCAGGTATGAATGTCGAGCTGCATGGTAAATGAATCAAGACATCATCGTACAGATTCATAAACAGTGTTTATCATAATGTATGTAGGGCAAGTCTAAGGTCTTTGGTCATTTGGTTCCTCATACAGTACAAGGTATTATGGTATTATGAACATATAGATTTACATCAAAAGTAGCATCTAGTACAGTATCATGTGGGGGGGGGGGATCGTTTTTCCGGAGGTTCATAATTCCCAAGGTTCATAATTCCGAAACACAAATTTCCCATAGCAGGGGGGTTCATAATTCCGAAAATGAAATAGGGTTCATAATTTCGAACATTTGATGCATTACTCTGAAGGTTTGTAATTCCAAAAATGCAATAGAGCCTTAAGTGACTTTTCGGAATCACAAACCTTCAGAAATATTAACATTTTTTCATTTTCAGAATTACGAACCGTCGGAGTAACGAACATTCAGAAATACATGTACGAACCTTCAGAATTATGAACGACATGTAACCGTATCATGAACATATACTAATATCATGTTGATTGTACTCAATAATTGGTCTGCTCCAAGTTGTAGAAGGGCTTGCAAATTAATACAATCATCAAATACATTAAAAGCTTAGATGTTGTGTGTGAAGTACAGGATGTACTTTCACACGTACTAAACATGCTCCAAAGTTTTGTAAAAGTTCAATTTAAATGTTATGAAATCTTTTTTTTTAAGTGAATTTTTTTCTCCACTGTTTAAGTATACTTAATCATGTATATGTATGTGAAAAAAGGTAAGATTTTGCTTTTTAAAAAGCAATGTTAAAGAGAAAGAAACATACAGGAAATGTATGAGAGTGAAAAAAATACAGGTGGATAGAGAAAGAGACAGAGAGACAGAGACAGAGAGAGAGAGAAAAAGAAAGAAAATATGTTGCTATGAAGGCCTGGTATATTATTTCTCATAAAGTTATATTTTTTATGTATTGATTTAAATGTGCATGTATTTCAACAGTGGGGTGATAAAAATATTTAACTCATTTTGGGGGCAATTTTATATTTCATAATTCTGTAGCTAAGGATTAATTTGATGTTTTGATAAACCCATATAACACACATCTGAAAACATAATGCCACAAGAGATCAATAAATGGAAGGTCGTCAATGCACTTCATATGTTTAAATCGTGAAAGCTTTTTTGTTCTCCTGAAAATCTAACATTATTGAGTTACACGGTTTTATTAACCCACCGACAATATGACATTTATGACATTTTAGGAGAGCAGAAATGATGAATCCCTATCACTCGTGACAAGCGAATTCGGTAGCATCTTTGATAAGTGACTTGAGCAAGCACAAGAAAGATTTGAAGTCAGTCTCATCTCTCCTTTGTACCGGTCCCATGTAATCTAATGCCGATGTTAACCTACACCTCGCTTGTACTCTGTATTTCAAGTAAAGTTTGTATACGCAGGTATAGAATAGCAGCATGGCCGGTACATGTCCATTGTATGTAAAGTGTGTGCAGCATACAATTTGAATGTCAGCTCATTCTATCACTACCATGGCCAAGGTAGATAATGCATTTGTTGGCTTGTTATGCAGGAAGATGATACAATGTCTATTAAGGGAATTAGAATTAGTCTGCAACATGTTTCAGAAAATGAAATCTCTCTGGCATTTTAGCATTTTTCCTGCAAGTACATTTTACACAATAAAGGCACTTAATTGACAAACAGACACTTATATTAAAACAATACCCATTAAATGAAGACATTTTTGCCTGAAATTGAGTAATATGTGTTCATACAATAGGCTGTGGTGGATTCAGGATTTTTTTATTTTTTTTTGGGGGGGGGGGGTGGTACAACCCCCCCCCCCCCAAAAAAAATATTCTGCATTTTTTTGTGCATCTTTACTGAAAGTTCTCTGACAAGCAAATAAGAAACAAAGGGTTGTCACATTTTAAGTGCTTTTTTTACGAAAAATTCTCAAATAAGCAAATAATGAAACAAACCAAAGTTTAGCTCATTTCCAGGTGCCTTTTTGTCTAAAATTGCTACAGGATAGCACCTAGGGAGCACATTTCCTTGTGTACTTAACATATACATGTACTTAATTAGTTTTTGAAGTGGGGTCACATGATCCCCCTGGATATGCCACTGATGGGAGACTTTTCTTTCTGGTACCATTATGATTCAATCGAACCTGTACTTTCATCCTCCCACCTGCGTAGATTCTCACCAAAGACAGCGTGACGGTGTCTGTGGATGCGGTCGTCTACTACCGAGTCCAGAACGCTACCATCAGCATCGCCAACGTGGAGGACGCCAACGCCTCAACCCGACTCCTGGCTCAGACCACCCTGCGTAACGTGCTTGGAACCAAGAACCTATCAGAGATCCTTTCAGATAGAGAGGGTATCAGCCATTTTATGCAGGTATGTCCATAGTTTGCTACATTTGCTCAAAGTTACGGGTGGCGATTGGGTTGTGATTGAGTTGTAGATTATAATTTAGTGTTCGGTGTAGTGTAAAGGCAAGGGTTAACGTTAGGAATTTGATTAGTGCTTTAATTTAAGTAGTAAGTGCATTATGTTTGAAGAATTAATAATGGTATTAAAAATCTTCTTTTCTGTAGAAGCAGTTAACATAATTGTGAAGACTATATTGCAACCCTTGGTCATGGCTGTACAAAACTGTATTTCAGTGTTCCAGAGCTGATACTGAAACAAACAAATATGTGTACCCCCACTGTGCTTCTACCTTTACAATAATTATCATAAATTAACTTTTAAGAGCATTATTCAGTTTTTTAATTCTTTTATTTCATTGTTTGAATCGGCTTTGAATATCATCCATGGGAACAATAGTCATAATGTATGTTGTATTTTCTTTTTTCAAGTGAACATAAAAAAGCTATTTTTAGTCTAAAACTTATAGTATAACATATTCCATGGCATGGAAGGGTAAGAAATGATTGTGTTATGTCTAGATATACAGTATGTGTGAACCTATGTTTTTATTATCATTTCAGTCAAGTTTGGATGAGGCTACAGATCCTTGGGGTATCAAAGTTGAACGTGTTGAAATGTAAGTATTGATGCGGCCATTTTGTTTCTTGATTAAGGATAATGTCAACCATTTGCAACCCCTGAAAGGGCAATGGATTAAAAACAGTCTAGATTAGCCTGAAAGTAACCTCTGAGCAAGAAAAAATATATATCCTTGAATAAATGAATTCTGTAAGAAATACTAGGTATTAAATTTCAGTTTTCACAAACCAACAGCCTGATGCATTTTATTGCTAAAATTTTTGATAAGAACTACAGAATGGAGCCATGTCATATACTAAAATTTCACAACACACTTTTTAATCATGTGATAGAAAACACAAGTATGAAATCACAGGCTGATTTGTGTCCCAATGCAAATAGCTTACACTACATATTAACAATATAGTAATAGTCAGGTGCTTATTAATCCAAAATGTACTCCTTTATTGCAATTAATCTACATTTTTAAATTTATTTTCTCTTAAAGGCATTCAGTAACTTTGTGGAGGCTTGATTTAATAAATTGTTGAATTTTGATATCTGTCTTGTATAATGATGTTCAGAAGGATAAATAAATAGCCAGGCATAGAAGATTTTCAAATATATAATGCTATTATTATTAGATATCTGTGACTGAATACTCCCATTTACGAAAGCATATGGCCATACACTTTAGTCTAACACTGAGTCAATGGGGAAAATGAGTCTGGCATTTCCGGTCACTTGCATATGTTTATTTTTGTGAAGCACATGATGGTTTTGAAGTGCTTTTTTGCCATGGGCTTCATTTTTACACCATATTACATACACTGATAGCATGTAAGGCCAGACAGCTCAGATTTTATCAAGCCTCCACAAAGTTACCTAATCAGTTTAATTGGAAACTAACAAGAATCTATTTATATAAATGATTCTGTGGTATCTGTTTATTCATCTTTGCTGTGAACAGTTTTCTTACATCAGTGAACAGAAATATCAAAAAATGCTTCTACTCAATGAACAAATTGCTAATTATAATATTGAGTATTTATAGAGTGCCATTTCCATTACGAAAAAATGCTCAAGGCGCTATCCAGTGCTTCCACTACGTAAACAGATATTAATACTATAGATGCATTACATTGTGCAAAAGTAGAGGATAGCAGTTTTAAAATATCAGCTTTAAAACAAATTAAAAATACTTTTAAATTGAACAAATTGCTAATGAACCCAAAGTACTTACACTATTTGAGCAATATTTTTAATGCATTGTGTGATACAAAAGTAGAGCAGTTTTGGCAATAAGCCTTTATAAATATTCAAAAGGCTACCAATATTTGAACAAATGCAGTTTGTAAATGATAAATGATAGGAAAGAAAACAATGTGAAAAAGAAAACTAGTGATGTAATAATAGAGTGATAAAGCAATCAGGACTTTACTCTGTAGAAATTTGTATGCAGTGGTCATTACCTTGCATTAACCCGTTGAAGACTGAGCCCGCATATATGCGGGCTCAGTTTTCCCCGCTCGTGGACTGAGCCCGCATATATGCGGTCTGAGAAAATCGAAGAGACGAGCTCAGTTTTACACCATTTATTTCACTCATTACTACATGAATAAACATAAATCCTTACTGATTCGAATGATTATACATTTGACATAGTGGTTTGCTTTGTTTTACTTTGAAATGATAACGATTTGGGGTAGAAAACACAGTTTCAAAACCTTATTTCCTCTTGAACTCTTGAACTCGAACTCGCATAGCAACGCTCTGGCTCACTGCCGAGAACCGACCAATCAAAATAGGCTTGTGCGCACACGCTCTATTCATTTCCATATGAATTACGTTTACCCTCGATCTCTGCCTTATTTGCATAGTTTATGCAAATTAAATCGATCGACCACTTCGCCTCGCGTGCCGAGTTCTTTTTCTCCAGCTTTGCATGCCACCGGATTGATTTTCATATAGAAACTTTTTTTCATTTTTGAATATATTTTCCACGGAAGTTTATTGTTACACTTTTCTCATCAATTGTTCTGTCTTCATTTCTGACCTTCTTTATTACCGTCTCTTGTTTTCCATTATTTCTCTCACCCTCTTCAACAACAATTTCGTCTTCTGTGCTCGTCTATTCGTTTAGAACAGAACAGAAAAAAAACACCAAGAGGAAAGGTGGAAACAAAGAGTACGATCAAAACTCATGAGGCAAAAAAAAAAAATTAAATGTCAAATGCATAATGAAATAAAAGCAAAAGGTTAGAAATAAATAGATGAAAATCTTTTGGGGACATTTCTTCTACTTTTTGTTTTACATTCATAGGTTTATTATGGAGTTCACGATTTCTCATCATCATGCAGCATCATACTTTCATTATTGCTTCCTCTGCTGAATTGTTTTCTGTATAAAGGAGTAGCGTTATTCACATTTTATTGAACTACATACAGTATAACTATATTCAGTTAGTCGCCGTACTTTACAAACAATAAACCGAGTCCAGCTTGGGTTCTAACGGTTTCAAAAGCATGAATGGATTTCCTGTCTTTTCATCGCAGATGAGAACAAAGGAAATACGAACGAAGGTTGCCAAGGTCACACCAGATAATCCCCCATTTTGTCAATGGAGCTCCAATCCAGGGGGCGGGGGGGGGGGGGGGCACTTCCCCGTTTTGTGAAGGTCATAAATATCTATAACTCAGCGAGAGGATCTAACATAATAAAACACTCATCGATTACTTTCTTTTCCAAAGGCGGATCAAAGTTGGTGGCTGTAGAAAAGAATAATACCGAATATATATATATACATGTATATGTATTTAAACTTGTACCAGTGTACCACTTATAACAGAGGAATTATTATTGAACATTTCCCCTATTTAGACTTTAGAAGTTAGCGAAAGTCGAACCGATTTATAAGGTTTAAACTCTGTGAATTCATTAGTCTTCCGACCACTTCATGAGAGCTTATAATCTGCGGCAAAAAACCCCCCAAAACGCGAGAATAGATAACACAGAATCCACACGAAACGATTCTGTAAAGATGATTATAATAAGAGAAAAATCGTTTTGTTTTGTTTTTATTTTGTTTTTTGCAAAAAAAAAACCACATTAGCACTGTGAAAATGGTAGTCCTTTTCTTACTACGAAGCTGCTAAAGTTATCAATATTAATTTCTTATAATATAATCATCATTTTACATATACATCAACAAAATTGAAATAAATAAAATAAACTTGAACTTGAACTTCAATAACTTGAAAAGGCGACAAAATTGGAAAATACAGAATGATTCGGAGAAGCGTATAGTCTCGCTAAAATAATAAATTCCTATAACAGCAACCCATCATGATGGTATAATAATGACTACTAATGAAATATTGTTTGAAAGGAAATATGAAAGATAAGACTGGAAAATAAGAAGGAAAGTAAATGACTCTATTCATTCATTGTTAAATTAGCTTTAATCAGCATAAGACGAATTATTTAAATGCATATAAAGCAATAAATAGAAAATATGATATGCAAACACGTTTATGAGTTATTGTCGCAATAATGTCTTATGAAAATAAATGAATAATACATTAAAAAAACAGAATTGTGAGGATAATATGTATGGCCGGCGGAACCGGGGGGCCCCAAATATTTTTGCATCGGACATATAAAATGTGTTACAAAAATTTGGACCCCCCCCCATGTGTGTGATGACGACATCGACTATCGGCGATGAACCATTTTTTTGTTTTGTTTGTTTTGTTTTTTTTTTTTTTACTTGCCGGGAATGTCGACAACGGCGACGATATTGGACTTTTTTTGGGTTGTCAACAAAATTTTTGTCGGGAATGTCGACGACGGCGGTGACTGCTCCCATTTTTGTAGCACAATAGTAACATTCCCTGCATGGTTCCCATATTTGGGCCCCACCAATCTCAAAAACGTTCGGCTGGCCCTGATAGAATGTGGTAGACGAAGAAAGAAGGAAACAAATCAAGGGAGACAAAACGGAAGGATAAGATAAAGGAATAACTATAATTATGATAAATGAAGAAAAATGTGGGAAAATAAAAGAATAGCCCAAGGATAAACGACGAAAAAAGAAGAACAAAATAAAATTTACGAAAAAAAAAGCAGACATGAATCATGTGAATAAGTGAGATATAGGAAGCTACAACGAGAATTCAGAATTGATAAAAAAACAAAAACAAAATAGGGGGTCAAAGGGAAGGGGGATGGGGAAGACAAGAAATACAATCAATAAATAAAAAAAGACGAATGGAAGTAAAAGTATTTACTCTCGGAAAAAGAATACAGGCAGAAAATTAGGATGAAACAGATGAATTCCATGGAGATGGAGGAAACAAAATGGGATGGAAATGATATGTCGTATAAATTCACCAACCACGTATCCCTCTGTCTAAAGAGAGAGAGAGAGGGAGAGAGAGGAGGGGGGGGGGGGGTAAAATACAACCGGCGCAAAAAACATTCGTGTTGACACCGGAACCTCATAAATTATTCATTACTTCCGTCGGCACTAGCCAATAAGGAAACAAGAAAATGAATAATGCATGAGGTATCGCGCAGTTTCGTGCATCGAACACTATGAATATTCAGTAAGCCAGCGGCAAAAGCGATCAAGGCGCTGATTGGCTATGAACGCAGTAGACCACACCCCCTCCTTGACAACCACGCTTCGTTGAGCTTGTCAGGATTTTTACCGTTCCCAGCGGGGGAATCGCACTGGGCTTTACCGTCTTCAACGGGTTAAGCTACAGATGAGGAGACTATTATGTATGGAAAGGTTGTTCTGGATAGCTAATACTGTACTGGCGTTAATGAGTAAATGGACTTGCAAATATGATAAAAGCATGAATAATAGATATATAGGTGGAAGTTGCCATGGAGACAGGTGTAAATGAAGCATTATTTACCCAGACTGAAAGTATGTGCTTAGAATCTTAGTTTTTTCTTTAGAATGATAGAAGGAAGAAAGGGGCAGAGAGTAGATTACAAGGTTGTCAATATTCAATAGACACTTGTAATATAGTTATATACTGCAGTATATGGTGGTAGAATACTTCACAAAAGTGCGTGCTTCCTTGGAGCTTCCACACCTTCATTAGGGGCAGCTAGCGTGAGCAAGGGTGATAATCCTAAGCTCTATGCATATGGAAGCACATAGAGACATTGATAAATATGTAATATGTGCTATATAAGAACTGAATATTATTATTATTATGATTCAAAAATTTGGAGTAACTTTGTAAGCAGATGCACTAGAAATATATAATCCTTGAGGTTTTAATAGTGTAGATATTCTGTGATAAGTACACAGTCGATTCTTTCATGAAAAAAATTCAAATTTTGTGAAAAGTTTCTTTTAAATATTTATTGTCTTATTTTTAAAAAGGTGTACCTACTTTGTGAGGTACTATAGCTGTGTAAATAAGTATTTCAGAGGTTGCTTTAAGTATCTTTATATTAACAACTATTCTAATAATTTTTTGGTTCTTTCATTAATGAGAATTTAATTGCAAATTAATAATTTCCCATAGCCATATTACGTTCTGTTTCTGCATTATATTTTTACTTTGGTTTACTTTGGTGTAGTATCATTATTTAAGAATTTATAACCATCATCATCACCTAAATGTTGTCCTCCCTGTAACACCTGGCCTTTTCACTGAGATAGCATAATATATTTTTTGTGTTCACAAAGCATAGACAGGGATACCGTTGTGAGTCAATGTACTTTATTGCAAGTCAGCTTTCTCATAGGATCCATAGACTTGATGGGTAAATTTTAGAATGGGGGATATACTCTGTTGAGGCCATCTGTTATCTGCATTGGCAACGATCATAATACATAAAACTTTGAAAAACAGGACATCACAAGTGATTTTCTAAGCTGATCCACGAGCTGACTCTCTCTATGGTATCAGTGTTTATGAAATAATTGTTGGTGCTTATTGCTCTTGGACTGTTCTTATTCATTTTCCTCCTTAAGAGGGGTATGGGAAAATATTTGCTTGCTTTTTTAGGCAATTTAGCTTTATGGTCTATCATTGCAGAAATGGGAGCTTTTCCTTAATTTCAGGACAATTCCACTTATAATGGTTTAGCTCAATAAATTTTGATACAGAGTCCTAACAATAAAGGGAAAAGGTTTTGCACTACTTATGCTTATTTCTGTTGCATACATCATTAGAAGCTGGAAATATAGAAAACAGGAGAAGTGTTAAAATATTTAAATTGGCAGCACATTGAAGATGTTGAATTACTGTAGCTATACAAATTTGCAATTTTTGAAACATTACGTTGCAGTTTGTCCATACATTTTCTTATTAGATTAAAAATCATTTTTGTCTTGCCTGCATATCGGAGCGAGACTCTAGGTGTATATTTCTGTCGGGAATAAAATATGTATGCAACATCATTATTGCTTAGTATAATAGAGCTGCCCGACCAAAGTTCACATTCTCATTCGCATAGCGAGATGCAGGCGAGACAACGCTTGGCGTTTGCCTTGTTATAAAAATGTACCAATTGAAAAAAAAAATATTGCCAATTCGATAAGAAAAGCTTGTAAATCTGTCTTTTCAAAAGTCCTATCCAGCATGTTTAAAATGAAATGTGTGAATGTTTCATTTCATTACAATTGAGATACAAAACAGCTGATTGTTTCAGAGGCTTGGATGTCACTAATCATATCATTCTCTCCATTGCAGCAGGGATGTTTTGTCCTGCTTTCTAATCGATATCTCCTGAACATTTCTTTTTATTATAGCAAAGATGTTCGTCTACCTGTTCAGCTACAGAGGGCTATGGCTGCAGAGGCTGAGGCAGCCAGGGAAGCAAGGGCCAAGGTATGATTGAACCACACGTGCTAACTCGACTATTGTTATGCCGTCAATTGACAAAACTCAGCAAATTCTTGACCTCCACCCTGCATGTGCAGAATACAATTATATCAAATGCTATCAAGATTTCGGCTAATTAAGTTTAGGCAACAATTTCTAACACTATATAAACAAATTCCTAACTTCAATCGTGGATCAAATATTATACCTATAACCCTAACACTATATACCTCCCATGACAACAAAAAATAATAAAAACTCTTACCTTTGTATCCTTGAAAAAATATTGTATATGAGTATGGGGTAGCTGTTCATGAGGCCATCCTTCTTTTCATCTAGAATCTCATTAAAGATAAAGTAGAGTTCTGGTCATGCAATTACATTGTGAAAGAAACTGTCTCAAAGGAATTGGGAAAGGTTGACCATGTCTACATAAGAATTGCTTTATACTGTGTTGTTTTGGAATCATCAAAATAGATAAGAAATTGACCCAATCTCACTGAAAAGCACATGTACTGCACACAGAAATGGGTATATTGGACTACACAAACAAGTAGCATGAATATTCTGCCCGAAATGACATTTAAACTATTTCTAGTCATATTTCGAATAAAAGAGCATTTGAAGAGCAATCATTTTCAGGGGATGTTTCTACTTCGATGTTCTTCCAAACTGACATAAAATGAATGAGAAAGCTCACAAATTATTTTTCCCAGAACTAGTTTCCCAGAACTCAAGATTCCCTTTAAATCTACATTTCTGCTCTTTACCCATGCATTTGCTTGTGATTGGTTAGCATGTTTGCCTGTAAAATGGTGTTTGGCAGGAATGCTTCCTTGTCGAGTGGAAAGTGGATATTGCAGGTATGGAGAATTACCTATTGAATCCAATAACGAGATTAAAAGTATGTTGTAAAGTGCTTTGTTCAGTACTGGTGAATACTAAAGGCCACTGTATAAAAGCCACAATTAATATTATCATTTTTTCTTATCATCATTTCACTCTTAGGTAATAGCGGCTGAGGGAGAACAGAATGCCTCACGAGCCCTGAAGGAAGCTGCCGATACCATCTCAGAATCACCTACTGCTCTTCAGCTTAGATACCTTCAGACCCTCAATACCATCTCAGCCGAGAAGAACTCCACCATCATCTTCCCTCTGCCAATTGATCTTCTCAAGTAAGTCAGTCGACATCGATCGTCTAACCTTTGCAAGTTTAATCTCCTTTTCCCATTGGTGTTAAGAATGTATCTTGATGGCAACCCCGTAATTTATCACCTCAGACAATTACAAAGCCCTCCCTCAGACGATTCCCATCCCCAGACTTTAATTACTTGGACGTTTACCAATCAAGGCAATAATTGCTTTCCTGGGATCATTCTTGTTCGGATGATATGAGGGGTAGCAAAACCAATTTGATTAGCCTTTTTGGGACTTTCCATACGAGGGACTATTGGCATGATCAGCTGTCACCTAGTCTGCTAATATCTTTAAAAGTGGCTATATGTTTTCATTGGAACAGCATATACTAGTGTAAGGAAATTGGTAATTATCGTACTGATGGGGACAAGTGTTGGGATTACAGTATTGAATTGTGTCTGGACTAAGGTAGCTTAGCGTAACATGATTATTAAAATTCATAATATTGTTCTATAGAGGCAGAACAAAAATATTTGGATGTAGAATTAGTAGAACATTTATAAGCAAAATAATATGAAAACTGTTATTCAGAAAGGTCTCCTTGTGATTTTAGATGCATGGACAAAACTAGCAATTTCACTCTTTGCGTCTTTCCCGCGCCTTTACGGGACATTGCATTTTGCTAAGCTACCTAACATCCCCTTGAAATTTTCCGCATAGACATTTGTCAATGATGTGATTTGATTTAATTTGATTCTTGGATTAATTATCACCATCATCCTAGGTGGTTTCGTCAACAATGGGATTTTGTCCTAAAGGGATAATCTTCTGGGAAGGGGGGATGGTGGGGGGGGGGGGGGGGGGGTTAGTGATATAAGTTGGCCTGATTAGACCACTTCATCATTCATGTTCACCTAAGATCATTATATCTGTACCACCCGGTATATTAGTTGTCTCACGTACTCTGTAGTTGCACAATAAAAGCCTTCAGGGCTGCATGCTAAATTCCCTTTCTGTCTTCCAATCTCGACACTTTCCAAATAGTAACCCTTCTTGGTTCCTTCAAGTTGGAATTTCTCACTTGTTTTTATAGATGATAAACTTTAAAAATGTAATACAGTGAAACCTGACTATAAAGACTGCTCAGGGGAGACAAGAAAAGCGGTCTTTATGAGCAGGTGGTCTTTATGTACAGGTTCCTTTAATACACGTTTCAATGAGAAACATTTTTCAAGGGAAACCAAAATTGTGGTCTTTATAGACAGGTGGTCGCTAAAGCAGGTTTGACTGTATTACCTTTTGAAAGTACATGTTGAAAAAGCTGCACCGGAAATTGACAGAAGAATCGAAAAGTTGAACACTTTAGAAAACCCCTGAAAATGAAAATTTCACAATATCCAGATGACATTTTTTGCCTTGCATATTGTGAAATTTTCGTATTTGAATTTTTTTGTTTTCAAAAGTATTTACGTTTCTTTTATACACTCTGTAGTTCTTTATTGGTGAGTTTTAAGCATATTTCCCATTGATAGTATCTTCGTCAAGTTCACAGTACCTATTACAAAACATGGAACAGTTTGCAAGGTATTTTGGTGGAATGGAAAATTCTGATAAATATTTTTCTTCTTTTGACCTTTTTTTTCCTTCATTTTCACCACTAATTAATACACCATATTCTGTGAATTCTTGCAGTCACATGACTAGTGTGCTATCACATGACTAGCGTGCAATCACATGACTAGCTTGCAATATGACTACAGCTGTTACGGGGCAAGGCATGCTGTCTGTCCATCATTCACGATCTCTTCTTTTATTTCTTTCCTCTTTTTTTGCACCACTTCTTGCATCAGGAGCCTTCAGAAACAGAAATAGGGGGCGCTTGTATCTCTCGGCCAAAATTTCATTTCCGTCATAGGTATGCATTGCTCAGCACAGATCGCCTTTCACAGCCTGTTCTCTGTGTCTTTTGGTCTCATTTTTATTTTAATCTTTGTTTTCTGCATTGTTTGTTTTTAATTCCAGAAGAAAACATGCACTTTTTATCTTTTCCTTTTTACCCCGTAACAGAAATTGTTTATGCATAGAAATTTTCAGAACAAGAAAAAGTATTTCTTGATCATTATAGGAGTATTTGCTGTAGTTTGATCCTTGAAATATGCTCAAGACAAATTAATCTTATAGTCCTTTTAGAGAAGGATTTGTTTTCTTTTTCTTTTTTGTACAGAATATTTGCCTTTTAGTTATACACGATATGAATATCACCATTTTATTCTAGGTGTAAAAGCTAGGCTACCACTGATAATTTTGCAAATAATCATGTTACAATTTTGACAATTTGAGCAAATAATATTTACAGTTGATAACTCATTTGTTATTTTTTAATATATATTCATTTCAATTATAACCCAAATTTGCATGGAGTATATTTTTTGTTCGCAACTCACAAAATAGCTGTAAAATTCTTTTGTATTCTACAATTGAGTAATGGAGTATTAAGAATGGTATATCCTACCTGCATGTTTGTCATTTAAGTTTCCTTTTGTTTTGTTTTGTTTTGTCTTCCATGTCAAATCTTTTTTTCATATTCAATGTAAGTAGACATCTTTTTGGAAGTTGCTACTGTTTATACATTAGATGCACTGGACCGAACACCATATATCACCTGTTTGGAGCCAGAAGGGCGTTAACTCTGTTAGAATATATGAGTTAATGCCCTTCTGGCTCCAAACAGACTATATATCCTATTCATTTATACATTTATTATATACTGCCAACCTGTCTATTAAGTCCTTAAAGGAAACTGAAAAAAGTGGCAACTGACAGATCAGGCCTTCTTAGACTAGTTCTCCATCGCATATATTCCTTCCCCGAGGGAGACAATCTTTATACAGTGAAACCTGTCTATAAAGACCGCTCAAGGGAGACAAGAAAAGCGGCCTTAATGAGCAGGTGGTCTTTATGTACAGGTTCCTTTAAAACACGTTTCAATGAGAAACCCTTTTCAAGGGAAACAAAAATTGTGGTCTTTATAGATATGTGGTCTTTCTATACAGGTGGTCGTCAAAGCAGGTTTGACTGTATACATTTAAGTGACCACTATAGAGAAATGGTCTTTATATGAATAGGTTGAAACAAGGAAAGGATTTTCTTTATTTTTTAATTTTGAAGTTAAGTATGTATACTCTTCACAGAGTAATGAATGTACAGTGTGAGTGGATAAATAGGAAACCCATATTCAAGCCCCAATATCTTTGAAATTCAGTGACATCACTGAAAGGTACAGTGGTATAATAGTTGATAATGTCTTCAATAATTTGATGGGCTGTTCATCAAATTCCGATTATGAAAGACTGAGCACTTGCCCATTTAAAAAAAAACATATAAAAATCATCTTTGCCCAAGTTTGGGCTGAATGGTGTTCAGGGGAGCGTTTCATCAAGCGTTTTGTCAGTGATTTTTACTGACAAATTTGCTCTCAGCCAATCAGATGCAAGAATTTCAGTAGCTTATAACAGTAAAAATCACTGACAAAACACTTGATGAAACGCTCCCCAGGAGTTACTTTCATTATCTGCGAGTGCATTCACTGGAATGGAGATCATTCAACCAACCTTGGGTTGACCGTCCGTTTCACTCAAAACTTGGCAGAGGCAAATTTAACATGAATCAGGAAAAATGTTATTGTTTCATGTTCAGCTGTCCATATTTGGATTTTATTCATCAAGGTGTCAAATTAAAGGAAATATGATATGCTTCAAGCATCTTAGCTTAAATCTGCATGTTCTGATTGCAATGATATTTAGGTTTGGATCTGGGTTTCTTTTTTTTTTACTCACACTGTATATCTAATGCTTATAACATTCCATTCCTTTTTGTCTCGCCCACCGGAGGTGAAGGCGAGACTAAGGGATCCAAATGGTGTCCGTCCGTCCGTCGTCCGTCCGTCCGTCCGTCCGTCACAAACGTTATGACAGATAACTTTGCAACCGTCACTCACTTTTCAACCAAACTTGGGTTGTAGATGCACTAAGGGGACCTGCATGTTATGGTGCCGTTGGAGGTCACATGATAGGGTCAAAGGTCATTTGAGGTCATACGTTAAAGTTTACCTGCAAGACTCTCTTATGACAGATAACTTTGCAACCGTCACTCACCTTTCAACCAAACTTGGGTTGTAGATGCACTAAGGAGATCTCCATGTTGTGGTGCCGTTGGAGGTCACATGATAAGGTCAAATGTCATTTGAGGTCAAACATAGTTTACCTGCAAGACTTTCTTATGACAAATAACTTTGCAACCATAACTCACTTTTCAACCAAATGTAAATATCATCTTTGCCCAAGTTTGGGCTGAATGGTGTTCAGGGGAGCGTTTCATCAAGCGTTTTGTCAGTGATTTTTACTGACAAATTTGCTCTCAGCCAGTCAGATGCAAGAATTTCAGTAGCTTATAACAGTAAAAATCACTGACAAAACACTTGATGAAACGCTCCCCAGGAGTTACTTTTATTATCTGCGAGTGCATTCACTGGAATGGAGATCATTCAACCAACCTTGGATTGACCGTCCGTTTCACTCAAAACTTGGCAGAGGCAAATTTAACATGAATCAGGAAAAATGTTATTGTTTCATGTTCAGCTGTCCATATTTGGATTTTATTCATCAAGGTGTCAAATTAGAGGAAATATTGGGTTGTAGATGCACTGAGAGGACCTGCATGTTATGGTGCCGTTGGAGGTCACATGATAAGGTCAAAGGTCATACATTAAAGTTTACCTGCAAGACTCTCTTATGACAGATAACTTTGCAACCGTCACTCACTTTTCAACCAAACTTGGGTTGTAGATGCACTAAGGAGACCTCCATGTTATGGTGCCGTTGGAGGTCACATGATAAGGTCAAAGGTCATTTGAGGTCAAACATAGTTTACCTGCAAGACTCTCTTATGACAGATAACTTTGCAACCATAACTCACTTTTCAACCAAACTTGGGTTGTAGATGCACTGAGAGGACCTGCATGTTATGGTGCCGTTGGAGGTCACATGATAGGGTCAAAGGTCATTTGAGGTCATACGTTAAAGTTTACCTGCAAGACTCTCTTATGACAGATAACTTTGCAACCGTCACTCACTTTTCAACCAAACTTGGGTTGTAGATGCACTAAGGAGATCTCCATGTTAAGGTGCCGTTGGAGGTCACATGATAAGGTCAAAGGTCATTTGAGGTCAAACATAGTTTACCTGCAAGACTCTCTTATGACAGATAACTTTGCAACCGTCACTCACCTTTCAACCAAACTTGGGTTGTAGATGCACTAAGGAGATCTCCATGTTAAGGTGCCGTTGGAGGTCACATGAAAGTCAAAGGTCATACGTTAAAGTTTACCTGCAAGACTCTCTTTTGACAGAAAGCTTTGCAACCATCACTCACTTTTCAACCAAACTTGGGTTGTAGATGCACTGAGGGGACCTGCATGTTATGGTGCCGTTGGAGGTCACATGATAGGGTCAAAGGTCATTTGAGGTCATACGTTAAAGTTTACCTGCAAGACTCTCTTATGACAGATAACTTTGCAACCGTCACTCACCTTTCAACCAAACTTGGGTTGTAGATGCACTAAGGAGATCTCCATGTTGTGGTGCCGTTGGAGGTCACATAAGGTCAAAGGTCATTTGAGGTCAAACATAGTTTACCTGCAAGACTCTCTTATGACAGATAACTTTGCAACCATAACTCACTTTTCAACCAAACTTGGGTTGTAGATGCACTGAGGGGACCTGCATGTTATGGTGCCGTTGGAGGTCACATGATAAGGTCAAAGGTCATACGTTAAAGTTTACCTGCAAGACTCTCTTAAGACTTATGACAGATAACTTTGCAACCATAACTCACTTTTCAACCAAACTTGGGTTGTAGATGCACTGAGAGGACCTGCATGTTATGCTGCCATCAGAGGTCACATGGTAAGCTCAAAGGTCATTTCAGGTCAAACATAGTTTACCCGCAAGACTCTCTTATGACATAACTTTGTAAACGTCACTTTCCAAACATTAGTAATGTAGATATATGCAAGCATAACTTATGCAGATTTATGCACTTGGGGGACCTGTTGCATGGCAACAGAGATCACGATATTTCTAGTTATCGCATGTGGGCAAGACACATTATCGCTAATGTAACATTCCATTCCTTGTCTTTTCTCATCTTTTTCCTTCTCATTCACAGTGCCCTGAAGAAGTAACAGAGTGGAGGAGACAGCAGATTTCAGCGTTAGATTTCAGAGCTTAGCATTTTTTTATGTTAGGAGAACCCCTCCTTAAAAAGGCAACTGTATTTTAATCCCACTCTTTGTTTTTACCAACAAGTGGATTTTTCCTGGAGATATATAAAACTGAAAATAAGAAAAAAAAGCAAAAACACTGAATAGGTTGTGAAGATGGATAGCAGCTTATTTGAGTTTATTTGTCTTTAAATCAGATTTTTGTGCAAAGTAGGTGCATAATATTAGTGCAATAGAAATATTTTTTTATGTAACAGAGAACCTCTGACAGCTGATCTATTGGAGAATTTTATCATATTTTTGCCAAAGTTGTCAAAATTTGAAAGTGTGATGGATTAAAATGATCAGGATGATGCATTGAAAGCTGAGGAAAAATCATCAGACATGCAAATATAGTTCTTAAATTAAGGACAAATGAAATAATTTTGCATAGACCTACTGTTTAAGATGCTGTTTTAAAAAGAGACTATGAGTTCACATAGGCTTACATGAAAATGTACACATTTGATGTTTGAATTGTAAAAGGGAATGACTCTGTTTAAATTGTAAAAAAGACCAAAATTATGTGAAAGGTTTTTATTCTAGGTTAACCCTTCAAAATACAATTTTTAACATTGTAATATACTTATTAATAAGGTGTATGTGTATTATTTGTGGTGTTGTTTTTCTCTGCATGGTAGCAAAGATTATTATACAATTTTTACACCGTTATTGTGATTTTGGTATTATTGTGTCAGGATATTGCGGAAAAATACCCAGTGTAATCAGAATTATCTTTAGTATGTTTTTTTTTAAATCTTCTTTGAAATACATTAAAGTTATACCCCACAAGAAGGCATTTGCATTGAAATATTTGAAGGTTGATGAAATATAGAATAACTGTATGATACCTGTGCTAATTACTATGGATATATGATTTTAATGAGGCTCATGCATGTGTCTCTGTATCATCATTTTTAAGGGGATGTTCAGCTTTTTTAGACTTCAAGCAAACTGATTCGAGCTAGCTGTGTATAGCCCAATTATTACAAAGAACATGCTCCATCTCACAAAGTATGTCAGTTACGCCCTGTATGTGGGATTTGACTTATTCCCTTTTTGTTATTCTTTTTTTTTTCTTTTATAAATAAAGAAATTTGTGACTAATTGGCACCTTGTGATAAAGTTGGTTTCAATTGTTGGTTGTATTCAGTCCTTCTAGCCAAAAAAAAAATAAGGATTGGGAATCTGTTTAAAAAAGGACAGATGTTTATTGTGGTTTTGTAAATAACAGCAACTTGTACAAATGCACAGAAATCAAATCTATTTAATATCAATCAGCAGTATATATATATTGTGTCACATTATCTGAGCAAAATATATTTATAATTGAAAGGCCTAGGAATGAAATATCATGAGTGAACTATTATTGAAAGCTTAAGCCCATGTAATTATGATAGACCAGGAAACATCCCATTGAAAAGCATTATAGGCCCCTATAGATTTTTGTCTTTCATGAAAGTCTAGTGTCACTCAATCATAAAACTTTATATGCGTTATCCCTGTCAAGCTCATATTCCAAATATTACAGATATTGCTTAGTACGTGACAATGGAAATATAATACATAATTCATTGTGTAAGAAATTCATTAATTTCTAGGTTATCCCATTGAGACTAATCATCATAAATTCTTTATTATAAAGAACCATATTCGTGTGTTGAGAGCCAGAAGGGCGTTAACTCATATGTTTTAACACAGAGTTAACGCCCTTCTGGCTCTCAACTCATGATATGTTGGCCTATATCTTTTTATGAGAAAATATATGCATAAAGCATATACAATGTACATCTAGGTGTCTTGTAATATATTTTCTTAATATATATTTGCATGTTTTTTATCACTTTTTGTTGATGTTGTTGTTATTTAAATCTTTCTGCATTGTACCCCTTGTATTAAGGCTGATTGTAAACTCTCCTTTGTGTTCATATGTATTGAAATCTATTTAATTTGATTATGTCTTACATATGATAATTATGTAGAAAGTAATAACGATACTCTCTGTATTCAAAAGTAGAAAAAGAGTGTATCTCACACACAGGAAGCAACAAATTTTATATTTTGTTTTTAATCAAGCTTCACCTTATTTGATATTTGCTCATATTTTGATTATTATGTGATTTAAACCAAGCACTTATATACCTTCTATAGACTGTATATTTACTTCACTATGGGTAGCTTTTCTTACCTCTGTGTAATTTAGTCTATATCTTGCAAATATAGTTGCTGAAATCACATATTTTCATTTCACCTTGCTGTATCAATTTTCCTACTTGTATTTTCCAATCATATACATGTATAGACCAGATTACGGGAATTTTATCGGCACTGTTAAAATGGCATTTAACTGGCAAAACTTGGAACAGCGCCACCTTACAGTAACTGCTAAATTGAGATTATAATTTGAAAATTAATTGCATTTTATTTGGATTTTCGACAAACAGCTGTTTGGTAAATAGGTACATTTTACATTTCAAACTATTATTTTCCACGTTGTACATGTGGGAAATTGCCTACAGATACATTCTAAGCTTCTACAAACTAGAATGGGGCATGATGGGATGATTAGAGGCACAGACACTTATCAAATCCTGTTGAAAGATGGCGCCGTTAGGAGCTTCAATTTACTCTGGAACCGGGTGGTCCCTATTAAACCTATGGGGAATATGAAAAGTCAATAGTCATGGGGTTAAGATGACAATCCAATATGCAATTCCAAAAGGTTTTTTCACCGAGTAGATACAACTAACAGCTATTTTTGTGGATGAAATTATTTTCTTTTTCATGTTAGATAATTTTTCTTTTTTGATGAAAAATTAATTCATGAAATGTGAGAGATTGTTATTACTTGATTATGAATTTTTAGCTCAAGCCCATGTAATAGACCTTAAATTATAGTGCAATGGAACTGAAGATGTGTTTAAATACAAAATGGTAACCTTAAAGTAACATTTATCATAAAAATAAAATATTTTGGATTTTTCATTGTATAAAAAACATGCTACATTAACTTTCCAAATATCATTCTGATAAGGAGATCTCTCTTTTGCAGTTACACACTTTTTTTGCACAAATATTCATTTCCTTTGTAATGGATATAAATGTAGTCATTCACCGATGACAGTTATTTCATACAATGTGTACCTGTTAATAAATATTGATACTCTTTCATGTTATATCAATGTGTTTGAATCGTTCTTTTGTTTCTGTGTGCAATGTATTTAATAGTTAAGGAATCACAATATGATGTCTGAAAAGTGAATATTTGAATTTTAAAAAATTGTCCTTATCCATTAAATGTTAATATTAAATGATAATATAATAATCATAGGTGTATGGGCACATTTTCGGGAGGGGGAAAGGGATGACATCTTTTGCCCGAATACTGACTTTCCAGTTTCCAAATTTTTACTAATTTTTAAAAGTGAAAACGTACAGAAATTACATATTTGGGCACAGGCTATCCTAATAATGAGGATATTCAGTCGCCTGTGCTGCCTGAATATGAGGTTGTGCTCTCTAGAATATTGGTACATGTACTTTCAAAATCCTCAGAGGGCTTTTTTTATTTTAAAAAAATATATGCCAAATGCAAATTTTGAAAGATTAAAAAAAAAAAAAATGAGAAGCAAAATGAATACATATACTCAAATGGTCATACAGTATAACTCTTTTTAGGCAAACACAATATCCTAATTGGGGTTGAAAATGATTTTTTAAAGGGGGCGGGGAATAACATAAAGAGGGAAAAGCGCTACAACGTGCTGTACACATAATGGGAATGGGGTAGAGCAGTGACGTTCATATGGGGAGGGCACTGCCACCACCCCTTTAAGAATGAAGGGAAAAGGGAGGGAGAGAGAGAGAGAAAAAGAGAGAGAGTGAGAGATGGCGAGGGGGAGAGAGAAAGGAAGGGAGACAGGGAAAATTGAGAAGAAAATATCTCGCATATACTGAAGCCTATACTCTCCCCAATGCGGTCAACCTTCTTCATAATTTTATGTCATCCACCTATGCGGTAGTATCCAATGGCTGGAACCAGTAACGTTAAACCAGTAAAGCTAAAACTTATTCAGGAATCAGGAATAAAGGCATTATAGATGACAGAGATTTACAGGCTTAGCAATACCACAAATGATGGATGGTCTTTTTACAGGCATATATAGCCTTTATATATTTCTATAATTAATAAGGTTGAGGATTTGTCAATCTGTCGGTCAATTGAATCTGGTGTCGCCGAAACCACTAACCCGTCTCCGTGGTCTAGTGGTTAAGGCATTGGCGTTCTAAGCCAACGACCCGGGTTCGATTCCCGGCGGAGACATTTTTTCAGCCTTTGCAAAAATTTCAAAAAAGGGAGGACAGCTCTGGGGAACTTTGATTGAGCTACGCAACGTTATTCTCGCAATTTCTTTCACATTTCTATAATATATGTATATATATGTATATATATGTATATTTGACTAAACGGGTACATTAAGTCGACACCTAACAATGCAGTTTATTCCGTCATAATAGCGACCCCTACATTAGGTAGACAGTTGGTACATTAGGTCGACAGTTGAACAAAGAAAAAGAACAAAAACTGTCCTCCTAATGTACCCATTATATAAACGACTAATGGGTACATTAGGAGGACAGTTTTTGTTCTTTTTCTTTGTTCAACTGTCGACCTAATGTACCAACTGTCTACCTAATGTAGGGGTCGCTATATTATGACGGAATAAACTGCATTGTTAGGTGTCGACTTAATGTACCCGTTAGTCAAATATGTGTATATATATGTATATGTATGTGTATGTATATATATACTACAGAAAATGACACATACTGACATATATTGAGATCTTGCCCTCATTAGGCTAAATGAAATTATAATCTGTCTCAAGGGTTAGTGAGCGAAAGCTAAAATAACTCTTTCTGGAGAGCAAGAATTAGTGTCATCAACAAAATAAGCAGTTTTGTTTAGGAATTATACGAAATAACACATAGACTCCCTTCGTAAAAGTATTCATAAAACATTAGCTGAATTATGAGTTTTATGAGAAAAGGGGGCATCCGTCATTGCCACGAATAGGTGAAACATGGTTACGGGCACATTCGACACACAAAGTCAAGAAATAAATCATTAAATTTTAAATTGTACCCTACGCTTTCAATCAGAAACGAATGATTTGGGGGGGGGGGATCCTTAAAAAAAAAAAAATAAAATAAAACAATAACAACAACGAAGTAGCAAGCGAGCGTACAGGGATTATAGTGTCCACGTTTCTGCCGTCTCTGTCGACACTCGACTTTTGAAGCAAACGAAAAAGAAAGGGAAAACTGTATAAATATTAGGCCTACTTGCAATCAATTTATCAAAAAGAAATTATATGCTTATCAGTGGAAGTCGAAAAACATTTGAAATAAAAGGAATGTTGGCAATAGTAGATACCATTATGACTGATAAAGTTGATGTTACATCGTATGTAGGTTCGAACATCAATAAATACTTAACGTGGAAAAACCATATTGAGAAGGTAAACAAATGTATTGGAAAGAAAATTGGCATTATTTTTAGACTCAGAAATTTTGTGCCCCAGAAAATCTTGATTTTACTGTATAAAACTTTGGTGCAACCTTATGTCACATAATTATGGTATTGAAGTACGGGGTAGCACTTATGAAACGAATCTTAAGTGTACACTGTTTTTAAAAGAAAAAAAGATAACGGCTTGTAGCGCCTTTTTAACCCTTTTTCTCTCACTTCTCCCGCTTTTTCGCTCTCGCTTTTTTTTTTGTTAGTGGCTGAATAGGGGGGCCATGGCCCCCTTGTGACCCCCCTGTCTACGCCAGTGGTCGCTCATAATACGAAATGAGGGTATTATGATTATTATTATGAGGGTATTATGAATAGCGACACTCTTCTATTATGAAGAGCGACCCTCTTTTTACATTATGAATAGCGGTCCTTATGAATAATGGTCCTTATGCATGAATAGCAGACCTTCAGGTATAGGAACTTATACGTTATGAATAGCGGTCCATATGACTAGCGAGGTTGCCCCGTCAGAACGACCAAAGGAAAAAAAATCAATTTCATAATGTAAGCACTTGCTGTGCGGACAAAGCCATTCATATCTTGCTGTATAGAACGGCACTCAGTGATCTTTTAAATGAATGACTGATAAAAAGATATTATTAAGTATCTGATTAAACAGTTAGATCTTTGCTAATGACCTTTCATTCATTTTTGTTGTTTATTCTATTACAAAACAATGTTGTGCAATGTTTAAAAGTACTATATAGACTCGATTAGCAATCATGATATTCTCTGGTTCCTTTTCATGAGTTCTTAATTCTGTTGTATCTAAATGAGTTGTATACCTTTTTTTAAAGTAGCTATCCAAAGAAAATCACAAATATGGCAATTAATGTATCACTATAAACTGGGAAGCTTACAGATGGCAATCGTATAAGTTTTATGTCAACTGCGTATCTGATGATTATAAAAACAACATAAATAAAAGCTCTTCTCAGCATCTGGAATATCCGAGGATTCGTCAGAAATATAGCGATGTTTTGATGTCGTCACACTAGGGACCAATCCTGCTTAAGCAGACGACGTCCTATAATGAATGAACGTAATTGCAATGCAATTATCTATCAAATTATAAAGAGTTTTGTATATTTAAACATGACCTTATTTCACACCATTCTAAAAGGGAAAGTGAAACTGATTCTGATTACTAAAACCGGAGAAGGGTCAATGATCAATGAAATAAACCCCACTTTCAAATTGAAAAGCCCTCCGAATAATAGCACGGATGGTATTCGTTCCCTCTTGAAACGCCGAACATGCCCCGGTGCAAGCAGCTGAAAATACAATGGCGTCTTATTTTGTTTACAAGTGACTGATTCCTTTATTTTTTTAACGCTGCATTTTTCATCAAAATAATACCATACACAAAGTTAAGAGTGAGGCAACAGACTAACATTAAGACTGACGCTAGTCAAGTAAGAGAAATAAGTGAAGAGGAGATCACAAAACAGGCACTGAAAAATGTGTAAGATGTTATGGGACATCGTCTGGTTAGACAGGACTGGTTCCTGATGTGTCGTCACACATCTCAGCAGCGTTCGAGGAGCTCTTCCTCTGCTATATCGGGGGCTGTATTTTACCGTTTTATAATTGATAATAATCATTACTTCACATGTTTCCAAGCGTTGAATTTTGGTCAATGACCTTGTTTAATTTATGCCATCTATGCAATAATAAGTATTAAGCCAATATTTATTTTGATGGAATTTTCTTGTAATGCGATCTTTAAATGTTTTTAAAAAAATTGTTATTGGATAAATAAATTTCAATTTCAAGTTCAGTTTCAAGTTCAAGCCCACACCCCCTACCATGGATGCCAACTCAACACCCAAACGTGTACGGATGACTGATCTGAAATCAAATTAAAGGAAAAGGGTACCCTTTTCGGGCTGTCCGCGTTTATGATTCTGATTATTTTATCAAAATTCGCAAAATTCTAGAAGTCAAAATTGTGGGATGCTTTTGGGAAGCGTATCATTGAGCATCATAAGGGCTTCTTTCGACCACTAAATATAAGCCTCCTTTTGAGAGTCATCAGGGCAATGCAGTTTGACACATTTGTTAAAAAATCTTAAAATCTTAGAATAGTCACACGTTATGCTTTCTTAAAAGAGCAAACATCCTGGGGATGATTAATAAAACAAGTAAATAAAAGAGAAAAAGCTGCGAGCGGCCTCTGCACGGGATACGCACTCTATTGGTTATCGCTTTAATAATCGCATTGGTTTTATTGACCCGAGAATATGCGTAAACACATACCGGATGTCACTTCTAATGCCTGTGTGTGTAATGAAAATGGAGAAAATGACGCCGGTCTACTGAAATTGTAATTTGCCGCGCCTTTTCATCAGTGAATTCTACTTTAAACTTGCAAGGTAGGACATGATTAGAATATATTATGATATGGAAATTGTTAAGAATGACATTTATAATTAAAGTATAATAGTTTCCTTCCGTAATCTGGAGAGAAATTAACGGTAGACTAGTTGGTGCACTATTTTTTGTGTGTGTCGTGACTGACATGAGTTCAACTTCAAATTCAATGACAATATTATAAAATATAAATGGCGAGGATCTGAAATTTCTGAACTTTTGACTGTGTGAGTGATGACTGATGATGATATGAAAATAATGGCCAATGGCAGTTTTAAACTAAAGCTATATGATATAGGCCTATATGTTGTAAAGTACGGAGTCACTCACGCTTGCCTTGGAGTTGGAGTTTCGTACAGAGTCAGACTCAGACTCAGACTCAGAGCATGGCTGCAGAGTCAGAGACGAGACTATGACCATGAATGATGACCGTATGAGTTATTTGAGTATGACTCTGACCATGCTGACTGAGTATGACTATGTATGGAGTATGGTCTTGCCTCTTGCCTTGGACAGGCATGACAGGGAATGAAATCAATGCGTGTGACGCAATGAAGCGCTTCTGTGCGGAGTGAATCATGTGAATGGTGGTTTCTTCATGATAATGCCAGCCGTATTTTTAGTGTGAGATAAGAAAACCCATCTGTAGAGACACCACGGTCAAAGACCAGCATTGCAGCAATGTGAGAGATTTTCTGTGCATTAGTGCCCGTTAGGCGAGGAACCGTGCACTTGCCGCGCGGTATGGCCAGAGTGCCCAAGTCTGTGCGCACGCGTAACTGCGCGATTCCAATAAACATGCAACGAACACAAACTTGTCATCATTATCTGATATACATGTAGTAGGGTCGACAGACTGTCTGTGTGATACCCTGACGCTTACTTACACGTGCACATACGGGTACGTTGTCAAAATTGGAGAATTGTTGGGACTAAGAAATTTGTAGTTTAAAAATACTTATTGAAATTTGTAAAAATGCTTATTAAATATACTTATTAAAAATACTTATTGAAATTTGTAATTTAAAAATACTTATTGTAAATGGGTCATTTCATCAGGTTGGGACACATTTGTGTGACATGGCTTGTATCAATAAAATTATCAGCAGGTTTTCTTGTTTTTATTTCATAAAATATTCATATCCGAGTATTTAAATATTTTAAGTTGTTTTCAGTCAGGAAAGTTAAGCTATCACAAAGATATGATTAAAAGTGTCGCCTCTGACATAACATTGACCAGGTGTCAGTGTTACGTCATGAAAAACACATTTTCTTTGTTTTTCTGGAATGTAACCAACAGTTACGGACATATTAAGTATAAATATTTACAATACATGCTTCGACAACAGATGAAACCTTTATCCTTCATAGTTGATATCATAATATGGTGGAAAACTTGTTTCAAACAAAATTTGAATGCTGACGTAACACTGACACAGTGTCAATGTTACGTCAGCACACACATGCTGATTAGTATGTAATTTGTGGTCCAGTCACAGGATTATCCATCAAACTTAAGTGGTTTTCAGGTAGAATCCTCTCTCTTCTACATAATTAATATGTTTAAATTCCAGGGGTTTATGTGGATTTTCTAAAATAAAACAATCTCTGACTTAACATTTTCCACTTTGTGGTGTGACATGAAAAATCTAAACGATGTAGATGAAAATATTTTTATTTTGTTTGGCATGATTTAGAAACATTTTGTATGTGTTGTCTTTTTTCTCCAGAAATTGGGGTACACAAAGAGCAGAAAGATGAGAAAAGTATAAAATGAGAGTGATGATGTAACATGACACCACAATAGTAACAAATTTGCTATTTCTCTTGTACAAAGATGCTGGATATCATCAAAGCAGGTGTTTTAGATAGAGTGTTCATATTGAGTCAGATAAGCTAAGTTTAAGTTGTTAGTTATAGGAAAAACAAAGAGAAACTTGACAAGCCAAAATTCTGATGTAACATTGACACCGTGTCAATGTTACGTCAGATTTATAGGTTTTTAAGGTATTTTTAAAATAAATCATGTGTACACATGGAGAGAAACATATGAAATGATTGATTACCCTATTCTTAAAGGAGAATTAACCTCAAACAATAAAGACGATAGTGTTCAAAGGTGTTATTTATTCCTACTTGTTAGACTATATGGCTTCGCGTCAAAATATACGAGATCGATACGAATCAAGATTTTCTGAGCAAAATTTATCATCTGCTAGCAATACATGTATGTATCGTCTGCTAGCAATACATGGGGGCTGCCATTTTTTTATGTGTACAAGAAGATTTTCTTAATCCAAATGCCCAATTGCCTTTTTCAAAATTAAAAACCCATTTGAGATTAAAAATATAGAATAGATATGTCAATTTATTTTTAAACTGAAGATTTCCTTATATATTTCTGTTGAAAATCGATATTCGCTTAATATAAATCTATTTTCTACATACTGTGACGCAATGGACGGAGCAAATTAATTCAAATTTTATGGATGCTTCTTCCCTGAGCATCTATAGCGGCAAACTATGCATTCACCTGCTTTCGGATAATGGGACTTGAAAAGTCAGAATGCATGCTGCATATATTATGTTCTGCTCTGTTTGGCAAACCCAAGAAAACAGATTTTTGTTAAGCAAAACCAGACAATTTAAAAGTATCATTATAAAGATTTAATTTTTATAAATCATGTAAACACCCACTTTATATTTTTCGTCACATATGGGATTTTAGGTAATGAAGAAAATCAATTTAGGTCTTGGATTCAAAATATCTTCCTGACCGGAACATTTCTCAATGGTTCATGTACAAATCCAAATCAGCAAGAAAATGGCAGCCCCCATGTAAATGAGTAGGAGACGATACCGGGTGTTGGAATATCTTTATTTATACCCTTTTCTAATATCTTATTAGAAAATGATTTAGGCCAATAAGTAGGAATATATTACACCTTTCAATATAAGTAAATTTGTACTCAGGGGTTAATTCTCCTTTAATATTACATAAGATAACTGCATTGATTCTACTGATATTTTCAATGATACAAGCTTTTTCAAGCGTGTCCCAACCTGGTGAAATTACCCAAATACTTATTGTATGAAATAACGACGATTTTACAATGACAGACATAGCTGCAATTACGATATTTTAGCATAGTTTACATGACTTACGTGTGTGTGTCTAAAATATATCGATAAATGGCGAATACTTGGGACTAAAAGGATCCGCAGCCAGTGGCGGATCCAGGATTGAGTAACAGGGGGGGGGGGGGGGGGCACACAAATGAAGGTTTGTCAACTTTTGGAAAAGGTAGACCCATATTTTTTTGGTCTCGCCAGCTTCTCGAAAATTCGCTCGGGGGGGGGGGGTCCAGTTTACCTCCATAATACCCTGAAAAAAAAAATTGGGCCGGGGGGGGGGGGGGCACGTGCCCCCTGGATCCGCCACTGGCAGCAGAGCACAAAGGACGATTGCACCAACGAAAATGAAGCAGATGGGCGAGGGCGCTTGGGGGTGATCACTAAAAATCTTTCCAATTGGCAACTGGTTGACCCTAAAAATATAGTCTCTAACTTCCGTCAAAGAACAAGGATAGGAACAAAAACAAGGATATTTGTCTTATTAGACACTTTTATGACTTTGACAAGCATGTGTGGATAGAACATGATTTTTAAGTTCATTTTAATCTGGTTAGAGGTCTATAGCTGTAGCCATCTTAAAGGGCATATATTGAGAAAAGAAGTGGTATGCGTTTTTATTTGGTAATATTAAAATCAAGCCTAGCGACTGAAACTTGGTCATTGCGCGGAAAATTCAGGTCAAAACCTTAGCTGCACAGACATAAGGTTCCCCGTCATATATATATCTGGAGATAGAGAAAGAGATTTTTGGGCGTGAGTAAGAGCCTTGATGCGTGACTGTCACGCCTAATGCGTGAGACTTGGTAGGTCTGCATCTGCACAGCAGTGGTTCATTAGCATTTAATCAGTTCATTGTTCATCGACATTGTGTTACAACTGCATTGCTATTGCTGTCTCTCCCCCCCCCCCCCAATAAACTAAACCACGATATAGGCTAGATCTAGATCCTAGCCTTCGTGTAGGGCTGTTTCAATTTCGACGACCTCTAAGTTGAAGAGGTAAAGGCACCAATATACCGGTACATGTAATACGCAAAATTTTTAGAAAATATTTCTGTTACATTTTAGGATAGAATATCTAGTTTCATGCCAGATTCTTCATTCGAATCTTTATCATCTTGACCAAGTAAAATGCAGGTTGGCCGGTGGTCTTTCTCCTTTCCAGCACACATTTATGCTAGAGATTACACATTTGCTACATGTACATGTATGGGAGGCAATTCTATGCGGTACAAAGGTACATGTACAGAGTGCGAGGTTATAACCTCACATGTGAGTGACTGTGGAGGGGGAAAGAAGAAGACACCATTTATGTGACGAGAAATGAAGTGCTACTTTGCTGTGAGGAGTGGATGGTAGTTTCCTTTAATCTTATTTTATGATTTTCATCAATTGATAATGCCCACCTACCCACCTGTCCACAGATGCATTTGCATATTTTTTGTGTGGAAAAGCCTAGGCTACTGTCTTGTTTGGATCGTATAAGGTACATTTAGGTTAGCTTGAATATAGTGAGTCTCAACCGTAGTATTGATGCGGTGACAAAAGTCAGTTTGCAGTTGGAAGAGCATAGCGTTTTAGATCAAGTACATTATATAACATGAAGATACAGATGAATATAACAAAGATGAAAACTAGAGCAAGTCTGATGGTGACTATACTCTCATACATGTCTGGAATCTACTCTCAAGTAAATCTGGATTCTCTTCTGCCAGGAGTCCTGGGGAGCGTTTCATCAAGCTTTTTGTCCGTGATTTTTACCGACAAATTTGCTCTCAGCCAATCAGTTGCAAGGATTTCAGTAGCTTATAACAGTTGTCGGTAAAAATCACTGACAAAACGCTTGATGAAACGCTCCCCTGAAGTGAACCCCTTTTATAATGGGTAAACCCTCTATTGTGAGTTGGTACCTTGAGTCCTTGACCAAATAAACCATTTACTCAATATTGGGGAGTGGGTATGTCATCTGAAAGTTAGTTCCTGTATACATCAGGACTGTTGAGGTATTGGTAAACCTGAGCTTCCTGTTTACTTCCTGTCATGGTATTGATAAAGTATTAATAACTTATTTATAATTGTGAAATTGGTCTTATTATCACGCAACACTACGCTAGTCTGACATGTCAAACCATGTGCTCCACATGGGCGGCATCAGGGTATGAACTTTGGTATGCACGCAAAGTTCATACTAGACCTAAAGACATTTGAAAAAAAAAACAAAATTATGTCAAGACTAACACCTTGCAGAAATGCAAGGGAGAGCCATTATTTGGCTGATGCAAGATCAAGAGCTTGCGGCTTAAACATGTCCAACAACCTGTGTCTAACTCAGAAATAATGATTGTCAGACATTGTAGTCCTTTCCCCCCGAGTGCTATACAATTTGATTATTCTATGAATATATAGAGAATTTCCAGATTACATTGAAATAGGAGATAAGGCCAAGTAAAATTGATTCCTAGTTTCTCGTCCGGATTTTTCGAAAATGAGGAGGGGGTACCATTTTTTTTAATATTGATATTTTTCTGATACACAAAGATGCTCTTGGGTCAATTTAAACAGATTTTTCAAAAATTTGATTTCAATTTTACATGCACTTCAAAGGCTAAAAAAAGAAAAGAAATTTTATTTATGTTTTGAGTAAGCCTGGGTCGAATCGATTGGTTAGCCGGTGTTCGATCGAAGACATTGAATCCTGAATTCGTTTTGGCAAATCCGGTGCATCGATTTGTAGTGTGCCAGATTTTTGACTACCGTAGCCACCATGAAAAAAGCAAATAAAAAAAGAAACTCCGTAACGTACAGCATATATACTAGCAGAGATCGTGAAGGCGACTTCAAAGTTCAAACTGTTGGCTAACTTTCGCTAATTCGCTCGCGGAGGACGTCGCGCTTTACCTGTGCTTTCTCTATGGAAAAATCGTTTTATCGTTACGAACTGAAGTTTACGATAATATTCTTGCACTCTCTTTGCATTGTCAATTTGACAATTGTATAATTGAACATGATAAATACGGGCATGAGTACGAGTGTACGCAATAACTAATATCACACTCTCATCAAATAAGCCACTTCGGAGATGCAATCTGAGCATGAGGAGATAAAGGTCATCTGTACCAAATTCTAAAACCCACTGACACTAATATTCGATATTGTGCTCATGAATGTCATGTAATCATTATTCAATTATGCACTAATGGTGCATTCCATGATATCCAGGTGGAAGTATTCTTTTTAAAGGGGGAAACAAAAGCTATTCATGAGGCACCTTTATCACTCCCAGAGTTATTTTTCTGAAGTGCGTATCAAGGGACCCTCCATGTCTAAAATATCTGTGGATATTTGGGGTCATTTGTACCATGCGCTAACCCCGAACTGGCTTATTGGCAATTACTTCTGAATGATCTATATCTGAAGCGAAGCTGAATGAAGTCGAGCGACGAAAAGTTTATTGCGTATTTTTTTTTTTTTTGCATCGAACAAACGTGTTCCATTCAGCTCTCCAAAGACAAAGTAAGATTATTAATTCTTTGAATTTGAATCATTGTCGGGTGTGTCGACAATGAGCATCGCTTCGTGCGACACTAGAGTGATATGCACCGGTATTCGATCGAATCAAAGCCGTCGAATCCCGGATTATGAAATATTCGATATGACTCAGGCTTAGTTTTGAGTTGTCATTGTCTAGATGTCCTCATATTCTCATTAATTTTAATTTTTTAACAAAAACTCAATTAACAGAAAAATTGAGGCAGCGCGAAAAAAGGAAGGAGGAGGGGACGAGAAACTAGGAATTATTTTTATCTGGCCTAAAGGAGATTAGTGTAAAGAAAAGAATAAAATACACATTTGACAGAATTTTTATTATTAAATTCATGGTACGTGTATCCGTTGCTGTGTTTGATTGGCTGTAGCTTCTTCAGTAACTTTTGGGTCTTGTCTGTATTACAGATCATCAATTATTTCATGTAGGAGAACCCCTTGATCAAGAACAAGATGAGCAGCTCAGAAGAAGTATCATGGATTTCATGGTTCTGTGGACTCAGAGGCAATGAGTTCTTTTGTGAGGTAAGTCAGCATGCAAGAAATAGACCTCTTTCTTTTCTCAATCTGCCCGGCGGATTTTTAAAGGAGAATTAACCTCAAACAATAAAGACGATAGTGTTCAAAGGTGTTATTTATTCCTACTTGTTAGACTATATGGCTTCGCGTCAAAATATACGAGATCGATACGAATCAAGATTTTCTGAGCAAAATTTATCATCTGCTAGCAATATGTATCGTCTGCTAGCAATACATGGGGGCTGCCATTTTTTTATGTGTACAAGAAGATTTTCTTAATCCAAATGCCCAATTGCCTTTTTCAAAATTAAAAACCCATTTGAGATTAAAAATATAGAATAGATATGTCAATTTATTTTTAAACTGAAGATTTCCTTATATATTTCTGTTGAAAATCGATATTCGCTTAATATAAATCTATTTTCTACATACTGTGACGCAATGGACGGAGCAAATTAATTCAAATTTTATGGATGCTTCTTCCCTGAGCATCTATAGCGGCAAACTATGCATTCACCTGCTTTCGGATAATGGGACTTGAAAAGTCAGAATGCATGCTGCATATATTATGTTCTGCTCTGTTTGGCAAACCCAAGAAAACAGATTTTTGTTAAGCAAAACCAGACAATTTAAAAGTATCATTATAAAGATTTAATTTTTATAAATCATGTAAACACCCACTTTATATTTTTCGTCACATATGGGATTTTAGGTAATGAAGAAAATCAATTTAGGTCTTGGATTCAAAATATCTTCCTGACCGGAACATTTCTCAATGGTTCATGTACAAATCCAAATCAGCAAGAAAATGGCAGCCCCCATGTAAATGAGTAGGAGACGATACCGGGTGTTGGAATATCTTTATTTATACCCTTTTCTAATATCTTATTAGAAAATGATTTAGGCCAATAAGTAGGAATATATTACACCTTTCAATATAAGTAAATTTGTACTCAGGGGTTAATTCTCCTTTAAAAAGAGAATATACATGAACATGTATTTGTATAGTATCAGATGTTTACCTTTTCATGTCTCTTGCTTTATGGGACATCCATGCAGACATACATGTAGTCTAGGTAAATGTATACCCACAAGTCTGTGTGTCCGGACCTATCGGTTATCCGGACAGATGATTTTCAAGCAGTAAATCGAACCAGTTTTCATGCATAACTTCATAAACCTTTCAAAAATATTTTGACAATATTATTGGTAAATATTCTTCGTCGTAATGCCTCAGTCACAATTGGGGCCGGCGGCCGTCCGATAATGGCCTCTGGAGGTCACCGCCCGATTTTCAAAATCGTTGGGTCACCGGCGAGTTTTGCCGATGTTTGGAAGACGTCGGTCTAGCAGTCACAAGAAATTGCTCCCCGTGCAGTCACCGGACGCATGCCGGCCGACACTTATGAGAGAAAAATCAGACATCAGACGGAGATCGGCAGGATATCTTCCGGGTGCCGGCAGGAGACCGCAGGGAAGCAGGACGGTCACCTTGCGGCCATCTGCCGATAGTAGGTCATCGTGCGATCATCTGGAGGTGGCCCTGCGGTGTCCTGGCGAGAGGCCTGCGGTCTCCGGGGGGTAACCGTTAGTGTTCCCGATGAGTGACCGATGATTATCACCCGTGGTATTTATACTCCCCGGGCGGACGACCTTAGATCCCCGCCCGTTCATCGGACAGGCGCCGGCAGGTCGCCTTCACCTAGTCGGCAGTGTGCTGCTAGGGCGCCGCCAGACATCGTTCAAACATCGGGCGTAGACCGGCCGGCGCCTGTCCGATTTTAAACAATCGGAGGGCCGCCTACAGGGCGCCGTTTGGTTATCGGACGATGGCCTGCCGGCTATCTGACGGGTGTCTAGCAGACCGGGCGGCGCCCTGTCGGGAAAAGTTTGTTTTTGGAGGAGCCTGGGAAGATTTTATCGTGGGAACAATCTGACGGGAACTGGGCGAGATGCCAGACGCCCTGGCGGCACCTGTCAGGACCCCCCCAGAAGATCTGACGGTCACCGGGCGGCCACCTGCCGGCTATGTCAACGATGTGTTGACACTGCCGATGTCTGAAATCCATCGCTAGCTTTTAACTCCGCGCTAAAAGTTGACGATACCTCCAACGATGCCCCCAAAACACAACGATGACCCCGATTAGCGTCCGGTTGTCTGCCGGTCACCGCACGAATGCTCCGATGACCGCCCGATTTTAGACCAAAAACTCATCGGACGGGGCCCGTACATGGCATCGGAGCCTATTGTGACTGAGGCATAAGTGTAAAATTTAATGGTATAATGCGGGAGCTTTACTTTTGTTAAGTGTCTAGACACACAACCCCCCCCCCTTCTTCTCGTGCTGCACGTACATGTATTTAATGATTTTACTTTTTTCTGTTCCTTTCTCATATCCAGGTGGATGAAGATTACATCCAAGACAAATTCAATTTGACGGGTCTTAATGAACAGGTTCCACACTACCGACAAGCACTGGACATGATCTTAGATTTAGAACCAGGTAAGAAGACTCTTAACAAGATCACTGCTGTAAAACCAGAAACTATTGCGACATAAAACTTTCGCGAATTGCAATAATTTTACATTGTTTCAATTGTTATTTGATTATTTTGCGGCATGAAACTTCGTGAATCTCGACTGCTCGCGAAATTTGCGGAAGTTTCATCCACGCAAAAATTTCTGGTTTTACAGTAAAGAATGAGTTACCCTCAAAAACCTACCTGCCGGTAGTGGGTAATAAAGGGGTAGTTTTATTGATGGTTCAGGGTTCTGGGGGAGAAGGGGGGGGGGGGGTGGATGTTTTCTTAAGGGATTAATGATATTTCATGGTGAAAACTAAGTCAACCCTTTCAAGATAATTGACCACATTTTGTGGTTTTGTTCAATAACTTGTGATTCAGAGTCCTAAAAATACACCAGATGCATGTATAGAAAGAGCAAAAGTTTTTTCACACACTGTCAATTTTAGTTGCATGACCATATTGCGTTTGATGCCAGGAATTTTAAAAAGGAGAATAAGCTTTAAAATCCTTAAATTGGCATCACATCGAGAGGTTCAAAATCATTGTTTTTTTATCAAAATGGCAAGTTTTAAAACTTTTCGACAAAGTTCCTTACCATGTATGTTGTGTTCAGAGACATTACATTTTATTAGGAACATGTAGCATTAAAAGAAGTATATTCTTGTTGCCAATTTAAAGAACAAAATGTGATCAATTTAGCCCTGAAATAATTGCTGTCATGAAAGTTTGGGATGTAAAAGTAACTTGCAAGGGTAATTTTTGTAGAAGAGGGTTGGGGTTCTTTGGGTACAACTGTATATGTGGTTTTCACAATAGCCGTGAAAGGTATTTAACCTGAAGGGAAATGCTGTTTCTCTTCATATTTATTCTTTTCTGATTCATGATAAAAAGATAGCATTGAAAAAATACCATTGTCGAGAAGAAAAGCTGATAGATTCAGATATGAGCGCTATATAAATATCAAATATTATATTATTATTATTATTAACAAACAAACACTGCTGTATTGAATGGGTTAGGGTACTGATAGTCATCCTCAACAGCAATGTATTTAACTTGATTCTTGATTTTTTATTCAGATGATGAGATGGAAGAGAATCCCAATCAGAATGATTTGATTGAGCAAGCAGCTGAGATGTTATATGGTTTAATACATGCAAGGTTCATCATGACAAACAGAGGCATTGCACTCATGGTAAGTCAAGGAGAATAGGGAGTTTTCGTTCAGCAACGTACGTGGGATTCTAGGACGGAGATTAACAATTGCACATGACAAAGGACGCCCGTCTTAAAGTCTTTGTGGAAAATTGAAGAACCGGAACAGTAGTTTCGTCCTAGATTCAGAGCGAATGATGCATTTGCAATTTACCGTGCGCTCTTGATCTAGCACGGTATTGCCGTTCCGGTTCTTTCATTTTCGACAAAGAATGCATAGGCGTCCTTTGTCATGTGCAGTTGGTAATCTCCGTCCTCAAATCCTGCGTACGTTGCTGAACGAAAACTCCCTAAATAACATATGAACAGGGCGATAGTATCTGATACCAAAGGATCCTGGTTCAAGTCCCTGACTGGGATGTGTTCCTTTGACGAAGATGTAGTTGATGGCCCTGGGGGGTCTTTCATATAGCTGTTCGTAAGCCAAATGTGATGCTCAGTCACTTTTAAATGCATCAACTAAAGTTGAACTGTGCAGATGTAGATTAACATTCTTATGATAACAAACATTTTTAATGCAAAGTATATTTTTTACCATAATTTAATGGAGGTTATTGGAAATACAGTCACACTTTGTTAAAACATCAGGAAAAACTTTGGGCATCCTATCTGGCACTTCATATTCAAGTCGTTCGTAAAGTCATGCGTAACTTTACGAACAGCTTTAATGAAACACCCCCGGGGTCTAGACCATGACTGGGACAGGTCCGTCTGATGGAGATGTAGTTGATGGTCCAAGACATTTATAAAATAACCTATGTAAGTACTAAGAACAACAACAAGTATTGGGCTGTGGAATTAGTGGCTTTTACGTGCAGTATTTAAAAGAGGTTTTATATTTACTGATGTGATGTGCTTATTACTAGTCCTCATGTGAAGGATTTATCTGTAATCAGTGCAGTTGTTCCATTGATTTATATACTTGTAAATTTTACAAAGTATTTTGTATTGTAGTAATATTTCCAAAGGAATTTTTTTTACACCTGACAGTGGCATGAAAAAAAGAGAAAAATCTTTATTGTGGACTTCTTTGAGATAAATTTGAATCGACCTTTTTCCTAAAAGAAGTTTTTTCATTTCTATACAGGGCATACATATTGAAAGGAAATCCTGTAGGCCTGTGTATAGAGCTCACAGAAAAATCAGGACATTTTAATAGTGTGCCTATTTTCTTTCCCCTATTTTTTCCAGCTCGAGAAATATCAACAAGGTGATTTTGGTCACTGTCCAAGAGTATATTGTGAAAATCAACTTGTTCTACCGATAGGTAAGAAATGGACATTGGGTTTGTGCTGAGCTCCTCATTTTTGGGTCTGTTTTAAAAAAAAAAAGGGAATCTCTAAAATCCTGCTATACATGTATCTCTTTTTGGAATAATTGGTATAATTTAAGGTCATTTGATTGTGGACCCAGTGAGGATTGAACACTGGTTCATGTTTTCATCACCGATATCATTAATTGCATCACTATCATCATCATTGCCAATGTCGGTACCATAATGATCATCATATCGATCCATGTCATCACAAACATGACTATCATTGACATCGTCATCACGGTCAACATCACCATCACCACCATCGTTAAAGGAGAATTACGCTCAAAAATAAAGACGATAGTGTTCAAAGGTGTTATTTATTCCTAGTTGTTAGACTATATGGCTTCGCGTCAAAATATACGACATCGATACGAATCAATTTTTTCTGAGCAAAATTTACCATCTGCTAGCAATATGTATCGTCTGCTAGCAGCACATGGGGGCTGCCATTTTGTTTATGTGTACAAGAAGATTTTCTTAATCCAAATGCTCAATTGCCTTTTTCAAAATTAAAAACCCATTTGAGATTAAAAAATAGAATAGATATGTCAATTTATTTTTAAACTGAAGATTTCCTTATATATTTCTGTTGAAAATCGATATTCGCTTAATAGAAATCTATTTTCTCGATACTGGACGTATGGGACGGAGCAAATTAATTCAAATTTTATGGATGCTTCTTCCCTGAGCATCTATAGCGGCAAACTATGCATTCACCTGCTTTCGGATAATGGACTTGAAAAGTCAGAATGCATGCTGCATATATTATGTTCTGCTCTGTTTGGCAAACCCAAGAAAATAGATTTTTGTTAAGCAAAACCAGACAATTTAAAAGTATCATTATAAAGATTTAATTTTTATAATACATGTAAACACCCACTTTATATTTTCCGTCACATATGGGATTTTAGGTAATGAAGAAAATCAATTTAGGATTTGGATTCAAAATATCTTCCTGACTGGAACATTTCTCAATGATTCATGTACAACTCCAAATCAGCAAGAAAATGGCAGCCCCCATGTAAATGAGTAATCTTGTTAGAAAATGATTTAGGCCAATAAGTAGGAATATATTACACCTTCCAATATAAGTAAATTTGTAATCAGGGCTTAATTCTCCTTTAAGATAATCATCTCAGTAACTTTTACCATCATCATAAACATCATCATTATTAGCATCATTATCATTACTTTCATCATTGTTAGCATCATCATCCTCATCATCACTCTCATCATTGTTAGCGTCATCATCATCACTCTCATCATAAGCATCATCATCATCACTCTCATCATTATTAGCATCATCATCATCATCATCACTCTCATCATTATTAGTGTCATCATCATCACTCTCATTATTATTAGCACCATCATCGTCACTCTCATTATTAGCACCATCATCATTATTATCATAATCATTATCACTCTCATCATTATTAGCACCATCATCATAACTCTCATCATAAGCATCATCATCATCACTCTCATTATTAGCACCATCATCATTTTCATCATTAGCACCATCATCATCATCACTCTCATCATTATTAGCATCATCATCATCAATCTCATTATTAGCATCATCATCATCACCATCACTCTCATCATTATTAGCATCATCATCACCATCACTCTCATTATTAGCATCATCATCACCATCACTCTCTTCATTGTTAGCATCATCATCACCATCACTATCTTCATTGTTAGCATCATCATCACCATCACTCTCATCATTGCATCATCATCATCATCATTCTCATTATTAGCATCATCATCATCATCACTCTCATCATTATAAGCATCATCATCATCACCATCACTCTCATCATTATTAGCATCATCATCATCATCACTCTTATCATTATTAGCATCATGTATACTTTCCACTTTTCATCACCTTGTTTCCTATTCTTAGAACTCATCATTCTGATACCACCTCATTGATTTAAGTTACAACAAAGTTACATGTTAAGAATGTTTCTCTTCTCAACCTTATCAACACTTGACTGTATCCTACAGGTTTATCTGATGTCCCTGGTGAAGCTATGGTGAAGCTCTATTGCCCTAAATGTCAAGACGTGTACACCCCCAAGTCATCCCGACACCACCATACCGACGGCGCCTACTTTGGTACCGGTTTCCCACACATGTTCTTCATGGTGCACCCCGAGTACCGCCCCAAGCGCCCTCCCAACCAGTTTGTACCAAGGTTAGTTAGAATTCATGTCTTCTGATAAGTGTATGCATGAGGTCTGCTCTGTAAGTCATTCTGCCCCCCTCCTCCTCAAAGAAAAGAACTGAAAAACAAAATTAAACAAACATCGATTCAAGAATGAAAAATTAACAAATACGCAGGCTAGTTTATAAGGATCACTCTACTGTTGAAAAAAATCATTCAAAAGAACCTACTTGAATTTTTTTGAATATTTGTGTTAAAAGTAGTTTTGTCTAATTCAGCACTCCCCATTCTCTGCAGAGCAGGCCTCCGTTATACGTGCAAACAAGTTAGTTACACAAGTGGTGCATATTTATGACCATGTTCAAATGTTCTCGACAATGATAACTGAAATTTTTACATGGTAATGAAATGAAGATTTCAAAGACCTCAGATTCCAATTATGTTGGATCTTTTTATCAAATCATTGTTTTGTCTACTTTCATAAATTTTCATGACAAAAGTTTTGATGACAAAAATGTCAAGTGCAATTTTATCATAATAGGGATGTACATGTACCACTGGAATTATACTCCAAAGAAAATCATTCCATTTTTATAAGCTTTTTTGTGCATGGTTGATACATACAAAATAATATTTTAAAATATATTTGTTAAATATGTAGTGAATGACAGTGTTCATACCGAGATTTACCCATGCATTAATCGCATGGATAGTGCCTTGTCTGTACACATATCAAGCACATGTATGAATGCACCTGTAAGTTATTCATTTTGATAAAATGCACATGTATACACTCCTGTTCGTATACCAGTGTATGATATATATACATGTATATGTCTATTGAAATAAATGTATAGTTGAGTTATATATTTGCATTGTTGCTGTCGTATTCAATTTCCTGTTTCAATTTCCAATTTCTATTTTAAGGCATTAGCATGAAAAATGAGAAGGATCAATGTCTCAAATACTCCCTTGATGACACTAATTTTTAAAGATAGAATATTTTGTTATCTTGTTCTCTGAAATAGCATTTGTTTATTATGATTCAGACTTCTGCTAATATTTAATCTCATTTCATCATCGGTGAGAATGGTACACAACTCAACACATGGGCACATCTTTTATGCATATACCGTAAAAGCTGATATTTTCGCATACAGATACTTCTGCGAATGGCAGGGTCTCAGACAATTTCGCAAGTTGTTGTTTTTGCGGTTTGCCAATTCCAAATTAAACCCTCGCGTAAATAACAGCTTATACAGTATTACCTCCTTTTCAGACTGTTATTACGATTGATTATTTGTCGGAGGGCAGTAGACATCTCATCATTTTTCATGAAATAATGAAAGAAAAAGTCTTTTGGATAAAGTCAAGAAACATTTGATATTTCACTTTATGAGTCTACCTCTTGTCTAACTGAATAGTTTTATCCTTTCAAATAGGTCTTGGCTGGATATTTATTTGTTCTGTTCCCTCAAAACCCCCAAGCTCACATCATAACGGTTGCTTTTTGCCGTCAGTAACATGATAATAGATACATGTTTGTGTAGTCTCACACATATTGATTTGAATTTTATTCAAGATCATTTTCTAGTTATCCTTGTTTTTAAAACTTTTTGAATCTGACTTTCGGGGACAAAGATACGGGAATATACTGAGAAACTAGAAACCTTCGCAACATTAAATATAAAGTTGTGTTCTGGGGCGGTATTCAAATCAAAATGCGCATTAAGTAAGTAAATTACTAAGCATTTAACTCAGCTAAGTAAAATGGCTTAACTCGTATTCAGATCACTTTAAGGTATTTTTCTTTAGCAAGCCGACTTTAAGGCAAACTGCTTACTGATATCCATTGTGACGTCACATATCCTGTCCAAAATCATGCGCAATAAATGCGTCACAGTAGATGAGCGCTTACAAGGTTTGCTTGTGCGCAGCTTATACTCCTCTGCATATGTATGAAAGCCATGTACCTGCCAATCAAGTAATTGGCTTAAGTCTGCTAGGGAGCTGTCTTAGACTTAGGGTAAAATACTTAGCCAAAAGATTCAACTGAATACCAACATTGCTTAAGTATTTTATCTCAGCCGAAATCTAAGTAAACTACTCAAATTTCATTCTTAAGTATTGAATTGAATACGGGCCCTGGTCATGCGATTACATTGTGAAAGAAACTGTCTCAAAGCCATTGGGAAAGGTTGATTATATATTACGTAAGAGTTGGTGTATGCTGTAAGGTTTTGGAATCACCAAAATGAGAAGAAAGTGACTCAATCCTGCTGAGAGTGACATGCACTGCACACAGATATATAGGACTGCACACACATGTTCGGCCCGAACATTTCAGCTGTTTCTTGTAATATTTTGAACGTGAGGGCACTTGAAGAGGAATCCTTTTCAGGGGACATTTCTACTACGATAATCTTCTAAATTGTAATAAAGAGAATGAGAAAGCTCATAAATTATTTTTTGTACCTTTCCCAGAACTCAACCTTCTCTTTAAAAATGTTGGCAATTTTTTTAAATAACGACCACTTTTCGTGGCAAGAAACTTTTTTGAATGACATGTCCGTTTTCTGAGGTTTCGAGGCATGGGAGTTTCTCAAATCAGAACCACTTTTGAATTATAGGAAAGTATCTTGCACATTTCATGAAAGTTTCCGGTTTTATAGCCTTGTGTGTCTTTTTCCATCCATGTGTTCCGTCATTTGGCATTCCTGCTGCAGCTCACAAGAAAACCCACCTTCCTGTTCTGCAGGTGTTCCAGCAATCAGACCATATTAACATTGTATTTGTGACTTTTCATCTGCATGAGGATCTTGTGTTGTATCATCCATTAATTCTGTTTTTTAGTCACCCCTAATACTTGTGTGTGTGTCTCTTTCTCCCTCTAATTGTATACCATCAAAAGAGAAGCAGAATATGTCTTTATACTAATGTTGTTGTTTCTTTGTTATTCCTTCCATCTTTCCAAGTTGACGGTATTGGCGGTGTGCCAAGTGGCTGAGATTATAACTAATTGTCTTTTGCTAACAATGACTCGTTCATCTAATCAGCATGTACATGTATGTACCTAATAGCTTAACTCTTTCTTGCTTTAATTGTTCATCATCTCTTTTTATCTAATCTAACAATTTAGTTGCAGGGCATCACATAAAGCCAACATTTTTTTTTTCTTTCTTCTTTTCATCCTCTCCTGATTCCCTCCGACCGTTCTCTGTCCTGCCTTTTCCCATGTCTCTTTTTCTTTGTGTTTTTTGTGCATCTTCTCTCCTCAGACTCTACGGCTTCAAGATTCATCCCCTCGCTTACGAATTTCAGTATCAAGCGGCGTCACGCACCCGCTACAACGCCCGTCCATCTAGCAACCCCAAGAAATAACCATATCCTAAATGCCTCTATGCGGTTGACGAGGGACTTCGGTGCCCAGAAATGTTAAATCTCAACTTGTGAGTGATTTTGTTGTATGTGTAGACGGGGACTTAGAAGGGATAATGATGGTTATCAAATTTTTTTTCTTGTGTTTTTGTCTACTTTTCCTCTGCGCTCCATTTCCATGTGGCATTTATACAGGTTATATGGATTCAAGATTCACCCTCAAGCGTACGAGATACAGCTCCAAGCTGCCGCTGCACGCAGCCGTTCCACAACCAGTCGTCAACGTTCCGCTAAACCACAATACAAATAAAAATCACCCCTCCTGCATGCCACGAGTTTCATCCTTCCTCTACCTGAGCAATGCTATTCAGTTTCATTGCTTGGATCTAAGGACTATAACCATTGAAATAACCTTTGCATCTAGTTTCAACTTGAGGTATACTATAACAGCAATGTCATTTTGAAGTATTGCACAGTCTGCACATTTAGGGGAAGTAGCCCACTAAGTTTAATCAACTTTTCACTTCATACACCCTTACTGCCATACCCAGTGCAGACAAAAATACTTGGCTTTTACCCAAGTGGCATAGGACTTGAGTTTGCAAGTACATTTTCTGATGTGATAGGGCTAGACCCGTTACAAATTTGGTATGTTTTCTTTGATTTACATGTATTTATTGCTTCTGCTCTCCAGCTTTTTGCAAAGCTACAACGTGCATCAGAGGAATGTTATTCAATTCTAATTTAGAAACAAAATGTAGAGGAGCCGAACGTGATTATAAGAATTCAAACTTTTTGTGTATGCGTGACTATATTTCATTTACAGTTTGACAGGTTAAAGGAATGAGTTTTAAGATGATAAAATATGGAAAATAGAAATAGCAGCCGTCATGAAGAGGGTGACTTAATATTTCCATTATCTCAGAGGACTAATACATCGTACATTATTACCGTTACCAAAAAGTTAGACGTTGGTAGCTTCATGTACTTTTGGACTAGATGGTGAATTATCCTACATGTAGCAGGTAGAAACAATCGCAAGTCATCGCCACTATTAAACTAGAGACCATGTAGCTGTCTAGTCCTTGATAAGAAGTTGTGGTTTTTATAAAGCAAGTAAACAAATACTAATGCACTTTTTATCAGTTTGAGTGTATATTTTAGCTAGATAGTTTTTGATTTCCTTCAAATGTCTTAGGAAATATTTGAATGTTAAAGTTGACAAGAAAAAACACCTGTATTTTGAAGTCGATGTACAGAATACTGGTAAAATATATAAAGTACAGTTTTGACTGCTTTGTAATTAATACATATATGTATATTGTTATGTTGGAAAGGTGTTATATTTTATATGTGTGAAGAAATTTTGTCATAATAGAAGGCTGCTTAAAACTTGGAAGTGAGGAAATAATCAGGAAGTATTAATGTTTTGATCGAGATTGTTAAAGAACAGGACATTGACATAAAAGAAGTTAAATAAAACAGTGGACACTTTCGATGGTTAATAACTAAAAATCATACCTCATATTAGACTAAGGTTTGTACATGTACATTGTAGAGTTGAACAATGTAAAATTTATTTGGAACAAGTTTTATTACATTTCTCTGAATACTTTTATTAAAATATTGTTCTGAATATTTAATTAGATTTTTCACTCTTTGGAAATCAAAGCTTTAAAATCTGTGCATATTAGTAATTAATTCAGAACACAACAAATCCCACTTGTGTTGCAGCTTTCATTTCTGCCAACCTTTGGCCATCCAGTGTCCATCCAGTGTCATTAATGATTCATGACTCTGGGTCAAAAAAAGGTGCTCTGGAATTTCAGCTGCAATGCACAATGGGAACTGTTGTGTTCTGAATTATTTACTAATACACACACATCTTGTGGCCTCGCTTTTTCAAAAAGTGACAAATTTAATGAAATATATTCAGATCAATATTTCAAGAAAGTATTCAGAGAAATGTCCTGAAACTTGCTCCCAATTTTCTCCTTCAACTTTACAATGTAAAAACCTCAGTCTGATACGATGTGTAATTTTTGAGTTATTAATGATCAAAAGTGTCCACTGTTTGTTTTAACACCTCGTATGAGACAGTTATGAATTGTTTAAGATCAACACTCAGAACTTTTTTGTTTTCTTTTTACCTCACATTTGTACCTTGTGCTTGAAATCTTTTCACATTTTAATTTTAAGATAGGAAAAACTAACTTAATACATGTATGAATGTTAATGCTTATTTTACCAGTGTAATACCCAATTTATTAACAACTTGCTGTGTTCTGAGGCCATCATTAACCGCACAAAAATAGAATTATTGATATCTTTTATACTTAAGGTCTGACTATATTATTTATACTCTCTTGATTTCTTGCATAATTGTTTTACTAAATTCATTAAATAGTTTTAATGTTGAAATGGGATGATGGTTAAAAGCATAGGACGGCATGTGAAAACTGCTGAAAAATTTGAAGAAATAGGTGTTTGGTAGTCGTCTTTTGTGATGAAATCACTTTCAGATTTTGTTGACTGTCCATAATTACATGGAACAAATTTGGATTGATCTTTATTCAAACACCTAACAAAACTGTCTTAAACTATTTTGGTATCGATCTTTTCAGAAACCAATTTTGTGATTTTATTCTTAGCTATACTAGGCTTTACGGAAGGCATGTTGAAGTTGAACATTTAATAATGGTCACCTGCCTTTCATGGTCACTTCCCCCCTTTTCTTTGAACATGATACCACATGTACATGTTTTGAAGAACCAGTCAACACTGGCCTCTTGTTTATAGTAGCGAGTTTTTTTAAAAATTTCTATTGGAAGGCATTTCTGGACAGGTTGGACTGTTCATAATTTACTTTTCAATGTATTCATGTGGGCATGCTTAGGCTAAATGAAGTTGCTTTTCAAGAACAGCTGAAAACCCTTTCTAACGATTTTATCGTTTGTGCGATTTATGTTATTCATTTCTCTCTGTGTCTGTCTGTCCATCTCTCTCTCCATGTGTATCTTTCAGAATATACATGTATAATATTTGGCAGAATTCCTCCTTTACTGTTGCATTATTTAGTGTATCTGAATTTTCTTCATTCAACTCTCTCTTTCTTTCTTTCTTTATCTCTCTCTTTCTTTCTTTCTCTCTCTCTCTCTTTCTCTCTTTCTTTTTTCTCTCCCTTTTTCTTTCTCTCCCTTTCTCCCTGCTCAAAGATGAAGCATTTAGTTATATACTAACTATAGGTATAGGTGCACTTTTCTTGTCATTTCACTTAATTGAAAGGCCCTTTAATGTCAGTATATACTCTACTTAAAATAAAAAAAAAAGAATGAAAATCTGTGTACGTATTTATGTTGCTTTTATATATTCGGATTATCTAATCAGGTTCTATGAGGAATCAGAAAGAGCGCCCCCTGCTCACGTTTGAGAGACATAGGGAATACTTGTATTCCTAAGACGCCCTCGAAATGTAACTCGAGCGGGCTTGTCAGGATAACGTTGTAAAATCAGGGCAGGAGTGGCGGTCCTGCATGGTATCCTGGAATCTGTACCTTTCTAACTAAAAGTTAGACCCACGGATCAACAAACAAAGTATAAGTGAAAAGAGCAATTTAGTAAGGCAACAATAGTCAAAATTGACTAGTTTGCCTATTTTAAAACAACAACAACAACATCCCCCTTCCCCTCTTTCTCTCTTCCCTCTTGTTAATGGATACAATTATTCATATTGGCATTCTGGGGAGCGTTTCATTAAGTGTTTTGCCAGTGATTTTTTACCGACAGCTGTTATAAGCTACTGAAATCCTTGCATCTGATTGGCTGAGAGCAAATTTATCGGTAAATATGATGAAACGCTCCCCAGGAGGCTTATGTGTCTGTATGAATGTTCTGTTTCTGGTAAAAAAAAAGGAGTATATTTTCATGTACTTGAATTGAAGGTAGGATCTTCCTTCTTCATATTGTCAGCAGTCAAGTGAATTTATGGAATTTAAGTTTCTTATTGGGCAGTGTCAATGCAGTTATTATGCTCAAAGTATTAATGACATGGAGCTTTCTAGCAACATTGTCAGACTCATTACCTGGGCTTCAACTTCAAATAGTTGTTGGCAAACCCACGAGACTGACATTGCTGGTCTAGTGGGCTGGCAGTGTCATGGGTTGTAGCCATTACCAAACCATACTGTTTGGTCAAAATTTGGATATCATATGCATCCAGTGTGATTATTCATTTTAGGTTGATCCAAGTCCATTTTAAAGCATTTATTTTCTTGTGGTATCACTTACTGTATCTACATTACCAAAGTTTCTGACAAGGCATATTTTGTTTTTTTACAGTGTATCTAGAATTTATAATCCACTTCAGAACTCGCCAAGTAGAGTGAGTAGAGCTATACATGTATGTACATGGACAATTTAATTATACAGTATGTGTATCGAGTCGAAATTATAAATTTTCTTCTATAGAGCAGCAACCAAAGGTGGATTATTTTATTGTCCAAGTTACTCATGTAAATTGTAATGTTCTAGAGTATTAAATTGAATAATGTTGTTGCTTGAGATGTTGTCTCTTATGATTCACTGTTATTGAATATCATGCTAAATATTGTTTGTAATGGTCAGTCAGCTTAGGATTCATTGAAGGCTTGTTCACATATGTTGCAGTGAAATAAGGTGGGCTTAAAAAAAATGGATTTGGCTTAAAGGCCAAGTCCACCCTAACAAAAAGTTGATTTGAATAAATAGAGAAAAATCCAACAAGCATAACACTGAAAATTTCATCAAAATAGGATGTAAAATAAGAAAGTTATGGTATTTTAAAGTTTCGCTTAATTTCGCAAAACAGTTATATGCACATCCTGCTCAGTATGCAAATGAGGAAACCAGTGACATCACCCACTCACTATTTCTTTTGTATTTTATTATGTGAAATATAGAATATTTTAATTTCTGCAGATTTCACAATTAGGAAGCTCTCATTGAATTGTGTATAGGTTGCAACAATGGCAATTACACATGTTCAGCGAGGAATCAGACCTTGTTTCACATTATAACAAGGAAAAATTAAAATATTTTGTATTTCATGCAATAAAATACAAAAGAAATAGTGAGTGGGTAACGTCTCTGGTTCCCTCACTTTCTTATTTTACATCGTATTTTGATGAAATTTTCAGTGTTATGCTTGTTGGATTTTTCTCTATTTATTCAAATCAACTATTTGTTAGGGTGGACTTGGCCTTTAAGAGTTTATACAGTGTATGCACGTCATATTTCGATATCTTACAACACGCCGGTAAGTGACTACGTGGAGTACCTTTATTGCTGCCCCCTGCTTGCCGTTAATTTACTTGCAAAAAAAACCCTGCTGTGGTTTTGGGGTGCCGTATGTGAGCGAGCCTGAATGGAGTTCAGGAAATGAATTCCAGGAAATAAGGTAATTGATTCTATTACAGGTAAAGCTAACCTGTAGACTTGTACCATTGATGAATGTGTCAGCAATAGTTTCCTCAAACTTGAAAAGACCGTAATGATTGCTTTCCAAAGTATTTTCATTTCTTTGTGCATAATATACTTTTTAATGCACAAGTACGACAGAGGTGGACACAAATGTGCTCATAGGCATTTTCTTTCAATACATATTACGTGTAATTTGATTCATATGTTGTATTTTTTCCTTACATGTATTTATAATTCACGTATTGAAGGATTCTTGCTTCTGCACATGTAATATAGTGCATGTATGATTGAAGGATAAGTACTCTGAAGCATTTCTGTCAAGTGCATTTTCACCAAGCTATAAAGCATCATTCATTATTCAGCTGATTTAAGATGTAAGTGCTTTTGCTTGGTGGATCTCAATGTCTTGTTAGGATTCCTATACATGTACATGTACATGTAGTTCTGGTCTGCTATTTGCAGTATCCAAGTCAAAGTTCTTAGTTTTGGGCTTAGGTAAATTAATTAAACCTATTATTGGTGTGCAGATGCATCCTTTGGCCAAGTATTTTACCCAAAGTTTATGAAAAGTAGCAAGCAGACTAAAGCCAATTACATGTACATGTATATAGAAAGCTTGGCAGTGGGTCCCTTAACAATAGGATATTAAACTCAGGCTGAGAAAAAAAATACTTGAGGTATGTACACTGTAGCTTCAGTCAGGATTTTTAATATACAGAACTGAGATGTCTGAATACAACTTACCTCGTAAAATGATGACTTGTCCAAGTTTGAATTGAATACCAGCCCAGCAGTCTGCTTCATACATACACATGTAGTACAACATATTATGTTAGTACATGTATTATAAATTATGTATGAGCATCTTTTCGGTGTGCTGATTAAATTGACATGTTCGTGAAGGTAGAGAGTGGTGTAATTTGTCTTCATTTCTGTAACCTCTTATGCTGCTTTAGGAAGGTTGTTGGTGAAGTAAAAGCTAATATTTTTCATGAAGTAGAGTTCTGGTCAAGTGATGACATTGGGATTGTCGATTATCAAGTACATAAAAATTGGTGCATACTGTGAGGTTTTTGGAATTGTCAAAAAGATGAGAGATTTACCCCATCTTGCTTAAAAATCACATGCACTGCACGCAGAAATGTGTACATATGGGACTACACACACATATATACGGCATGGAAGTTTGGTCCAAACGTCTAAGAGACAATTCTGATGACATTTTCCAATAATGTTTTCTAAACTGACATAAAAAAAGAATGAGAAAACTTACATTATTATTTTTCACCTGGACAAGAACTCAACTTTTCCTTTTAAACCTAACACTGGATCTAAGTTGCGTTGACCAAACGTAAAACTTAGACCTCAATCTAACTTTCCTCGATATGCTTGACTTCAAAGGCCAAGCTGAAACCCAGTTAAAAAAAAGTTTTACAAAAGGAATTTTATTTTTGAAAAGAAAATTTTATTCCCAATGACCATAGCAATATTCATGGAATTACACATAACAAATACAATGTACATAATATTCCAGTGACATCTTTGAGAATACATCATACACCTGGGGGACAAAATAATTACATGCATAATTGTATAATATAAGAATTCAATATGAATTCTCATTTTGGTTACACCAAATTGTAACACGAAGATCTGAATGTATTTAGAAATACCAAATATTCAGGCTCTTTCCACTACTCAATTCTATTTCTTCTGGTTTTTTAGAAAGTTCATTTACATTTATAATTACCATATGTATGCAACAGATTTGAATTAATTACAATTGAGAGATTAAGTGCATGTCATTTTATCTTTAAAAAAGCCCCTAAGAAACAACTGTACACTATACCACTTTATTTTGCTGGAACTCGATAAATACAAACCATTTTCATACAGATATGACACAGATCTGATTGACTGAAACTAAAAAAATGATTATGATTTTCTGGAAAGATCTTAAGTTCAATTCATTTCATTAGTGTTTAAAAATACTGTGTGAATGTTTGTATTTTAGCTAAAGGCTGAGATATTTATATTTACAAATGCACAAAAAAGAGTCCATTGTCATTTATACAGTGAAACCTCTATATAAAGACCGCTCAAGGAAGACAAGAAAAGCCGTCTTTATGAGCACTTTTCAAGGGAAACAGAAATTTTGGTCTTTATAGCCAGGTGGTCGGCTAAAGGAGGTTTGACTGTATATGCATATACATGTACACTTTTACATACAAATCATACATTATATCCCCCCCCAAGAATGGAAATTCAAATTTCTTAAGGTACGCAACTCATCATACTGAAAATATGTTACAGAATTTAGTCTCTCCAAGACATCATTTCCCATTCTGCCCAAATGTTAATTATTTTTCCAAGAGCCAAAATCTTAATAGCTTTACATGTACATCTAAATACACTCCCTAATCTGCAACATAATGTATAGTGCATGTACATGTAGCAGCATACACTGTTTTACTAAAGATATTTTGGTTCTATATTGGCCTATTGCACCATTAAATGACTAAAGTAAACCATTTCCCCCTAAAATGCCACCAAATATGATTTAGACAGTTTAACTCGTGTCGAAAACAGTCAAAACCTTTCATAAAAAGTCATCTTACCTCAACTTGGACCAAATTTGCTATAAACTAATTTGGCACTTACAAGATGCCGAGAAGAAAATATATCAACCTGTCTATAAGGGCCATTCATTAGAAACAAGAAAAAGTGACTACTGTAAATAGGTTTATGAACAGGTTCTACAATGGGCATTTCTTTCAGGAGGGATACAATATAAGTGATCACGACAGAGAGTGACCACTATTATACGGAGGTGGTCTTTATGACAGATTTGACCATATTAATGTTGTTGACCTAGATTATCTGGTTCAACAACTACTGTATACGCCATGTATTTCGTGGGGGGTTTATTTTCACAAATTTCCTGAATCTTGAGCGGGTCGCGAATTTAACAACGCGCTAAAATATTGCCAACATAGTCGGTTGAATTTGTTGTCACCACTTAGCTTCGTGAAAATACATCATCATTGCTGTTTGCAGAAATGAGAATTTGCCAATCGTGAATTCAACCACTCGCGAAATAGTGTGGCTGGTCCTATTCGCAAAAAAATTTATGGCCGCGAAATTAATGACGTATACAGTAATTGACAAGAAATTCTACAAGAATAAGTATTGGATATACTATATACATTCAGGTATATGTTTGTAGATGCAAACAGATACACAATGAAAGGAATCATTCCCAATCTTTGAGATTACCAAAATGATTTTCTCTTCCATAAAACGTATCAATATCCTTAAATAAGCATTTTATGAGCTGCTTTATGAGCTGCTTTATGAGACGCTCCATTTCATTTTCTCACGAGAATGTAAGACAGAGTGCTACAAATATATGGATTCATATCTGCCTAAATGGGCAGCTATATATATAAGCAGTACTACCTACAAGTAGAAGCTTATTAAACTTCCCTTGCCTAAATATTGAAAGAAATAACTAGAGATTGTGATGACTGGTATATGCTTCCCTTATGGGCAAGTGTGGCTGTACCTTAAGGCTACAGGCTACCACATACCTCACAAGTGTACTAGGACTGGAATGGAAAGAAATTGCAAGAAAATTTGGTACGGAATAGAAATAAAATGTAAATTTTCTCCGGGTTGAGTCACATGGATGTTAATATCAAAATGGCATCGTATTCTACGCCTTCAAATCAGCCACCAGTTGTGCAACTACATGTAGTACAACATCACCACGATTCACAGCTGATTGGGCTTGTTCTCTGACAAGAAGGTGTAATACACCTTGCAGTTTTGATATTGCTATTCATATGACCAAACAGAATCTATCTCATTCAGGTAAAATTTACATTTTGAATTTCATACCGAATACTGTTTCAATTTCTTCAGAATTGAGAAATACAGTGGAAACTCGCTATGAAGAGCTCTGATACAAGAAGATAATTTTCCTGGTCCCAGGTCTTTATGTTCTTTTTGTTTTTTGACCCTGATATAAGGAGATTCCTGATATAACAAGGTAATTTTTTCATGGTCACATGGTCCTCGTTATAGTGAGTTTCCACTGTAGTCTGGTAATAAGTTGTGCAATGGTCTTTGATCTAGATATACGTTGACACGTCTAAGATGCCCTGGGCTAAAGAATAAGCAGATATGTTGCACTCTCATCTACCTCTTCCACCTACCGCTGCGGTCTGCTCAGGCTGTTCTGAGGATGATGTGAATGCCGGAGTCTGTGAAAACTGGTTCGCTCATCTGGCCCACGTCAAGCTTGAAAGAAGCTTCTTCAAATGGCTTCTGCATCTGGTTGCGCCCAAAGAACCCTAGATCTCCCTTCTTATGCGCTGAGCTGCAATCACTTTCTGTGGTGGCTAGTTCTCCTAAGCTGATATCTCCTCCAGCTATCCTTGCTCTGTGTCCTGAAAAAAAAAACAGGAGAAAGAGACATATAAACTTATCAGATTGGATAGGAACTATATTAATTTTCTTTTGAGACTGCATTTAGTTCCATGCATGTTTAAAATAATGGTAAACCTATTAAAAGTGTAAATTACAAGAAACTGAAAAAAAGAAGAAAATTTAGGACAAAATTTGAAAAGGTTGAAAATCAAAATTTATATGTCCAGTACACCCAGTAATACAATTATCAAGACAGGCATAAAATGATATTGAAAAAATATCAGAATTTGCTCAAGGATTCCTGGCAAAAAATTGCAATGACAATGAATGCTTACTTTTGAGTATCTGAAGAGCCTCATCTTTTGTCCGAGTGATCCTGTCTTCCTTCCATGAGGCTGGTCTTCTGGAATCTCTGTGTTTCACAAGAAGATGGGAGCAACGTACTTTGCCTGCTGGAGGACCATCAGGTTTATCCCATTGGCTTTCCTTGGTAGAAACATTGTAGTAATACGGTTGACCTGCATGGAAATGTCAGTACAACAGCGAAACACAACGTGATCATTGATCGTGTGAACAACAGTCGAAAAACAGCTTGCGAAATAAGTGTGAAGGATTTGTGACTGCACAAAAAACCTGATTTTTTGCTAATATTCATATCGGATTAAAAACAGGTGAATATGTATTTGTTGCTTAACTTTTTATTTGCCATGAAATGGAATGCAACATTGTTTGGAGTATTTTTTTTTAACCCTTTCAGGACAGGAATTATTTCAGGGCTAAATTAATCACATTTACTTCTTCAAATTGGCAACAGTAACATTTTTCTTTTTGTGCTAAAAGGTTCTAATAAAATGTAATGCCTTTGAAAACAACATATATGGTTGGGAGCTTTGTCGAAGAGTTGAAAATATTGTCAATTTGGATAAAAAACAATGATTTTGAACCTCTCAATGTGTTGCCAATTTAGGGATTTTAAAGCTTATTCTCATTTTTAAAATTCCTGGCATCAAACGCAATAATTATCGTCATGCAACAAAAATGGACACAAACCACAAAATGTGGTCAATTGTCTTGAAAGGGATACATATTCACTGCATGTGTGCTAAAAGTTGACCGTGGCAGTGCTGTTTGTTCCATTGTTTGACCAAAACCAGTAAAGAGTTAAGATATTTAGAATGCCAATTCGGACAACTTTCGATTGATAAGTCAGTGTTTAGGTGTGATACAAACTAGGTTTTGTGCCATTGTTTTGGCATGGTGACCAAGTTTTTGCCTGAGTGTGCTAAAACTTTCCATCACTTATCACATTGAACAAATTCTGACATTGAGTAGAGAATAGAGAGATGTCAGAAGTCAAAATTATTTGAAGCCAAAAAAGGGCACTTTTCTGAAAACTAGACAGGTGAATTTCTATTTCAATTAGATGCTACAAACATGTCAGTGTGATTATTTTGTGCACAACCTACACATGTAAGTTATTGGATAGTCCATTTCTAGAATTAAATCACTGACGGAAGCATAACCACGTGGGGCTGTGTCAATTTTGGCAGTGGTCGACCTCTAAGTTGAAGAGGTAAATCACTAATATAATCGGCAAAATTTTGAGAAAATTAACCCTACTTCCTTTACATTTTAGGAGGATAAAATGACTGATTTCAGGACAAATTTTCAGGCTGTTTTTGGCCAGGGATCTTGCTCCTTTGAAGCTCACACATGAGCTTGAGATCACATACATTGCTATGGGAGGTAATTCTCAACGGTACAGAGGTACGGAGGATAACTAGTCTAAGTATAATGACCTTGCATACATGTATGTGTGAAAGGAAGTGTGGAACTAAAATAAGATTTAAAACAAAAAGTAAGAGAAAACAAAAAACAAAAATCTTGGGCCTTCTCATGAAATAAGCCACCGGTCATCGAGTGTGTACACACACACTGCAGTGTAAAGTCAATGTAGGATGTGAACCCTAATAGGCATTACACGCAATAAACTGCATACAGTGAATGCAGGGTGGCTTATTTCACAAGAATGCCAAATCTTGCAACACCAATGCAAAAACAGACCAAAATTTACATTACATTACAGACATGATTTTCCTAGGAACTGGATGAGGAACTGATGTCTCATGTTCTTAACAATACTAGAAATTTAACACTATGTGCATGTGCACTATGAAAAAATGTGAATGTGAATGTTGAAACCACTCATAGGCCCTTGCCTACCGGTATGTGGGACTGTGTCCAACATTCACTGTTGCAGCAGTCAAAAAAAGTCAACAAAATTGCTCTAAGCAAGATTTAATTTTCTTAAATTTGCTAGGTTACCTGATTTAGGGACTCTTCAACTCTTACTATGCCACAAATTTGGGGATTCAAAGTTGAAAGTGAAATTTTAAATAATTATTTTCCGCTCATGTATGAATGATCTAGACTGGAAAAAGGCCTGCTGATACACATAAGAGCTATTGATGACTATTCGGGGTCATCCCTATAGCTAGAAGGTCCGATAGTTAGCGGGTCTGATAGACCGGCACCCAATAGATGAAAGGTTTGATAGACCGAATGTACGAGAGGGTCCAGTAGACAGAAGGCTCTATAGACCGAATCGGCAGGAGGGTCCAATAGTCCGACGGTTCTATAGATCGAATGTCCAACGGTGTCCGATAGTCAGAAGGTCCGATAGACAGAATGATAAGTGGGTAAAAAATAAGTGTTTAAAATAAGTGGGGGCGTTTCAACCAAAGAAAAAGCAAAAAAGGAAGAGGTTGAAAAGGAAAGAAGAAAAGAAAAGAGAAGAAAAGAAAAGAGAGGAAAAGAAGACAAGATAAGCTTGTACATGATGCAGATAAGTGGTTGAAACTGAAAATTTGAGATTGTACAGTATTTTGCATAGCATTTCAAGCTATGAAGACATGCCTGACAGCGAAATGCCTGACATTCGGCTCATCGTGGAGGAGCTACACACTCATATGCATCACGTTTGTGGCCAAAGTTCGATGAAAATATCACAAATACTACATCACATAAGATGACATAAATGGTACCCCGGTGTACCAAATAAAAATCGGCCATTTTGTTGAATTATTTAATTTTTTTTAGGGCTGTACCCTGGGTTACCAAAAAGTGGGAAATTATTTTGGTGTGATTTTTTCAACATTCAATTGTGTCCAATGTTCTTGTAAAAAATCCTATAAGTCATGTATTTTTATCAAATTCATTGTTGTGGTGAGTAATTATTCTACTGGTTTCTATTTCTTCGATTTGAAAGAGGGCTTGGGCCAGCAGGGTCATAATATTAAACACCATCAGCCTGCTCTTTGTCTCCCCCGTCACTCGCCTTCCTAAAAAACACTACCATGTACACAGATCAGCAGTACGTACTTCCGATGTGGCGACTCAATAGGTGGCTGCTGTTGAGTCGCGCCCATCGATCTCTACCTGTGTAGTTACCAATCCAATACTGCGCGCATGCGCACACCACACAGGCGCGTCGTACATACACACAACACGTGTGCCAGATCTACGCGGACTCGCCACCTTATTGTAGAGAGCTACGTTAAAGCGCCACCCCCTTCTATTTTTTTAGATCACATCACCCCCTCTTTTAAAATGGTACCAGCTTGATCAGTATATTTTAATCTTCATCTCGATAGCAAATTTTGTCAACTTACGTCATCATATTGGGCTACAACTATTGTTGAGTAAGTCTCGTCTTTGTCGCCCGAGCTCCATCCACCGGCTATTGCAGAAGTGTGTGTGCTAGTTAAACTTTGATCGCGCCCAACTCTTATTCATGCGCCGGATCTTACATTACAAGAGACTTCCAACGGCAGAAGAATATATTTTGACCTCACTGTACTCTGTAGCCACAACAAACATGACAAAGTCTGAAGTGATGCAGATAATTTTTAGAGGACGAGTTCGGACAGTAAGTGACAGGGGAGTGGCAAGTTAACAATGGTGGCGAGTAAATGTGCGCGGACGTTAGGCTCTAAGTCTAAACTTCCATAAAATGTTAAAGGGAGGGACAAGTCGCAATCTATGGGCGCTTTTACAGTTGGCTGCTCCTTTCTATGGATCAAAGTTCAAAGCGACTTCAATTTATCGTGCGCAGCTAATAAAAGTTCGCACATTGACCCAAATTTGAGTAAACAAGATCGCGCGTTCTTTATTCCAGTATTTGAATCTCATTGGTCGGTTGCGTATGGAGGGATTCGAGTTAACGATTGCGCGAAGAATCCGGCAATAACATTCCTTCGGTAGTATAGTATATAGCGCACGATTGGACCTGATTGTATCCGAATTTCCCCGAGTCAGGCCAACTGGTCAGGCCTATGGATTACGACTTGCCACTCCCTTTAAATGTTATAAAACTTATAAAACTCCTCCAAACAGACAGATTTTTCTGTCTACAGACTGACAGACATGACAGATTGATAAGATAAGTAGGTACGTTACAATGTGTGCGCTCTCGCGGCAGTAAATTCTCCCGAGCGGCTGTTCGGGCGATTTGCGTATGGCTGTGGGGACTCCCCGTAAATACTCCCTTTGCATTGGCTGATAGCATTTTTGTCATGTGACGTTATTTTCAAGCTGTAGCTGAATGTACAAGCTTTCATTCAATACCCAACATGTATGCAATTTTTCATCGTTGCGATCAGCACACCACTTTTTCCCGAGAGCTTGATTGTCAGTGCTTTTTTCTCATAAATCTTGGATAATGGATTCAATTTAAGGTATAATGGATGTTTTCTATACATGTTTTCTTGATGTTGGTGAATTTGTGTGAAAATTCTACGATCCGAAATGTGTTTTTTTAGTTGCGAAGTTGAGGGATGTCATTGCAAAGTTGACACGGCGAAGCGATGGCTTCCCGCCGGGAGATGCATGCGCTTTGCTCTGTGCGATCCGGGGGAGCGTTTCATCAAGCGTATTGTCAGTGATTTTTACGGACAACTGTTATAAGCTACTGAAATCCTTGCATCTGATTGGCTGAGAGCAAATTTGTCAGTGAAAATCACTGACAAATCGCTTGATGAAACGCTCCCCTGAGCGTGCGATTGCATGTGTGCATTTTATATTGCAGTCTATGCTACGCACCACTTTTAATACGCGTTGTCTATGGGGGAGAATAATGCGCTCCACATACAAAACAAAGTGCGTAGCTGTAGGCCCCCCCCCTCATACAATGTGAGTTGAAAATAATGCAGAGGAGATTAATAATCATATTTTTTAGAATAGAAACGTAATTTTGAAGTAAATAACATCTCTGAATTATAGTTCATGTCATTCTAAATTTTACTGTATTTTATTGCTTAAATTACTAATCATATGGATTTAATTCAGCAAGAAATTCAAATCCTTTAGGCCTAATTTTCCCAAGCCGTGCAAAAATGTAAATTTGCTTTGACAAAATAGATGATAATTTAAAGTTTTGAACTGAAAACCTGCACACAAGAAATTGGAATAGTTTTCTCATAATTATGTATTAATTAGTGTAATTATCTTTTTTAAAAGAATATTAACACCTATTTTCGGTCAATATTTTTTATCCACATGTACAATTTTCAAGTTCTTCGACAAATTTGCAGTATTTAGTTAATTTATTGATGAAAATGGCTACTTAATTAAATAACTAATTATGGTATTAATTAACTAAGTATACAACAAGATCCTTACCAGATGATAGAACCAATGTCCTTGTCTGTTCTATTTACAAATATCCTGCATTTGACTTCGATGACTTGATAATTTCAGTAAACGCTTCATTTTTACATACACAAAAACACATGCAGTCACAAAATAATTTGATTTGATTTTGATTTGATTTGATTTTATTCAGATTCCACATTTACAATGAAATTACAACAATATGTACAAGTTACAAACACTGCAAAAACAGAATACATGGATATGACATAGAAAGATGACAAAAGGATATGTGGAGGGATCTACTAAAAATGTTAGCTTGTGTGATGTAGACCCCCTAATCGAATGATACAATATTATATATTAAAAAAAAAGATTTTCGTTTAATTAAAGTAATTGTTTGAGAGGGAGAAAACTACTAAACAAAACATATTATATACAGTTGATCTAACATTACAAAATAAGATTGCATGGTGAAATAAAAGAGATTTCGAGCGGAAATCAGTATATTATATATATACACATATATATAAAAACGAGATAAATACATTTAATATGGAACGAAAAGAAAAAATAATCACCTAATTAATTAATTAATTAATGGTTACCCTTTGTTTTTTTATGAGACAGTTTCACATAATGTTCATACTGTTATTATCTGTAATTGCTGAAAGTTTCATCTTGTTAGCTTTAATTTTAAGAAAGTTATAAAAGTTTTTGTGTTTGAATGGATGGTCCGAGATCACAACTTTTGACTTTTTTTTCCTATAAAAACAATAGAAAACAAAAGAAATTAACTGCGCTCATTTTTCGACATAAAAATGACTGTAACTTCGTTAATTTTGCAGCTACAGAGCTGAATGAGGTATCAAATTGAAGCTTTCATTAAGCTCTATTTGATGGAATCAATTATATGCTTGAAATAAGATTTCTCAAATTTTTGTAACATACCTAAGATAAGCCACTGGGGTTGTTGTACAGCTAGATGTCAGCGAACGTGTACTTTGAAACTTTGATGAAACGCTGACCTGGATTACAGGCAAACGCCACAACGCCCATTTGTCTACTGACTAGTCTCAGCCTCATTCAATTTTTCATTCATTCATTCATTGATGCCCCATGCCCCATGCCCATTCACACTTAAAATCCACAGTGCAGTCCCACATTGCCATTTGCGTGTCCTGTTCGGATCAAAATAAACGGACCAGAGTTTATAAATCTGTTCTCTTAACTCAAAAATAGTAAAATAGTGACTCACCATTATGGCTTCTACTGTAGCGAATTTCCCAACCTTCTGGCAAGTCATCGGCCATTTTTAAAAGTATGAATTGGTAAATTGGCGACGAACAATGTTGCTACTTTTCAATTTCGGTCTTATCAAAGATCATCGAGCAGTAAAGTGTAGTCTGAACTAATAGACCACGTGCTAGGAGATTCTTATTAATCTGGAATATGTAGATTTGAATGAAATAAAATACCACTTTAAAACAAAATGGGTAATATTTATGTAAGATAGTACCAATATCCTTGAACCTACATATTCAAAAAGTGTTTTATCTCTTCGCCAAAAATGATAAATTAGAACATATCTTAATTAGGGCCTGATGTTCAGACTACTTGATAGCTCCATAATTATTATGCATCCCTTGGAATTGGCTAGGGGAGGCATCAAGCCCATAATTATACTTCATGAATCTTATACTGCTGTTGACTAACTGTAAATTGACTCAGACTGTTTTTGTTTACTTTATTTGTTTACTTTATTGGCCTTTGTATTCTTTCTGTTCACTCTCGATGTCCTGTTATCTGGGTTTGATTTTGCATCATAACCCCTAACTCCTGGCCGAAGAGGAGCTCCCTTCATGCATGGAGTGACCCCCCCCCCCCATTATATTAGGGATGCATTTACTAGCTGATCCCGATAGTGCTTTACCATGATTTTAGATACTCAATAGCACTACATGTATATCAATTCTTTAGTGACATTTAATATACAATATACAGTACAGTACTCAACAAGCTAAAACACTGAACATGCAGTTAAAGGGAAATTAACCTCAGCGTATGAATTAGCTTATTTTGAATGGTGTAGTATATGCCTCTTATTTGATACATGCAATTTCATGTAAAAACACAGGATATAGATATAAATCACTATTTTCCAGCCAAGTTATTGTCTGCTAGCAATAATAAGGGGGCTGCCATTACTTTATGTGTACACGAAAATATTTTTCATCCCAAGTAATATTTCCTTCATCGTTAACTTGTAATTGATTTTTAGAGGACAAATATATATTAGATATAGTCACATATTCTGAAATGTAAGTTTAGTTTTATATATTTTTAAAAAGGTCTTAATTTGTTCATAAAAATATACTTTCTGTACGTGGAGACGGAGAATTGACGTCAAGGACGGAGACAATCGTAACAATACCAAAACAAAGCGAGGAATCTGCATTACAGGATGGCTATTAGAACTCATGGGTCGTCAATTATCTAGGCCCAATGGCCAATAACAATCGTAATAAAATCAGAACAAAGCGACGTATCTGTTGTAAAGGTAGGCTATTATCAATGCATATGGTACCTAATGATCCGTGTCATGCACAAAATGGCAGCCTCCATGGAAAGACGTAGCAGACAATACCGCATCTAGAATATCATGTGGGGTTAATTGTCCTTTAAGTAGTCTTATAACATATGCCCTAGACCAAGACTTTTGTGTACTTTAATTCACTTGTTGAATCTATATCAACTCCGCCCCGCCCCCCACAAAAAAAAAAAAGAGAGAAAGAAATAGAGCAATCACAATAAGCCAGTTTCCTCTCTCTCACATCCTCCCTCTTTTTCAAGTTTTTCCTCTATCTTGCTACCTCCTTCCTCTCGTCATCCCCTCTTCCCCCATTCTCCTCCCATATAGCCCTGTTCTCTTGCTCAGTCATTCATTCAATCTTTTTCAATCTCCCTATATTTCTCCCCCTCAATATCCTCTCTTCCCACACTTTCTCTATTCCCTAACATTCTCCATCTTCTTCTCATCCTCTCTCTCTCTGTCATTACCATTCAATTCTTTTTCCTCTCCTTTCCCTCCCTCCTCCTCTAGATCGTCCTCCATCTTACTTTCTCTTTCTTGCACTGTTCTCTCTCTCTCTCTCTCTCTCTCTCTCTTTTTCTCTCTCTCTCATATTCCTTAATAAATGTACCTTGTGATATTCCCAGCTTTTCAAGTTTCATTCTCAGGAATGAACAGGAATAAATCAGACAATGTAAGCTCATTGAGTGAAAAGGTAGAAATATAATACTGTCTTGCACATATTCTTGCAGAAATTGAGATAAATTGCAATAGAAATATCATATACATGTATCTTATTTCAGAAGTGAATAAAACAAATTAAATGCATTCATTATACCAATAAGATACCACTTTGGAAGAAATTATAGGAAAAAAGAAGAAAAAAATATCTGGTTAGCTGTATGTACATTAGAAATTGCATTGATGTACAAAAAATGTATAGATGCAGTTTTTTGCATGTGGTCATATTATGAGAGCTCTTGTGGTTAAGTTAGGCAAGCTTCTTCAAGTTATTTAAAGGGGACCAGTTATCAACAACTATGGTTTGTGCATCATTATCATGATGAGACATTAAATCACTCCTAAAATACTTCATGTATGACAAATTCAAAAATTAAAGATTGAAGAATGTAACTGAAAAATAATCATTTGATATCACGACCAGCATGGAAGTTAACTTCAGTGCACTTGCATATGCGTATGAGTGTGTCAACCAAGCTACCCACAAGTCACCGTTTAGAGTGTAATGTCAGTACTAGATTGCAGTACCTCTTGACAACAGTAATTTGCAGCTGATATTTTTAAAGGGATTCGGTAACTTTGTGGAGGCTTGATTTAATAAACTGTTGAATTGTGATATCTGTCTTATATGATGTTCAGAAGGATAAATAAATAGCCAGGCATAGAAAGTTTTTCAAATATATAATGCTATAACTAAGATATATATATGACTGAATACTCCCGTTTACGAAAGCGTAAGGCCATACGCTTTAGTCTAACAATGAGTCTATGGGGGAAAATGAGTTTGGCATTTCCTAGCCTCTTGTCGAGGCCCTGGCGCTGTTGAAATCCTTGGCGATATGGAGGCAAAATTTCTGGCGAGCGAAGCGAGCCAGCAAAACCGGTTTGCCTCCATTGCCTCCATATCGCCAAGGATTTCAACAGCGCCAGGGCCTCGACAAGAGGCTAGGCATTTCCGGGCACCTGCATATGTTTACCTTTGTGAATGATATAATGATTTTGAAGTGCTTTTTTTCCCCCTGGGCTTCATTTTTACACCATATTACATACACTGATAGCATGTACGGCCAGGCAGCTCAGAATTATCAAGGAAGCCTCTACAAAGTTACCAAATCACTTTGATAAATTATACAGGTATGTCCAAACTTGCATTTTTTGGCTCTTTCAGAGTAAACCCTATAAAAGGGAACAAATATTTTTTGAGGTATGAATAAAACGACAACAATGTACCGTAAACTGATGCTTCGCTCTGTCAAACTATTCTAGCTATAAGTGAAAACTGAAAATTCAATACTGTTTTTACCCACTAAAATGAAGAGATTGCATTAGATACTTTGGAAGCAACTTTTTGAAAATACTGTTTAAACTACAAACTTGTTTGGAAGAGCTTGTTGTAAGCCTTATCAATCAGTGATACAGTACAAAGCTAATACTGTGCAAGGACTGTAAAAGTGGAAATTTTTGCGCGATTCATTTTTCGCGCTCGGCTGAGTAAAGTGAATTTCACCAATGCGCTAGGCTCATGGGCAAAAGAATACATAAACAAAAATATTTGCGCGAAAATTTCCACGTTTACAGTATTACCAAGATGGCGGCTAATGGAAATGGAACCTCATATAAACTGTTCAATAATTGTACACAAATAAAATAAAATATAATTGAGATCATGTAACATCTACTGCATAGGTTCCGTGTCGTGATATGCCTATTGTCTAACTCACTTGGAATAATACCTGGTGGGTCTTGTTTCTGGGGTTCATGCATATGGATTATTTGTATGAACGAATCATCTATTCTCTATGTAGTCAGTCTGATCTTCATTTTTAAAAACTTTTTTACCTTTTGGTCCCTTGTCAGTAAGTCTATTGCCAATTTGGTTATGAATTGCTTGTGGGTGTGTGTGCGTGCCGGCAACCGTGGGACACTAATATGAAAACACACCTTTGAATCGAGGACACACACGAGACCGAGGACCGTCCTCGTTTTGTTTTAAAGTTTGTTGGCTTTATTTTTAGCTCCTAACTACGCTGTTGACCTTACGAGCATAAATGAGCAGAGTCCACGTTTGGGCGGTGGTGAAATTTTTCGTGTGTAAATTTTTTTTTTTTTTTTTTGGGGGGGGCTTACGCACTCTATCCAACAGACGGGCACGCCCCCGGAAATTGAACGGGATTCATTTTCAGTCTTCCAGGATTATTCTCTTCAAAAACAATTGAAAATAACTGTGAATAGTTCAAATAATCAAATATGATTATTTACGTCTGGGACCGACCTTTAACGTCACCAGCTGAAAGACGTGACTGAGATTCGAACCTGGGTCTGATCATCAGTCAGTTTGTGGGCGCATACGAAGAGCTACCCGTAGACGTTACCGCTAGAACAACTCCTGGGGAGCGTTTCATCAAGCGTTATGTCAGTGATTTTTTCTGACAACTGTTATAAGCTACTGAAATCCTTGCATCTGATTGGCTGAGAGCAAATTTGTCAGTAAAAATCACTGACAAAACGCTTGATGAAACGCTCCCCTGATCTTGGTCTAGGGCCACAGTGGGCTTTGTCACAGAACTTGACCATTATAATGTAGACAAAATGATTGTTATTCCAACTGGTCATTAGACCAAGTAATAACTACACCATGTGAAAATTGGACAAGCTGATTATTAGACCGCATGGATAATAGACATAACTGGGTGTTGACAAAATGATACCAGACCAGTTGGATAAATAAACAAACTGACTACAGACAACATGGAATTACACAAGCTTGATACAATACATATTGGTACAGAGGAACCCCATTATAAGGAACACTGTTTAGTGTTATATCAAACCCTCATTATAACAAAGTACTCAGTTTGTGGGTCCCCCTTCATTGATATTCTATTGTTTTCTACACCTGATATAACATGGTTTCGATATAAAGAGGTAATTTCACGGATCCCAAGGAGTTTGTTATTACGAGGTTCAACTGTATCTGGCAACAGATCCTTCCCATCCACCTGACTGTCCCCCCCCTTCCCCCCTCATCCAGAAAAAAAAAATAATAGACCAACGCCCCTGCTTGTACCACTTGGCTTGGCAATGGCAATACCATCACTTCTTGTTCAACACTGACCAGAGTTATTGCAGTGTACAATAAATACAATTCAAAGTAAACTCAGCAATGTAACATTCATTTCCATTTGCACAATAACACAGGTTGTATTCTGTTTTTCAAAATGGCATGTGTCATCTGTAGTCCCACACATTGGTATTCAGTTGAGCAACCTTCTGATCTTTCAACTGGTTGAGTGAATCCATAAAATGTGACCCTGCAAGAATAGGGAAAGAAAAATGATGTCAGAATGAAAAGAAATAAATCCATCCTCTCCCAGGGTACTCTATCTCAGTTTGATGGTGATCAGACATTTTGTCAAAGATATAGCTTTAGATTTGTCAATGGGTTTTAGGATAATATCAGCATTAAAGTCTGTAGTGTACCTGGATCAAAGTTGCTGGGCTAGCGCCGTGCGCGTCCTTGGACGGTGTGTGCGCTCTACGAGTTTTCACCATTATTATTATTATTATTATTAAAGTGTACCAACAACCTAAAAAATAATTTGTGTACTGCTAGAATGTATAAAATCAACCTCAAAACACTTTACCTAATCTTCTACAGGTTAACGGTTAAGGAGTATGAAGAAAAGAACGATAACATAAAACCCCCCTGCGCGGAACCCAACTCCGAGTTGGGTTCCGCACGGGCCATTATTCTATGCGAGCGTGTACGGGTTCTGTCGACTAGTCTCCTCACAAGTCGCTGTATTATTTATCGGGAGTGTATTTGCAACTTGCAATATCTCTTTATAGAATCAACATTTGAAGCTCATATTTTGAATATAGTATATTGACATAGAACCCCTAACATACCGAGCAAAATAATTTTTGGTGATCGGTACACTTTAATTTTACAGGTACGTAAAGTATTGGACCCAGTATCAAAGTAAGAAATTCAACTACATGTAGGTTATGAAATTGACCATTACTGGAGTACATGTCATACAATCCAGGTAATACAATGCACGCCCTTCAATTGTTTTTAAAAGTTTATTCTATTTTTAACTATTTAGTGCATAGTGACTAAGGATGTAACACATTAATTTCACTAATGTACTTAATTCTCGTCAAGTTACAATAGCTTCAACTCTTATCGGAAGGAAGATGACCCCCCTCGACCCCCTCCAAAAAAAAATAGGGGAAACATACAGACCCCCCCCCCCAAACCAAACAAACAAAAAAACAAATGCAGGTAGATGCATTTTAAACAAAAATTTGAAAGAATGTCATTTACAGTGTTGACTTGAAGGAGGCCCCCTCTCAGGGATATGCGGAGATAGAGGTGAAAGGGGTTGACGTCTGACTGGTGACCTACTTTTCCTTCTCTGATGGCTGTATGAGCGAGACCTGGTGCGCTGAGAGGAGGTTACCTGCCAAAGCAAGATATGGTGAAATTTGATTATTTAAAGAAATCTTGAAAGACATTTCAAGTTAGATAAGAAACATATTATATTAATTAACTTTCAAGCAATTGATGCTATGACCCTCACTGCATGTTCCACTCTGTAATAGGATTAGAAAAAAAAAATGCACGTACCTCACTCTCTGATCCTGTCACTTCTTCAGATCTCCGTCTAGCTCTCTCTTCACCATGACTAGAATCCCCCCGCTCTCTTCCTTCATGTTCCAATAGAGTACCCCCTTCCTCCTCCAAGGGTGTCTTCCGCTTGAGGATTCCCCTCAGCTGACCGCTCCGTTTTCCTCGTTTATTAGCCCCTTCTACATTTTGCTCACCATGAACAGAAGCAGGTCTTTGAAAGTTGCCATCTTGAGTTCGAAGTTCGTTAATGGAAAGTGCCCCATCATCCATATGCTCAACGCTGCCTTGTCCTCTTTGAATAATATCTACAGAAGCACCATTTTCAGTCCGTGTTTCATACCGTCTAGTCTTCAATGTTACTCCACGTCTCTCATACTGAACGCGCACACTTTGTTTGTAACCTAAGTTTGGATCCGCACTGCCGTTGTCCACTTCTATACTCTCGTCAGTTTCATGCTGGAGTGGAACCAGGTCAATGTTCCTGTCGTGTCTATCTACGATGCTTCTGCTCACTCTCAGACTCTGAGTGTTGGATGAACTGCTACTGACGAGATCTTCAAGGTGATTCAGCTTGTGACGCAACGACTGGATGGTGGATTCTGACTTCTGTTTGATCCCTGCCAGAACTTCTGACTGACGAGACATCTGCTGCTCAAGTCTCAGCTTCATGGAAGGAAGAAAATAATACAAGAATTAGGTGAATTTATGCCTCCGCCATCACCAGATTGGAAATGTATGGCATACATGTACACTCTATAAAAAAAGGATTGGTCCAACAAAATGACAAATCTTTTCACTTAAAATGCACAGGAGACAGAAAAATTTATTTCATTTCATTTTCATATAAAACTAGAAATATTTGATAACGAGGCTAAAAACCAGTAATTTCATGTAATTTCATGTAAATTGACCTCTGACCTTTGACCTACTTACCCCAAAATCTAATCAGTTCATCATTCTATGGGGATGCATACTGGTACCAAGTTTGAAGTTCTCACCTCAGATAGTTCTTGAGATATCGCGGTAACGGTGCTAAAAACCAGTAATTCCATGTAATTTCATGTAAATTGACCTCTGTGACCTCTGAAATTTGACCTACCTACCCCAAAATCTAATCAGTTCCTCTTTCTATGGGGATACATACTGGTACCAAGTTTGAAGTTCTTACCTCAAATAGTTCTTCAGAAATCGTGGTAACGGTGCTAAAAACCAAGAATTTCATGTAAATTGACCTGTGACCTGTGACCTTTGACATACTTACCCCAAAATCTAATCAGTTCATCTTTCTATGGGGATACATACTGGTACCAAGTTTGAAGTTCTCACCTCAAACAGTTCTGGAGATATCGCGGTAACGGTGCTAAAAACCAAGAATTTCACGTAATTTCATGTAAATTGACCTCTGTGACCTCTGACCTTTGACCTCCTTACCCCAAAATCTAATCAGTTCATCTTCGTATAGGGAAACATACTAGTACCAAGTTTGAAGTTCTTATCTCAAACAGTTCTTGAGATATCGCGGTAACGGTGCTAAAAACCAGTAATTCCATGTAAATTGACCTCTGTGACCTCTGAACTTTGACCTACCTACCCCAAAATCTAATCAGTTCATCTTCGTATAGGGAAACATACTAGTACCAAGTTTGAAGTTCTTATCTCAAACAGTTCTTGAGATATCGCGGTAACGTTGCTAAAAACCAGTAATTTCATGTAATTTCATGTAAATTGACCTCTGTGACCTCTGAACTTTGACCTACCTACCCCAAAATCTAATCAGTTCATCTTCGTATAGGGAAACATACTAGTACCAAGTTTGAAGTTCTTATCTCAAACAGTTCTTGAGATATCGCGGTAACGGTGCTAAAAACCAAGAATTTCATGTAATTTCATGTAAATTGACCTCTGTGACCTCTGAACTTTGACCTCCTTACCCCAAAATCTAATCAGTTCATCTTCGTATAGGGAAACATACTAGTACCAAGGATTTCATGTAATTTCATGTAAATTGACCTCTGTGACCTCTGAACATTGACCTACTTACCCCAAAATCTAATCAGTTCATCTTCGTATGGGGATACATACTAGTACCAAGTTTGAGGTTCCTACCTCAAATGATTCTTCAGATATCGCGGTAACGAGAAGTGGGACGGACGGACGGACGGACGGACGGACACACGGACGGACAACCCGAAAACATAATGCCTCCGGCACCCACCTTTGGTGGGCGGAGGCATAATTAGTATTTTAGAAACATAATTCCTTGTATTTAATATAATTGCTGTTAAGTATTGAACTATAGGGGAATTAACTGGGGCCATTATTTTTTTTTTTTCTTTTTGCCTCCAAAGGAGGATTTATTATCATTCAACATTTCAAATATGACATCATGTTTACATTTTCCCCAGCAACTTAAAACATGTTACAGGAATTTCACAATATCTTCAAGTAATCCATATTTCTTTTGTCGAATCTCATTTATATACATTCTCTTTTCAATTTCTCTTTTGAATACATGTCTTAAATTGAAATATCTTCTGTCTACTCCAGATCTATTTCGTTCAATAATCATTTTATGTATACACCAAAAGGCTAACGTCAATATTAAATCAAACTTTGCATTATTTAATTTTAACAAGTCTGTAATACTTATGTCAATTTGTACAGAAAAGGTTTGAAAGAGGAGATCTTTGACATATTGTAAAAACGGATAATTTAAGTCACAAAACAAAAACGCATGCAAGACATCTTCCTCCGTGTGACAGTGTTTACAATTACTACCACTAGCTATTCCCCATCTATTTAAATTTTTTTGAACAGGCAACAAGTTATAAAGCATTTTGAAATTAAATTCTCGTAATCTATTTTCTTTAATTTTAACTAAATTTCTTAAGAACACATTTTTCCAGTCAATGTTTATATCTAGCTTATCATTCCAATACGTACAGCAAGTGTTTAAACATATCATATTTGACGGTATAAGTGTATAAAAAAATTTACTACTTAAATCAATAATTGATTTTTCTTGTTTTCCGATTAGTAAAGTTGGTACCTTTAAACGTTCATAGTGATCATTATTTGTCGATTCTGTCTTTATTCCTGGACTTAACCATAATTTCGGAATTGCAAATTCATAGAATTATGCATAGATATTTTCTATGGGATGTTCCATATTCCAGAGAAAGCAGACTTTGACAATAGGGCTATTTCAGGCAACTTATATCAAGCAAATAATTGGAGTAATCATTAAGTACTCTCATGGTGGTATATCAATCAATAGTAAGCTAAGTTGAATCATCATTTTTGGGTGAAAAAATGAAAATCACTTGTTATGACCAAAGAGCTCGGATCGTGTACCTGTATGTTGTATTATACACACTGTTATTTTCGCGCGATTAAATTTTCGCGTTGAGCGACCCCAAAACATATTCGCGGGTTCTTCAATTCGCACTGCATAATTGCTTGCTCGTATGTACACCCACTCCATTTACTAATTTACACACATGCAGTCCATTCAAATGCATACGGCATGCGCAACTACACACACGTGCTCGAAAATGAAATGGACACACTAACAATACTAATGTGCTGAAGCGGGCAATTAAAACCGCATAGGAAATCATGCTAATATTTTTGCTACTTCTAGAATTTGCGCTTGCCGAAAATAGCGCAAAAATTAACGTACCGCGAAAATTTCCACGTTTACAGTACCTTGAGTAAATTATTAACACTGTAAATGACATACCTTGAGTAAATCTTGCTCCTGTTGCAACTGAAACTCCAAGTCAATGTGCTTCCGTTTACTGTTCTCTTGCTGAGTAATGATCTCTGACATTTTAACCTGACAACATAAAAAAAAGAGAAGGTAGGGGTTAAAGGTGTGAGAATGTGTGTGTGAATGTGTGTGCGTGTGTTTAGCATTATGTCCGAGGACATTTTCGGACAGAGAACAAAAAAAAAGTCATGACAACAATGGTCCTCGGAAGGCGGACAATAGTCCTCAAACGTCGAACAATGAATTTATGCCTTATTCCGTCGACTGTCCGAGGACGAGTAACAATAGAGGAACAATAGTTGTCCTCGGAAGTAAAGCCATGTAAACGTGTGTGTGTGTGTGTGTGTGTGTGTGTGTGTGTGTGTGTGTGAGAGAGAGAGAGAGAGAGAGAGAGAGAGAGAGAGAGAGAGAGAGAGAGAAGTTGGAATCAAGAAGGTGACCTCCTTGACCGAAGATGGTATGACAATTACTTCTTCAGGACAAAGATTTTGTACAGGTTAGATTGATCCTTTTAATTCCAACTGGGAACTTGGCAACAGTACTTTTATTTCTACATATTTATAACACAAAAAATCATATATCTGAAAAGGATGTATGATTAACAGAAAGTATGTTAAAATTTCAAACTGCCATTTTGAATGGAAAACAGTGATTTTAAACTTACCAACATGTTGCCAATTTAAAGATTATAATCTTTTCTTACTTTCCTTTAAAAAAAATTCTTTGTCAAACACCATATACAATATAGGTATAGTGTGTGCATTCGTGTTTTGCTCTTTCAGCTAATTAATCTGGTATTTCAAGGCTCTGCATTAACCCTAAAAAGACTGGGGTATTTTCGAGGCTGGAAAAACTAAGATCCCAGCTGTTGATTATCCGATTGCAACCAAATTTGGTATACACATAGTTCATTATGTTTTCTACATGAATGCATAGTCAAATTAATCTTATTATTCTTATTTTTAAAAATATGAAAATATAGTTTGAAAACAGTTTCTGTAATATTCATTCCAGTCCCCATTGACTTTACACACAAACGAATGCAAAATATCGAATTTTTCTTGACATGCCTTGTGAAAACATGACGTAACTCTGTTATCGTACACGCGGGGCATGCAAATTTGGTATCAAAAGTTGCGCAAAATCTTTAAGCGTTACAAAATAATCGCAGTTTATGTCGAGGGGGGGGGGGCCTTTTTAGGCCCTCCCAGTCTTTTTAGGGTTAAACAACCCTCCTTTCATTAAAATGTATTTTTATACCTGCTTGAATGATGTCAATTTCTTGCTGATCTCTGCCTTTTGGTGATGGACCTCCTGAAGCTCATCTAGGACCTCCAAGCGTGACATCTCCAGGGTTCGTAACCCCTCGTTGACTTCCGTCTGGATCTCCTCCTTCAGATGCTGGAGCTGAGAGTCTACCTTGTTCTCCTGGTCCACTAGATCCTCATGGGTATGGAGCTAGAAAAAGGTCAGAGGTCAAACGTTAACTGGGTAAAACTTGTATACCGGAGGCAACCTATATGCAGATGAAAGGGCAATTCAACCTTCGTTTTAAACAAAAGTGGCAGTTTTTCTTTCAAGAAGTGTGCTGTAGAACTTGTCAAGAAAGATCACTTATCCTGCATTGTCACTGCCACTTTTTCTCTCTAGTGGCTTTTATAATTCAAATCACTTTGGAAGCACATACAGACGTTATATATCATGTGACATGTACTATACAAGAACTATTAAAGTAGTAGCACTAACAGACAGGTTGGACTACCAAATTATATGTCTTTATGATCCTTCATCCTTTATGAACTTGCGAATTGCAATTTTACGTTGTTTCAATTGTGATTTGATTATTTCGCGGCATGAAACTTTCGCGAATCTCGACCACTCGTGAAATTCACGAAAATTTCTTGCACGCAAAAATTTCTGGTTTGACAGTAGTCACATAAGCAGGTTTTACTTTTACCTGTTGCTTGGTGATGAGGTATTCTTGTCGCCACATCTCAACCTCTTTGCTCATTCTGCTAGCATGCTTAGTCTCCTCCTCCAGCCTCACCTTCAAAGCTTCAATCTCCTGTGTCAACTTCCTATGCTCCACTCTGAAATCCTGTGAAAAAAAGAAAGAAAAGAAATATCATTTTACATGTATATGTACAATGTACTTGTTGACTGACTGAATACCACATGCATATTGAATAACATGTACATGTACATGCATGTATATAAGTGGAAGTACATGTACATGTATCTGTTAGTACAGGATGGGCCTTTTCAGTCTCTAGAGGATGCATTGGAAAGGAGACTTAACCCTAAAAGGCCCCCCCCTCGACATAAACTGTGATTATTTTGTAACGCTTAAAGATTTCGCGCTGCTGTTTAAAGACTTTTTTCTTTAGAGTTTTGCGCAACTTTTGATACCAAATTTGCATGCCCTGCATGTACCATAACAGAGTTACATGTACGTCATGTTTTCATAAGGCATGTCAAGAAAAATTCGATATTTTGCATTCGTTTGTGTGTAAAGTCAATGGGGACTGGAATTAATATTACAGATACTGTTTTCAAACTATTTTTTCATATTTTCAAAAATAAGAATAATAAGATTAATTTGACTATGCATTCATGTAGAAAACATAATGAACTATGTGTATACCAAATTTGGTTGCAATCGGAAAATCAACAGCCGAGATCTTGGGGGAGGGGCCCTTTAGGCCCCCCTCAGTTTTTCCAGCCTCCGAAATACCCCAGTCTTTTTAGGGTTAACCCTAACTGCACTGGGGGGGGGGGGAGGCCAGGGAGGCCCCCCCTCCATATTTTTGGTCATTGCATCGCGACCGCTGGCAAGTTCGGATTCTCGCTTCATGACTTTTTCCCCTGAAGTCTTGCGCACGTTTTGATACCACATTTGTCCATATCAGACATACCTAGGGGGTGTTATATGGTAATTAGTATGCGCATGCATTTTAATTAGCTAATTATTCAAAAAATTTGCATAATTGATTAAAATTAATCACACCATCAGATTCAGCATGTGAAGATCTATCAACATGCAAATTTTCAAGTTCATTGGACATTGCGTTTCCGAGACCAATGGGGGGGGGGGGGGCCTGGGAAACCCCCCCCCGTATTTTCATGGAGCAAAATAGCCCAGTTCAGTAAGTGTTAAAAGTACTCACTGGAGCACCTGGGCATGTTAAAAACAAAGCACCAAGCACAGTATGTATGCAGTAAAAGAAGATTACAAGGTCTAGGAGGGCGAGAACGATGCAACAAAGAATTGAGCTACTAAACTATTTTGAATGGAAAAGTACAGGGATAAAAACTTTGTGGAATAAGTTCAGCATAATTCTTGAATAATGGATGACCACTGTCTAGTCGTTTTACATTAGACATCCATACTTGATGCAAACAATTAAGCTGGAATAGTGGAAAAAGTATAACCAAATCATTGTTCTGGGGAAGCAACTGCAATGCACATCTGTCTTGATAAGTATGTGGAAAACTCAATCAAAGACAGCGAAAGAAAGCTACAAGGTGCACTGGATTCTCTATATGCTGTAAATACACACCAGCCAACTGTCCACAAGAATATTGAGGCAAACTTAGGGATGCAGTAAATTTTACAGTAAATTTTGTATGATGTCATACAGTAGTTTTCAGAAAAAGAGAGAAATCTAGCATTCCTTAAAATACAAATGTTTGGCAGCTACATGTACCTGTATATGCATATACATGTACATGTAGCTGGAGGCATATGTAAGACTTGTACATGCTGAAGAGGCTGGATTAAACCACAAAAACAACGACTACATGTATATTCTACAGGCTTCATTTTGTTTGTCTAGATAGTTATTAGTTTCCAGCTCACAATACAACATACTCCAAAATGTTATGGGCAACTCCAACAAGACAAGAGAAGGGCACCCAGTATAACTTTGATTACATCATCATCTTGAGGTAACCTCGTGAGCACATCTCCAAGTCAACCAATACAAGATTAATACCCTGACTGCTTTTCACATTGCAACTATGTAAAGTCCTTGTGAAGGCATCTTACACCAAAATCCTATTAAGACTGTCTGATGCCCTTGGACAATACCTGGAGGTTCAGTCGTTGGACAACATTATCATTAACTATGGTTTGGCAAACAACATGAGGCATATTAACGTGACCGACATGACTACCATCCTCTAAGAGCACGATCCTTGACTTTCAAGAGCACTGCAAGTCTGGCGAGTATTCCCAGGGATGTACACGATCGAATTGATGAAACCTGTCCACAACATTTGAAAGGAAACCAAGAAGGGGTTGATACCCTGATTGCTTTCCACATTGCGACTATCACATCAAACATTTTCATGGCAGATAGAGGCATCCAAATCTGATATGCTCTAGGATCAGATGAAGGCCAACATTATTATGGACAGTCGTTTAGGCAACAGCAGAAGGTACAAATATAATGTCAGGTAGTGTCAATTCATGAAAGGATTCCTGATATCCTAGAGATACTGGTGACCTTGGAAAAGAAATGCTCTAGGATCAGATGAAGGCCAAAATTATTATGGACAGTGGTTTAGGCAACAGCAGAAGGTACAACGATCATGTCAGGCAGTGTAAATTCATGTAAGGACTCCTAAAAGCCCATTTCTCAGTGCTCCTGGACAGCAATGCGTAAAGGTTTGGTTGATGACCAAAATTATCCTGGGTTGGGTGGTCAACCTGGAGGAGAACAGACACACTTCTCTTTTAATATTTGGGGAGAAGATATTTGCGAACCTCATCTTATCCACAAGATAAACATTATCTTCAACTGTAGGTTAGGAAACAGCCAGGAGATACATCAATATAACCAACAGAACTAACATCCTCAAAGAGAGTAAAACCTGGACTTTCAAGAGCACTGTCCAGATAGCATGAATTCACTGGATGTGATGTAATTCGTTAAAATACTGTCACTACTAGGAGGACAACTTGTACACACACAATACAAAAAAAAAAAAAAATAAAAACCACTGCATTAAACCCTCCAAAAATTCATTCTTACATCTACATCTTAAATGTTTCTTCATTACCTTTCGAGCACTGCTCCATTTGGTTTTCATCCGTTCATTTTCTTGAGCTGACTGATTCTTCTCTCTTTCTATTGCCTCTTTCTCCTGTATCACAGTATAAAATCAAACATACAAAGATATTTCTTGAGGAATATGAATGATTTGTTGACCTTGCCTGTGACAGAGAAATCATTTAAACTAGGGGACACCTGTTATTTTCTATCCATGGAAGAATGGACACACATGATGTATTGGTACATGGATATCAATTTATGGCCACAATGGTCATAAATGAATACATGATTCTAGTCGACAAAAGTATCACAAACAGGTGATAACTGTAAGATGAACATTTTAATAAAATCTTAAGAACTTTGCACAATTCAAAAATAAAAAATATTGTATAAACTGCAAATTTGTCACAAAATCATTCTCTTTCCAAATTCATCTTACCTTTTGAAGTGAGGCTATCCTCATCCCTGCTGCTTCAAGCTCACCCTTTAACTCTTCTCCTTTCTCTCGCTGACTGGATATTACTATCTCTGACAAATAGAAAGATAACAAATGATAAAAGCACGTGCAATAATTAAAGACTGTAATCTCGTCCTGAGCATGAAATGCAGAGTGTATTTCTTCGCGCAATGATAAACTTTGTCATAATGAACCAACTGCATTCATAACTAATCTAAACATTCTGATTTGCAACAGAGATTACACCTCTTAAATTTTTAATTGAAAGGCACAAGGTGAAACCACTTTTCCACAGTATCCCTATAGAAGCAGAACCAGATCTTTTTGATGCTGATGTAATCTGGATTGGATGTTTGTTTACAAAAGTGACCAATAACCCAGACTAAACCTCCAACATTTTAAACTGAACATCAAAGAGATTATTCACTTTCCCAGTGTCCCTCTAGAATGATCCTTCTCTATGCCTGTACCTACATGTACTTGAATTGGATTCTTCAGTTCATCATACTGACCAAAATCTTCTTGATTCTGATGTAATTTGGATTGGATGTATGTTTACAAAAGTGAACTGATTGCATTAATAACTAATCTACATGTAAACATTTTCATTTGCAACCATTATCAAAACTTTAACATTTTTAAAATGAATGTCTCAAGGGTTTACCACTTTTCCGAGGTACAGTTTCCCCACTGAAAGATCCTTTTCTAGGCCTGTACCTACCTACATGTAGCTCTTGAATTTGATTCTTCAGTTCATCATACTGAACCAGATCTTTTTTATTCGGATGTAATCGGGATTGGATGTTTGTTTACAAAAGTGACCAATAACCCAGATTAAACCTCCAACATTTTAAACTGAACATCAAAAGGATTATTCACTTTCCCAGTGTCCCTATAGAAGGATCCTTCTCTCTGCCTGTACCTACCTAGCTCTTGAATTTGGTTCTTCAGTTCATCAGTCTGAACCAAATCTTCTTGATTCTGATGAAGTCTAGTCTGGATGGAATCCTTCTGCTGTGTTAGCATCTCAAGCTCTCTCTGTCGGGTCTCCAGCTGAGCTCTCACCATCTCCTGATCTCTAGCAGTCTGCCTAGAAACCTATATGACCATTGAGCAAAAGGAAATATATGATCTAAAGATCGTATTTCAGATTGCAATATAAACTTAAGGCTACTGAACACCTTACAACCTGACTAAGACAAGATTTGGGGAGAAATTACTGTATTGCACAAGATGATGAAGTAAATATAGATTCTTCCTGATTTAGGTCCTGAATGGTCATATAAATACATGTAGTAATATATAAAATAGTGAGGTGCCGTGAACTTTCAAGTTGCAGCAAAGGATCGTGATTACAACTTAAAAAAATTCATAACTTTCTTATTGCTTGTCCTATTTCATTCAAACTTTCACCAATCTGCTTCTCTGATTTTTCCTCTTTCTTTTAGAACAACTTTCATTCAGGTTGGATTTCCCTTTAAATACACATCTTATGCGTATTGTCTAATAGGCCATCTGTCTACCGTGGATACTTTTTCCTGTTTCTTTTGGGTGGCCTCTCTAGACAGGCTTGACAGTACAGCACAATTCAGTTTAAAATCCTGTTACCTTTGACAGTCTGTCCTCCTCCCGTGCCACCCTCTCGGCCACCTTCTCCAGATCTCTCTGACGATCATCAAGCTCTCTTTTCTTCTCCTCAAGTTCCCTTCCCATCATACTCAGTGCTTCCTGTTTGGTTCTCTCCTGCTGGTCACACTGTTCTAGGGTAAGACGATGCTGGCCTAGGACCTCTGAGAGCTGGTCTAACTGAGAGGAGAGCTGGGCTTTCTGCTTCACTAGATCCTGGATCTCCTGGTATATGGCAATCGCATTGAAAGATGACAATAGAAGGGGGAAAAAAAACAGATTAAATAAGATAAACTGTTTTTTCTGAAGCATCTGCATATCATTTAAGTGCCCCATATACATACATATATTTATGTGGAGCAACTTAGTAGTTACTACACTGTACAAGTAAAAGATGCTATACCAAATACTTTGTGGATTGGATTGGAGTGTAATATGGCTGCATCTGCCTTTGTCTGCACGCATTAAATAGTAGAGTGATATTCAACAGTCCACTATGCAGTGCTATGCTCAACTAGTCAAATGAATTTATAAAAAATAGAAATATCCCTTTCATGTTTGTTAGTAATTTGGTAAATGTTACAAGGAGTCATTTAATGAGACCTTGTGACCTATGACCCCCAAATCAAATCATTTCAGCTACAGCATATGCATCGAAGATGAATCCACTAAATATATTGCTGTACTATGATGAGGATCATATTACTATTTCACTGGAAAAATGTTTGATATGTGTCATCCCAAACATTGAATAATTCCTACAGCAGATGAAGCATTCAATTCATATATAATCAACTACATTTACAAGAGGAAAGATATTTGAAAGAATCCAAGTCCTTCCCATGAAAACTGTTTGTTCTGTAACTTGCAGGTTTCTTTCTCGGTACACTTTTCATAATTCAAATTATTAAGAACAAGGAGGAGCAGGGGTGACAGAGCATTTACTGCTGCTGCTGCACCCCCGGCTTTGAAACTCCCTACCCTACTCAATTAAAATGTCACCCACTCCAAAATTGTCGAAAAACACTTGAAAACATATCTCATGTCAGATTATTTTGGTTAACTTCTATAATATATTTCACAGTGCTATCTATTCCATACTATTTACTTTGTTTCATGTGAATTTCTTATCTTTCTTTGTATATTGCGTCTGTTTGTTAGGCGCCTTGAGCATCCCTTGAGATGGATATGTTGTGGTATAGTGGTTCATTCACTTGACTCTCAATCAAAGGGTTGAGGATTCGAATCTCAGTCCGGCACTAGTGTCTTTTAGCAAGACATTAATCCATATTTGCCACTCTCCACCCAGGTGTTAAATGGGTATCTGGCAGGATTTATTTCTTGAAATGCACTGTGCGCTATACGGTTGCCGGAGCTAAAGCCAGGGTAATAATATCCAAACCCTTTGGAAGCGCATAGGGACATTACATGTATATCACAATGTTATATGCACAATACAAGAACGGTTTATTATTATTTTTATTATTATTATCATAAATGTTATCATTATTTACCTAACTGCGACGTAAGGCGAAACCTAACAATAGGTTTATACCGTCACAATAGAAACTCAACGTTCGGGCGAAACGAGTGTGGGTTAGGGCGAAATGTAACAAAAGAATGAGATAAAAGATTTCGCCCTAAGTCGCAGTTAGAGTTATAATAATTGTTATTATTATTATTATGTATTCAAGTCTATTTTGAGAATACTTTTTCAGAGACTCTCTATTTCACTTCACTACGAGAGAATCTACACATACAAATAAAGTAAAAACATACCTCTTGTAATCTTCCCTGTTGGCTGCCTGCCTCATGTAAGTCTGAGTTGGTATGCTTCAGGTTTGACTTGCTCTCTGACATGAAAAATTAAATAACTTAAAATGCAAAACCAAGAACCAAACATAAAACATCTACACGAGTGGCAATAGATTGTATATAAAAACCAGAGTAATATGATTTCATTCACCAATTGCTCGACCACAGGAAAGGTGGTCAATGCATATCAAAATTTTTAGTATAAATCAAGCATTCTAAATAATATGATTATAATTACATGCTGCCATTGAAATCTTCAGAGAAAATTGCAGATTTTAAAAAGATATCTTATTTCAACATCAAACAATAGTAAACAAATGAGAAACCAAAAAATAATGGACAAAAAAGAAACTCAAATGTAATTTTCAATAATTCGCATGCATAAAATTGGGTAAAGTAATGTTTGGTATCATAAGAAATCATAATAGATTTTCTACAAGTTATGTAAACAATATTTTGTGAAATAATACACAGTTAATGAAGTGGAGACATTTGAAAAGTAAGCAGTTGATCACAATTTGGTAAAATATTGAAGAGAGCTAAAACCCTTGGCAAAGTAAGAGTTAATAGTGAGTTTTGCGTATTGGAAGGAATGTGTCATATCATGCCTGGGTATTCATAAACATTTCTATCATTATGAAAATGTAGAACTGAAATTTGAATGTACCAGTATATAAACTGTTCTTTGAAAGAATAAGCATCCTAACCTTTGACATGCTGTTTCAAGTTCTGCAGCTCCCTCATCACTTCTGACTTTCTTCTCTTGGTGTCCTCTAGGTCTGTTTCCATGGCAACCAGGTCCTGTTGGATGCCTTCCAGCTTGTGTTGATTGAGATGCAAGGATTCTAGAGTGCTCCCGTGAGTACTGCAATGTCAATACAGAATACATATTGCAGGAAATGTTTTGGGAAATTGTTAAATAATATCTAATAAAAAGAACCCCTTAAGTCATATCAAGTGCAAATTTCAAACACATAAAACATGTGAATCATAGTTTCGGTACTTTTCTGTAGCTAACTAGTAGTACACAATTAAAAGGGATCTCATACATTAATGATCTTCTCAATTCAATCAATCAATAATTCATATGGTAGCCTTACTAAAAACTGCTTCACCGATATAGCAATTTATAATTTTTAAAAGAATGGTTAAATCTAAATACAGGGAAATGAGGGGTAGGGATATTTTCATTGTTTTCTAATTCGAGAAAATTCCTCTGTTGTATACAGACAAAATATAAATGTAGATAATTTGCATGTACTTTAATAAAAGTAAATTATAGCACTGACTGTTGTACCAAATTAAATAACAGACAGAAGTTGACTGAGAAAATTTTGGAACTACTTACGTCTTGAGATGATTGAGTTTAACTTCCAGCGAGTTGCATCCTTGTTTAAGGGCACCTTCCTCCCGCACCAGTCCTTCGATACTTTGCTCCAGCGACCGTCTCTCAGCAAGGATGCGTTCTTTCTCCTCCTTTGCTCGTCTTGCCTCCTCCCTACTCAACTCTGCCTCTGTCCTGCTTCTCTGACCGTCTTCCTTTAGCTTCTCCAGAGATGCTTTCTCCTGGATTGCATTTAGACAAAAAGGCATCATTTTCAAAATAATGTGAAAATGGAAATTAAAGATCTCTCGAGTGAGATACAAAATAAGGTCCTTATATCAAGCACACAGACTTTATGTACAGGTTACACAATGACAAGCTAGGCTGGCCGGCTTCGCCTAGCGCCTTGGGGTGTAAGAACAGCCGCAGCGCGTAAGCTAGAAGTGTGCGTGTGCGGTGAAAGTACAAGTGTGTGTACATTCGCAGTTTCTTTTCTGTACGCAATTTAAGTACATACGCAGTGCAGAGTTCCGGGAACAGCGAAAATAATACAAAATGAGTGTGAAAGTTTGAGTGATAACAAATACATGTGTGCAACGCACAGGATGAATAGTGCATAATCAGCACAGAATTCATGCTTTCTGGATGCTTTCTGGATGCGTTTTCGTATTTTCGTAACAAATACAAATTTTTTTGTAATGGTAGGCAGCTGTGTTTAGTGTATACATAAAACCAGATTACAAATTAAAGTTATTTTCATTCACTATCATTGAATTGTGTTGTAAAATTTATCCTGGCCTGGAAAAAGGTTTACACATATCCCGGCATCTGCCTGGTAAATATTCCTATAATAAACTGCAAGCTTTGATTGGGGCTCCGGGAAGGGTCAGGGTGAGGATTACAGCTAGGGCTAAGTTTTCTTGACTGACCTGTAGAGCTGCAAGCTGTGTCTTCTCTAGCTCTGCCATCTTAGCTTCATGCTGCATCCTCAGCGCCTCCAACTCTGTCTTCTCAATGTGTACCATCTCCAGTGTGTGCTTCATCTCCGCCTGCTGCTTCTCAATGGCCGACTGGGCATCATGCAGAGCACCCTCTGCCTCTGCAACCCTGGTGTGCAGGCGAGAGAGCTCCTCACGTCGCTGATCCACTGCCTGGCTAGTCTCCTGCCGCTGCTGTCGCAATTGCCCTAGACTGTTCTTAGTGTCCTGTAAGAATACAGAAATTTCAATATGTTGGTGCACATTCTTCAACATTTTCTCCAAACATATGTTGATTTTTTACATGATGTCTTGTAGTATCACTACAAAATGTAATATGTATTCCCCAACGACTATGATTACATGAAAATGAAGGAGCTCAAGATTGTCTAAATAGGAAAATACAAGTATAGGAGAGATACTGTGTGTTCCATGACCCCCAAATGAACAACTCACCTATAAACCTAGCAATGTTTTCACTTGAATTACTTGGTATGTACAGAAAAGACTAGTCCACATATATTGCAAAGAAATGAAATGACTCTAAAATATACAGTCCAGCCTACATATAACTGTGACAAAATTCTCTGTATGAGGGCAGTAGTTCATTACTTTCAGAGCTATCCATACAGAGAGTCCCGACACTGAAGGTCGCTTCTGATTGGTCAGTCATTTCATGGAGCTTCAAAAAGTTCCCTCTCATACAGAATGTACATGTACATGAAAGGGACCTATTGGGAGCTCCATGATCCACCATGTTGTAAACAAAGACCGCGTATGTGTAGGCTTATTATGCGTGTGTCACAACTCTCTCTATCAACGCGCTCTGATTACTTTGATCTTTTGTTGAGTTGCAGATATCTCACTCTCCCCTTCCTGAAGCGCTGACACAAGCTGCTGCCGATGCTTGTCGGTCTCAGAGGTCAAAGCTCGAAGGTCAGTCTGCTTGGCCCCGATCTCCCTGTTGACCTTCTCCAGTGCATGTTGCTGCTCATCCAGCTAGAACATAAAATTCATGTTGGTTATTTCTTTAGTATCACAAAGACAATACAGACAACCAAATGCCATACAGTACTTAAGGTTATGAATAAGTCTCCACTTCAATGTCTTCCTATAAAAATTAAACTTTTAATTGCTAAAATTGTATTTATTACAAAATATCACTTTTGGCTGCCGCATAAAATGTAAATTGCATATCTACATATCTACTGGCACAAAATCATTGTTTCCCCAAGGAAGATTGATGCCAGTATATATTCCATTATGTTGTATATATACATGTACATGTATGTTTACCCTAAAATTTAATGTATGACTGTGTTGTCTTCAAAAGAGTTGAAAATTGAAATCATGTGAGAACAATTTTTGTCAAATACTGTACACTCTTGTACAAATTATCTTCACATGAGCAAGAAAACAATCATCTGACTCATATCAGGATGCATACTGCAATATTTCTCATGCACGAGAAGGTGACATACATTTAAGAACAGGGGAGCATTTCATCAAGCGCTTTGTCAATGATTTTTACCGACAACTGTTATAAGCTACTGAAATCCTTGCATCTGATTGGCTGAGAGCAAATTTATCAGTAAAAATCACTGACAAAACGCTTGATGAAACGCTCCCCTGATTACAACACCTACCTGATCTTGTAGTCTATCTAGTTCACTCTGCTTATTAGAATGTTCTCTTTCTCCATCTCTCAACGATGACTGGAGCTCAGATAATTTCTGTTCGGCTATGATCACCTCAGACTTCAGCCTCTCAAGCCTGTATCAATCAGAAACATACAATCAAAGGTGGAGATTTAACTGTCTTGATTTCTACATGAAATTCTCTGATAATTTAATCCAATAGATTTTTCAGTTATTACTTTATTTAATCTGTATTTCATTTGTTTTTCCCATTTGCCCCGTTCACAGCACACTTTTGCCTTGTCTAGATCTACCTATAACACATAGTAATACACGACTGCAGGATATTTGCTAACAATTTTCAAATTTAATTTCATTTACAGGTATGGTACATGTATCTTATATTTATTCCATATATGCATGTACCCCTCACACATTGGCACTGTCACGCTGGAAAGTCATAAACCTATAATCATTTGAAACAAAAGATGTGTATTGGATTACAACAGATCTAAAAACTAAGCTTCAGACCACTGCATAATTTCAGTACATCCAGTAATAAAGGTAATATTGATGGTCACTATGAGCAGTCGGCGTTTTAATCATCACATTTGCTTCTTCAACTTTCCATCTATCCATTCATTCAACTTCCATCTCATCAAGTCAATTTGGTTAATACCTTTTACTACTCTGGTCTCTCTTTGCATCCACCGCTCTCAGCTCCATCTCCCTGGTGTTGAGGAGGGTCTCCATCTCACCTGCATCCCTCTCACAAGTCCTCCTCTTCTCCTCCAGCTCCTCCACCTCTTTCTCCAGGACCAGGAGCCGCTCTTGGGACTGGACCAGAGCCACAGCGACCTCATGTGACCTCCGCTCTAGCTCCTGCTGCTCCTCGCGGGTCAAGGCTAGGTCATGGGTTGCCTTGTCATATTGTCTCAGTGTTTCACTGGCCTAAGACAATGCAAGAAAACCCGGCATTAATAGCTTCCCTTTAACCATTTGGGTGAAAAAAATAAGATTATTACATACAATAAAGCATGAGACATGCAATTTGTTTTTCTATTCCATCTTTGAGGGATACAGGGAGGTAAAAATGCAATGCAAGTATTGTTATTGTAAGGTATCTACCAAGAGAGGTACATGTATGTTCACCAGGATAGGAAATAAGGACAAGGTCATCCCTGTATATGGACAACTACACTCCAGACTAGCATCCAGATACTCTAAAACAAGAAACAAACCTGGAACAATCATAAAATTAACGAAAGTTTCCTGCTATACATGTACAGTATATACCCCTGGGACAATGCCATTTGCCAAGTATTCCAGGGTCTATGATTTTTTAAAAGATCATGTGATGATAGCGAGAAGGTACACTCAGAAAAGTGATCCTCTGGGATGCATTTCCCCTCTGGTAAAAGTTGTGAAGAAATGAGACTACAAAACTTCAATGAAACTTGAATTTTAACCACTCAGAACCACGTATTTAGGATATATGTTTTACACGTACTCTGGATTTCTGCTAGATCACACAGTCTCATGCAAGAGACCCATGATTGGATATTTTCCAAGGGGGCAGGGATGGGGTGGTCCAGGGGGATCATTGTCCTGATTTGACCTTCTTTAATTCTTTGTCAAAGCAGATTCATATATAAAAACAACATAGTGATACAAACGCCCCCAAAACAAGCAATGAACGAATTTTAAAAAAAGAAAGAAATAAAGAAATAAAGAAAAAAAAAGAAAGAAGAAAACATACACATTAACTGAACAAGCCAAATGTCACCTTATTCTGCGCTTCATGTAAATCCGTCTGACACTGCAGCAATAACTTGTCAGCTTCTCTCAGCTCTGCCCTTCTCTTTGCTAGGGTATCCTCCAAGCACTCGATCTCATCTTCAAGGAGCCCACTCTGCTGCAGCAGACGGTGATCATCCACAACATCGTAGTCCTCTTCTCTTGGTTCAAACCGATGACGATGTTCCAAGAAATCCCTAGAGGAATATGCAATTGATATGAGATCTTGATAAAGGAATGAAACCCTACAGTCTAGTGGTTAAAAGTTCTGAGGAAGCCCGGTAAAAATCTTCGCACTGCCCGTCTTACTAAAGGACAACAAACTACACAAGAGAAAAAAGGAAAGAGAGAAAGAATAAATCTGCAAACATATGCAATTCTAAAGTGCTGCAACATTTCCAAGAAACTCCCTTCTTTCCTGCATACTGCAACATTGGCATTTTTCATTTTGGTACAAGTTTGAGACACTGGCCCGTATTCTGAACTCCGGTTTAACTTAAACCATGGTCTACATGTAAATGTGTGGTTTAACTATGGGCAGCCAAATGTGATACAAATCTCTAACAGTAGATATTCAATTTATCACCATTTTTGGTACTCAAACTTTTAAAAACTGTCTGGGAATGATAAGTACAACAGTTTTCTTGACCATTAAAGCATGAGACCAGAATCCAGTAAACATAAGGAACATACAGTGTAAACAAAGTTTTGACATTTTGGCTACCCATAGTTAAACCACAGATTTAAACCATGGTTTAAGTTAAACCGGAGTTCAGAATACGGGCCACTGTATTTACATCAATATAGAGGCGATAATATGTGCACATGGAAATAAGGAGAAGATAAGATACATGAATATGAATGTATACCTTCTAGACCTTCTCTCATCCACAGCCCTATCTAAGTCCCTAAGTTCTCTCAGCTTGGCCTCCTTCTGGTATCTCAGATCATCATCATCTTCTCTTAATCTCTTGAGGGTTCCTTGTTGCCTGGATACTGCTAGGTCGAGGGCATCCAGCTCCTCACGCTTATCCTGCAGAGATTAAAGATAATAACACTAATACTTCAAATTTGAATAATTCAAATTTTAAATTAGGAAATCACTAACTTTTAATACATTCAAATCAAAACTAAAAGCACATCTCTTCATTTCACTGCTTATCAGAGTTAATAGCACATTAGGAGCTCTTGCAGTGCATTAGAATATATATACATGTATGCATAGTCTCTGTGTTTTATAAATTAATATTATTATCATTATTATAATTTACAAAGAGTGTTATGTGAAGAGTACAATGAGCTTTTCCATTTTGTCAGAACCTCTCGTCACATGATTTTAGAGTATGCACGTTTCCACTCCCCTGGAAGTATTCCAGCCATAATTTGCACTGTTCACAGGAAATGGGCAAAGGCAATCTAAGACTTTTGGCAATTCCCAGGGGTACCCATTCTCTCCTGGGTTAGAGTGATGTAGATCAAGGTCTTGCCACAGGATGCTATAATGCAGTCATGACTTTAACCACAGACTATATGATCCACAGCCTGGTTCAAAGGCTTGTCTGAATAACCAGGTTGTGAGATCTTACAGTTACAGATACAAAAGTTTTTTGGGAGTTTATTCCACAAGAATAGACCAGCATATACCGTATTCGCCGGCGGAAAGGCCGCACTATTTTCACTCCAAATATTATCCCAAAGTCGGGGTGCGGCCTATGGGCCGCAACAGAGAAAAATAAACTGCCTCCAAAATCCCCACACGTATTGGAATGGACGGGACCAACGTTAGATCTAACACTACACTACAGTAGGCCCCCTAAGCCTGTGCTCTATCTCCAACGATGTAGATCTACTTATCTTTCAAGTACTGAAATATTTTCAGTAATAAATATAATTCAGAACTAATAACTACATATCTTATCAATATAGTTACAAACACGGCCTCGTTGGTCTTCCGAGGCTGACAAAGCACTCGTACGAAGCTCTCTATTGACGCTGATTGAGCTCTAGTAAAGTGCTGAAATCAGCCACCCCGCCCGGTAGATGTTTTCTGTGCTATGGGACGCCAAGTGTGCCCTGACTGCTTCTGTTACAAAATCACCCTGCAATTTTACTTTTGTAACAAAATCAAAAGTGGGGATGGATTTTGTAACAAAATCATTAGTGTGGATTGATTTTGTAACAAAATCACCAGTGGGGATTGATTTTATAACAAAATCATTGATTTTGTAACAAAAGCAGACAGGGTACACTTGGCGCCCCATAGTAGGGGCTTTGTAAGTTTTAATTTGTCTTTTGAGCACACCCTTTGTATGTGTTGAGATCAATGGCACCCCCTCAACCTCCGCGCTATTTCAGTGCGGTTGTATCCTTGCCGGATCCTTCACGGAGATGTATGTATTTTGTATGGAGAACGGACATTATCGCAGAGGATTTTTCATAGCGCATGTGACGTGCGCGTTACCCTGCATTGTAAGCATAGACCACTGACCTCTACCACAAACCACATCGCTCTCGGAAGAGTAACATGGCTTCAAGTGCTCGCACGCGCGGGAATGGGCGATGATCCGTCCAGGTGGTAGAGGTCAGTGGCATAGACATTGTAAGTCGTGGCAAAGAGCTTAAAAGCTAAGATAGGGCATTCCCAAAATTTTATGTAACGTAAGTGGCCTCATATGGGGAAGGCCAAGGGCGCCCTTCCCTTGGCCGTTACATCGGACCCTTTACACAATCGGGAGAGTTTCCTATCTTTCTTTTCACGATCTTTGGTCATGGCAAGCCCATGTTTCAGCTTGCAAATCGTCGTGACGACGTTTTCAATTTCCTCTTCGAAACCATCATGCTGTATTATGTATTTTTCTGTCTTTGGATGTCACATAGGGAACCTTTGATGGAATATGCACCTATGTAAGATATCTCTTCACGGTTTTTTAGAGTGGTGGAAACATTTCCTTTCCAATTTCATTTGTGATTGTGCCTCAATTTGCGAGTTGCATTCACGGTTGATAGTCCTATTTGTTGTCGAATTTTTACTAGGTCTAGGAGACGGCATGTACCGTATACTTACCGGTAGTCTAGTACAAAGATGTATGTGTTTGCGAGTAGTACTAGCGGCTTCGTCAGATTCTCTTCAACTAAAGTTCAACTTTTTAAATTCTTAATGACATAAAGCAAAGACATCTAGGAATAATCGTCTTCAAATAGTCAATACAATAAAAAGTTTGGGCCTTGTTTTTTCGTTGTATGATATTTGGGGAGGGGGGCAAAATTTCTTATGCTTGTGATTTTCCTCATATTTTTATTTTCTTCAAATGAGTTGTCAAAGTTGGGGTGCGGCCTATCCGACGCTGCGGCCTATCGGCCGGCGAATCCGTTAGATATAATCCACCAGGGATATAAACGGATAAAGAGACCAAAAAATGTCTCTAATTACCATTAGATCATGTCTCAACCTGGACAGTCTCCCTGATGCATTAGGTGAACTTTGTCTTTCAGTCCGCTATATAACAAAGAAAAGAAAGAAAAAGAGTTGGCCACCTTGTCTGACAAAGGCTGTACAATAAATATTCCCTGCACAGGTGCCACACATTGGCAGTCCATCGTCACGATGAAGACTAAAGGTGCATATCATGTGACAAACAGACTAGGTAATGTTAAATGGTACAGTACTCCAACAGGAACTTTGTATGCAATCTTTGATTCATTTCAGTGTCTACAGCATGAATCAAGGTGTCTAAATATCTAAGAAACATTACCTGTGTAGGGTAGCATGAATATTGCAGACTTTGCATAGGATGTTTGCTCCACTTGACTTTGAACATTATATGTAGCAAACAAAGGAGGATGAGAATGAAAATGGCTAAAACTGGAGTAATTTTCATTTCACAATAGTTTCTTTATGCACCATACAACTTTTTACAAGACATACACATACCTTAGATCGCTTCAATTTGTCAAGTTGCTTGCGAAGTCTGTCAATTTCATCTTCCTGTTGGTAAAATGAAAGATTAAATTGGTTTTGTTAAATGAAATTCTTTCATGATATACATAACTTAAAAATATTTCATATCAAGCTTGATATCCTTGATGGTCCCTAAGAACAATATACACCCTTATTCATTCCAATATCTTCAGTATGGTAAATGATATGAAATATGAAAAACATTTCCATTTCGTTAGAGATCTGAGGAAGTTAAAGAAAAATTTTGAAATGTAAAACTGAGGAAAACTGGAAACAGGAAGGTTCATCGTACAGGATACTAATGCACACCTCAAATTGGCAACTCAGTCATGTACTATCAATTTCTTACTTACCAAATCATGGTGCTCAGGTACATTGCAGAACAATCCCTCTATTGGTCCCTCCACTTGCCTCAACTTGCCCCTCCTGCTGTCACTAATTGTAATGTCCTGCTCTCTACCCTGATGTACCCCCTGACCAGGAGGTGCATGCTGACTCTGTGAGTGGAACATCACCGGCCCACCAGCGGTACCTCCCATAGGTACAGCAGTGCTTTGAGGCGGTACCCCAGATAGTCCAGCTGGTATCATAGAAGGCTGCACGGGTACACTGCCTTGCATCGGTGGTTGCATGTGTGGTGCCTGTACATGGTGGCTCTGGTCCAAGGGTGCAAATGATACTGTAGGCTGGATACCGGTTCCCACGGTACTGTGCGCCATCATTGGTGCAGGTGGCAGTGTGGAATGTTGTGGAGTGAATGGCATGGATTGAGGTGCATAACTCATGTTCCCTGGTGGTGGAGGTTGCTGAGGATTACCTGGTGGCATATATGATGTGTTTTCGTGATAACCTGGAGAATATAAAAATTGGGCATTCAATATCACGTAGGTATCAGGAAAACTTACAAGTACATTTTAATATCTTATCATTTTAAACATAGAGGCTTGGTAAACACATTCTATACATTTTCATGTTGAAAGTTACAGGAGAATATATTTTCATTCTTCTCCATAATGTACAAGAACAACCATTTAATGACAATTACCCTGACTGCTGATACAGTGTTTCACCTTGCAGGCCACCATAACAATCATCTCTTTTTTGCCCAGTTCACTCTATCACTCTTTGTTTTGCCCATTACCCCAACCAGTCTAAATTATTTTTCTAAATGTATATATCTCTAACATGATGTGAAATATCCATGTTAATATTTTTACATGACACTACATCAATTAAATCGTCTATGGAAAATATATGAAAGCATCAGTTTTATGGACTAAAAAACACTGTTGCAAATAGCCCCTTCCTCCCTCATCAATAACTGAAACCAAGAGTCTCTGTGGAGTACACAGTAAGTTTGAATGTACCTCTATCATTGAATGCAGGATCCACCGTGGAAGTAAAGGGGGGCAATGATGCACCCCTGGCTGGTCCTCTGTTGTTCATATGGTGCTGCTGCCCATACAAGGCTTGTCTCAACCCAGCTATCTCTCCCAACAAATTCTGCAGATCAGTCGATGTCTGAGGAGCTATGAATGAAATTCCAGTAAAAAGTTTATAATTATTCCACTGTTTTCTTGAATACAATATTACAACATGTCTGACTTTTTTCATCAATAAGAATGGGAACAGAAAGTACAAAATGTGCAAAATAGCTCAAGTAGGCTAATAGTTTATTATCAAAACCAAGAAAGAGTACACCAGCAATTTCCTTTGAGATTGGACATGTTGGTAGAAAGAGTTATTGAAAAGATCTTATCTATACAAACTCAGCATATGAATATTCAGGATACCATCTAGCCTGCAGTCTTTGACATCTGGGGCCTGTTGCACAAAACTTGTGTTTAATCGCAACTCCTAAAAATCAAACGCAAGTCCTTAATGCGCACTTCTGATTGGCTGAAAATAAATTTGCATTTGATTTTCCCCGAGTTGCGTTCAAACGCAAGTTTTGTCCAACGTGCCTGTGGACAGGAAAAATTCAAGCACACACTATAACCAATTTCTTTTCATATGCTACAGAAACAGCGATTCCACCACACTCTACCCCACAATTTTCTTTAAGACTGAGCAAAGAGATTCTTTAAAAGAACTGTTCATACCTGATGGTTCTTGTCCTCTTGTTACTCCATCTAGAAGATCCTGTAAACGCAGGATTTCATCTTTCTGTGCCCCCAGGACATCATGTAGAGCTGCTATCTCTTCCTGTTGATTAGCTTTGGGAAACAAAAATAACCAACCTTTAATAATATCATCATGGACATGGATTTACAAAGCTACTGCATAGTATAACTTCGAAGTTTTCCTTTTCAAATTGGCTATAGGCTCCGCACTCAGATGCTGGACACCAAGCAACAAATATTATGAAACTTGACTAATAGACAACAGTACCGTATAAAGAACATGGCCACAAAATTGCTTTCTATACTATAATATCACAAAGGCTTAGGGCAGAACACAAGAATGTAAATATCTATGTGTGCAGATAATGATTAGTCAATCTTCAATACTATGACAGCATAAACTGACATCCTGTGGCATGTCAAGGGCCTCTGTTTATGGGACATAAATTTTCTGTAACTCAATTGCCATCTCTCTCTTGCTTTCCCATGGCTTACCAATGGCTTGTGAAGCAGTCTCTCCATGATGTAATGTCTCCTCCAGCTCTCTCTCTCTGTTCGCAAGCACTTCCTCTAAACTATCTATTTCTTCCTGAGCTTTGGCTAGTTCATTGATAGCCCTCTGGGCTAGCTGTCCTCCTTCAATTTCAGCCTGAAAATAAAACCAAAGGTCATATTCATAACTTGTTATTTCTACATCAAGGGTTAAAGTTAATTTCTGGTAATGGTATTGAATTTAACCCGTTGACTACTAAATTATCCTACTCCCATAGACTTAATACAGGAACCACACCGTTCCTATAGGCAATGAGTTAAGACAAACTGGCTTACAATGATGAAGATAGACTTAAGGAAGCAGATTACTTGGGACTACTAGCTCGATGTTCTTATCTTATTATTTCACATTTTCTTCCAAAGTTGTTGGACATTATTACCCTTGTTTTTACATGTATATCTAGGAACTGTTTTACGTGCAAATTGGATTTCAAGGAATTACTTCCACCACATGTTGTTAGAGGGGTAACTGAGACAATGTTTAAAGAGGGGGGGGGGGGGGGGGGGGGTAGTGATCCAGGGATACTTATTCACTGGTACATGTACAGTGAGTAATAGTGCCAGAGAGTAGTGGTCCAGGGGCAGTTGTCTAGGAGGTGAAAGTCCATGGGGCAGTTGTCCTGACACGGTTTATCAAACAGGGACTAACCTGTGCCAAAGCTGAAGCCTGTCTCCTCTCAGCCTCTCTTGCTTCTCTCTCCTGAGCCTTCTGCTTGATACGTTCTCCATCTCTTGCCTCCTTGTCCTTCTTGCGTAGCTCTGCTTGGAGCTGAAGGATCTCATTCTCAGCATCTGCAAGCTGTTAATTGGTAAATGTGGAATATTATTTGTTTGGTATCACTTGTGCCTGGGAGCGGAAAAGCAAACTTAATCACATAACCTTCAGATCTCTCCTCATGGTATAACTGATTGGGATGTGTAGGTGTAGCGCTACACCAGCGTTTCTCTTTCTCTTCTACGAAGAGTGTAGTGGGTTCTTAACATGCATAGGTTGTGAACTCTCCTACACAAAGGGCCTATATTTAACATCCTAACCGAAGGACTGCGAGTTTTCGTTCGCATCCTAGCCTGCATCTATGATCTGAGACAGGGGAGGGGCACATTAACACACAACAAAGGCTTCAGTCATCTGCCTGGGCTGGATTTTAACCTGCTGTTATCTTTGGTTCGACAGGCAGATGCTTTAACCAAGTGAAACTCGCCTCCTCATCAGTATGGAAATCCATTACACGGCAATACAGCAGAATAACTATAATATACTACAGATTCCAAGGCATTGACATTTTAAGTACCTGCTGTGCAGCTATTCTGTCCTTGTTCTGGAGCTGGTTCCTCAAATTGGCCACATCACCCTGCAACCTGTGCATCTGGCCCCTGACCCTGGGGTCCATCCCGGGGGGTGCACTCCTAGAGTCTACCTGGGTCATGACAGCTGGTGGTTGAGGAGGGGGTCTGGGTGGGGGCTGGAAACAATTCAGACCCAAAATTTCAGACCTTATTGACTGGATTAAAGGTGACCTAATTCTTTTCAAAATGTAATGACATATGTGACTAGTATTGTTCTCTTTTATCAATTTAATGCATAAGTTATTGAGGGTTACACAGGGATGTGTTTTTCTTAAGGAGACTTTATAATAACTCAAGGTTACATGTGGCTTTATCTAAGCAATCACCAGATTCCAAATTACCCTGGTAATGTTTTCATAATAGTATCATAAGCTCTATCAATTCCGTATCACAAAGTTCTATCAATAAATAAGATTCTATAACATGTACATATACATGTTATTGCCCAAAAGTTGTCTTGAATAAAAAAAAGGGTAGGAAGGTGGTAGTTAAAAAAAAGTAAAAAATGTTTTCTGTGAGAGAAAAGATAGCTCACAACCATTAAGAACTAACGGGTATGTAAATTCCTGCTAGGAAACAAGAGTATTGTAATAAAATTGAAATGGAGTATTGGGTAACAACCTGTTGGTTCTTGGCTTGCTGGAGCTGCTGTCTCAACCTCCCGACCTCATCCCTCATCCTCTCCATCTCCTCCTCATCCTCCCAGTCATCATCCTTATCCTGAAATACAAATTAGCATAGATAACATCACTAGATTAATCATCTTCTCATCCTCTAAATTTCATCCTTAATCTCTCTCTTTATTATCCTACAATTAGCATCACTGCACTAAATAAAAGATAATACTTATATAAACGACATTCTACACAGACATAATTCGAAATATTCAATTACTATTCAATTCTTTGTATATCCATAAATACTATTTCTATTACTATTTGCTATGTATTATTATGTATGTTACTTTTGTGCTGTAATAGCACTCTGATCAGTTTTCTGAAAAAGCGCTTAATAAGAAACAATTATTATTATTATTATCAATCAATTTCTTTATGGTATAAAAATAGAAAAAGAATCAACTTAATAGCAAGCATCAGAAATGTATGTCAAACTAAATTTAATTTCTTAATTTGTGTTTTGTAACAAGTATTTTTTTTAAATTCTCCAAATTTCTATCAACTGCTGAAAAGATTGATATTATAGATAATGGCTATTTTTAGAGAGGTTGCAGCTCAATGAATGCAGACATCAGACTTATAATCAACAATGACTATAAATCATTCTTACCTTGCTTTGGTCCTGGTTCCTAGCTGCCATGTCTCTCAGTCTTGCTTGCATCTGTTCAAGCTGGTGTCTCAGAGACTTCGCCTCACCCTCCGCCTGCGTAGAGATTACAAGTACAACAATATTAAACATTTTCAAAGTACGAAATGCACAATCGTCTCGGGCAGATCCAAATTACTACATATGTAGCTACCTCAAATACATTAACTAATATCAATATTCTGTTTTCATATTGCAAATATGACATTTGTCTCTTTGAGCTTCTGTAGAGGAAATTCTAATTTCATTTTGAGTAAACAAGCTCAAAATAATTCTGATCCGTCTATTATGCAGTACACACATTAAAGGTGGGTTGATTTGATCAGCAAAATATAAACAAACTAATGAAAACTTAGTAGAATAACATTCACTGAAATGCACGACATTATGAGACTCCATGTCATGATCATGGTCACAGCTGACTAGCACAATTTTGTGTGTTTGTAGTCTCATGACTCTTCTATTATATGGTGTACATTTTCTACAAAATAAGTCGTTCTTCAGATTTCAATTATTCATAGTTTGTGATGATTGATTGTCCGGCATTACCAGAGCTAAACGGTATCTTTAAAAATTCTTGAAAAAAAAAGGGGAGAAAAAAATCCTACCTTTTGTTGGTATCGTTTGGCCCTCTCAGCCTCCTGCTGTGCCTGCCTCATCCTCCCCACCACCTGGCCATGTAGCCCTGCCAGAGATTCCCCTACCACATCCCCTTCTCCCTGGGGTCCTACCAGACTCTCATCCTCCATTCTACCCGTTGCCATGGCATCACCAGCATGGTTGATGCGCTGGGCCACATCTTCAGGGTGGAGGGAGGAGTTGAGGAGGTCGTCGTACTGGGCCTGCTGGTCACGCAAGCGGTTCTTCAATTCTTGGTTGGCTGTCTGTTATTAACATGATCAAATGAATTTGTATTAAGCCCATGTAAAATGTAGCCAAGCCACCCCCCTTATAAAACAAATGAGAGGTAAAAAGAATCAATTCAATACATGACCTCATATTTAAATTTCAACATTTATGCGATTTTGCATGGACCCCTGACCCTGAGATTACTGTGTGGGCATCTTAGCAAAGGGCTTTATATAGTTGCGATCTGGCATTCCTTTAAAATATCTACATTAAAATTCACCGGTAAATTGACAGAACATCAAAATATCTGACATACGTATCTTTTGATACAAGCAGAAGAATAAGACACTAATTAAAACAATTTTTATTCAAATTTCCAATTCATTACAAACAAGTATATCGTTCATTATCTTTAACATCCATTAAAAAACAACATAAAAATTTTAAACATTCAATACCTGTGCATCAGCAAGCTGCTTAGCTATTTTCTGAGCCTGTGTTTCTTTACCCCCTGTCTGTCTGGCCTGGTCTGCTGCCCTCTCCAGCTCATTACGTCTGGCTTCTAACTCCTGCTCTAATGCCTCCTTGTCAGCCTTCATACAAAAATAATCACCATCAGGGTTATTGGTAACAGATAAACCAATTTATACATGACTCTTGTGGCAAACTCATGTTTCATGAAAAAAACCCCAAGAAATGAAAATGGTATGAATGTTGCATAAAAGTTTGGCAAAAAGCTATGAACTTAACCCCTGTGTAATGACGAGTACCCTCCATATCAATCTTCGTAATTATGTTATTATCATATGTAATGTAATATCATAGATATTTTAGAATTGTTAGATAACACCTATCGTGCTATCTACTCCATCTTTCCATAAATACATTTTTTATCTACAAAAGATGTTACCATTAGAATAATTTTCAACACCAATACCACCATTCTTAGAACCATCACAACTAACCTACTATCATCATCATCGTTACTATCACCATCAGTAGCACTACCATCATTACCACCAACACCGTGATCAACAACATCATCATCACCACCATGGCAGCTCCTCCTTACCTCAGCTTCTCTCTGTTGCCTCCTTAGAGCATTCTTCAACTTATTGGCCTCTTCTATAGCAGCCCTGAGTCTGGCATCTTTCTCTGGGTCTGATTTATTCATCCCTCTCTGGGATTCCTTCAGTGCTAGGTTCTCAGCCTCAATGTCTTGTTTGGCATCTTCTGCATCCCGCAGTTTCTGTGAGGAGACGGAGTATGTGAATGATATGATGGTACAATACTATCTATCTGTGAAACTGTCAGTTTTCTGTCTTTGCACTGCATTGTACTAGACAAAATTAAACATTTAGAGGTGTAGACGTGTTGCGGTCTAGTGGATATGCCACCGGACTGTGGATCACATGGTTCGCGGTACGATCCCTTCCTCGTCTCTAATGTCCTTTGGCAAGACATTATCTAAATTTGCCACTCTCCACCCAAGTGTTAAATGGGTACCTGGTAGGATGCGAATGTCAGTGTGACTGGAATAGTATATAGTCAAACTGGAATGCTCCCTTGTGGAGTGGAGAATGGGCACTATAAGTGCAGAATCGTAACTGGATCCAATAACTCGGGTAATAATACACTTTAAAGCGCTTTGATCAGTTACGAACTGGAATGCAGGTATGATTATTATTATTACTATTTACATGTGTACACTCACTTCAAAACTGAATTCATTATAATCTCTCCTAATGTGGTGATTGTACAACACATGCTACCACGACAACCGTATGGATGATCAATTTGGTACTCTAATCAATTTCCTTCCTTCAAACCTTACCTATAAAAAAAATCCATAAACCTGGCCCTAGACCCTGACCTACATGTACAACCCAATACCCTATCCATATATCTTTGAGGAAATAAACCAAGAGCAAATGTTGGATCATGAATGTCGTAAATCTTTGCATCAATACCCTGTTGAAGAACCTGATTAAAGGGAAGGTTGAGTTCTGGGAAGGTGAAAAATAATTTGTGAGCCATCTCATTCTTTTTATGTCAGTTTGGGAGAACATCATAGTAGAAATGTACCCTGAAAAGCGGTTCTCTTCAAATGCCCTTATATTCGAAATATGACGTAAAATAGCTGAAGTGTTCGGGGCACATATTCATGCCACATCTGTGTGCAGTCCCATATACCCATTTCTGCGTGTGGTGCATGTGCTTTTGAGGGAGTTTGGGTTGATTTCTCATCATTTTGTTGATTCCAAAACCTCACAATAAACACCAATCCTTATTTAGACATGATCAACCTTTCCCAATTGTTTTCAGACAGTTTTTTTCACAATGTAATCGCATGACAGGAAATCAACTTTATCTTTAAAGAGAGCCTTGAGTATCATAATTCCCTCTGATAAACAACTTGCATTCATGTTTCATGACAAATTTAAAACACAGTACAATCCAGTCTTTCCAAGGTAAAGCACACTACTACAGGCACAAGGTCGTAACCATGACTGCTGAATTCAAACTCTGAAAATGGTACATGAACACTGGCGACATTACAGAGATACATAAGCAGTGCTCCCAAGGATAAATCTAAAGACGGGTGCTTGTTGATTACATGTACATCCCCAGAGAAAATGTGTTGAAGACAGGGAGGGAGCAAAAATCATGAAATCTTCAAGTCAAATAAATTATCTGAACAAAAAATGAACTTCAAACAAACAGCAAAACAAAATGCCTACCATTTGTGACCACCACAATGCCAGCTTGTGGTCGTCAAGTGTAGAACAGACAATGATTTTTTTAAAGAAACCAAACAGTAAGAGGTAAACATATTAACTGGGCTTTTTCACAGTTATCATGATAACATAATACAGCCATGGAAAAAATTATTAGAACAAGAATGGTTACAGAAAGTGTTATATTTGTGGTAAGAATGAAAATATCATAAAAGCAAGGTATAATTGCTGGAAATTGTTATCATTCAATGAAATACAAAGACAAATCATTTTCATTAGTTTGAATGCATATTATAGTATTATTATATTACAGAAGCTTGGTCTAATAATTTTTTCCACGGCTGTATATCATCGTAAAACTGATAAAAGAGTATAAACATTGCCTGTAACTTATTGTCCTAACAGCCGAACATAATTGTAATATACAAATCTGTACAAACTTTGAAAATAAAATCATGAATTATCTTTGGTGAGATAATCTAAATCTTGTTGAATTCTTATCGTGCACAGGATATAACGCATTTGCAAGAGAGTAACTACTTGCAATTTTTTTCAATTGAGGATTTCAGGGGGATATAAATGACCTTCCAAGAAAGTAAGAAAAGGATGGAGTACCTTTTCCAGAGCATCTACTTTATTCTGTCCCTCTTCTTTTCTCCTCCTTTCTGCTTCCTTCAGTTTCCCTAAGAGCTCCTCTCTCTCCTGCTGGAGCCGAGCGTTCTCCCTCTGCTGATCTACAACCTGACCTTTGACCTGGTTCAGATAGTCCGTCAGACCTCCCACAATGCTCTGCAGCTCGTTCCGAAGCTCATCGTTCAACTCTGCTTGTCCTGGAGGGGGATGAGAAGTGAAGATTTTAAAGGAATTACTTGCAGGGTTCATTTACTTCCAAGGAAAATAATTTTCATGAATTTTCCAAAATACACTTCAGATCCTTTGTCTTGTCAACGTTATATAAATGTGGGAACTTGAAACCCCTCCTGGGCCCCGTTTCATAAACTTGATAACTATAACAAGTTAGAATAACATTTATAAACTACTGAAATACTTGCTTCTGATTGACTGGGAGCAAATTTGTTATAGATACTGTATGTGGCAGTTGTTATTGATAATCAGTTTTACGAAACAGGGCCCAGCTCTGTGACTGTGATGATGGCCTCACCATAGAAATCATTCATAACTTTACAATATTGATTTTCCACGACTCTCCTATTGACTTTGGGTAATTTTCCTATTTTTATGACTCATCCAGGCCTGGAAATATGTTTCAGACTTTTCACAGCTTTTCCAGATTTTCTGTGACTGTGGATACCGTGTAACTTCGTATCACTTCAACTTGTTGAGATCTTTTAGGGGGTTGTACGTAGTTATTTGTGGAAATGGTTTTTCCTTTAATGATATTATCTATCACTACAATATGGAAGTATGAATGCTTGAATGTATGGATGAACAAATGTATTCATGAATGAATGTATACTAACCATCTGCTAGCTGCTGTTCTATACCCTTGACTCTATCCATCTCAGCTGTGAGTCTGCCCAGAGTGTTATCAAGATCATGTTGGAGGTTAGCATAGTTCCTGGCTACCTGAGCTGCTTGGAGTTCTCTGTCAGCCAGCTGTGCTTGAAGCTCAGCCTAGGAAAATCAATTTTTAGCAAAATGTAATTAACCCTTTCGGTGCAACCAAGAGTTTGCACAATTATCAAAAATTAACTTTAAGGAGTGAACTCCTAGTTTCAGTGCTTTGTTTAATTTCTAAATTGGTCATGAAATATCTTCCTTGGGAATGAACTTCACGATAAAACATAACCATTCTGAATTGCAACTAAAAAATTCTTGGGCTAGATTTGACGCACATGGCACATAAAGGGTTAAAGTGTATGAACAACACAGATTACAGGAAGGCCTTTCTAGGATGCACAAGATAATTAGAAATGGTACTCTGAGTCAGTTTATTTGAAATCCTCTTAAACAAATGAAATTTAGAAATTGCACTGAGAGTGATTTAAAATGAAATATTCTTTGAAAAAAAAAATCATGGAGGGATTCTTGTGTGGTAGGGCGGAGCATGTAGAAAAACAATGTAAAACAAAAGCCAGCCAATTCTTCGTCAAACGCAAAACTATGAATATTTGTGTGAATATAGCAAGGCAGAATCTAACCATTCAACAGTGTGTCTGAACATAACAAATATTATCATCACAAAACACTATGTCTACAAGCTAAATTAAAGAAGGTGAATGTAATTAAGGGAGAGTCCACCCGGTTATTAAGTTGATTTGAATAAAAGAATAAAAATTAGAGAAACAGATCAGTGAAAGTTTGAGAAAAATCCGATAAAAAGTAAGAAAGTTATGAATTTTTGAAGTTGTAATCAATCAAACACAAATTGGCAACTTCATGATGTATCTTGCGAGCTCCTCTCCCAATTTGCTCAGTACAGAAAATCTCATGAAGTTTCATTTTCTTGGTTTTTGATGAAGGAATTAGATTTGTTTCATACAGGTTTTGTGTAAAAACATATGAGCAATGATTACATCTAAGGTGCATGTATGACTGAATATTTTCTTTAGAGAAAATGGAATTAATGATTATTGGGGTACAGCGCAAATGGGAGAGGAGCTCGCAATATACGTCAAAGAATTGCAAATTTGTGTTTGATTGATTACAACTTAAAAAATTCATAACTTTTTTATTTCTTATCAGATTTTGCTCAAACCTTCACTGATCTGTTTACTTTAAGTTTTCAGCTTTTTTTAACACCAACTTGTAATCAGGACGGATGTCCCCTTTAATTTGAGTAATTCTTGTCCGAATCTCCTCATACAGACTAGAATCTTACATATCTTGGATCGCCCTCCTCCATCAGAGCCAACTGTCTCTTCAGGTCTGCCATTTCCCTCTCCTTAGCTTCTATGATATCCAGCGTGGTAGCCATGCCATCCTCCAACTGAGTGATGCGGTCCTTGAGCCCTGTCACCGCATGCAGATGCTCTGCTAGCAACCCCTCCAGACGATGTCGCTCCCCTTCCTCTAGAGGCTGAATGGAATAATAAGAACAATCATCTCAATTATGATGACTTTGTTCTTTTAGAGTGCATACTACATTATGACATAACATCCTTACGTGGTTCCAACGAGCTTTGTAAATCCAGTAGGTGTATTTTAAAGTTTTGATCTTTCATTGACTATAAAAACTACATGACACATCTACATCATCTAAAGTGTTGATATAACAAGATGAATGCGACTGCATCTCCTATATGACTCTGCCTAAATTCAGTTGATGGCTCAAACTGTTCTTGAAGTATTGTGATAACCAGGATAAAAAGCCTCTAATTACATGTTAATTGACCTCTTTGACCTGTCACATTTGACCTACCTGAACAAAAATCTAATCAGTTCATCTCACTATGGTGATGCATACTTGTTCCAAGTTTGAAGTTAATAGATCAAATGGTTCTTGAGATACATATATCACGTTAACAAGGCTAAAACCTGCAATTTCAGAACTGACCTCCATGACCTTTGACCTTTGACTTACGTATCCTAAAATCTAGTCAGATCGTCTTTCTATGGTGATACATACTAGCACCATGTTTGAAGTTCATACCTCCAATGGTTCTTGAGTTAGCGCGAGAACGAGAAAGTGGGATAGACAGACGGACGCACGGACAACCCGAAAACATAATGCATAAAAATAGTGAACGGTTATAACTTCTCTATTATATTTCTTTATCCTTTCATTACACTACTAAAATACTGAAAAATTTACAAGTGTTTGCATCCTTCTGCGAGGCACACAAAAACTTATTACGTAAAAAAAAATTCCATCTTATTCTTGAAAACACCAGCTCATGAATCAACTTACAGGTTTTTTCTCCATCCTCTGGTCTGCCTCTCGTAACCTCTCAGTCGCCAATCTGATTTGATCGTCTGCATCGGCCAACTGCTTGTGCAATTTCTCCAGTCTCTCTTCAGCTGTAAGGTGGAAAAGGAATAGAGTTAGAGTGTCTGTAATATGACTACCAATACAAATGCATGACAATAATAACAAATATGGATTAATATGGTGCTAAATATGAAATACATGTAATCTTATCATAACAACATACCTCACCAACTAATAATGTATGTTTTGAGGAACACTCCAAATGTTGAGAATAAAAGTTGATATCGGAACCAAAACAGAATTTTTTTTGGCTCCTTTTGATCACGGCAGTCCATCAATTTAATACAAAAACCGGTTAATCAATTTGCAACACACATATATAGACTGGTACAGCAGGAGGGGTCGCCATGGTTACCACCAAAGGCAGGAAGATGGAGCAGGTGCATGGCAGAAAAATTAGTCTTGTTCATAGGCTCGGGTGTATTTTTTCTTTAAGACTACTAATTTTCAAAAAATGGTTTCTTTCGTAATCAAAAGCAGTGATTCAAATAAATTTCACATACAATCTGAAAACAACAATAACAAAAGCCCTATTTTCCTTTCAAGGCTTAATACTTGACTTTGATTTGAATGAACATTTGAGACATCACTGTGAATTTCACTGAAATAGGAATAATCAATAAGATTATCACAGCTCTACCTAATATGCTTCTTCCATAGTTTTGTATGAATAAATGGGGTTAATCTATAGGTGATCTATTTATTTACAAAGGGATACATTGTACAGGGTGTGTAAAGAAAAATACTGTAAACTACTAATTACATACATACAGTCTTATGAATCAATAAAGTGGTCTTGTACTGTGCTGAAATCAATATAGACTAACCACGAGGTGAACAGGAAATGGGCAGCTGCAGTGAAAAGTACAGGGCGTGTCAGCAAAAACACAGTGAATTAATCAGACCAATAAGAGCCGCTGATATTTTCATGCAGGATCAAGAAATCCATAACAAATAAATAACAAGTAAAGAGAGATAACATCACATGTTGGCTTGCACTTTATGTAACACTCCTATTTAGGCAAGATTTAGTGAAACACCTCAAAAAACTCCTGCGGCTCCAAAACCTTACATGTATTATGGATTGCAAGACGCACAATATAAATATATAAACAGTGTATCTATATTTTTGGGGAAAGGAGTGAAAAAACACAGCTGTGAGCAAAAATAACCCCTTTCGTGTACATGTACTCTCTGAATTTTGAGATTTTAATTTTAAGATTCAGAAATGTTAGTCACACTCTGCTCGTATCTATTTCTTGTGCCACAGTGTTTTAAAAATATTTTTGAAGAGGTTTACAGCCTTATATCTGAATGGACCTTCCAACATGACATACAAAGATATAGGGTTAGCGTGAAGATTGCAATACACCGCTTCTGTAATGTATACAAATATATGCACATATATTCTCTGAGCACCTAGTGATGAGCTATTCCATGATCATGCTTTTTATAAATGAGCCTCAATGCTTGGAATACATTTTGCATACATTATTGGTATGTCCGACAAGCTTCCGGCAAGCTTTCAGGTTGTCAAGAACAACCTTTGTTTGAAAGGTATGCATAAAATTTGCATACATTACAGAAGCGGTCTATTGGGTCAAAGGGTAAAGAGAAGGTTGAGTTCTAGGACAGGTAAAAAATAATTTGTGAGCTTTCTCATTCTTTTTATGTTAGTCTGGAAGATTATCATAGTGGAAATGTCCCCTGAAAAGAATTGCTCTTCAAATGCCCTCACATTCAAAATATGACAAGAAATAGCTGAAATGTTCAGGCCGAACATTTGCGTGTAGTCCCATATACACATTTCTGTGTGCAGTGTATGTGACTCTCAGCAGGATTGAGTCAATTTCTTATCAGTTTGGTGATTCCAAGACCTTACAGCATGCAACAAATATTATGTGCTATATAATCAACCTTTCCAAATTGCTTTGAGACAGTTTCTTTCACAATTCATTCTCATGACCAGTTCTCAATTTTATCTTTAAGGGTTAAAGGTTAAGGGTCAGGGTTAGTGTTAGGTATAGCATTTGGACCAGGGGTTGAAGTTTAGAATTTGGTTAGTGTATGAGATTACCATGCAGCATGTGTCATACAATCTCCATCAAAACAGCATGGATTAAATTTCTATAAACTCTCACCTCTTTCAATCTGTTTCTCTTTATCAGCAAGCGTAATGTCCAGTGTCTCATTGAGTTGTCTCCTCATGGAGGGATCCACCTCCCCACTCCCAGGGGTGTGGTGGTACCTCAGCTTCTGGCTCCTGGGGGTCAGGTACTGTTCAGAGGCAAACTCGTTGCGCCTAAAGCTGGCTCGTCCGATGTATGCACTCTCTTCTGTGCCACCATCAATCTGAGGCAGCAGGAAAGTACCCGAAGTATGTTTTAATGGCGTTTTCTTTTTGTCTTGAGATAAGAGCTACCATATTTGCTCTCAGATACAGCTTCATAATGAAAAGGAATTTCCACTTTCCCTTTTACAGGTACATAATTTGACTTGGAAATCTTCATGGCATTGTACGCATGCACATTATTCAAGCCCATACTTTTAAGTGAATTAGCAACAGTAAATATCTCATTAATGTTAGGTAGTGAATAGGGATGGTATCTTTATTTCCACACCATATGGGGATTAGGTTTCCTCTTCATTAGTATATCAAAGGAAAATTTACATAAGATTTTATACCGAAATTAAGGTTTGTTTTCACAATATAATGGAAATTTTTTTATTTGCCCTCTTACAAAATCAATTCCGCTCTGAAATTAGAGAAAAAGTGCCATAACTGATTGCTGTTTCTTATCACTTCTACATGACATAATTTCAAAATAAATTTATTACAAAGGAGACCACTTTCATGCAATGAATTTTGAATTTTTAAGATTACTGATGTTGCATTAAAGTGTACTAATCACCAAGAAATATTTTGCTCTGAATTTTAGGGGTTCAGTGTCGCTATACTATATAAAAAAACACTCTCAAAATACATTACAGCGACTTGTTAGGAGACTAGATGATGCACCCGTATGCGCTTGTATAGAATATGGTCACGCGCAGAACCGAACCCGGAGTTGGGGTCCGTGCGAGGGGGTTTATGAGATCCTTTATTTTCCTCATACTCCTTAACCGATAACCCGTAGAAGGCCAGGTAAAGTGTTTTGAGGTTAATTTCATACATTCTAGCTGTACACAAATTATTTTTTGAGGTGACTGGTACACTTTAATGTTACAGAGTCATTACCTGGTCTACAAAAGCCACATCAGGGAGGGGTTCAAACTTGGCATCTATCTTGTGAAAAGCTAACTCTTGCTCCAGGCGATACTGCTTCTCACAGGCCTTCGTCAATTCAGCCGTCTTCCGACGCAACTGAACAAAAGAATGTAGACAAACCCTACAGTTAATCACAATCCATCATCCAACAAGATCAGTAGCTCACACTTCGATGATGAATTTGCAAGGATTCATATAAAAAATCTCCTGATTTGTATTCTGCCTCAATTAAAACTTCATCTTTTTTCCTTTTGCCTCCCTGTCTCTCATATTGGTTATAACTTCCAAAGTTCATCCTCTAATTCAAATGAACAGCACAAATTTCTTACAATATTGTCATTTGCAGAAGTTTCATATCCTTTCTCTCCTTCGTCATTGCTTTCTTTAACATTTTTTTTCCTTTCTCCAATTGTCTATGTGGTGAAAGTACACTGGAAAATGTTTTTTATTTTATTTGTTTGGATTTTCTACGGCTCTCTTTGAAAGAAAGTGATACTGCTATCTAGTGGTTAGGGTAAGTTGGGCTGCTTATTTTCAGAACCATGCAAGATGACATAGTCATGGGTTAGAGTTGATACTGAACATCATGGACTGGCAATGCTTAATTTATTGGTACATAAAGGAGGCAAAGAGGTTAGTGAAAATATTGACGTAAATATGCTACTAAAATATCAAGCGATAAAGGTCAGGACTTGCAGTTTATTCAGTTCACGTACAGTGACAGTGAATGCATTACATGTACTGCATTACATACCGTATTCGCCGGCGGAAAGGCCGCACTATTTTCACTCCAAATATTATCCCAAAGTCGGGGTGCGGCCTATGGGCCGCAACAGAGAAAAATAAACTGCCTCCAAAATCCCCACACGTATTGGAATGGACGGGACCAACGTTAGATCTAACACTACACTACAGTAGGCCCCCTAAGCCTGTGCTCTATCTCCAACGATGTAGATCTACTTATCTTTCAAGTACTGAAATATTTTCAGTAATAAATATAATTCAGAACTAATAACTACATATCTTATCAATATAGTTACAAACACGGCCTCGTTGGTCTTCCGAGGCTGACAAAGCACTCGTACGAAGCTCTCTATTGACGCTGATTGAGCTCTAGTAAAGTGCTGAAATCAGCCACCCCGCCCGGTAGATGTTTTCTGTGCTATGGGACGCCAAGTGTGCCCTGACTGCTTCTGTTACAAAATCACCCTGCAATTTTACTTTTGTAACAAAATCAAAAGTGGGGATGAATTTTGTAACAAAATCATTAGTGTGGATTGATTTTGTAACAAAATCACCAGTGGGGATTGATTTTATAACAAAATCATTGATTTTGTAACAAAAGCAGACAGGGTACACTTGGCGCCCCATAGTAGGGGCTTTGTAAGTTTTAATTTGTCTTTTGAGCACACCCTTTGTATGTGTTGAGATCAATGGCACCCCCTCAACCTCCGCGCTATTTCAGTGCGGTTGTATCCTTGCCGGATCCTTCACGGAGATGTATGTATTTTGTATGGAGAACGGACATTATCGCAGAGGATTTTTCATAGCGCATGTGACGTGCGCGTTACCCTGCATTGTAAGCATAGACCACTGACCTCTACCACAAACTTGTAAAATCAGCACTGATTTTCTTATTTACTATATAAATCTATATACCTACCTATTATGCCTGTAGTCTTGACTACGGGACCCCTTCGAGAATTTAACACACATGCGTCACAATATTGTGCGCACCCCCCGTAATCCTATTGTCCCCTTCGCCACTCACGCGCGTCAACACGCTACGGCCATCTTCCTCTTTTGCGAGCAATCCCAAGTAGAAACATGTTGCTTGCAAGGAGCGGGGAAGGAGGGAGGGTCATAGGTAGGTATATAGATTTATATAGTAAATAAGAAAATCAGTGCTGATTTTACAAATTTACTGCAATAAATCATATATACCTACCTATTATGCCAGACCAGCGCCAACTCAAAGACCGGGAGGCATGTTTCGAGCGGAAGGAAATAGGATTACACCAAAGACTACAAAGAAGACACAGCGGCCTTCAAGGTGGCTGACGCAAACAAAGCTTCACCTGCGGGAATATCCCTAAGGTAGCAAGAAATGAAGGAATTGGGCGAACGCCAATAAGCAGCCTTCAAAATATCAACAAGCGCCACACCTTGAAACAGAGCCCAAGAAGTGCTGACACTACGAGTATCATGAGCACGAAGCTTACTGTCGGATAAAAGAGCCTCTGTGCCAGCGGCCCTAATAGCTTCAACGATCCATCTAGAAATGGAATCAAGAGAGGCAGGAGAAAAAGGCTCTCTAGTGATCAAGAACAACTGATCATCCTTACGATAAGACTTAGTCTTATCAATATACCATTTGAGAGCCCTAACAGGACACCAAACTTTGTCCTCACGCACCGAAGAAAAGTCAGAAAGCGGACAAAGAAAAATCTCAACAGGACCGGAGGTAGCTGTCTGATTCTTGGCAACGAAAGAAGCCCTAGGAATCAACCTAACACCTTTTCTCTCCCAGCGAACATGACCAGGAGTAAGACAGATAGCATGAAGAGTACTGCGCCTCTGCCCAGAGGCAATAGCTACCAAAAAGAGCGTCTTAACCGTAAGATGATGAAGCGAAGCTTCACCTAACGGTTCAAAAGGAGGTTTCGCCAAGGCCTCCAGGACCTTAGGCAGACTCCAAGACGGCACTAACTTAGAAAACGAAGGTCGTTTCAGAAAGAACGAACGAATCAAACCACTTAGTAGCGGGGAATTGGAAATCCCCGAACCATCCGAAAAACCCGAATGAATGGCCCCGATCGCCGAACGGTAGCCTCGGATAGTAGAAATAGACCTCCCTTTGTCAAATAACGAGATTAAGAAATCCGCAATTGAACCAATAGGAGCCTTAGAAGGGGTTTGATTTCTCTCTTTGCACCAAAGGAAAAAGACCGAGAGACGGGAATTGTAAATTTCCCTAGTAGAAACCCTACGACTGGACATTAAAAAGTCCGCGGCTCTATCAGAGAGACCCGACTGTCTTGCAGATTCCCTGACAGGGGCCAAGCAGTCAAATGAAGAGACTCCGGATTGTGGTGAAGAATCCCCAATAGGGGCTGTAACACCAGATCCGCTCTTAACGGGAGAACTAACGGTTGAGCCCTTAGAAGGCTCATAAGTTCCGGAAACCAATTCCTCCTGGGCCAAAAGGGAGCTATTACAAGCACCCTCGCCCGATCTTCCCTGATTTTCCGCAAGACACGCGGAATCAGTTGGAAGGGAGGAAAGGCGAATCCCTGAAGGTTCTCCCAGCTGAGGGAGAAAGCATCGAGAGCCCATGCTCCCTGATCGCGAACACGGGAGCAAAACTTCGGCAGCTGGTGATTTAGCACCGACGCAAATAGATCCACTTCCAGTGGACCTAGGCAACTGCGAAAGCGGCAAAATACTTCCGGATGGAGCATCCATTCCGATGGAAGATACCTGCCCCGGGACAGAAAATCCGCAAAGAGGTTTTCCCGACCGGGGATGAAAGAGGCCACGGGTGTGATTGCCATGCGACGACACCACCTCCACAGCTGAGCTGCTAGGGCATTCAGGGCAACCGAACGAGTGCCTCCCTGCCGATTGATATATGCCGCCACAGTAACATTGTCCGTGAGAATCAGAACCGAACGACTGAGAAGTCGACTTCTGAAATGGAGCAAGGTCAACAGAACTGCCATAAACTCCAGGACATTGATATGAGGAAGAGTCCCAAGATGAGACCAATCCCCCGCAACCGTGCTGCCGTTGCAGTGTCCTCCCCACCCCAACCGAGAGGCGTCCGTCGAAACCGATATCGACGGAAGAGGGGCAGAGAAGGACCTGCCTCGCGCGAGAAACACCTCGCTCGTCCAACAAGCGAGAAGAGACTTGATCTTTACTGGTACTGGAATCCAGACCAAAAGAGAGTCTTTTCCCGGCTTTAAGAACCTGAGGAGATGTCTCTGAAAGGGTCTCATGAGGAGCCGACAGTCCTCTAAAACATCGACTAGACTGGCTAGATAACCTAGAAACTGAAGCCACTGTCTGGCCGAGACTCTTCTGGCCAGCAAGAGCTTGCGAGCCGCAGAGACAATGGTGAGAATCCTGTCTCGACTGGGCCGAGCTAACTGATTCCTTATGTCTAACACCGCCCCCAGAAAAACTGGGCTGCGAGTGGGGACTAACTCTGACTTTTCCCAATTTATTAGGAAACCTAAGTCTTGAGTAAGAGAGACTAGCAACGAGTCTCGTCCAACAAACGATCGCGCGACTCCGCAAGGAGAAGCCAATCGTCCAGGTAACAGAACAACCGCAGGCCGCGACGCCTCAGAAAGGCCGCTAGCACCGCTACAACTTGAGTAAAAACCCGAGGGGCCGGGCGCAGCCCGAAGGGAAGAGCCCGAAACCGGTAAGTCTCCGAGAGGAAGGAGAACCCCAGAAGATCGCGAGAAGCGCGATGAATGGGAATGTGAAAGTACGCGTCCTTGAGATCTATCGAGACCGCGTAATCTTCCCTTTTGATCAACGGAAGAATGGAGGCAAGAGTCTCCATACAAAAATGAACCGGAGGAATAAATTTGTTTATCCTCTTTAGGTTCAGTATCAAACGAAGTTTTCCCGAGCGCCTGGGAATAACAAAAGTCGGAGAAAGGGAAAAAGGACAGCCTGTGAGGTGTCCAAGTTCCTATAGCACCTCCAGGGAGCGGGGCGGACAGATCTATGAAGAAACCGTCTCGTCCGCCCGCTGCCTGAACCCAAGCAAAGTCGAACCCTGCGCGCGGGTTGACTAAAAGTCAGGGAAAGTTTAGAACAAAGCAATCGCTTCTACCCCACAAAGGGAGAGCAACTAAGGCTCTGCCTGCCCCAGCGATTCGGAGACCGAAGCTAGAGAGGCCGCTTCCAAAACTGGATCCGCCTGAAAAGATCGTGACAAAGAATCACGAACAAAGGCCGAAACGGTCGGATTCACGCATGAACCGCCATAAGCCTCCTCACCCGACGGAGCCCCGAGGCTGCGAGACTAGGAGGCTCATGTGATCTCATCACAGACAAAGAAGAATAAACCATAAAAGGCTAATTAGTCTCGATGTCCGACCCAAAAAAGGGACAAGAGCAGGGGATGTGAATCCTGGTACAAGGAACCAACCCTGAGTCTGGACAAAGCCCATCTCACACTGAACATCTCAGCTTGAGAGACCGAAGGGTTAGCTAAACCCGATGGGCAAGAGGCAGACAAAGCCTTGCCTCTTTTAGCCCCTTCCCTAGGCTTCTAATTGGCCCAAAAAGAGCCTAAGTCGAAACCCGCTTTTCAGAGCGTTTATCCGGTTTCGTTCGGATCCCCGAAGCCCTTCGGGAACACGAACCGAACCCTCCACTGAGGGACGCTCACCTCCCTTTATGGGAGAAGTGCGCTGAGGGTATTGAACCCAAAGACGCGCACCAATTACCCATATCGGCCGAGTAAGGAGATGCAACAGCCATGGGCCGGACGCCAAGGCGCCCAGACTCAGCAGAAATCCCGCTGCTTAAACCAACGCGAAGTCGAACCCTGCGCGCGGGTTGACTGAACTTCAGGGCGATATTTGGACAAGAAAACAATCGCTTCCACTCCACAGAGATTGAGCGATTGAGACTCCGCCTGCCCAAGCGATTCGGGAACCGAAGCTTGAGAGGACGCATCCAAATCTGGTTCCACCCGAGTGGAATGAGACAAAGGAACGTTAACAAAGGCCTCCGCAGGCGGGTCCCCGCATGGCTCACCAACAGTCTCCTCGCCCGGCGGAGCCCCAAGGGCCGCGGGAGTAGGAGGCACATGCGAATCAGTCTCAGACAAAGAGGAATCAAACACAAAAGGTTGATTAGTCTCAAAGTCAGACCCCTGAATAGGGACAGAATTCAGGGTTGAAGTAGCCGGTACAAAGGACCAACCCTGATTCTGAGCAAAAGCCCGCATCATGCTGAACATGTCAGCTTGAGAGGAGCTAGCTGGGTTAGCCAGGCCAGACGGGCAAGAGGCCGGCAAAGCCTTGCCACTTTTTGCCTTCTTCTTGGCCTTTTTCTTGGCTGGCTCGACAAGAGTCGTAGCCGAAACCCTTTTGTTAGAACGCTTAATCGGATTCATTCGGATCTCCGAAGCCACTTCGGAAACACGAACCGATCCCTCCGCGGAGGGACGTTCACTTCCCAAAAAGGGATTGGAGCGCTCATGGCGTAAGCCTAGAGAATCGCCCAAATCACCCATATTGGCTAAGCAAGAGGATGCAGTAGCCATGGGTTGGGAGCTAAAAGCTCCCAGTGCGTGGGCAGACCGAGATGACTCGGTATGTGCCCGATGACTACTAAAGGCATGTGAACCCACTATTGGACCGCTCGAAAGCGGCAATAGGGGAGCACTAGTAGTCACGCACTCAGGTGAAAACCGATCCCTCCGCGGAGGGACGTTCACTTCCCAAAAAGGGATTGGAGCGCTCATGGCGTAAGCCTAGAGAATCGTCCAAAACACCCATATTGGCTAAGCAAGAGGATGCAGTAGCCATGGGTTGGGAGCTAAAAGCTCCCAGTGCGTGGGCAGACCGAGATGACTCGGTATGTGCCCGATGACTACTAAAGGCATGTGAACCCACTATTGGACCGCTCGAAAGCGGCAATAGGGGAGCACTAGTAGTCACGAACTCAGGTGAAAACACCTGTTGCTCCGAAGAGCGTCCATAATTGTTAGCTCGAGCATTCCCATCAGCTGGCAACTGAGACAGCCCAGAAAGTACTCGTTCCCCCATATGGCGTTTGCCGGGGGCTAGGGTTTGTGAACCCAGACCAACATTGTTAGCTCGAGCATTCCCATTAGCTGGCAACTAAGACAGCCCAGAAAGTACTCGTTCCCCCATATGGCGTTTGCCGGGGGCTAGGGTTTGAGAACCCAGACCAACATGGACTAAGCCCGTGGGTTGCCCTGCAGTAGTGGGGCGCGTCTCCCCTAACGGATCAGAGCGAGTGAACGCTACCGTACGGGAAACAACAGCCCCCCCCTCTGGTCTCAGCGACCGGGGGATTGGATTCGAGATATCCAAACCACTAGAATCTGACGTCACCCACCCCGAAACCACAGGCTTCGGAGTTGACAATCCCGATTCAGTTAACGCCACCCGTCCCGAAGCCGCAAGCTCCGAAACTGGCAAACTCTGCAAGGGAACACCACTAGGCAACTTACCTTTAGCCCTCCTCCCTCCCCCGCGTACCGCTGTACTCGGGGAAGTTCTGGAAGGCCGAGTCGTCTTGCTAGACAACTCTTCGGAAGAAGCAGGTCTCCTTGACCCAGCTGCTTCTTCTTCCGAATTCATACCACTGCAATAAAACAGACAATCAAGTATACTTTTCAAAATAAGAAAAACTTCAACTGCATGCAGTAAATAAAACTAAAGTTTATTTGGGAGATACGCACTAAAGAAATTTTCACAGCCTAAAAACCGTAAGAACAAACACCGAACCCGAAGGCTCGGTGACAAACGGAAACACCCGCAAACACAGAAATATCTACGTGGGGCTGACCGTGAAAGAGAAAAATAAATGCCAAGAAAGGGAATCAAAAAATCCCTTGCAATCGGCAAGAGTGACTAATAAAACACAAAGTACTATAATCTAAACGAATATAGGTACCTAAAAGTGCTTTAACTATGTGAAAAAGCGCACCAAAAAGATACTATACGACCTGATTTCAGGAGCGCTGTGACAATACGTCCTAACTCGTCGGGGCGAGCAAAAAGAGGAAGATGGCCGTAGCGTGTTGACGCGCGTGAGTGGCGAAGGGGACAATAGGATTACGGGGGGTGCGCACAATATTGTGACGCATGTGTGTTAAATTCACGAAGGGGTCCCGTAGTCAAGACTACAGGCATAATAGGTAGGTATATATGATTTATTGCAGTAAATCACATCGCTCTCGGAAGAGTAACATGGCTTCAAGTGCTCGCACGCGCGGGAATGGGCGATGATCCGTCCAGGTGGTAGAGGTCAGTGGCATAGACATTGTAAGTCGTGGCAAAGAGCTTAAAAGCTAAGATAGGGCATTCCCAAAATTTTATGTAACGTAAGTGGCCTCATATGGGGAAGGCCAAGGGCGCCCTTCCCTTGGCCGTTACATCGGACCCTTTACACAATCAGGAGAGTTTCCTATCTTTCTTTTCACGATCTTTGGTCATGGCAAGCCCATGTTTCAGCTTGCAAATCGTCGTGACGACGTTTTCAATTTCCTCTTCGAAACCATCATGCTGTATTATGTATTTTTCTGTCTTTGGATGTCACATAGGGAACCTTTGATGGAATATGCACCTATGTAAGATATCTCTTCACGGTTTTTTAGAGTGGTGGAAACATTTCCTTTCCAATTTCATTTGTGATTGTGCCTCAATTTGCGAGTTGCATTCACGGTTGATAGTCCTATTTGTTGTCGAATTTTTACTAGGTCTAGGAGACGGCATGTACCGTATACTTACCGGTAGTCTACAAAGATGTATGTGTATGCGAGTAGTACTAGCAGCTTCGTCAGATTCTCTTCAACTAAAGTTCAACTTTTTAAATTCTTAATGACATAAAGCAAAGACATCTAGGAATAATCGTCTTCAAATAGTCAATACAATAAAAAGTTTGGCCCTTGTTTTTTCGTTGTATGATATTTGGGGAGGGGGGCAAAATTTCTTATGCTTGTGATTTTCCTCATATTTTTTTTTTCTTCAAATGAGTTGTCAAAGTTGGGGTGCGGCCTATCCGACGCTGCGGCCTATCGGCCGGCGAATACGGGTAATCAATACATGTGTATGTAGGCTATTGTACTGCTACTGTAAACCAGTTTCAAATCACTCTAAAAGCTTATAGAGAATAATTACGGTATTTATGTTATAGACTGGGCAATAATTGAGCTTTATGTTTATTATGAAAACAATGGTATGATATTCTGTGCCTTTTATTTATATTGATTCTGTAATGATGAAGACTTGCACTGAAATGCATTATGTATAGATTTTATCACTTACAGTAGTGGAGTTCTGGGGAGCGTTTCATCAAGCGTATTGTCAGTTATTTTTACCGACACTGTTATAAGCTACTGAAATCCTTGCATGTGATTGGCTGAGAGCAAATTTGGCAGTATAAATCACTGACAAGACACTTGATGAAAGGCTCCCCTGTTGTTATGAGGACAAGAAATGTGCAGAGTTTAGGACAGAGGTAGTAAATTTGTTGGTCAATAACTTAGAGAACATGTCATAAATTAATTTGCCAAAATATATTATGATTTGATTAAACATATTAGTAAGAACTCTGTGCGTTTTCGAACTGTAGTACCACATATTGTTAATTGTGTATTTTTAGTGACATACTGTACATGTAGATCTAAATGCATGTATATGATTGTATATGAATCAAGACTGCTATGCATGTATATCATTTGAAACTGGATGCATTTATGTCTTATGGATGCATTCAATTTTTCTTATTATATTTTTTATGTTATTCTTTCTTACACATGCAGTTATCACAGAATAGTGAGGAAAAATGAGGAAAATTAAGATGGAAATATAACGTTGACAAAGACTCAAGATTCCCATAGAGACCTTTGTCTATTCTTTAGTTCTGTCTATAGACGAAAGCATTGCAGTCGCAGTCTGTCTCTTTATCACGTCATCCAATAATTCAAACAGGAACGAAAAGTGAAACTGAATGTGTTTGTTCCCTTTCTGTCTAATCTCTCTTCTTCTTTTTCTTTCTCACCTCCCCCCATATCAAGAGTGTTCTAACTTACTTCTACCATCAACTGTAAAATATTTCTAATTTCATCTCACATCTTCAGTACTTCTCATGCACTCACCAGTTCATCCTTTGCTTTCAGCTCATTCTCCAACTCTTTGATCTTCTCCTGGTGGATATGGGCCTTCTTCTTCAGTTCCTGTGCCTTCCCTTCGGTCTTCTTCTTCTCATCTAGGGTGGTGCTGTGGTCCGCTTCTAGGGCCTGGAACCGCTTCTCTCGGGCCTCTAGTTGGACCTCCAGGTTTTCAATCTCCTCTGGAAGAGGATGGTAATATACATAGAGATGAAGAAGAATATCATCATTTCCACATAATTATCATCATCTTAAACATCATCACCTTCGTGACAACAATTGCCTTAATAACTTAGAAGCATATCCATCAATTTCGCTCCATCTTCATCATTAAAATCACACTCATCATCAGCAACACAGCTACCAGTATCATTTCCATCAATTATACATCATTTTAATCCACACAAACACCAATATCACCATCATTAAACATTGAAAGTTATCATTCATCATGATTATCACCATTTATGATTCATATGAACCTAAATAGATTCATCATCATCATTTTAACATTACCATAAATGACATCTTCATTATCATTATCATCTTCATCATAATTATCAAATTCAACAATGTAATAATAGTGATTATTGTCATCACCATCACGATGACCATCATCCTCATAGTTGTCATTACTACAACCATCATCATTGTCACCACCACCACCATCATAATTATCATCACCAATCCAGTATGAATCCACCACCACCACCCATCATTATTATCATCATCATCACCATCATCGCTCCCTCACCTTGAGCAAACCTCTCTTCAGCCTCCAATCTCTCTGGGTCAGTGACCTGCTTGCCATCAAGCAGTCCTACAACATCATCATCATCATCATCATCATCATCATCATCATCATCACAACCATCACCATCACTATTACCTCACCTTGAGCAAACCTCTCCTCAGCCTCCAATCTCTCTGGGTCAGTGACCCGCTTGCCATCAAGCTGTCCTACGCCATCATCATTATCATCATCATCATCATCATCACAACCATCACCATCACTATTACCTCAACTTGAGCAAACCTCCCCTCAGCCTCCAATGCTTGTGTGTGGTATGTAGAGATCTGTATGTCATGATGTGGAGTGGGTTGATAAATGTGTGATGAAGATGGGTGTTTCGGATCTCTGTGTGTACAGGTCTGTGTGTGTATATGTGTGTGTGTGTGTTTGCGTAGAGTTTGTTGAACTGAGTATGTATGAAGAGACGTGTTTAATTGTGCATTATATATTCTGGCCTTTATATGTACTACCAGTATTTGCGTTTTATAATTATATATATTTTATTACACGTATTTAGTAATTATAAGAATGTATAAGAAATAAAGAATTTCTTTATAAACTATGCGTATGTTTGTATTAATTTTAATTATTTTGTATACATTTGACCCAGTTTTATTTGTTATCTTGACTCGTATAATATGTTTCCGATGTGATTTATGTATTTTAATTTTGGGTGCCTTTAGTTTGTATATTAGTTTATGGCACGGCCCCAATGTAAATCAGACTTTGTATCTGTTTGGGTTTTTTACCGTGTGAAAATAAAATTTATCTATCTATCTATCTAATCTCTCTCGGTCAGTGACCCGCTTGCCGTCAAGCTGTCCTACACCATCATCATTATCATCATCATCATCATCATCACAACCATCACCATCATTATTACCTCACCTTGAGCAAACCTCTCTTCAGCCTCCGATCTCTCTGGGTCCATGACCTGCTGGCCATCCAGCAGCCCTACAGTCCTGAGATGGAACACTGCATACAGACGGTAGTGAGCTAGGTCGCACAGAGGATTGTTGGACAGAGACAGACTCACTAGATCTTTGAGAGGTCGTAAACGAGCTACATCACTCAGCTGTTAGAAATATGAAATAGATGGTATAAGATTTTCGCTGTTTCCTCATATAGGCCTCCTTGAACCAAAATACTTGATTCTTCTTAATTTGAATGACACTGTACAGCCAAAGAGGTGCAATATTTGACCATCACTACAGATGTATACCAACTTGAAACAAGATGAATGCGACTGCGTCTCCTATATGCCTCCGCCTAAATTCAGTTGATGGCTCAAACAGTTCTTGAAATATTGTGATAACCAGAATAAAACGCCTCCAATTACAATTACCTAGTCATGAATACAAAATAGTTGAGATATGGTGATAACAGAGGAAAAAAAACATTAATTTCACATACATCTGTATAATGACCTCTATGACCTGTCACCTTTGACCTACATGAACAACTAGAAGCAGTACATGTAAGCACCGTGCACATTGAATTTCATCTCATCTGATATATTCTTTCATTATTTTTACATCCTTTAAAAAGAGACAAATGATCTTATAAATTTTAACAAACTACTCCAGCAGAAAGCACTGTATGTCACATAAAATCTTAAAATATATTTTATTTTAAATATGGCATCACAGCCACTTGAATCAGTTAAATTGCGAAAAAAGGTGGTTGAAAGGTAGCAAGATGGATTTTAACCTACTTAAAACCCATGGATGTTTAATATCTTAAACCTAGACATTTCATGCAAATTGACCTCTGTGACCTCTGAACTTTGACCTACCTACCCCAAAATCTAATCAGTTCCTCTTTCTATGGGGATACATACTGGTACCAAGTTTGAAGTTCTTACCTCAAACAGTTCTTCAGAAATCGCGGTAACGGTGCTAAAAACCAAGAATTGGGACGGACGGACGGATGCACGCACGGATGGACGGACAACCCCAAAAAATAATGCCTCCGGCACCCACCTTCGGTGGGCGGAGGCATAAAGAGTAAGGGTGACACTTACACACTCTCTTTGCACAGACAAAATGTCTTTGTAATTACAAGTAAATATTGATTTTTCGTGATCTTTGAAGCATCTTTTAAATTATAGTACTTCTGGGGTTATTTAGTAATAACATTTGGATATATAAAATGCTTAGGATACAAGAATAGAAGTATTATTCTGGCTGTAGATATAGGGTAGTAGGGTAAGAATTACATTTGGGTATTAGCTATGGCATTAGGTATGGTATTAGGTAAGGTATCAGGTATGGCGTTAGGTATGGTATTTGATATGGTATTAGGTATGGTATTTGGTATGGTATTTGGTATGGTATTTGGTATGGTATTTGGTATGGTATTTGGTATGGTATTTGGTATGGTATTAGGTATGGTATTAGGTATGGTATTTGGTATGGTATTTGGTATGGTATTTGGTATGGTATTAGGTATGGTATTAGGTATGGTATTAGGTATGGTATTAGGTATGGTGTTAGGTATGGTATTAGGTATGGTATTAGGTATGGTATTAGGTATGGTATTTGGTATTAGGTATGGTATTAGGTATGGTATTAGGTATGGTATTAGGTATGGTATTTGGTATGGTATTAGGTATGGTATTAGGTATGGTATTTGGTATGGTATTAGGTATGGTATTTGGTATGGTATTTGGTATGGTATTAGGTATGGTATTTGGTATGGTATTTGGTATGGTATTTGGTATGGTATTAGGTATGGTATTAGGTATGGTATTAGGTATGGTATTAGGTATGGTGTTAGGTATGGTATTAGGTATGGTATTAGGTATGGTATTAGGTATGGTATTTGGTATTAGGTATGGTATTAGGTATGGTATTAGGTATGGTATTTGGTATGGTATTAGGTATGGTATTAGGTATGGTATTTGGTATTTGTTATGGTATTAGGTATGGTATTAGGTATGGTATTTGGTATGGTATTAGGTATGGTATTAGGTATGGTATTAGGTATGGTATTAGGTATGGTATTTGGTATGGTATTTGGTATGGTATTTGGTATGGTATTTGGTATGGTATTTGGTATGGTATTTGGTATGGTATTAGGTATGGTATTAGGTATGGTATTTGGTATTTGTTATGGTATTAGGTATGGTATTAGGTATGGTATTTGGTATGGTATTAGGTATGGTATTAGGTATGGTATTAGGTATGGTATTAGGTATGGTATTTGGTATGGTATTTGGTATGGTATTTGGTATGGTATTTGGTATGGTATTAGGTATGGTATTAGGTATGGTATTAGGTATGGTATTTGGTATTTGTTATGGTATTAGGTATGGTGTTAGGTATGGTGTTAGGTATGGTATTTGGTATGGTATTTGGTATGGTATTAGGTATGGTATTTGGTATGGTATTAGGTATGGTATTTGGTATGGTATTTGGTATGGTATTTGGTATGGTATTTGGTATGGTATTTGGTATGGTATTTGGTATGGTATTAGGTATGGTATTAGGTATGGTATTAGGTATGGTATTTGGTATTTGTTATGGTATTAGGTATGGTGTTAGGTATTGTGTTAGGTATGGTATTAGGTATGGTATTTGTTATGGTATTAGGTATGGTATTAGGTATGGTGTTAGGTATGGTATTAGGTATGGTATTAGGTATGGTATTAGGTATGGTATTAGGTATGGTATTTGGTATGGTATTTGGTATGGTATTAGGTATGGTATTAGGTATGGTGTTAGGTATGGTGTTAGGTATGGTATTTGGTATGGTATTTGGTATGGTGTTAGGTATGGTGTTAGGTATGGTATTAGGTATGGTGTTAGGTATGGTATTAGGTATGGTGTTAGGTATGGTATTAGGTATGGTATTAGGTATGGTATTAGGTATGGTATTTGGTATTAGGTATGGTATTAGGTATGGTATTAGGTATGGTATTTGGTATGGTATTAGGTATGGTATTAGGTATGGTATTTGGTATTTGTTATGGTATTAGGTATGGTATTAGGTATGGTATTTGGTATGGTATTAGGTATGGTATTAGGTATGGTATTAGGTATGGTATTAGGTATGGTATTAGGTATGGTATTAGGTATGGTATTAGGTATGGTATTAGGTATGGTATTAGGTATGGTATTTGGTATGGTATTTGGTATGGTATTTGGTATGGTATTTGGTATGGTATTTGGTATGGTATTTGGTATGGTATTTGGTATGGTATTTGGTATGGTATTTGGTATGGTATTTGGTATGGTATTAGATATGGTATTAGGTATGGTATTAGGTATGGTATTAGGTATGGTATTTAGTATGGTATTTGGTATGGTATTTGGTATGGTATTTGGTATGGTATTTGGTATGGTATTTGGTATGGTATTTGGTATGGTATTTGGTATGGTATTAGGTATGGTATTTGGTATGGTATTTGGTATGGTATTTGGTATGGTATTAGGTATGGTATTAGGTATGGTATTAGGTATGGTATTTGGTATTTGTTATGGTATTAGGTATGGTATTAGGTATGGTATTTGGTATGGTATTAGGTATGGTATTAGGTATGGTATTAGGTATGGTATTAGGTATGGTATTTGGTATGGTATTTGGTATGGTATTTGGTATGGTATTTGGTATGGTATTTGGTATGGTATTAGGTATGGTATTAGGTATGGTATTAGGTATGGTATTTGGTATTTGTTATGGTATTAGGTATGGTGTTAGGTATGGTGTTAGGTATTGTGTTAGGTATGGTATTAGGTATGGTATTTGTTATGGTATTAGGTATGGTATTAGGTATGGTGTTAGGTATGGTATTAGGTATGGTGTTTGGTCCAGGGTTTAAGGGTGGAATTGGATTAGTGTCGGGAATAGACCACGGAGCAACTGTCGCTTGAGCATGCATTGTACAACCTGGGGGCATTTCATCAAGTGTCTTGTCGGTGATTTTTACTGACAAATTTGCTCTCAGCCAATCAGATGGAAGGATTTCAGTGGTTTATAACAGTTATTGCAACATGTCATTGATAACTTGTCATTGATGTTATCATTAACAACTGCCCCATTTCTATGACAAATTTGCTCTCAGCCGATCAGATGCAAGGATTTTAGTAAATTATAACAGTTTTTGGTAAAAATCACTGACAAAACACTTGATGAAACCCTCCCCAGGACATCACTTATCCCACTTACAGAGAAGAGCATGTTTCCATCCATGTGAAACTCCCTCAATGCCTTGAGCCTCTTGCCAAGCCAAGCTGGGATGGTCTCTATCAGGTTGTGAGAGAGGTTTAGAATCTGGAGGTGAAGCAGCGTCTCCAAGCCCTCAATGCGAGCAATGCAGTTGCAGCTTAGGTCGAGCTCCTTGATACGGGTAAGGTGGCCCAGGCGCTCCATCTTCTGGATCTGGTTGAAGGACAGGTTGAGGACCTGGAGCCGCTTCAGTCCCTCCAGGTTCTCAATGTACTGAGCGAAGAAATAGAATAAGATTGGTGAACATTTGCATGAAGCTGCCGAAACTGAAAATTCATTCTGGCGGACGATAAGAGCAAGCACTTATAACTATGATATGCTACATGCAATACATTGTAATTTGTTACTTGATAACGATGTGATGGATCACATATACTTCCTGATATTCCAGGCCAGTTTATTTGAAACTCCAGGGGAGCGTTTCATCAAGCATTTTGTCAGTGATTTTTACTGACAAATTTGCTCTCAGCCAATCACATGCAAGGATTTCATTAGCTTAGAACAGTTGTTGGTAAAAATCACTAACAAAACGCTTCATGAAACGCTCCCCTGCACCACCTGCTGCAAGATTCTTCTGTCGATAAAGGAAAACTGTCGACATAAAAATTCATAACTCAAATTTTCTTAAAGATAACATTTAACAAATTCATAGTGACGAAGCTTTTCGACCTGCACTCATCGGGTCACAACGCAGGAATGAGAGAATACAAGAAAATACAAAAGTCAAGGAAGGGTGTGTATAGCGACCCGGGTATGATCCGGGCACGCTAGAATAATTGAAGCGCTTGTACAAACTCCTTTTGTCGGCACAATAGCGGATCTCTCGACTGAATGAACAACGCTTCTAAGAAGCGAAGATGTTGAAAGCTGCGTGCTCGGGCAACAATAGTGAACTGAGCCGGGTTATACGCCTTGGAACAAGCCGGACTATTTAGCAAGTGCTGACCAATAGCAGAGTCGCTGTGACTGCGGCATTGAACATTAGCGATGCTAGCAGCGGTTTTGCAGTTACGCTTCGGCTGTGCTCGGCTACCAGCTGATGTCTGTCGTACCACGGAGGGTACGTGCTGTTTAATGCGGTCCGCTAGACGCTGAGATGTACGGCCAACATAGACGGCTTCACACCGACAATGATACTGATAAACGACATTGCTCATTTGAGGGGAAGGCAGTATATCCTTGCGAACTGCGGGTAGCATTCTATTAGTAGAGAACACGACACGCGTAGCCACGGCAAAGTAACAGCGCGACACTGTATGCTTAATATCGCGCGCATACTTATCAGACACTTTACCTTGCCAAGGTAATTTGAGGTAGACCGGGCATTTATTGGGCCCATGCACAGGGCGAGTCCGCGAATCAATGGTACGCTGCACAACGCGATCAATGACAAGCTCCGGATAGCCATTGTCTCGTAGGATTTGCTTGATGCGAAGAAGCTCAGGGTTGAGCTTACACGGAGAACAAATTTGCAAGGCGCGACACACTAAGCTATCAATCAAACCAGTTTTATACGATGTAGCACTGTACGAATCCCATCGCGTGTACTGGCCCGTAAACGTAGGTTTACGATATACGGACGTGAGAAGTTTGCCGTCACTCTTCTCAACCAGTACATCCAAAAATGGAAGCGCGTTAGACTGCTCCATCTCACATGTAAACCGAAGCGCCGGATGAAGCGAGTTGAGTTGTGTAAGAAAGTCCTTGCACGCAGCGCTTGAATCAAACATAGCAAAGGTATCATCAACGTAACGAAAGTAGGTGAGCGGGGTAAGGCTAGGATCAGTGATGTTTTCATGAAGGCGGGCTTCATGAAAGCCAACAAAGATATTAGCAAGCACGGGGCCCAACGGGGAACCCATAGCAACACCATCGATCTGCGAATACATGATATCATTAAAGCTAAACTCGACAGCACTTGTAGCATGTTTCATTAGTTCAACAAACACGGATTCAGAGATTGGAGGTTCATCCAAATCACCATGGTAGAGGGCGGAGACACAGATATCAATGGTCTCCTTTAGTGGCACGTTGGTGAACAAACTACAGACATCAAATGAACATAAAGAGACAGATTCACTAATTACCATCTGACGAACCGACCGAGCAAATGTAAAAGAGTCCTTAATTGCATAGGTTGAGTATCGCTCAAGCACAGGTTGCAGGAGCTCACTCAACCACCTAGCCAGTTCATGCTGTGCTGAACCAGTCATGGAGAGAATAGGGCGGAGCGGGGTATTGGCTTTATGTGTCTTCGGTAAGCCATACATACGGGGGCGCTGAGAGCCATGTGGGCGGATCCTGTCATAAATATTATGTGCTAGCTGATCATTCTTACGCAAATCTAGCAGGTAGCGCTGCAACCTACCCTCGAGGCAACTGGTCCGATCGTGACTACATGCAGGACCAATGCACCGAAATTTGGAATCATCATCAAGAACATCCATCATCTTACCAACATAATCACGCTTATTCAAAAGAACAACACCGGTGCCTTTGTCGGGTTTACAAATGTGAATGTCTTTGTTAGATCTAAGACCACGCACAGCCGTCATACATTCACGCGTCATATGGAAATCGGACATGTCGTTGGGTATGCCACAATACGAGTGCGCGAGATCAGCCAAACGCGCCTTGGCTGAAGCTGCGTCATCCTTGCAAGTAGGATTGTGCCGCATTAGCTGTGAATAGAGGAGTTCGAATTCCGCAAACACCTCTTCACGGCTAATGTGAGGTTTGGGTATGTCGAAATTGAACCCGTGCGCTGCCGAATCGGTGCTGCTTCAGTGACGCAATAATACGGGAATGCTTAGTGCGGGTTTTATCTTCCATCTTTACATCGATGGACGCAATATACCTAGCCAAGCGAATCAAATCAAAAAGAGATATGAAACTGCGAACTCCAGACCACGCACTACGAATGCCACGTCGCAAGCATTCATTGTGGTCCTCAGTCTTCTTAATTTCATCGAGTATGAACGCGCGTTCCATCGAAGGACTAGGCGTAACTTTAGACCTCTCTATACGGGTAGAGATACACTAAGGCGCAACCTTAGAGCGTAGACATTCATGCAGAAATTGTACGGTGAACTTACCACTTCTGACTTTACCCTTTAATCGGATAACATTGTTGATTTCTTGCAACTGCTCCTTGGTGTACCGTTGCTTAAAATATACAAACAGACGATTGGTACTACAAAACTTAAAGATAACATTTAACAAATTCATAGTGACGAAGCTTTTCGACCTGCACTCATCGGGTCACAACGCAGGAATGAGAGAATACAAGAAAATACAAAAGTCAAGGAAGGGTGTGTATAGCGACCCGGGTATGATCCGGGCAAGCTAGAATAATCGAAGCGCTTGTACAAACTCCTTTTGTCGGCACAATAGCGGATCTCTCGACTGAATGAACAACGCTTCTAAGAAGCGAAGATGTTGAAAGCTGCGTGCTCGGGCAACAATAGTGAACTGAGCCGGGTTATACGCCTTGGAACAAGCCGGACTATTTAGCAAGTGCTGACCAATAGCAGAGTCGCTCAGACTACTGCATTCTGGCTAAATATATGTTGTAAAAGGTCTGTCGACGATGAACCTAATTTGTAGTAAGGTTGTTGACTGGGACAACAATCCAGTTTAATGATGGGATGGAGAATTACAGCTAGATCACATAAATTTACAGTTGTAAGTCAATTCATCATGAATGTTCGTAAAGCATAGCCCGAGAAATAACCTCTTCATTGAATTTGAGAGATATTGTGATTCCTCACCCTAATCTTCTTGCCGTCATCTTTCCTGACAGAGAGGCGAAGGGATAGCACATCAGTCAGGCTATCCTTCCCTGTAGTCTGCTTGATCAGACCTTCTGTGATATAACGAACTGGGGACTTGGAAGGGGATGCTGCATTGGAATATAAATTATATGTAGTACTTATCAGATATGAGGATATGATTATGTAGCCCTTGGAATATATACTGTTCTCTAATATGTACTTTAATGGGACTTTTCGATCCAGTTTTAGCAATCTTATCTTCACGTTTTTGTTCAGTGACTTATCAGTCAGGATATTACTTTTGGGTACTGCTGACAGAAAACTATCGATACTAATTGATCAGCCCTAAGTGTGATAGATAAAGCTTTAACAATTCTTTATGGGTTCATTTTCCATCTTTTAATATTTGGTAGGTCATCTGCTTTTTAAAATAACTTGGTCCAGTTTCATAAAACTTGTTATCAGTAACATCTGCTACATCTCTATGACAAATTTGGTCTCAGCCAATCAGATGTAAGGATTTCAGAAGCTTATAACAGTTATAGCAACTTGTTATTGATAAAAAGTTTAAAGAAACGGGGCCCAGAACAGGTAATTTTTCTCATCAGAATCATAAGGTATCCCCTTCCCCTTCTTTAAAAGGGACAAATGACCTCAAAGTGTTTGTTGTTTTGACCTTTGGATCAACAACCGTTTGCTATATCCTAAACACATTTACATATAATGGGTGTTAAAAGGGGGATTTCCCTTAAAAACTTGCGTGTCATATATTATGCTCTATTTTATTCTCATGCTTGATGTTTCAGTGGCGTATCCAGGATTTCCAAATAGGGGGGGCCAGGAATTACTGATCGCCATCATGGGGGAGGGGTCTTTGGAAAATTTTTGCTTCTGAAGAAGGGCTGAGATGCAAAATAGTTCTATATGTGACCAATTTTGAAGCCTATTTAATGAACAATATTTTCAATTGGTATGAGGATTTTTTTTTTTTTTTGCTAGTTTTTTTTTTTTTTACGACGGCCAATAGGGGGGGCGTGCGCCTGTTGCGCCCCCCCTGGATACGCCCCTGATGTTTGGTGATGAACTATACTTAAAAGTCATACTGGCCTTAGAAGAAAAAGAAGAAGAAAACAACAACCCAACAACAAACACACAAACAAAAGACAAACCCAAACAAAAACACTCACTGTCTTCATCTCTGCTCTCTGCAGGAGATGCCTTCTTGGCCTGGGGAGCTCTCTGAGGTGTTTTAGGGAGCTTCTTGGATTGGCCAGTCCCAGGTCTTCTCTTGATGACACCCGTCTGTCCTCTCTTCATGGTGATGCTAGCCAAGTCTCTAATACCGGTATTTACAATTGCTGTCGTAGATCACAGGACAAATAGAGTTCATGCTGTAATTGTTCGTCTAGCCCTTGTTCTGTCATGCAATGTCAATCAGAGTGAATAGAAATAAAATAATAACATTCACACTGCAAATAGTAATACATGTTGGTTCACAGCATTTCATAAAAACGAAATTCCTTGATTGTCCAAGATATTTCCCTGATTTTCCCTTGATGGAGTTTCACGTCCATGGCCCTGTTTCATAAAACTTGTTATCAATAACAAGTTACAGTAATTGTTATAAGCTACTGGAATCCTTCAATCTGAATGGCTGAGTGCAAGTTTTTTATAGAAATGGGGCATTTGTTATTGATAATAATAATAATAACTAGAATTTAATTCGTCATGAGGACGAATTAGGTGATCTGTCTTTCAATTTGTACGATCATGATTGTAATCAGGATGATCATAATAATGGGGAAATGGTAAACTGAAGATAGGATGTCAAGAATACCATGAATGGAGATGTTTCGTGAGGACAGGAATGTAGCAAAATGTGTAACGGTCATTGTAAAATGTTTATGGTGATGATGATAATGGTGATTATGATGATTATAATGATAGAATGATGATGATGATGATATAATAATAGCGATGATGATCACGATGGTGATGATAATAATGATGATGATACAGGATACTTGGGAGATTAACCATATAGCTCTAATACAGGACAGGAAATCACAATTTCCGTAGGGTTGTACACAAACTACTGTACACTACTTTCTAATAGACATAATACGGAAAATATGGCAGTTTATTACATGATTTGTGATTTTTTATGTTACAATAGTCGAAGAGGATGGTAAAATGACAGGCAAAAAAAAGCAAAAAAAAAAAAAAAATTGTTATGGACCCACCGGGGATCGAACCTGGGTCACCTGCATGGGAGGCAAGTGCTTTGACCAATAGACCAAAATATTTCCCATAGAGATAACACGTAAACGAAAAACGGGATTCTCAAATCCCATTTGGTAGTTCAAAATTGGGCATGATCCCGACATCTGATCAAAAATTGGAGGGCTTACTAATAAAAGCTTATAGTCTCAGCTACAACATATTAAAATCTGGAAGGAAATAGACCAAAAATAACTGAGATACTGCTCAGAGAACGATGTCATGTAGATTCATGATTCGAAAAAAAATCATCTTCCATAGACATAACACGCAAAAAGGGGAAATTCTGACATGTCGTTTTTAATTGAAAATTTCAATATGATTACGTCATCAAAATGGGAAAAGGTGGTAACTGATCTTGTAGAGAATTGTCTCAGCTATAACATATCAAAATCTGGGCGAAAAACGACCAATAATTACGAATCTAGAGCCAAATTTGCATAAAATATGATGACGTCAAAACATGAAAAATGGAAATTTTGATTTCTGGCGCCATTATGATAACATCATAATGTTTATAAGGGTAAAATGATACATGAAATGAAATTTGTGATTCATACCCTACCTGATGATGACAAAAAATTGGGGGTTTGTGGACTATTTAAAGAGCTAGAGTTAATTTTGTAGAGGCATGTTTTTGCACGTTTTTACGTTATTTTCGACATAGATGCGCGCACGGATTTTGAACTTTGACGCGCCCGTACGACCTTATTATTGATCAAAATTGATTCCAAGTTGATGGAAATGATGAAGAAAAGTGTCAGGATTGGAAATCAATCGAAAAAACAGCGTTTTAACGTTATTTACGACTTGCGCGCGCGGACGCTTACGCACGGACATTTTTGAAATGCTCAAAATGACCTGAAACGTGTGCAGACTTGATCCTACGTGATTTTGAGCATTTTTAAATTTTGACGCGCGCGTACGCGCACGTCCTGACCTCTAGATGACCTGTGAGGACATGACTTGATGACCCGTCAAGTGAAGTTTATGTGATGTGAATATAGTTAATTTTTGATGATCGATTATGAAGATATAATCGATCTTGTAAATTTACAAAATGGCGTCTTGATGACGTCACGTTGACCTGATGACCTCCAAAAGCTTAATGGACCATGTCCATGATTGACCTCATACATGACATGAAACTCGATGATATTGACCTGGTCGATTTGGTGGCCACAACAATTTGTAATAAAAAGAAGAAATAATAATAAAGAAGAAAAATCTTGACAAAACTAAAAGGTGATCTGTCGATAATGACAGACCACCTAATAACGTCTATTTATATAGCGCTTTTCAGAAGTAAACTAATATCAAAGCGCTTTACATAATACGATACTATTATTACCCCGGTCCTCGGATTCTGACATGCCCGCACACAATGTGTGCACTTTATCCGCTCCCTGGGGAGTATTCCAGCAAGAGCAGCACAGTGGCGCTCAAATTGCTAAACAAACGACATAACTTTCGCATCCTACCGGGTACCCATTTAACACCTGGGTGGAGAGTGGCAATTGTAGATTAACGTCTTGCCAAAGGACGCTAGTGGTGCGGTGGGATTCGAACCCTGGACCTCGTGGTTCACAGTCCAGGGACTTATCCACTGATCCACAACACCTTTTTTTATGAAACAGGACCCTGGATCATTATTTCAAACCATTTCCAGGTTGACACGTCTTCCATACATTTTCTCCTCGTAAACACAAGACAAAATATAAGAGCCTGAAAACTTTCACTTTTGACCAATGAAATTTTCTGCTTTTTCCCTGATTTGAGTAATTTTTCTCAAATTCCCCAAAAAGAATTTTGTCCTTAAAAATTTGGTTCCTATCCCGTACACGGAAAAGTCCTGATTTTCTGTGTGCGCGAGCGTAGAGAACGATGTGCACTTGCGATCCCGAGTTTCTTAGTGGACAAAAATTTTATTGGCCGATTTTAGTCTAAGACATCGGCGGTATGTAAACCACATGCGATCGCGAAACAAATCGCCGGGGATTTCTTAGGTTTTGGGCATGATTTTGACTTTGGATTTTGCTGGAAATACGGAAAGTTCTTTCTAATGGCCATTTGTCGGAGTGAGATTTTTAAGGGCTGAATTTGAAAGCAAGGGCCTATTTAAAATATTTATCTTATTTCCCCCCAAACCTTTAGTATATGCGACAGAAAATACCAACTATTTTATAGTAATGTACCTATGACTTATGAGTATGAGTGTTACTAGGGTCTATGACTAGTAGTATGACTATGTGATATGTCGAGGTAAAAAATACCTGCTGATTTTTTTTTTTATTCACCTGCAGGCTGCAATCTGCATACCCTGCACACTGACTATTCACTAATTTACTAATCTGCACACTAATTTACTGTCAGTGCCCCCCCCCCCCCCCCCCGAGTACTCCCTCCACTCACAGTCATGTAAGAAGTTATTAGTATTACCACTACTAACTCTAGAGAGCTCCGGAGAGCTCCGGGAGGTCCACCGCCTCCTGCGCCTGTGGCGGCCATACTCCCCCAACGCTACGGCTACGCTACGTAGACGTAGTCGTAGAGTATTAACCCCCCCCCCCCAATACCACACACCATTTTCAACGTACGGGACCGTTGTGCAATAAATCTCGTTAAATTTTGGGAATGAAAAGGAGCTTGACAAAATTTATCATGACCCAAGAACATAAAATAATAAACCAAACTGACACAAGGCTTAGAATGCCACACACACTCACCGTAGAGACAGAGAAATACAGTTTGTTCACAATGTTTCATCTATATCATAATCATTATCAGTTGTTCAAAATACAAATCCGGAAAAGCCGTTCAAAATGGGTGCCGCGCTCGCCATGTTTTGTTTTGTTTGGAGGCTCTCCTCGGCCTCCTGGAGTAGTCTACGTTTATAAGCTTTATTTGGTAAATTTCAATATCTAAATGCGGTATACGTTGGCTATCCGCTATCAGTTTCATTTTTAGCATTGATTGCAATGAAGATTGTAACCCTCGCCACCATATCCTATATAAATATATTCTTTTCTGAGAAAAATAATTCCAGAGGCAATCAATTGCAAGTTTAAAAAAATACATGTATTGATGATTGGTTTACAGACACAATATAGACTAATTTTACTTGAGGAGTATATAGCAGCTAGGCTAGGCCGCGCGCGCCGCACAATTAAGAGACCCCGCCTCCTTTTCAGTCTATCAACAATTGCATGCCACAATTAAACAGTTTTGTGCACTCACACTTTTATTTTTGTGGAAGCAGATATTCATGACTATAACTTAGTCTTAGAGACAGTGTAGTACCGGAACATCATACCTAACTTATATCTTTCAGAATTGGTGAGTATATAGGCCCTAGATACTCGCGAATTTGGTACGTATGCAGACCGTTAATACTAGACAGAAAAATCCGTCTGTTTGGAGCCTGGAGGAGTTTTATAACATTTTCTGACTTTCGAGGTTCTCCTCCATTCCAAGGAGAGGGATTCCGTAAAGCCAGACTAATACTAGTCTCAGCGGAGCATATCCCCGAACGAAATAGACTGATTTTTCGGTCTAACCGTAGGCCTATACCAGTTATACGCCCTAGGCCACTCATAGCTACATTCCTATACTTCGTGTGTATAATTTAGGCAGTCATACACCTCAACTTTTTAAAACACCACTGCACAAAAGTCACAAACATTCACTCAAAATCGGCATTTAGTTTACAAAAACCGACAACAAAATATCCAAGAAATACAATAAATTCAACTCACCGATGTTGGAAAAGATATTTCCAAAAATCAAATCCGTAATTTACTGTTGATTCTCGCGAAACGAGCTATCGGAGTCATTGTGTACATTTCCTGGTCGCCGCGGGCGCTGACATCTCCCCAAAAGAGTTTTGTCCTTAAAAATTCGGTCCCTATGTGGCATACACGGAAAGTCCCGATTTTCTGTGTGCGCGATCGTAAAGATCGATGTGCGCTTGCGATCCCGAGTTTCTTCGTGGACAAACATTTTATTGGCCGATTTTAGTCTAAGACATCGGCAGTATGTAAACAACACGCGATCGCGAAACAAATCGGCGGGGATTTCTCCGGTTTTGGACAAGATTTTGACTTTGGATTTTGCTGAAAATATCAAAAGTTCTTCCTAACGGCCATTTGAGGTAGGAGTGAGATTTTTAAGGGCTGAATTTGAAAGCAAGGTATTTAAAATATTTATCTTATTTTCCCCCCATACCTTTAGTACATGCGACAGAAAATACCAACTATTTTACAGGAATGTACCCGGGAGTGCCCTAGGCCACTCATAAGCCCTTGCCTATGATGTGGGACTGTGTCCAACATTCACTGTTGCAGCAGTCAAAAGCAGACAACAAAATTGCTCTAAACAAGATTTAATGTTCTTAAATTTGCTAGATTACCTGATTCAGGCAGGGGCGTATCTAGACCGAAATTTTCTGTCTCCAGACTCCAGTACGTTAGCCTCTTATTTGGGTAGGGTCGGCTAGTAGCCGACCCTACCCAATTAAGAGGCTAACGTACTGGAGACAGAAAATTTCGGTCTAGGGCGTATCCAGCATTCCAGGATTTCCCAATAGGGGGGGCGCCAGGAATTATTGATCGCCGTCATGGGGGAGAAATTTTTGCTTCTGAAGAAAGGCTGAGATGCAAAATAGTGCTATTACTGCTATAATATATAGTGCTATATTTTTTTAAACGACGGCAAATAGGGGGCGCGCGCCTGTTGCGCCCCCCTGGATACGCCACTGTTCAGGGACTCTTCAAGTTCAACTCTTACTTTAATTGCCTCTCCTGTATGAATGATCTAGCCTGGAAAAGGGCCTGCTGATACACACAAAAGCTATTGAAGCCTATTCACCCGTAAAAGCTAGTCTGGATTACAAGGTTATCTTCAGATAAGCTTGTACATGTATAAGTGGCCCTAGGCCTACATGGCCTATCGATAATTTAGACAGAAAAATTTGTCTGTTTGGAGGAGTGCCGGAGTTTTATAACATTTTCTGACTTTATATACATATTACATGTAGGTTCTCCTCCGAGAGGGATTCCGTGAAGCTAGACGTAGTCTCAGCGGAGCATATCGAAATTTTGGTCTACCAATAATTATGGCAAAAATGGCAATACTACTACTCGTGAAAGTCTCCCGGGGGGGGGGGGGGCACACAGTATATAGTGTGCGGCGGGTATGTGCCGCCCAAAAGACCCCCATTTTTACCGTCAATTTTCTGTTAATTTTCCAAATTAAAGCATACCATTTTTTTCTTGTTGAGAAAAAGAAGAGAGAAAACCACTCCAAAGCACCGCTTTCTTTTCTTCATTCCATTGTTCCGGCCGCTCTGGCCGGCCCGTTTCGAAGATACCATAGGCCTATGTGATATGACACACATCGTCTTTAGCGAATGGGAGCTTGTGTGTGGGAACCAGGGTAGCATTTCATCAAACGATCATAGGTGGGTGTTCGCCGACATCCCATTGAAACGTGTGTATTAAAATTAACATGCGCTTCAATGGGATGTCGGCGAACTCCTGCTTATGATGGTTTGGTGAAACGATGCCCAGTTCCGTAGCATCATATTTATATTTTAATCCAGTTCCAAAGAGCCCCGTTTTAAAAAATGTTAGTAGTTCCAAAGACCATCCTTTTGATGATACGCTCATTCCGAAGCCCCCTTTTTTGTCTTGCCAGCGGCACATACATTTACCCACCACTGTTGGCTACTTACAAGTTACATTGGAAACTCACTATAACGAGGACCTTGGGACTATGGAAATTACTTTGTTATATCAGGAATCTCCTTATATCAGTGTAAAAATACAAAAGAACATAAAGACTTGGGACCATTAAATTTATCTTATCAGGAATCTTGTTGCATTAGAGCTCATTATACCAAGTTTTCACTGTATCTTGTGTAATTCTTCATATTCATGATATCATACAGGATCTTGCACCTTGATGGCCTTCTGCAGCTAGAGACAACGTCCACCATGCTGAGATACAGGCTTTTGACCTTTGACGTGAATAACACCTTGATCAAGGTGAGGAACTCTGTAGGGGACCAGTACAGGAAAGTTGCCAAGCAGTTTGGAGTCAACGTCAAGGTGCCTGACATTAATCGAGAATTCAGGATAGCTTACAAAAACCAACTCTTCAAGCATCCCAACTTTGGTGTCGCCACCAGTCAGACAACAGAGCAGTGGTGGAGAGAGGTTGTCCATCGTACCTTTCACACAGCTGGATGTGATTGTGACAAACACACCCTGGAGAAGATATCCTCCAAACTTTTCAATGACTTCAAAACAATCCAAACATGGGAAACATTTCCAGAAGTCCCAGAGATGTTGACTTTCTTAAATCGGAATGGAATTGCTCTTGGGGTGCTATCAAATAACGACGAACGCCTATTGAGCGTGTTGAAAGCGCTTGATATTGCTGAACATTTTGCATTTATTCTTCCATCTGCTATGGTAAAGTGTGAAAAACCCAGTGCAGAATTTTTCAATATGGCTATGGAAAGACTGAACATTGAACCAGGGCTGTGTGCTCATGTAGGTGACAATGTGAAACTAGACTATCATGCTGCAAGAAGTGTTGGAATGGATGCATACCTTGTTGATCGGGATGGTACCTTGTCAGAGAAACACCCAGATATCAATCCCAAGCACATCCTGTCTGATATATCCGACCTTGAACCTCTCATATTTCTGCAATAACATGAGCTTCATTTTATGGTATTTTATTTACATGACTGCAAAGATGATCCTCTTTTTCATTTTACATGTATTTATCAACCCAGTGTGGTTAAAATATCCATGGCCTTAACCCACAAAGGCCTTATTGCTGATAGTTGGTGAGTGTTTTGAAAGTTTACAAATCATTGAAATCATTTTATAAAGTCGTAGTGCCTATTTATTTTGTTTGTCCTGAAAAAACAGTGTACTACATGTTCTTGTACCATCACAATTTATGGACCTATTATGAATATCAAGAAGAAGAATAAAGATTGTTTTATAAGGAAATTTGGAAAGTTTAAATGGCCTATGGGACTGAAACTGTTAATTAAAAAATATTCATCTTTTGAGGATGTTTTCCTTGCAGTAAAATATTTACTGTGCAATAGTTGACATGATGTAGAATAGATTAGTGTTTTTTAAGAATGGAGGATTTTAAAAACTCACTTTCACTTACCAAAAGATCCTTTATTGGGTGAAAAAGCTGTCACTGGGAGGTACACTGTGGTGTTTGAACCTTTCATACAGTGGAATCTTGCTATCGTAAACAAAGATGAGACACCTGTACGTGTACATTTATGATTTAGGTGTAATAAATTATTAATATAATATAAACAATAAATCTCAAATACTACATTTGTCCACACCTGTCTTGTTCAAATCTGTGTCCTGTTTCTTAAAACATGCAATAGTAAAATAGATAATAACTGCCATTATTATCCGTATCAGACATCTGAGCTGTGGTTTTACAAAATTGAATTCCCCTCTTTGGTGCAAAACAGCTAGGCTAAGAGGGTTATATTTCTTATATCACCCTCTTTCTTGAAAGCCTATGGACTTTGAGTGACATTATAAAACCAGGCAATATAGCCTTGTATTTTCCCTGGTTTAACATCCGGGAACTTGGAGATCACACAGAGCAGTACAGCTGCACACAAGGGATTAAGCGCGCATTGCTACTATTATGTGACGCATCCATCATTTATTGCGCATTATTTTTGGACTGGATGTGATATCACAATGACTATAACTAGGCTTGCTCTAGATGTATGATGTGGATAATAACAGTATTGACTGGTTCCTACTTTCGGGAAATACAACGTACTATTGCCCTCACTAGATCCATATTACCCTCGTCTTCGACTCGGGCAATATGAATCATTATTTCTTCTTTTCTCTCTTGTCATCCTTTCTCGTCTATCCATTTCTAATTTCCTTTTCCCTTTCCTCCTACCAACACACATGGTGAACCGTAAACCTTCTCCACGTTATAAGCTCCACCATGCAAACCTTCAAAGATCATCTAATATGAATCTAGTTCAGGGAATATATGCCGTATCCTCCTCAAGGCCACTCAATATTATATAAATATTACTGTAACAAATTTTCTCTTAGCCAAGCAAGTGGAATGGTTTCAGAAGCTTTAATTAGAATTTGTCATTGATTAAAGATTTTGTGGAACAGGACCCGGAGGTTAGTCCCATTCTTATACATGTACATGTAACTGAAAATATTTATCATGACAATTATTGATCCTTTAAAAAAGAATGAGCATGTAATGTAGAGAGTCCCTTTAGTTCTTGGTTTCGCATTACAGCTATTTAAACATGATATGGAAAGTATAGAAATCAAAGAATAAAAATGAAAGAATTTATAGAGATGCTATTTTCATTGAAAATCTGTGTTGAGATTTAAAAAACAAAGAATACAAGAACACAAAAGTGCAACAGCATTATTATGTAATAAAGAAAAAAATATATACACCTGTACATGTATACACATGTATATATATATTTCTTTTAGTTTTACGACTTTTATCTTCGTACATATTTCATATTTTCATATATATAATTCATACATGTATATTTTTATATTTATCTAAATTATTTATTACATTATTTGTTTAAGTATACTACGCTAGTTTCAGGGGAAAAAATGAAACAACTGAGCGTAGTCAAGTAACTATTTCCAGGGGTGGGGGTTACAAGATTTTTTTGAGGATGAGAAGTTCTTGGGTGCTCGAGGATCTGAAATCAAGCACACCACACTAGCATCTCCTAATTTGAGATATATGTACGTGTCTCCTGATTTCACCCTGGCCCAAAACACAAGGAAATCTTACAGTTTAATCATTTTCTATGACTCAATATCACGACACACACATGTATGTCACCCAATATCTATAATTTTCTGCAAGTAGATTTCTTGGGTGTTCGAGTAATGATTAACCTGAAGCAAATTGTACTCCCGCACGGAGACACAATCGATTTCACTCAGGGTACAAGAAAAATCTTACATTCTTATGCTTTTGGCCACACCAAAACTCACATGTAGATCTACATTACTTTCATGTAAAATTCACATACTTGTATATATATAATTACATCCCATAATCTCAACTGGCGTAACCAGACTTATTGATTGGGGGGGGGGGGGGGGCGGGAGGGAAGGGGTGACACACAAAATCAGAGTCACATATTTTAGGTTCTGAAATCAAATTTACACATCTCATTTCCATCAGAGCACAAAGAAAATTACATGTAATACATTTGAATGTTTTAAGGACACAATTTCATGACACTGGTGTCAAATTGCATCACAATTTTTATTGCAAACAAACGAGTAAAAAGGGGAAGAGGATTGCTCGACAACTGAAAGACAATGGACTTTTTTAATTAAAAAAATAAATTACCGACCTCTCCCCTTTCTGTAGCGATCTCCGACTCATTACCAATTCATATAATGTTTTTGATAATACATTTATTGTAAAGTAAATTTTTGGTCTTGTTTTGGAGAGACATTCGTGTTCATCTTCATCCCCTAAGTATTCTAAATTCATAACAGCGACACTCCGTGACACAGAATTATTTAACAGCAGTCTGGCGGCGACATACTTGTACATATCTTAAAGATTAATTTTCACTCCTATAACAGACATATTACTTTTGTCAAAATTGTAAACTAATTGATTCCTAATATCCCCCCCCCTTGAAAATGGGGTTGTATCTCAGGGGCGTCGATCCTGGGGGAGGAGGCAGGGTCATTTGCCCCCAAGAAATTATGGGGGGGCAAACATCGTTTTGCCCCCATTAAATCCGCTGAGGTGTAAAATAAGATAAGGAAAAATGATGCAAAACTCAAGAAATAAAACCTTCCAAACAATGAAATATAAAAAGGTGTTACACGATCAGAATTCATTTTCGCCTAATTTCGCCAAATTCTCTAATTTTCCCTGCTTTATGTAACCGTGGGGAAGCTGGTAATTAAGAGGCGTTATAAAATCATGAAGGGCACATATACTACATGTATACACCTTCATTGCCCCCCCCCCCAATCCCAAACGCGGATCGAACCCCTGGTGTATTTGTACAGGCTACCCCCTCCGTCGAAAAAAAGGGGAGGGATGTATACCCCCCTCCACTCTGTTCTTGACGCAAACCTCTCAAAGTTGCAGACTCACTGAAAGGAAACTACCGCTATACAGAAAAAGCTGCCTTGAATTGAAACAGAATAACTAGATGTTTTTGTTGTTGAGAATATATGTAGAATTTTTATACCGTTGATGAACTAACCAAAACACCCACGCACGCCCACAAATGTGACAGACGGATTCTGGAAAAATGATACAAAATTGCATCGCTTTTCTAGAAATTGAATGATGGTGATTCCTCCTCAGCTCCTTGTGACCTAAATCACGGGACCTAAATCACGTGTGACCTTTTGGTAATCACGCGTTGAAAATATATTTGTCATGATGATTAACAAAGAATCAATGCGGTTTTTAAATTTCTAAAGGATTGCGGCTTCTAAAGGAGTGTTAATTGAATTCTCTTGGAGAAAATAATGACTGAATTCTCCGAAGACTTCTTTCAGTTAACAGCTTTTATTTGTATCCAACACAGTATTGAATATTCGTAGGAAAAAAATAGAATAAAAATGAAAGAAAAAAAACATTATTCGGTCCATTGTATCCCGCTGATAATGGTAATATCTTTCAAGAGAATTGATAGGAAATTGATGAAAAAATAGACAAATAAAGATAAAAATATAAAGGGGATAGAAAAATGAGAAAGCGATGTGCAAAGTACTAAATATATAAAATCAGTTTCTCCATGTTTATCTATCAACGTCTCTGGAAACTGCTCTTCACCTTACGATAGAAACTTACATGTATTTACAAAAAAATTAATGTCTTTGAAGCTTTTATATGAAAGTGAATGATCTTCTATAACTTTCTCCAATTATTATTAAGGGACTATTAATGCAGTTAGGATCCTTGGAAAAAAGAGAAGAAGAGTAAGAATTAAAATTTTCACTGTGAAGAAATATAATAATGGTTAGAACTTTTTATGATGTAAGGTCAAAATTCTGAGTGCTAAAAATGAGAGGAGAGAGTAGGAATTAATATACATGTAATTTAAAACCTTTCAAGCTTGGAAATTTGAGTAAGAGTCGCTTCCCAGTTGGCTTGGAAAAAATCACTGAAGAGAATGAGAGAGAGAGAGAGATATATATATATATATATATATATAAAGAGAGGGAGGGGGTGGGGGCATGCAGGGGTAATGAACAGCACACAAAATAATTATATTTTCTGCAATATGAGTGGTGAGATATCTTATTTCTATTTTCATTCTTATTTGGTCCGAAATGAATGAGAAAGGCTTTGCATGGCGCATGCTACGTTTCAGCACAATTCGCTATTATCTATTTCTGTCATGTAGTGACGGAGAACAAAGGTTTTAATATTTCCATTTAGGCTGAAAGACAGTGGCGTAATGAGCCAAAAAATCTTTTTTTTTTTTTTTTTTTTTTTGGGTGGGGGGGCGCAATCTTTGCGAGGGAGCGGAGCGACCGAGCGGGGGGAGGGTGTGTCCCCCTCCCGCGGTAGGGAGTTTATTCATTTTTCAACTTGAAAATGTGCAATCAGGGACATACCTAGGAAGGACATTTTGACTTTAAAATTTGCAACATGGGGCATACACTATGAACATGGCGAACAAAGAAGCGGACAAAATATACAGCTCCTCATTGTACCTTCCACAATTGCTCTGGTAGACAAAAGAACATCCCTTGATTCCTATTATGTAAAAGTATGTAGAACATGTGTCACATGCATATTCACCTGTTCTACTTATTTTATATAAGAGCAATGAAGGGATGTGTTTTTGTCTACCAGAGCAATTGTGGGGGGTACAATTAGCTGCTGTATATTTTGTCCGCTCTCTTTGTCATCGTGTTCATCATCATCATCATCATCACTGGTTACACAGCAACAGAACTGAAGATTGTTCCATGACGCTGTGGTCGGGTGCAGATGTGACGAATTAGTTATTAAGGGCAGCTTTAAATTTGTCTAGGGTTGGTAGTGAGGTGGTGGCAAAGGGCAAGTCGTTCCAGTTCCGAATGGTTCTTGGTAGGAAGGAGTGTAAATGCCGATCTGTTCTGGACTCGATGACTTGGTATGCATCTGGCGAGAAGCGCCTACTCGAGTGCTTTGATTTTCTGGAGTACAGCTTGCTCGAGGTACAGGGACATTCTTTCTTGTGGATGAGGTGTCTCTGGCGTCTCTCAGCTAGGCTTTCCCACCCCAGTCTTTCAAGCATTGCGGAGACACTGGACGTCCGACGGTAATCGTTGACCACGAAGCGGGCAGCTCTCCTCTGAACCTTGTCCAACATCTGGATGTACTTTTTCTGGCAGGGGTCAGTGACAACAGCTGCATATTCAAGATGTGGTCGAACAAGAGCTTTGTAGGCTATGGACTTGGTATGAAGACTACATTGGTGAATATTTCTTCTTAAAAGTCCGAGGATTTTATTAGCTTTACTGACAATACGGTGATAATGAGCCTTCCAGGAAAGATCATCAGAGATTGTTGCTCCAAGGTAGGTGTGTTCATGAACTCGCGACAGGGTTTCTCCAAGCATCGTGTAGTCGTGGGGAGTCTTGGACTTCCTCAACCCTAATGACATGGTGTTGCACTTTTTAGGGTTGAACGTCATCTGCCACTTGGAAGCCCACCGACAGACGTGGTCGAGATCTTCCTGGAGCTTGTTACAATCTTGAGCACTTAAAACGGTGGTGTATATGATGCAATCATCAGCGAATAAGCGTATGTTGCATTGAAGCCCTTCAACAATGTCATTGATGTAGATAAGGAACATCAGCAGTCCCAACACAGTCCCTTGTGGGACACCTGATATCACTGGATGCCACTTTGAAGCCTCACCATTGGTGATAACACGCTGTTGCCGTTGTGTCAGAAACATACTTATCCAATCAAGGACTCTGTTCCGGATTCCATAATGGTGAAGTTTAGATTTGAGACGTTCATGAGGTACACAGTCAAAGGCTTTTATAAAGTCCAGGATAGCAGCATCAATTTGTTGTGAGCTGTATATCCCTTCCATCCAATCGTTAAGAACTTGGGTGAGCTGGGTGACACATGAATGTCCCTTCCGGAATCCATGTTGCAACGGCGTCAGGATCTTATGTCTATCAAGATGAAACAGGGAAACAGGTCGATAGTTCTCAGGACTTTCTCTAGATCCTTTTTTGAAGATTGCAGTAACATTGACCAGAAGCCAGTCATCTGGCAGGATTCCAGTATCCAAAGATTGCTGAAATAATGATGTTAAGACAGGAGCTAGTTCTTCTGCTGTTTCCTTCAACATCCGGGCTGTAACCTCATCAGGACCAGCTGCTTTGCTGACATCCAGGCTCTTAAGAAGCTTCAGCACACCCTCACATTTTATTGTTGTGTCATCCATGGCAGGGTATCTACTTGGTGTGAATGGGATAGAGTTATCTCTTTCGATTGTAAAGACCGAGTTTAATTGGTCCACAAGGGCAGCGGCCTTTTCGTTGTCTAACGTTAAGAGTTTGGAGTCCTTCCTAAGAGTTGGGATTCCTGAACTATCAATTCTTTTACTCCTGATATACTTCCAGTGATACCTAAGTAAAAGCGTGTCGCTATTCGACCGACCGGGAAAAGGGCATAAAGAAATATATTTTTCATGAACTCGGATACATAATTCTGAAAATATGCACCCCAAAATAATCTTAGCTAATTTTATAACACAGTCCAATGTTATATTAAATTCTACATTACTTTAAATATATTAATAGGAATGAGGTACCCATACGTAGATGCTGGGGGTGCTTTTACAATATTGAGAACAAATCTGTATTTAAATGAATACCAAGTGGACCAACGCAAACTTTTTTTTAAGTAATGACGTATTTTCTGTTATCTGGTTATTATAATTAACTGTGATGAGGTTTTTCATCCAACCAATGAAATACGTTATCACTGTTAGAAACAAACAGTTGAATGGCATGAAATTTTCTTCCTTACACTGAGTTAATACCGTATTAAAACCTCGATTATGCTATGGTCAGACGGACAGATACGCGCGATACGCATGTCTGCGGATGTGCATCCGTAAAAATCCGTAGAAATCCGCAGCAATCCGTATCATGCGTATCATCCGTAAGTGCATCCGTAAAAATCCGTGGGAGTGCGCAGGAATCGAGGTCTTCCGCGAAAAAGTTTTGAAAATCTCAAAATTATTTTAAATTTCCCGCGCAAGGTCTTTTGCGCAGAATTTAGGTAGAATTTTCGTATTGTTCCGTATCATGCGTATTGATCCGTATCTTTGCGTATTTTTGCGTAAAACGTCCGTATCCATCCGTAACCTAATCCGCAGGATCCGCAGACATACGCAGATCCGCAGCGTGAATTTTGAAAATCTCAAAATTCTGCTGCGGATGAAATATACGTAAGCATCCGCAAAATATACGTTATCCATACATAAACTACGTAACTCATACGTATCGTCCGTAAGTCATCCGTAAGTCGTCCGTGACATGTGTCAGCGGGTTGGCAGCGGATGGGCTCATCAACAGGTTTTACCCGTAACATCCGTAATTCATACGTAACATTCGTAACTAATCCGTATCGTCCGCAGAATATAGGTAACTTTTGCTCAAATTTGCGTTATTTGGGGGTAAAAATTACGCATTTTCATTATCCAAATATACGCAGGCATCCGCAGGTCCGTAACATGGCCGTGTGACTGTAGCCTCGATAAGAGGCACATACCGACTTGAAGGATTGTATCCTTTATATTTCCTGGATTATTGATATACAGTGCGTCCCAATAAAAAGGAAACCGGAGTTGTCAGTTATTTTCCCAGTAAAATAGAACAATTCATGCCATATAATATATACTACCATAAAGTTTAGCCCTTCCTCTTTCTTTTGACACCTAATATGACACTTAAAGTTTATGCATTGATGAGCAAGGAGAGTTTAAAATTTGAATGTCAAAATCAAGTTGCACAGAATAAGTGGTCAAGATTGGAAAGGATGCAGCAACGTTGGTTAACAAAGGAAGGGCTCATTACCAATTCTTTGGTGTTCTTTTTTATGTTTCTTTCACCAAATTCCTCAATGAGAATGAATACGGTTTTTAAGCACAAGCTTTTCACTTGCTTGCCTGACCATGCAGCTAGCAACACAGCACAGAGTTTTCCTAGTAATGCTTAGGTCAGACGGACATGTACGGATGTCTGCGGATGCATCCGTAAAAAAAAATAATTTCACCCGCAGAAATTGTTGAAAATCTGCGCAAAAAGCCAAAAAACCACGGTAGATACGCATGAGATACGGATGCAATACGCATGAAATACGCAAATCCTGCGGATGTTCTGCGGAAGACACCCCTTTGGCGGATGTGCCACGCTAGTGTCACTTAAATTCTGCGCAAGATGCGGACTAGATACGGATGTTCTGCGGAAGATACGGAAGTCCTGCGCACGATACGCATACGCACACGGATGTCGGCTTTCTCCTCGTCCGCAACATCCGCATATATACCGCGGCTTGTGGAGCATCACTTCAGTTGCGATTCGATCTTTGGAGAGAACACTACTACTACTACTACTACAGATTTTCAAAATTCACGCTGCGGATCTGCGTATGTCTGCGGATCCTGCGGATTAGGTTACGGATGGATACGGACGTTTTACGCAAAAATACGCAAAGATACGGATCAATACGCATGATACGGAACAATACGCAAATTCTACCTAAATTCTGCGCAAAAGACCTTGCGCGGGAAATTTAAAATAATTTTGAGATTTTCAAAACTTTTTCGCGGAAGACCTCGATTCCTGCGCACTCCCACGGATTTTTACGGATGCACTTACGGATGAAACGCATGATACGGATTGCTGCGGATTTCTACGGATTTTTACGGATGCACATCCGCAGACATGCGTATCGCGCGTATCTGTCCGTCTGACCTAAGCATAACAGATAGATAGATAGATAAAATGGTCTTTATTAAAAAATGTCATGCATCGCAACCAGAAGTTGAATTGTACATGGGTTACAAGTTGATCTCACAAATACAAAATAGAAATACATTATAGGCCTAATTACATTTTGAATATTTACAATCAGACTCTAAATTCATTTTCACAGAGTATTCATTATTAGACAGGGGATTATTGAAAATTTCAAGTGTCTTGAGTATATGGGATAATCATTAAATATTAATATTATATGATGTTAATTTTAATTTCATTCCTATAAGTACTAAAGGATGAATGTGTTTAGGTTGCAGATTGGCTTTACATCAATGTTGGAGGCAAATAAATAGTTGCATTATAAAAATATTGATAAAAAATCCTAGAAACAAGACAAACATTGATAATATCACTCGTAATCATTATATTTCTTGACTTCACATGTAGTCATTGATATTATTTTGAATTTCCTTTAACACTGTTTAGCAATATTTGCTTTTTTGATAGGTTACATGACCTTACATCAATGTTAGAAATACATAAATAATTGCTTTGTTAAGTGAATATTAACAGAAAGAAAGAGAACGGGGTTAAATTTGATAAATAACTTAGATAATTATAACCTAAGACACAATTAAAAATTAAAAACAAATCTAATGTAATTATTTCCAAATAATTTTAACTGACGCAACTCGGGAAAAAATAAGATAAGATCAAAAACACAACACTAACAAATAAATAATCCTTCTGCATATAAAATATATGTAAAGTATTACAATCAGGATATTATACAATTTGAAATTATAAGAAAGTGTGGTACATGATCAGTTTGTGATACAAGAATAGTCAGAAGCATTTTACCTTGCATCTTATTCATTTAACAAATGGATGAGGTAAGGTAGGGGCTGTTTTGGAACCTCGTTGTTTTGCAACGAAATTGTTGATATTTAGGTGTTTTCCTAGCCTTTTGACAAGGCCCTCGTGACTTGGCTATTTTTCTCGGCAAGTAAGCTAGTAGTGGCTGCATAACAAGACTAGCCGCCCAGCCCGGTGAATGCGCGATCGAGCGACGTGAGTCCGAGGGCCTTTTGGAACCTGGCCTGTATTTCTTATGCTATCCTTTGTTCCTAGCGAGGATCTGCTACCTTATAGGTAGGAGCCAATCAGCGAACTTCGCATGACGTCAGCATAAATTTGGTATGCAAATTCGCCTTCACCCGGCGCTGCGGCCCGTGCAAGCTACATCAATCATGGAAAGCAAGCCCCGCAGATACCGTTGTGATTGGTCGATAATCCTCGGTAGGCGTGTTTTAGCGCACGAATGTCAACTCGTGAATAATTCATATCGGACGATGGATACCTCGGTTCCAAAAGGCCTCGCGACTAAAGTCGCTCGATCGCGCGTTCACCAGGGCCGTGTTGATTCTTTTCGTCGCCGGCTAGTCTCGTCTCAGGCACAGCATGACGAGGAAAATAGCCAAGTCACGAGGCCTTGTCAAAAGGCTAGTGTTTTCCTTAAGTGGTATCCAACAATCTGGGCAACATGTAGCCATTCACTGCATAGTGGATTTTTCGCCAGACTTTTGGCAAAGTCAAGACAAAGGTTTTTACGTCTGAGACTTAGCGTTTCCAGAGAACAAATTTGAAGGGCTTCCTCATAATATGTTGTGTAGTCTTTACCTAACATTATCTCGGTGGCCCGTTTTTTGATACTTTCTAGTAGCTGGCAATTTCGTTTCGTTAAATTTCCATTGAACACAGGTGCCCCGTAATCAAGAATAGGGCGGATGTACCCACAGTACACTGTAATCATGTCACACAGAGGTAACCTATATTTCGTTAAACACCTTAGCATATACAGTTTCCTGTTACAGCGTTTCAGTAGTTCAGATACATGCGAATGGAACCGCACTGGAAGTTGCCCAAGCTTTCCGTCGGTTTCCTGATGGGAATGTTCCGTTAAAGTCAACGATCTGGAAGAACGTTCGAAAATACCAGAATGAAGGTACAAGTTTGAACCTCAACAAAGGCCGATCTGGGAGGCCAAGGTCAGTCCGAACAGAGGACAACATTGTCGCAGTTCAGCAGGAAGTAGCTGCAAATCCCCATGTCTCGACGAGAAGAAACGGACTTGGCATGTCAAGGTCTTCCTACCACAGGATCATCCGACTGGACGTGCAATGGTATCCTTACAGGATACGCATTCGGCACCAACTACTAGAAGCAGACATGCCCAGACGACTCCGATATTCCCAGTGGTTGCTGGATCGTGGCCCAAGGTTTGTTGAAAACCTCATCATTGGAGATGAAGCGTCCTTCTTCATGAACGGCAAGGTCAATAACCACAACGTCCGGCAGTATGCTCCAATCCACAACCCACCACCGTTCAACTACGATGTCAACATCAGTCGCGAGGAGGTTTCCGTCTGGGTAGGACTCTGTGGTAATGGATCGTTGATCGGACCCTTCTTCATCAACGGAAATCTCGATGGAGAACGCTACCTACATCTTATCAACGAAGACATCGTTCCAGAACTTGATCAACACTTCGTTCGCCAGCCTGATGGGAGCTTCGAAAGAGTCTGGTGGGTACAAGATGGAGTACCGCCTCATCGAAGATTAGTCGTCAGGGAGAGACTGCAGGAACTCTTCAACAACAGAGTCATCGCGTTGAATCATGATGTCGATGGCCTCCCAGGTCACCAGATCTCACCCCGTGTGACTTCTTTCTTTGGGGCTTTCTGAAGAGTAGGGTCTACACCTCCCCACCACGAGACACTAATGACCTGCGTAACAGGATCGTGAGAGAGTGTGAGGCACCGCGGCACCAAGAACCCGTGATTCGCCAGGCAGTAGGAGCCATGAGGGGCAGAGCACATGCAGGTGTGCGTGGACAGGCATGGTGGACATGTTTAGGGACGTTGGGGATAGAGTTACACGGTCCAAGATTTATGAGTTGCTCTTGTAAAGGATGAAATAAAAAGAAATAAAACTTTCATCGTTTGTTTGTGGGTCTTTATTCGGTGTCACAATTAGGTGTCACAATTAGGCGTCACAATTCTTTTAAGTGGAAAACAAGAGAAGACAGCAAGAGAGCAAGTTGAGATATGCAAGAGATTGAAAAGATTGAGGTTAGAATATCACTGAAATGAAATAAGAGGGTTGAAATGAATTGAAGATAACTTAGTTAAAGAATGTTAAGGATTGAATAGAAATCGGGAATGAAAAATGGGGATGCATGGAGACTGTGAAAATGTAAAAAGCGAAAATATGCAAATAGCATAACTACTTCATAAAGTGAAACAAAATGTATCACATTAAAAACGAGGAGTGAGCGAAAAGGGGAAATGAAAAGAACATGGATACTGTAACAGAAATAGAAACCAAACACAATAAAGAAGATAATGAAGACAAAAGAGAAAACGTGATAACAACATGAAGGCAATTGAAAACAAGCACATAGAGACAATTTTGTATTTTGCGCTATATAAGCATCTTATTATTATTATTATAAACTCGAATAATCTACATTAAAACGTTCGCACCAATATTCTGTGCAAATCGATTCTTACATTAAGCTGGTAAAATCGTTCTAAGTCGGTCAAGCATAAACAAATCTTCGTGTATTTGGTATCACATAAAAGAAGAGACTTTATTCTTACTAAAAGTGTCCATGTTTTATTCCAATCCTATTTCATTATCAAGATATCTATCTCCAAAAACGGGTTTCCTTTTCTCTGGGACGCACTGTATATATTCGTTAACACTCTGAAGACATATTGCGCTGTTGCTACCGAGACGGGCTGATATATATTCACTTGACTTTGTTTTTACGGAAAATAAACTTCTTCAAAGAGATCACGCAAGTAGGTGCCTATAGGCTTTAGGTTTTATGGAACGTTCGTCCTCATTTATGCATGTACAGCCAGCGCGCGAGTGGTGCATAATTATGGGTAAACTAATTTCTCCCAGCACCGTTTGTCGCAGTATACTGTAGCTCCGGGAAAGGAATTATCTACTTACTCGCGTTGTGTTATTGGTCAAGTGGCCAGTGGTCACTAATTATGCCCGAATAGTGACTATAAAAACATATTCTCTACATGGCTATTTGGGAATGTGTTAGTTTGTAACAGAAAGGGAGAAATACACATTTAATTGAAAATCATGTGATATCACGAATATTTATATATCACTTGTATGGAATTGAAAATTGAATTTCATTTTTTTTTTTTTTTTTTTTTGGGGGGGGGGGGGGGGGGGGGGGGAAGCGCCCCAAGCCCCCCCCCCCCCCCCCCCCCCCCACCAGTACGCCAGTGCTAAAAGATATTGTTAAGTCAACCTTGATTTAGAGGATATTGTTATTTTCATCAACAGCACCAGTCTGGCACAAATAAATTCAAATTCAATTCCTATAAATGAAAACAAACGATTTAGTAACACATACTGAAATGACATGACGGATTGGAGTAAAAATGTGAAATGAAGTAAAAGTGACTACACATTTCTGTTTCATTGTTTATCACTCTGTCAATATTGGACAAATAAAACTAGTAAAAGACCAACATTCTAGAAAATCAGACTATAAACATGAATACAAGGCAAAGGAAGCGATGAACGATCATAGCGAAAACTACAATCTTGAGACTGATATTGTTAACAGCACATTACATCTGCTGAGTGCCAAAAGGATGTTAATTCCTATAATTTTACACAGAGTTAATAATAATAATAATAATAATAATGAATATTTAGTAGCGCTAAAAACAGAAAGTACCATAGCGCTTACAAAAAATACGCATACACATATGAAAAGAAAAGACAACAGCAACAGCAAAGAGACAGACTCAAAAAAGTAAGAGAATTAAGAGATTACATTAAAACATTATAATATTACTGAGGAAATAGATATGTTTTTAGGGATCTGTTGAAAGTGGCTAGACAAGTTATTTCTCTGATGCAGAGTGGAATATTGTTCCACGTTTTAGATGCAGCCACTGAGAAACGCTTTTCGGTTGATGAGAGTCTGGATTTGGGAATAACAAGCTTACGTTTATCAGCTGTTGAGCGAAGATTGCGAGATGGTGTATAGATTTTGAGTGTGTTATTAAGATATTCAGGAGCTAAATGGTTTAGAATTTTAAAGACGTACAAACAAACTTTAAAAAGAATACGTTGGTGTAGAGGTAACCAGTGAAGTTCCTTAACCAAAGGAGAGGTATGTGTCCTAGATCCTAGGCCAAAAATAAGTCTAGCAGCTCGATTCTGGACAGTTTCAAGCTTCCTCCTCTCTTTGGAAGATAAAACTGTATATAGGCTATTACAATAATCTATTCGGGAAAGAATTAAAGCTCTGACAGCATGGTGACAAGTCTTCACATCAATGAATCTACGAATTCTCCATAAATTGCGGAGATGATAGTTGCAATTGCGTATTACAAGCACATGCGTAGCCAGGATTTTTCAATTAGGGGGGAGGCCAGACGTGAAGGATCAAACCGCATAGCCAGGATTTCATTTTTAGGGGGGGGGGGGGGGGGTTGTGTGGGGCGCGCGAAGAGTGCAAAATTGGTGGGGGTTGATGCGGGGAGGGGGAGTTTACCGCGCGTAGCGCGAAAGCTCTTACGTTTTACAGCAAATCTGAGAGAAAGATAACGGCTCGTAGCACTTTTTTTAAGGCGCAAAGTTAGTTCGACGCCCTGGCTGCTTTTCAGTTATTTGGACGCAATACTGCACTGTATGTAACAGGGGTGGGTGCAGGGAGGGGGGGGGGGGGGGGGAGTTTCCTCCTTCCAGCGGGAAGCGCGAAAACTCTGCCGTTTTTATCAAATTTGAGACAAATATAAACGGCTAGTAGCATACAATTTTTTTTAGGCGGAAAGTTATAGTTCGAGGCCCTGCCTGCTTTTAAGTTATTTGGACGTAATACTGCACTGTATATGTAACAGGGGTGGGTGCAGGGAGGGGGATTTTCCCCCTTCCCGCGTGAAGCGCGAAAGCTCTGACGTTATAGCAAATAAAGAGAAAGATAACGGCTTGTAGCAAACAATTTTTTTGTAGGCGAAAAGTTATAGTTCGACGCTCGGACCGCTTTTCAATTATTTGGACGCAACATTTCATATGCGAGGGGGCGAAGCCAGTGGCGTATCTAGGGATTATGGCGCCCGTGGCAAACAATGAAGTTAGGCCCCCCCCCCCCCCGAGTGCCCAAACTTATCTACGTTATTGTACAAGCGAGGGAGCAAAGCGACCGAGCGGCAAATTTTTCACTTTTTAACACTAAAAAACGCATTTATTTGTGCATTTTACCCAGGAAATCTCTCGAGTATAGGTTGTATGTTGTTTCGGGACTGGGTTATTTTGCACAGAATTTACACGCAAATCCCATAGAAAAGAATTTTTATGGCAAAGAGTTAATAATAATAATAATATGCCTCGTTTACCCAGGATAGCCTCTTCAGTATTATATACTGTTCTCCCTGAGGGTCCTGCAATCATACTATTACCCCGGCTTTAGCCGAGCTACCGTGGTGCTCAAGCATTCAAGGAATTCCTTAATCAGTTTTTAAAGCTACAAAATGACAACACAATTGTCCGACCGGGCAAGTTTATTTTTGACTTTTTTGTTGAAAATGATCTCATCTGTTTTAGTTGTTTCAGAGATATGTGACAGATTCTCGACAGGGGCTAAAATCATTGTTAGTGTTATCACTATTGTCATCATTATTATCATCGTAATTATAATTGCTTGTTGTAGCTGTTATCATAATACTTATTGCTATCGTTACTATCATTATTATAAATATTATAGCTGTTGTTTTTGTTATAATACTCATTAACATCACGATTATTTATGTCTTTTAACCAATATCATTAAGTTTTTCCAGCAAGTGCAAAAAAAAGCATATTTTCGATCAGCTCTTTTAAATGCATGTTAAGATATCGTTATCTTGAACACGACATATATATTAAAAATAACAGCTTTACATCATTTAATAAGAGATCGAAAGATATTGTAATTTTACTGTAAACCTGTTTTACCACTATTATATTATTATATATAATTATTATATTATATATTATATTATATATATATTATATATTATATATATTATATATTATATATATTATCTTTTGTCTTTTTAGGAACCCCAGACTGTTTAGAGATAGTGCAAATACAAATCCACAAGGGTGTGCGAATTTTGATATCGGTAATGCTTAAATCTTGTTGGAACCATTATTATGCTTTCATTAAAAGGGAACAATCCTTGGCTCATTATCATGTTTTTTTTAAATATAATTTTATGTAAGATAACTATGTAAGTTATATATCTAATTCCACAAGTGCAGTGCAATATATTTTATTCTCTGATGACACCAGTGTATTTCGATCCATCTCAGATTTCCAAACCCTTGTAAGAACAATTAGCACTGAATTACCTAAAGTATCAAAATTGGTTAAATGAAATATACTGTGCCTTAATGTAAGAAAATTTTGTACTTTCAGCACAGCATGACAAACAAGAATCTACCACACACTGAAATAACTTTGGATAGTGAATTATTGGGGGGAAAAGGAGAGCACAACCTATTTTGGTTTTTGGATAAAGGAAATTCTGAGATGGAATAACAATCATGAAATATTGGTGTACCGTGTAGATTAAAATATTATGTTCCTTTATATAAGATATATTTTGTATAATACGTTAATTCTGCCACATATTCCAATTTTTCAACGTCTTACGGGCAATTTTGATTAGTTATACCATTTTACCACTGCAAGGGAAGACTACGTTTATGTACTAATTCTTAAATCACTCCAATCCTTGGTTTTTCAAACTAAAAACTCTAAAAGACTACAAAATGCACATTTCACGATTCGCTTACATAATGACCAACTACCCTCATGTCCCCTCTATTTTTACATATCCACTCTTATCTCACCAAGCAGACTGACAAGTTCCATTTAATGAATTCAGAAACGGTATTTGCTATGAAATTTATTATATACACCGGACCAAACATCTGGAACTCTCTCCCCATTGATATTCGAAATCTTAAGTCATTGTATTGTTTAATAAAGTTGTTAAAACATTAAAAAAACCATGTTTTTGAAGAACTGATCTTTACGTATAACTCTGTTCATTATGTATATGTTTATTGAGCCATATCTCTGATTGTTCATGACCTGCATGGCATCAGCTACTCAGTAATTAGGTGTACCCTGTTATTATTGTGTTGATAGAAACAAACGCCCTTTCCCCATCCTTTCACTTTCCAAATCGAGCTCACAACCCTCTTGTATACCTAATTGATGTTTATTACCATTAAGTATTGGAAGTTATAATTTCTAAAGAAGTCAAACACATAATGAGAAATTCATGTTCACGAACATGTATGTTCGAAAAGAAGATAAAGAGACCAATAAATCATATCAAATTAAATTTATAAAGAGTGTTCAAATTTGTCGGGTATCATGGTCATTTATTTGTTGGAGAAAATCAATGAAAGTGAATTGTAATAGAGAATGTATAGGTTGCATTATTTTCCTCACATGATTTCACTCGCATGGTTTCATTCGCCATTTGGAGTTCCACTGCTATTCCTTCCTCCATAGAAAAACTCGATCTGAAATAAAAAGCGTATGGTTTTACAAAAGAATAATTGGAAATAGCACCCTGCTCTAATGACATTCATATTTAAAGGGCAGTATTATTATAACATATATGAAATATAGTTAACTGTTACCAAAAAAATAGATATATCAATGAATTCATCGAATCGCGCCAGGCAAATATGATTATTAAAGATGATAAGAATTTTTTTCGATGAAATTGAATATCTCGCCCTTCCTTTCAACTGTACGAAGATGCAAAATGCAGAGGGAATATAGTTGAGCTTAGAATGCATCTAGCATTATAATGCTTCGTTTGTGTTCTAACAGCTTCACCTCGATCAAATTCGAGGACGAATAAAGCCAATTATTAACATCCTTATACCCTTTTTGTTTATGGAAATAGAGGCCAATAGACAAAAGGACCGATAACAATTCAGAGAAAAATATGAAGTAACGGGGGAGAGAGAGAGAGAGACAGAGAGGAAGAGGGAGCGGAAGAAAGAAAAAGAGATAAATAAAGAGAGAGCGTGAGATATATAGGAAATAAAAAGTAAGACAGAAAGAATGGGACCAGAGAATAAAGAGACGAGGTAGGGAAAATGTTTGCTTTCAAAATATGTCCTTTTTTGTTCGAACAAAATGAAGCGAAGAAAATCAGTTTTCCCCATGAGAGGATGCCTATAGTTTTTTTTGAAGCCCCTGAATTTTCCTCACGCCACTGACATTTTCTGAACCCTATTCAATGTTCAAGAACGGAACTCAGAACTGCCGACTCAATTAGAATAAAATGTACGATAAATTCCGTCAAAAGCTGTGAAATTACAATTATCCTTTGAAGTAATGGCGTTAGTAACCTTCAACGATTGACAAATGATACATCGCACTATCTCTGAAAGAGATTCTCGTGATATAAAGAACCCCCCCCCCCCAAAAAAAAAAAAAAAAAAAAAAACACAAAACACAATACAAAACAAAACAAAACAAAAAGAAAGAAAAAAAAATTAAAAAATAATTTAAAAAATTACATAAATATGGATGACCTTTTGAATAGCTTCTCCATTCACCGCGCGACTTTTACCAGCAGTAACAAAATATATTATATTATAATAATATTATATATTTGGCTACTTTCTGAAAGTTATGCGCATCACAACTGTCAGCATGATAACTTACATCAAGACAAAAAGCATATCAAATTTGAATAAAAAAAAAACAACTTCAGAATAAGCAAGGCTGAACTTAATTTCTCTCTGCCAGGAAAGGATTTAGAGAATTGACCTTGTTCTCCAACAATGACACATCAATTTATCCGAATAGTATTATATAATAGGATATTATTATATTGAAGTCTGAATAATAAGATATTATCATAATTATTACAGTCCGGCTGCAACTTTCGACATTCCCGCGAGTTGGAGATGTTCATCCGTATTTTCCGGTTTCACCTTATCCTCTCCAAGGCTATATCATTGCTGAATATATGCGTGTGTATTCAATCGCAATTGCAACATTTTGGTTATTTTGACAGGTTCTGACATTTTGCATTCTTGGACTTTTGCAGTGGTTTGTCCAGCTTTTCCAAAAGGGCTCCTACACATTTTAAATGGCAAATTGATTATTTGACATAATTCAAATGGAACTTTTAAAAGAGCTCATAGTATACTCAAATTATCAGATATCCGAAGGTGATTCGTGTTCGTCGACTTTTTGCCTTTGAATGAAAATACAACCAACGATCGAAGGCGAATGCTTTTTTCACCCAGACTGCAAGCGTGAAAGATCTCCGTTATCTTCAACGAATTCATTCATAACAAGTATCACGAAAATCATTAGCCTGAAATATTTCGGTAACTTCAGAATCACCGCATTCGTCGTCAACATCATTGAGGCCTACTGATAAATTCTGAATACATCATACGTTGTCTTCTCGTTCAATATGGCTAACTTCGCCGTTTACTCTGGGATGCTCACCCTGAACGTAATGTCCGCAATCTTCAACGCCGTCACAGTCATTGTCATCATCGCAAGCAGCAAGTTGAGGAAGACACATAACATCTTTCTTTGCAACATCGCCTTCTCTGACTTTGTAGCCTCTTTCATCACCGTCTTCACCTTGGTGTATCGTGAAATCACTCGCACATTTGTAAGAAAATATCCTTTTGTTTCTGAGGAGGATTACAAAAAAATAGGTCGATAAGCAAGAGAGTTTAATTGCTCATTGGGGGAAGTGAGTAGACTACTAATCAATTCATCACCAAAATCAATTACGTTTTACTGAAAAATAGTTAATGAGTCACTTAAGAAATTATTGCTGCACATGGATGAAAAATGTTTTATTCTTCTCAAGGGTTAATTATTGCAATGATCACGTTTATACGTGAAAAGCAAGCAGGAAAAAATGTAAAAAGTAAAAACAGTTTTTCCCGAACTTTCACCATAAATAAAATGTCCCGGTCAAGATTCATCATTTTTCGCGCACACATTTTGATCTAAGATTGTACCATGTGATAAAATCTTAAAAGTGAAGTAAAACAGAAAGAAGTATTTATCCAGTAAGTAATTAATTCCCTTAACGTACAGAACATGAAATTTTGACATGCTTCTCGGGATGCAATAATCTACAAGCATCGATCCTTGCCTGATATTGTTGTGACCTCACGTAAAAGACCTACCTGACAGTGTGTCCTAACTTACAAAACATGATGCCCAAACCATGGGAACACAGAATATTGTGGAAAAGAAGAGGGGGGGGGGGGGGGGGGGGGGAGAGTTGGAAACTGTTGTTATCGCATGATAAGGAAAATGTGGCATATATCATAGATCAGAAATATAGTCGACAGATTCATCCTATCATCATATTCAGGTCGCGTGTTATCCTGCAGAAAATTAGGAGAAAATGTCCAAATATTTTTTTCTGCAATGAAGACTTCTATTTAATCGTTTAATTTCGGGTGAGATACCATGAGTAATCTGTATCCTTTAATCATTATTTTTGTACTGTTAATAAAAAAAAATACTCGTAAATTGATGCGATAGAATTTTTCTAATAAAATGTTATCATTTTAACTTCCCCCAAAGAGTATGTGACTTGTTTTTTCAATGATAATATACGATGAAACTGTTCGATGTTTAGAAAATTCGCCAATAATAATGGTCTTTAATGGTGGTGGTGTGTGAGCCTTTCATATTGTATTTTCCAATGGGCGTGTGGGCAGAGAGAATAAGTATTGTAAAAAAGTTAAAGGCCATATCTTACAAATGTCTGAGGACGAATACAGGGGGTGAACTGTGCACACACTGAGTAGCATTACTGGCATTTGGGCTTATTGCCTCCAGACTTGAGTAGCGCAGGCAATCACACCGTGGAAAAGGCGCTACATGTGCACCGGGTGTTATATTAAGGAGTTTTCGGATGTGTCAACTAGAACGCCGTCCTAGATCCTCCCAGCGACAATGGACTGCGTTGTGTTGACTGCGTACAAAGCAGGTGATGAATGAAGCTAACAATGGGTGAACGCGAGGTTCACGTTTTAGAGAATACGGCAATAGGGACTTTTAGAATTGCACGTCCACTTAGTCGACTGGTACGCAAGGACATCATTCTACGCCACTGCGCATGCGCCACTCGCCCTCTCCCTGTCCTCCTCCCTGACTTGCAAAATCGAGAACGTGTTCACTTCGTTTTTGCGGTGCTCCGAAATCTTCGACGAGGTTCACGTATATGACGTCATCAGAACAGCTCAACTATCACTATGAACATGACGAACAAAGAAGCGGACAATTTATGCAGCTCCTCATTGTATCCTTCACAATTGCACTGGTTAACAAAAGAACATCCATTCATTGCTATCCTGTAAAAATATGTAGAACAGGTGTCACATAATAGCAGTGAAGGGATGTCCTTTTGTCTACTATATAATAGAGCTATTGTGGAGGGTAGAATGAGGAGCTGCATAAATTGTCCGCTCTCTTTGTCATCGTGTTCATAGTGTATTATGCTCATCCGTTGAGTGTGTACTTCCGGTTGACGTCGACGGTACGTACACGTCGAGTGAAATCTAAAATGATCAGAACTGTAGTCAACATGGGCAGTCGACGACGTTGACATGCGCGAATTAGTCGACTGGGACGAAGTACTAGTCCACTGCTTCTTAAAGTCCCTAATAGGGACTTTTAGAATTGCACGTCCACTTAGTCGACTGGTACGCAAGGACATCATTCTACGCCACTGCGCATGCGCCACTCGCCCTCTCCCTGTCCTCCTCCCTGACTTGCAAAATCGAGAACGTGTTCACTTCGTTTTTGCGGTGCTCCGAAATCTTCGACGAGGTTCACGTATATGACGTCATCAGAACAGCTCAACTATTATGCTCAGTTATACTTCCGGTTGACGTCGACGGTACGTACACGTCGAGTGAAATCTAAAATGATCAGAACTGTAGTCGACATGGGCAGTCGACGACGTTGACATGCGCGAATAGGGACTTTTAGAATTGCACGTCCACTTAGTCGACTGGTACGCAAGGACATCATTCTACGCCACTGCGCATGCGCCACTCGCCCTCTCCCTGTCCTCCTCCCTGACTTGCAAAATCGAGAACGTGTTCACTTCGTTTTTGCGGTGCTCCGAAATCTTCGACGAGGTTCACGTATATGACGTCATCAGAACAGCTCAACTATTATGCTCATCCGTTGAGTGTGTACTTCCGGTTGACGTCGACGGTACGTACACGTCGAGTGAAATCTAAAATGATCAGAACTGTAGTCAACATGGGCAGTCGACGACGTTGACATGCGCGAATTAGTCGACTGGGACGAAGTACTAGTCCACTGCTTCTAAAAGTCCCTAATTAGTCGCCTGGGACGAAGTACTAGTCCACTGCTTCTAAAAGTCCCTAATACCATGTTTGACGCGTTCTCTATCTGACGAGTGGACGAGGGAGAAGCCAGTGGACGGGTGAGACGTTCTTGCACGAAGCGCGGTATGCAGCTAACACAAAGCAGTTCATTGCAGGGACCGCGGAACCGGGGGGGGGGGGGGGGCTGGGGGGCTGCAGCCCCCACTTTTTTCAGTAAACACGTGCAAACGTATGGCAGTGCAAATATGTGGTATACACGCAGCCCCCCCACTAAGCTCTTCCACTTTCCAAGACGTTCCGCGGCGCCTCAATTTTAGCTGGGAAGATCTAGGACGGCGTTCAGGTCCACACATTCGAAAGCTCACTAATGACAGACTTGTGCCCCTATCACACCATGCGACATTAGGGAGTTTTCGAATGTGTCAACGTGAACACCGTTCTAGATCCTCCCAGCTACAATGGACTGCTTTGTGTTAACTACATACAAAGTAGGCGAAGCATGAAGGTACAATGGGTGAAGCGAGGTTCACGTTTTACAGAAGATGGCAATACCATGTTTGACGCGTTCTCGATCTGACCAGTGGACGAGGGAGAAGCCAGTGGACGGGTGAGCCGTTCTTGCACAAAGCGCGGTATGCAGTTAACACAAAGCAGTCCATTGTAGCTGGGAGGATCTAGGGCGGCGTTCATGTTGACACATTAGAAAACTCCCTATTTGCTGAAGTACTGCGTCAGCCCAGTGCGTGCCACTACTTTATACAATTTGGTCCTAATCTTTGCTTCTCTTTTTATATGTTTATCATGAATGATAAAAAGTTGAATATCTGAATATAAGACGATCGCACAGACTGTCTAGAAATCAAGTCAAGGGCAATTTCAGCACCCTAATGTATATTCAATAGAATTCATTTTTTAATCACGTTTTTTTAATAGGTGATGAAATTGCCTTTCGAAAGCGTCACTTTGCGATTGTGTTCCAAGCCAATGAATTTTAGGTAATGACATAAATAATCAAGTGATTAGGAATATCTAGGGTTGAATTCAAATAAACAATAAAACATTTGCCATCTGTACTTTTAAAAAATGTCTTTTTAGATTGCAAGTCAGACGGGAGTTTTGATCCGTGCATCCTACCTGACCGGAATATGCAGCACTGTTTCTGTGGCAATCCATCGGTTTGTAGTCATCCGCTTTGATCCGTTCAGCACACGTAAACTCTTTACGGGAACTCGCTGCATCTTCGTCTGTATCATCTTCTGGGGTGCCCTTTTAACCTTCTTTTTTACTCTTGAATCCTACAACCCCAAGACATACAAAGTGGTCTCTGCCATAATGCCCATTGTAACATTTGCAGCGCACTGCCTCAGCGCCGTTTGCTATGCAATCGTGTACTTGACCATTGCGGGTGCAGCGCGCAAGGCCGGTCTATCTGGTGATACGTTATTACAGCGCGTGCAGCAAAACAAAAAGGTGTTGATAACATTCGCGCTCGTTGTTGTTACGAACATTGTCTGCTGGGCCCCGTTTTGCATTCGTTTAATCATTGGTTACGCGAGACCTGATTGGTTTGTTCCCGTAACTTTTCCCCATCCTGACCCTACGGTATGGTTTAAAATACTAGAAAACGTGGCACTTTGCTTCCAAGGCCTGAATGGAATCCTGAACCCGGTAATTTATTTTACTCGGTTAAGCGGGTTTCGTACGCTTTTAAGTGAGCTTTGTTCATGCAACAGACGCAACGTTGAGACTATTGGAGTATCTTCTCTTCAAACCCAAGAGAGCGGTTTGGCAGCTCCTGAAAATTTGTCAGAAAAGAAAGGCAAAGGCCTTTACACTGTCCCCACTTAGACTTTAAAGCAGAGGCAGTGGAATTTTTTTCGAAATGGTGGGATGGGGGGGGGGGGGGGGGGGGCGGAGGGGTTGACAAAAAGGGTTCGATCATTTCGAAGAAAAAAAAAAGCACCATTAGAGGGCAGATGTAAATCTTGATATATGAGAGAGACACTATTACTAGTATAGGCCTACTCGTATATTATATAGCTCTAGTTTAATGCACTTTAATGCATCATGATTTTCTTAAATTGTTCCTGTCTGTTGAAAAGGAAATTGAGGTGGGGGCCGGGACGGGCTTTTGTTGGTCTGTTCACGAGTACGAGTAAACATAGTGAGTAAATCGTTAAATTGCATTTTAAAATTCTGACAGCCACTTGTTGTGCATTACGTGCTCTATTTTGTGATGTCAGAAGTTTGTCAGTTAATAAGGCCTATAAATTGGAATTTTTTAATGATTTTACTTTCTTTTCTCAAATGAATTAAGTCTGTCGTTTTTATCACGTGATAATACTTCATATTTTGAAGGAATTTAATTTAAGAAAAATTTGAGAAAGTTAATTTCTCTCAATAAAACGTATGCAACTGTGTAGTTTGAAGATCATGTGTAACGGGAGGAGGGGGGGGGGGGGGCAAGTACGTGTCTAAACCCTCTGAGACGTAAGAAGGAGCAAATTTCAAACTTGTTTGTTTTGTTTGTTTGTTTATTTATGTTTTAAGGCGCTTATCATTCAAGAGTGAATATTTGCGCCTTAGGGGCACACATTTTAACTTTTACCAGGGAGGGGGAGGGGGGGGGGGGGCACATGTGCATTAAATGGTAGGCCTATATAGATAATTTGCTGCTGAAGGTTCTTTTTTAGAACAGTCTTATGCTAACTGGCTATAAGAGCTATGGATAGATGATGTTGTATGTTTAATCCGACATGACTTATTCAACAAAATAGACAAATGTGTTTTGAGGTAATCAATTGCATCATGTAGGCCTATATTTCTGCTGTCGATTAACAGTGGTCATTGCTTGTCGTTTCAATAGAGCACAATTGTTGAAAAATGATGAAATAGTTTTTATCTACACACAGGACACATTTTTTTTTCTTAACATCACTTTCAAAAATAGACTGAAATCAATAAAAGCCATTTTGCAACACAAAATTCTACCTCTTATCATGGCTTACGCACTAGAAATTGAGAAAAAAGTAGCGAGATAATTTAGATCAAGAGTCCGTGCCACGGTCGCGGAGGGAAAATTCCAGTAGACCGACAGCCTTGGCCGCTTACCTTGACAATTTCCAAATCATTCTGTTCTTAAAGGGATTCGGTAACTCTAGATCTGTGGAGGCTTGATTGAATAAATTGTTGAATTTCGATACATGTATCTGCATGTCTTGTATAATGATGTTCAGAAGGATAAATAAATAGCCAGGCATAGAAAGGTTTTCAAATATAATGCTATTATTAAGATATCTATGACTGATTACTCCCATTTACGAAAGCGTATGGCTATACGCTTTAGTCTAACACTGAGTCTATGGTGGAAAATGAGTCTGGCATTTCCGGTCACCTGCATATCTTTACTTTTGTGAAGGATATGATGATTTTGAAGTACTTTCCCCCCTGGGCTTCATTTTTACACCATATTACATACACTGGTAGCGTGTTAGGCCAGGCAGCTTAGATTTTATCAAGCCTCCACAAAGTTACCAAATCACTTTAACATGAATGAATAGAATATTTGAGTAGGCCTAACACTAAAAACACAACAGTGTGAGCCCAGTCTTAACCCATATCTGCCGATCTACGGGATATCCCGTAGACGCTCCGAACGTTGCAATCGACGAACTACGGGAAAATCCGTAGTTGAGATCTGCTGCTAAATAACTCATATCTGATTTATGTCGATTGGTATATTTTTCCGATTGGTCTAAATGCATGTATTTTTATATCAAATTAAAGGCAATTTCATGCTCTTTATTTTGGTACATAATTTGTCAACCTTCTGTTCTTCTTTGTGTCTTTGAGAGGGATGTGAAGTGAAAAATGTTTTGAGTGTGAATATGTGTGTGTGAAGTGGCTAGGTATAATGGGACTGTGCATAAGATAATGTGTTAGGCGGATATGGGTTAAGCCCGGCTCACGAAAGGCGTCATTTGCCGATGTTAGACCGGGTCAGTGAATGGTGCGATCTTGAAGGGTCTTGAAAGGTTGATCAGTCAGACCGCAGGTCGTATGCAAATGAGCAAAAATCGCGCATTTTATTTCCAGTGCCCGAAATGGACTCTCTCCCTGCACCCAGTTGGCTGTATCGCATGGTCATCTTTAAAGTTATGTTCTTCAATAAATATTAATGCTGTGCTCATTAGACTTTCTGCAAAAATAAATGAATAGTTTACCAACACAGGGATATTTTGTTTCAGTCAGAATTTTAGAAATAAGTTGTTTAAAATAACTGATGAAATAGTCATACAAAAGCCTTTTTTTCACAAGATTTCAAGTTGTTAAAAGACATATAAAAAGTATATGAGCCGCCATCAAGACACATATGTATGGAAGCGCTGGAATCTCATCTTTTTCATCGTTACATTCAAAACATCCATAAATTTATGACAGAGTCAGGATCCAGCAATATTCAGCCGCAGATTATCCGTTGTCAAGACCATGGTCAAGACCATAGAATCTTAGCCCTGTGATTGGCAAGCGAGCCATCTGTAACCAAGTGCGCGTTGAATGAAACATTGCGCAACCTGTTGCTTCATCCTTGAAGTATTCTAATAACATTTGGGAAGATGAATTTATGTATATATTACTTTTGGAAATTTATTTCCTGTGCCAAAATTTAGTATCAGAAATTCTACTTTCACTTTCACTTCCTATCATTGTTAATATTTTACCTTTAATCGGTGCCTTTGCCATTGCAATTTCAGCTATGCAATCAAAGTCGATGTATCTATCCGCCTGATCATTTCTTTGCTTTTTTTTTTTTTTTTTTTTTTTACAGTTAAAGATCACATTACAAGAAAATTCCATCAAAGTAAATATTGGCTTAATACTTTTTATTGCATATATGGCATAAATTAAACAAGGTTATCCAAATTCAACGCTTGGAAACATTTGAAGTACTGATTATTATCAATTATAAAACGGTAAAATACAGCCCCCGATATAGCAGCTGAAGAGCTCCTCGAACGCTGCTGAGATGTGTGACGACACACCAGGGGCCAGTCCTGTCTAAGCAGACGATGTCCCATAACATCTTACACATTTTTCAGTGCCTGTTTTGTCATCTCCTCTTCACTTATTTCTCTTACTTGACTAGCGTCAGTCTTAATGTTAGTCTGTTGCCTCACTCTTAACTTCGTGTATGGTATTATTTTGATGAAAAATGCAGCGTTAAAAAAATAAAGGAATCAGTCACTTGTAAACAAAATAAGACGCCATTGTATTTTCAGCTGCTTGCACCGGGGCATGTTCGGCGTTTCAAGAGGGAACGAATACCATCCATGCTATTATTCGGAGGGCTTTTCAATTTGAAAATGGGGTTTATTTCATGATCATTGACCCTTTCACTTTCCCTTTTAGAATGGTGTGAAATAAGGTCATGTTAAATATACCAAACTTTTTATTTTTTGATAAATTATTGCATTGCAATTACGTTCATTCATTATAGGACGTCGTCTGCTTAAGCAGGATCGATCCCTAGTGTGACGACATCAAAACATCGCTATATTTCTGGCGAATCCTCGGATATTCCAGATGCTTAGAAGAGCTTTTATTTATGTTGTTTTTATAATCATCAGATACGCAGTTGACATGAAACTTATACGATTGCCATCTGTAAGCTTCCCAGTTTCTAGTGATACATTAATTGCCATATTTGTGATTTTCTTGTAATGTGATCTTTTATTTATTTAAGTAATTTATGTAATCATTTATTTATCACTATAATATGATTAGTGATAATTATTATTATTATTATTATTACTATTATTCTTATTATCATCATTATTATTATATTATCATTTTCTTTTTTATTATTATTAATATCATTATTACTATCATTATCATTATTATAATTAGGCCTACTATTATAATAATAATTATTATTGTTGTTGTTGTTATCATCACCATCATTATTATTATTTGATGTATATATGTTATCTATTTATCTACTCTTTATTTTCTTCTCTCTCGTTCTCTTTCCTTTTCTTTTTTTTTTTTTTTTTTTTCCTCTCATCAATCAATTTAGTGGCACATTTGCTCCTTCGACGGGTGATCCGGTCTTAATTTCACCGAGGACGTAGGGTTAGAGTTAGGGTTGTGGTGGGGGTTCCAGTTTGGAACTGGGAGGAGAATGAGGTTGGGGTTGAGTTTGTGGCTGGGTTTTATGTTTAATATGTGAATGTTCCATGGGAGCAGTTGTCGCCGGAGCAAATGTCATGGAATCATCAATTTGCACACTTTATGTAATATTTATATTTCTTATCTCATTATTCTGTAAATAACTTATTGTAAATACCTTGTAAATACACTAACTTTATTGTGAAACGATATTGTATATGTTACGTTCTATGATTAGTGTCCCCAATACCCAAACGAGGGTGACATGGGTCCAATAAAATCATTGTCATTGTCATTGTCATTGTCATTGCGCAAACATGCGCATAGCTGTTGCCTGGCTGTGAGAAAACATCTTGTGTGGTGGTAACCAATCAGAATGCTGGAATTGACTTTTTTAAAGACAAAGTGTGTACATTGGTTACATATTGCTGGATCCTGACCCTGTCATGAAGTGCACATTAATGTTATTTCAATCTTTGGAAAGTACAGAAAATGCCCTTTACGCTCATGTCAAATTTGCCCTGGCTCACAATAAAACTATGGTAGTTTTGGCCAGATGTATATTTCATTTCATTTCCATTTTTTGTCATAAAAGGAACACCATTTTTTTACCAATTTCGTCTTTTATTTTGAACACAATAAAAACATGTCACAAATCTCTGATCCCTCCTCTTTTATTTGATGTATAACTCATGACAATTGGTGAATGATAAGTAGTCTATTCAATAGTTTGCAAATGAGATGTTCCTGGCTGTTCTTGCTCATTATGTATTCATAGTCAGGCAGAACTGGAAATAAAATAGCGCACTTTTAGGGGACCTGCGGATTGGCTGTGATATCGTTTAAAAAGTGATTGCAAAATGAACAATAATGTGAATAACTGGCGTATCTGAGAGAGAGAGAGAGAGAGAGAGAGAGAGATTCCCCTCACCGACTCACGATCACGATTCATTATTAAGCTGGCTTTATTTTTTGAGGGAGAGGCATGGAGAGAGAGAGAGATATAGAGTCCACGAAGATGGGGGGGGGGGGGGGGATTGTAAGCGAGTTGGAGCGAGAGGGACAAATAGATAAACAGAAGTTATAATAATATTTTGAGAAAGACAAGACAATGGTCCGTATATATGCGGTGACAAAGAGCCCTTTCACACTCACTTCATTAGAGCGCTCTAACTAAGAACGGTTCCTCTGGAGCGGTTCCCAGGTGAGTGTGAATGCTCAAGTGGTCCAGGAAGCGTACTTCTGGAGCGCTCCAGAAGACCACCTCGCGAGGTGGTCTTGAGGAACGGTTCCTCGTTAGAGCGCTCCAACGTGTCAGTGTGAAAGCAAAGCGATCCTAAAGCGTACTTCAACCGGAAGTGAGTGTGTGTGGCGCGGGAAATCAATGGGTTATTTGATACATTGATACGACAGACCGACCGGGCAGCGGCACAGCGCATTATACGGTTTGAAATTCCGCGCGAAAAATTTGAGCCGCTGATCTGAGCTGCCATAGCAACAAGACCACTTTGACTCGTTGAGCGATTCGAGACATAAAAAATGCGGTGAGTGTGAAAGCAAACGAAGCGTTCTTCAAGAACCGTTCCTCTGGAGCGCTCTAACTTGGAGCGGTCCAGAAGTGAGTGTGAAAGGCCTCAAAGAGAGAGAGTGAGAAAAAATTAAAAAGTGAGAGTTTTATGCCACTAATTTACAAAATATCTTGTTTAGACCAAATAAATTGAATGGAATAAACCATTTATTTCTTTAGTCTTTGGCCTTAATGAAATTGGATATTTTTGAAGCACATTCAGCAAAATAATATAATAATATAGTGCTTTTAGAGCGCATAATACAGACAGTCTATGCGTTTTACAATAATTATTAACAATGAAAGTGAGATTTACACAGAAGAAATAAATATCAGAATAAAGGCCTCCTTAAAAAGTAGAATAATGCAATTTTATCTAGGGCTATCAAATTTCCAACCTTTAAAGATATACACTTTATATTCACACACACACACACACACACCCACACAGGTTTACATGGCTTTACTTCCGAGGACAGGTATTGTTCCTCTATTGTCCCTCGTCCTCGGACAGTCGACGGAATAAAGCACAAATTCATTGTTCGACGTTCGAGGACTATTGTCCGGCTTCCGAGGACCATTGTTGTCATGATTTTTCTTTTGTTCTCTGACCGAAAATGTCCTCGGACATACTGCTAAACAGACCCACCCTCACACACACACACACACACACACATATATATATATATATATATATATATATATATGAGAAAATGAACTAAATCAGCAATAGTGCTCAACAGAATAGGAGCTATGAATTTGGGTTTGTTTCAAAAAAGAGTAACCATATCTAATTCAACATAGTTTTAAATAGATAAATACATATTACAAACTAAATACAAATCATATGCCAGTCATACAAATTGTTTCGCCCAAGGGCTCTTCAGTGACTGGCCAAATTCATTTATATATATATATATATATATATATATATATATAGCAGAAGACGGATGAACCAGAGTATAGAGCGTGCAACTGCAGGGCTAAGAATGATTGTCCACTCCAAGAGAACTGCCTGGCCACCAACATTGTGTACCAGGCGGATGTTTCGACGCAGGACAGCACAATGACCTACATTGGCCTTTCGGAGCCCCAATTCAAGCTGAGGTACGCGAACCATCTGCATTCATTCCGCAACGAGAATCGCAGGAGTACCACCGAACTCTCTAAATACATATGGGACCTCAAAGAGGCAGGCACCCCGTATACCATCTCATGGAAGATCGCCAAACACGCGAGGTCTTACACCAACGTTTTAAAGCGATGCGACCTGTGCCTTACGGAGAAACTCCTTATCCTGACCGCGGACAAGAGGAAGCTGCTGAACAAGAGGCCGGAAATCGTATCGAAAATGCAGGCACGAGAACAAGTTCTACTTAGCCAAGTTTGCGAGAGAATACACGTAGAGACTCTTGACTTTTCATTTTTTCATTTTATCATTTTTTCTTTTTTCTTTTTTTTTTCTTTTTTTTCTTTTTCTTTTTCTTTTTCTTTTTCTTTTTTCTTTTTCTTTTTCTTTTTCTTTTTCTTTTTCTTTTTCTTTTTCTTTTTATTCAACATATTTACTCTATATCCCACGTATTTTGCATTACTTTCATTACTTTCTATTTTCTCTGATCTGCCTAGCGGATTTGGGATTAACGCCCCCAGCGTTTGCTAAATCAACATTTTCTTGACTTACCTATTACGTGCTTGCTATGGAATTTGACAAGGCATTGCGCGCTTGTCATGGAGACTTGAATTGCGCGCTTACCATGGAGACTTGTATTGCGCGCTTACCATGGAAACTTGCACTGCGCGCTATACGCGGAATTGCGCGCTTACCATGGAGACTTGCATTGCGCGCTTACCATGGAAACTTGCACTGCGCGCTATACGCGGGATGAGGGTAAAAAAGGATTGTTCATTGGAATTGAAGTACATTTTGCCTGAAGATTGCTATTAAAAGCATGAAACTCGGAGTAGCAAATAGAACCATGTGTTAGTGTGCATTCTTTGTCTTTGTCTATATATATATATATATATATATATAGACAAAATAGGAATGAAAAGTCCGTATACGATGAAAAAATTCGAATTTTCGGCCATAGGCCTTCATCAGGATTTCCTGATGAAGGCCTATGGCCGAAAATTCGAATGAAGGCCTATGGCCGAAAATTCGAATTTTTTCATCGTATACGGACTTTTCATTCCTATTTTGTCTATAACTTTGCAAGTCCGAAGCAGAACTATATTTTTTTTATATATATATATGCATGTATATATATTCCACTGGATCGGGTATTAGGGAGACACACGACAATGCGGTTTATTCCGTCATCATAGGGACTGGTGTATTAGGAAGACACCATGGACAAAGAGGGAGACAACCAAGTGTCTCCCAAACGAAGATCTGGTGATATATATATATATTTCTCTAGATTCCGCATTTGGGAGACACGGCTTTGTCATTTTAATTGTTCCGCGTGTCTCCCTAAAGCGGTTTCGTGTCTCCGTAAAGCGGTGGTTTCTATTATGACGAAATAAACTGCATTGTTACGTGTCTCCCAAATGCGGAATCCAGCGTAATATATGTATATACATGTATATGTAGAGGTGTCGTGGTCTAGTGGATACGTCACCGGACTGTGTCTCTCATGGTTCGCGGTTCGAGTGCCGCCGCGGCACTAATGTCCTTTGGCAAGACATTAATCTGCATTTGTCACTCTCCACCCAGGTGTAGTAAATGGATACCCGGTAGGAATTTATTCCTTGAATGCTGTGAGCACCGAATTCGGTAGCCTATATATAGCTAATAATACTTCGGCGCTTAGAAACATTTGTATTAAGCGCAATATAAATGTTATGTATTATATATAAGTCCAAACATGTTAAGGTTTCACGTATCGGCTCAAACAAATTGAAAGAAAACTGCTAAAAGCGTTTGTAATGCATTGTGGCCAATTTTATTTTTACACTCAAATTTTCGGCGCTTCCTAGCGTCTTCTTCAGGAGAACAATAAATGATAAGGTATCATACAAATAATTGAAATAGTTCTTTATTAATGATTTGGTATCAATTCTCCTTCTTTGTTTCAATATTATTATTTTGAATCTTTGCCGCTAATACCACTTGGGATTTTGTGTATTATTACGTAAATTACGTAGATTACGTAATAATGAAGCGCGCACATTACTCTTTTCTCATCTATATAATTATATCCATCATGTTTTTGTAAAGCGCGCGCATCCTCAGTCAGATCTCCCAGAGAGACGGTTTCTAAGCAACCTATATCTGACTGAGGATGCGCGCGCTGGAACTATAACTATTTCAATTATTTGTATGATACCTTATCATATCATATTGACCCGTTTCGTATGAATTTCTGATTGAATGCATGCAACACAAGGGAATTTCACGTACCATATCTCTTAAAGCTGGTTTTTCTATTTGTCATTTTCGCATGTGATGCTAACGTCTTCACGGTTTTACCCGAATCCGGCACAACTGAGTTTTACATGTCATTTTCAAAATGCTGCTGCTCGGTAAAGCATGTACGGATGGATGCCATCAAGGTATCATTTCAAAGCATAATACTTCAAGTTTATGGAAAATCAAAAATTATTGTCATACAGCACATAATGTGGTCACAATAATCCTTTGTTTTAGGGTTCCTTCTTTTTCTTGGACGCACTGTATATATATACTTTTTTGTTTTTCCGTAGTTTTTATTCATTTCTATTTATAAACATAACATTCGTCATGAATGAATACAACAAATTAAAATCAATAAAATTATTGAAACAAGGCATATACAACCAAAATATCATTGAATGAAATGTAATCATTAAAAAAAAAGAAGACGAAGAAAAAAAAATGCCCCCTCCTTACCTCAAACAATGAATATCAAACTGTATAACATAATACATTCTTACTATATAGACTCCTTATTCCACTTACTTCCACCCCCTCATCTATGTTTTCTATTGTTCGAATTTCAACCGATGACTCCACTATTGAATTGCGTCACAAAATTCATTGACGGAATAAACCTCACCAATTGTTGACAACCGATGACCTATTGAATTACTACCGATGACCCATTGTTCTCTTTGTTCGATGTCATTAGTTTGAATGTGTAAACATGTACACTCACACAACACACACACCGTCTCATGACTGCTTTATCTCACAGCTCGCACGGCTTCAAACATGAAAATATGTATATCAGAATTCTAATATTTCATTTTCATAGAAGGTGTGCGCTCGTGCGCTATCACCACGACAACATATCTCATTCAAAATTCGATTCAAAATTAAATTTTGAGCAAAAAAAAATAGGTACTCGATCCACTTCCTACATAATGCTACGATGGCTAAATACAAGGTACCACTTTACAAAATTTTATGAATAGCTAGAGGATTGTATAGTTGTCTGTCATGCGTCCTTCGACGAGCATCGGCACATTCTTCAAAGTAGTAACATCAGCGTAGGTTTGACGCAGGGATGTCAGCCTTTTCATTTCTCCCTTATTGTATTCATGTATTTACTTGAATTGCTATTCAAGTAGAAAATTTTACAACCTTGAATAATCGATATGTTCCAGAAGAGTGAAATAAAAAGTTTAAGAAGTTAATGCTATAAAAAGCACACCGTGATTTACGAGAATTCATTGCACGTTCGTGCCTGAAGCATCGCCAGCATTTTTTTTAAATGTTCCTATTTTGCAAAACTGAGTGATCGCTTATCGCTTATCCTTTTCATACTTTGAATGATATTTTAATTTCGATTATCATTGTTTGACGATTTTACAACACTTGAAGGTGATGGTCAAATTCCGAAGCAGCATTATTGTCCTTGTAATGTCGTCATATTCGGCGCGATAACTCAATGGTAGACCAGTAGTCGTAAACAGGAAGCCCCGGGTTCGAAAGCAAGTCGATGCGCTATATAATGCGCTTTGGTGAAGGCATTAATCCATATTAACAATTTCTGCGGAGAGGTATTAAAGCCGTAGGTCCACTGGTTCCTTACCATCAAGCATGTACTTGCTTATTTAGCAGTCAGTTATAATACACAATTATCGTTATCATCATCATCATCACCATCATCATCATCATCGGCATGTCTGAAATCAATTACATCGTCCTCCTCGTTCTTCACGGGCTGAGTTTCGTCCTGAATGCGATCACGGTGATCATCATTGCCGCTAGCAGGAGGCTAAGGAAGACCAAAAACATCTTCACCGGCAACATCGCCTTGTGTGATTGCGTGTCTTCTTTCCTTTTAATCGTCATCGTGATTCAGAGGTTCCTGGTAGGCAAAAGTGTAAGTTGTTAGTGATAAGCCTATTCTTAAAAAAACAACGTTGAGTTCTTGTGATGCGATTGCAATGGGATAGATACTATCTGGAAGCAATTGGGAAAGGTTAATTATAAATGTATAATACATTGGAATTGGTGGGTATAGTGTGAGGTTTTGGAATCAACAAAACGAGAAGAAATTGACTCAATCATGTTAAAAGTCACATGCACTGCACACAGAAATGGGTACATGGGACCACACACATGAAAGTCTGGTCCCAACACTTAAGCAGTTTGTCGTCACATTTTCAATATGAAGGCATTTGAAGAGCAATCATTTTTAGAGGACATTTCATCTATGATATTCTTCCAGTGCCACAGAGAAGATTGTGCATGCTTTGGTTTCATCTCGACTTGATTTCGGAAATGCCCTATTGTTTAATCTGCCCCAATCTCAAATTGCACGTCTGCAGAAATTGCAGAATGCCGCTACTCGTGTAGTTACCCTTCGCAAAAAATCTAATTACATCACACCTGTCCTCAAAGCATTACACTGGTTGCCAATGAGTGAACGTGTTTTATTTAAAATCCTTCTGCCAAAAAAGGATCAAAGCATGATCCAGGAAATTACCGACCCATTTCTGTTCTACCAGTCATTAGCAAGATATTTGAGAGATTGGTAAACAATCGTCTACTTAAATACCTTGAGAAGTATGAGTTGTTATTCAAACACCAGTATGGATTTAGAGAAAAACATAGTACTAAACTCTCATTGATAAGTCTCATTAATCAGTTAGTCCAATACCAAGATGAGGGCTGTGTTACAGTTGGTATTTTTGTTGATTTTGCAAAGGCATTTGACACGATAGATCATGATATTCTTTTAGGCAAATTACAAAATTATGGTATACGAGATCTTCCGTTAGATTGGTTTCGTGATTACTTAACCAACCGATATCAATTTGTACAACATAACGGATCAAAGTCTCCATTATCACAAATAGTCTGTGGGGTGCCACAGGGATCTGTATTAGGTCCAACGTTGTTTTTATTATATATTAATGATTTGCCCCGTTCATCTGATTACTTCAATTTCAGGCTATTTGCGGATGACTCCAATATTTTTCATTCTTTTCCTCCTGGGAAATCAACCATTGATTTGCTAGAAGTATCTGAAAATATGATGAATATTCTTCGATGGTGTGATGTAAATAAAATAACTATTAATGTAAAAAAGACTAAATTCATTTAGCCGAGAAGGAAAAGAATAAATGTCAATGGCTTAGTTCATCTAAAAGATGTTCCAGTTGATGAAGTGAACACTGCGCTTTTTGTTGGAATATATATCGACAGACATTTGAGTTGGGGTGAACATATTAATAATCTTTGCATCATGCTTCGTAAAAAAGTAGGAATTTTATTCAGACTAAGACACTTTGTACCGAAAAGAGTACTCCTATTACTTTACCATTCCTTTTTACAATCCCATATATCTTATGGCCTTGAAGTCTGGGGATCTGCGCCTACAAGGTTAATTAATAAAATTGTCATCTTACAAAAGATGGCGATACGAGCAATAACTTTTAGTAGCAGATTGACCCCTTCATCACCCTTGTTTCATTCTTTGGCTGTTTTAGATGTTTTTAAGCTGTACAAACATTTGGTAGCAACTTTCATTTTCAAATTAATAAGAAGACAGTTACCACACTCAGTGTATGAATGCTTCAAGTGTTTTGAAAATTGTTATGATACGAGACAAATAGGTAACAAGTTTCTTATTCCTAAAGTAAGGACTGAACATGGTAAGACATCAATTGCATTTATGGGGTCTAAAATATGGAATGCCTTACCCCTAGAAATGAAAAGTATCAATACTGTAAAGCATTTTAAGTACATGCATAACAAATACTTGTTATGTAATTATGTGTAGATTTTATTTTTATATTGATTTGCCACTTGTTTGTTTACTTTTGTTTCTTTTATGCCGTTTTAAGTTCTCAGTCTGCTATAAATATCCTAATTCATCAATTATTTAGTATAGGTGTGAAGTAGCCTCATTTTAATACACGTACAGTAGGTAATAGTTTCGATTAGAACTTTTTTTGTTTGATTGCACTTGAGTCTTGACATGTAATTATAAGATTTTTTGTTTGATTACAATTAAGTCTTGACATACTATATATATCATATTTAGCTTGATGTATACGCAAACAATCTATAGTACTTATTTTGTATAAAGGGTCCTACGCCCTACTAGCTTTCTCGCTATTTCTGTAGGGTCCTTTTACCAACCTAGTTATGTCTTATTATTGTATGCTGTAACTTGTTACTCTATTGTAACCTTGTTTGTTGTTGGTAATAAAGTCATTCATTCATTCATTCATTCATTCACCATTGTGTTCATGGTTCTGCTCCACAGTACAATATTACTCTAATTGATAGATACACCACATCAAGATCATTACGTTCCCAAAACTCAAGATTATTTTGTTCCCAAATGCACTATTAAGTGGGGGGAAAGAACTTTTGTTCATGCTGTGCACTCACTGTGGAACTCTCTCCCTCGAGAGATCCGCGAAACCAATTATGTTGAAGTATTTAAAACCAAACTTAAGACATACTTGTATAATTCTGTATATGCATAATTTGTTGTTTTGTCTCTTCATTTTCTCTCCTTTCACATGTGCGCCTTGAGCCTTAAATGCATTTGGCGCCTTATAAATCACATGTATTCTTATTATTATTATTATTGCAAACGAACATAAAAAGAACGATGAAGCTCACAATTTATTTTCCACCCTTAAAGTAGCTATCCAAAGAAAATCACAAATATGGCAATTAATGTATCACTAGAAACTGGGAAGCTTACAGATGGCAATCGTATAAGTTTTATGTCAACTGCGTATCTGATGATTATAAAAACAACATAAATAAAAGCTCTTCTGAGCATCTGGAATATCCGAGGATTCGCTAGAAATATAGCGATGTTTTGATGTCGTCACACTAGGGACCAATCCTGCTTAAGCAGACGACGTCCTATAATGAATGAACGTAATTGCAATGCAATTATTTATCAAATTATAAAGAGTTTTGTATATTTAAAAATGACTTTATTTCACACCCAGGGGGGGGGGGGGGGCACTCAGATATATGGGTGTTGGCACAGGCGCGTCCAAGAAAACGCGTAAAAAGGGGTCCTTTTTTCAGGTGGAACGCGTAACGCGCGTTACGCGTTAAGGGGTCCAAAAACGCTGATTTTCAACAAAAAGGGGTGCTTTTGACTAATCTGGCCGAAGTCAAACCATGTGTACACCCATATATCTGAGTGCCCCCCCCCCGGGCTTTCACACCATTCTAAAAGGGAAAGTGAAACTGATTCTGATAACTAAAACCGTTTGATTGTAAATACACAGGAGAAGGGTCAATGATCAATGAAATAAACCCCACTTTCAAATTGAAAATCCCTCCGAATAATAGCACGGATGGTATTCGTTCCCTCTTGAAACGCCGAACATGCCCCGGTGCAAGCAGCTGAAAATACAATGGCGTCTTATTTTGTTTACAAGTGACTGATTCCTTTATTTTTTTAACGCTGCATTTTTCATCAAAATAATACCATACACGAAGTTAAAGGGAAGGTAAACCCTGGACTTTTGGCCTACTGAGAGTGTTAAGAGTGTGTTAAGTGTTAATTCTTGACATTACTGTGAAAATTTACCTCTTATGAACGCTTGACGGTGGAGTAATTCACACTTTTGTGAGCAATGATCGTCTGCTACAGCCTGCTATCGGGGTTGGCCATATTTTTGATTCACCCGCGCTATGATGACGTTTTGTCGGACATGCCAAGGGGGAACTGTGATTGGCTGAAATTCGGAACGTCTTGTTCATTTTTATTATATTGGAGCATCCGAACGCCTGGCAGTACACCATTTTGAAACGCATAATAATGGCGGCATCCGGGTACTTCTGGTCCGAGAGGTCCGACAAAACGTCACAGGGCGGGGCTTATCTGTTCAAAATGGCGACGCACACGATCGATATAGGACCTTCTAGCAGACGACAAAATGATATTTCTAACTACTTGTTGACGGCGTTAGGGGGGCCCAAATGTGTTGAAATTCGACATATATAATCAACAATGTGCCCTTCAACTAAACAGCTAACTAAATCGCCAGGATTTACTTTCCCTTTAAGATGGTTGGTTGGTTGGTTCTTCTTTATGATGGCGCTCTTCAATCTCCTCAGATTATTTGCGCCAGTCATAGTAGGTTTGGCGTAGGCTTCGGAGAGCCCACGAGTGACTTTTTTTGTGATGAAAATGGTGTTATTAATGGTCATCATTAGTATGGTAAAAAGTTAATATCCCATCTCCAGAGTTAGATAGCTGTCAATCGTGATTATTCATAATTATTCGCTATAATATCAAGATACCCCAGCAATCAATCGGAATTAACAGAGAGAGACGGGGGGAAGTAAATTCCAGTTGTTCATGGAAAACATAAAACATACATATTTATACACAATTATACACATACACATATACAAAATTAATTAATTATTGAAATATATACATATATTGTTTTTTTTTTTTTTGTTACTCTTTACCCAATTTCTTCAACATCGTATACATAACAATGTCTATGATAAAAAAACGGGCTATCTAAAACGATTGGTATCATATATATAACCCAATAATTCACGAGTGAAAATTGGGTTAGACATCAATAATTCTTTTAGATTAGGATTTTTCAATTTAATCCTTTCTTTTAAGAGACGTCTCTCTTTATCGTATTTTGAACAATATAAAATAAAATGTTCAATCGTCTCAAATTCTTGACACACTTCACAGAGACCAGTATCATGCTGGTTAATTTGAAAAAGGTAATAATTTAACCTGCATTTACCTACTCTTAGTTGTTGTATCAAGCATTCTTCTCGACGAGACAAGCCATGTCTGTGTATGGGCTTAGTAACGTCGCTATGTAAGGCATATAGAAATCTACCGTGCTCGGCATTGTCCCATTCTCTTTGCCATAATTTGTTATAATGGATCAAACGAGAGGCTGCTAGTTCACCTCTCGTGTGTGGGATATCTATGTCTATACACTTTTTCGTGGCTCCTATTTTGGCGGCCCGATCTACGATCTCGTTGCCGTTAATATCGCAGTGTGATGGAATCCATTCAAAGGCAACACAAACATCCTTCAACTTCAAAATATTAATTATGTATAAAATTTCATTCACAATAGCACATCTAATAAAGTATGAATCGATCATTTGTAAAGCTGACAAAGAGTCACTAAATATTACCACCGATGAGGCTTCCATAAATGTATTAATCCACTCTAGTGCCATGAGTATGGCTACTAGTTCTGCTCTCATAATGCAAACACAGGATAATCTAAAATGTTGCACCAAGTCGTAATGAGGCACATAAAATGCGGCTCCTGTTCTCCCATCTTCCAGTTTGGATCCATCTGTATAAACATGTAAATATCCATTCCATGAATTTCTAATACTTTCTAGAATAATCGATTTCATTTCAACTTGAAGCATTTCCCTTTTCTGTATTTTACCCTGGTGTTCGAGGGACACATGAGGTCGTGTTAAGAGTGAGGCAACAAACTAACATTAAGAGTGACGCTAGTCAAGTAAGAGAAATAAGTGAAGAGGAGATGACAAAACAGGCACTGAAAATGTGTAAGATGTTATGGGACATCGTCTGCTTAGACAGGACTGGTCCCTGGTGTGTCGTCACACATCTCAGTAGCGTTCGAGGAGCTCTTCAGCTGCTATATCGGGGGCTGTATTTTACCGTTTTATACTTGATAATAATCATTACTTCAAATGTTTCCAAGCGTTGAATTTGGATAACCTTGTTTAATTTATGCCATCTATGCAATAATAAGTATTAAGTCAATATTTATTTTGATGGACTTTTCTTGTTATATGATCTTTAACAGAACTCAAATTTCTCATGAGAGATGGTTGATCTGACGGAAAGAATAAAAGCCAGAGAAACAGGCTGGTGGAAGTTTGAACGTAATCAACAAAAATAGTTAAGAATTGTAGAAATGTGAGATCACTATGAACAGGAAAATTTTAGATTGGCATATTGGCAATGTCAGGGTGACGTATAGTCGGGGAATCCCCCACTTCGTTCCTAAACACAAGATGATTAAATATTATTTTATTAGATGATCTATATCTAGTACATCTCCGAGGTAATAATTACATTAATAGGAGAGAAATGGAAATTGTGGTATTTCAGTGAATACGAAACTAAGAGAGTTTGTTCCCAAATATTGTACAGACGAATAACCAATGAAGCACATCGAAATTCACATTATTTATTATGCCTAGTTTAAATTTGCCTCGGGCGCCGTACGATAGATTGGTCTACGATTTTCCGTCCGATTTTGGGGGCATCGTAGGTGGCTACGGGCTACGGTGTCTGTGTTTACATTATCTACGAGCATCGTGCCATTTCTGTGCCGTGTATTGGCCCTCAAGGGCAGGCCGAGGCAAATCCCTACAGAGGCTGCTCTGAGATTGTACGGAATTCGTGCAATTTCAGTGCAGTTGCCGTGCAGTCTCCGCAGCCTCCGCACAGAAATCGTACGGAGCCCATCTGAAAAATGTCTGACCCGTCTCAAGGTGGCTGCACGGCCATGGTGCGGGAGCTGCGGGGTTGCCGCGGGCATAATGAAAACTTACGCGCATTTGCTCCCTGTGTGTTCCGCGCACGCACTATAACACGTAAAATACGAACAAAAATGTGTACATTTTTGTAATAAATCCTCCTTATATTTTTATGCGTTGCCTATTCATGACGGGGTGAACTGATTCTAAAAGTTCATTTTATTGCCTTTCGAATGGTGTATCATTCGTTTTATTCATTTCAGAATCCAGTGATCATTTTTAGCTCAAAGTTGCCAATACCAGACCCTTTGTCTATGGGAAACAGTGCAAAATCTCCTGAATTTGTATGCACCTCGAAACTTGTTCAAAGAATCGTTCTAGATTAAAAGTTCGTTGAACTGCGGGGTGAACGGATTTTGACAGGTCGTAAAATTTCCTATCCTATTTTGATTGGACAGAAATCCAGTGATCATTATTTTCTCCAAATCAACTCTCAAATCAGAGATCTGGTTAAAAATCCCAGTGGATGACGTCATTCTTATCACAGGATTCACGATCTTCCGCGCAGTTTGAATTCACCGAGAATAGATCGTCGAGATAAAATTGCGTGAAATCTCCCTTTACATGTTTCTTTCAGGATATATTCAAATAAACTGACCATACATAAGGAATTTTATCATCGATAGGACCATTTCCAGTCTCATTTTGGTTTAATTTAAGCATATGGAGTGGATTTTCAAGTGTATTTCTTTTTCTCTTTGCTGCAAAAACTGAATGACTGTCTGAGTCTGATGATTTGAGCCGTACCATTTCGTCAATAGGTGAGTGGGAGACTAAACGTACGTACCGGTACTACTAGGCCTGCACTGCACTGTACACATGCGAACAGTGCAGTCGGGTGCATACAAATCTTAGTTAGATATAAACAAACTAGGCAAACATGTATTAGTGAAATTCGTCTTTTATGACTTATACTGTAACAGTCACAATGGACCAGAATAGTAAATCAATGATCCATAGAAGGTACCGTATAGTCTATAGTAGAATTAATATTGCTGTAGAGAAAAGCAGGAAAATAAAATCCAGTTCCAAGTTCCAACACACACACAACAGTTAAAACGTGTTGTATTGTAAGTTAGGCCTGACTAAGTTAGGCCTATGACATTACACAGTAAAATTGAAGGCCTAAATTGCCGTGCAGTACTCGTAGATTTATTCTAGGTCTACTCTAAGACCTAATACATAGGCCTAGTTGTTCATCTAGACTCGAGTTGATTTTGCACTCATTCATGTTCTATGCTGTGGAAACATGTTTGTGTACTTTCATGTTTACCGTGTAAACAGTGGGGAAACAAGAAAAAGACAAGGGAAGTAGTGAGAGAGGGGTTGAGAGAGAGGTAAAGAGATAGAGTGACAGAGAGAGAGAGATAGAGAGAAGGAGGGGAGAAGAAAGAGGAGAGGGGAGAGAGAGAGAAAGAGTCGGGAGAGAGAGGGAGAGAGAGAAAGAGAAATGTGAAATTTAATGTACAGTGTATCGTGCATTTGGATTTGTGTTGGAGGGTGCACGTCCAAGTGAATATAAACGTTATTTCCATACCGTACCTGCATTTCTATAATTAACAGGGTAACAAAAGATGAATGAAAAAGACAATCTGGGGTTATCATCTGGGGGTATTTCTTCAACATTTACCCACCGACTAATTTAGTCAGCACTGACAATTGGTTTTGATTGGCTGAGAAGCACTGGCCACTGACTGTTACTATATTAACAGTCGGAGAATGGCAACTTGTCAGTGCTGACAACTTTCATGAAATGATGCCCACGCTGTTGGAAATTAGACAAAGGCTTTATCCCCTCCGTTCCTTGGGGCACCCCTCACTACGCGTAATGGAAGAGGCTACACACTTGCTCCATTGATGTTCACTAGCGCGTGGACGGTCTGCGCACTGAATGTAGGTAGTGACTGGGTAAATGCGCGTTTTGGCCCAAAACTTTTCATTATGATGACTGTTCAATATCACGGGTATTGCACGGGCAGCGAGCGGCAACCTTGCGATAGCTGTGCGATGGTCGTGCGAATGTCCTATAAGTGTGCACTCTCTGTACGATTTCTTTGCCCTCATGCTCACGGAAAAATCTTGTGTTTGATGCACGATCAGCGTGAGGCCTCGGCGCGATGCCTGTGCGGGGATTGTGCAATGCCACCTACGAAATGTCTACGGGCTACGGGCTTACATTTTTTTTCAAATTTGTATAACTTCTGCATAGTTTACATTTGGCCGTATCCTGCCCGTATCCCCTTATCTGTGCGGCCACCGTGCGGAGGCAGGAGGAGGCCGTGAGAGTTTCGTACGGATTCACGGGCTCCGCGTCCTCTACGAGTTTGTTTCGCGGGGCTTTTGGGTTGTCCCAATCGCCACTTTTATCACCATATATTTCTTCAACAATAATGTACACGTTTTCACTCTTATTTTACCCACTGTATCATTTATATCACATGGCCTATGTGCTGTTTCTTAAATCGGACAGCGCAGCGCGTAAAGCCGGCCTCACAGATCGCATATTAGTACAGCGCGTCAAGCAAAATAAGAAAGTGCTGACTATACCTTCGCTCTCGTTGCTGGGACAAATGTCTTCCTTTGGATGTCGCACAGTACCGGTTTCTTCATTAGGCTGCTTTAGATCTGCGACGCTAGTTCTGCGACGCGCCTATTAGGCAAAAAAGGTTGTTCTGCGCATGCGTGGGACAGTTCTTCCCAATCGATATCTCGCGTCCTCCAATTTTTCACGACGGTTCTGGCCCATTTTAACGTCCGCTCAAATATCTCGACGCTAAACTGATTTTGCTATAAATATGACGTCACAATTGAGTGCACTTTTGTCATTTGTTGAAATTGAGAAAAGCTCGACGAACATCTCCTTGGTAAGTTACAAAGTTGTGTTTTTATGTCGATTTAAGTTATTTCTTGTGATATGTTTGTTACCAATGACTGCAGAAAGTTTTGAAGTATATTTTGATTATGCTGCATAATGTCAATAAAGATATAATTTTTATTTATTCCAATTATTCCATTGGTCGGGGAAAATGAAACGCCGCTAGCGATGACAAGATGATGGTCCCATATATTGATTTTCATGTTGTAGGCCTACTTGATATCTAGACAGAAGTAGGGCCTAGGCCTAGCCCTATGTTGTAGAGAATCATTTATTAAAATTGACATTTGTCAAGCTTCCACGGAGGTCAGTGCAGTGGAGCCAGATTTAGCCTAAGTTGAACAACCGACGATACAGAGAGACTGAAGCTTTTGGTCAATACTTGATACAGAGCTGCTAATTCGTAGTTAAAATTCTTGGACCAAAACAAAAGCTGTCTTCAGATTCGGACAGTCTCAGTCTCTCTGAGTCTGACTCTGTATCGTCGGTTGTTCCACTGAGTCTGAGACTACGTATGGCTCACTATGGGGAAGGTTGACAAATACGTTTTAAATATGAATAATTCCCCATAACTGACGGTTATTTCTGTCTAATTCATAGTGTGATTTTATTTCAGTCTGTCCTATTTCTGTGCAATATCTTGATAAGGCTAAAAGCCCCAGCTTCCATCAATTGATCCTCTCACTTTTCCGCAGCAAATATTTCATACACTTTTTTTTTTACTGAAGTCAAGATCAATTAAAGACAAAGTGAAATGTGATCTATCCTCCAAGAAGTCTGAGAGTAAGAATGAGAGGGTTAATCTGTGCAGGTCCAGGGGCCAGGGCCCTCGGTCGACTAGATTTATGCCTAGGCCCTAATGCCATGGTGCTTAATTACCCTAAGCACCGTGGCATTATTAGGCATAATTTAGTCTACCGCTATTAAACCCTAGTAAGGGTTAAACTTCGGGGCACCCCAGGCTTATGATTTATGTTAATAAGTGAAATATCTGTAATTATGATAATCTAGACTGTACTATGCTTTTATTACCACCAGAATCTTATCTGTTCTCTTTTAATTACAGAGCTATCTATGGTAAAATGGACTAAAGTAATGCAATGGGACAGGACCAGATCATCCTATATCGTGATACCTGTAGATTTTGTCATCTACTCACTGCAGGAAACCCAAGTTGAACTGGCAAGGTAAACTTGATTTTGGAAAATAGAGACCTCTAAAACCTTATGATTTGTGTCTTTAATTTTGACATAGTCATAGCCTAGTCTAGTAAGCTCTGTTACTAGATTAGATTATAAATATTTAGACTTTAATAGACATGTACATGTAGATTGTATCTGTTTTCTGTAGACCCTATAGAGTATAGTCTACGTTCAAAAAAGTCATGTAGATTATGTTGAGAGTACCTGCTTACTTAGTTACTAGAGGTCTAGGTCTAGGATCTAATTTGGAATAGAAGATAAAAATATTTACTTCTGTTAAGATTTAAACCTAAATGTACATGTCTACTACATGTAGACTATCAAGGAAAAAATAAGAAAACAAAAACATATGTGACATAAAACTAGAAATGTACCAATTCTTTTTTCTTCCCGAAAACCAAGTCTACAGTTTACATCAAGTTTAATATTTCTTTCCCTTTCTTTTTGTCTTCATTATACAGGTTGCCCAATGAAGCTCAGTTACGGTACATGGCTTGTTGAGGTCACAAAGGATCAAAGTATTCTTAAATATACTTCAAGTTTTAAATGATATTTTTTTTAAGATTTATTGCTAGTTAACATAATGGCGAATATTCTAAATCTAAGGAATGCATATATTTCTGAGCTGGACATTGAATGTCAAAATGTGTTTGTCCAACTAGACCAATAAATCTGACCTTTTTTTTTGGGGGGGGGGGGGGGGGAGGGAGTGGGGTATTGCAGGCAGTTAACATTTCACCCCTATAGCCTCTTTATAGATACACCCAAAAATATGTATTTTTGATATGATAAAAGCCATAACATTGACTACCAGTGGTGTCCCTCTTATAGGTACACATAGTTTGACATTCCAGTGATAAATCTTGAGCATAATTCGTGAATTCTTTTCACACTTCACATATTTCATCAAAACTTTTTAATGTTAGGCACGGTCAATTGTCATGTCACCTCAAGCTAATGCTGTTTTAGTCTGTGAATAAAACGAATAAATTTGTAAAATCAAATAATTTTCTTTTTATTTCCATTGTAAATTAGAAAAAGTTTTTGAAAATTGTGGCATGACTACATTAGTAAAAAAATGTCTTTTTAAAAAAAATCATCATTAATGCTTATTGTATCAATAATTGTAAGCAGAAATAGTGCATTCCGATTTAATCATGACATTTTATATAATCTTGAACTTTGAACCTTGAAGTGGTAATCCCTTTCACCATTCTGGGGCATTTTCTAGGCAGATAAGTCAATGGCTAGGGAGTTTCAGCCCCACCCCCAAATTGCTAAAACTACTGTTTGGACAACCATCTGCTCATATTATTTTGGGCTGTAATGTTATGTCTTGTAAATTATGAAAGGCTGCACATGGATATACACTACAATCCACCTTTATGTCACTAAAAGATGTAGAATTGTTTGCTTGTAAAATTACAAAAATGGATATTAGTATAAACCCCACCTCATGAGTTGTTGCCCATGAACCAAACATTATAATCTATTCTGACATTGCATTTGAAGAGAGCATTGTTTTTTTTATGATGTTGATAATTGAGTTATCTTAATAAAGGTCATTTCACACTGAGGAACATTTCTTGTTATATTTTCCATAATTTTGTGAAAGATGTGGTGATGGTGATAGAGATGCAGGCACAATAATTTTCTTTAGAAGGACTGTGCTTAAAGAATGAAGTGTAATGGTGGATTGGTGTAAACACAGCCTTATGCAACCTTTAATTGCTGGATGTTTGATTTTTGTTTGGAAGTGCTATAATAATTGTGTGTTTTGTGTATGTGTGTGGGAGGGGGTTCTGTTGATACTGTCTATTACTGAAGTTTAGTGTTTAGGCAGTGGTGGATCCAAGATTATCTGGTCCTGGAAGGGGGCGGGGACAAGTGAAAATTCTCTAACAAGAAACAAAAAGAAGACACAATTTATTTATTTATTTATTTTATTATTATTTTTAATTTTATTAATTTTATTTTTTTTAAATTGATTTTTAATATTTTTTATTATTTTGTTATTTGGGGGGGGGGGGGAGAAGGCAGGGGATTATCTGGCTACTGGTGCATGATATGGTTTTGTTGATGTCGGAAGGGAGAGGGGGGGGGGGGGTATATAGATGCATGTGCCGCAGCGCAACTACCGCAATGTCTATATTTTTATATATTTATTTTTCTACTCTATCTACTTATTATATATAAGTGCACTTATTCATCTTTTTCTTCTCCTTTTTCCTTTTCCCTTTTCCTTTGGATAAGCGATCAGGCAAATGCCACAAAGCCAGATGAAATGGTATGTCATAGCCTATACCTCTCAGCAGACGTCGCGAATAATTCTGAATATTCAATATTCAATATTATTTAAAATTTAAGGAAGGGTACAAAACAAATAGTGCTGTAATGGGGGGGGGGGGGGGGGGAGGAGAATGAAAGAACAGAATGACAAAATAATAGGTGGTGCCAATTGATGTAGGAGGTGGCAATTAAAAGTTTTCAACAAAAACAATGAAAGGGGCAAAATGAAAAAGGCGTGATAAATTCAATCGAATTATAAATCATCAAATTTAGAAAAGCAAAAAATTAAATAGGGGACGGCTTGAGGGAGAAAATTTAGTTTGCCTAAAGGAGAACAACGTTCTGCCCTTGGTCATGGAAACACTGCTAATATGCGTTGTACCCACCCCCATAACATTTTTTTATTATTTATTTTTTTTAGCTGGTCCTTCCTCTCCCACTGTGATGGCGGCATAGTCTAGTGTCTTTTACTATCATTAAAAAAAACCTATCATTATTCGTAGGACAAAATCTCATTTAGTTGATCCTCTTTAAAAAAAATCGGCTTAATATAGGCTAGTACATGAAGATTAGGAGCAGTGTGCACTTTTGACCCGCCAGAAATTTCCCCAGAGAAAGTCGGACGCAGAAGCGGAGTTGAGCCTCCTCCTTCCCCTGTTTTGTCTGACTAGAGGTGTGTCTTCATCAGAACGAAGTTCTGCTCTAGCCCGCTTCAAGGTGGATCAGGGATATTTTCTTGAAGCTAGCTTCAGTTTGCAATCGCGTCTTCATCAGACCGCACTTTAAGTGAACAGGCGCGCGGTTTTAAAATCTTACCCGCGCTCGCCCGACCAGCTAGCTAACTGTACTATACAAACCCAAAATATATATATACGGTATGATGGGATCGGACATACTTATTCCACAAGACAATCCGACGAATTTCATTTACCACGGTTGAGAACTCAATTTGCGCAAAATACTTTTTTTTATGAGGGCCCCAAATTTTGGAATAGTTTAAGTGATGACATAAAAAACTCTCTGTCTCTTAATTCATTTTAAAGGAAATTAAAATTAAGTTTGTTGCAAACGTATACTATATAATTTTTCATTAGAGGTTGTCCTTTTTTTCATTAATCTCACAATATGTGCGCTTATCTCTAATTAATATTCATTTTAAATCACTGTCTCTCTCTCCTATGCGATTCATTACTTTCTTTACCATGCAGCTGTCCCTCTTTTAATTGTATTGTCCTGTCCTGTCCAGTCCTGTCCCGTCCTTTCCTATCCTGTTGCATTCTGATCTCATTGTTAATTCTGATCTCATTGTCAATTGTCTTGCGTCATGTTTCTGTTGGTGAATATCCTTAATCAGTAGTTTATATTAATACATACAATTACTGAAGTTGTAGTCTAGATATAATATTCTTTTTTTTTTACTATGTTTAGTATTAAAGGTAATATTATTCAGAGGGTTCCACAATCTACAAGCAATGCTTTTCAGTGGATCCCTCCATTTCTTCAGAAAATTTTCAACAGGGTACAATCTTTTGATTTCTTGTACAATAATTTTACATAATGAATTTCGTGATGTCAACAAAAAGTCATTCTCGTATCTTATTCTGTTATATACTTTATAAAATATTGTATGATTCTGATGAAATGAAAAATAAAATTGAATTGAAAAAAAAAATAACGTGGCAAGGTGTCTTGGAGCCTTGAACGGAATGCTAAATCCAGTATACTGGACGCGGTTATAACCGATTTTCGTCAGCTGCTAAAGGAGTTATGTTCATGTATAAAGCCTCGATCCTGGGAACGACGATGGTGGTATCTTGCGTAACACGAGGAATAATGACAGTAGCGAGAGTTCTTTCCAAACGCAGGAAGCTACCATTGCTGACTCTCAAGACGGAGATCTGTCAGGCAAGGGAATCCATACTATTTCGAAATAAAGCAGACAAATCGACTCAGTGCGATCCCCAAATATTTCGAAATGCGATATGAAGCTGCATGATCAATGCTAATGGCTATTATATATTCGCACCTCCACCCCCATCCTGAAAAGGGATCGGCGACGGCTCCTCAGCGGAGGAGAAGTTGTACCGAAATTCTTTTGGGTTTGGTGTGCCAGACTAAACGGGAGCCTGCGAAAAAGGGCAACTAATGATGGAAAAGTTGTAAAACCGGAACTATAATCTTGTCAACATCTAGTAGTATGCAGACGACATCGTGAATAATATGTTCGTATGCATGAATTTGGGGATAATGCATACGTAATGAGTCAGAACACATGCTGCGTGATTATTCTTTGTTCTATTTAAAATTTCCCTTTTTAACCTCTGCATTCCTATTAGAAGTTTAGGTCAGATGTTTTTATTTAGAGACCGATTGAATGTATATGGAAGTTTACATTTGCATGAAATTCAATTTAAGCATACATCTTTTGACATAATAGAACTATTTGCGATGCGTACAAAAAAGAAAATGAAAGTTGTTTGAATTGCATTAATCTGAACTACTTAAAAACACATTAAAACGTTTGTGGAGATGTAATCATTGTTTAGTGTTTGTATTTGTATTATTGTGCATAATTGTAAGCCCATTGTCTGTAAAAAATCTCAATTTGGTGTTTGTTTCTTTTGGTGATCTTGCTCTCCACGGCATAATGCATTGATGTTGCGTTTTATACATTGAATTTATTGTTGCCATAGTAAGTTTGACAGAGAAGTTATAGTATGCGCCATGTGACATGAAATTGAAATAAATATTTTGCATGATTCTCTAAAGTTTATTACAAACAGTATAGTACACCGGTTTTGTATTAAATGGTAGCTTAGTGCATTAGTTTGATACAATCAGACGTGCTTATACAAGTATAAACGTGATAAGTACATATAAGAATTGTTGGAGATTTAACTTTTTGCACAACGTGCGGATGTACATTCCTCTGACGTTGAGTGGCCTGAGCTGATCAACAGGTCGATATTGTGTTATACAGACACATTTTAAAATACTGAGGGATGAATTTTGGAACACGTGCCCATAATATTTTGTGATGGTTGACGGTCATACCTATTACTTAATATACTCGTGACCACAATAGCATTAGGAGTCGACAGAACAATTTTGCAGATTATTTTTTTTTGTGTAACATATGCGCTCTTTGACATCTAATGTTGAAGGTAATGTCTAATTATTAGTATGTATTTTGATTTTGATTTATTTATTCTCCACTCATGGGTTGGATTGCCCTTGTCAGCTAATAGCTGTTTTTCAAAGGGGTCCAAGGCCTCGAAAGAGTCCTGTAAGTAACCAGAATATCCTCTAATGCTCGGAATATTGATATTATGCGTGGTTATATTAAAAAGGTTTAAATATTTATATTAAATTTCGTGAGAGACGTGTGCTTGCAATTTCCTCTGACATTAAAAGGCCAAAAAATTACATATGTGTGTAAGGGTGTGTGTATATATATATATTATTTATTGGTTCCTTTGATTCCAAGGACTCTTTATATTTTGTATATTTTAATTGTTATGTTTTACCTTGACAGACGAATGTTCGAATTTACTTATAATATATATATATATATATATATATATATAAATGTGAAAGAAATTGCGAGAATAACGTTGCGTAGCTCAATCAAAGTTCCCCAGAGCTGTCCTCCCTTTTTGAAATTTTTGCAAAGGCTGAAAAAATGTCTCCGCCGGGAATCGAACCCGGGTCGTTGGCTTAGAACGCCAATGCCTTAACCACTAGACCACGGAGACGGGTTAGTGGTTTCGGCGACACCAGATTCAATTGACCGACAGATTGTCAAATCCTCAACCTTATTAATTAATTCCTTTGTCGGGGGCAGGTGAGTTTTGAACAAAGACAAGCCGCGTGCCTCAGCTGGATCCAAGCGAATGCTTTGAATACATGTATACATTAGAATAATTATAAACAAGTGTAAGGAAATAACATATACAACAGCTTTGGCAAATCTCGTGGAAATAAATACAAATGTGAAAGAAATTGCGAGAATAACGTTGCGTAGCTCAATCAAAGTTCCCCAGAGCTGTCCTCCCTTTTTGAAATTTTTGCAAAGGCTGAAAAAATGTCTCCGCCGGGAATCGAACCCGGGTCGTTGGCTTAGAACGCCAAGAAAAAGCCAAGAAAAAGGGAGGACAGCTCTGGGGAACTTTGATTGAGCTACGCAACGTTATTCTCGCAATTTCTTTCACATTTGTATTTATTTCCACGAGATTTGCCAAAGCTGTTGTATATGTTATTTCCTTACACTTATATATATATATATATATATATATATATATATATATGATAACTGCCTAAGTTATCGAAAGGTTTATATATTAAAATGATTATAGACATGTGGGCGGTTATGTACGTGTCTGTAAAGGTGCTGGATTGCATGCGGACATGGTTGCTTTTTGTATTTATTGTCGTATATAAGAAATGGCATTTGACATTTGAAAACCAACCAATGAGCATTTTAAAGAGAAAAAAAGAATCGTTGGAAGCATCCTGCTTCCAATAAGATTCCGTGCGTGCAATGTGGAATGTAAAAAATACGGAAGGCGAATTTTATCAGGTATAAATGTAGTAGCCCGAAAAGTCTACATGTCAGAATTCAATAGAAACGCATTTTTTCATGTATGGAAATTGTCATGGCAACAAACTAGTGTCTAGGGTAGTATGTATGTCAAAACAAATTCAAAATCATAGGTCATGATTGCCATCGTCATCAAAATAAAAAGCAGCGTGCGCATCATATTACTCAAGGCTGAAATCCACACTCTGAAGATTGTTCTCGGTCTGTGAAGCCAAGCTCTCAATCGGAACTCGATAATCGTGGTCGTCTTCATCGCAATATTGGACCCATCCTTCTCTCGGTGGGTGGTGTTAACTCTTGCTTTGCCGATGTGACAAACAAGTTTTCAAACTCACATTATTCCACCACGATAAATTTATATCATGTATATGATGGTCAATTCATATCTATGTTAAGAGCATGAATCAAGCATTCTGAATCTCTAAGCAATATTAGCAATATAAGAAATATGTCTTTAAGATTCTTCCCAACCCCCATTGGGTCTATTCTTTCCCTCTCTTCTCTCTGCACCCTCGCCTCAAGCTTTTGCTTTTAGAGGTGTGTCCTCCAACTATGTATGTACCACATGAATGTGTATTATGTCGTATTTTTGTTACAAACACATGTACATTATTTCGCGCATTTATTACTTTTTACACCTATATATTTGAAAACTTGGAAATAAATGTCTTGAAATTGAAAGATTGAATTATTATATACTACCACAGAAATTAAAAAAAAATTTTTTGCTGAGTTTGTACAAGATATTATATCACATTTTAAAATAAAAAATATCAAACAAACGAGGAATAGAAACAAAAAGGACTAAAGGAAACTCCATTTTCATTTTATGGTAATATTCATGCATGGAATCAATAAAAGTCATAATGCTTGGTATATATCAGAAAAGGTGATAAATTTTCTACAACTTTTGTTCACAACATGTAATTTAAGCATGGTTAAAGAAATGCAGGTATTTGAAAAAGTGACTTTAGTTTATGTTTTGCTAAATTTTCATAGCACACAAGAAACACCGCGCGGCACAGTAAAGAGTTGCAGTAATGTGTTATATGCTTTGTATCCTGTCAGAGACGGCTCTGTATTATTTATTGTTATGATGCCCTCTGTTTTAAAGTAGAGTCAGCTTGGAAACGAGAAAAATTGTGTACAACTGACGAGAATGCTTCTGTCAATAAAGCCACCTCGAACGGCAACACACCGATATCTTGGCATATGGACTGTTTCATTATTGCATGATAATGGTAGCAGTTAGATACCACATAAGTTGAAAGAAGAACTTATTGTTACGAAAAGTTAAATGTGGTTCTCTTTAGGACTTAAAAAAAGGAAAAAGAAATGAAAACTTAATGATGAAAGAGGTACATTCTACGAGTAAAAGGGGCACTCGCGAGAAGTAAAAGGAGCACTATTAATAGTTGAAAAAGAGGGGCATTGCTCAACAGCCCCCTCCCCGTTCCTGGTACACACCCCTGTCTATAACCCTGACCCTAAATCTTCATGTAACCGAAATCCAACCAAGAAGTACCAATTGGTTAAGTTTGCTCCTCTCTCCTTTCCAGCCAACGGTTGCACCTTTCAAGAGAGAAATTCCATAGCAAATTTCTATCTGAAAAAGTTTTGCCCGCTTCATTTGTCTAACTTCATCGTTATTGGATGGTATAGATGATAGTGAGGCTTTAAATATGGTATTACTGAAAAAAACATCTTAGAACTCTCATCATCCTCCTCCATCTCACAAAAAGTAAAATATAACGATTGTGTCATTGCACCACCAATAAACAACTGAAGCAAAGGGGACAGTTGCCCAGGCAATAGATACATTTTATCTTCACAAGATCATCTCGCTATCGATGACCCGTTTTTATTTTTTCTGCTCTAAATAATTAACCATAATCTTGTGACAGAGACAGAAGAAAAACAGAAAGAGAGAGAAAAAGAGAAAGAAATGTAGATAAATAGTGAGGAAAACTTAAGAAAAACAAAATAAGTGAAAGTAAGAGTTTGGATTGATGAGGATACATTTAATAAAATCGTCTTAGTTCCAAGTAACGAAAAAACCCACAAAAACAGAAGAATGAGAAGAAAGGACCCCACCACTTGGTAATATCATGACTTTGTATTTCACATGGCGTGACCTACTTCCCTGAAGAACTTTTTTTTTTTTGGGGGGGGGGGGGGGGTAGAACGAGTTATCACAGTTGACTTAATTAATTTCACCAAGCATACAATTCTGGAATCGTTGGGCACCATACCAGAAAACACCTTGAAAATAATTACATTTCTGTAGCTTTGAATCAACGTTAGCATAGTTTTAAAATTGTTGTTGTACAATGATATATCATAATTTATTCCTATTTTTTGAAAGATACAGAATACGAAAGAGAGAAGATTTTTACCTTCAAAAGATAAATTTAAACTCAAACTTAACTTACGAAGGGTTTCTTAAAAATTGTGTTAAATTATATACAAAATTACAATGACGATTCACTGCGTTTGAAATGAAGGAAAATAATAAGCTACGTGAAAAATGACGTCAATCACCTTAACATTTTGAGGAGAAATGAAAAATTTCAGCTAAATCTAATTTTGAAATAGATGGTCAACCCCTTTAGTAAATTTAATTACGAAGTTGTGGCAGAAGCATCGTCGCTAACTGCTTATTTTAGATATTTCCGTGTCTCTCATTGAATAGTCTTGGTCTTTTTCCTCGTTTTTCTTGTCGATGTTTCATATACCACACAATGGGCATTATCATATATCTATCGTCATGGTTATGAACACGTTCACCATAAGTCGCTGTAATCGGAATGTCTGGACTCAACGAATCAGTGGTGTAAATCTGTTCTGAGGAGCGGGGGATGATCACAATCAGACGCCGAGATTCCTCGCGCGCACACCACACAAACACATAATTCGACATATATATGCGAGATATACAGGCCCCCTGCCTCATAAGTGGGCCGGGGGCCCGGGGGGGGGGGGGGGGTATATCCCTACCCCCAGGATTTACACCCTCCAACGAATACATCGTTCTCCTAGTTCTGCATGGCCACTTTCTTAGGCCTAATGACTGTTCATCATGCAACACGCGCAAATCTGATGGCAGCATGCAAGGTAATGCGGCAAAGAAGGAAAGTTTTACAATTTCCGTCCAAATTCTTGTAAATTCTTACACGTGTCATTAAAGGCAGTGGCGGATCCAGGTTTCTTTTAAGGGTGTCTTTGGGTCGAACATTTCAAAAGAGTGCACTATTTTATTTTGTGTATTTTAAGGTATACCACACTGGGTTTTAACAGGGGCATGAGCCGGCTGTGTCTCCTGAGTCCGCTAGAACTGTTTAAAGGTGTCATTTTTAAAGGACATGACATCTTGACATGGTCATGAAAGTACTTCTATTATTTATCAGTTTAAAAGAAATAATGATAACATCTGAAGTTTCTAAGAATGACAATAAAGAATATTAGAAAATCAATGTTCCTTCTCAATGAAGATGATAGGAATTCTATTTTCGCTACGGTACAAAACACGCTAGATAAATAATATAACTTAGAGGAGGGATCACGGGCGTCGCTAGAGGGAGGGGGAATGTTGGGCGTGACATAAATGTGTTAATTCAACTATTGAAAAGTGTACTAAGTAAAACTACAAAGATTGAGCAGGCATTTTATGGTGATCAGAAGAATATGCTATTCACTCTTCGACGGCGTTATTTTATTTTTATTTTATTTTTATTTTTTTAATTTCTTGATAGAAACGGGAATTTTCGCGACTGGACATGGTGGATAAGCCTCAAACATCGCAGCACGTTTATGTTCCGAAGTAGACATTAATAATCTATTCAAATTTGGGTAAAAAAGAATGTCATTTTTTAGCCTTTATGTATTATAATATTAGGCTATGCATCTTGTCAATGGGCTACGTCCAAAAAAAGTAACTTGTGAGGTCTGTAAGTAAAAACCGACCTTTCTCTTCATTAGGTATGAAGATTAAAGCAAAGTGACCACTTCATTTTTTAAACATTCCAGGATCATTCTTTTTCAAATAGAAGTACATGTATAAATCATAATTAGCCATTTCCCATCATGTTAGTCATGGTTGGGCAGCCGGTGGTAAGTGGTGTATGACTAAAGCATCATTAGTTTGAAGAAGAAAAAAAATCACTAACTACTTATTCACTTCTGTTCCTATTCATGAATTGTGTTCCAATCTTCCCGTCTTACGAGAATATCTCATATAAAGTTACGAAACTAATAAACTAATTACAGACATTATGGCCTGTAGCCCGAAACGCAGCGTTTCTTAGCTGAATTCAAGGATTCAAAGTGCACTGAAATATTGAAGAGGAAGTTAGACCATACCATTTATAATGCTTGCCATAGATTGCCATGCTCACTTAAAATTTAATTTTTCTGATTTCCAATTTTACTGGCTTTGGTGTTATCCATATACAATTTGAAATTCCAAGCAAATATTTACAGGATGAGCTCAGTAACGAAGCAGTTACCCTAGTGCACAGGTCTGACCCTATATGTAATTCTTGCTTATATCGTATCAGCTGTAGCCAAGACCTGCAAAATAAAGAAAAATTGTGCCTGCAATGACATTGGCCTCTTCCTTCCATTTGCCGCGGAACCGGCGGGGGGGGGGGGGGGGGGGGGGGGTGTCGCAAGCCCCATTTTTTAAGTAGACACGTTTCGTAACATCTCGGAAAAACGGTTCGAAAATTGTCATTAATGAGTGAAATCAAATCAGCCCCCCCACTTTCAAGAAAAACTCCGCGGCCCTTGCCTTTGAATATTAGTCTCAGTAGCTATGTGCCCCTCTGGCTTCATGGGGAGAGGCAAAACTTCCGAGCCAATGGTGATTAAAAAAAAAAATCCGCTCCACTATTTTGCCCGAATCTAATTTGCAATCGAATATTTGCCACTCAAAGTATCTGACATGTCTGATCTCAATACTTACATCGTTTGAACATTAGTCTCAGTAGCTATGTGCCCCTCTGGCTTCAGGGGGAGGGGCAAAACTTCCGAGCCAATGGTGATTAAAAAAAAGAAAATCCGCTCCACTTTGTGTCCGAAAGGGGTGAGGGGGGGGGGGCACTTGGATCTTTAACTCATCTCTTCATTATCAGTAAATCAGCAAAGTAATAACTATTTGCGAGCGAGCGAAGCGAGCCATCAAAATATCTTGTCTGATTCCGTTTTAATTGAAAATGTTTGGACAGGTTTTGTCCTTTAAAATGCTTATTTAAACTACTGATTTGTATGTGTATTTTAGATTTTATAGATATTTCTGATTTCAAGGAATAAAAGTGGCGTTCAAAGGCGCTCTGTGTTTTGCTTCATACGTTTCCCAATGTTTCCTTAGCTTTGCTTCTCTTTTTGAAGGTTGGCTTTAAAACGTTTATCATGTACGTATGTTTTGTGAGCGAGAACTTAAAAAAAAAAAGAAGTTATCAATAATTTATAAGGTTTTGAGAGCAATTTGGGTACAATTTACCTTGAAATAATTACCTAAATTAATTGAAAGCGAGTTATCATTTTTTTTTGAATGTGTCGGAAGGAGGCAAATAATATTGCATCCCTTGCCCCTCCTTTAAATTTGTCTGGAAAATTTCAAATGAAATAATGAAATGTTAAAATGAGGAAAATGAAAGTTAGTTGCCATGGCAATATAATAAAAGGAAAACAAATCTGGACTTCATCTATAAGAACCAATGACGCATGAAAGTTTGCTCTGATTTTCTTGAATACGAAATAAGGTCAATAAAAACGGCCTGCTTTTATTATTGTTTGCTTGACCATCAGAAATTTGTGAGATGGAAAGAAAATTGAGAACAGAGATGAGATGAAGAGTGCTCGGACTACGGAAAATTATATGAAAAAGATAAAAGTTTCACAATGAATAAAGCAAACTGCCTTTTATTAGACATATTTGATATTATTGCTCTGTGCCCCTAATGTAAATGAGTCGTTTTGTGATTTTCTCCTTTTCTGAAGACCGCGGCAGCTTTTTCTGTTGATTTAGCCTATATACAGTTCCAGAATAAATGAAATCACGTTATAACAGGATGGTGAATTACATTTCAAGTCTAGCACGCTAAAATAACACATAGGCCTTCGATGATACATCATTTTGTTTGTATAACGAATATAAAAGTGGCCTTGTAAAGGCTGAATTGAAATGACAGAAATGGGAGCAGGCCCTAAAAGAAGTGCAGATTCACTCCTTAGAAAAAAAGATTGCAATTAACATAGCAAGGTAAATTGTGTTACACAATTTGTAAGGACGAAAAAATGAGAAATAGATTTCATAAGCCCTGATTTTTGGGCATAAAAGCAGACACCTTTTAGGGGAAAATCATCAGTAACTCATTTCAGGAGCATTACTAACCCCTGTAACTTTTTAAAAGGCCTTATGTGCTTTCTATTCGACGTCGTTGCTATCATTCATTTTTTTTTCCTCCTCACTTTCTATCGAATTTGACGTGTAAAACTTTTAAAGAACAAATCAATGGTATCATCATAGGCATTAAGGCATTACTATTTTCCCCGAATCTAATTTGCAATCGAAGTTTTGCCACTCAAAGTATCTGACATGTCTGATCTCAATACTTACATCGTTCTCCTAGTTGTACATGGCGTCGCGGTCATTCTAAACGCGACCACGGTGATCGTCATCATAGCAAGCAAGAGGCTGAGGAAAACTCAGAACATATTTACCAGCAACATTGCCTTGGTAGATTGCGTGGCATCTTCCCTCGTTATCATCACTATCCTACTGGCATATCTCGAAGGCAGAAATGTAAGTCCTGACTCTCTTTCTCTCATTTTCTTAAAGAGATGTATATCGTGATATTTGCTATACAAGAAGAGAGTATTATTTATAATACTAATAATTATTATTATCATCATCATCATCATCATAACCATTATTGTTATTATTATCATTATCATCAACTTCATCATCATCTTCATCATCATTATACTTATAGATTATTCAATGCACGTGATGTATTATAATTTATGATAACCCTCATTGAAATAGAAAAAAGAAATTCCTCTGGGAGAAGATAGGTTCTGTGACGTGAAACTTTTCAGAGTAAAACTGCCCCTTGCTCCCTAGAAACGTTTCTTCTGTCAACGCGTACGGCGAGCAGCCAGTAGTCTCCTTCCCTCCCTTGACACTCGGGTAACTCCCGCAATGGGACGGTGCAGGCACCAATGATATTGCGCCAAGCCCGAAAATTTTCATGAATCCATATAAAGAAAAGTTTGGGGGTGGGGGTGCTGTGTTTCCGGACACTAAACAAAACTTAACTGTCAACTTTGCAAAATATGCATCAAGTAACGCTAAACCTAGTTCAAATAAAACTTCTGGTTCAACAAACATAAGGAAAGTCATTAGCTAACTCGAAATACACAATAAACGTGTTGCTGTTGGTATTGATTATGGTGAGAGTAGTGGTGTTTGTTGTACTTGTGTTGTTGATGATTGCGATAGCAATGAAAGTTGTTTGAAATGAGACTTTAATAGTGATAATTAAGGAGATATGAGGAAGATGGGGTAAAGTTTGCAGTCAATTTCTCTCCACTTCTTTCATAAACAGAACAGATGTCACAAACGTAAAATGACTGAAATATGAGGTAATTTAATTCATTGAAAATTGTCATCAAGAAGCATTCGTCTCACACGAAATCGACACTGCTTGCAATAGAGCAAGAACACGACCCTTTTTCTTTCTGTTGAATCATCATTTTGATAAGTGAATGAAAATCGATGTTTTATAAGGCATACGAGAAAAAGTGGTGAATGTAATTTATGTTTGAGTTTATATTCTTTGGTCATTAAATCATGAAAGGGCGTAAATTACACGAAACCTATGCCTCCTGACTGGCAGAGTATATTTTCAATAATAGAGGAAATCAATATTTAACATAAGTAAAATGGGCTTCTGGCAGTGCTTGTTCCAGCGGAGGTCAGCAGTGACCGTCACTCCTAGGTACTTGTATTCATTTGCCCTTGGTATGGGATCATTATGAAGATGGTCCTGAAATATGGTAGGCGTACGCTTCCGAGTAATCGACAGAACAGCACATTTCTTCACATTGAAGCTCATCAACTAGGTTGTCGACCAGCTGGATAACTGCTGGAGGTTTGTTGCAGTATGTGATGGTCCAAGTTTGTCTCAATTTCTCTGTAGATGACACAATCATCGGCAAATAGCCGAATACACGATTGGATGTAATCTTGAATGTCATTAATAAATATAAGAAAGAGTGTCGGTCCGATCACAGAGCATTGCGACACACCTGATGTAACATCCTTCCACTGGGACTGAGACCCATCAATAACCAAAGCTTGCTGTCTGTTGGTAAAAAAATGACATTATCCAGCAGAGTGTGTCACCTGTTATGCCGTAATAACGAAACTTAGTACATTGTCGCTGATGGAACACCCTGTCGGAGGCCTTCTGGAAATCCAGGAAGACAGCGTCAACCTGGCTGCGTTTCTGGATGATGGAAGACCAGTCGTGTACTGCTGTTGAAAGTTGGGTGGTAGTAGACACCCATTGGCGGAAGCCATGCTGTGCATCTATGAGGATGTTCGTAGATGCAAGGTGCGTGGAAACATGACTAAGGATGATATGCTCCATAACCTTTCAGCATATGCAGGTTAGTGAGGCCGGTAATTAGCTCACTCTTGTAACCCGACTTGTGCACCAGAGCGACGAACACTTGCCACCACTGTGATGGGACTACACCAGAGTTATAGCTCTGATACAAGAAGGAGAGAGCAGGAGACCTCATGGGCTAGCTTCAGAAGTCTGGGTGGAAGTTCGTCCGGTCTGCTCGACGAAATAGACGACTGACCCCATAGATTGCTCTAGATTTCCTCTGGCCTAGTATGTGTGTGTAATTGGGGTTTTTACAGACGTGTATCAATCAGATATGATTATTTACGTCTGGGACCGACCTTTAACGTCACCATCCGAAAGACGTGACTCAGTCTGGAACCTGGGTCCGCTGAATCAGTTTATAACTTCCACTGCTAGCTGGATTACAGGCGCACGCCACAACGCCCAGTTCTCTGGCCTAATTATCATGTTTTCGCTTTTAAAGATAGTTTGAATTTCTTTGGAAAGCGACGTTTTTGTTTCTTTGTTTGATTTTTTTGTGGGGCACTCTGGTCTGATTCCTTTTGTTCTGTTGTGCAGCTTACTATTCTTCAGTCCTCAAATTTTCAAACTGCTTTCTACTGCAATGACTATCTGCTTTCCCCTCTTTTCTACTATCTGCCTATCCCTTTTTCTGAGTTCTTTTTTCCCCTTCTGACCCCTTTCTTTTCTCTCTCTCTCTCTCTCATCGGCCTTCTCTATCTCTCTGGCCGTCCTTTTTTGTTTTAATTATCAATTTGATTTGTTACAAGGGTTGAAAGTACTACATTTGGAATTGTCATCTACTTTATAATGTAATTATGCTATTGTTTTATTCTCTTTTATCAATGTATTTTGCGTCTCAAATTTTGCTCTGTATATTGATCATTGTCTTTATTGTATATCTGAGTGAAAAAAAGTTAAAGTGAATTGAATTGAAATAAATAAAATTCAACTTTTTGTTCCGTATCTTTTATTTTCCATGTATTGAGCATATGGAAAAAGAGGTTGTAGTCAACGGGTTTAATTGACAATTCCGAAGGTTGGTGGACATGGACCTCAAACTTTAAATTTGGTATTTCACTAAGCTATGAATCATGTTTATCTGCTACATGATTGCAGAAACTTGCGCAATCATTGGTAAACCTCTCATTAGTTGTTCATAAGAGAATGGTAGAAATCATCTATTTTTTACACTTTCTAGTGATATTTTTCCTTTAAATTGTTTTGTTTACTATCTGACAGTAAAATAGAAAATAGTAAAGTAGAATTTAAAAGGTCCATTGATAATTCTTCATTGAAAAGACACAAAGACGAACCTAAGTCCTGCAAGTTAGAATGAAACCAAAGCTTCTGCTATCTCATGGACAAAATGTAACGTGAATAACCACTATTCCTGTGAAATTTGCGAAAATGATGGGTTCAGTAATTTTCAGTTTTCCCGAGCATGGTTTTTAGAAAAGGGTAAAAAAAATAAAATTTCACGAAAGCCTCATATTAGCACACTTTTCATTTAAGCCCTCTTTGCAATTTATACATGTCCAAATTATGTAACGTAAGTAACTGGACTAGCAGCAATTACTGTTCCTCTACTAAGGTTTTGGTTCTATATATAGGTACTCCAGAATGTATGCATTGTGCTAAGTAAAACTGATACCTGTAATAAGACAACGAGAGCTAAATATGTAACTCAATACCTCGTCCAATGTAATGTGAGTAACCGTGGAATTGCCCAAAGATCGATTTGGTGCGTTGATAGCCATTCTCATACCAAATGCACATATCTGTGTGGTGTGTCCCACTTTCGGTTTTATTTGTTACAATCAGTTGTTTCTTCTAATGCCAACACAGCGTTTCCTGCTCGAAAACATACATATGAAATAAACAAGTTAAAAGACAATAGAAAATATCTTGATTAAAAACTATTAAAAAGAAAGTAATAAATATTTCAAATTATTGAGTATACAGTTCATAAAAGTGGAATATCAGAAACCTTATTATAGAAGATCTGTAGGTTCTTGGTGTTGCTTGTCCACCCCCACCCCCTACCAAACGTCATATATTTTACACCAAGGCCCTCAAGACAACAATTCCTATTTGACAGAGCTATTCGTACATTTACACAAGAAATTTGTTCTTTCGTTTCAGATAGCAGCAGTTTACTTGTCAATGCGAGCAGCTATCTTAACTGGAATATTCAGCACTTTGTCTGTGGCTGTTTATCGCTTCATCATCATCCGTTTCGACCCATTCAACAAGCGTAACCTCGTCACGGCACCTCGATGTTTCGTAGTCTGTGTAGTTGCTTGGGCTGTTCCCTTCGGTACTTTCTTCACTATCAAATCAGTCAACAAGGATGCAAGCGTCGAAACGCTAATTTTACCCATTGTGACATTTGGTTCCCACGCCCTCTGCGCTATTTGTTATATAACCGTGTATTGGACAATAGCAAACGCAGCGCGTAAGGCTGGCCTATCAGGCCTCATGTTAGTTCGGCGTGTCAAACAAAATAAGAAAGTATTGACTACGTTCGCTCTCGTTATGGGGACAAATATCGTCTGTTTGTTCCCTTTGAGTCTAAGTTTCTTCATCAGTTACGTACGGCCTGATTGGGTTTTCAACACGCACGGTTTTCACTCTTGGTATAGGATCTTTGCCAACGTGGGTCGGGGACTTTTAGGACTAAACGGAATCTTGAATCCGATCATTTACTGGACTCGATTAACCGAATTTCGGAACCTCTTCAGTTTACTCTGCTCCTGCAACGCTGGGCATAAAGCTAGTAGCGATGAACCTAGAAGCGCAAAAAATGAAGGTTCTCTTCAAACTCAGGAGAGTTCTATCACAGTCATTCAAGATGGCGATAGGCCTTCATCTGACAAGGAGGGTAGGTCTATCTATACTGTTCCTACATAGGTGCAGATATTTGCCAAGATTCTGCTGCACGGGTGGGGGGGGGGGGGGGGGGGGCGGGGCAGGAACAACTCCTATGTATCTATGTTATCGTCATGTGGCTAATTAAATAAGATTATTCAAAGTTTCAAAGTTTATTGATTGTGGGGGGGGGGGGGGGGGGACAACTCCTATATATCTATGTTACCGTCATGTGGCTAATTAAGTAAAATTATTCAAAGTTTCAAAGTTTATTGATTACAATTTAAAAAAAAACCCAGTACATATCTAAATTAAAAATAGGAACATAACAATTATACATAAACATGGATATAACAGAACATAAATTCAGTAGACTTGCCTATTTTAGCCTACATGGAAAAAGTAATTGGTATGATCTAAACACTGTAAAGGATAACACGAGTGGAGGGGTCTAGGCATGGCTTGCATTTCATAGACCCATGTTTAATAAAGTCCATGTATTAAAAGAAACGTGCTAACTTTAGCACTAGTCTAAATTATTTTAAAAAAATATTTAGTCGTAGTTCGTCAGTTTAAAAAAAAACAAAAACACAAAACAACAATACCTTCATTTTTCACAAAAACAACATACGAAATATCAATTTACGAATAACGTAGAGGACAAACCTGTGGATTACTTTCAAAGGAATTAATATCCACGGTCGTCACTAATAATCTTGCTTTTATCAGATAATGGTCTTCTAGCGTTTAAATGCCGAATACACGAATAACTTCTTTACGTAACGTCATTATGTTGTTTATTTGGTGTTTGTAAAAAAAAATCTTTTTTTTCGTGTTACTTGTAGTCAGTCATTTATTTTGAGTAGCAGTGAACTGTTTGATTGGCCATTGTTTATACATCTGTACATAAATATGCTTTGTTGATGTTAATTGATATCGGTAAATTTTAGTATGTTAAATTGTTTTGAACAAAATTAATGGTTGACGTGACATCGGGGAGTAGTACCTGTAGTTATACGAATTATTTTCTTTTGTGGAGTGACCAATTTGTGTAATTTAGAGGTTGTAGAGTTCCCCAGGCTAGGGGGCAATATGATGTGGTTTGGTAAAATGTGTCGCAGTCTAGAAATTATGCCAATGTTTTCAGAGCCTTTGCTTCTGTTTCAAGAAAATGTTTTTCCAAAACAGTGAACTATGAACATGATCAATGTGCACACCAAGAAATTGTGTGTTTTTAACTGTAGGCAGTAATACATTGTCGAGATTTATGGAAATGCTGTGTAAATCAACGTTTTTATTATTATCAAAGATCGTGTAGTTACACTCTTTTTAATTTGGCAGACGGTTTATCAGCCTTAAACCAATCGCATACAATGGTTAGCTGTTGATTAATATTTTTGCACTGTGAGGTAAGATTAGATATAATCTAATGTAATTAGACATAAAGTATTCGTGTCCTCGGCATAAAAAACTAAAACTAGTGTTGCCGTTGATTTGAAGATGTCGTTTATATAAATAATAAAAAGTAATGGATCAAGCAACGACCCTTGAGGTACACCCCACCCCCCCAACCATGTGGTCATCTGTGCAGCATGCGCATTCCCGATTTTTCGGGAAAAGGGGTATATTTTAGGGGCATAGTTCGGGGAAAAAATCAAAAAGTCCGTGATAGGGGGGGGGGGTGATTTTGATGGCTTGATGGCAAGCATACAGGCGCGGATCCAGAGGGGGGGGGGGGGGGGGGGGCAAGGGGCGTGCGCCCCCTCGTTTTGTCTGACAAAGTATGCCCCCGGACCCCCTAGATGGCCGTTTGGCTTTGTCAAACGGAGGGTTCCTCAGTGTGCGCCCCCTTTCTGAAATGCGCCCCCCTTTCTGAAAATCCTGTATCCGCCCCTGGCATATGTGTATAGTTGACCGCCTGAGTGGGGGGGGGGGGGGGGTGGGGGTAGATCATACAGTGTGTACGTATTTTTGTTGAGAATATGTTATATGCTAAATTAGGATCTTCAATCATTATGACGTCACTCCAATCTATATGTCCTGGATATCTTTATTAAAGTTCTCGATGTTATCTTGGTTTACAAGACGGTGGAAACTAGCTTGATTCTTTTCATTCTTGCATTAGATGGTCAGAGACATTACGAAAGTAGGGAGATCTATTCAATGGACAGATAGTTGCTGGTAGATGAAGAGAAAGCTAGAAGAATGAGTTGTGATAGCAGGGAGGATGTTGAATAGTAGGCCTGGTGAGCAGAGGAAGAAGGATTATGGCATTTGGAGTCAATGGAACAATGGATTTTTTTTTGGCACAGTACACAATAAAGTGTGATATAGAGTGATTACAATAGCTTAAACCGGGTAATTTAGACTTGTTTGGTTATGCTGAGATAAAAGAGTTTGTAGACAAAAGATGCAAAACCTGCCCCCATCTGGATGTGATAAATAGAATTAACATCGGAATAAACAACACGGAGTTTTTAATTAAATTTCCATTTACATGTCAAACAAAAACTTGATTTATTGTATAACGTGCCAAGGATCTAAAGAACAATATATTGGTGAAACAGGAGATGTTCTTCGTAACAGAGTTAGGGTTCATCGTCAACAAATAAGACAGAAAGAATATAGACAACTAAAATTGAGTGAACATATAGAAAGGTGTGCTCGTTCCGTAGAACCCAATTTCTTATGTACACCTTTTTATAAAATGAATGATGATGACTAAACTAAACGTTGCCCAAAAGAAGAACATTTCATTAATAAATTTAAACCTTCACTAAACGCTATATAAATAGCTCTTCCTTTACTCAAACTGCCACATAGTATACAGTGTATATTATATTACATAATGTTGCATGTACTATTATGTGTATATACATTCAACAGTCAATCGTTGTAGAATCCTTACCATGTTCATTGACTGCATTTTACACCAAGGATCTTTATGTATCATATTAACTTAAGACTATTTAATTTCGAAGTCTACATACTCTTTTATCTGGAGTCAAAAGGTGCCTGAGCTTTCGATCCTAGCAGAATCTTCGTCAGAGGCAAAAAGACAAACATAAAAAGCAAGACAAGCATATATATAGACTACAGACACGAAACAGATTACATGTAACAGGAACTGTAAGGGAGGAGCTGTGGACACAAAACAATGGCAACAAAAGGGGAGTGTGGGGAGTCAAAAACCATGAGTCAAGTGGGTGTGGAGGGGGATAAAACAAATACAAAGGCGTGGAGATCCAAGGAGAGTAATGAGCCCCAAGCTCTATGGTGGGTAACCTGTGAAAGCAAAGGATAAGTGGGGAGGCAACATCAAACAGGATAGGGAACAATGCAAAGACAAGAGAAAGGAATAAGTACTGTACAAGTCCAGTGCAGTGGAGTGGTAGGGCAGAAAATAAAGAGGGAGTTGTCAGACACCAAGTGCAAAATATATGGCATATAAAGTAAAGTGTGGTGAAAAATATATATTTGCTGTCTGCTGTATACAAGACTATAAGATGTAAGGCATACTATATACTGAATAATATAAACATGTGCATATAAAGTCTGTAATATATGTGTCTAAACCAAACGAGGAGGTAAAATGCAAATAAAATATATATGTGTATATATATATATATATATATATATAATATGTGTAATAATGTAAGGAAGGGGAGTAAAAAGATGTATTAATCATTTCCCTCCTGGATGTTGAGGCCATGAGGTTGGATATTGCGAAGTCGTCTCATCCAGTACTTCTCCCTGCTGGTTCGGACTGTGTCGGGACGGGTACCTAAAGATTCAATGCCCTGTAGAATCATATCGGTGATGGAATGGTTAGGAAGGTTAAAATGGTGGCCCACTGGAGTGTCAAGCTTGGCTGTGTTGACAGTGGATCTGTGCCCATAGAAGCGTCTCTTGAGTGTGGTCTTGGTTTCCCCTACGTACTGGGTCCTGCAGACTCTGCAAGTGATGAGATATACAACATTAGTGGTGGTGCAAGTGATATTGCCCTTGGTTTGGTGAGGGAGGTTGGTAGAGTTGCTGGTGAAAGTGTCACCCTCGTGGATGTGTATAGCACATACGGTGCATTTGTTGGCTGTACATTTGAAGGTGCCGTGCTGAATGGGAGAAGAATGGCGAGAGAGAGGGGGGACTTCAGCACGAACGATGAGATCCTTGAGGTTGCGGGGGCGTCGGTAAGACAGGATTGGGGTACTGGGAACAGCCTGTAGGAGACGATCAGAAGTGTTGAGAATACGGTGGTTGTCATGAAGGATATTGCGGAGAGGAGGGAGATTAGGGTGGAAGGTGGTCACGAGAGGTATTCTGTCATTGGTATCCTGGCTGTCAGTTTTCTGTTTGAGAACTTCAGATCTGGGGAGGGAAAGAACTTTGTTGATGGCTTGTTGGGCTGTCCTGGCGCTGTGGCCCCTGGCTACTTTTTTTTATCTCAGAATAACCAAACAAGTCTAAATTACCCGGTTTAAGCTATTGTAATCACTCTACTCTATTGTGTACTGTGCCAAACAATAATCCATTGTTCCATTGACTCCAAATGCCATAATGCTTCTTCCTCTGCTCACCAGACCTACTATTCAACATCCTTCCTGCTATCACAACTCATTCTTCTAGCTTTCTCTTCATCTACCAGCAACTATCCGTCCATTGAATAGATCTCCTAACTTTAACAACGGAGATTTGAAAGACTTGTAAAATGTTTGTAACTTCTACTTGTACGATATATAAACGCATGTAACTAACAGGTTAATCATTCCACCTGAAGAATTAAACGAAAGCGCTTGTGGAAACAAACCTGCGGATATCTACTATGTCTTTATTCTCGGAGTGAACTTTATCTTACTTTAAATTATTTTTTCTATACGTTCTCCCATCTACATTTCTTTACAACTATATATATATATATATATGACGGGTGTAGACACGCATAATTATCCATTGTTAGTGAGAGGGCGGGGGGGGGGGGGGGTGATCTATTCATCACCCCCGACAATGAGAAGTGTGTGCGTATCTACGCCACTGAGATATATATTCTCTAACACGTCTATTGGCAATTCTTTTGCCTCAAAATTTTCTGAGGAATTTAAAACATTTAAAGACTAAGGCCTGGGAACGATTTATCGTTATCATTGATGTCAGACAACTCTGGCGTCCACTAGAGCGCCGACAAGATTAGGAAGGCTTCGGAAGC